>CM038216.1:188008926-189265881 GCA_021442155.1 Cymbidium sinense
AACACGATGACGTTAACCTCGCGTGGAAGAGGTCAATTGAATCAGGATTTTGACCCATCCGGTACTGTTTCACGTCGAGTGTTACCCAATGACGTTAACCTATATGGAAGAGGTTGAATTGAACTGGCCGGAGAATTTTTTGACCTATCCGGTGTTGTTTGTCGGTGTTACCAATGGCATTAACCTCAGTATTGAAGAGGTCGTAGAAGTCCACCAAGGACCTTTTGACCTATCCAGGTTGTTTGTCGAGTGTTACCCATGACGCTAACTGCTGGAAGAGTTGTGGAAGTCCACCAAGGAACTTTTGACCCATCCTAGTGTTGTTTGAAGTCTTTGCTCATGACATTAACCTGCATGGAAGAGGTCGCAGGAAGTCCACCAAGGACCTTTGACCTATCCTAGGTTGTTTGTCGAAGTCTTGCTCGATGACGTTAACTCAGATGGAAGAATTTGAATTAAATCCGCTGAGGATTTTGACCCATCCGGTTGTTTGTCAAAGTGTGACTCATGACGCTAACTGTATGGAAGGCTGAATTGAATCCGAGAATTTTGACCTATCCGGTTGTTGTGTCGAGTGTTACTGAAGTTAACCTATATGGAAGAGGTTGAATTGAATCCCCTGAGGATTTTGACCCATCCGGTGTGTTTGTCGAGTATTACCCACGTTAACTCGTGGAAGGTCGTAGAAGTCCATTAAGGACCTTTGACCTATCTAGGTTGTTTGTCGAAGTCTTTGCTCGATGACGCGTTAACCGTGGAAGAGGTCGTAGAAGTCCACCAAGCGATCTTTTGACCCATCCTGTTGTTTGTCGAAGTTTTTGCTCGACGCTAACTGTGGAAGAGGTTGTAGGAAGTCCACCAAGGACCTTTTGACCCATCCCAGGTTGTTTGTCGAGTCTTGCTCGATGCGTTAACTTGTGTGGAAGAGGTCGAAGTCCACCAAGGATCTTTGACCTATCCGGTTGTTTGTCGAGTCTTGCTCGATGACGCTAACTGTATGGAAGAGCTCGTAGGAAGTCCACCAAGGACCGCTTTGACCTATCCTGTGTGTCGTTTGAGCCTGCTCAATGACGTTAACCCGTGTGGAAGAGGTCGTAGGAAGTTTACCGGACCTTTTGACCCATCCCAGTTGTTTGTCGAGTCTCATGACGCGTTAACTCAGTATGGAAGAGGTCGTAGGAAGTCCACCAAGGACCTTTGACCTATCCTAAGTTATTTGTCAGAGTCTTTGCTCGATGACGTTAACCTGTATAGAAAAGGTCGAATTAAAACATCCGTTTGTGGTTGTAGCAAAAGTTGCTCCTTAACCTTGGTCTCATTTTTCCATGGGTATGAGTGGAAAAACATAATTTGCAAAGCTATATCTCTTTCAATGTTGAAATATCCTCCAACTTTGACTTGTTTCTTGGGATGGAAATCGATTAGATGCTTAACATGGGTGATCTTCGAGATTAAGAGTTGCCCCGCCTTCCTACTAATCAAGGAACAAAGTTTGATGAATCTCCATTCTTCGCCATGCTCTTTAAAAGCTTGAAATGCTCCACCTGATGGTGGTTTTGATCTTGTTGGGAAACTTGGTCATCATACATGATAAAATAATGGGAATCAATTTCACGACGACCAACCTATGCTAGAAACCGCCAGAGTAAAAGTTTTAGCTTCAGAAATCTAACACAATAATACGTATTTAAAGAGTGAACAAGAAAACTCTGAATTTTACGTGAAAATCTCAAAAGAGGGAAAACCACTGCCTAAAAGCTTCCACTATGTATGCTCGAGTACAAGATCTTCCGAGATCGGGATTACAGAGCATATGAGAAAAGAACAACATGTGACAACGATCGGGTTGTAATAGTTCTAGTAGTGATGATGGTGAATGTGAGCACCGGAATGGGAAACAATTATGCAAAATACAGGAACAATCATGCGTAAACGCAGGGAACAATCACGGTAGAAATGCGATACATTCAGGTAGAAGTCATCATGAGACCAGAGATTGACACGACGACAAGAATCAATGGCCTACGGTGGTTGACGACCGTCGAGTGACATCAATGAGGTTGGAGGATCTTTGAGCTCTCTCTACGGCCTCCTCATATGAGAATGGGGCTATTTATAGATGGAGGAGCGACGTCTCAGAATACACGCAAAATCAACCACTCCTCCACCGATGGCTCATGATGACTGATCATATGATGTATTTTGTGTATTTGAATGCTCAAATGAATGGAATTGTAAGATCTTTGGCTTGTTGGAACCGTCGAGACGCCGATTTGATTATAAAGCACTCCATATTGGAGAGCTTTAATTTAACGATGTCAAAGTTTCCAAAGATATTTTCTCTTGAAGGTTTGATTTCACGCCTACTTTCGCATCAAGATTCGTGCTTCGACTAGAAGAATTTTCAGAGTCATATCAATGATATTTTTTTTTTATGGAGTTTTGTATAAATTCTATATATATAAACTAAATTAATTAGTTCTTCATCGAACCAAATTTGGGATCGGAGCTCGGTCGGCTAGCACGCCACTTCAGGTGGTCAAACGATTTGCTGCTCAGCCCAACTGAATTATCCTGTACTCTTTCGAGCTCAAAGCTTGAGTTGTGGAATTCGGCTGTGTTAGGGTTTTGAGGGGAATGTCCGGCACAGCGAATGATGGCGGGATCAGCCGCCAGGTGGCGGAGAGGCAGCTGGTTTCCGCCATTCCGAATGCGGTCGGTGCTGTAGTCGAGAAGGGTGGAACGGGGGATGGATCCATTGTTGAATACGGGAAAGGTGCGGGGGGTGGAAGCGTGCTTAGAGAGGAGGAGGAGGATCTGGAAGTGAAGCTTCGCCGAATCATTGAGAACGTACCTGTACGTGTTAGCAACACCTCTGGAAGCTCCGCTGGTTCGGGCTCCGGCGATTTCCATCAGGTCTCTCTCTCTTTCTATCTCTCTTGCTCTTTGTTTAGCAATATATCTATCAATCATTACTTCATTAGAAAAAAAATCACGACATCATTAATTTGCATAGAAAATCTTATGGCAAGTTCTCTTTGACATTTGGTCCATTCGAATGCAAGGGCTTGTCTGCCTAACATAGTTTTGACATTTGCATTTTCTTCACAAATTTTGACACCTGATAAGAGTATAGGGGATTATAATCCCTTTAACTTCTTAATCTCTTATTCCCTTAACCTAGAAAGAAAGCAAGATTAAAGTCAGTAGGGTTTAAGTAAATTTTATAGATTTTAGTTTAGTAAATTCTTATGGTGTGAAAGTTTGAAAAGTCTGTAGGAAGACATTTTTTGAAAACTTTCTAAACCTTGGCTATTTGTTGCTGTAATTAGGATTTACAATGTATAATAGGGATGATAATATGTGGTTACACTAAAATAAATTTAAAATATCAGAAAAATCTGCACATAGATGAATGCAATAAAAATGATATTTAATCAACCACACAATTTACAAAATTAGGGGATGAATAGGAGAAACATTTATTTCCACAAATTTCTTAGGATTGGATGAAGGGCTAATGAGCGTAAATTTTAATGATCTCAGTGACGACAAGAAGGATATTATATTGACATGAGAGGAGTTGTAAGAACCCACAGATGAGTGGAGGATATAGAGTGTATTAGGGAAAGTTAGGTGATGAGATGAGAAGCCCATCTTGTTGTAGGTGGAGGAAGAAGGAAGAGGATTATCACAACAAAAGGAGGAAGAAGACCAAGTTGGGTATAAGGAGAGTAGTAAAGATTGAGCTACAAATGAACTGAGCGTTTGACAAGCTACTCGTGGCTCGGCTCGATTAGAGCTCATTCATGCTCATTTGATTAACTAATCGCGATTTTGAACACTTTGTAAAACTCAAAGCTAAATGAACAAAGCGAAGCTTGTCATTCGGTTCATTTATGTTCATGAACATTATCGTTTAAAGCTCGTGAGCAAGCTCGCTAAGAAGCTCAATTATGGCTCGATTACGGCTCGATTAAGGCTTGTTTGTGAACAATATTGTTTAAGTTATTATTTTTTTAGGCTTAATAAGCTTTAATTGATACAACTCATGTATATTTCGCAACAAGCTGCTCATGAACAAGCTCGATTAAGGTTTGATTAAAGCTCGTTCATTTCATTAAATGAGCTATTCATTAACAAGCTTGATAATCCAATTTGAATTGAGCGCGTGAACAAACTTGAATTGAGCTCGAGCTCGGTAATAATAAACAAGTTCAAGCTTGAACACCATTCTAAAAAGCTTGAATCGAGCTTGAACTCAATAATATTAAACAAGCTCAAGCTTGAATACATACATGCTCGGTTCGGCTCGGTTCATTTGCAGCCTTAAGCAAAGAGATGTACAACTGATAAATCTCATAATTTGAAGCCTTCAAATGACTCGGCATTTTGTTGGAATTTTTGTCAGCAACCTTTGCTTTATGTTAAGAAAGGTAGAGGTAGACCTAAAAAGACTTGATTATAATGTATAAACTATGACCTTAGTTTATTAGAATTTAATAAGAATTTGATACATAATAATCACAATCGAGAAGAAGGATTTATGTAGTCGACCCCACATAATGGGATAAAAGCTTGTTGTTGTTGTTGAATTATATTTATGTCTCCCAAAAAGTTTAGTTTAGAGGGGTTTATGCTAAATCCCAATTAAATCCAAGCTAAAGCTTGCTACCGACCAAACATTGAAGAATCAAGAATTAGAGAGAAGGGAGAGAAAGAGAAAGAGTGTGGGTAATTAGGCTAATATTCATCATTATCATTTTAAGCATTAGCCTTATTCCAGTTATTTGGGGCTAGCTTTATGAATTATTATCTTTCATTTGTTCATGATGAGTGCTTTATAATTTTTTTAACCTACTCTCACAAATCTAATCTATTTGAACTTATATTCATATTACTTAGGCCCAGTGCCTTTCCATCTTTATTATTTAGCTTTTATTTTATATATTTAATTTTATCAATCAATCAATCAATTAATTATTTTGACTAATTAACTAGGGATAATTGATTAATCCCAATTAAACTTTTAGGCCAATTAGAATTTTATATGCTATTTAAATCCAAATTAGTGCTCAATTAGTTTTATCATACTAATTATAAATTAACTACTAATTACTTAAAAATCAATTGTTGACTAATATGTCAAATCAAAGTTTAATTACTCTCTAATTAGCCTTATTATACTAATTAATTAATGTTTAGACTTTAAATAGTACCTTAATTGCTTAGCTTTGCATCATTATCAATACTTACTACTTACCTTGTCTAACTTAATATTATTTTACTAATCTAAGTTCAATATTTTTTTGTTAATTGTCTATTTGCTTATTGAAATCCTCATTTGTCTAATAAATGAATAATTAACTTAACTACACATTTAAACATAAATCTATTTCCAATCACTTAAGCTTATTAGGTTTACTTAAATTACCCCTAATCAATTAAGCTAGTTAATCTCTATTAATGCATTGTAATATATAAGCTTAATTAAACTAAATTATATAATTAAGTTTTAATCTCTTGATAGTTATTTTAGCGGCAATTATGTTTCTTGTATTTAGGATACATGTATTTTGAGAATATAAATTTTAAAAAAATGTGGTGAATTTTGATTTCTCAAAATTGTTTGGTAGGCTGTGATATAAAGGATTTTTGAGTGATGATTTTCACTTTACTTGTGATTCTTATATAGTGAGTACTCGATAAAGTACATTATTATGATGTGAGGAGGATGCAATGTTGAATAAATAATATGTAGATATTGATGATGGTTCTTGTAGAAGTAATTAATCGATGACACAACATCTGGAGGATTTAATGGTTGTAGTGAGGTGATAGTCTTAATTGGGCAAAGAGGTGATGAGATGTATGGGCAATTCATTGAATGGACATGCATGATGTTGAAGTTTGTGAGATCAAGTTTTGATTCAAAGTTGCAACATTTAGGCGAATGATGATATGTGTTGTAAGCTATTTTTATTTAATTTAGGTGTGTATATTTTGCATTGAAAAAAGACTTTTTGGTGTATTTAAAATACACTAGAAATTCCCTTGGTTTGTTTCACTTCACACTAAACACCTAAAAAACAAAAAACTCATGCACTCATTTTGATTTACATTGATAACACTTGCAACCAAATAACTCATGATTAATTGTTAGTTAACTTGTACTAAATTAAACCACCTCACAAGTCTAATTTAATTTTCATAAATTCATTGAGCTTTTGTCTCTTTCATCTAATGCTTTTCGGTCAACTCGAATTAAGAGAGAGAGAGAGAGAGAGAGAGAGAGAGAGAGAGAGAGGGTTCAAGTGGTGTCTTTGGCTGAAAATAGAGAGTGGGAGAGAGAAGATTGTAAATGATTCTAGCAGAGGAAATAATTCTCATTTCAACTTTTAATTTTACCTCCTAAAGCATCCTTTTTATAAAATATGAAGAGCCAATCCATATCCATCTAAATTACAACAACTTAGTAATTCTTATCAAAACATTTAAATTTGGGATAATCATCTCTTTGAAATAGGAATTTTTCTTGATTTTCTTTATAAAGTCGGCCAACCATATAGGATATAGGATTTAGTGGAGTGGTTTAGGTAGTTTTCTTGATCCTCTTTACCTAATTCTCTTTCATCCTTCTTCTTTGGCCATCCTTATGCATTTAAATTAAAATAATAGTCTTGCAACTCAGTCCCTTAATTATATTTGCAAATCTACCCTTTTAAGGTTTATTCCGCAAAATTTTCTGAGAGTCTCTTAGACAATGGTTCCTTATTTAAGTGGCTCCTACAAATCAATTTTGAAGAGTATTCGAGTTTCTCTTCTTCTGTGCCCCTATATTTGTTTTTTCTTTTCTTCTTCCTTATCGTCTGTGGCTTCTTTAAAGGCTGAGATGAACCATTCTCTTTCATTTGATGTAGATTAAAAATTAGGACAGTGCTTCTTGTGTATTTCATCATAAAGAGAGCCTTGACCTCTTGTTAGATTCCGTAAATCTTGAGGTCTTTCTCCATGACTTTGGGTTTATATTCTTTCCCTCTGTTTATAAGCACTTTTTTTTTTTCATATAAAGCATTCATTTCTCATAAGTGGACTTCCTAGTATTACATGACATACATCTAACACATTCAAAAACATCTGATTAATGAAATTTCTAAAAAGTTAACTTAAGAGTCGCCTGACAAATACTTTTCTTTTTTGTGAAACTTAGCTAGAGAATAAGGTATGATGTTTGGTAATGGCTAGCCCAAGTTTCTCAACCAAAATTTCTGAGATTATGTTCTTTATACTGCTACTCAGATCCAAAATATCATGGATAAGAGCATAATTTACTTAAAGCTTTAGATGTAAGGGTTCCTCTAACATCAGGGCCAATGCAATATCTGTCTACTTCAATCACTTATTTTGAAATTGTAACTAGGGTCTTCTTGTTCTTCTTCTTTTGTCTTTTTTGTTTCTTCTTTGGATATAGATTCCATCAACCCTTCAGCTTATACCCTGGGTTTTGTAAATTGATGAATTATTGGCGCCTTACCTTCGCTGTAGTTGGAACCTTTAGTTTTTTTTTTTTTTTTTTGATAGCTCGAGTAATAACATTTTTTTATACAAATTCCAACGGAAAGTTATCTATTTTTTTCTCAAGTTCAGTAACTTTGGTGCTTGTTCCAAGTCCTTTATTAGAGAAAGCTTCAATGCTTTGTAGAGATTTTCATGAAATCTCATTACATATTTTATGAATACTAATTTTTTCTAATAAAAATTTCTCAAGCAATTTTTGCTTTCTAAAATGCCATATATTTTGGTGCATTTTACCTATTTATTTGATTTGGATTCTACCATTGGATCTTTTTTTATTTATTTTTGATTTGAGAGAATTGAGCTTTTAACAATGAATCTTTAGGATCTTAATAGTAGCGACTCTTTAGAGCCATTAACAAATTTAAAAATCAAGATAAGTTTATAGAATTTTCTAGAATTTTTAGAAGCATTCAAAATCTTCAAGAGGTTGATCAAAAGATGCTAAAAGCCAAAAATAATATTCCATGGAATCCTTTTCAATAGTTTTGAAAAACTTATCCATAAATAAGCGATATATTATAACCTCTACACCTGAAAATGTGACAAGGAAGAATTCAAAAAATAAACTAAATATTCTATCAAGAAGGGATACCCACCAAAAGAGGAGGGAATAAAATTAAGGCCATATTTTACTCCTTGATTTTTTTTTTATACTCTCATAGTTGCTCGTTATAAGGAGAATAATTCTTATGAATACTCTCTAGGTTTTTTTTCATCTAGTCATTTAAATTTCTTGGTTTTTCTATTAGTAATTTAAATATATTTTGATTAGAACTTGACTTATCAAATAGTTTATCTTGCATGATTAGTTTGCTTCTTTGGATATCTTATCTCATTATTAAATTTGCTCACCATTTTGATTATAAATAGTTTTTGGTAGTTATTATTTTCATCGAACAATAAAATGAAAGTATTTTATTTAACTCATCTAATATCTCTTCTCCCTCCATAGTTGTTGGCTCCTATTTCTAAATGTAAAACGATTGTCTTGCTAGCTACCTCTCTCTCTCTCTCTCTATATATATATTTGGCAATATTTGCTGCTATTGCTGACTATATATCCCCAGAGAAGGATTTAAGATTATAGTTTGCTGGTCAATCCTTGTTTTGAATTAAATAATATATTCTATTGTACGTTCAAATCAAAGAAGATCAACGGTGGAAGACAAGCATACAAGTAGGAACGGATCATTAAAACTTTGATTTATGATTAGTAACCTTGTTCTTGTATTCTAGGTTCCAAGTTTTATTATGCACCTCACCTGTATTTGGGCCTACTACATTGATTTTCTTTGATTGAGAGTGTTTTAACTCATTTAAAAATTCTTGTATTGTAATCCCATCCATCGAGGAGGGTAGATACATAGTCTATTTTGATGGATTTGGATCATAATTTGGTATCATAAGATAGATCCTTGGCTTACAAGTATTTTAAGGAACTCTTAAAATGGTGAAAATTGAAATGCCACACTCATATCCAATTAAGGCTTAAGAGTTGTTGGCATAATAATAATGAGAATAAATAACATTATATGCTAAATTATATTATTTAAGGCTTGATTGATCTAGAGCATAATTTCTATTGTTGTTTCCAAGAGTTTTGTAATCCCTACAAATTTATTTTGTAGGATGGAAGTTAATGCAATAAATACTTAGATCACACATGAAAAGTTTGTTAACAAGTTGATTTAAGTAGTTCTATCCAAAATTATTGCAAATTATATATATAAGAGAGAGAGAGAGAGAGAGAGAGAGAGAGAGAGAGAGAGGCGCTCACAAACTTATCAAAGCATAAATAAGTTAATGATATGATTTTATTAGAATGTACCAGCTAAAAAAACAATTTTTTAAGGCATGGACTGTACCTTCAAAAAGCCAGAGGAAATCTTTTTTAAAAAGCAAACAAAAAAGTATATCACTATCAAAATAATTAACGGGCTTTCCTACCCTGGCAGTTTTTATAAATACTGAATAGATTATGTAATGTCTATAAATGTAGCTTCTTCCTACGGCCCTTAATTGGCTTGAGTTAGTGTTGTTAATGAAAGAAGAGATGTATGAGTATTAAGTAAAAGGGAGATTTACATACATACCACCAAAATCTTATATATTTACTTATATAACACCTAATTCTTCATACCACCCAATTTATTAACTCTACTCAAATATACCATTTATTGTTACACCTCATCATGCCGTCAAGCTCCAAACACATCTCCCAGTCGCTCTCCTCTCTCATTCGCGCTCCTCTTTGGTCTTTCTCCTCTTTGTTCATAACTCCAGCAAAAAAATTATCGTCTCCATTGCCACTCTTCGCCATTGATCTGGCAAATGATAGTGAGAGAATAAATGAGATATGAAAATTGTTAGCTTCTTTTTAATAATAGTTGAGAATACCAAGATCCATTGTCATTTTCTTTGCTCAACTTGGGTGCCTCGTCGACTTGTCCCTGCTCGGCACCATTGTCTTCTCTGTTCAACTTGCCTGTGATTGTTGGCACATAGGATGGACTCCCTCAATAAAAAAAATTGAATATAACTAACCTTAGCATTCTCAACAAGCTCCCTCTTAAAAACACTTATCGTTACAGAATCTAAAATATTCACACAAACATTTCCACAAGATTCAACTTTGTCCATTTGGAACATCTAGCTATAATATTCTCCGCCATGGCAAACACCTGTAGATCATCAAGAGAAAGGAGCCGAGGGATTTTACTACAAAGAGAAATAATAAATGGAAGAAATGAATATACTTGAAGAAACAAGGTGCGGCAATGGAGACACCAAAGGGTGACGGAGCAATCAGTAGAGGTTTTCTAACAGTGTGACGACGTGTAACAGTTGAGTGGTATATTTGAGCAAAGTTAAGAAATTGTGTGGTATGTTAGTAAATTTAAAGTATTAGGTGTTAGATAAGTAAATATATAAGAATTCCGTGATGTATATAAATCCCCATTAGTAAAAATTTGATCATCTTTAGACCAAAAAAATTGAAATTAAACTCTCTCTGAATGGGGAAATAATATCTCAGGCACCAGGTTAAGAAAAGGAGGTGTTAGAAATCACTTGTTAATTCTTTTTTAATCTTCAATAACTTTTCTTACAATAATAATAGAAATGTTGTTTAAATTGTGCAATAAGAGTCTCGCCTCTGTGCAATTTTGGGGAAAACGCTTTGAGACTTTCGACTCAAGGGAAAAATTTGAGGTGTGAGGCATGCCTCGCCTCAAATTGAAAGAGGCGTGCGCCTCAAGTATTGTATTTTTTTAATTTTAATAATATAATTATTACTTATTAAAAAACAAAATCCTAAAATCCAAATTCCTAACATTCAATCTCCACTCATGCATGACAGTTACTCGACCCTCTCCTGTTCGACTCTCTCACTCGTGACCTTGCCGCTGTCACTGCCACTACCGCCACTTCCTTCGCTGATGTCATCACTGTCGCCACCTGATATGTTGTTGTATTAGAAAGAAAATGGTTGTCAAAAATAATGTGAATAGAAACAGCAAATAAGAGTTTGCCAAATATATTTCTCTTTAAATGGCACTTCACAGGATTAACAGAGTTCGGTGCATCAACCTGATATTGGAAGAGTTTTGATAAAGTTCATGATTATGGCTTACTAAAAACCAAAATAAAATATCTTTGGCCCCCTCTCTTTTTCCATACCCTAGTTGATCTGTTGGATCTAGTTTTTTTTTCTTGGTTGAAACGATAAATCTACTACTTGTCATCATTGCAATCTCTTTCTCATCTTCTTTCTTTCTAAATGTTTCTTTGTGCCTTCATTTAAAATAAGAGAAGACATGTTTAACAATGATGCTTTGACTTGAATGTAGAGAACCGCAACTTTCTTTAATAATTGTGAAGTTGAGTTTTATTCAATCACATTATTGCTACATCATATTTATTAGATGCATATGTTAAAATTTAGCAAATGTAGAATAAGAATGTGTTTGTGAGGTTTACAACTTGAATCTTCGAAGTGCTCGTATGCTTGAACAAATGGTAATATGGAAATCCTGTCTGCGCAAATGAATTTGAACAATCTCCACTGCACAAATGGTTTGTCTATCAAATTTGAGATAATTGATTGAATCACTCAATTATTTTTTAATTTTCTCATTGCATCATCCCTATTGGTTTTGCTTAGTTTATGCCATATTTTTTCAAAGGAACATACATTCGATTATATGACTATTGTAGCAAGGAAACTATAAATTGCTTCCTTCTTCAAGAGTAGTAATAACGAGCAAATTGTTATTGTCCTTTGCTTCAGAGTCTAAAGCGTTTGTTAGAGGATCACTTCTTCAGTCACTTTAGACAGGTTTTGAGCTTAAAAAAATATCAACTGCGAAGCCTTTGTATGTATACGCTTCAATCATTGAGAGTCAGTTCCACTGATAATGCAACAAACAAACACGCATTCCAAAACCAAATCCCTACCTCTAAAAAAATTCACCTATTTTATTAAGTTGATGGATTTCTTTTGTATTATTAAGGGCAATTCAGGCATTTCCCTAGGTGCTTGGGTAAGTCAAAGAGAGGTCATAACACCTCACGCTTCTTTGAGGCATGTATCATTAGTAAGGCTTGCCTAGGCAAGTGCCTTGTTTTTAGGCATTGGGCTATAAGACGAATACCTTATCTTGGTTAAAGAGATGTGCCAATATTTCAAGCAAGAATGTTGTGTTAAAATTTTCATAATGGTAATTTAACATGAGGTGATGGGACAAAAATATTAACACTATGAGAAATGAGGATGCACATTCGAAAATAAGTTACACAAATTATAGGTATAAGAACTTCAAAGTTACTGTATAGTAAACCTTGAGGATGAAGAAGAATGTAGGATAGATAGATAGGAAAGATTATGTTATCTGTAGGCCATGTATGCTAGGAACTATAGTTGCTATTATACTTGTTTTAGATAAAATATTTATGAAGACTTCTAAAACCAACATAATGGAATATGAAAATTCATAATTTTATCTTCTTGATTTAATATGATGATTGCCACTTCATACTCATGAAAAATATTTATTATACTTAAAAATTACTTCATAATTTATATGTTAATTTCTTTTGCGCCTCATTTCGCTTTAGCAAGCATTTAGGTCGGTGTCTTGTGCTTTTTGCAAAATTGAATCTCATATTTGAATAAAGCTCATGAAAAAGCTTTTACTGGGTGTACAAATGGATCTTGCTTTGGATTTTTTCTTGTTTCCCTCAACAGAGGCATAATCAAATAACAGCATAAATCCAAATTATTATGAGCCGACTCCAAATTAATTTGTTCTCATACTGTCTTTCTCATTTGTACTTGTGTGACAGTATCGGCAAATGAGGAGGAGAGAACAAGATCGATTGATGAGAATGGATGCTGACTACCAAAGGAGGAAGGAGGTGGCTGAGTTCAATATAAGGAGGGAAGAAAGACTGAAGGCTGCAGAGGAAAGAACGGCAAAGAAGCGAGCTAAGCGTCAGAAGAAGAAGCTTAAGAAGAAGGAGAAAAGCAATAAGATCGATAATGGAGAGGAACCTCATCATCATCAAGATGGGTCCTCAGGGAGTGAGGATTCAGATGGTCCAGATGCATAGTCCATGAAGTGAGTTCTCCGTTCTTTTACCTGCAAATTGTTGGTCTTTCTTCTAAAATGGAAATGTGTACCATATCTGTTAAGTTAGTTTTTTTTTTAATGAAAATTATTGGGGTAGTAGAGATTTCCTTTGAATTTAATTATTTTTAAAAGTTTATCTACTCTATGGTAACCATGATGGGATCAATTGTAGGGGGTGTATTGTGAATGTGGAACTGGAAAGACTCTTCTTGATTCTAAGATTGTATAATAGGTTGATGTTGTGGAGAGAGAAAATAGAGAGAGAGAGAGAGAGAGCACTTCATTTCGTACAAATTATATGATAAATTTTATTGCGATGTATGCTAACTAACTCTGCGATTTAGAAATGAATGAACTTTCTTATAATGTAGTGATTTTTATTTTTATTTTTAAAATTTGAATATGTAATGAAGTTTGGGATAGGGTTAAAACCATTGCATGGAATCATTGTAAGCTTTTCTTTATAATTTAATCTGTTTTGTTTTGTTTGGTTTACTTTTTCTGTTTTGCATTAGCATAAATTATTGCAATGGAGGTAGAGTTATTTTGGTGATATTTTTTTCGCAATTTGTTTTATTGAAGTTATTTTTGAAGCATTCGGTTAGTAAAATAAATTTTCTAAATCCATGTTTGAGAAAATATAGAGAGATTAAACTAAATCATAATGCATTTTTTAATTTTATAAAGAATCAAGTCTTTTATGAACACAGTAGATTATATATGAGGCCAAGAACAAAAAAAATGGTGGATTTGGTGGAATTGACTTGAGTGTTGGAGATTTGAGTAGTTGAACAAAGATTTAAATTAGATTTCTTTTAGTTCATTGATGCACAAATTTGGTTTGATCATATCATCAATTTATAATTGTTAACCAAAAGATTTATGTTTGGATGGAGATTAGCGACTTAGGATAGTATATAATAATATGTTTTATGAGAGATATGATATAATTATTGATAATATAAAAGATGAGTGTGATTGAAGTTATCATAATGAGAATAAAAAGAGTTGATTTTTTTGCATCTTTTATTCATAGTGACGATCATTATGAGTGTTATGATAAGAATCATGAGAGTTATGTGAATGATATGATGTTTGTCAGGTGATTTATGATAAGAAAATTAATCATCCAAGGAGATTGTGTTAGTGAAATGTTTCTGAGAGTTTTTTTTAATAGCGCTCCAAAAATCTCTTTAATTTGATGAATAAAACATGGAAACGAGTGAAAATGGATGTATCTAGTCAAATATAACAATTAAGCATGGAGATTAATATGAAAGATATTTTATTGCTTATTTTAGTAGTGTGTTTGAAAAGAGGTTTAGGAAATATATTTAAAGAGCTATGGATTTTTAGACCCAATTAAGTAGATATCATGAGTTCATTTTTGAAAGTAAATCATGATATCATAACTTACCTAATGTTGGTCTCACCAAGTAGGAGAACATATCAGATGGTTCATAAGATAAGTTATAAATCTCTCATTGAAAAAAATGAGTTAAAAAAAAAAACCACTAAAACAATCTTGCATTCCTTATAAGGCTAGACCTTGGTGTAGTTTAATATCTTATTATTTGAATAAAATAATATGTTTAATATAGTGAATGCAATTTTTTTTTAAAGATTTTTTCTAGAAATATGAAAAGAAATTTCAATATGACTCTTTAAAATTAATTTGGAGCTTATAATTTCTCAAAATAGCAAACCTAACATCTAAACAAGGTTACCTCATCATGTTGAATAATGGAATCAAGATAAAATTGAGTAATTTTAATGCATGAAATGCTCTTTCTTGGTCTAGTTCAAGGCAACTTGAAGAGGGCTTCTCCCTTGTATTTGACTCTAAAATATAGTGGTAGTGATCATGCCACCATTGCCTATAATGATAATTGAGGGTTTTATTATTTTTCTCTACTTAAAAGTGTGGCCTTGATGCGCTAGTGCATGATAATTAATATACAAAATAGTGTAATCTATAAAGTGTATAGTAATATAACAAAAATACCTTACTAAATAGATGCAAAATAACTCCAATATATATATATATATATATATAATCATCTAGATAAAGTCATATGTCATGATTTACTAGGTTAAAATTTACACAAATAATTCTACAAGTTGATTGTATGCATTATGACCAATCATACATACGATCATTCATTAAAATGAAATGAAATATTCATATCAAGAAAAAAAAAATTTCACGAAAATGCATAATCAACATAAAATAAACATCACAAACATCAATTTGGACATATGTTAAATTACTACATTGTTGTGTATTATAATCTCCCCACCTAATGAAACTTTCATCATCAAAATATCTAATTTTGAATATATCAAGTCAAAATAAATAGGGATATAATAGTCACATTTCTTCTTCACATGACCTCCTTTTAGCTCCATGCTTTCACCAAATTATCTAAAATTTCACATAGGAACACTTTTATTCATGATTACTTTCACACCATGCACTAAAGATCCTTTTCAAGTTCTTCACTATAGGCAAGGTTTGGTTGAGATTCATGTAATATCATAAAATAAAAATATTTTCTTATAGAGTATTTAGTTTTACATATGAATATTTATTTTTGCAAGTAATTCTATCATAAGGCATTGTATGAAGTTTTGAAATATTTTCATATGGAATTAATTTTAGATGATACTTTTGAATACTTATCATTGTGAAATGAGTAGTTTGAAAAAAGTTGAGTAGGTGTGATAAGATTAGAGAGTCATCTTAGATTTTGCCACATAAAGTGTCCGTTCGATGATCCAATTAGAGAGTAAATGCATTATATTTTATGTTAAGAAATAGAGGTAGCCTAAAAAAAAGATTTGATTAAGATGTATAAAAAAATGAGTTTAATATACTTGAATTAAATGAGAATTTGACATAATAGCAACAATGGAGAATGATTCAGTAATCACATGTGGATAAAGGTCATTGTTATATTGTTGTTATTATTATTGTTTTGAATACTTATCATTATGCAAATTGTTATGTAAGTGATGCTATTTTGAAATATACAAATATTATATCTATGTCTAGTGAATATTTAGTATTTACTCCTTTAATTATATGATGATATAATTATCCAAATATTAGAATTTGAAGAAAAAGTTGAAAAAGTGAAATGGCAAGTGACATGAGATCAAAGTAGTTTTGTTGGAAAAAGAAAATGACTTAATTATCCTTTTCCCACTATGTTACATTGGCTTGCATTTTTTTTTTTTTTTTTGAAGTGTAGATAATTTGTATGTTATTATATAAATAAACATAAAGATTTACATTTGATATATAAATATAAAAAATGATATATATTCTCTTATATTTATTGAATATTCTTCTAATTTTAAGAATTATAACCAATTATAATTATATTAAATATCAATGAAAATTATTTTAATTTTAAAAGTACATGTATTTTTTAATTCTCTTAGTTATTCTTGCATGAAAAATTTTAATTTCTAGTTAGATTTACAATAAAGATAATCAAAATTTTTATTTTTTTCTCAATTAAAAGTAAGATTAAATAATTTTATCTATTCATATTTTTTTAGATAATCCTTAATAGTGTTTTCATTTTTTAGGAATTTAAAATATGATTCATTTAAAATTAAATTGAGTAAATTGAGCTATATTATAATTCATTTTGCTTAAGCTTTGTTCTATCAATAATTTAGTTTAACTCAATTTGATTTAATATTTATCAATAATTTAATCATATTCAATCGATTGAATATACATTCCTATTATATATATATCATAAAATTTGTATATATTTATATATCTAATATTTAAATTTTAATATTTACTCATATGATATTCTAATATTTAAATAATAACAAAAATGTTATTAATATTAATTTATTAAAAGTGAAATATATTTTTAAATATTTTGATATAATTTATATATTATCATAAATATTTAAATAATAGGTTTGAAAATTATATAAAATTTTTATTATATATTATTATTTTATCTTCGGCCATACTTTTTCTTCACAGGCGACAAGAGCTAATACTAGGTCATGGCCAGGCTTGCGAAGCATTTAGACGCAAGAACAATGAAGCAAACAAGTTTGTATCTTGAATAAAAACTGGCCAAGGGATCGGGAAGAAGGTCAGCGGAGCTGTCATGGATTCTTCTTCTTCTGCTACCGCTGCTGCTGCTGGCTTATCCAGCGACGATGATCGCTCCTACAAGTCCGGCGGGATTCCCTTTATCTCTTCTTGGACCGCCGCGGTCTCCCAACGATTCCAGCACTACCTCGACAAGGCGACACCGTTCGTACTCCGGCGATGGGTCTTCTTTGGCGTAGTGGCGCTCGTCTACCTCATCCGCGTCATTGTCCTTGAGGGATTCTACATTGTTTCCTACGGTCTAGGCATCTACGTTCTCAATCTATTCATCGCCTTCCTCTCGCCCCAGGTAGATCCCGAGATGCAGCAGCTCTTGGATGGCGATGGGCCTTCGCTGCCGACTCGAGCTGCCGACGAGTTCCGCCCCTTCGTTCGTCGTCTCCCCGAATTCAAGTTCTGGTGCGAGGTTCTGTCTTTTTTGTCATCAGATCACTTTTTTATTTATGGAATGCGTGAGATGGCTAATTGAATCTTACGTGTTGGTGTTTATTTTTCTTTTGGATCTGTTTATTTTCATGGTTGGCGACAAGGGTGATCTTTGATTTCCCCTGGTGGATGTGATGTGTTAGTGGTTAGGGCATAGGGTGGGAATTTGATGACCTGGTTGATGTGTTCTTCGACAGAAGGTTAAAAATGTTCATTGATTTTTACATGTTTGGAAACGGAAGTATCCCTTACGTAGCTTTTTATTGGGTATAAGGCAAGGAATCCATGTACCTGCAAATTTGCTTGGTATCCTCTAATCCCTTTGTGTGGGTGTCAAAGTGGGAGTGAAGGGGAGAGTAATTAGGTTTAAGGGAATGGAATATTGACTGTCTAATAATGTTCGTTGACTGCATATGGAGAGCTGCTTCATGAGAGTTTATTTGGGCCAATAGAAATCTGATGTTTAGTTCACTTTGCCGAAGATTGACTGAAAAGACCTTTCTATCTAGGTTTACATAGGTTGCAAAATGGAGAAAAAAAATGGATGACAGACTTTTTGAATTAACTTGAAAGTGGCGCAATCTTTGGCTGCTTCTCCTCTTGGTTTCAGTTTTTTGTTGCCTGAACTAAATTTTGGTTAACAATGGAGTAAAATAAGTAAAATCAAACCTTCAATGCCTAAAAGTTTTTGATAGCACACCATTATATCATGAAGCAATCAGATTTCTATGCTAAGTTGATCAATTCTCTACAATTAACTGTAAATAAGTGATTCTATTATTTTTTTCTTCTAGATTTTTTTGTGTTTAGAACTAATTTTGGGGTTAATGCTTAAGTTTTGAGATAGATTTTTGTTCAATCATGCTTAGCATGGACTCATTCTTTTACTTTAGCAAGCATGAATCATAATTGTATGAATCAAATTTCGATTGGGATGGAATGGCATTGTTTAGTTTTTCGAGGTACTTATGATGGGATTGTTTGTTTTACTCAATCAACCCACAGGATGAAATTTAACTTTCTTTATTTTTCTTCCTAGGTAAAAATGCTTTGCATAGAATCTCATGAACAAAGGGCCTTTTACTAGATGGCTGCAAATGACATGGAGGAATCCATTTTCTGCCTAGAAAATTTATTTGGAGCAGAGTGTTCTACAACGCTTTTTTGCATGCTTCTTGCAAAATAACTCATTCAGTATCTGTAAAGGAGTTCTTATCATGGCATATTACTTGAAGAATCTGGTCACTAGTGTTCACTCTTGAGCAAGTATTGAAATGTTGAACCATTCAATTAAAATAGTTCTTGCTATACTCTTAATCTGGTCACTAGTATTCACTATTCAGCAAGTATTGAAATGTGAACCATTCGATTAAAAGTAGTGTCATATAAAGCTTTTAAATATAGTTACAAGTTTCTCAAGGAATTAATATATCCTCATGCCATGCATGCTGTTGTGTCATCTACTAAGAATAAAAACTATTGAATATAGAAAAGACCATCTAAAGCATATATGTGGAGATGCTATATGATGGAAATTGTAATTACTTTCTCTTTAATCAGAAGATAAAATATAAGTATCTTTATTTTTTTTGTTACTTATATTATTTTTGGTAACACATAGAATCTCATCGACAAAGGTCTTCTACTAGAAGATCACAATTAATACGGAGAAATCCATCTTTTTTAACAGAAAAAAAATTACAGTGAGCATAATATTTAATGAAACTAATTTTACATACTGAGTTAGTAGATTGACACTTCTTAGGCAGTAAATTAGTAATTGCTGTGAAGGAACTCCTACGGTATTGCTAGTTCAAAGAAAACGACCAATAAGATCTTCCATTTGGACAAGTTGTGCAATATTAAACTAAAGATGAAAATTAGTCAATTTATGTACTTGAGACGCAAGTCATTGGACTAGCTTTAATATCTGCTTATGAATTTGTAACCGAGCTAATATAATCTAGTGTCAAGTTGTGCATCATGCACTACTAGAAAACCAAAATATGGTGAAGTGGCTGTCTTATTCATATGTAGGATACTATTTAATAAATTGAATAACCTTGGTTTCATACTATAAGTCAAAGAAGACTGATGTTTGATTACAACAGGTTCATACTTGGATCATGTGTTTGCATTTGGTTTTCTCAATTTTGCCACAATATTGGAATCTACAATATGCTGCTTTTTATGCTGTAACTGCTGTCCATTAAAGGGAACTCCTTAAAGCATCTCATGTTCTGAAAAATATCTGAAGGCACACAAGCATTTGAGTTCCCCATTAGGTTGATGTAACATGATGCAGGTGAAATGTAATTATTCTTAGCATTATAGTAAAATATATTATCACATTTGATGTTGCATTACTCTGATATTAGCCATCATCCCGTGCATGTAGGATTCAGGATTCATGTGCTGTATTTTTCTACAAGTATGTGCTGGACAAGGGTAATAGGACAGGATTCATTAAGATAGTTGTATTTAGTGATAATCTTAACCATAGGTCTAGAATGCATGCACAACTTTTGGATTAAGGATGTTCATTATAAAATAAGTCAATTAAGATAAAATATCAATGTTGGCCAAATAAGGCAAACTAATATAAAAATCAGCTCAATGTTCTACTCAAACTTAGGATTAGATCTTAAATTGCTATTTATTGATCAATTATTAGCATAGGTAATTTCATTTTTAAATCTATTTATATTTGAAACGCTGAAACATAAATTATATTAGGGTATGCGTGAGTTTTAAGAAAGGAAAAAATCAAGACAATACCCTAATTGGGAAATTTTTAATTCATGTATGTAATCATGACCGGCTACTTGCATCATGAACAATCTATTATGTAAAGTCCCTAACCCTTAGTTGGATGAAGGAGAGAAAATAAAAGGATATTACATCATATCTTGGTTGATCAGTTTCCCTTGCTGGTGCCTCTTTATCTCCCACATTTGCTACCTCTTGGAACCCTTACTCATTTTGACAAGAATTGAGGAAAATTGTTTTAAGTTTATTCTTTCCAATGTCTGTGTAGTGCTTATGTAGTCTTAGAAAGTTTCTTATAGAAAACATGCAAAATCAAGGAATAATAATTATAGAAGAATTATAGTAGTTCATAGATTAATGAATTAGTAGAATAATATTTACAAATTAATTATAATAGTCAGCGGATTGATGAGTTGGTTGTGGGGGTCTTACAAATTAATGAAATGGTAGCAAAAAAAAAAAATAAGGAAGAAAAGAGGGTGAATGTGGGTCATAGCTAACTTAAAACTTATGCAAGTGTTTCTCTCCCCACCTCAAGTGAATGAATGTATGTCATCCATTCTAAACTTGCTTAATAGTTTTTGAAAAACTACTAATTTTCCTTTGGTGAGAATGTTAGTAAGTTGTTCATCTATGGTTACAAATGGAGAATATATTAGACCACTATCAAATCGCAATTTTATAAAGTGTCTTAACTTCAATGTATTTTATATGATCATGTTGCATAGGATTATATGCAAGATTAATGGCTGATTTTTAATGACAATACAGTCTTATAAAACCTTTCATTGAACCTTTAAATTTAATAAGATAATTTTTAGCTATAATAATTTGTAAAATCTCTGTGCCATATATCTAAATTTTGTTCTATGCTAGATCTTGCTATAATAGGTTATTTTTAGTCCTTTAAGTTGCAAGGTTGCCTCTTAAAAATGTGCAATATCTTTGAGTTGATTTTCCATCAATCATAAATCCTACATATTATGTATTCATGTATGTTGTAAGAGTCAAATCTCTCCCTTTTTTATTATAGTTATTTAGCTTGATTTTTCCTTCAAATATTATAGAAATCTATATACTGTCATAAGGTGTAATTATTTAGGATTGTACATGAATTAACTCTTCACATCAATCACATAGGCAATGCCAAATCTCATATGTGATAAGCAAATATGTCTAGTCATCAATCTCTAATAGTATATTTTTTATATTGTTGTGTTTTCTGGAGCATCTCTAAATTTATGATTAATTTTTATTGGATCTTGACATGTTCACAACATAGCTTACCAATTTTATGTCGAGATTACCCTATTTCAATTTCAAGAAATTATTATAACTTACCTAATTTATTCACTTCAAATTTTGGATAATTTTTTATTTAAATTCTCCATTCTCTCTAAGCCACTACTTATCATAATAATTTGTTCAACATAAACTAGTACCAGGGAGACTCTCCTGAAGCTATGTGTTTTATAATTAATATATGATCTGCTTGAGTTTATTTGCATTTTATATTGAGGATTACTTTGGTGAACCTTCCAAATCATTACCTTGGAGATTGCATTAACCCATATAATACTTTTTTTAGCTTACATGTATTTTATTTTGTATATGAGCTCAATTTCAATGGACCTCTATATACTTCCTCTTCCAGTTTATCATGTAAGAAGACATTCTTCACATTAAATAGTCGTGTCTTCTAGTTCTCGTTAGTTGCTACAGATAAATGAACTCTATTATTGTTCATTTTATTAACTAGAGCAAAAAATCAAGATTATCAATCATATGGTTAATAAAAAATTCTCTCCAAAAGTTGCCTCCGATGGGTAATCAAAATTAGCTCTAATGAGTAGTTAAGTAGCCATTATAGTCTTATTTGGAACACAACAGACCTAGGAGGGTCACGTTAGATCATCTTTGCTAACTTTATGAATCACATCTCTTGGGGGCAGCTAGCATAGTGGCAGAATGCAAATATTGTAATTATTTATAACATGCTTGATACATAAAAATTGAAAATTCATGAATATATATATTAAAATGCATGCAAACAACTCAATGAATCTAATAGAATTTAAATTAAACTCAAATTCATTGAGCATAAGATAATTAAATATTTCAACACAATTTAGGCCTAATTAACCACACTTAAGGTAATTTGATGAAATGAATTGAGCATGTAGAACTTAGGAAATTGCCAACATATTTAATACTTAATCAAAAGATATTAATGATATTCAAATTAATCTTACCACTCTTAATTAGGTAAATAATGTTTTAATTGTCATAATTAACTATATAAAATAAATTTAATGTATATAGTGTGACATTTTTGGATCAATTAAATTTTTTATCATAGAAATACATTGGACATCATTATGATGAGTTAATTAATTATTTGCTCATAAAATATAATAGTATTTAATATGATTTCTCAAAATAAGAATAATCCAGTACATAGAAAATCAAGTCTAATAAAATCCCAAAAATTATAAGATATTTTTTTTTAAAAGTTTAAAAATGAATTTTGATTATAACTATTCAATTTTATTATGTGTTCATCAACATTGACATTATTAACCGTGTCATATTTAGTCAAATATATTGAATTCTGATGCAACTTACACAATAAGTTAATTTCACTTGGAGCTTTTAATTCTTCATTGTAGTTTTCTGTAAGCTCTCCTCTAACCAACCAAGCTTCCAAGTTGCTTGATAAATTTGATTTCATCTTGGTGGCAATTAGAATATGAATACCTTGAATGAAAGCACTTAGTAAAGCATTTGATGACACCACACAAATTTTATTATCATCAAATTAATAGCGACATATAAATCATATATTCATAGAGTCGATAAGTGCCACACAAAGATTATTCTCTCTTGAGATTGCTCATCATCTTGGAGAATAATTCCTTATATATCTTATAAATCCCTAAAACAATGGCGTATCATTTGCAAATTTATTTACTCAAATCTGATTTGATTTTATTTAAATTTAGTTAACAATAGTACAAAATTAAGCCTTCTATCTTGCCATTAAACCTAAACCTAATAATAACTAAAACTAAAAACTAAAAACTAATAACTAAATTAATAACTAATAAAACTAAAACTAATAATAATAACAAATAACTAATAAAAACTAAATAAACTAACTAACTATGTTTGAGGATGGAAGATAATAAAATGAGTTATTAGTGTTTTCTAATCTTTCTATCTCCACTGCCTCATAATAGTTATAAAATGAGTTATTAGTGTTGATAGGGCACAATACAAGCACATGCTCTCAACTTTTTGTGGAGACTAATGGAGTGTCTCTGGAGATGGAAGATGGCTTGGCAAGGTAGGAGGCTAGTGAAGTTTTGGTTGGGGATTCTATCCTTACCAAGGGAGGTTTGGTGTGGTAGTTGATATTTGCATGCTGTGAAACTATGTTTGAGGATGCTTTAGAAGCAAATGATTTGTGGAATGTCAGTACGTGGGGACTGTTGTTAATAGTGAGCTACAAAGATTAATAGGTTAGCGATGAGTGGTGGGGTTTAGGATTTACCTTGTGGATTTGGCCAATTATTGAGGACCTATAATGCCTTTGACTTGTGACATATATTGTTGGCGGTCTTTAGTCAATGATGTGCAGGGAAAGGTAATCGAAGTCAAGGTCTGTTTTATATGAGTCCTACTATGATATTTGGAAACTATGAAGGAAATGAATAAAATGAAGATATATATCATATATTATATTATTTAGTTAATTTGTGGCTTTTTTACAACAACAACAACAACAACAAGCCTTAATACCACTAGGTGGTCTAGAATCCTTCTTGCTCATCATGTTTCTATTATGAGTCATTAATTCAAGATACAAATATCATTTTTATACATCTTAACTAAGTCTTTTTCCAATTCTCTACCTTCGTAACATAAACAGCAAGAAATCTAATGCATCTACTCTAATGGTAATATGTAAACGCTATGTGGCCAAAACCATCTAACTCTCTAATCTTATCCACCACTGAGCTACTAACTTTTAACATACTCATTTTGCATTCTATCTCTAAGGTAGCCACTCATCCACCTAATCCTCATCTAGAATACTTAACTTATTATGTTTCTTTTTATTCCAACATTCTCGCATATAAGTCATTGCGTGTCTTACCACCATCTTATAAAATTTTTGTTTAAGTTGAACTTTCTATCACATAATAGTCGATGCATTCCTCTCAACCATCCAACTTGAATTCTACTAATAACATCTCCATCTATTTCACCATCATTTTAAATAATTTTAAATATAATCGAATTTTTATTATGACTTGATCATAAAGTCAGAACATTACTACTAAAACTTCAATAACAAAATTACAATCTATATTTTTGATTTAAAAAAACCTTAATTTCTAAAGTTGACCTAATTCAAGTTTCTTGGACTTTTCTAGTCTTATCAACAAGAAGAATGTCATCAAGAAAAGCATACACCAAGGTACATCTTCTTGTAAATGCCTCGTATGACATCCATAACTAAAGTAAAAGATAAGGGCTTAACATCCTGATGTAATCCAATCAAATAGGAAAATATTTTGTCAATCTTCCTTGTGTTTGGACACAAGTAATAACTCTAGTACATATATCCTTAATGACTCAATATAATCAATATTAACTTTTCTCGCTCTCCTCCAGAACATCTCTTGAGACTTTATCATAGCTTTCTAAATCAATAAATATCATATGTAGATCCTTCTTATTTTCTATGCTTCTCTATCAAACCTCTTAACAAATGTATAGATCCATGTAGATCTAAGATGAAACCAAACCATTGAGATACTTCTATATCACATAAACCTATGCTCAATTACTCTCTCCCATAATTTTAATGTATGGCACATTAACTTAATATTAATTTGCACTACCACCTTTATTCTAAATATAACCAACAAACTCTTTCTCCACTCATCCATCTTTACTTTAAAATAACATTAAAAGATGTAAGCCAAGAAATTCCATGATCTCCTAAATATTTTCACACTTATAAATATTATCCTGGTTATGCTTCCACATTTCATTTTCTTTAAAGTTTTCACTAACTTCACTTTACTAATAATGATAAAATGAAATTATTTGTTAGGTATAAAATCAATCGATTTCTCAATCTTCATCAGTTTATTAAAATACCTCATCCACCTATTTTGTTATCTTTTGGGAGACTTTATTATTTCCATATTTCAAACTATGTTTACTATCTCTTTACTAACTTATACATACATCTTTCACCTTTGTGATCAATCTACAGATAAATTACTAAAGTTAAATTTTTTTGGATCATATATGGATTTCTTAATCTCTAGGCCCATTTTATATCTTTCTCAATTCTTATTTTTACATCTAAACCAAGTTTTATAAATCTTTATTTCTTATCTTTTTACACTATGATATTTACCAACTATTCTTATTAAAATGAAGATTTCCTTGTGGCTTTTTTTACAATTGTTCTTTTTTTCTAATTAACTACTATTAGTAGAGAGTTTTGAAGGTTTGAAGGCTGCCGCTAGTGGGTGGTAAGGCTTGGGATCCACCTAGTGGATTTAAGCAATTGTTGAGGAGGACATGCAGGGGCTTTGATTGTCAACTTGTATTGGTGGGTGGCCTTTGATTGACAAAGCGGAGGAAGCATGTAATTGGAGTCAAGGGCATTTTCCTATTAGTTTTCGTTTGAGATTTGGAAACTTTGAAGAAAATGAATGAAGCTATGATATTATATATTATATTGGTTAGTTAGCTTTGAACTTTTTTACATTGAGTGCTTGCTTTACTCAAATCATGGAAGTGAGGAAAGGGATTTGTGGGACGAAGAAAACTAGAAAAGAGAAATATAGAGAGAGGAAAGTAAGAGTGAAGAAATATTCAAGTGTTCAAATATTGTAATTATCATTGGATCTATTGTAATATCTCTATGATCATTGGTGTAGGTAAATCCCATTGATTTACAATTCTCATGTGTTATTTATGGTGTTTTTCTTGCAAAATTTATTTCAATCATTCTTGGTTGTTATTGTTCAAGGGAACACCTTTCACCAATAATCTCTCCTTTATCCTTAAAGGTATATGATTTCTTGTTATTTTATTCTTTTGAGCTAGAATGACTTTGTGATTCTAGGTAAGGGAACTACTCCACAACTTCTCTAAGTTATGATGGGTGTATAAATGATAGTGCATATAAGCACTCACTCAATCTTACCACAGGAGTGCTAATGAAAGAATGAAATACTTACGAGTTATTGATGAATAGCTTGGACTCAATGGTTCAAAATGCTATGAATCGATAAAACCATTGCCAATTGACGTAACTATTATGTTCTCATATCTTCTTGTAAATAGTATGTGAAAATTACACACACGAATATGTATGCATGTATATAAAAGGTACATAAATGTAGAAAGATGCCAAAATATGGCTTTACCTGTCATCTATTTTATCCAAGTCTCGGATTCTTGTTGGGATGTTGTCAATTGCTCCGAATTGCTAATGCCAAAGTTTGGGGAGTCTCGTCTCATACCAATGGGGTCCAGTCAACCTATATAGGTTTGCACAGTAATAGGATGTTGCATTTAATGATATTTAACTTATAGTTGTTATTTCTTAATGAATTTCCGTATAATAAAATTAGTTTGTTTAATTATAGCAAATAGCCAATTGATTTTAGTGATGCGTTCAAGCTCTAGTGCCGTGGGTTCGAACTAACTCTACTACAATTGATTATATTGATTACCAAATAAACTAAACTAGGAACTACGCCTTGGATTTTTCATTGCATCCTTGAATCATACACAATCGTCCACTTAAAACTTTCTTCTGGTTGCAACAGCTCCAAGCTAGCTTTGTCATGGGTTCATCTCAATGACTGTTACTCGTTTGATAAATATGCTAATTTCTTAATAAATAATTTATCATCATATTAATTTATTATCATCAAATCACTAACGAGTTAATCATAGAACATGTGAGAAAATAATTGTAAGGGCTGAATGATTATTTTTCTTTTCAGACCCAGGATTTTCGACTCGATAAGGCTAACCTAGAAATCCATGTTTATTATTGTGTTTTGAGACATTGACTCTTGAAACTTTTTCTTCTGCAGGTATTCCATGACAAAGGCCTTTGTTATTGCTTTTGTCATGACCTTCTTTAGCATATTCGACGTTCCTGTTTTTTGGCCTATTCTTCTTCTTTACTGGGTGGTGCTATTCACAGCAACAATGAAGCGACAAATACTTCACATGATTAAGTACAGATATGTTCCATTCACCCTTGGAAAGCAGGTTAGTTTTGTTTCTTTAAATTCTTTTTCCTGTAATCTTGTAGTAGTCTCAACCTGTATTTTCTTTTCAGCGTTATAACCGAAGGAGAGAAGCTACTGCTGAAGACATTGGTGCTACTAGAAGCTCAGCCTGATGCCTTCTATTTATAGTTACTTCTCTACTAAGCAGCCTATAATTCTTGTCTTAATGGGTCTTAGATGAAAGCTCTCTCTCCACTTCTGAAGAAAGCTGTTATTTTGCATTGATTAGAGGTGTTCGTATGGCATGTGAACTACTAAGGTATTTAGTTCATATCATGCATTCTTATCCTCTGTGGTTAAGTTTGCAAATTTTATGAATTAGTTCTATCTACTCTTGTGTAAGGGATGGTGGAAATATATATTGGGTGGATCAATCATTCTTGCATTTCAGGTTCTGTGAGTTTAGATTTCTTTTTTTGCTCTTGAACAAATAGTAGTACTTGCATCTATGGTTGCTATATTTGCATTAGTTGAGTCATCTTGAAATGAAGCTTTTAGGATGTAGTAGATGAAACAATAAATAAACTACCATTTAGAAAATTTATCTTCATCGAAGATATTATATTTCAATGCTTTTATGGGCATGAATCCTCTCTTTTCATTATTTTTCTTTTTCAATAATGGGAGAGATCTTTTCATCAATGGCTATGATTTTCAAGTAAATTCATATAAAAATTATTTGGGGTTTATTGTTTTAGGCGACCAAGTTAAAATAGGAAGAACAGTATACACTTTAGTTGTAGAGAGTTTTTATTTTTATTTTTTGTGATGATGCCTTATGAGTTTCTGTGTAGGTTTATTATCATCACATATATTGTTTCTCTAAATTTCAAGTTCAATGGCATCCCATTTTACTCTAATATATTGCGTTATTTTTCATTGGATTGCTGCTTTTATGCTTAAGTGGTAGAATGAGAATGTTCTAAAAATTTATTATCTGTAATGATTTGTTGCTTATGGTTGTGTTCTCTTCTTCCTTCTCTACTTCAGTTTTGAAGCTCCCATATAGTTATGATATATATGGTCAGCAGCTTCTTTATGTCTCTTATGTGGCCTTTAGGTTGTCTAGAGTTGTATTAGTCATGGAATTTGATTATTTTTCATAGATTGCTTCTTATCAA
The DNA here is from genome assembly GCA_021442155.1 of Cymbidium sinense. Lineage (NCBI taxonomy): Eukaryota > Viridiplantae > Streptophyta > Magnoliopsida > Asparagales > Orchidaceae > Cymbidium > Cymbidium sinense. The sequence continues at coordinate 188,037,938 of CM038216.1, forward strand.
ACATTCTGAGTAGATCAACCTGAAAACCTGGATAGATTAACCCAACTTATCGAGTCATGATAATAGAAGAAGATAACTAACTCAATTTAGCCCGTTCGGATCAAACTTAGTTAGCTAGATCCTAGTTAGCTAACTTGAACTAGCTTAACACCATTCATCCTTGTGAGATTTTTTTATATTTTATAAGAATTTTCATGTTACTAGTTATAATAAGGAAGTATATCCTGTTATACCCATCATCTAAAAACCTAACAAAAAAGAATAAAATATAACTTCAAATTAATGATTTTTTATTTTTTTTGGATTTGGTCATGTAAATACCTTATTGTACACATTAGTCAATTCATTCACATGACATTTAGTGTTAGGCTCATGCCATTTATCTTACACATGAGTTCATTGGTCTTTTTTTTTTTTGGGTATTTCAGAGCTGAGCTTTAGGATCAGTTAGTTCTCTTATTAAAGTTTAACCTTTTCTAGTATGAACAACTAACATCTATAAGGATTATTTTTAGCTCGAACCCATCCTAGTGCTTTAAGTCATTTTATTTAACATTAACGACGCGTTTGATGTGGCCGTGGTGATGCAGTGCGGTGCCGCACCACACCACAATGCTTTTTGGGGTATTGCGTTATGCTTTTGAAGAATAGTAGAAATGTTTTGTAACGATCGATCCAATGCTGACGAGAAAGTTATGATTTGATATTTTAAAAATTAAAAAAAAAAATTTATAGGTCTTATTACTAAATAGCAGAATCTTCTGTAGTATCTTCACCATTATTTTTTCAAACAGCTACTGTCCTAAACAAACCCTAAATATGTTATCCTTCAACATCATTTGTTTAATTAATCATGTTTTCCTTCAACATCATATTATATAAGATCAAGATATTATGACATGACCTGTGAGAGATCTCTTATGGTTCTTTGAGAATATGCTATGGATGTTCTTCATGAAATTGAACTTGAACTTTATCATGTAAAATAGAATAAATAGAAACTAGGAATCACATTTCATACAAAAGAAAATGCTATTAGATTAATGGGTGAATGAAGAGTAGTTGTAGTTATTGTCGACCTCTTTTACAACTCACAATCGACCATATCTTCTCTTTGCCTCTCATAAAGGGGAGAAAAATTAACCTAACTTCTCACTTAGGGTTTTATGAAATAGTGATAATTTTTTCCCCACCTAATTTTGTGAGGCGGAGTTTTATTATGGTGTAGGTGAGATTTAAATTCAGCATGAATAATATATATATATATATATATATATATATGTGTGTGATATATACTTGTGTGTGCGTGTGTGCGAGTGCCCAAATGATTTCACAAATAATACAAAAATGAGTTTACAGATTCAAAAAAATTTTTTTGGACCTAATTGAGCTCTTTGATTCCAACCACTATGAAATAGATTAAAAAGCCGACAGGAACAGCACCTTAAAGACTTTTCTATGAAAAGAAAGGTATATAGCTCTTGGCTTCGATGGTGAAGGAATTCGTGGCAGTGATAAATAAGGATTTTTCTTTGAATTTATGAATTTGAGTCGCACATTTTATATTTATTGCTGTTTATTTCATGAATTTAATAACATTTTATTAAATTTGCTAATTATATTTGTATATGTTAGTTGTGATTAATCAGTTAATTACAATAATGTTTTCTTAATTAAACATTTATATTAATTTTCATTAATTATGTCTCTTTTATTTTAATCTTAAATGTCTCATTTAATCCTTTTGAATTTGAAAATCGTCATTTTATATAAGTTGCTATTTAGTTAATCAGAAAAATTGATTTCTTCTGAAGAAAATTGATTTTAATTTTTATGTTATTACATAAAATATAATTTTATAAATAATATCATATATTTTTGTGTGTGCGTATAAATATATTTATTTATATAATTGCTCTGTAATTATATAAATAATTAATATACTTGTAAGCGTCTTAATCCCCGGTTAACGACGAGCACTTACGAGGCACATCGTAGTCAATGGGAAGACCGGGCGGTGACCACAAAGGCGGCGCATTCAGCTGGCGGGCGTTGGTCGGGCAGCTAGTTCCGGCGGAGGTCGAGAACACCCTTCTCGATCATGATCCAGCGCAAGGGTCCGAGTTTATTGAAGTTGTTTTCGGAGAGGGAGCGTGGTTTTCCGACGACGGCCAGTCCGCATAAGGCGCCGGGAACTTCGCCGGAGAGTTTGCCAGGCGGCGAGGTTGAGCTGTTCGAGCTTTAGCAGGCTGGCGAAGGAGAAGGGTATGGGACCGCTGAGTTGGTTGAAGTCGGCGTCGAATGCGGTGGCTGTTGGGAGATTACGTATAAGCGCGAAAAATCAGTTCGAGGATTTCAGATAATGTCCGGATCAAATAAAAATAAGTAAAAAAATATCAAATTTAGCATAGAAAATTTTAAAATGGAAAAAAAAAAAATTATGGAGCAAAAATTATAAAGAATTGAACAAATTATATTTTACTCGAATCACTCTTCACTTCAGTCACTTTAAACATTTTACTTCATTCTCTCATACAAGAGAAATAGAGAAAATTTTAAAACATATTGTAGAAAATCACCTAAATATGAAACCTCTTAATTCGTAGCGTTGTGGCGTTGTGACACCATTATCTTTCAAATTTTTTTGTATTAGTTTAAGCGTTGTAGAGTGCTCTCGACATTGGCCTCTCTGTCCTTTCTTTACCTGGTGGGTCTTATTGCCTCAGCGCTACCTCTTATAAGGTGGCTTCTCTCTTCTCCAGAAAGAAGCTGGTCATGCCCTCTTAGTGTTGAGAAATGAAGAAAAGTTTAGAATTGATATGACACTGAAATTTCACTAATAAAGCACGAATCTTAAAAATAATCATTCTAAACAAACTAGGATCAAGACTTAAAATATCATTGAAAATTTTGGGATATCAGTTAAATCTCTAAATAGTTCATAAATATGAAATTTTATGATCAAATCGAGCATCTTGATGAGCTGGATCTAACAAGTTCAAGATCTCTTGATTTTGACTTCATTTGAGCATTCAAATACTTAAAATATATCAGATGATCAAGGGAATCATTTTGAGCCATCCGATGGAGTGGTTTGGATTTTGCATGTATTCTAAACGTTTTCTCTAATTTATAAATAGCATTATTCTTCATACAGGAGTCCAAACAAAAGAGAGAGAGCTGGCCAAGATCCTCCAAGCATAATCAGGCAACCATTCTACGGTTTACCATTCAACCACCACCGACCGCCGCCATCACCACATCGCTGATCTCACCATCGCTAACCATCATTGCGGTCATCACCGCACATTCGCTGCTTAACCGCTATTGCCGGGCCACTATCGCCGGCCTCGTTGCCGCTCTTCATCACGCTTCGTTGCCGCCATCGTTGACCACCGCTCCGGTATCGCCACCGACCACTATCGCCATCACCATCGCCGCCGCTGCTGCCTTTATCACCATCGATTATCGTCATTGACCATTGTCGACACTGCGTATCGCGGCCAATTTGGCCATCCGCCGATCATCACCACTGTCGATCACATTGACCTGACCCACCCGTTACTATCACCAACCGCCACCAATAACAAGCTTTAAACCTACGTAGAGATAGCTATTGTTACTGACTGGATTCTATGTCGCTTTCATATATAATTTTATAATCCTATGGTGAAATTATTCGCCTTTTATCTATCCTTTGGGAGGATAAATGAAAACAAAATATACGCTTTTTGTTGATACACATGATCTACGATACTTATTAGGATTTATATCGATTTAGGAGAGGTATACTATCTCGAAAGATAAATCACCACCTAAACAAACTAACCACCCCACAAGGACTCCTAAGGATAAGTCTATATATATACCGTAGATTCTTCCCTACCTTATATGAAAAGTAGGTTTATTTTAAACCGATATTGCTAAGTTCCAAGGAGCAAGCCCTCATAGTTAATTACATTCTAAGAAGGGATTCCTTAGAATACTCTCGACAGGTAAATGATCATCATCTCCAAAGATTTCAACAAGTAGGACTATCAATCGATTAGTTTATTTTGCAAATCAAGTGATCGATCAAGAGGGGGGAGTTCTTATCAAGCCAAATGGAGGTGAGTAGGATGTTTAGGATACTAGAAGCCTAGTAAACATCTCAAACTATCTGAAGCTTTACATTTTTGAAATTGAGGAGAATTATTTATTTGAGTTAAATTTTTATTAGAAGTTTAGGGTTTATAATTCCACAATACAAGGTTATGAAAATGCCTAAGAGGTGAGGATTTATGCCATAGAAGGAGAAGTAACCTCGTAATCTAAATCTAGGGAGCTTTGGGACACAGCAAATCTAAGGCAAAATGAGTATTTGGTTTGCCTCCATAAGAGATGACAAACCACCGATTGCTGGACTTAACCCTCTGGTGCCAATTAACTTTTCCTATGATTTTAAATACATGTAGGCAAGTCTTATGCTTTATGCAAGATAGCAAGGTTGTTATTTATTTAGAAAGAGATTAAGTCCTTAAACTCACTCCTTAAAGAGACTACATCATGTAAGAGAATGCTTCAAATGACCTAAATCTAATATAAATCATATTACATTTTATTTTCATTTTTGGACAATCATTTGACTCAAGCTTATAGGATTCATATGCCTAATGCATGAGAAATAAGATTGTGGGCCAATATCAGCGAGAAATGGAGAGGTGTATTTTCACCATGGCTCTCAAGGGTCAAGCTAAATTCTCTGGCACGGGTGAAAGCCCTCCAATCAAGAGTGAAACAAGATGTCATATACATGATGTAAAAGAAATACTCATCCAAACTAAGGGTTGTTAATTCTTTTATTTTGATTTTACTTAAGCTTTAAGTGAGGTTATGAGTTGTTTATTTTAATTTTGAGTTGGTAGAAGATTTATTTTTCCTAAGAGCCTAATCGTCATCTATGCCATACATCAAAGTAAGGAAGAAACTAGAAAAATATGTCATTTAATGCACAAGCTAAACAAAATATCATATATTTTATAAAGCTAACGTAAAAGAATAAAAGGCTAAGCCACCACCCGACAAACTCAAAAATAAATTGGTAGTTGAGCTCTACCTTATACAACCCGATTACAAATGAATTAAGTACAATTACAAGGAATTCATTAGGGTCTTCAAGCTTCATTTCTTCATTCTTCTTTTCTTCTTTTCTTCTTCTTCTTCTTTCTTTTCTTCTTTCTTTCTTTGATGGTTGGTGGATTGTCTAAAAGGCTTCACATGGTACATAAGACATGACCTTATAACCAATGCTCATCCTAATCCCCATAACAATCATTCCAAAATCTTAATTGCAAAGGTACATGAAAAGGAAAAAAAAGTAAATCTAATTAAAACCTGTAAAACAGAGATTAGCTAAACAAACCACACATTCTCAAGCATGTATATCAATAAATTGAACTTAATACCCCACACATAGGTAATCAAGTCTACCTGGCATATTTTGGATTATGCTTAGGGTATAAACAACCATAAAAAAAGCAATTATATTTTTATTACACCCCTTAAGCACAATCCTCAGATAAGACAAATGATTAGACTAAATCGCCCTACCATTCATTCTACACATACACCCTAACATCCGCTAAAATATTACATCATAAAAATAAACATCAAATCATGCACCCTAACATAGACTTGAAGTGACTTAGCCTAATGTGCCATGTAAGGTTTATTTTAGCTAGCTTAAGATTTTTTATGAAAAGGTTCAACTTAGAAGGGTGGTCTCATTTAAGTTGTTTAGTCTGAGTTAATTTTATGATTTGATTTGGTTTGAATGAACCTACTTAATTACTAAGGTTGTAAAGAGAGGAAAAGAGAAGAGAACTTCTTTCCTCCCTACTTAAGTGATTTCTAAGGTAGATTCATTAATAATTTTGTTTAGTGAATATTTTATTATGTATTTTAATTAATCCTAAGTTTAAATTTTCTCTAAACAAACCTATTCGAAAAGAAAAGCATTTTTAAGATTAAGTAAAGTGAATTACTATCACAAAACACATAATATTTTATTTCTTTCCTACATGCATATAACATGCATATGAATGGATCCTAAGCATATCTATACATACAAATGAGAATGTTTAGCATACTTATATGATGAATGCTAAGTGAGGTTAAGAAAGAATTTAATGTTTCATGTATGCATGATTTTAAGTAGAAGAGAGTCTTTTATCCATTTTTTATATGCACATTTACAAGTATAAAAGACATAAGTAGACGTCATAACAGCAAAGGTACAAGACCTACTTAGGCTACTTAAAGCCTCGCAACCCCGGGGTTGTCCAGACTAATATACCACTTTTTCTTAAATATATGTGCATGTACAAAAAGAAATGCATGGAAAGAGAATGCTAAGTGAATTACTTAAAAAAATTTGAATGCTTTATGATGCATGATTTTCATTAAGTAAAAAAGAAGTTTTTTTTATCCACTTTTCATATGCACACATGTATATATGAAAGGTATAAATGAGTCATACCATTGTTAACCGGTGTAAGGTACAAGACATTAGGGCTATTTAAAGCATCACTGAGTTGTCACTAATATACCACTTTCCTTAAATACAAGCATATGTTCTAAAGAAATGAATGAAAAAGAAAGATATAAAAATTTGTACTTATGTCTTGACTTGGTTAGACAATTTATATGTGTAAGTGTAAGGATCTTTCTTAAGTCATAACATGAAAGATGATAAGAATAGATTTAAGCAAGTGTTATATTCTTTTAAAAAATAATATACTTTGCAAATCTTATTCAAACCCATATTAAGAGGAATGAAAGGAAGCAAACATAAAACACATTTTTATATTCACACGCAAGTTTATAAATAAACTATAAGTAGCACACTTTCAGTTTTAGGTATTTGATTTATAGATTTTGAAAACAGTTTTAAATTTAATAGTGATAATAGCCACTCATATTTTTCACTTTAGCCAAAACATGTAATTTGACATAAAGAAAATATTTCATTTTGAATTTGATTTTAGAAAAGCATGCATGATTTTCATATGACATATATTTAGTATGCTAGGAAAGAAATAAAATGATGTAAATGTAATTTCATTCACTCTAATTAATTCTTAAAACAATCTTATGAAGTAAGATCATTTAAAGAATCATTTAAAGAGACTTTCATTTTGTTTTGAGTTTGATTTGAATTAGAAAATGTGAGAAGGTTTCTGGTCCTACCCATTCCAAATGTGTGTATATTTTAGTTTAATTTTTTATTAGATTAATTTTATGCTTTGGTTAGGTTAAGGTGTAGATTAAGTTCATTACCTTACCTATACCACTTTAATATATTTAATCAAATAATTATGAGCCAAATGTATGACATAAAATCACAAGAATTTAAATCAATGCATCCTAGGAAAGAAAGGTATCTACAATTGGCTCTAATTAATGATTAATTAAAGCTAAAGGGTTTAATTTAAGTACTTTCATAACCTTTTACATAGTTATGTATGATTTCTTAAGTTTACTTAGGTTATTGAACACTTAAGTATCTACCCAAGAAGGATTGATTAAGTTTCTAGATTAATTTTGGTTTCGAGAATTTGATTTGATTAATTAAGTAGATCATTAGTGGATTAACCCTTATTAGTAGATTTAGTTTAAAGGAAGGGTTTAGAATAGCTTAAGGAAATATCCCAAAATCATTCCATAAACCTCCTAATCACTTAACAAAGTTTAATTATCTTAATCAAGGAATTAGTTTTAATTAACCTTAATTATATTAAAAGAGGGTGATTAGGAGTTCATTAATAAATTTTCTAACTCATTAATAAATTCCAAGAAAATTAGGGGAGGCGAAGTCATCCCCTAAACATGTTTGAAGTTTGGAATTAATTGAAGTCATTAAAATTAGGGTTATTAAATTTTTAAATAAACCATAATTAAGAAAAATTTATTGTTCAAATTCAATTAGAAATAATTTTATTAGAGTATGCTCTGAATTATATTTAAAATGAGCTCTCATTCATGTTTTTCTGATTTTTCTAAATTTAGTTATATATTTTTGAAGTTTCAATTGATTTAAGTGATTTTTAAGAATTCTGCTAATTTATTTTATTAAAATAAACTATTTGACACTCAAAATTCAATATCTTTTAATCCATTGGTCATTTTATCTTGAAATATTTATGGTAAGTATATTTTAACATCAATTTTAATCTCTGAAAATTTTAACTTAATCTGACATGTATTTTTGATTTAATTAAAGAAATTTAATTTTTACTAAAACTTAAATTAAGGTCAAAATACTCAGTGAAATTTGGGGATTTTGGGTTTGTTGGATTCCTCTTGAAAAGATGAATCCAATGAGCCATTATTTGAAATTTTTGGTTAATTATTTTATTTTCTATGAATTTTTGAAGTTTAGTTGATTTAAATTAATTTTTTAAATAGGAAAAAACGCGGCTACGGCGCCATACGATTGCCGCACGGTGCGGCGTCTTAAGCAAGAAAGACTCAAACCATGGAAGCGACCACGGCTCACTCACCGTCGATCGTCGATTAGATCAGATCGGTCGTCGATCATAGGATTGCGATCGGTGCATCGAGCCATCCGTCAGCGAACGCATGATCGGTGTCGAGATCATCAGCGTCCAAGGCGGGATCAGCGTGATCCACAGTCCGATCCGAGCGTGAGATCGGATGGCGGACGTCCATACGGTGAACAGAAATCAGTTTTTTAAGGAAAATAGGATTTTTTTTTTGAGTGAAAACTTGTCCAAATGGACTTATTTTTGCGTCGATTCGCACTGAAAAAATTCTATTTTCTAATTGGGATACTTTAAAGTAAAAATGTGGGATTATCTAGGGTAGATTCCTAAAAATAATGCAAAATCCATCACAAAATGAAAGATCCTAAGGCTAGCTACGGTGCTTGAAGGTTACCTCACCGGGGATGATTTTCAGTGGCGGTGGTGACTTGAGCGCGTTGTCGAGTGAGGGAAGAAGCCTTAGAATAAGCTTAGATCCTCGCCTTCACGTCGAAACGAAGTTTCCTTCGGTGATCGTCATTTCCTCACCAAAATCCCCTTAGTTTTGGAGTATTTCTCTCAAGATGAAGTGGACGATTGCTAATGGCTTTTGGGAGCTCTAGGAGGAGGAGAATGAGAGGGATGAGGATTTCCTTCAACCACTAAAGCCTTAGAATGAAAAGTGAAGGGAAATGAACATTTTTCCACTTTTTGTTTAAAATTTTGGCTCCAAACTCATGTCACTTGGCTTGGGGTGGTTGAGAATGGAAGAAACTCATCCTAGGTGGCTCCTTATGGTTGGCTAAGGCATGAAAATTGGCTGCCATGAGGACAAGTGGGTGTCCTAGCCAAGGGGAGGTGAGTGTCCTTCATGCTAAGTGTTTCAATAGGTGAGGTGATTTCACCTCCCATGAGTCATGACTTCCCAACTCTTGAAAAATCGGTGTTCTTGGTGCCTATGTGGACCAATGGATGAGTCAAGTGCTCGAGAATAAAATGATCACTTGAAAAAATGTCTTTTCTCATGGGATGCTCTTGACCCAAGGGCAAAGTGATCATTTGGCTTTGTATTTGATTTGGACAGATTTGAAATGAGTCAAAAATAAGTTGGACCAAATTTCATGTCATTTGAAGTTCATTTGGTTTAATTTGTATTAATTTGACCCATTTGGGTCAAATCGGGTCAAAACGAGTTAGGTTGATCAATTGGTCAAACTGGGCTAAACCAAAGTTGGGTCAAGTTCAAATGACTATTTGGAGCATATTGGTTCAATTGCTTTCAATTAATTTGATTTAATTTAGATTAATTTAGGTTTTGGCCAATTTAATCCTTTAGGTCAAAGTAGGCTAAGTTGACCAATTTGACCGAACTGACCAAATTAGCTTAAATTATGACTTGGTTTGGGTTTGGTTGATCATTTGAAATGGATTGGTATCTTTGTTTCCAAGTAGTTTGATTTATATTTGATTTTGGCTTGATTTGACCTTTTAGGTTAAGTTGGGTTCATTAATTGATTGGGCTAGGTTGGGTCTAGTTGTCCAATTGGTCAAATTGGGTTTAGTGAGGCTTTGGTCAAGTTCAATAATCAATTTGGAGTGAACTTGAGCCTGCAATCAATTTGGTTTAAATTTGGCTAGTTTGGGTTCATGTGGGTTGGTTGACTTGAATGAGGCTAGGTTGACTTAGTTTGACCAATTCATGTGATTAACATGATGATCAACAAATACGACATGAAGTTTAGATTAGATTATTTATCTTTGATTTGGATTGAATTAAATTTTAGTTCATGTAGGTCAAATTGGCCACTTTGGGTCAAGTGAGCCAATTGGGCTTAGTTGGTTTGATCAAGGCTTGATTCAAGTTTGGTTGAACTCACATATGGACTTATGATTGAAATATAAATCTATTTACAAGAGATTTGGAGTCAAATGAGTTTTGATTCATTTGATAATTTCAAGTCAAAGGGTGAACATGAGTTTGACTTGGGTTTGATTTTTGAATTTAGTTTTGGTTTGATGATTAAAGTTTATGTTTATATTTGGATTCATGATTGTAGGATTGATTGAATCATGAAAAAAAAAATCAAGGGTTCGGCTTGATTTGAGTTTGATTTGGCTAAGTTCAAGATTTTGTCTTGAAGGCTTAGGTTGGATTTTTGATTGAATTTGGATTTAATTTTTGAATTGATTCTTAGATAATTGAATTTATAATTTATTTATATTTATGAATATAAATGAGAATATAAATGAGTTATGAGAAATTTTTTTAAATTTGAATTGATTTAGATTTGATTTGAGCTAAGTCTATAAGATAGAATCAAAGGACTTAGGAAAGATTTTGAATTTATAATTTCAATCATGAGCTTCAATCATTTGGAGTTGATCATGGATTTTAATCATTTGAAATTGATTTGAGTTTAGGGAAAATCAATTAGGCTTGAATTAATTGTTGATTTGATTTGGAGTTTGACTTGAATGAAGGAAGTGAGGAATGTGGTTCAAGCAATAGGGTAGACAAATTTTCCTAACACTCTTAAGGCATGACCTATTCCTATGGCTAACTCTTCTAAGTCTCCAGTTTGATTATGTCCACTAATCACTAGATGTGTCTTAAGACTAAGGAATTCTTAAAGTCTAAGAGAAGTCCTATGTCTAAGTTGGAGGGGTTGAGAGCTCATTCTAAAAATGAGGTCAACATCCCATTATCAGGAAAACTTTGTACTCCGAAATAGATACATAGTGGAAGATTTTTACTAGGATAGGCCCCGTGATTTTTTCCCCCTCTTCAAGAATTTTTTCACATAAAAATTTTGGAGTTTCTTGTTCATTCTACAAACATCTGTGTGTGTGTTAGATTTCATAATAAAGCTAAGATGCAAACTTTTATTCTACCATAAGGTTTTGCAATTTTGACACCATTAGAAGCAAATGGAATCAATCTCTGTGAACACACGCATTATAATGGGTTAATACTGCTTGAGCCTCAGCTTCAACTGTCACTCTCAAATCAATCCTTGAAGGGGCGTTCTACCCACTTCTCCACATAGGCATGACCCATCGGTGAAGTTTCGAGGAATCTCAAAGATGTGCAGAATGGAAGAGTCTCAAAATAATAAAACTTTATGGTTGACGATTATTATGGGAATATCTCCCCATGATTGATCGTTAGCATGGGAGGTCAAAATTTATGAGGACTTCGCCATGGTGAAGTTTTTATTTGATGTTGACCTCACTTATCTTTGAGTTCTACTTCCATCACTTCGTGATTACTAATCACCAATTATTTTCAGTAGCTTGGCACATTCTCATCCTATTGATTCCACCTGTCATGTTATACGTGCGGAATTACAATGCTTAGTGCAAGAAGAATTCCACTTTAAACATAAAAATCATCCTTCTCAACACGGCTATCAGGAGTCTTCACCTTTGACTGAAGCTATTCTTTAACATTCTATTTTCGTAGGGTTCAAGCTTCCGAGCATCAACTCTTATGATGGGGCAACTGACTCATATAAACACATCGATCATTACGGGACCATCATGCATATCTAATGAGCTGACATCTTGCTTTGGTCTTTCCATCTAATGGTGCTGCACTTAGTTCTCTCTTCCAAGGGGATCTTCCATACCTTTGACAAACTTCGTCAAGATTTTTTGTAGAACACTTCATTTGAGATCATTAAGATTCCTCTCTCTGACATTTGTCAAAATGAGTGAATCACTTAAGGAGTACTTTGAGGTTCTAAGAGGCTGCCAAATGCAGGTAGATCTTGAATTATTAAGAGGAGTTTTCTTTGGCTCAGTCACAGCCTTTTATTCGTCCTTAATGAGATCTGATCTTCTATGGACTTGGTTCATCTGAAGCACAAATTCTGGCGATGAGGCTAATGCCATCGTAAAATAATTTGAACAATCCACAGAAAATGTGAGAGTGCCCCGGGAACCTGGTCGATAATCTCATCAAAGAAGCAACAAGGTAGTGGTGATCTTCCTCCACGACCCTCACGAATGTGAGCGAGTATTTAGAAAAGGAATACACACCATTGAACATATCTGTTACGTCTTGATGACCATTGAGATGAAGAGACCATCAAAAATCTGAAACCAAATTGAAAAATTAGGGAATATTATCACTTCCATGTCATGGACATCTTTCTTGAGGTATAAACAAATCAAAGAAAAGATGAGGCTCTTCAACAGGATATCTACATTTTGTGCGAGCAATCTATGATAACTCTAACAATTGGGATAATCATCCGAAATAAATAGTCACTAAATAGTTGGAAAAAACAATTACAAGAGGACCATTCTTCATCGTCCTCATTACCACCTTGAAGAGCGAGTTAAAGAAATCTTGTATTTCATTCCATCATTTTAATGACTCGCACTTAGAAGGAGTCTAAGTTTCACATCAAGATCCACTTGTTATCAGTGCGGGGATCGATAACTCATATTATAATGTTAAGAGAATTTTGATTGATAACAGGAGTTCTGTCGATGTATTATTTTACTTCACATTTCTTAGCATGAGTTTGGATAGAGAAAAGCTCCAACCCGCTGCAGGACTATTATATGGGTTTGATAATCGTCATGTGTGAGTGGAGGGGGCAATCACCTTTCTTGTTATCTTCAGAGAATTTTCTCGACAAGTGACTCATTCAATTCAGAGTCGATTCAAAGATACAACACTATCTTTAGAAGGCCCCTTCAATCAATTTTTGGTGCTGTTATTTCGGTATCTCATCTTAAGATGAAATTTCTAACCCCCTTTGGGGTTGGAGTGGTCTGTGGAAATTAACAAGTAGCATAATCATGTTACCTCAAACAAGCTCAACCATGCCTTTCGGTGACTTTCAGCATCGAGAATTTTAATTTTTGAGATGAAGAAGTACCCTAAAGGGCTTTGCCTGTAGAAAGCTTGCTCCCTGTTTCATTATCAGATGACTAACCTTTACGAAAAGTGCAAGTCGGATCTCTGCTCTCAGACGAATAGAGGATAAAATACATATATTTCTTATGCAAAAATCAAGACATCTTTGCTTGGAGTCCAACATATATGCCTGGGGTCGACCCCAATGTGATTATGCACTCCCTCAAGATTGATCCAACATTCAAACTGATCATCCAAAAGAAGCGGAGTTTTGCACCTGATCGCCTCCAAGCTATTTGTTGGTTTAAAATTCCAATTGGGAAGTCGCCTTTCAAATCTGTAGGGAGAAACGAAAGAGGAGATCTTATAGAAATTCATCTTTTAAGGATGTCACGTAGATCCATAGATGTACTTATTTAGGTGATCGGGTATGTCATCAAGGAAATAGTATACTATCTCAAGAGATAGAAATCACTATCCTTTAATGGAACTAATCACCTCAATAAGGACTCCTAAGGATGATGGGTTTGCATATGTACCGGAGATTCTTTCCCTGCTTTACATGGAAAAGTAAAGCAGGGTTTATTTTAAACAGGGTTTGTTAAGTTCCCTATAGGGGCAAGCTCCCATAGTTAATTACATCCTAAGGGATGGGATCCCTTAGGAAAACTCTCGATTAAGGTAAATGATCATTATCTTTGAAGATTTCAACAGGAAAGGACTATCAATCGATTGGTTTTATTTTTGAAAGATCAAATGGGATTGATTAAAAGAGGGAGTTATTATCGAAGCAAAAATGGAAGATAAGTAGGAGATGCCCACGATGCTAGGAAAATTAGCAAGCATCTCAAACTATCCTATAGTTGGGCTTTACATTTTTGAAATTGATTTAGTTTATTTGAGTTATATTTTTCATTAGAAATTTAGGACTTAAGATTCCTTAACACAAGATTAAGGAAATATCTAAGAAGTGAGGAATTATGCTTATGGTCCATAAAGGGGAGAAGCAACCTCAGAACCTAAATCTAGGGAGCTTTGGTGAGGGCCGAAAGCACAACCTAAATCTAAGACAAAAAATGGGTAATTGGTTTGCCTCTATAAGAGTGGACAAACCACCCAACAGTTTGGACTTACTCTGAGGTGGCCACCAACTAACTCCTCCTAGATTTTAAATATATGTAGCAAGTCTTTATGCTTATGCAAGATAGCTGCTATTATTTATTTAGAAAGTGACTAAGTCCTTAAACTCACTCCCTAAAGAGACTAGATCATGTAAAGGGACATGCTTCAAATGACCTAAATCTAATGCAATTCAAATTTCATTTTATTTTCATTTTGGATAATTATTTTGACTCGGGCTAATAGGATTCATATGACTAATGCATGAGAAATCAGATTATTGGCCAAAATTAGTGAGAAGAGAGGATGTGAGTTTTCACCATGACTCTCAAAGGTCAAGCTAAGTTTCTATGGTAAATGTGGAAGCCCTCAAATCAAGAGTGAAATAAGATACCATTGTGTATGGTATTACAAAAAAAATGCTCATCCAACTAAGAGGTTGCTAATTCTTTTATCTTGATTTTAAACCTAAGCCTTATGTGAGGTTATGAGTTGTTTACTTTTTATTTGAGTTGTTAAGTTGGATAAAAGATTTATTTTTTCATAAAGAGCCTAATCCACATCCATACCATACATAAAGCAAGGAAGAAACTAGAAAAATCATGTCACTAATTTAAAAAGAAACAATATTTTAAAATACACAAACTCAAAAATATCAAATATGAGTAGCCAAGCTTTACCCCTATACAACTCGGATTAAAAATGAATTAAATTACAATTAAGCAAGGAATTTATTGTTATGGGGGTCTTTAAGCTTTATTTCTTTTTTCTCCTTTTCTTCTTTCTTCTTCTTTTCTTCTTTTTTCTTCTTTTGGTTCCTCCTTTTGGATGGCAGGATGGTAGATGCTCCATGGCTTCACATGGTACATAAAATAGGATCTTATGACCAATGCTCATCCTAATCCCCATAACAATCATTCTGAAATCCTAATTGCTCAAATTTATATGAAAAAGAAAAGTGAAAATCTAACTGACACCTACAAAACAAAGGTTAGCTAAAACACACCAAAGAAATCTCAAGCATGTATATTGGACTTATTATGGGTGACTAAGTCCACCTAGCCTATGGATTATGCTTAGGGGTATAAAGCACCTACAAGCAAAAGTATTTATATTTTTATTTATGATAGCGCCCCTTAAACAAGGAATTTATTGTTATGGGGGTCTTCAAGCTTTATTTTTTTTTCTCCTTTTCTTCTTCTTCTTCTTCTTCTTTGGTTCCTCCTTTTGGATGGCAGGATGGTAGATGCTCCATGGCTTCACATGGTATATAAAATAGGATCTTATGACCAATGCTCATCCTAATCCCCATAACAATTATTCTAAAATCCTAATTGCTCAAATTTATATGAAAAGGAAAAGTGAAAATCTAAGTAACACCAAAAAACAAGGTTAGCTAAAACACACCAAAGAAATGTATATTGGACTTATCACCCCACACATGGGTGACTAAGTCCACTATATGGATTATGCTTAGGGGTATAAAGCACCTACAAGCAAAAAAGAATTTATATTTTTATTTATGATAGCACCTTAAGCATAATCCCTCAGTAAAATAATAGTTAGACTAAGCATGTCCTACCATTCATTCTATGAGCATACACCCTAACATCTAGTCTAAAATATATATCACAAAATAAAACAAACATCAAACCATGCATCGACCTAACCTAAAGCTAGAAGTGGTGACTTTGGCTAATGTGTGTGCTTTGAAGGCTTGTGTGGTATGCTTAGTTATGACTTTAGGTTCAAATTTTCTAAGTGTGACAAATATGTTCAACTTAGAGGAGGGTTTTATTTAAGTTGTTTAATTATTTTAGGTTGATTTTATTTCATTATTTGGTTTAAGTGGATCCTACAATTAATTTGAAGAGAGAAGAGAGAGAGAACCTCTCTTTCCTTCCCTAACCTAAGTAATTTCTAAAGTAGATTCACATTTTAGTTTCATTTAGGTGAATATTTTGATTATATCTTTTAATTAATCCTAAGTTTAGATAAACTCTAAACAAACCTATTCAAAAAGAAAGGTGTTTTAAGATTAAATGAAATGAACCAAAAACACACATTACTTTATTTCTTTCCCAACATATATAACATGCATATGGATGGGCCCTAAGCATATCTATACATACAAATGAGAGTATTTACACTTTATGATGCATGCTAAGTAATTTAAGGAACTTAGAAGTTGAATATGCGATTTTTCTTAAGTAGAAAGGGTTTTCCTTATTTAAATTTTCACATACACACATGAAAGTAAAAGAAATAAGTGAGTACAAGCCACATTGTTAACTAGGTGTAAGGTACAAGACCTACTTAGGGCTACTTAAAGCCTCACAACCTCAGGGTTGTCCAAACTAATATACCACTTTTCTTAAATACAAACATATGTATAAAAGAAATGAAATAGAAAAGGAGAATGCAAGAAATTGTTTAATGGATTCATTTTTGTTTGTGCAATTTACACATGTAAGTATATGTAACCCTTTTTAAGTGATAGCATAAGGATGAATAAGGTATGAAATTAAGTGTTGGGTTCTTTTCAAATGAACCCTACACCTTACCAACTTCTATTCAAAATTATGCCAACATAAGAAAGAAAGGAAACCTATGCTAAACATGTCTTTATAATCTATCACATGCAAACTTATAATTAAAGTATAAGTAGCACACTTTCATATTTGGTATTTGATTTATATGTTTTGAAAATAATTTGGATTTAGCAGTGATAATAGTTATTCATATTTCTACTTTAGCCAACACATGCAAATTTAACATAAAGTAAACATTTTCATTTTAAAATTTAACTTTCAAAATTATGAATGTATGAAATCACATGACATACAACTTATTATGTTGGGGAAAGATTCAAAGCAATGAAAGTATGTAAACAAACTCACTTCATTTAAACCTTAAAGATATTCTTATGGAATAAGAAAGTTTAAAATAAATCAAAGTGAATTTCAATGTGATTTTTCTTTAGTTTGAAGTTTGATTTAATTTTGAAAATATGAGATGGGTTTTCTGTTCCTAACCCCTTCTCACATGTGTTTGATATTTTTGTTTAATTTTTAGGTAATTAAATCTATTTTTATGCATTGATTAGGTTAAAGTATGAAATAAGTAACTTAATTAACCCTTACCTACACCACCTTAGAAGAATTAACTAAATAATTATGAGCCAATGAATGAACTAAAACTCACAAGAAATTTAAATTTGTAATGCACCTAATAAGAAAGAGGCCTAATGCAATTTGGCTCACAATTTAAAGTTAATTAAGCTAAGGGGTTTAGCTTAAGTAATTTCAAAACACCATTTCACACATGTGAATTGGGTTTTAATTTCCTTAATTGAACTTAGGCTATTAAACACCTAAGTATCTATCCAAAGTAGATTAATTAAGTTATGGAACTTTTTAGAATTTTTGAAAATTAATTAAGGGGATAATGAATTAACCCTTAATTAGGAGAAGATTAAGGAGAGGAAAGGGGGTTTAGGGAATAGCTTAGAGGAAAATGTCCCAAAAATATTTCATAAACCTCCTACTCACTGGATATGACCTTAATCAACCCTAATCATAGGTTAAAATTAGTAATCATACCTTAATTATGCTTAATTACATAAAGAGGGTAATTAAGGAAATCATATGCAATTATTCTAATCAAGCCTTCAATAAATCCCAAGAAAATTAGGGGAGATAGAAGTCAACCACTAAAACTTATCCAATAAATTTGGGATTAATCAGAGGCTTATTTAAAAAGTAATTAGCAAAATAAACTTTCCAATAAAATTCAAATTCAAAAGAAAGCATAATTCAAAACTCATCAAAATTAATTTTAAAATATTCTAGGTTTAATTATCTATCCATAGGATTTTATTTCATTTTTTTTTGAATTTTCTAGCAAGAGTTGTGAATTTTGGAAGATCTCTAAGTGAATTAAGAATTAATTAAAGCATTTTATTAATTCTAACTAATCCCCTTTACGCACGCATGGCGGAGGTCGGCTTTACATGCATCGTCGTGAGGGGATTACTTAAGTTGTCAAATGGGGGGTGCACACACACTTTAATCTTCACATCCAATCAAAGATCGACGACGTGGGATCTCCCGCATTTTAAAATGGATAAAGGATTTCTAACGTCATGAATCTCACCGCCATCTAAAACACGGATGGACTGAGATCCATTTTCCCCTTGATCAGAGACCGTCCATGATCAAGGGGAAGATCCAAGCTTGATCTAGCATGGATTCTGATCAAACTCAACCCACACCATCTAAAGATAGAGAGTGGAAAATCCAACGGTCAAAAATCGATGGGGTGAAAATTTCTTTCATAAAGCTCCACACCACATTGAGTTTAATGGTCGAAAAATCCCACCTTGCCGGAGGTGATCACTGGCGCTCGATTCCCTTGGAGAAGCTTCGTCTGGTTGAGAAGAAGCCTTGCTGAAGTTTTGAGCACTTGAGGTTGAGTGGATCTTCTATGGGTCACCTCCTCCTATGCTTAAGCTTGACTTTGATCCAATTCAATCCTCCCTTGCCTTTAGAACTTAGGAATGAACTTAGGTGAGCTCGACTTGGTCACCTAAGTGTGCTTGCAAAAGGAATTGGAAGGAAATGAAGTGTGGAAGAAGTTGGCTAAAGAATTGAGCTTCCTTGTTTTCATTGTTTGAAAACTGATAATGGGGAATTGGCAAAAGCTCTAGGATGCTTGCTATCACTCTCTGATGGCTCCTAGGTCTCATTAGCACTTAATCAAATTAGGGAATGATGCATTTGAGTTTGTTTATGGGGAGTATTTCTCCCCCTTGAAGGATTGGACGACCGGCAATGCACATGTCGTTTTGATCCAATTGATCATATTGGGGACTTTGTTTTGACTATTTTGAGTGTGCACATGGTTGGTTTGATCCAAGGAGTGTATTGCCAACCTCCCATGTGGTTGAATTTGAGCTTGGGAGGGAGTTTAAAATTTCAATTTTTGACCATAGGGTCAGGTTTGGTCTAGGGACCAAATGGGTTGACCAAACCCATTGCATTGGGTGAAGCACTCTCCCCTAGGTCCCCTTGAGCTTTTAGGAAAGCCTCAAGTGAATGTGAAGAGGGTATGACCAAATTACCCATGGGTTAAGCCAAAATTTGTTCTATGGCCTAAGAGTAGGATGACCATTTTTCTATTTTTTTCACTTTGGACATGTTGGGTATGTGGAGGAATTAGGTTTGGCCAAGTTTCATGAGATTTGGAATTCATTTGATAGTGTTTGGCTCATGTTGACCCATTTAGGTCAAAATGGGTCAACTTTGGTCAAGTTGACAAATAGGTTAAATTGGGTCAAACCAAGGGTTGGGTCAAGTTCATATGACCATTTGAAATATTTTGGTGGATTTGGTTTGGTTCAATTTCGTATAGGTTTGAATTTGGCTCATATGACTTCATTTAGGTCAAATGGGTCAAGTTGACCTATTTGACCCATTTGACCTATTTGAGATAGGTCAAGGTTTAGGTTAGGTTAGTCATATGAAATGGATTGGTATCTTTATTTCCAATCAATTTGGGTTAAGTTCAGCTTTGGCTCAACATGAACCCTTTAGGTCATGTGGGTCTAAGGTCAATTGGGCTAGGTTGGGTCTAGTTGGTCAATTGAGACTTTGGTCAAGTTCCACAAGCGATTTGGAATAGACTTGACCCATTGGTTCCAATCAATTTGGCTTAGATCAAGTTTTGACACATTTTGACCCTTTAGATCAAAATGGGTCAACTTAGGCCAATTGGGCTAGCTCAAATGTTGGCTTGGTCAAGTTCAAACATAGTCATGAGTGAACTTAGATCAATGGTTTTAATCAATTTGGCCTATGGTGGATTTGGCTATGTTAGGTCTCATTTTAGTTAAGTGTTGACTTGTCAACCCAGGATTGGTTTGACCCAATTTGATTGATTGATCATCCCATGATGATTGTTGATCATGATGAGAAGGATATATGAGTTTGGTTCAATCCAATTTGATTAGGATCAAAATTTGGCTCATAAGAATACTTTAGGTCACCTTGGGTCAAGTGAGTCTAAGTGGGTCAAATGGCTTGGTCAAAGCTTGATTTAAAGTTGATTGATCATGTATATGGACTTATGATTGAAATATGAATCCATTTACAAGTGGTTTGAAGTCAAATGGGTTTTGATCCATTTGAAAATTTCATATTCAAAGGGAGAATATGAAGGGGTTTTGGGTTTGATCTTTGAACTAGGTTTTGATTGAGTGATTGAAATTTGGATTTATGTATGAGCTCATGATTGTAAGGTTGATTGAATCATGAGATAAAATCAAGAGTTTGGCTTGATTTGAAAATGATTTGGCTAAGTTCAAGGTTTTGACTTGAAAGGCTTAGATTGGATTTTGAGTTGATTTGAGTTTGATTTTTGGAATAGGTTTTGATTGTTTGAATTTATATTTCATTTATATATATGAATATAAATGAGAATATAAATGGATTATGAGAAAATTTCAAGGATTTGAAGTGGTTTAATCATGATTTAGGCTAAGTCCATTAAGAAGAATTTAAAGGATTTAGGAAAACTTTGGACGTTAGAGTTTGAATTTTTGAATTTGGTTTAATTGATTTATATTTATATTTCATTTATATATGTGAATATAAATGAGAATATAAAATGATTTTTGAGAAAATCCCATGATTTTAAAATGATATGATCAAGATTTAGGCTAAGTCCATTAATTGGAGAATTAAAAGACTTAGGAGATTTTTAATTGAGAATTTAATTCTTGGATATGATTTGATTGATTTATATTTATATTTCATTTATATATGTGAACATAAATGAGAATATAAATGAGTTTTGAGAAAATCTCAAGGATTGAATTGATTTAGATCATGATGAGGCTAAGCCTTTAAGGGAAAATTTAAAGAACTTAAGAAAATTTCATGAATTGGGAATTTAATTTTTTGGATTTGGTTTGGTTGATTGATATTTATATTTCATTTATATATGTGAATATAAATGAGAATATAAATGAGTTTCGAGAAAATCCCAATGATTTGAATTGATTTGATCAAGATTTTGGATAAATCTTTTAATAGAAAATTAAAGGACTTAAGGAAATTTGCATGAATTAATTTAGAATTTTGAGTTTATTTTGATTGATTTAAATTTATATTTCATTTCTATATGTGAATATAAATGAGGATATAAATGGATTATGAGAAAATCTCAAAGGTTTAAATAGGTTTTGATCATGATTTTGGTTAAGTCCTTAAGGGAAGGATTAAGAACTTAGGCAAAATTTTGGCTTAGGAATTTTTGATGGATTTTGATCATGGGTTTCAATCATAGATTTCAATCATGTATTTCAATCATATGGAGTTGATCAATTAAGATTATTTGGAGTTTGACTTGAAAGAAGGAAAGTGAGGAATGGTTCAAGCTAAGGGTAGACAAATTTCCTAACACCCCTAAAGCATGACCTATTCCTGTGGCTAACTCCTCTAAGTCTCTAGGGCTAAGTTTGAGTGTCCACCTAATCACTAGATGTGTCTTAAGACTAAAGAACTCTTAAAGTCTAAGAGGAGTCATATGTCTAAGATGGAGAGGTTGAGAGCTCATTCTAAAAATGAGGTTAACAAAGGGGTAGTCTACTAAACAAGTAGTAGGACTAGCCAACCAAAGGGAAAATATCTTTTGGTATACAACAGTTGTACTAGGAAGAAAGCGTAGTAGACTTACATCCTCCAAGTAGGGCCCAGTTGTTGGTTCTTTTCTCTGGAATAGAAAAAAAAATGACACCACATAGAGTTTAGGAATTTTTTATTTAGATGACCAGATACGTCATTAAGGAATAAGCATATTATCTCGAATGATAAACATGCTCTCCTGTAATGGATTCAATCATTTCAATAAAAGACTCCTAAAGCTAATGGGTCTTTCGTATACCAGAGTATTTTTTCCTGAACTACATGGAAAAGTAAAACAAGATCTATTTTATCCTCGGATCATGGTTCCTTATAAAGGCAAACCTCTATAATTAATTACATCTTAAGAAGGGTCTCTTCCTAAGAATACTCTTGATTAAAGAAACAACTGGTTATTCCTAAAGACTCTAAGGTAGCTTTCAAAGGATTGATTTTGGGAAATTCAATTAGAAGAGGTCCAAATTGGAGAGAGTTATTTTCATGAGTCAAATGGGAAAAAGTAAGAAATTCTATCGACAAGGATGCCCAATAGACATTTTCAACTATCCTATAATTCGCTTCAAATTTGGGATTTAATTTTAGAATTCAAGTTATCATTTTCAAATGTGGGCTTAGATTCTAGCAAATGCGTAAATGCCTAGGTTAAAGACTTATTCAAAAAGATGCTAACTTAGTCTACGACTCATGTCGATGCTCACCTAGTTCTATATCAAGGAATCATTGGATATTCTCCTCATTTGAGAACTATATCCGACTCTTATAGACTTACATGAGAAGGTCACTAACACCACCCAAGTGCATTTTAAAATAATGAGGTTAAGTCATATGAATGCAAGATGGTTGGGTTTATTTTAGGAAAGAAATCTATGAACCTAGACTTACTCCCTAACCCCTAAGATTATGTAAGGTATGAAGATGTACTTAACTAATGCATATTTTTCATATTGTTATAATTTTTGACTCAGGATTCATTTAGGTTATAGGAATGTAATTTATGCCTAAAGCATGCAATTAGAAAAAGATTATGGGCCAAATCAAAATTGAAGAAGGTGTATTTCCACCATAGGCTCTCAAAGGTCAAGCCTCTCAAAGGATGGAAGTCCTTCATTAATCAAGAGTGAAATAATATGATTATGCATGATATTAAAACATCTAGCTAAGGGGTTACTATATATTTTATCTTACTTTAATGCCTAGGATTTTATATGAAGATTATGAGTTGTATTTATTTTTATATTTCAATTAGTTTAATTGGGTAGAAAATTTAGTTTATCATATTAGCCTACGTCTAGGCATACATCATAGCACAAACATAGCACAGAAAGAAACCTAAGAAAAGCATGTTGTTTCTATTGCGCACCCAAAATAAGCCAAATTAAATTATATAAGAAAAGGCCAATGCATCCTCTATACACCAAGAAAAAAAAAAAAGTTCTCGCTTATACAATCCAACCTAGAACTACAAGTTCATATATTTGAGTCTTCTTTCCAGGAAAGTCTCCTTCTTCAAGGACATCCATCGGGGTCCATAGGGGACTACCGCACCATCTCCTGGTTGGGTTAGCTCCTGCTAATCCTAAACCCCATAGATCCTAACCTAATTCTAAGCTCAAATTTACATTTAAAATTTAAAAGAAATATAAGCCCTACAAAATAGATGTTAGAAAATACACACAACACACAGAGTTGTTTATATTTCACAAATATATGGGCTTAGCATTAGTTGCTTGCCAAGCCCACTATCATGGACTAAAGGATTTTCGACCAAGGCAAAGAATAATTTTATGATTAATTTATTACAATCCCTTTACAGAAAATGTCAAATCAAAAGAACATCCTATCCTAACAACAAACAAGTCTCATTCAGTCTAAACCAATACACCACAAAACATATGAATACAACACAACATATCATGAGATTAAAAGAAAATCACAACCATCTAACCTAGATCTAGGTCCATGGACCGTAATCTAGTGTGTGTAGTAGAAGAGATTTGTGTGGTAAGTCTTGCTAGGCCTTTAAGTTTAAGTTTGAAGTTTGAAGTTTGAATTGGTTTAATTTTTTACCATTTGATTTCAATGAATGGTTTAATGATTTAATTTCTATTTTATTCCATTTTATTTGTTTAAAGTAATATTTAAGTTTTCAAGAATGAGAAATTAGAATGAGTTTTATTTTAGGTGAAACTCACTTTATTCCATCCTAAATCCTAATGAAGTTGCAAAAGTCTAACAAAATCTTAAGTATTTTAATTAATCCTTTGATTTTATTTATGTTTGGATTTGATTTATGTTATTTCATTTATTTGAATTGCTTTGTTTTATTTAATTTAATTAATTTATTTTATTTTGAATTAAGTTATATGGATTTCATTTGATTTGGCTTATGTTATTTTAAGGAGTTTGATTTTATTCAATTTAACTAAAGTTATTTTATGTTTTAAGCTAAATTCATTGTACCTTAGGTTTGTCCATGGGTTATGCTTAACCTAAAGTACTTAGGTTAATTACTTGATCTAATTTGATTAACTTAGGTTTTAGTTTCATTATTTAAATTCATTATAGATGAATGATTTCATTAAACTTAACTTAAGTTGTTTAATTATGTTTGAATTTCATTAAGTATTGATTTTATTAAAGTTTTGATATTTGATTAAATTCTTTGACTTAGGAAGTTTTGATGAATTACCCTAAGTATTTCTGATGTTTTTTTTAGATTAGTTCAATTTATTTATTGATTCAATGAATTAATGATTCTTCTTAATTATTATTTAGTTCATATTGACCTAGAGAATTGAAAAATAAAGAATTCCAAATTTATAGACCAATTGGGTTTGAGATAATTATGGAAAGTGGGGTTATATGCCAATTTTATGTTTCTAAAGTTTCAACTTGATTAGAGATATAATTAGAGTGTAATTAAAGCTTTAATTATTTCATTAAAACTTAAATTAAGCCTAATTTATTAAGATTCACTAAGGGATTTTATTTTTCACTTATTCTTCACTGCAATACCTTTCCAATGAGGGTTTATTCATAATTTTTGGTTAACTAGTTGATTTATTATGATTTAATTAATTTCAGGTCATTTAATTGAATTATTTAATTCTTTCAATTACCTAATTGAGTTAATTAGTGCTCTATTAGGTTCATATAGGTTTGATTAGGTTTAATTAGTATTCTGATATTTAATAATATTCATTATGTTGATTTAAGATTATTAGATTTAAATTTTCTAATTATTTCATTAAAGGGTAATTAATTTAATTAATTTAAAGGTTAATACATGAAATTATAATTTCCCTTGAATTCAAAGAATAAAAAAAAATTTACCAAGATATGTTTTAAGCTTAATTTCATTTCTAAAGTTTCAAAATTATATTATTAATTTGAGAGTAAGTTTAATACTTTTCAAAACCCAAATTAAGGAAAATTACCCAACAAAAAATTAGGGATTTTAATTTCTATTGATTTCTCTCATCAAGATGAATCCATAGAGCTCTTATTTGTAATTTTCTAATTTTTCTTTGATTTTATATGATTTTTTGAAGTTTCTGGATTTTAATTAATTAATTAAACCATTTATTAACTAATGTTAATGGTTTTAACGTGGCGGAGTTAAAATGAGTGGGATCATTAATCAAAGATCATCCATAATGATCGTGATGGTACACGTCACAGCGGCAGCGCGTCACGATGGGATGAAAACGCTTGCGACCGCAAAATGTGGATGGATCGTGACGCGAATGATGGACGCTCAGATCAAGGATTTAAATCATCTATTTATCCCGATCCATAGAAGGATCAAGGGTCCGTAGATCTCTTTAAACAAAACCGATCATTGATGGTTTTCGCCAACTACGGATCGACGGTGAATTATGCCTATCCCAAAATGATCGATCAATTGGGATCAATCCATATATCCATTTAGTAAAAGGCCCAAACCGAACTTAAAGAAAATAGGGGAGGACGCCAATGGAAAACTTAGATTGATGATCTGGCGCAGGTTGATTCCATAAGCTTTAGATCAAAGAACTTGAGGCCAGCTGACGGCTTATCTCCACGTGGTTTGCTCCCTTGAGAAAGCATAAATCTTGTTCTCGCCTTCCCAAATGATTGAGTAAGGCTCAATTGATTGCCTGAGCCTGAATATGTGTGTCTTCAAATTAGGATGAATCCTGAATTTAACCATTATGCTTTTGCGTGAACAAAGGCTTCACCGAGGTTGAGGGAAAGGTATGGGATCAACTCCCCTTGCCCTTGTGATCATAATAGGATCTTCACATCAGAGCTAAGAAGTTTCTTTGCATGATTTCTATGCATGGCCGAGCACTATTCTTCTTTCTTCCTCTTCTTATCTTTTTTTTTTCTTGGAGAAGCCAAAATTCCTCTTGGCTTTTTCTTTGATTTCAACCATCTTTCATTAGAGGTGGTATGGGATGGGAAAAGTGGAAGAAAAATTGGCATTTCTTTTGTCTCATTTTCCATTTTAATTCTCCTCTTTTTATTTTGCTTTTATTATTTCCATGCAATATGACATTATCATCTTAGTTTGGATTAAAGTATGATATGCCAAATTAATCTCAGATTTGAGATTAGATTTAATTGCATTTGAATTTTCTTAGGAATTTAAATCCAATCAAATGCTTTGATGCAAAGCATTTGGATTTAATTTTACCCTTTAGATTTAGTTTATTTTTTTAAACCATTGAATGATGATTTACCATTCATTAGATAATATGATTTTAAATGAGTTCAAATGATCAATTTAAATTCAAATGAAATGGGTTTTCTTTCATTTATTTTAATTTGGTTTTAATTTGATTTATTTGAGTTAATCTAAATTGAAAATTTGGATTGATTCTACCTATATCAAATAGGTTAGAATAAACTCAAAAATTTTCTAGGACACTAGTGAGGTGTCAAACATTGAATTAAGAACCTATTTTGAGATTGGGGATCTCTTAAATGACAAATTAACCTCATATAAAAATGAGGTCAACACTAGTTGTTGGGGTAATCTATTGGCAAGACAACAAATTAAACCCAACCTAGGGCTGACTATTGAGTGAATGCTGCTGGGGGACTTAGATCAACTCAAAGATTGCCAAGATTAATTTCATTTTTTAAATTTATTTGCTTTGATGAGTTCTATCGATTTTTCACGGATCACACTGAGAATGAGCTTATATCAGCTTAGACCTATCTCAGATTTACTAAACCGAAGAAAGTAGCTTCCCAGCCAATGAAAGAGCTATCTAACCAAAGGAGTGCCTTTCGGTTTGCAATAATCAATTGAAGGGAAGAAAGCTTGGAGACTCACATCCTCCACTACAAAATACCACTGGGGTGATTGGTTGCTTTGGGCAATAAATCAAACCCGACTTAGGGTTGCCCATCAGTTTGTGATAATCATGCTAGAAAGAATGCATCATAGTCTTACATCTTTAAAAGTGGAATGACTACTGGGGTAACCTGCTTATGGCAAGACAGATTAAAACACGATCTAAGGGCGACTACGGAGTGAGTACTGACCTGGAAATTTATCTCAACTCAGGTAGTCAGGAAATTCTTATAAGGAGTTCTGCTGACACTACCCTAAAGATAGAATGCATGCTTGGGAAAAGAGGCCCTTTGGGGGCTTGAATTCCTAATCCACAAGCAAAAATGTTAGCATGTTTGTTTAGTTTGTTTGTTTTATCATAGACCATGTTAGTTTACGAGAGATCAAACTGAGAAAGAGCTTATATTAGCCTAGACCATAATTTCTAACTAAGGTAGAATTTATGCATCTACAAACTCAATCACTGGTGGCTACTAGGAAAGGGGATGTAATCCAAAGTAACCTAGGTAGTGTCTAAATGGGGTTGGATCTTAATCCAAGCCTAGGGATGGGTAAAGGCTTAATCCAACACCTTGGAGAAAATGACATGAGCTAGTCATATATCAATAGTTATTCAGCCAACTCAGAAAGCGGGACTCATTCCAAGAATGGTGTACTATGAGTCATGCCATAAACATCAACCAACCTGGTGTCCAAAAAACAATCGCCTAGAAGGAAGTCGGGGATTCATATCCTCCATAAGGAATGATTGATAAGATATTTCGCTCAACAGTGATATCCACTTGGGAAACTCAGTGAATGCCACCGAGGACTTATCAACTCAAATGGTCAAGATAAGGGACTTATCCTAAACCTCAAATATACCAACCTAGTTAGCATGATATTAGTTCAAAAAGAAAGCATGGGACTTATATTCTTAAAGAAAGTCAACATGAGGTACCTCGTCAAGAAGTTTGTAATGATCAAGTTAGGAAGAAAGCTGGACTCACATCCTCCAACAAATGACCATGGGTGACATACTGAGGTAGCATGTAGACCGACCTAGAGCGCCTAATGAGTGAAAGGGGCTTGCTCCCACATCAAGTAGCTCAAGGCAAAAGATTTGTGTTTATTTCGTGCATGTGTTAAAAAGAATAGGATGCCTCTGGGGGACTCTTACACCTACCTTAAACACACTTGGGGTTTGAATGAAATGATGTCACAGGTGGCAAAAAGGATTCCTACTAAGAAAGGATGCCGCTTGGGTTCTCTCAGACCTATCTTAGTTATGCTAATCAAAATAGGATGCCTCTGTTCTCTTTATACCTATTCTAAAAGCATCGAGATTGTGTTTGTTGTGAAAGAAGGATAGATGCCTGGGGATTACACCTACCCTAAACACGCCACTGGATTCACAAGACAAACAACAAGATTAAAGAAGAGAAGATTTGATGAATGGAATGATTTTGTTCTTTTATTAATGATCGTTTCAAACAAGTTTTGTTTCATGGGTAATATTTCTTTAGATAGCATTAATCAAAGCATCGGGTTTTACAATCAATAAGTCGATAAGATCCTCTGGTGCATTCTTATGACATAGCCTTCCCAAGTAGGTTCAAACTTGCCTCCCATCTTTCAATGGGTAATTGATCTCCTTAGGACTAATACAAGTTATCCCCTCAAAAGACCTCAAAATCTTGTTGTGAGCTTGAATCATTTTGACTTTGTACAACTAGAGAATTTTTCACACCCATAGGTGACTCTCCTCCAATCCTTCGAGCTCTTTTAACCGCAACTTTGTATTCTACTCTGTAGTAATCTTGTTACCCAATGATATCCTTAGTGATGGGAGTTGAACTTCTAAAGGAAGAATGGCTTCAGACCCATACACTAAGAAAATGAGCCGAGTTGGAGTCTGTAGTGAGTCTACAAAGCTTCAACACCATTCCACGCTTGTTGTCATCAGTCTTCTTTTATTTGGGTAAGAGTTTTGTTGAATGCTTCTGCTAAGCCATTATTTTGGGGTAGTAGATGGTGGAGTATCTCCACCATGTCTTCGGCAATGCTTGATCTTTGTTTTGAATGCATTCCATTATCGGATATAATTTATCGAGGCACCCAACCTATATAACATATTCCTAAAAACAAGCACATGGTGAGTTGTGACTGGGATGGCTGCCCACTTGGAAAAGTGTGGCGCCTAAGATGAATCGATGCCCTTGAAGAAGGAGGATTGATCGACACAATGTCGATACCCCCAACACTCAAATGACCATGAGGCCAAAGTAGTGTATAATGTTGGGTGGTGGAGGACCACACGTACCGATTTATGGCATCTCCTAGCTACATCCATCTGGACATCAAAGCCTAGTAGTATCCAAGTCTTTTGATCTTCTCATCACCAATTGACACATAAACGAAATTTACAATGCCATATTTCTTGTTTATCCAAACAACGTAACCACATTTGGTTAAGGATGGGGTATAGGTGCCATCAGCATGGAAAGAGCTCTGTTTCACCTTTGTGACTTTTCTTGAGGTAGTTCGGTGTTCAAATAAATGACCTCCCATCTTCCTATCCATTTTGGCAACATCAACCTCCTTCAAGAAAGTCTCATGAGTTCAGATTAATAAGGGATGAATTAATTATTGAATGGACTCATCTTCCATATAACTCTTTGGCAAGTTTCCAAGGCATGCTACTATTTCTACTGGGAACCTTGTAGATAGTCACTTCGGAATTTGGGCCAACAACTTCATGGTGTACTGGTAATGACAAAGCTTTTGAGGACTGTAGGACCCAAAATCTGGTTGATAACCAAGAATCCCAAAGATGTTGATGCTCTTGACATTTGGTTAACCTGCCACAATCAAAAGCCTCATACTTCATTTGTGCTCTTCTTTCTGGATAGTATGAGAATCTTATCACATCACAGTTTGGCATTAGAAGAACTATTCCTACACCTGCCTGTCTTGCTTCACCTTTAAGAAAAGAAGCAACACCATCAAAATACATCTCCCATCGACGGTTGTCGGCCTCCCCTAAGTATATGATTTGTTTATTGGGGAGATCATTACTAAGCTAAGAATCGCATTTAAGCAGAAGTACAAACGTGATATCAAACTGCGAGAGAATCATGGACCAATGAGCCAAACGTCTGAAAAGCATTGTTCATGTCATGAGATACTACAGTAGATTGGTTCGGGAGATCAAGTTCACCTTATGAGAAAGCATATAATGCCATAGCTTCTGAGATGTAATGATCAAAGATAGACAATGTTTCTCAATAGGTGGGTAGTTTGCTTCAGCAGGGATCAAACGATGACTGAGGTAGTAGAGTGCGCTCTTCTTTCCCTCATCATTATCTTGGGACAACAGAGCGCCAAGAGAGTCGTCCAATGCAGTAGTATGAAGGATAAGTGGCCTGCTCAAGATAGGGGCTGCTAAAACTGGTGACTTCACCAAGTATTCTTTGATGTCTTCAAAAGCATGCTGGCACTTGTCATACCACTTGAACTTGGCATCCTTTTTGACAAGTGCTGAGAATGGTTTGCATCTCCTTGATAGGTTTGAGATAAAGCATCTTAGATACACCAGCCATCCTTGAAAGGATCTGAGTTGAGTTAAACTCTTAGGAGGTGGCATTTCTAAGATAGCTTTAATCTTTTCAGGATCTATTTCTATTCCTCAGTGTCGAACAACAAACTCAAGGAATATCCCTAAAGCTACTCCAAATGCACAATTCAGGAGATTCATTTTAAGGTTATATTGTCTTAACTGCTCGAAAACTACTCTTAAGTCAAAGATGTGGTCTTCCTTTTCTAAGCTCTTGACTACTAGATCATCAAGACTTAACCCGATGATGGATGAGTTCGAACCGGCCCGGTTGGTATGCACCGATTTTAAGGTTAAAAGGCATGACCCTATATCAGAAGATTTTGATCGGGGTTCAGAAAGCAGTGTTTCTTCATCTTCAGGAGAAATTTTGATTTGGTTATAGCCAGATGATTCATCCATGAAAGAGAAGACTGCATGAGATGAGGCAATGTCCACCATTAACTATGGTATAGGAAAAGGAAACTCATCCTTAGGACATGTCTTATTTAAGTCCCTAAAACTGACGCAAATGCAAATTTGGCCATTCTTCTTTTTAACTGGGACGACACTAGCTAACCAGGTAAGATATTTTTCTTTTCCTATGAAACCAACATCGATCAGTTTCTTGACTTCAGAAATGACCTGTTGTTCAATTTCTAATTGCATGCGTCTAGGAGCTTGCTTAATGTGGTAACGTTAGGATCTATTGCTAGCTTGGACGCACGGAGGAGATAATCCGTGCATTTCTTCATAACTCCATGGGAAGGCCTTTAAACTCTCACAATAGCCTAACTAAGTCATTGGTTTCTTCTTCATTCAACAACGAACTTATTGACCTCATTTTTAGGATGAGCTCTCAACACCTCCATCTTAGACATAAGATTGCTTTTAAACTTTAAGAGTTCCTTAGTCTTAAGACACATCTAGTGATTAGGTGGACACTCTCACCTAGCCCTAAAAGACTTAGAAGAGTTAGCCATAGGAATAGGTCATGCCTTAGGGGTGTTAGGAAAATTTCCTACCCTTTAGCTTAAACCATTCCTCACTTTCCTTCTTTCAAGTCAAACTCCAAATCAATTCTATTTGATTTTCTCCAAACTAAAATAAATTCCATGATTCAATTCCATGATTGAAACCCATGATTGAAATCTATGATTGAAACCTATGACCAAAATCCATCAAAAATTCATAAGTCCAAATTTTGCCTAAGTCCCTGAGCCTCCCTTAAGGACTTAACTAAAATCATGATCAAAACCTATTCAAATCTTTGAGATTTTCTCATGACCATTTATATTCTCATTTATATTCTCATATATAAATGAAATATAAATTCAAACCCATCAAATCAAACTCAAAATTCCAAATCAGTTCATGAAAATTTTCTTAAGTCCCTTTAATTTTTCATTAAAGGACTTAGCCAAAATCAACTCTAAACCTTGATCAAATCAATTCAAACCCTTGAGATTTTTTAAAACTTATTTACATCTCATTATATTCATATATAAATGAAATATAAATCAATCAATCAAAGGAAAAACTAAATTCCAAATTTAAAATCCTTGAAACTCACTTAAATTCCTTAATTTTTCATTAATGAATTTGACCTAAACTTTGATCAAACTTATTAAAACTCATGGGATTTTCTTAAAATTTATTTGTATTCTCATTTATATTCTCATATATAAATGAAATATAAATAAAAATCAATCAAATCAAATTCAAAAATTAAATTTCAAATTAAAAAATTTCTTTAAATCATTTAAATTCCCTTTAATGGATTTTTACCTAAATCATGATTAAACTACCTCAAACCCTTGAAATTTTCTCATGATCCATTTATATTCATATATATACAAATGAAATATAAATTCAAACAATCAAAATCAATTCCAAAAATTAAACACAAATCCATTCAAAAACAAATCTAAGCTTTTCAAGTCAAAATCTTGAACTTAGCCAAATCACTTTCAAATCAAGCCAAACTCTTGATTTTCTCTCATGGTTCAATCAACCATACATTTATGAGCTCATATATAAATCCAAACTTCAATCAATCAATCAATACCCAAATCAAAAATCAAACCCAAAACCCCTTCATATTCTTCCTTTGAATATGAAGCTTTATAATGGATCAAAATCCATTTGATTTCAAACCTCTTATAAATATATTTATATTTCAATCATGAGTCCATATACAAGATCAACCAACTTCGAACCAAGCTTTGACCAAGCCATTTGACCCACTTAAGCTCACTTGACCCAAAGTGACTTAAAGTATCCCTATGAGCCAACTTTTGATCCTAACCAAATTGGATTGAACCAAACTCATATATCCCTCTCATCATGATCAAAAATCATCATGGGATGATCACCCAATCAAATTGGGTCAAACCAAGTCAAAACTAAGGGTTGACCAAGTCAACACTTAACTTAAAATGAAATCTTACATAGTCAAAATTCACCATAAGCCAAATTGATTGAAACCGTTGATCTAAATTCACTCATGACTTATGTTTGAACTTAACCAAGCCAACATTTGAGCCTAACCTTGCCCAATTGGCCCACTTGACCCAAGTTAACCTATTTTGACCTAAAGGGCCAAAATATGTCAAAACTTGATTTAAGTCAAGTTGATTGAAACCAATGGGTCAAGTTCATTTCAAATCACTTGTGAAACTTGATCACAGCCTCAATCGTCCAACTAGACCTAACCTAGCCCAATTGACCTTAGACCCAACATGACCTAAAGGGGTCATGTTGAGCCAAAATTGAACTTAACCAAAATTGATTGGAAACAAAGATATCAATCCACTCCATATGACTAACCTAACCTAAACCTACCCTTGACCTACCTCAAATAGGTCAAATGGGTAAAATATGTCAACTTGATCCATTTGACCTAAATGAAGTCATATGAGCCAAAACCAAATCTAATCCAAATTGAACCAAGCCAAAGGACCAAATTATTTCAAATAGTCATATGAACTCGTCCCAACCCTTGGTTTGACCTAATTTGACCTATTGTTCAACTTGACTTAAGTTGACCCATTTTGACTTAAATGGGTCAACGGGAGTGAAACCCTATCAAATGGATTCCAAATCCAATAAAATTTGGCCAAACCTAGTTTCTCCACATACCCAACATGTCCAAAATGAAAAAAAAAATAGTAAAATGACCACAGAACAAATTTTGGCCTAGCCCATG
The DNA here is from genome assembly GCA_021442155.1 of Cymbidium sinense. NCBI lineage: Eukaryota > Viridiplantae > Streptophyta > Magnoliopsida > Asparagales > Orchidaceae > Cymbidium > Cymbidium sinense. The sequence goes on from CM038216.1 coordinate 188,072,278, forward strand.
GATATTTTGGTCATACCCTCTTCACAATCACTTGAGGCTTTCCTAAAAGCTTAAGGGAACCTAGTGATGAGTGGTGCACCCAACCCAATGGGTTTGGGTCAGCCCATTTGACCCATAGACCAAACCCGACCACATAGCTTAAAATTGAGTTTTCAAATTCCCTCATAAGCTCAAATCTAGCACATGGGAAGTTGGCAATCCACTCAATAGATCAAATCGACCATGTGCACACTCAAAACCATCAAAACAACCTCCACCCAATTGGATCAAAATGGCATGAATGGTTCAAATTCAAGGAAATTCACCCAGGAACTGAGCTCAGAATGTGAGAAACCACCTGAGCATTCCAAAGCTTCTTAGAGGATTTGAATTCTTCTATTCTTTGCAGGCAAAATAGGAGCTCAATCCATTAGCCAACTTCTACACTTGATTTTCTTCCAATTACTCTTGCACCATCGAGGGTCAGTCAACTTGCCCAAGCCATGAAGTTCCCATTGCAAGGAGAGGATCAATTCAATCAAAGCTGAAGCCTAAGTGAAGTGGTGTTGGTCTACCCATTGATCCACTCAATCCTAAGGCCTAGGAATTTCACAGGGCTTCATCTTCACTAGACCAAGCTAGCTCATTGATCTCGAGCGCCGGTGATCACCTCCAGCGAGGTATGGAATTTTTAGACCACTTAGCTTAGGAGGTGTTGGAGCTTTATGAAAGAAATGTTCATAGTATGAGAAATCAACCATGGGATAGGTTGGTAATTATGCTTAGATGGTGTTGATTTTGTATGATTCCATGCTATCGGTTTCCCCTTGATCATGGATGGTCTCCATTGATCCTCAAAGAACTTCTATCTCATCCATCCGCATTTTAGATGGATGAGATTAGACGTTTAGTAAATCCATTATCCTTTTAAAATTGTGGTGAATCCTTATATCCAATCTTGATCGATCACGAGATATTAGCATGTGCCGCCGCCATTTGAGATGTGACGTCCAAGTCACACCCTCACCGTGTGATGCGTGTAAAACGCGTTGACTGCCATCGCCATGCATTGCGCCGTGAGCTAATGATTAAGTAGGGATTAGTTAAATGCCTAATTAATTCCTAATTAATCTATAGAACTTCTAAAATGCATAACTCTTTATAGAAAAATAGAATAAAGGAAAGAAAGAATTTCATCTGAATATTTTAAAATGGTTTCAATGAATAATTTGGGTTTAATTAGCTAATTATCTCATTCTAGGTCATCAACCTCTAATTTTCTTTTGAGATTTATTGACTCAATTGGGAAAAATTGTCATTCTCTAATTACCCTTTTCATGTAAGAGTAATAAGGTGATTAGTGATTTACCTTATGATTAGGTTTGATTAAGATCCAAAGTAGGTTTATGGAATAATTTTGAGGCATTTTGTTATTCCCTAAACCCCTTTTCCTTAATCCCCTCTTAATTAAGGGTTAATTCATTAATCATTTAATCAATTTTCAAAAATTAAAAAAGTTTTAACTTAATCTACCTTGGGTATGCTTAGGTGTTTAATAGCCTAAGTTTAATTAAGAAAATTAAAACCCCTTTCATAAGTATGAAAGGGTGTTTTGAAATTACTTAACCTAAACCCATTAGCTTAATTAACTTAATTGTGAGCCAAATTGTATTAGGTCTTTTCATTATTAGGTACATTACAAATTCAAATTTCTTATGGTTTTTATGTTATCTCATTGGCTCATAATTACTTAGTTAATTTTTCTAAGGTGGTTTAGGTAAGGGTTAATTAAGCAACTTAATTCATACCTTAACCTAATCAACACTTAAAAATGGATCTAATTGTCTAAAAATTAAACAAAAATACAAAACACATATGAGAATGGGTTAGGAACAATAAACACATCTCACATTTTCAAAATAAAATTAAACTTCAAACTAAACAAAATTTATTTTGAAATTCACTTTGATTTATTCTAAATTTTCTTATTCCTTAATAATGTCTTTAGGATTTAAGTAACGTGAGTTTGTTTATATGATTTCATTGCTTTGGATCTTTCCCAACATGTTAAGTTGTATGCCATGTGATTCATGCATTCATAATTTCATGTTTCAAATTTTAAAAATAAAAATTGTTTACTTTATGTCAAATGTACATGTGTTGGCTAAAGTAAAATATGAGTGACTATTATCACTACTAAATCAAAATTATTTCAAAATACATAAATGAAATATCAAATTTGAAAGTATGCTATTTATACTTTAGTTATAAGCTTGCATGTGCTTAGTATATGTTTCCTTTTTTTCCTATGTTGGTATAATTTTGAATAGGAATTTTGGTGAGGTATAAGGTTCATTTGAAAAGGACCTAATGCTCACCTAATTTCATATCATATTCATATCAATGCTACCATCTAAGAAAGGTTACCTACACTTGCATGAATAAATTGCATAAACAAAGAAAATTTATTAAACAACTTTTGCATCTTCCTTTTCTATTTCATTTCTTTTATATGCATGTTAATACTTAAGGAAAGTGGTATGTTAGTGACAACGAGGTTATGAGGTTTTAAGTACTAAGTAGATCTCATTACACCTTGGTTAACAATGACACTATACCTTATGCTTTCTTACTTTCATGCATGTATGTGAAATTTTGGATAAGGAAAACCTTTTTACTTAAAAAAAATCATGCATACAAACTTCTAAATTTTCTTAAATGGATTACTTAGCATGCATCATAAAGTGTGTTAACTACTCATTTGCATGTATAGATATGCTTAGGGTTCATCCATATGCATGTTATATATGTTGGGAAAGAAATGAAGTAATGTGTGTTATGTGAATTTTGATTCATTTTATTTAATCTTAAAATGCCTTTCTTTTGAATAAGTTTGTTTAGAGTTTGTCTAAACTTAGGATTAATTAAAGATGTAATCAAAACATTCACCTAAATGAAACTAAAACATGAACCTATTTTTAGAAAATTACTTAGTTAGGGAAGGAAAGAAAGTTCTCTCTTCCCTCTCTACATAACTTAGTAATTAATTATAGGTTTCACTTAAACCAAATTAAAACATGAAATAAAATCAACCCAAAATACTTAAACAACTTAAATGAAACCCTCCTCTAAGTTGAACATGTTCTTCACACTTAGAAAATTTGAACCTAAAGTCCTAAGCTAAGCATACCACACAAGCCTTCAAAGCACACACATTAGCCTAAGTCATTACTTCTAGCCTTAGGTTAGGTAGGTGCATGGTTTGATGTTATGTTTTATTTTGTGATATATGTTTTAGACTAGATGTTAGAGTGTGTGCTTGTAGAATGAATGGTAGGACGTGCTTAGTCTAACTATTCTTTTTTGCAGGGGATTATGCTTAAGGGGCGCTATCATATAAAAATATAAATGCTTTTTCTTGCAGGTGTTTTATACCCCTAAGCATAATCCATATGCAAGGTGGACTTTGTCACCCATGTTTGGAGTGATAGGTCCAATATACATGCTTGGGATTTGTGTGGTGTGATTTACCTAACCTTTATTTTGCTGGTGTTAGTTGGATTTCTACTTTTTTCATGTAAAAATTTATATATTTAGGATTTTGGAATGATTGTTATGGGGATTAGGATGAGCATTGGTCATAAGATCCTATCTTATGCACCATGTGAAGCCTTGGAGCATCTACCATCCAACCATCCAAAGGAAGGAACCAAAAGAAAAAGAAGAAGAAGAAAGAAGAATAAAGCAAAGACCCCATAATAATGAATTCCTTTGCTTAAATTGTAATTTAATTCATTTGTAATCTTGTATAAGGGTTGAGCTCCATATTTGATATTTTGGGTTTGTGCGGTGGTCACCACAAACGGTCATTTATTCTTTTGTGATTAGCTTTATAAATTGATGATTTGTTTAGCTTTTGCATTAAGTGACATACTTTTCCTAGTTTCTTCTTACTTTATATGACCGATGTGGATTAGATTTTTAGGAAAAAATAAATCTTTACCCAACTTAACAATTCAAATTAAAATTAACTCATAACCTCACCTAAAGCTTAGATTAAAATCAAGATAAAAGAATTAGCAACCTCTTAGATGAGCATTTCTTTATAATATCATGCATAAATGCATCTTATTTCACTCTTGATTGGAGGGCTTCCACCTTTGCCAGAGAACCCGACTTTACTTTTGAGGGCCGTGGTGGAAATTCACCTCTTATCTTCTCACTGATTTTGGCCAATAATCTGATTTCTCATGCATTAGTCATAATCCTATTAGTTTGAGTTAAAATGATTGTCCAAAAATAAAAATAAAATAAAATTTGAATTGTATTAGATTTAGGTCATTTGAAGCATGTCCCTTTACATGATCTAGTCTCTTTAGGGAGTGAGTTTAAGGACTTAGTCTCTTTCTAAATAACAAACCTAGCTATCTTGCATAAGCATAAAGACTTGCCTACATGTATTTAAAATCAGGGAGGAGTTAGCCACCGTGCTTGTAAGTCCAAGTCGGGTGGTTTGTCCTCTCAGGAGGCAAACCACCCATTTTGCCTTAGATTTAGGTTGTTTCCCTCACCAAACTCCCTAGATTTAGGTTGAGGTTACTTCTCCCTTTGTGGGCCATAAGCATAATTCCTCACCTCTTAGGTATTTCCTTAATCTTGTGTTAAGGAATTTTAAGTCCTAGAATTCTTATGAAAAATACAACTCAAACAAACTAAATAAATTTCTAAAATGTAAAGCCCAACTATAGGATAATTTGAGATGCTCAGTTTCCTAGCATCGTATATCTCCTACTTATTTCATTTTGGCTTTGATAATAACTCCCTCTTTGATCAATCTCATTTGATCTTCACAAACCAATTGATTGATAGTCCTTCCTATTGAAATCTTCAAAGACAAATGATCATTTATCTTAATCGAGAGTTTTCCTGATCCTATCCCTTAGATGTAATTTATGGGGCTTGCCCCTGTAGGGAACTTAATGAACCCGGTTTAAAATAAATCCTACTTTACTTTTTCATGTAAAGTAGGGGAAGAATCTTTCATACATATGCAAATCCATCGTCCTTAGGAGTCCTTATTTAGGTGATTGATTCCATTAAAGGGTAGTGACTTCTATCTTTCGAGATAGTACACTATACCTTGATGGCTTATCCATCACCAATAAGTACATATGGATCTCATGTGCATCTTACCAAGATGAATTTTTGTAAGTGCTCTTCTTTCTTTTCTCCCACGATTTGAAAGGCAACTCCTTATAGAAATTTTTCACCAATAGATTTTCTCATGACTGGGATGTTCCTCTCTCCATCTTTTATAAATGATCGTTATCTTTGAGTATCGATAGTGGGTTTATACTTTGGTATGAATCCAAGATTGTGCTTCTTTCCGTTGGCACTTAGCTCATTTCATTCTTGAGTTGAGTTAGCAAACATCTTGAGATTTTAGGACCACATTTCTTGTTGGTCTTAAAACTCTCGTTGGTTTCTTCAATGGGCAAAATGAAAAGATCTAAATAAAAAAGAAACATCTTGAAGACTCCCTCCTTACTATTTTCATGATAAGGAAAGGTTCATCTTAAAATGAATAAATCTTTCATAAAGAATTTTGCTTTTCAACAATACACTTAATAAAATATTTTTCACAAAATTTCTTCACCCTCAGTTAACAATTCATATAATTATTACAAGTAGGGATTTTCAAAAATAAAATTAATAATATTTTCCAAAAGCACAAATGAATATTTTTTTTCAATTCACTTTGATGAAGATTTTATTTTCAAAATAAAATAAACAATCATCTTTTTCAAAAAAACACAATCATAATCATAAAACTTTTCAAAAAAAAAAAAAAAAAAAACACGCACACACACACACATGAATTCTTCTATTCAATACATTTTCACTTATTGAATGAAAAGTTCATCTGTAAACAAAATTAAAATTTTCAAAAATCACACATGAACATCCTCATTTAATTTATTAAATGAAGATTTCATTCCCAACTAAAAATAAAGTATCATTTAGGAAATTCTACTTAAGCATATCTCACATATGTTTTAAGTTGGAATTCCTCCCTTTCAAGAAGCGACAATTACACACAAAAATTTCACATTTCAAAAATAAAAAATTGATCTCCATTCTACATATTAAATTTGTTGAATGGAGGTCCTCTTTTTAAAATATCAAAATCAACAATCATATTTCAAAATTTCAAAACACATTCGGAACTTTATTTAACATACCCAAATTTGTTACATGAAGTATCCAAATCCAAAATTCAAATTTTCAAAAATTTTAAAACACATTTGGAACTTCATTTAACATACCCAAATTTGTTAAGTGAAGTCTCCAAATTCAAAACCCAACAAAATTTTTTAAACATACATTTGGAACCTCACCTAGCATAATTAAATTTGCTATGTAAAGCTTCCAAATCCAAAATCAAAATCAATAATCATATTTCAAAAAAAAATTTCAAACAATATTTGGAACCTCACTTAACATACCCAAATTTGTTAAGTAAAGTTTCCAAATCCAAAATTCAAAATTTCAAAACACATTTTGGAACCTTACTTAACATACCAAATTTGTTAAGTGAAGTCTCAAAATCCAAAAATCAAAATTTTTAAACACCTTTTGGAACTTCTTCCCTTAGCATACCAAATTTGCTAAGGAAATGTTTCCAGTTTTCAAAACCAAAACAAATCAAAATTTCAAATACACCATTTGAAATTTCATTTAGCATACTCAAATTTGCTAAGTGAAATTTTCATTTCATAAAACCAAGTGGGATTTCATCTTTAGCATACCAAATTTGCTAAAGATGAACCTCCACTTTCAAAACACATCAAAAAAACTTAGGATCCCCTTAACATACCAAATTTGCTAAGGGTCCTACCCTTTCCAAAAATAAAAACATTCTAAACAAATGAAACACTTAGGATTTTCTTAGCGTACCTAAATTGCTAAGAATCCTATTTTTAAAAATTAAACAAAACACACTTGGGTTCTTCACTTAGCATACCTAAATTTGCTAAGTAAGAATTCCAAAAAATCTCAAAAAAAAAAAAATCAAAACAAAACAAATTCACAAAAAGAAACAATCACTTTTACTTCACTTAGCATACCTAAATTTTCTAAGTAAGTAAGAATTCCAAAACATTCAAACAAAACAAAATCATTTGACCCTTACTTTAACATACCCAAATTTGTTAAAGGAAAGGGTCCTCAAAATCACAAAATTCAAAATCAAAACAAAATAATGAACCTATGAAAGCATCCTATCAAAAATTTTGAATCCATATTTCAACATACCTAAATTTGTTGAAATTTGAATTCATACTCAAATTCCTCTTTTAATCAATCTCTTCAAATCTATTTGAACCCCACTTAACACTTCCAAGTTGTTGGATGTGGGTTCAAATTTTCAAAATTCAAAATTCAAAATCTATGGAGATAGAAAACTAATACAAGTTCATTTCTCATTGTAGATCCTTTTAGTCTGCAACACAATTTCAATTTCGTTTACTGCTAGCAATGGGGTTCCTAAAAAATTTATCTTTACTTTCCCTCACGGCATGGATCTAGCCTTAGATTAGTCTGACTTCCCTCGTTTGGATGATACCCACTTGATCCATTTTGGCCGAGGATTTGGGGATCACTTGTGAATTCCCCTCACCACAATCAGTAGGAAGAAGGTGGTCGGGCAGAAGCCAATCATCAGGGTAAATTTACCTTCTAATTCGGATATCTCCTCATTTAAGAGGAAAGCTGTGGCAGTACCACAGACTTCAGCTATTTTAGTACTGGAAGTTCTAGTTCTAGTTGCAGTTCATCCTAGAGTTGTACATGTTGCTGCAAGCACTCACCATACCTCCAAGGATAAGGCTCCAGTTTCGTGACCCTCCCCACATTTGAGTATGGGTCTAGCTCACACTCCTCATCCTACACCCAAAGATAGAATAAGAATCATGGTTAAATGGTTCCATACTGATAGCGAGAGAGCTTGAGGTAGCTTCGATCGCCCATGGATGAGTCTCCCATGATCACTTCACCACCAGTTGGAAAACTAGTTTCATCCCTCTCAGATGGGAGAGAGGATGCCGAGGGATCCGTTGTCACCTCCTCCAGTGGTGCACTTACAGCTTTCTAGGAGTAGGAGGTCGTACGCCGACCTTCGCTTTGTTCTACGCCAGGTAGGTGGAGCATAGACGCTCAGAGTCGGGTACCCAGTTCGATCTACGATCTATTATCCCCCACAGCATAGGGAGGTAAATCCATCAAGAGGGCGTGAGGCCCATACATCACACATTACCAAGAGAGCAATGTGCACTTTGGTTATTTCCTTATTTCGATCACCCTGAGTTTCCTCATGCCACGTAGAGAGTCAGTGGTGTCTCCACCCTGCCGCCCTACCCCACATTCTCCATCATCAGTCCAGGTTTCAACGTCACCCATTCCATCTAAGGCCATGAAGGCTACATCCGGGGAAAAATGTACCCCGTTGGTGATCCGGCTACAGCCAAGGGATCCTACTCCTCCTACCCCACTCATTATGGTAGGGTCAAGCTCTCCTACTCAACCTTCTGCCCCAATGGTGGTGCAGAGGGAGTGGTGATCCCGGAGCATCGTGGTCATTCCTTCACCAACTCCACCCATACAGTCGGATGTGGAGATGGTGGCTATATCACAGATATATCTGATGACAGCTCAATTGCGCGTGAGGATCATCGGGATTGTTACCCCTTATAACAAGACGCCGAGTATCATTCTTCTAGTGAGTACACCCCACATAGATTGACTCCCTGTGAGAGGTCCTGCCTCTGTGCATGATAACGATCACATCGGTCAGCCCAAGCTATTTATACCTGCTGAGTTAGATCAATCCTTAGATGAGATAGTTGCACACTATTTTATGGAGAAGATCTTAGGGTATGCATGGTCTGATGAAGAAAAAGTCAGCTTCTATCCCAATGAAGATGACTTGATGGGGAATTCAGCTAGTGTATGCATGGTTGATACTAGAGGTTCTCTTCTTAGGAAGCAAGAGGTCATGGAAGGTGATGAGGTTGATCAAGGAGACACCGTAGAATCAGCCCATCACCTCTGACAGTAGTTAAAGTAGAAATACAAATAGATTAATAGGATGGCACAAAGAATTGTAGACTTGTTATTAGTGCTTTTAAGCAAGCCCTAGTTCATCCTAGTACTTGATGTCACGATAGTGTATGTCTTAGATCTAGTTAAGACTTTACCTCCCATTGAGCAAGGTAGCACTAGTCTGTATCGGAAGGTAGTGGAAAGTACCTTCATACATGAAAAATATCTAAAATCCTTGGTTGAGCAGTAGGTGAAGGAAGCCTTGGCTCAAGCCCTGGGAGGATCATTGGTTCCAAAGGGTAGACCCTAGCCAGAGGAGTTTGATGTTATCCAATATCCCAAGGGTTTCATGCCTCTTCCTTCAAAAGCTTGATGGTAGTGGAAATCCAAGGCATATAGCTCACTTCAGGCCGCTTGTTGCAATGTGGCGATGCTTTACTCTTTAGACTCTTTGTCAAGCCTTGTATCTTTGATTGGTATCGAACTATCCAATGGTTCAAGAAGACATTTGTGAGTTGGAGCAACTCTTCATCAAGAGATTTGTTGGAGCTCAGCAAAGGGTTACTGTATTGGTGATCTCGAGCCAACAACACTGTGAGTCACTTGTTGATTATATTCTTCGATGACATAATCTAAGTATGAAATGTGAACCATAGGTGTCTGAACAGCATGCCAATGAGATTCTCTTGAAGAATATATATGGCCCGATCACCTTCATGCTTATGGGCTTCACCATAAAAATATTTGAGAAGCTAATCAACAAGGCGGCTAGTCTATAAGGAGAGACCAAATAGTTATCTTTTCTAGATCAATTGTCGAAGCAGAAATCCCAAAAGGTATATGAAAAGAAACTTGGTAGTAGTTGAAGGGAAGTAGAGATCCCTGAGACCATGACCTCAGACCTCCACCTCCTTGCCACCACGAGAAAACATATTGGCCTCCATGGCCAAAGACACACCTCGCCATACCACACCACCATGCATATCACGTAGCTATGGTCCACCTACTTTTAGATAAGTTAAACAAACCTTATTTTTTAAGATAGGTAATCGGAAAATCTTTAAGAATCTCTAAAGAAACCGATTTTTGCTACAAGCCTGGGAGATAAGTAGAAAAGTCATGATCCAAACTTTTGCCCTTACCATAGTATGCTAGGTCACATTTTGGAGGATTGCTTTACATTTAAGGATTAGCTTGAACATAGTTTCAAGACCAGTGATGTCATTATCCCAAAGGAATACCTTGTGGAACAACCTTTCAATTCCATTAAGGTAATCCTTGGGGATAAAAGTGATCCTACCAAAACCAAAGAAGGTTGGAACATTTTTTGTCTAAAATCTCTAAGAAAATAATCTAAAGATCAAGAAGCTTTCCTTGCAGGTGCCTGAGTCAGCTCAAACCTCCAACACCAAGGAAGGTTTGCAAGTTGCTAGTGCAAACTCTAGGAAAGTGGGAGCTCAACAGTAGCAGTAGAAGTAGCAGTAAGATACTTAGCAACCACCACCACCATTCCAGCCTTTCGCTTGTAGCCTTCACCCTGACTTCTTCCATTTTAGCTAGCTCTTCTTTCTTCTACTAATAGAACTCTTGTATCGTGGATAAGGGCATCAAATCCCTTACTCCACTCTACTTGACTTCTACTTTGTACCCCCCCAAATACTTCCAAGAAATTAAAGAATAAAGTGATTTGAATTACATTTGTGTCTCTTCCGATGAGTTATCTTCTATTCCTAATGATAACTCTTCAAGTCTAATTAACTATAATAATTTGATCTTCCTCTTTCGATTGAGTTGGACTTTCCAACTCAATAATTCACCCTCTTGAGATAGACTTGGAATCATCCGATTCTGAGAGTCCCATAGGAGAAGCTATTGGTGAGCCTGAAGTGTAGGTAGAACTTGTCACCACCTTGCCTCCAGAGATTACCAAAGTCAACCTCCGTAGTGGCAAGGTTCTACCTCTTAGGGCAACACATTTAGATCAAAGAGAAACAAGTCATTGGTACTGAAGATCGAGAAGCCCTTCTACAGGATGCTCCACCCTTGGATATGCTTGTGGAAAACTAGCCAATGGTGCACTACAATATCCTTTCTCATCTAAGAAAGTTACCATCTAAGCTAAGCATATATGATGCCCTTATCTTATCTAAAGAGATGAGGGAATCACTAATCAAGGCTCTCCTTGATCCTAAAATATGCTTAGCTCAACTGACCGCTATAGGTGAGGAAGCACATTATGCAAAAGAAGCCCAAGGGATCACCTTCATAGATGAAGACCTTCTACCGGGAGACTTGGAGCACAACCCCCCATACATCACTGACATGGACTTCGCACTCACCGGGTTCTGGATTGCATTAGTGAACATTATGAGTCTAAAGACCCTTGCCTATTTGAAGATTGACATCTCTACGCTCTGAGGAGATGAGATGATGTTGAAAGGATTCAATGATCAAGGTGAGCGGGCTTTAGGTTCTATAGTTACCATTGGAGATCGATGACTGAAGATCAAGTTCCAAGTTCTACATCATTGATTTGAATACTTCATTCTTTTTGCTTTTGGATACATTAAGATCGTCATCCCTTCATTAGTGCATCAAGTTCAAAAAAGATGGAATTAAATACCATGTCAACGGGGATGAAAAGCCATTTTCAGTTAGAGAGGTTGAGATTTATGAGGATGAGACCTACTATCTTCCTCAAAACATCCTTTTCAAAGGCAAGTGCAAAAGCAAAAGAAAATGAAGCAAAAGAAAAGATAAAAGAAAATGAAAAGAAAAAGAAAAGTCCAAGTGAACAAGAAAGGGGAATTGAAGAAGAAGTAGATCGACATATCACATTCCACCCACAGTTCATTCCATCATATAGACATGTGGGTAGGATGGCTCAACCTCCACCAAACAGGAGAAGGTAAAAGAGGCAATGAGGTGGGAGACCCCTAGTTGGCCTTCAAATAGGTCATGTTCCACTCATAGAGTACCCTACTATTCATATAAATTTTGAGGATGAGTTCAAATGTGATTAGTATACCAACCAACCCCTCTTACCATTGAGAGGTGACTTTGATCCAGAGACAAAGACTGGCCTCAAGCAAAGAAAGTATTCAACTGGTTTATGTGAAACTATTGTAGCTGGGAACCTTAGCTCTAACCTCACTTATCTAAAAGTTGGTTTAGTAGTTAAGGAAGTCCCTAAGTCTTAAAAAGCGTAAGAGGTTCTTTTTGTTCATCATCCTCAAGTCCAGCATAGGACTTGAGGAAGATACTTTAAAGAATTAATGGAATTACCTTTTGACTTTTACTCACCTTGTGTTCAAAATCTTATACATAAAAGTTTAGTTCCTCACACTTGGTCCAAGCAGTAATATTTCAAAAAATCTATGGTACAATATAAGTGGGAAGCATAATCAAGAGCGACTAGATTGTGGGTTGTCGATAATGAAGATTATTGCTTGTTACCAACCTTTAGAATCGATAAGTTCTTCTCACACATCCCCAACTCTTATGATAATGTGTGTTTAGAAACTTCAAATGATCCAGATGATCTCTAACTCAAAGAGGCACCATCAGAGTTTGAATAACAAATTCATTCAACAATCGATAAGTTAAAAGAAATCAACCTCGGGACAAAAAAAAATCCTCAGCCAACATACATCAGGTCATTGCTGAATGAAGAAGAAACCAATAACTTAGTTAGGCTATTGACTGAGTTTAAAGACTGTTTCACATAGAGTTATGTAGGGCTGTCAAAATAACTTGTTGTTCATGAACAAATAAAAAGCTCATTTCAAGGCTCCTGCTCGTTAAAACAATAACACAAAAAAATTTTGTTTGAATTTGAAACTAGCATGAAGAATTTCCTTTCATGTCAGGTGGTTGAGGGTCACAATTCCTCGATTTTGTAAGCATTATTTTGATATTTATTAGACTTTAACCTATTCAACTCTCCACATTTGATTGTTTGCTTAAGTCTTTCTAGTGTTTCAATGCAGGATGTTCATCTCCTAGTTCTTCTCTTACGCCTCTTATTCCAATCTACACTTCTCTCCCTAAAACATGAGCAAGAAATCAAGCACCCATAGTTTACAATCCCTTCCTCATCTGGATTTCTTCTGCATGTATGCTTTGAGCAAGTGGAGAGTCTTACATGATCGATCCTCTATGGCTTGACTCATCCTCTCTCTCGCTCTTGCTTTTGAGTTATCTCATACTCGACTCTTCTCTGATTTTCTTTATTTTCTAATATGAGGCCTCAAGATCTTTGTCCTTTCACCAACCTATGTTGTGATTATGTGATTTTTTTTAGAGCATCACTTCTTTGTTGTATGGGAGCCTTTGTGATTCTGTGAATGTGAGGTCGCTGATGTTGTTTACAATCAATTTAGTTTCAATGTTGTATTTGTGTTGTTCTTATTTCAAAGTTCAAAGTCTTGCAACAAAGCAACAAAACCAAGTAGGCAAGTAGCCAACAATTCTAGAAGAAAATAACAATATATATCAATAGAATATTCACCAAAATGCACCAAGAGGATGCAAGCACTTAATAGTCTAATTAACCAATCAAAAAAATAGTTCTAATCAAACCAAGTCCGTAACAAACCCCAAACTCAAAGAATCAACAAAAGCAACCATCAATGGATAGAAATGAAATGAAACACAATAATAAGCCAAAATCCTCGATGTGATAGCAAATACTTAATCACATCTAACAGCCAACAGGTTATCTATTATAAGAAGTTGTAGACTTGTAATCTTGTAGATTTAAAACAACAAAATAGTAGTTGAATGAAAATAGCAAAATAACAAAACAACATAGAATGATAGAACTGGGTAGTGGTTTGGTAGTGGAACAATCTTGTTAAAGAAGCTTGAATATTTGAATGAAAAGAAAATAATCGAAGCTCTAAGATAGAGTTGCTATGATGGCATCGAGGATTTTGCTTATTATTGTTCATTTCATTTCTATCATTGATGATTGCTTTTTTGATTCTTTGAGTTTGTGTTTTGGTACTTTGGTACCATACTGTCACTGTTCACATCTCTGGACTAAAATGGTTCCTTTTTTTGACAGCCTCTTTACTTTGATTAGAACTATTTTTTATGGATTGATTAATTAGACTTATTAAGTATTTTTTGCATCCTCTTTACTTTTAGTGAGTTGTTCTACATTTTGGTGAATGGTGTTGTTGTATTATTGATATGATATGGCATCAAAGGATTTTAGCTTATTATTATGTTTGGTTTCATATCTATTCAGCCATTGATGGTTACTTTTGTTGATTCTTCGAGTAATTTGTTTATGCTCACCGTTTCACTTCATGGACCAAAATAGTTCCTTTTTTTTCCTTTGCTTTGATTAGAACTTTTTTTTAGATTGGTTAATTAGACTTATTAAGTGCTTTTTTTGCACCCTCTTTGCTTCCAATGGGCTGTTCTACATTTTAGTGAATGGTGATGTTGTATACAGTATACTTGTATTGTTGTTATTTTTTTTTCTGAAATTATTGGCTACTTGCCTACTTTGTTGTTGTTGCTTTGACTGCAAAGCCTAAGTCACTTTGAACTTTGAACTTTGAACTTTGAAGGTTTCTTACTTGCTTTTATTGTTTCTATCATTCTATGAGAATCATGGGATTAATTGGCTCATTGGTCGATGCTTCGGACTTTGTACCTCATAACCCATACTACTCTTGTATTATAAACTATTTTGATAGCCCCACCCATGAAATTTTCATAGCATCACTGCCTTGATAGCTTAGCCAAATCATAGCAGTACACCTCATTACATGTTGTTTCTTTGTTGTTTATGGTGGCTAATTGAATGATGGCTAATGATCATAAAATTCTTCTTTGTGTAGCATCTTTGTGATTGTAACCTTCTTGGAAGTTGATGCTCACTAATTTGTTGCCCCTTATGTTGATAATTAAAATGAATATTTTTTTTACTGAGCTGGCCATCTATGCCTTAGATCATACATATATTTTTTCTCTTCATTAACTATCTTCTCAAGTGTTTTTTTGGATCATTTTCTCTACCCTTTCAAGTTTCAAGGTGTTGGACCATCTAAGATGCTAATCTTTTCAAGCCTCTTCCTGGTTATTATTTTTCAGTTTACCTTTCTTTAGCTTTTTTATTTTTCTATTTTTGTACTTATATGAGAATTAAACTCTTTAATCTTCTTGTATATTAGATCTTTGAGCTTTATCCATAAGGACTTTATATTTCTTTCTCTAGTTTAATAAAATATTTTTTATACTTTTGTATCATTGTATTTGCATGTCTTTCATTAGAAAAATTTTATGTGGAATGTATATTATAAATTTCAAAATTACTAAATATTAATAAAATTTGTATATTGTTTTGTTTCTTATTTATCTAAAATTTTGTTTATAATAATTCAAAATTTTAAAGAAAAGTTATTTTAGTACTTAATTTGATAAATTTGAGCTTATTTCGAGCTTCTTCATGAGATGAAATCGAGTTGAAATCGAATTGCAAACAAAACCAGCCTATTCGAATAAACACAAACACATTCGAAGCTTAACGAATAATAAGGAGAACACAAACATTCTCATAACAAGTTTAAATCGAACAAGCGAACAAGAAATAAAGTAAATGAACACCAATATTCTTGCATTTAAATTTGTTAAGTTATGAAGAAATGCCCGGATTATCTCATGATGTTGCATTCCACAAGCTAGTAATAGACCCTAACGTTAACAATATTAACCAAGTTTCATTTATTAGAAATTGAATTGGTCTGATATCAGAAACTAATCGATGCTACTCTCACATCCAATTAAAGAAGATCGCAAATTCATTTACCATTTTAGGACTTAAACACATGTCCTTAGGATGAGTTTTTTATTCCTATACGAGTTAATGTGGGCATTGCCTCATCATGTAGTCTTCTTCATGGATGGATAATCTAGCTATAAAATCAAGATGTCTCCAAAGATGAAAGAAACACGCTGTCCCCCATTGGAATCTTCTATAAGGTCATGCATTTCTTAAAATGGGTGCTACTCCATGACTAAGATCTTCAACAAACTCATCCATCATCAGGTTGAGTGTTACATTGGTCAAGAGCAAAAGGAAGATCACCTTGAGATTTTTGAAATATAATATAACCTTAAGATGAATCCCTCTGTGCATTGAGTAGCTGGAAATTCCTTGGGTTTATTGTTCAACATGGGGAATAGAAATAGATCTGATCAAAGCTATCTTAGAAATGCCACCTCTTAAGAGTTTAACTCAACTCAAATCCTTTCAAGAGGCATATCTAAGATGCTTTATCTCAAACTATCGAGATGCAAGTTCGCACTTGTCAAAAGGTCAAGTCAAGTGGGATGATATGCTTTCAAGATATCAAAGCATGCTTGGTGAAGCCAATTCTCATAGCCTAGCTTCAGTTGATCCTTTACATTAGATTGGATGACTCTCTTGGTGCTCTATCCAAGCCATGATAAAGTAGCACTCTTTACTTACTACCTCAATCATCGTCTGATCCCTGCTAAGGCAAACTATCCACCTATTAAGAAATATTGCCTAGCTTTGATCTTTGCATCTCAAAAGCTATGACACTACATGCTTTCTCATAAGGTGAACTTGATCTCTAGGACTAATCCACTGCAGTACCTCATGACATGATCAACACTTTTCAGACATTTAGCCTGTTGGTCTATGATACTCTCATAATTTGATATCACATTTGTACCCATCCATGCGATAAAAGGTCAGACACTAGCGAATTTCTTAGCAGCACACCCACTTCCTACTGATTCTTTCCTTAGTGATGATCTCCCTAATGAACAAATCATGAACTTAAGAGAGGCCGACAACCACCGATGGGAGATGTATTTTTGATGGTGCTGGTTCTTTTCTTAAAGGTGAAGCACCATATTCTTCCGAAAGAGGGTGGGAATAGTTCTTCTAACTCCAAATCGTGATGTGATGAGAGAGATTCATACTATCTATCCAACCCATAAACAACAAAGCCGGTATGAGGCTTTAATTATTGTCCTGAGTTAGCCATCACTATCGTCAAGAGCATCAACATCTTCGGGGATTCTCGCTCATCAACTAAATTATCGAGTCCTACCAGGTCCTCAAGCCCAAGCTTCGGCATTACTATGAGCATAGCATGAAGTGTTGGCCCAGATTCCCGAAGTCACCATCTACAAGGTTCCCCCAGCAGAGAACGCAGTAGTAGATGCCTTAACCAAACTTGCCAAAGAATTGGCATGTCCGAAAGATGAGTCCATTTCAATAAGGGTCCAAAATAGATAAGTCTTACCCTTTATTGATGTTGAACTCATCGAGAGGCTTTCTCTTGAAGGGGAGGTTACCATTGCTAAAATGGACAAGGAGCTAGATTGGAGGCAACCATTCATAGATTACTTGAACACCAGTAAACTACCTCAGGAGCTCAAGCCCATCAAGTGAAATAAAGAGCACCACACTATTGTGATGCACCAATCATCCTTTGACCAAATATGGTTTCGTTGTTTAGACAAACATGAAGCCCATGGCATTGTAACTGAGGTACACTCAGGTCTATGTGGAGCACATCAGTCCAAAGATGAAGTCGAAGATCAAAAGACTTGGATACTACTAGCCTTCTATGATCACAGATTGCATGGATGTAGCTAAGAAATTTCATTAGTGTCAGGTGCACGGTGTGGTCCTCCACCAACCACCCAATATTTTACACCCTATTTTGGCTTCATGGCCATTTGAGTGTTGGGATACCCATTGTTCCATCGATCCTCCTTCTTCCAAGGCATCATCTTAGTTACCAATGGGAAAGCCATCCCACTCGAGAGGTCACACCATTGCTTCTTCAACCATATCATATAGGTTCGGGTGTGTCACATGAATTATATATGATAATATCATTCAAAAGCATAAAGATCAACATCTTCGCTAGAAGACACAGTATAGATTGGAGATACTCTGCCATCTAGTACCCCAGAGCTAATGGTTTAGTATAAGCATTCAATAAAAATCTCATCCAGATACTAAACAAGACTCTTGATGACAACAAACGACAATGGAATGAGCAGTTGGTTGAAGCCTTGTTAGCCTACCGCACCACATACCCAACTCCAACTCAGTCTACCCCATTTTCCTTAGTGTTTGGGTCTGAAGCCGTTCTTCCCTTAGAAGTTCAACTCTCTTCACTAAAGATAGCATTAGCAGGAAAGTTGCAGTTAGAAGAGCTCAAATGTTTGGAGGAAAGTTGCCTACGGGCGTGTGTGGTGAAAATTTTCTATAAGGGAGACACCTTTCAAATCTATGGGGAGAAAAGAAAGAGGAACCCTTATAAAAAAATTTGTCTAGGTAAGACACCATGCAGATCCGCAGATGTACTTATTCAGGTGGTCAAATACGTCATCAACGTAATAGTGTACTATCTCGAGAGATGGAAATCATTACCTTTTAATGGAACCAATCACCTCAATAAGAACTCCTAAGGATGATGGATTCATATGATAGATTTTCTTCCCCACTTTACATAAAATTAAAGTAGGGGTTTATTTTAAACTAGGTTCATTAAGTTCCTATGTACAAGCTTCCATAGTTATTGCATCCTAAGGATAGGATCCCTAGGAAAAACTCTCGATTAAAGTAAATGATCGTTGTCTCTGAAGATTTCAATAGGGAAGGACTATCAATCGATTGGTTTGTATTTGAAGATCAAATGGGATTAATCAAAAGAGGGAGTTATTATCAAAGCCAAAATGGGAAATAAGTAGGAGATGCTCACGATGCTAGGAAACCTAGCGAGCATCTCAAACTATCCTAAAATTAGGCTTTACATTATGAAAATTGATTTAGTTTGTTTGAATTGCATTTTTCGTTAGAATTTTAATACTTAAGATTCCTTAACATAAGATTAAGGAAATGCCTAAGAGGTGAGGAATTATGCTTATGCCCATAAAGGAGAAAAGCAACCTCAGAACCTAAATCTAGAGTGCTTCGGTGAGGGTCAGAAGCACAACTTAAACCTAAGATAAAAATGGGTGATTGGTTTGCCTCCATAAGAGAGGACAAACCACCCGACACCTTGGACTTACAACCATCTGGGGTGCCAACTAACTCCTCCTGATTTTAAATACATGTAGGCAAGTCATATGTTTATGCAAGATAGCTAGCCTTTTTTTATTTAGAAAGAGACTAAGTCCTTAAACTCACTCCCTAAAGAGACTAGATCATGTAAAGACATGCTTCAAATGACCTAAATCTAATGAAATTCAAATTTCATTTTATTTTTATTTTTGGAAATTCATTTTGACTTAAGCTAATAGGATTTTTATGACTAATGCATGAGAAATCAGATTATTGGCCAATATCAGCGAGAAGGTAGGAGGTGAGTTTCCACCATGGCCCTCAAAGGTCAAGTTGGGTTCTCTAGCAAATGTGGAAGCCTTCCAATCAAGAGTGAAATAAGATGCATTTGTGCATGATATTATAAAGAAATGCTCATCCAACTAAAGAGTGGCTAA
The DNA here is from genome assembly GCA_021442155.1 of Cymbidium sinense. Classification (NCBI taxonomy): domain Eukaryota; kingdom Viridiplantae; phylum Streptophyta; class Magnoliopsida; order Asparagales; family Orchidaceae; genus Cymbidium; species Cymbidium sinense. Next base: position 188,091,862 of record CM038216.1, read on the forward strand.
TTCTTTTATCTTGATTTTAAACCTAAGTTTTAGGTGAGGTTATGAATTATTTAATTTTTATTTAAGTTGTTAAGTTAGGCAAAAGATTTATTTTTTTCTAAAGACCCTAATTCAAATCCAGGCCATACATAAAGCAAAGAAGAAATTAGAAAATCATGCCACTTAATGCAAAAGCTAAATAAAATCATCAATTTATAAAGCTAATCAAAAAAGAATAAATGGTCTTTTATGTGGTACACCACCGCAAACCCGAAAATATCAAAAGTGGGTAACTGAGCTCTACCCTTATACAACCCGGATTACAAATGAATTGAATTACAATTTAAGCAAAGGAATTCATTGTTGTGTGGGTCTTCAAGTTTTATGCTTCTTTCTTCTTTTTTCTTTCTTTCTTCTTTTCTTCTTTTCTTCTTTGGTCCCTCCTTTGGATGGTTGGAAGGTGGATGCTCTAAGGCTTCACATGGTGCATAAGATAGGATCTTATGACCAATGTTCATCCTAATCCCCATAATAATCATTCCAAAATCCTAATTATACAAATTTTTACATGAAAAGGAAAAGTAGAAATCTAACTAACACCTGCAAAATAAAGGTTAATTAAATCACACCACACAAATCCCAAGCATGTATATTGGACTTATCACCCCACACATGGGTGACTAAGTCCACCTAGCCTATGGATTATGCTTAAAGGTATAAAGCACCTGCAAGCAAAAGCATTTATATTTTTATTTATGATAGCGCCCCTTAAGCACAATCCCCTACAAAAAAAAGAATAGTTATACTAAGCACATCCTACCATTCATTCTACGAGCATACACCTTAACATCCAGTCTAAAACATTCATTACAAAACAAAATATAATCAAACCATGCACCGACCTAACCTAAGGCTAGAAGTGGTGACTTAGGCTAATGTATGAGCTTTAAAGGTTTGTGTGGTATGCTTAGCTTAGGACTTTAGGTTCAAATTTTATAAGTGTGAGGAATATGTTCAACTTAAAGGAGGGTTTCATTTAAGTTGTCTAAGTATTTTGGTTTAGTTTTATTTCATGTTTTAATTTAGTTTAAGTGAAACCTACAATTAATTACTAAGTTCTCTCCTTCCCTAATCCTTAAGTAATTTCTAAGGTAAGTTCATATTTTTAATTTCATTTAGGTGAATATTTTGATTATATTTTTTATTCAATCCTAAGTTTAGATAAACTCTAAACAAACCTATTCAAAAAGAATGTCATTTTAAGATTAAATAAAATGAATCAAAATTCACATAACACATATTATTTCATTTCTTTCCCAACATATATAATATGCATATGGATGGACCCTAAGCATATCTATACATTCAAATGAGAGTAGTTAACACACTTTAAGATGCATGCTAAGTAATCTATTAAGAAAATGTAGAAGTTGAATATGCATAATTTTTTTTAAGTAGAAAATGTTTTCCTTATCCAAAATTTTACATACATACATGAAAGTAAGAAAGACATAAGTGAGTACAGCGCCATTGCTAAACAGAGGTGTAAGGTACAAGACCTACTTAGGACTACTTAAAGCTTCGCAATTTTAGAGTTGTCCAGACTAATATGTCACTTTCCTTAAATACAAATATGCATATAAAAGAAATAAAGTAGAAAATAAAAATGCAAAAGTCATTTAATAGATTTGTTTTGTTTATGCAATTTATGCATGCAAGTATAGGTAAAATTTCTTAAGTGATAGCATAAGGATGAATAGGTATGAGATTTAAGTGTTGGGTTCTTTTCAAATGAACCCTACATCTTACTAAGTCCTATTCAAAACTATGCTAACATGAGGAAGAAGGAAACCTATGCTAAACATGCTTTATATAATCCATCACATGCAAGCTTATAATTAAGATATGAATAGCACACTTTCATATTTGATATTTCATTTATAAATTTGAAAATACTTTGGATTTAGTAGTGATAATATCCACTCATATTTTTCTTTAGCCAACACATACACATTTGACATAAAGTAAACAATTTCATTTCTAAAATTTTGAAACATGAAATTATGAATGCATGAATCACATGACATACAACTTAACATGTTGGAAAAGATCCAAAGAAATGAAAGGATGTAAACAAACTTTTACTTAAATCCTAAAGACATTCTTAAGAATAAGAAAATTTAGAATAAACCAAAGTGAATTTCAAAATGATTTTGTTTAGTTTGAAGTTTGATTTAATTTTGAAAAGGTGAGATGAGTTTGTTGTTCCTAACCCATTCCACATATGTGTATTTTGTTTAATTTTTAGATAATTAAATCCATTTTAAGCATTGATTAAGGTATGAATTAAGTATCTTAATTAACCCTTACCTACACCACCTTAGAAAAATTAACTAAGTAATTATGAGCCAATGAGATGACATAAAACTCATAAGGTATTTAAATTTACAATGCACTGAATAATGAAAAGGCTTAATACAATTTGGCTCACAATTAAAATTTAATTAAGCTAAGGGGTTTAGCTTAAGTATTTTTAAAATACCCTTTCATATTTATGAAAGGGATTTTAATTTCCTTAATTAGACTTAGGCTATTAAACACCTAAGCATCTACCCAAGGTAGATTAATTAAGTTCTGAAACTTTTTTTTAGAATTTTTGAAAATTGTTTAAAGGGGTGATTAATGAGTTAACTCTTAATTAAAAGGGATTAAGAAAAGAAAAGAGAGTTTAGGGAATAGCTTAGGGGAAATGCCCTAAAATTATTCTATAAAATCCCTACTCACTGTATTTGATCTTAATCAAACTTAATCAAAGAGTAAATCCACAAATTGCATCTTAATTTCCCTTAATTACATGAAAGGAGAAATTAGGGAATGAAATAGTAATTTCTCCAATTGATCCATCAATAAATCTCAAGAAAATTAGGAGAGGCAGAGGTCATCCCCAAAAATGAACCCTAGAAGGTTGAGAGTAATTGATGAACTAATTAAAGGATAATTAGCTAATTAAGCTTCTTAAAGAAACCCAAATTCAGAGAAAAGGATAATTTAAAATACTTTAAAATTATTTTTAAAATATTCTAGATGAAATTATCTTTCCATAACATTTTTCCTTTTATTTTTCTGATTTTCTATGTTGAGATATGAATTTTAGAAGATCTAAGGATTTATTAGAATTAATTAAATACCCTAACTAATCCCCACACACACGCGGATTACGGCGGTCAATGCTTTACACGCTGCCACGCGAGCCACTCACTTAAGCCGCCACATTAAAGGCATCTCGGCACACGCTTTTATCTTCATCCATCAAAGATCGATGTCGAGATCTCCCCCGGTTTATAAAATGGATAAAAGGTATATAAATGTGGGAATAATCTCGGTCATCCATCCAAACCACGTGGATGGACAACCAAAGATTCATCCCTACCAAAGCTCAAGGGGAATGAGATCCGTCCACCTTCTAAGTGATCCAGATGAGCTAGCTAAAATAGTCCACACCTTCATCATGCACCACTAGTACATCTAATGGCTAAGTTCCTATGAAATTAAAGTTCACTTCATACCAACACCTATGAGAATCAAAATCACTAACCTCATCTGAGAGGTGATCACCGGCCGATTTCCTGAGAGGAGCTTTGTCATTGAGATGAAGCTCAAAGTTTTGAGCACTTGAGGTTGAGTTTAGCTCTATGGACCAACCTCCTCACCTTTGCACTTTGATCAGGTCTTCCCTTGCCTTTAGAACTCAGAGAGCTTGCAAACTCTACTTGACCTCCATGGAGGCAAGAGCAATTGGATTAATTTGGAGTGGGGAAGAAAATTGGCTCTTCAAAGGACCTCCCCTATTTTCAAGTGGAGAAAATTGAGAAGATGGAAATTGAATCCCCCTATAAGAAGCTTAGGATCACTTGCAAATGGCTCCTCTGACTCTCTCTCTCACTCAATCAACCTTGAGTCAATGAAAATAGAAGTGAATTAGGGGGAGTATATCTCCCCCTTGAAGGATTGGATGGTCAGCAATGTCCACACCATTTTGATCTAATTGAGCATATGGAGTGAGCTGTTTTGGTTATTTTGAGTGTGCACATGGTCGGTTTGGCGAGAGGAGTGAAATGCCAACTTTTCATGTGCTTGAATTGAGCTTAAGAGGGGATTTGAAAACTCAATTTCAAGCCATGTGGTCGGGTTTGGTCTATGGGTCAAATGGGCTAACGCAAACCCATTGGGTTGCGCACCACATCACTAAGTCCCCTTGAGCTTTTAGAAAAGCCTCAAGTGATTGTGAAGAGTGTATGACCAAAATACCCATGGGCTAGGCCAAAATTTCTTCTATGACCTAAGGGTAAAATGGTCATTTTGCTATTATTTTTTTTACTTTGGACATGTTTGGTATGTTGAGAAAATAGGTTTGGCCAAGTATCATTGGATTTGGAATCCATTTGATATGGTTTGGCTCATGTTGACCTATTTAGGTCAAAATGGGTCAACTTGGGTCAAATTGGGTCAAACCAAGGGTTGGGTCAAGTTCATATGACCATTTGAAATATTTTAGTGCCTTTAGTTTGGTTCAATTTGTATTAGATTTGTTTTGGCTCATATGACTTCATTTAGGTCAAATGGGTCGAGTTGACCTATTTGACTCATTTGACCTATTTGGGGTAGGTCAAAGGTTGGTTTAGGTTTGCTTAGTCATATGGAGTGGATTGGTATCTTTATTTCCAATCAATTTTGGTTAAGTTCACTTGGCTCAACATGACCCCTTTAGTCATGTTGTCTAAGGTCAATTGGGCTAGGTCTAGTTGGCCAATTGAGGCTTTGGTCAAGTTCCACAAGTGATTTGGGATGGACTTGGCCCATTGGTTTCAATCAATTTGGCTTAGATCAATTTTTGACATATTTTGACCCCTTTAGGTCAAAATGGGTCAACTTGGGTCAAGTGGGCCAATTGGGCTAGGTTAGACACAAATGTTGACTTGGTTAACTTCAAACATAGGTCATGAGTGAACTTAGATCAATGGTTTCAATCAATGTGGCCTATGGTGGATTTGGCTATGTAAAGTTTTATTTGTTAAGTGTTGACTTGGTCAACCCTTAGTTTGATTTTGACCCAATTGATTGATTGATCATCCCATGATGATTGTTGATCATGATGAGGGATATATGAGTTTGGTTCAATCCAATTTGGTTAGGATCAAAAGTTGGCTCATAAGGGTACTTTAGGTCACTTTGGGTCAAGTGAGCCTAAGTGAGTCAAATGGCTTGGTCAAAGCTTGATTTGAAGTTGTATATAGACTTATGATTGAAATATAAATCCATTTACAAGTGGTTTGAAGTCAAATAGGTTTTGATCCATTTGAGAATTTCATGTTCAAAGGAAGAATATGAAGGGGTTTTCGGTTTGATTTTTTTATTTGGGTTTTGATTGAGTGATTGAAGTTTGAATTTATATATGAGCTCATGATCATAGGATTGATTGAACCATGAGAGAAAATGAAGGATTTGACTTGATTTGAAGATGATTTGACTAAGTTCAAGATTTTGGCTTGAAAGGCTTAGATTTTATTTTGAGTGGATTTGAGTTTAATTTTTGGAATTGATTTTGATTGTTTAAATTTATATTTCATTTATATATGATAATATAAATTGATCATGAGAAAATTTCAAGGATTTTAAGTGGTTTAATCATGATTTAGGTTAAATCAATTAGAAGAAATTTAAAGGATTTAAGAGAATTTTTAATTTAAAATTTAATCTTTGAATTGGATTTGATTTATTTATATTTATATTTCAGTTATATATGAGAATATAAATGAGAATATAAATAAGTTTTGAGAAAATCCCATGAGTTTAAAATGATTTGATCAAAGTTTAGGTTAAATTCATTAATGAAAATTTAAGATATTTAAGGGAATTCTAAGGATTTCAAATTTGGAATTTAATTTGAGGGATTGATTTGATTGAGTTATATTTATATTTCATTTATATATGAGAATATAAATGAGGATATCAATAAGTTTTTGAGAAAATCTCAAGGATTTGAATAGGTTTGATCAAGGTCTAGGTTGATTTTGGCTAAGTCCTTTAATGGAAAATTAAAGGGACTTAAGAAAATTTTCATGAATTGACTTGGAATTTTAAATTTGATTTGATGGGTTTGAATTTATATTTCATTTATATATGAGAATATAAATGAGAATATAAATAGATTATGAGAAAATTTTAAAGGTTTTGAATAGGTTTGAATCATGATTTTGGCTAAGTCCTTAAGAAAGGGTTAAGGACATAGGAAATCTGAACTTAGGAATTTTTGATGAATTTTGATCATGAGATTCAATCATGGATTTCAAATCATGGATCTCAATCATGGAATTGAATCATGGAATTGATTTGAGTTTGGAGAAAATCAAATAGAATTGATTTGGAGTTTGATTTGAACGAAGAAAAGTAAAGAATGGTTTAAGCTAAAGGGTAGAAAATTTTCCTAACACCCCTAAGGCATGACCTATTCTTATGGCTAACTCTTCTAAGTCTTCTAGGACTAGGTTGGAGTATCCACCTAATCACTAGATGTGTCTTAAGACTAAGGAGCTTATAAAGCCTAAGAGAGATCCTATGCCTAAAATGAAGGGGTTGAGAGCTCATTCTAAAAATGAGGTCAACAGCATGCCAGAACCTCAAGTTGTACAAGGTCAATATGATTCACACAACAAGTCGGTTGCCCAGTCTTTTGAGGAGAACTTGTGTTAGTCTTAAGAAGACCAATTGTTGCTCAAAAAGATGGAGGCAAAAACCCACTGGGAAGGCCCCATGTCATGGAAAACGGAAGATCTTATCCTTGTTGATTGTAAAGGGAACACCGATGCTTCCAATTAATGGGCTCTATCTAAAGAAATATTACCCATGAAATAAAACTTATTTGAAAATAATTCATTAATAAAAATAACAAAATCTGATTCCATTCATGAAATCTTCTCTTCTTTCGAAGTATTATTTGCTTATCTTACGATCCGATGTGACGTGTTTAGGGTAGGTGTAAGAGTCCCCCAATGACATCCTATCCCTTTTTCACAACACAAAACAAAATCTTGATGCTATTAATAGGTGTAAGAGAACTGAGGCATCCTATTTTGATTAGCATAAGTTAGTATAAGAGAACCCAAGCTGCATCCTTTCTTAGTAGAAATTTTTGTTGCCATCGTGGCATCATTTAAGTTAAGGTAGGTGTAAGAGTCCCACAGAGGCATCATATTCCTTTTAACACATGCACACAACAAACATAAATATTTTGTCTCAAGCTATTTTGATGTGGGAGCAAGCCCCCTGTGGTACTCACTCATTAGTCGCCTATGTCACATGTTGCCTCTAGATGTCACCCTGGGTCATTTGTTGGAGGATATGAGTCCCTGTGCTTTCTTCCCAACTTGATCATTGCAAACTAAAGAGCACCTTGTTAGTATGAAAGTCTTCACTGCCCAGCCAGTAAGCTACCTCATGTTGACTTTGTTTAAGAAGATGTGAGTCCTCGTACTTTCTTCTTGAACTATTCATCATGCTCTAACTAGGTTGAGTATATTTAAGGCTTAGGATAAGTCACCCAAAGGCTCTTTCCTCTTGACTACTTTTGAGCTGATATAAGTCCCCTGGCATTTAGTAGTCGCCCCACTGATACCGCCACCAAGATGGGACTATCGACCGGCCGCCATCGAGGATGTGAGTCCCCAGCTTTCTTCTGGCTAATTGTTGCAAACTAAGCACCTTAGTTGGTTGATGTTCACTATAAATTAATGCACTCATCGTGAGTACACCACTCTGGGATATGAGTCCCCGCTTTCTCCTTGAAGTTGGACAATCGAATACCTATTGGTTTATGATACTATTTTCTCCGGTGTTGATTACCACATGCCCCATCCCTTGTGGGCACTTTTTGGATCAAGTCCTCATGATCCCATTTAGAGACTACTGTTACTTTGATTGGACCCCTTTCTAGTAGCCAGTATTTGGAAAATTTGTTCATGGATGCAATGATTTTCCTTGGTTCAAGAATCAGATATCAGTTGATAGCTCCTTCTCGCTTGATCCCTCAAACTATGGGGGGTCATGATAAAATAAACAAACTAAAAATAAATAAATAAAATTAATTGCTTGTGGATTAGAATTCAAGCCCCAAAGGGCCCTTGTCCCAAGCATCTATCTTTAGGAGAGTCTATGACTACCTTAGTTGAGATAAATCCAGTGGTACTCACTCCATAACACCATAGGTCGGTTCAATCTATTTTTCCACAAGCTTACCCGGTCATTTTCTTTGAAAGATATAAGACTATAATGCATTCTTTCTAGCATGATTGTCAGCGACCTAGGTGGGTTTGATTTGTTGCCCAAAGCAACCGATCACCTAGTGGTCTTTTAGTGGAAGATGTGAGTCCCAGATCATTTATGTAGAAAGGCACTCCTTTGGTGGATAGTTCTCCCATGGTGGAAGCTACTCCTTTGGTTGATGCGAGATAGGTCTAGGCTTCTATAAACTCCTTCTCAGTGTGATCCATCACAAACTGACGCAATTCACCAAAAAAAAATTAAAAATAAAATTAATCTTTCACTATCTTTAAGTTGATCTAAGTCCCCCAGTGGCATTCTCTCAATAGTCAGCCCTAGGTCGGGTGTGATTTGTTGCCCAAAGAAATTGATCATCCCAATGGTTCCTTGTTTCTAAAAGATATGAGTCCCCGTGCTTTCTTCTTAAGACTTGACCATTGTATATCAAAAGGCATTTCTCCTTGGTTGGATAGTCTTACCTTGTGGTTGGTAGACTACTCCCATTGAATTAGTAAATCTGAGTTAGGTCTAGGCTTCCATGGCCCTTACTCAGTGCGGTTCATCGCTAACCTATGGGATCCATCATAATCAAAATAAACAAAACTGAAAAATGAAATCAATCTTTGACTATCCTTGAGTTGATCTAAGTCCCCGGTGGCATTCACTCAATAGTCGACCTAGGTTGGGTTCAATCTATTACCTTGCCAATAGATTACCCCAGCAATTGGTCCTTACTTGGAGGATATAAGCCTACTACGCTTTCTTCCTAGTACAGTTGTTGCATATCAAAAGACATCCCTTTGGCTGGTTAGTCATACTATATGCTTAGTAGACTACCCCTTTGGATTGGTAAATATGAATTAGGTCTTAGCCTCCATGGCTCCTATTCAATACAACCCATTGCAAACCAATAGGGTTCATTCTAAAAATTCAAACCTAATAAAATTAAAACAAATTCAACCCTCTCCCCCAGTGGAGATCTCTCCCTAGTGAGATTCAAATCAAATCAAACCTTTCATCTCCTTGTAGATGACTTAAACCTACTTCCCTATTGAAAGGTTCACACTTTATCCCTTAGTAGATTTCTTCCTCTCGCTAGTGTCTTGGACATAAGTAGAGCCACATTGCACTAAGCTCTAGATTCTTTCTTTTCCTTGGGTTAAGGATAGATGTTTACTAGTGCTTGTGATCTTTGGTGTTGTTGATAGTTTGGTCAACACCAATACATGATGTTCCTTGTCGGTCACCACACTATTGGGCCTTTGTTGACCTCATTTTTATGATGAGCTCTCAACACCTCCATCTTAGACATAGGATTCCTCTTAGACTTTAATAGTTCCTTAGTCTTAAGACACATCTAGTGATTAGGTGGACACTCTCACCTAGTCCTAGAAGACTTAGAAGAGTTAGTCATAGGAATAGGTCATGCCTTAGGGGTGTTAGGAAAATTTCCTACCCTTTAGCTTAAACCATTCCTCACTTTCCTTCTTTCAAGTCAAACTCCAAATCAATTATATTTGATTTGGTCCAAACTCAAATAAATTCATGATTCAATTCCATGATTGAAATCCATGAATGAAATCTATGATGGAAACCCATGACCAAAATCATCAAAAATTCCTAAGTCCAAATTTTGCCTAAGTCCCTAAGCCTCCCTTAAGGACTTAACCAAAATCATGATCAAAACCTATTCAAATCTTTGATATTTTCTTATGATCCATATATATTCTCATTTTTATTCTCATATATAAATGAAATATAAATTCAAACCCATCAAATCAAATCTCAAAATTCCAATTCAGTTCTTGAAAATTTCCTTAAGTCCCTTTAATTTTCAATTAAAGGACTTAGCCAAAATCAACTCTAAACCTTGATCAAATCAATTCAAACCCTTGGGATTTTCTCAAAACTTATTTATATCCTCATCTATATTTTCATATATAAATGAAATATAAATATAAATCAATCAAATCAAAGACAAAAATTAAATTTCAAATTTAAAATCCTTGAAACTCCCTTAAATTCCTTAATTTTTTATTAATGGATTTGACCTAAACTTTAATCAAACCTATTCAAACTCATGGGATTTTCTCAAAATTTATTTGTATTCTCATTTATATTCTCATACATAAATGAAATATAGATATAAATCAATCAAATCCAATTCAAAAATTAAATTTCAAATTAAAAAATTTCTTTAAATCCTTTAAATTCCCTTTAATGGATTTTTATCTAAATCATGATTAAACCACCTCAAACCCTTGAAATTTTCTATGATTCATTTATATTCTCATTTATATTCATATATATAAATGAAATATAAATTCAAACAATCAAACTCAAATCCAGTCAAAATCAAATCTAAGTCTTTCAGAACTTTAAATCACTTTCAAATCAAGCAAAACTCTTGATTTTCTCTCATGGTTCAATCAAACCATCAATAGCTCATATAAATTTAAACTTCAATCATTCAATCAAAACCCAAATCAAAAAAAACCTCTTCAAATTATTTCTTTGAATATGAAATTTTCAAATGAATCAAAATCCATTTGACTTCAAACCTCTTGTAAATGGATTTATATTTCATTATGAGTCCATATACAAGATCAACCAACTTTAAATCAAGCTTTGACCAATTTGACCCACTTAGGCTCACTTGACCCAAAGTGACCTAAAGTATCCTAATGAGCCTACTTTTGATCCTAACCAAACTGGATTGAACCAAACTCATATATCCCTCCCACCATGATCAACAATCATCATGGGATGATCAATCAATCAAATTAGATCAAACTAAGTCAAACTTAAGGGTTGACCAAGTCAATACTTAACCTAAAATAAAACCTTACATAGCCAAAATCCACCATAAGCCAAATTGATTGAAACCATTGATCTAAGTTCACTCATGACTTATATTTGAACTTGACCAAGCCAACATTTGAGCCTAACCTAGCCCAATTGGCCCACTTGACCCAAGTTGACCCATTTTGACCTAAAGGGCCAAAATGTGTCAAAACTTAATCTAAGCCAAATTGATTGAAATCTGTGGGGTCATGTTGATCCAAAATAACCTAAAGGGGTCATGTTGCCCAATTGAGGCTTTGGTCAAGTTCACAAGTGATTTGGAATGGACTTGACCCATTGGTAGTAAATAATTTTATTTTAAAATTTGAATTGACCATTGGAATGGACTTGACCCATTGGTTCCAATCAATTTGGCTTAGATCAAGTTTTGACACATTTTGTCCCTTTAGGTCAAAATGGGTCAACTTAGGTCAAGTAATTGGTAGGTTAGGCTCAAATGTTGGCTTGGTCAAGTTCAAACATAGGTGAGTGAACTTAGATCATTGGTTTCAATCAATTTGGCCTATGGTGGATTTTGGCTATGTTAGATTTCATTTTGGGTTAAGTGTTGACTTGGTCAACCCTTAGGTTTGACTTGGTTTGACCCAATTTGATTTATTGATCATCCCATGATGATTGTTGATCATGATGAGAAGGATATATGTGTTTGGTTCAATCTAATTTGGTTAGGATCAAAATTTGGCTCATAAGGATACTTTAGGTTACCTTGGGTCAAGTGAGCCTGAGTGGGTCAAATGGTTTGGTCAACGCTTGAGTTGAAGTTGATTGATCTTGTATATGGACTTATGATTGAAATATAAATCCATTTACAAGTGGTTTGAAGTCAAATGGGTTTTGATCTATTTGAAAATTTCATATTCAAAGGGAGAATATGAAGGGGTTTTGGGTTTGATTTTTGAACTAAGTTTTGATTGATTGATTAAAGTTTGGATTTATGTATGAGCTCATGATTGTAGGGTTGATTGAATCATGAGAGAAAATCAAGAGTTTGGCTTGATTTGAAAATAATTTGGCTAATTTCAAGGTTTTGACTTGAAAGACTTAGATTAGATTTTGAATTGATTTGAGTTTGATTTTTGGAATAGGTTTTGATTGTTTGAATTTATATTCCATTTATATATGTGAATATGAATGAGAATATAAATGGATTATGAGAAAATTTCAAGGATTTGAAGTGGTTTAATCATGATTTGGGCTAAGTCCATTAAGAAGGATTTAAAGAACTTAGAAAACTTTGGAGTTTAGAGTTTGAATTTTTGAATTTGGCTTGATTGATTTATATTTATATTTCATTTATATATGTGAATATAAATGAGAATATAAATGAGTTTAAAGAAAATCCCATGATTTTGAAATGATTTGATCAAGATTTAGGCTAAGTCCATTAATTGGAGAATTAAAGGACTTAAAAGATTTTTAATTGAGAATTTAATTCTTGGATTTGATTTGATTGATTTATATTTATATTTCATTTAAATATGTGAACATAAATGAGAATATAAATAAGTTTTGAGAAAATTCCAAGGATTTGATTTGATTTAGATCTTGATGAGGCTAAGTCTTTAAGGGAAAATTTAAAGAACTTAAGAAAATTTCATGAATTGGGAATTTAATTTTTTGGATTTGTTTGTTGATTGATATTTATATCTCATTTATATATGTGAATATAAATGAGAATATAAATGAGTTTTGAGAAAATCCCAAATATTTGAATTGATTTGATCAAGATTTTGGATAAGTCCTTTAATAGAAAATTAAAGGACTTGAGGAAATTTGCATGAATAAATTTGGAATTTTTAGTTTAGTTTGATTGATTTGAATTTATATTTTATTTATATATCTGAATATAAATGAGGATATAAATGGGTTATGAGAAAATCTCAAAGGTTTAAATAGGTTTTGATTATGATTTTGGTTAAGTCCTTAAGGGAAGGATTAAGGACTTAGGCAAAATTTGGGCTTAGAAATTTTGATGGATTTTGATCATGGGTTTTAATCATAGATTCCAATCATGGATTTCAATCATATGGACTTGATCAATTAAGATTGATTTGGAGTTTGACTTGAAAGAAGGAAAGTGAGGAATGGTTCAAGCTAAGGGGTAGACAAATTTCCTAACACCTCTAAGGCATGACCTATTCTTATGGCTAACTCCTCTCTGCTCTGGGCTAGTTTGAGTGTCCACTCACTAGATGTGTCTTAAGACTAAGGAACTCTTATAGTCTAAGAGGAGTCATATGTCTAAGATGGAGGGGTTGAGAGATCATTCTAAAAGTGAGGTCAGCAAAATTGAACAAGAAGTTAATAAGCTCTTAGAAACGGGATTCATACGAGAAGTACATTACCCTACATGGCTAGCAAATGTTGTCATGGTTAAGAAAGCAAATGAAACTTAGAGAATGTGTATTTTTTACACTGATATCAATAAAGCTTGTCCAAAAAATAGTTTTTTCCTCCCCCGAATTGATCAATTGATCGATGCTATGTCTGGGCATCAAATGCTCAGTTTTTTGGATGCTTACTCAGGTTACAACCAAATAAAAATGGACCCAATGGATGAAGAAGCCACATCATTTCAAACATATAAAGGTTTATATTATTACCAAGTTATGTCATTCAGGTTAAAAAATGCTGGTGCTACCTATCAACGTCTTATGAATAAGGTTTTAAAGACCTCTTAGGCCACACAATGGAGGTATATGTGGATGATATGTTAGTAAAAATCTTGAAAAAAATTACAATATATTTATGACTTAGAAATATGCTTTAATCTTATTCAACATTATAACATACGACTTAACCCTACCAAGTGTGCTTTTGGGGTTACGTCGAGAAAATTTCTTAGGTTCATAGTCACCCACTGCGGGATTGAAGCCAATCCCAAGAAAATCAGAACACTGAGATACATGGTTCCTCCGAAGAATATCAAAGAAGTTCAATGCTTGAATGGACGAAATGCTGCTTTATCTCGCTTCTTAGCCCATTTATGAGGATAAATACTTGTCATTCTTTAAAATATTAAAGGGAGCTAAAAATAATAATTTTAGTGGACTGATGAATGTCATGCTGCTTTTGAGCAACTAAGGGAATATTTAACATCTCCACCATTTCTATTCAAGCCTATCCAAGGAGAGATATTATACTTATATCTCATAATCTCTTCCCATGCAATCAGCTCAATTTTAGTGTGACGGAAAAATGTAATATAATGACCAATTTACTATGTTGGGAAAATTCTCTCTGATATAGAAAGTTGTTATCCATCGGCATATAAGATGGCTTTGGCTTTAGTTTTCTCAGTGTGAAAATTGTGTCCATACTTCCGAGCTCACACCATCGATATTTATACCCATTTAGCATTGAGGGTCATTCTATAGAAACCAGAGGCATCTGGGAGGTTAATCAAATGGTCTGTAGAATTGGGAGAGTTTGATATATATTTTCTACCCAGGCCAAACATAAAGTCTCAAGTCTCGCATACTTTATAGTGGAATACACTTTCCCTACTCCAAATGAGCTATCTATTACACCCCTTTCATCTCCTCAATGGACCCTCTATGTTGATGGAGCTTAGAATACTAGTCTTGAGGCGAGAATCTTACTTATTTCCCCCCAACAAGATACCTTAGAGTATGGACTTCGCCTAAAATTTCTTACAACCAATAATATGGCTGAATATGAGGCTCTCATCACAGGGTTGAGACTTGTCATCGATTGTGAAGCTCAAAACTTAATGATCCATCTGACTCTCAGCTTGTCGCCTCCCAAGTTAAGGGAAACTTTAATACTCATAATCCCCATAATACCTCAGCTTGGTGAAGTCACTTCTTGCCCATATCAAGACACATCAAATCATTCACATACTGCGAGAGAAGAATACTCAAGATGATGCTCTCGCTAAGCTCGCTACCTCTACTACTAAAGATATATTTAAGAGAAGGCATGTTGAGGAAATATATTTTCCTAATATCAAAGGGTCATGAGTAATATAAGTAATTAATGAGATGAAGGAACCTTCGTGGATGCACCCCATCATGTCCTTTCTATAAGAAGGACCTTCACGAAGACCAACTCACTCATCTCAAGGCAAGCTATAAACTTTATTATTGTCAATTATTTCATGAGCTTTTTCATACCTTAAATGCCTCTCACCATTAGAGGCCGATTATGCATTAAGAGAGGTTCACTCTGGGATATGTGGAGAACACCTAGGAGGAAGGGTGCTAGCCCTTAAAATTATAAAGCAAGGGTTCTATTGGCCTACGATCAAGCAAGATGCCTTGGATTTCACAAAAAAGGTGTCATTGTCACTTGCACTCTAACCTCTCTCATACACCACATACAGAGCTCTCATCCCTCCAAAGCCCGTAGCCTTTTACTCAATGGGGAATTGATATCATAGGACCTTTTTCCAGTAGCGTCAGGGCAATGAAAGCTTATCATTTTAACTGTCGGCTACTTCACTAAATAGGTAGAGGCTGAACCACTTGCTAAAATCATGGAGACAAATGCTAAATAATTTATTTAAAAAAATATAATATGTTGATTTGGTCTTCCTGCAAAGATCATCACCGACAATAAAATCAATTTACCTAAAAAGTCTTTACATCTTTTGCAAATATCTTCACATTCATCTAGCATACGACTGCATCTCATCCTCAAACTAATGGACAGACTGAAGCTACCAACAGGACTATACTTAAAGGATTAAAAATACATCTTGAGAAGGCTGAGGGGCAATAGGTTGAGGAGCTCTCTAATGTTCTTAGGGCTTACCGCATTATATCGTGAACTCTAACTCATGAGACACCATATAATTTGTGTTTCGAAACATAAGCTATTATACCAATAGATATCGGGATTCCAAGTCGAAGAGTTCAATCATTCAATCATAATAGTAATGAAGAAAAAATTCGACAAAACTTGGACCTACTCTTCGAAACTCATGACATGGCCCTATTTCGGACTGCTTCTTACCACCAAAGGGTAGCTCATCACTTCAACAAAAGAGTGAAACCCCGTCCCATCTCTGTCGACTTGGTCCTGCGAAGTCTTGAAGCTGCGGGCAAAGACCCTCAATGCAATAAGCTCTCACCTCTTTGGGATGGTTACAGTTATGATCAAGCTAGGAACATTTAACCTCAAGGATCCAGAGGGAAAAACCTTACCTCGAACTTGGAACACGGAGAATCTCCAAAAGTATTATCAGTAATTCATATTACATAATTATTGCAACTTTTATTTTGTCTCGTTTGTCATTTCCTCTTCAACTAATACATTTATTAAAATTATCTTATGATTGTATCACCGACCTTATTAAAGTAATGAGTTTATGGCCTTTTTTTTCAATCTTGTTGCATATAAACAATCTCCTTCATTTAGTCCTCCCACTTGAAGAATGCACAACTCACATTGTATCTTAGTCGGGGCATGATCAATCCCAAGGGGATTTGATCGGACCTCTTCTATACAGGTAAGAAGTCAAGTAACACTTTGAATAATGCCTAGGATAGGTCAAAAAGTCCTTAGTGGACATTCCACAGCCTCTTCCATAAAGGTAAGAAGTCAAGTAACACTTTGGATAATACCTAGATAGGTCAAAAGTCCTTGGTGGACATTCCACGCCTCTTCCATACAAGACATCAAATATTTTGACTAATACTAGATAGGCCAAAAAGTCCTTAGTGGACTCCTCTTCCACGCATGCCGTTGAATATCACCAATCACCTCAGATAGGTCAAAATAAAATAAGAGCAAATCACCTAAAATTTTTAGTTTACTAATGTCATTGATAACTCTAACATGATGATATAAGAAAGAATCAAAATTCTGGATACAAAAAATAGTAATAATAAATAGCAATACATAGATAAAAGGAAAAGAAATGTATCCTCAAGTGATACTACATGATATCAACGTCCTCCTCACCACTGGAAGATGCTCCCTTAAACTCACTCTCAACCCCTTCATCTCCTGAATCTGGATACTTGGCTGGGAGACGATTCTCACTAGCTCTAGTTTTATGATATACTAAGTGGATTTTAGAATCCTCTGAAGCCTTCTTCCAAACATTGGCACTCCAAGTCCTTCACTTCAACATCAAGAATATGATTACGAGCTTCTTGGACATGGTCCTCGATAGCATCGCAATAAGCTATGGAGTTCTTAAAGTCTTTCACTGCCTTCAAGAAGATTTCATTTACTTCTACTTCTGACATTATAAGCTCCTTCTTAGAAAGACGATCCTGTAATGCTTTCTTTCCAGTTCAAGAGCTTTCTTCTCTGCTGTAAATGCCTTGAGTCTTTTCTTTTTCTAGCGAGTCGCCTCTCACCTCACCATCACGAGTACTCCACCTCGAGGAGAAAGAGAAGTTGACATGTTCGCTAGTTCTACACCCAATTATGATCCTCCAGTCGCACTTCTTTGGCCTTAGACTCAACTTCGCTCATACCGCCTCAAATATTTTGTCTTCACAAATTCAAGATTTCACCATCTAATGACACCCAAATGAGCCATGTCTAATGTTGGGCTACCTACAATCAAAAAATCACAAATATTACACGAATAAAAAAATAAAGAAGAAAAGAAAGGAATGAGAAGATAACGTACTAATTCGTATGCTCATTGCCGTCCAATGCATACGTGCTTTAACACCTCTTCAAGAATATGCGGCTTTGAGAAACGAATCCCATTATGAGTTGAGATAGCTAAACTCTTAGAGGCCAACTGGGAGCGAACATCTTCTCCGCAAATATTTGACGTAGTTACTTCGGCACATGTCTTCTTTTTCTTTAAAGAATAAATATTATTGTCACCATGATTTTGTAACGGGCTTTTTGAAAGAATTCAGTGAATATGAGGAGACCTTTCATCACCTTCACTTGATCTCTTCAGTGGAAGAGCATGAGATCTCCCTGCCTGAATGGAAAGGCTAACCTTGAACATTCTATTTTCAATTATATACTTGTCAATGTGACGTAACTCTTGCTACAAGCTTCCTACATTAAGAATATTAAGGGTCGTTAAGATTTCATTATCTTCAATCAGTAATGGATCTGGAAGGTCATTCGATCTTTCTCATCTCTCAGGGAGGCCTCACTCATTTTTCACAAAAAAGAACCCATTAAACTAATTTCTAGATGGATCTCGTGCTGAAAATTCTATCAAATTCTTTATAGCTCGATAAGAAACACATCCATGAGCATCACATGTGAATCTACACATTCGACACAAGTATTTGATGTTCAAAGTCACACCCTCTCTCTAAAGACACAAACAAACCAACGATGATCACTAAAGCTCAAAATGAAAATTGTGACAAAGCTACACCGCATATTTTAAAGACCTCAATCAATTCAGGAGCCAAAGGGAATCGTAGCCCCGCATCGAAGAATTATCTCAAAAATAGTAAAATATCCTGACGGAGGAGAACGTGCTCGATCAGACATTTTGGCAACAATACCCACCAACTCATTAGGGAAATAAAATTTCCTGTGGAGCACCATTAAAGCTATTATGATAGGATGATATATCGTCTAATTGCCACGCTATTGGTTTTCTTCCGGCCATCATCCTGCAAAAATACATAATAAATAAAAAAGAGGAGGGAAAGACAAAGGACTGAGAATTGTGTAAAGCAACTCACTCACCCCAATACTTGGGCATATCCTTTCTTGACTTTGTTGCTCATAGACAGCTTTGGATAAAATTTTTCGCCTACGATCTGACGAAAAATATACGCATACATATGAGATCAAAAAAAAAGAAAAAAAGCTATTTCTCTCTAATGATACTCTAAAATTACTTACCAGACTTTCTGAGTTTTTCGATGGATGGTTCCTAATTGATGCTTCACCTCCATCTTGGCAGTTGTCAACTGCTGAACTATCCATTGGAGTTTCAAGAAATTCAATTTCCTACAAAAAGAAGTAGAAAATACGGGTCTTGATCGCCTCAAACCCCGGTCTGGTGACGATGACGACGCCTCTCGAGGGAAAATCGGCCGATGATCTACGGGTCTTGATCGCCTCCAAATCATGTCGGTCTGACGATGACAGTTGACACCTCTCTTGAGGGAAAACCATAGGCTCGCCGTATGAACTACGAGCTTTGATTGCCTCTAAATGGCGGTCCGATGAGGATTGACGCCTCTCGAGGGAAAACCGAGCCCATAGCCATGAGTCTTGATAGCCCTCCAAACCCGCCGGACGAGGCTGTTCTCTCGAGGGAAAACCAGAGCCTCACTGTATGAACTACAGGAATTGATCGTCTCCAAACCCGGTCGGTCTAATGAGGACAGTTGGCACCTCTCTCGAGGGAAAATTGGAGCCTCACCGTATGAGCTACAGGTCTTGATCAGCAAAGCGAATGACTTTCTCTTAAGAAGAAGGTCATTCGCTTTGCTGACAAAAAGAAAAAAAAATTTACCCTAGCCCTTGAACTTATGCTAGATAATTTCTCATCCAACACAGAAGAACGCTAGAACATATGAGAGTTATGTCCTTACAATCTACGGGTTTTATAGACCACTATATGGGCAAAAAGAAAAAAAATAAAAAATGCAAAGAAAATGAAAAAAAAAATTAAATGCTCATCGGTGGGTAATGCACGCACCGCGGCAGTAAATGTGGACGCCCATAACCCGAGATTGCTCCGCACACACCGCTGACTTTGCACTTCCGTGATCATAATCTTGTGCACCCATGAAGATTTATTCTCTTTAACTATATAATTAATGAACCCACAAATTTCATTGAAGGATTTGTTATTTTCAATTATTTAGCATATATTTTTGGATGATAGAGATAATGTTCACCATCACCAATCTCTGTCGATCATCACCACCACTATCGCCGCCACCACCGATCGCCGCTCACTATCACCAATCGTCACCAACAACTATTATAAAACCACTATCAGTATGTTGCTCTAATTTTGGGATTCCCATTGTCAGGTTTTCTCATATGCAATTTTGTAATCCCGTTTTCGAGAAAACTTTGTATTTCGAAATAGATACATAGTGAAAGATTTTTACTGAGCTAGGCTCCATGGTTTTTTCCCCTTCTTCAGGAGTTTTTCCATATAAAAATCCTGAAATTTTTTGTTCATTCTACAAATAACCATGTGTGCTGGATTTCACAACAAAGTCAAGGCGTAAACTTTTATTCTATCGCAACTGACTTTCTAGCACGCAACAAGAATAAGCTGTAAAAAAATTGTTTAAATATGAAGTCTCTCGACTCGAAGTTCAAGATCCAAGAATGTAAGTATTTGTTTTAAAGATGTTTTAGATTTTTAATATTTTAGATTTAGTTTAGATCATTATCAAAATCACTAAGAAGATCAACACAAGCTTTAAAAAAAATGACTAAATGAGTCCTTGAAATCATATAATCACTAGGATGCAAAATCACATTATCAGCATTTGCTCACAACACTGCAAAAAAATGACTAAATGAGTCCTTTCGGAGCGATTTTTTGACTACTTTGATTTTCAAAAAGCAACATCAGTTGTGTTTAATTATCAACTTTTTAGTTGATTTTCAAAAAAATTTATAATAAAAAAAATCTTTTGGAGAACTAAAATTATTAAAATATTATAACTATCAAAAAATTGTTATCTAACTTTTTTTTAAAAAAAAAAATATTTATAACACTCATAATAACTTTCTAAGAATTAATTTCTCCTTAACATATTTACAATCAACTTTACAAAAATTACTATTGTCTCAAACAGATCCTAAGGCATCAAACATTGATTCTTTAATTTAATTTAATTTTTACTTTTTTAAGAAATTTAAGTAATAAAAAAATCTTTTTTTTAAACAATTGAGACAATTTAATAATAATAAATTCATACATAATATATATACAAATTTTGAAGTCAAGATCTCTTTACTGATAATTTAAGCTCTTAATTATTAGATTAAGATTATTTGCATAAAAAAATAATTATAATAAAACTATTGTTTGACTTTTCTTTTCTAGATAAGAAGTCTTAAACTGCTTTTAAAAACGCTATTTTTCTTCCAATAAATTTAAAACTAATTTTACAATCAACTACACTGCAGTAATAAGAAATCAATATGTTCATGCCAACGGCTGCTTGGTAGAAACAAGAGATGTTTTTATACTATTTTTAAAAATATATTTATTTGATGTATTTTGTATGTTTTATTTTTTATTTTCAAAAATAAATAACATTATTTTTAAAAATACTCAAAATAATTTTTAGATATTTTTGACTGTTTTTTAAAAATAACAATAATTACCAAACATACTTTATTTTAAAACAAAACAAAAAATAAAAAATAAAAGTGATCCCAAATATCCCATAAGCAAATTTAGTTGGTTGAGATAGGAATTATCAAATATCATATTAGTTATAGAACATTTTAAGAACTATAGTAGTAATTGAAATACAAGAAGAATTAAATCTGATTAGAATTTCATAAATGCTATAAAAAAAGATTAAATATACATCCAAATTATTTAATTACAATGTGGAGATCTAAGCAGTACTCATCCTTTCTCTCTCCTTTTCTTTCTAAAACTAGACAATACTGGAACAATTTGATCTTGATGGTTAGAGAAAGTAAAAGGCTGAATAAAAAAAGGAGAGATAAAGGAGAACTAGTCAACTTAGGCTGTATTTGGATAAGCTTTCTACTTGTAGTACAGTCCTGCGTCGCACAATAAGTAGTGTTTGGGATACTACATTTTGAAAAACTATAGTAAAAAAGTTGTGTTTCCCAACCTGATCTAGTAGAGTACGGCGATTGCCAAAATGCTATGATCTAATTTTTTTAAAATAATAGAAAATTATAATACCCACCGTAACTTTTTAGACAGCAGCAGCTCCACCACTGTCTTTTCAGACAGCTGCATTTGCCCAAACGGACCCTTAATTAGTAATAACTCCTTAATATTTCCCATCAAAATAATTAAGAGTTAATACAAACCTAATCTTATCACACTACAATCAATTGCACTTCCAGACCCACCTTTAGATTATAATGTTGGGCCCTGCACAAATAATGTTAAGTATTCATGAAAAATTTCAATAATTTCCCACCTGAATTACATTATTTTAGTTATCTAAATAATAGCCTGTCCTATTAGCATCTTTGATATTGAATCATGGAAGTTACTACATCAATAAACAACATAACACCATTTATAATCACAACATCAAATCATTCCATTCACATGGACTTGATGAAAAAAACAAAAAATTCAATAATTTCCCATCTGGATTACATTAATTTAGTTTACCTGTTAGGATCTTTGATGTTGAATCATAAAAGTGGCTACATCAATAAGTAACATAACACCATTTATAATCACAAAATCTAGATAATTCCACTGACATGAACTTACTGAAAATTTTAAATGATTTTCACCTGAACTACATTAGTTTAGCTATCTAAATAATAGCTGTTTCTAATAGCTCAATAATTAGATTTATTAAGCAAACAACTCATGTAGCTGCTCCATAGCATGCCACAAACTCACCTTTGCATAGTTGAAGAAATTTAATTCAATCATCTAAATAATAGGGGAATCCAAGGATGATTTGCCTTGGGTTGAGCTCAATTTGGATTTGGGTTGATTTTGGGCTGACCCGAGATGGGTTTGGGTCAGGTTGGATCAGGTTCCAAGTGGTCATGACTTGGTTCAAAGGGGTTTGGCTCAATTTGACCCTTATTGGTCAAATTGGGCTAGGTTGGGTTAAGTTGACCAATTGGTCAAATTGGGTCAAACCAAAGCTTGAGTGGTCAAGTTCAAATGATGATTTGAAGTGTTTTGGTTCAATTGATTTCAATCAATTTGACTTAGATTTGATTTTGGCTCATTTAGATTCATGTAGGTCAAATGGGCCAAGTTGACCAATTGACCAAATTGGCCAAATTGGTTTGGGTTATGGATTGATTCATGTTCAATTGGTCAATTGGAGAAGATTGTAGGCTTTTGTTTGAATTAATTTGGTTTTGATTTGAATTTAGGCCAAATTGACCCTTTAGGTCAATTTGGGCTCAATGGGCTAGGTTGGGTTCAATTGGTCAATTTGGGTTTATATTATGATTTTGGTCAAGTTTAATAATCAATTTGAAATGAACTTGAGCCACTGGTTGAAATCAATTTGAGTTAGATCATGATTTGACCTATTTTGATTTTTTAGGTCAACTTGGGTCAACTTGGGCCAAAGGGTCAATTAGGTTGGGTTTGGCTTAATTGACGATCAAGTCATGTTCAATTGTTGATCATAGGTTGGTGTGAATCACTGGTTTCAATTGATTTATTGTAGGATAAATATATACTCAGGAGATTTATTATGAATATATATATATATATATATATATATATATGACAGGCCAAACTTCTCATTAGGCAAAAAATCCATGGTGCATTATGAATGATTCCTTCTCTCAACAGTTTGAGCTTTCAAAACATTAATAGCAGTCCTTATTGTTGAGGAAAAGGTGAATGAAATATAATAACAATAATAAATTAACTTGAATGTGAATATTATAAACAGTGCATATAAATCATAAAAAATAGAAGAAGAAAAAAAACACCAACAGTTGAGTAAGCATTAAGTGAATTATAAAAAAATATGATCTCTTAAAACAAGCTAATGAAGATTAAACTAAATTTAGTAGCCTGTAAATATCACAATTATCATTTAGTTTTCTTCTTTTAATATATATGAGCAGTTCAAACAAATCAAACTCATAGAACAGAAGATGATGAGAATTTTTTGTTATTTAATATGTTCAATTTTCATAAAATTAGTTGGATATTCATGAAACTTATGCACTGATTTTCAAAGCCATACATAAATTCATTCCTTCATAATGGGTCAGAAATTCATATGGATTAAAAAAACTTATTCTCTGTTTTTAGATTACAATTAAAGAGTTACTTAATTAGCTCAATCAAATCTGCAATGAGCATGGAGTAATCATGTCCAGGCCTAATCACATCTTAGAAACCAATCCAGATTTTGTGGCAATGGATCAGATGAAATTAATGATGAATAATTATTCATCGCCTGAAAAAGGTTTTAATTATGAATCAAAAAATAATTTTTTCGCTGTTCTAAATCCAAACTATAGTGGCACTGATACAATATGTTAGAAAACTTTTAGACTTTAGAAAAGCAAGGTTTAGGTTTAGAATACAAGAACTTTGCATCCCAACTTTCAGAGAAGAAAGAAATTCAGGCATGTTATGATATTACACAAGTGATTACTATCTCTCAAAGAGTTAAAAAGTTCGATGATTAACCAGTTCAACATAAATTACTAATCAACAATAACAGGGTCCTAAAACTCTAGAATTTATAAACATTCAACCAAGAATTAACACATTGGCTAATGTCAGCTCAGATCTAGATTAGAGGTCTCACCGAAATATAGAGCTTGAACAGTAGCAGGATGATTTCCCACAGCCTCCTTGAGGACTTCCTCATTGCCCACATGAGCATTCTTCTGAAATCATCATTGCTTTCATCAAATACTGGACCAAACACAGAGTAAGAATAAGAAATTCAGAAAGAAATCGATCTCTAAAATACCATGTAAAGATAACATTGCCTGTCCCTGCCGTTATAGTGGTAATCTCCTTCGATGTCAATTCATATATTTTTTATGATGAACTTAAAGGCACCGTCCATGAGAACTTCACTGCATCCCTCGTTGAAGACTATGTGAAAGTCCACCAGCGACTGCTCCGACAAGGAGATAAAATCTAAGGTCACGATATGGATAATCCCCTCTATGGCTGACGTTGATAATCAGAGCTGCTAACAATTAAGCTCCATTTTCAAAGAGATCGAATTTCTTAAACAAAGTTTACGACAGGAAGATGAAACTTCCCTTAGGAACACCAGGGATTAAAGGCGAACCAAAGGTAAAGAGCGTAAAAAAGGGGACGGAAGCAGGTTTTCATTACTTTCCGAGTTGCCTGGTCTTTGATCGGGCCAAGATCACGTTTCTTCCTCCAGTCGATGGACTCCGGCAGGGATACTCCCGCCGATCAGAAATTACCGATCGCTCCCGGCAACGCCAATGCTGCGGCGATGATCGGATCAGCGGAGGCAGAGAAACTGAGTGTGTTACTCCTCGTCGATCACATCAGCAAAGCGGTTGAGGCCAAGGCGCAAAGTGTGCTAACCCTCATCGGCGCGGGCGTTGTGCTCGTCGATTTAGCGAAGGTTGTCCTTGCACACCTCAAATCGATGCTCTTCTCCTCCAAAAATATGTATGCCTTACCGTGGTTCGCCAACCAACCTCCGTTCAGCAGCCAGCAGCCTCGCCGCGCTTTGACGACGCCGGCATGATAACTCCGCCGAAGAAGGGAAGTATCACTGTGCTTAAACTCATTTTGGGACTGTTTCTAAAGGAAAATGAAGTTTTATTTTTGAGCTATTTTTATTTATTTATAAATTAATCATCTTCAATCTTAATTTTTTAAATTAATATTTAAATATTAAAATTTATAATAAAAACTCTACTCATATTTTTTATTTTTTAAAATAAAATGATTATTTATGTAAAAGTCCACTATATATTCAATTTAATCTTTCTATTTATTTATTTATTTATTTTAATTATTGAAGTCATATATCTGTGTGTTAGGAACAAATTTTTGAGAGATTTAAAAAATAAAAATATGTAAGTTAAGCCTTTATTATGAATTATAATATTTTATTATAAATTTGAAAATTTTAAATAGAAGATGATTTATTTGTAAATATAGAAGAATGTGAAGATCATATATATAGAAGTCCCTCCTTGCTAACGGTTTAATTGTAAATACATTCATTTTTTGAGTAGACTTCGGTAAAAGTAAAAATACGCTTTCTGCTTTTTTGTGGTGAAGTAATTATGTAAAGAAGATTTCAATTTCCATTTTTTAGAACGAATACGCCCAAAACGAGTGTACATGAAAGCGAGGATTAAAAGGGAAAAAAAAAAATTTTTTTTCAGAAGAAAATTTTTTTTTTCGTGAAATTTTTTCTTTTGGGGCGGGCGGAAAATGAATTTTTTTTTTTTTTTTTTTGAATTCGCTTCATAATATTAATTTTAATTTTAATTAAAATAAATATTATTATAATTTAATTAAGATTTAATAAATATAATTATATTTATTCAAATTGATGATAAATAATTCACGATAAAAGAAATAAAATAATTATTAAATTTTTCTTTATTTAATTAAAAAAATATTAAAGCATAAATTATTTATTAAAGAAAATTATTTAATAAATAAATATTAAATCATGAATAATTTATTTAATAAAATTCTTATTAATTAATTAATATTTAATATAGTAATAAAATTATATATATATATATATATATATATATATATATATATATATATAAATTTGGGTCATTATATTGATATAAAATGATAATATTCAAATTTTCTTTATTTATAACACTAATAATTAATATCTTAGAAAATTTATAAATTAATTATTAATAATTAAATATTGAAATACATTATATTTGTATTTGATTTTTTTTTAGTTAAGAAAAAAATTTTATTTATATTTTAATATATATTTTTTTTATTGAATCGTTAATTAGTGAATAAATTCTACAATTAATTTAAATATAATAAAGTATTGAGAATTCACTATTACATTCATCCAACCAAACAAAAAAATAGTTTACGTGTTTTACTTTACTGTAACAAATGATAAAGTATTGAGAATTCTGTATTCACTTTCTGTATTTCCTTTTCTTTGCTTTTAAATGCGACCCATTTCAGTGAGTAATTTCTAAAATCCTTAACCACAGGTAGTGGAATTAAAAATTGCATGATAGCATCAATTACAAAGAATTATCTCCCTTAATTAATGGCCAGGGTGCTAATAATTTAACAATCGAGGGCAAATTAGTAATAATACATGGGATAAAGGTGAATGGGATCTAGTAATTACATAAAAACGATCAATGAATGAACATCTAGGGTTTACAAACAATTTTTATAGCACTATAAGTTGAAATTTTTATAACACTATCATTGCCGGTCCCAAGTCCGGATGCAAAAAGTGGAGGGTTGTGTTAGGTAGTGAAAAATAAAATTTATGAAATAATGACATGAATCCTTTAAATCATTGTGTTAATCTAGGCATCCCACGGAGCGGCAGCATTTGTAAGCGAATATAGTGAAAATATCTTTAGAGCGTACGTTGCGAGTGCAATGTGTAAATAAATGGTTCCAACATTATGGACGGATGCAAAGAAGTTAGTCCATGAAACTAGAATTAGGTTAAGATCTTGGAATATAGGTACTCTTAGGTAAATTAATGGAATTAATAGATATTATGGTTCATAGAAAGATAAATATTTTATGTGTTCAAGAAACTAAATGGGTTGGTGAGATGGCCAAGGAGATTGATAGTTTAGGTCTTAAACTTTGGTATTCAAGTAAAGTCAAACTAGAAATGGTAGGTGTGATTATAGATAAAAGTTTGAAGGATAATGTTATAAGTATTAATAGATGTGGAGATAGAATTATAACTTTAAAGATTATTGTCTTAAGATTATCAATTTTATAAGTATATGCTCCTCAAGTAGGTTTGAGGTAAGCTCAAAAGAAAATTTTGGAATGAATTAGAGGAATTAATACAAAAGATACCTCTTGAAGAAAGTATTTATTGGAGATTTAAATGGACATGTTGGTAGAGTGGTAGAAGATTTTAAAGTATTCATGGTGGTTATGGATTTGGGTGACAAATGAAGAAGGGGTATATTAGATTTTGCCAGCTTATGATTTTGAAGTTGCTAATATTTTATTTAAGAAAAGCATGAACATATTATTACTTATAAAATGGATCTAGTAAAACACAGATTGATTATTTTCTGATAAGAAAAATAGATCGTTTAGATTGTAAAGATTGTAAGGTCATTCCAAGTGAAATTTTAAGTACCCAACATCGACTATTAGTTTTAGATTTTAAGATGAAAGGTTGTAAGAAAAAAAATAAACTAAATTATTGTCCTAGGATTAGATGGGGACACTTAAAGAACACAAATAAAAATTTTTTTAAGAGCAAGTTACAAGAAATTAGAATTTGGGATGTTCATAAGGAAGCTAACGTTATGTGAAAAAAAAATATCAAGTGAAATTAAGCAAGTTGCTAAAGATGTGCTTGGAGAATCAAAAGAAAAAGCTTCTTTTAATAAGAATAGTTGGTGGTGGAGTTAGAGTGTGCAAGAAAAGATAAGAAATAAGAAGCATTGTTATAAAACTTGGTTTATAAAAACCGAGAATTGGGAAAGATATAAAATGGCTGTAGAGATTCTAAGAAAGCAATATATGATGCAAAAATTTAATTTTAGTGATTTATACAATAGATTAGATACCAAAGAAGGTGAAAGATGTATGTATAAGTTAGCCAACCAAAGAGATAAGAGAAGTAAAGACATAGTTCAAGTGAGGGTATTAAGGATGAAAATAATAAAGTGCTTTTCTTAAAAAAAGATATTGAAAATAGGTGGATGAGGTATTTTGATAAACTTTTCAATAAAGGATCTGAAAGTACGATTGATTTTAGCAACCTTAATACCTTAAACAAAAATAAATCTGAAGTTAGTGAAGCTTTAAAGAAAATGAAATATGGAAAAGCAGTAGGACCGGATAATATTCCAATAGAAGTGTGGAAATGTTTAGAGAGATCAAGGAATTTCTTGGCTTACAAATTCTTTTAATGTTATTTTAAAGACCAAAAAAGATGTCGATGAGTGGAGAAAGAGTTTGTTGGTTCCTATATTTAAGAATAAAGGTGATGCACATGCAAATTATAGAGGAATTAAGTTAATGCCATACATTAAAATTATGGGAGAGAGTAATTGAGCATAGGTTACAATGTGATACGTAAGTTTCTCACAATTAGTTTGGTTTCATGTAGATCTACTATGGATGCTATTTGTTAAGAGGTTTGATGGAGAAGCATAGAAAAGTAAGAAGGATCTACATATGATATTTATTGATTTAGAGAAAGCTTATGATAAA
Organism: Cymbidium sinense; assembly: GCA_021442155.1. Taxonomy (NCBI): domain Eukaryota; kingdom Viridiplantae; phylum Streptophyta; class Magnoliopsida; order Asparagales; family Orchidaceae; genus Cymbidium; species Cymbidium sinense. Next base: position 188,121,056 of record CM038216.1, read on the forward strand.
GTCTCAAGAGATGTTCTTTGGAGAGTTCTAGAACGAAAAGGAGTTAATATTGATTATATTTAAGTCATTAAGGATATGTATACTAGAGTTACTTGTGTCCAAACACAAGGAGGATTGACAAAATATTTCCTATTTCAATTGGATTACATCAAGGATCAACATTAAGCCCTTATCTTTTACTTTAGTTATGGATGTTCTTACGAGACATTTACAAGAAGATGTACCTTGGTGTATGCTTTTGTCGATGACATTCTTCTTGTTGATAAGACTAGAGAGGGAGTCCAATGTAAACTTGAATTATGGAGGTCAACTTTAGAGTCTAAAGGTTTTCATTTAAGTAGATCTAAACTGAATATATGGAGTGTAATTTTAGTTGTAGAAGTTTTAGTGTGTTGTGACTTTAGGTGATCAAGTCATTAATAAGAGTGAGCAATTGATATTTAGGCTCTATTGTTCAAAATGATGGTGAAATAGATGGAGATGTTATTAGTAGAATTCAAGTTGGATGGTTGAAGTGGAGGAATGCATCCGCCTATTATGTGATAGAAAAGTTCCACTTAAACTTAAGAAAATTTTATAAGATGGTGGTAAGACCTACAATGACTTATGGTGTAATGTTACAATAAAAAAAGAGAAACATAAGACTAAGTTAAGTGTTAAGAGATGAGGATGCTGTGGATGAGTGGCTTTACTCTTAGAGATAATGCAAAATGAGTATGTTCGGAAAAAGTTGGAGTAGCTCCAAAGTGGTAGATAAGATTAGGGAGAGTCGCCTTAGATGGTTTGGCCACATAAAGCCTCGATGACCCGGAGAGGAGAGTAGATGCATTAGATTTGCCTTATATTAAGAAAGATAGAGGTAGACCTAAAAGACTTGGTTAAGTTGTATAAAAAATGATCTTAGTATACTTGAATTAAATGAGAATTTGACACATACAGGACACAAATGGAGAATGATTCATATTAATTTACCCAATTTGTTGTTGTTGTTGTATAAGTTGAAATTTGACCTATAATATTTAATTAATTTTTTAAGGTTTATATTAGGTCTGATTTTCAAATTATTTTTAGTATATTGTAGAGCATGTAACACTTTTTTATTTTATTTTTTTTATTTGTTATGGGAATTCTAGGTATAAGAATAGGATGTTGCTTGTTCAATTTTTCTTTTTAATTTTATGTGTTAGTATAAGTCAATTTTTTTTTAAATTATTAGATATCTATTTTGAAAATTATTTTTATCAGTATATTTTAAACATGATATACTATTTTATGATTATTTTTAAATAAATTTTTTTTTGGATTTATAGATTTAAGGTTATAAAAAGATTTATTTGAACTTTATGCTTAAATCCAACTTTTCTATAATTATTAATATATTTGTATTATATATATATATATATATATATATATATATATATATATATATATATATATATATATATATATATATATATATATATATATATATATATATATATATATATATATATATATATACTTTAAGGAGATATAAGAGCTTGGGCAATATGTACACTTGTAGAGAGCTAGAAAGACCTAAATAAAAAAAAAAAATTTACTGTATATTAGGCTTTAGTTATATCTTTATAGCTATGGTAATATCATATTTCAGTGTATACAGAGATGTATATCACAATTTACTGTATATAGACTCTTTTAATTATATAATTTTATGATATAAATTAAAATTCTATAGATTATTTTTTGCTTACTATATTTTTCATTATATGTTGATGTCTCTTTGTTATTATAAGTAATGAATAAAAAATATTTACTAAAGTATTATCTATTATCATGAATTTGACATAGTATGACTCACTTTGTTGTATTGTATGGGTTATGTTGGTTTAGGGTTGTAAGAGGTTAGGAATGTTGCACAAATTTATGACTAAATTTGAAATAAAAGCATATGGCAACATAATGGAGGTGTATTATCATTAAAATAAATGTTAAAGCTAATAATTTTGATCTATAGTGGTTGGCAAACCTTCATGGAATGTTTCATTCCTATATGCTTCAACCTTTTGATTTGCAATGGTGTCCCTTTGTATTAGGAATGATTAAATAACATTAAATCTTTTTCATCCAAAATATGCATAGCGTTCATAGGAAAATAAGAGGGTAAATCATTCAAATTGATTATATATATCTTTCTAAAAATTTCAAATTTATCATATAGTTAATGTAAAATATTAGATTGTTTTTATTTGATAAACCCATTAACAATGCATAATTTATCCCTATTTATATCCTATAGTAAAAACATGAAAATGAATACTTAATCTATCATACAATTTAAACACACAATTACATAAATGTATAGATATAAGAAGTAAGATAAGATGTGTAATTACAATATGAGAATATAATCTTAAATATACCTTAGTCCTAAGATTCATAAGAATGTTCCCTTCATAAAACTCAATGAATGTTAAGTTAGTCATAATGACCATCTAATTAATGACGTTCCAATGATAGATTGTATATATGTGTATATGTAAGTGTTCAAGTTCATCAACCAATATATATTTTCAATTGAAATTTTGGACATTTACATGCATATGAGACAATTCTTATGTATTTACATATCAAATACCTAAATTTTAATATTTACATAAATAATATTTACATAAATAATACCTAAATATTTAATTATACATCAAAAAATATCATCATAATTAACTTTTTAAAGTGAAATGCATCTTTTCATGCATAGAAAAAAGTCTTATATTTATAAATATTAAATTTTAGATATTAGATACGTAAATATATGAGAATTGTGTGATATGATCATAAATCTTCTTTTAAATTTGTATTTTTTTACATTTTATGACTCTAGGGTTTCATAATAGATTCATATATGAAAAATCATGCATCCATGAATACATGAATCTGTCATTTATTTTAAATACAGTATGATTCTCTCAGAATAAAAGTAGCATATCCAAGCTTTCTAATTAAATATAATCACAAGCAGACAAAGCGCAAACACTACTCAGATATAAAAACAAATAGCTACAGCACTCAATCCACCATCAATTCAGCTAAGGTAAACGGTTGATAATTAACAGCGATTGATGCAGACCACCTAATAATTTTTTTTCTGCATAAAACTTTGCTAACAGTGATATCCCACCTAAGTTTCCACTAATCTCTCTCTCTCTCTCTCTCTCTCTCTCTCTCTCTCCTCTCTCTCTCTCTCTCTCTCTCTCTTATATTACTTTTAACACAGTCGCTTCTGCCATGAAACTTTCCCAAAGTAGAATATATATATCTATATATCTATATATATAAATATATATAATTTGTGTTAGCTTAAGAATTGGGAGATGTTTCAGTAGATTGGAAGTTACATTGATTGATTTAATCGAAAGATCTATAGAAATATAGGCATTTGATTAGGTGTCAAAGTTTTAATTTGATTGAAAATGGCATAACTAGCTAACAACTACAGAGCGAGAGAGAAAGAGAAAGAGAGAGAGAGAGAGTAAGAGAGAGAGAGAGAGAGAGAGGTTAGGAGCTTTTCAGAGGCTTCAGTTGAACTCCATCCTCTATATTCTATGCCGACAGTGTCTGAGGACTACACAACGATAAAGGGAAGGAAATCCCATGCAGCTTTAAAGCTACATTAGATCTTATAGGGGGGACCTTTGCCTAAGTTCATCAGAGAGTTTCTAAGGTTTGTAGGTTAAGGACTCTTCAAATCACTTTTATTTTTTGTTTTTATTTCTTATTTTTATTTAATTTTATTATGTTTTAATTTGAAATAAAATATTTATAGAAAAGATAATTATTTCTATAAATATTTAAAATATCTAAAAGTTATTTTGAGTATTTTTAAAAAGATAATATGATTTATTTTCAAAAAAAAAATACTTAAAAATTACTAAACAATATATTTTAAAATAACATAAAAACAAAAATATGAAACAAAATTGAATCTACAAAGGCTCTAAAGAAAAATTATAAATTCAATAGTATCATGAAGCTAGTTATTAATTCTAATATAACCAATAAATGTATCAACTTGAGAACAAGACAAATTTAAGCAAGGTGGGCATAAAAAATTATAATTTAATAATGTCAAATGTCATATTTACACTCAACAATCAACAACATAAATATATATTATTTAAAATGTTTTTTTTATATAATTTTTTGTATATTGTTAAGACCTTAATTCAATTGGTTACTAAAGTCAAAGACATATTAATATTTTTATAAATATGTCTCCATATGTATAGATTTGACATAAAACTAATTTCATTTAGTTGAAAGTAAGAAATGGAAGGTATTGCACCTTTGATGATATTAAAATTTTTGTCAAAAGAGAAATTTACATACATATCACATAATTCTTATGCATTTATATATCTAATACTTAAAATTTGATATTTACAAATATACCATCTTTTCTATACTCAAAATATTCATTTCTCTTTAAAAAATTAAAGAATGTGCTGTTTTTTATGTAATATTAAAAAATTCAATGCTATATGTGTAAATATATAAGAATTATGTGCTATTTATGTAAATGATTATATATATATATATATATATATATATATATATATATATATATATATATATATATATATATATATATATATATATATATATATATATATATATATATATATATTAGTTGGTAAATTTGATGAGATTTCACATATCAACCTTTCCAACACTACCTAATGGTGTGACTTTATTCATTCATAATAAATCCTACAAATCTAGGCCTATTGTGAAAATTTTACTCTTTAATAAAAAATAATTTCTTGGCATTTTTTATGATAAATTAAAATTTTTAATTTTATCAAAATTTTATCAATGAAGATTAAAATATTTAATTTTATCAAAATTTAATAAAAATATATTATATTTTTATCTTGTTGGAACTTTTACATAAATATTTATTATTATTATTATTATTATTATTATTATTATTATTTTGTACATTGTGGAGTTAAGATCACATTATTATTTCTCATTTGGTGATAAGACAAACAAAAATATTAATTAAAAAGTGCATTGTCTTCAAAGAGTGAGCTTTATTCTTGGTCTATATCAAGTTAAAATAATAATTTAATATTTTGGCGATATTCTAATTAGTCATGATGCTTATTATTATTATTTCAACCACTACATATTTAATTTTTAATTCTGTTTAATTCTAGGTGAAAATGGAATTTTATCTATTTAACCCAAATTTATGGTAAGCTTTTAAAATGATTAACTTAATTATAAAAATAAAAATGATTAAACCTTTGAAACAGAACTAACGTCTGAAAAGGCTAATCCTCCCAAAGCACTATGTTGCACTTAATTTATTTACAAATAATAATCTCTCTGTAATTATCAATTTGGTTTTAATAAAATTATTATTTTAGTTTTCAGCAAAATACTAAAATCAAAGTGGTTTTCAATATTAAAAATAAGATTAAAATGAATTAGGAAAATAAAAAAGAGCTATCAAAGCTTGGTGCATCACTTATGTGCTTTTCACCCTTTCCTTTGATAAAATCCAAATTTATAAGCTCATGATTGGTTATAAGAAACTAATATAGCATACTATTATACTAAATTCTCAATTCTAAAGTGATAAATATATTTTGCTAGTTCAATTTTTTTTTTTACATATGTTTTTTTGGGAAATTTACATACATAGCACACAATTCTTATGCATTTACATATTTAACACCTAAAGTTTGATATTTACAAACATAGCACCTTTCCTATGCTTTAAAGGTGAATTTAACTTCAAAAAAGTAAGAAAAGTGCTATTTTTGTTGTAATAATAAAGATTTAATAAAAATACTAAAATCTCATAGATAAATTAAACTAATCAGTTAGACCTTGAACCTAACTCTCTAAAGTCATTTTTAGTGTTCATTCATGTTGAATGAATATGATGCACTAACCTAGAATGGAATATAAAAACTTGTTTCCCCTACTTGCCCTTAAAATGAAATATGTTACATATAAATCTTTTGGATCAAACATAACCCTATTGTCTTTATTGATAGGCTCAAATCTCAACTAATGAATATATATTTTTCTCGATGATAAAAAGCTGATTAGCACGATACCTTAAATATAGCTACTAAGCCTACAATAATAAGATAGGTTTTAGCATAACTAGACCATATTAGATGGCAATAATACATTTCTCTAAGACCATATTAGTGTTGGCACATCTTTAATTATTTTTTCACACAAATATCGATATATTTCTATTATTACACCTCTCATTATCTCACCCACTCGTCACTATGACTCTACACTCACGATTCCAACTAATTAGAGAGATATTATAACCAATTTACATTATTGAATTTAGTAAGGGAGAAAATAAGAAAATTAATGGATTTAATCAATTTCTTCGCTTATAGATATTCTCTTTAGTCATTTGATATACATTTACTCAGCTCAACTCAATCTATGATAGAATTATTAATATAATCTTACTTAAAATTAAATCTCATATATTATTATATATTCTATTGAATCAATAAAGAAAATAATTAGCCTTTATTCGAATCTCTCATATCACTAGATCTTGCTCATCATAGTGAGGACATAAGATGCTCTCCACTTCTCACAAAAAAGGCATACTCAATGGAGAACTTGTTGCTTTTTAATGTAGTTACCCTCCATGTGTGTGTGTGTTTGTGGTCTATTCAATGTTTCAACAACGGCTAGTGTTACAAAAAAAGTGATTATGATTGGGAATGGGGGCATGTGGATGACTCTTGCAAGGAATTTAAAAGTGTGTGTGATGTGGAATGCTCATCTTATATAAAAAGGAGAGGAAAGCTACTCCTACTTTTTATTTCTTGCATGTTACAAACTAGACAAAAGCTAGCAAGTCATTAAATCTTATATTTACATTGCAAAAAAATTAATAATTATAATAAAAAAGTGAATATATATATCAATTATCTCTCCTATTCAATTAGGTGTTGGGTTGAAGAAATCATTTTGATTTTTCTCGTTTGGGTTGGTAAATTATTCGATTTTGATATCAATTTGATTAAATTATTTCGATTTTTACACGAACATTTACTTAAAAAAAAATATATATAAATAGATCATTGTTGATTCAATCAATGGGTTGAAGTCCGTAGTTGATTGAAGTTTTGACGCTTAATAAAGCGGATCGTTGAGTCAATCTATTGGTGAAACCCACCTATCGGCCGACACCCCGGCATATATGCATCACGATCCTAACTTTGCATTTGATATTTCAATCATATGAGGGATGTGATATTTTTTAAAAGAGCATTATTGTCATTATTGCTATTATTATTACTAATAATAATAATAATAATAATAATAAATGTAGTTAGGAAGAGAAAGAGTTTCATTGGACTAATTTTATAATAATTTTTTGATGACATTTTCGATATATATTTCATCAGAAAATTAAAAAAAATTGATAGAATTTTCACCAAAATTGTTTTGTTAGTGCCAACATTGACAAACACGGTTGAGCGAAATTTAGTATGGTGGGGACTATTTGAGACGCATACAACGAAGCCACGAGATGCCGTATCGGGCGAAACCGGTACGTCTCGGAAAAAGCGGCCGGCACGCGGTTCGTTAGGAATCTAGCCGAAACGGCCGAATCGAGATTCGAGGGGTTTTGGTTTCTTCGACGTCAAACAAAGGAAATCCGGAGGGGTGCGTTTTAACGGCACCCACGTGCTTAGGGGGACTGACAAATGGGACCCATGGCATGTGTGGCTTTCGGGATCGTGGGTTGCTTTTTTGGTGCGATCAAATAATTGGGCTCGCAGGGGCTCGTGCCAAAATGTACTTTTAATGGTCAGAGACCGTTTAGTGCAAATATCCAACTTCAAAATATAATATCTTTTTTGTTCAATATCTAACTAGAATATAATCAAAATTATTTTAAAACCTTTTTTTAATTCATTTTAAAATAATTATAATACAAAAATAATTAGTACCCTAATTATATATATATATATCCTAAAACCCTAAAATTCTGAAACTAATATTTGAATATAAAAATTCACCTAAATTATATAAAAATATTAACTTGTACAAAATAAAATAAATAATTTTATTATACATATTATACTATAATTTGGACAATAGAATATTATATATATTATTTTTATGTTATACTTATCTTAAATGAAATAAAATGATTTTAAATTTATGATTATTAAATTTTAATTAAGATATTCTCACATTTTTTTTTCATTTGTAATTGCCTTTCATTTTTGCAGTATTATTTTATTCCTCTAATGACAAAGGCAACAACAGTCAACTGAATGAACTGAATAACCTTTTTTTTTTTTTTGGAATGGGTATACTCAACAAATCAAATCATTATTATTTACTTTTTCGCATTTTCATGTCCGCCGGAGAAATCGAACCAACAAGCCTAAAGACGATGGGTAACTGAATAAACTCAATGAGATAAGCCATACAAATCAAATATTATTATTTTTTGCTGAACTGTATACGAAAAGTAAAGGAAATCACAGTAATAGAAACAGTGAAGAAAAAGTTTCAGTATGCAAATAAAACAATTGCAGCTAAGTCAGAAGAAGAAACCAAAAACAAAACTCCAAAATTTCAGTTTGGACCTTCATATTTTATTTTCATGAATTTGGTTATTATTATTATTATTATCATTATTATTAATCTTTTGATATTACAAAGAAGGAATAAAGTAAAGAGAGAAGGTAAATTTTGAGAAAATAATGCTGCAAGTTTAGGCAATAATGACATTCATTTATTTTTTTTATAAATATTATTGCAATAAATTTTGGCTTATCTAATTTATTTTAACTTTGAAAAATTAATAATTTGATAACATTTAATATTACACCAATTTGTGTTAATCAAATTTAAATTTGTAATTAGGGTCATGAATTTAATTAAAAGTTGAGGATTAGATTTTGATTTTATTGTATGGATCATTTTAAGCTTTAATATTAGTTTTTAATTAGTGTCTTTGTGTTGATAATCTCCTATTAATACTTTCTTCTCTAAAGAAACTCAAACTTATGATTTAGGTATGGCTTAATTATTGATCCGTTTATCTTCCACCATATTTTATAAATATGAAATTTATGATAATTATATCTTATTTTGATATTCAATGTTCATTTATAAATCGCATAAAAAATCTTCAACCCTATTTGCCTTCAACTTGACTATCATGAACACGCCCAAATGACTCATCTGAACACACATTCAAGATCAAATTCAAGTTAAATTTGACTCAATCTTGATTTTATGAGTTAAAATTAGTTCAAATTGAATCAGCCTTGAATTTTCAAGTCAATCTAAATCCTTTCGAAAAATTAAACCTGTTGCGTGCTAGAATTTTATTAGGTAGATCACGAGATCTTATCGTACAAAAAATTATCCAACACTGGGGGATATGAACACGGGGTTATACGTGGAAAAAACGTTAAGGAAAACCCGGCACTTGCCATAGAACTTTTTATGTGTGTTAGATACATGCTTTATCGTTAGTTGGAGAAGAAGGTGTTCTGCAAACAATATTCAAGTGTAAAAAATACAATATCGGTCAACTCCAACCCAAGGGAGAAGTTTCCCAAAAGCGGAGAAATCTTCGGGAGCAACCTCTTGATCTTGAGGGAGAAAGAAAGCGGCAGCGGTCTTTTCTAGTCCTGGAGGCAATCTCTAAGGGGCTCCACGTCTTATGGTGGTGGCGGTGATGATAGATCATGTCGAAATCGGCTGTGGTTCTCGAGCTCTGGTCTTCAAATCGGTCATTCCTCCCAAGGTGAGAATGAAGCTCATTTATAGATTTTGGGAGCCTTGTAAATTCGTGGAAAACTCCAACCACTCCCATCTGACGGCCGGTCGATCCCATCGACGGTATATTTTGATGATCTGGTGCCTTAATGATCTAATAATTGGGTGATCTTGGATTCGTTGGATTACGTCTTGATTCGATCATATAAATATGTCGGTTTGATGACTTTGACGTGATCCATTTTCATGTCTGATAGCTCGATAATGACAGCCGACAGCCTCGAAATTTACGCTCGGATGTTGATGATGTTCGTCTCATCGAGATGAGGGCGATTTGTAAGTTTGAAATCGCATGATTGGGATCGAAAGCGTTTCAAAAAATGCTCGAGATTCGACCGACATTAATTTTAGGGATGTATCGACTTAACTTTAGTATTCAAACTCAAACTAAAACTTCGTCGAAATCAACTTGAACTCAAGTTTTTACCGAGTTTAGTCTATGTTGAATCAATTACTGTCACCCTTTAATTCCACTTTGACCTAATTAAATAGTAATTTAATATTACACTTTATTTATTTATGTATTTTAAATTGCAAGCAATGAACACAAACAACCCTTCATTCCATTTCACAAGATTTTATTTTATTTTCTCTTCTAATAAAAATCAATAATTATCCTTCATTACAAAAAAAAAAAAAAAAAAAAAAATTAAGACTAGTATGAAATAGGGCTATAATAGATTCTTCAAATATCGCATGCACTAAATGGACTTGTTAATGCTTGCCAGCTGCCATGACACGTAAGCTGTTGTTCTGACACGTGCAGCTGCTTGATAACTTCCAAATACATACCATCCCTAAATTATATAAATTAAAAAAATTTCTGATTACAAACATAAATTATTTATTCGAGCAGATACTTAATATTCTAATTTTATACGTAAAATATTAAAAAAATAACAATCATATAATTTAAATTTTCTTTATTTATATTACATGCTAAAAAATTAATTATAATAGAGTAAAAGTTTATATCTTAGCTTTATTGCGGAGTCTAGCATACACATAGATGTTTGAAGAATTAATGATAAAACTCCAGAATTTTTACTTGGAAAATCTTGAAAAGAGGGAAAAACTACGGGGCCTAGCCCAGTAGAAATCTTCTACTATGTATTTATTTTGGAGTATAAATTTTCCCGATACGGGATTATAGAATTGTATATGAGAAAGGCTAACAATTGGAATCTCAAAATCAAACAAAATACAGCAATGAGTAATGGCGACGATGAAGGTCGTCAGGATGGTGTGGCGAAGATGTTGTCGAGATGTGGCGGTACCGGCGATAGTGATGATGGCGATGGCAAGCGGTAGTGGTCAGCGATGATGGCCATTGTGATAGTTGATGGCAATGACCGACGGCCCGTGGCGGTGTGAGTGAAAGGCACGGCAAGATCAGCGGTGGCGACGGCGCAGCGGTGGTGTAACCAATGGAGGTAGTGGCATTATCGAGTGGTAACGATTATGCACGGAGGATTTTCTATAGATCTCTTGCTCGCCTTCCCTCATATGAAGAATGAGATTATTTATAGATTGGAGGAGTGACGTCTCTGTAAATACATGCAAAATCCCACTCCTCTCGGACGGGTCAAAATGATTCATTTGATCATTTGATGTATTTTAAGTATTTGAATGCCCAAATGAAGTCGATTATGAGATCTTGCTTGTTAGATCCTCGAGACCCGATTTAACTATAAACACTTCCATGTTTAAGAGCTATTTAGGATTTATTTGATATTCCAAAGTTTCCAATGATATTTTAAGTCTGATCTGGTTTGTTTTAGGATCTTATTTTTTGACATCAGATTCTTACTTACTAGTGGTATTTTAAGTGGCATATCAATTTACATATCTTATATTTACTTTAAAATAAATTAATGAATTCATATATATATATATATATATATATATATATATATATATATATATATATATATATATAACCGTTTATATTTTTATAAAAAATGTTGATTGAGATTTTTTTTTCTTAAAATCTTAAATAAAATTATTATAAATAAAATCTCTAATTTCACTATCTCCAGCTAATAAACCCAATAAGTTAAAAACCATTAAAAATAAATTATTAATTGTTTAATATTAGTTAATATTAAACTTAAATAATAAATTTAAATCGTGATTAAGAACTTTCCTTAGGGGCATTATTCCCCCCAAAAGCTTAACCATGTTAAGGGTCTGAGGAGCTTTACGAAAAGGAAAACAGCTGAAGAGAGATCCGATCTGAACGTCAGTAAAAAAACTATTAAAAGCTTATAATATATATTAAATAAATTAACATTACTTTAATTTGCCTAAATTTATAATTAAGCTCATGAGCTAATATATTTTAAAAAAAATATATTTAAAATATATTATAATTTAATATTGTTAATTTTTGAAAATATTAAAGATTTTATTATCTCTCTCGAAATTCTATTTAGCGTTGGTTGTATTTTTCTTAAAAATAATTCTATTAGAATACTCTGACATATTTTTTTTATTAAATTGAGATTAACTTTACTGCACATATCATTGGTTTCATATGTCACATATTTGTATATAATATAACTAAAAATAAGATAATTAAATTTAAAAATAATATAGTAACTAGTAGTATTTATGTTTTAAATTTAATTATATTATATAATAATTCAATTATATCAAGAGATAATATATAATTTATAAATGAAAATATATATTGTTGCGTGCTAGAAAATCAGTTGCGATATAGTAAAGTTTTCTTCACGTTGTGAAATCCAAAGACACTTGTATAAAAGTGTAAAACAATAAAACTCTAAAATTTTACGTGGAAAAACCTCAAAAAGAGGAAAAAAAAATTTCACAGAAAAAACTTCCATGTATGTTTTAGAGTACTGATCCTCGGTCGGATTCTGAATTATATATGAGAAAGGACAACAATTCACAGTAATAGATGATGTTGGCATGATATTAATGACGATGTTGATGGCCAAGCAACAATGATTCGGCGAGATCATGGCGGTGATGGGGCGGCAGTGGTTAATGACCGTCAGTGGGCTGCCGATTACGGAGGATCTTTAGTCTCTCCTCTCTTGCCGGCTCTCCTATATGAGGAATGAGCTATTTATAGGTGGAGAGGTGCGTCTCAGTGCAAAATCCAACCACTCTCCAATCGGATGACTTGATGATTCCTTTCATATGATGTATTTTATGTATTTGAATGCTCAAATGAAATTGTAAGATCTTTGAGCATTGAAATCGGCTCGTCGACGCTCGATTTGATATAAACACTCCATTTGGAGAGCTTTTTTAAATTTAATTGATGTCCCAAAGTTTCCAATGATATTTTAAGTCTTGATCTAGGTTTGATTTACGATGAGCTTATTTTCTCAAGATTCGTCTTCTTAGAGGAATTTTCAGGATCATATCTATATATATATATATATATATATATATATATATATATATATATATATATATATATATATATATATATATATAGTAATTTTAGCCTTATCATATAAAATATTAATCAGCATATCCTTTTTTTTTAATTTCTTTCATAATGAATATACTAATAATTATTATTCTGATACTCGTTTTAAAAAAAAAATAATAATAATAATTTTTAATTCCAACATCAATATAGGTGTTCATAAATGCATTAATTCTCTGAGCATCAAATTCGAACCGGTTCAATTATTCTTGAATGGTTGTTCGGGCTGAACCGAACCATTTTTGGGTTGGGGGGCTTTAATTCAGCTGTAAGGGTGTGTACTATACGGCTTGGGAGGTTCGCATAAAAAAAGTCTTTAAGCCCAGCTGTCACGTGGAATAAAGGAGAGCCTGGATCCACATGGCATTTACCTTTTTTTGTTTTAAATATTATTTATAAGAGAATAATAAATAAATATTATATATAGTCATTTTCTCATATTCTAATTTCAAATATTTAAAAATTAATAATTAAGATAAGATATTCTTATTAATATATATATATATATATATATATATATATATATATATATATATATATATATAGGAGAAATCAATATCAATTTTTAGGATGGATAAATTTATATGTTAAGATAAAAAAAAATGATAAAAAAATTTTAGAGGAGGTAAATGATTAATTTGATATATTATATAAGAGGTGATATAATCTCAAAATATACTTAGGACAAATCTTTGATGTAAAGCGATATAATTTTGAGTCACCCAGATTGAGATCACTTAAAATATCATTTAATCTTTGGGACATCAATTAAATCCCAAAGCAAAATGAAGTGTTTATAATCATAATCAAATCGGCGTCTCGACGGATCTAATGAGCCTAAGATCTCATAATTCGACTTCATTTGGCGCATCCAAATACATCAAATGATCGAAGGAATCATCTGCCGTTGATTGTGGAGTAAGACTCTAAATTCTGAAGAATGCCTCCTCCCATCTATAAATAGGCCATTCCTCATGTCTGGAGGCAAGCCAAGTGAAGAGAAGTGAAGTGAAGAGGAGCCACCGCCGATCGTCCCCACCACCGCCGTATCTCAGTCAATCTGCTTAAACAAGGAAGAAGAGGTCCAAGCAGGAAGAAGAGGAAGAGAGCAGGAAGAAAAGGAAGAGTCAGCAAGGAAGAAGAGAAAGAGTCAAGCAAGAAGAAGAGGAGAACAAGGAAGAAAAGGAAGAGTCCAAAGCGAAAAAGTGAGGAAGAGAGCTCGAGAGGAAAGCAAAGATCCTCCAAGAAGATCGCACCCAAGCAGATCGCTCACGGCTCGGCGACCATCAAGCCGCACCGTCGTCTAATTATGCGTTCCAAGTTACCCGCATCTCCACCATCGGTCAATTCGATCGTTGTTACAGGTTATTCTCTCTCATCTGATTCGTAATCCATCGAGGAAGACTTTGTACTGAACAGACATAGTGGAAGCTTTTTCTTGTGCGCTGGTTTTCCTCTTTTAGGTTTTAAGTTAAAACTCTTGTGTCTTTTCTTTAATTACTTATGACTAATCGACAAATTGTAAACTTTCACTCTAGCGTTTTCTAAACAAAGAGGAATATCAAATTTAGATGGGACAATTATCCACCCTCGACTTTGAGTCTATATATATATATATATATATATATATATATATATATATATATATATATATATATATATATATATATATATATCAACGATTGGATCTTAAAATAATTTGAGCGGAGCATTGGTAGTGATTGGCAAATTGTAGTAGATAAAAGAATTTTATTTTTCTTATTGAAAAAAAATAGATTAATCTTAAATGCTTGAGTATAATCCGAATTTAATCTTAAAGGTATAATTTTATACTACAATAAAGTTGTTTTAATATTTTGTTTGTCAAAATCATCTAAAATCTATTAAATATCACAAAAAATTATGCACATTTTAATCACAAAAATACATTTATTGCTAATAAATATAAAACACAAATAGTTTGGCATAGTTGTTTAGAAGCAAGAAGCACATCGAGTTAGTGATAAATAATGTGCTTATTGTTGAATTTTGAATACATCAAGGTCATAAAAATAATATGTAAATGAATTCGAGAGAATGTATAATAGATAATGTTCTGCGAAGGATTTATAATTGCTCAAAACAATGATAAAATGGAACTAATCAAATCATCTTTCAAGATTAGGGTTTGGTAACTCGTGTTTGTCAATCTGATTTGACGAGATATTCTTAAGAAAATGAAAAGAAGCTATAAGACGGAACATATATTCCAAATTAGGGGTGACGGGTATCATTTTAGTTTGACAAATTGATCCATAGGGTTGACTTCCACCTTATTAAAGTCAAAACTTCAACTCGAACTACCACTTGATTGACGATCACGAATGATCTATTTATATATTTTTAAGTCAAAATCAAATTCATTTGTGTAAAATTGGGTCCAATTTTCTGATTCAGTCAAAATCGGTTGTGAAAATCAGTCGATTCGTTGGAGTCAATAAAAGTCAACCTAAACTCGTCATAAATTTGTCGTTCAGTCAATTGTTCACTACTCCAGATATTAAAATTGTCTTTAACATTTATGTTAATGGCCACTTATGACAATATAATAGCTAAGAATCAATATTAAAGAAAAATCATTTATATTTGTAGAAGTTATAGGTCCACGATATAATGAACCCAAAGTTAAAGGTCAAAAATCACATGAAATATTTTTTGAATGCATATTATTATTCTCATCAATTTAAGCCTAAATTTAATGCATGTTTCCCTCTCACTATCCCCACAAATTTATTGACATTTTGGATTTTTACCAACTTGGACCATACTTTTTCTTCTTTTTAAGATCTACCCACAATATTTCTCTATTGAGGTAAATATCCAATAAAAGAAATTAAGGCCTTTTAATCAATTGCATTGCTTGGATATGTATTCCAATTTGGTTGATTCAACTTTATTCATAATTTTTATTGTTTGGTATATTTTGGTGTAGAAATATTATGATTAAATTAATTGCAATGAAATTAGTTTAGAAAATGATGGATTTATGAGTGAAATCTAAATTATTATTTATAAATTTAAAATATATATTGATATGACACTGAAAATTCTACTAGTCGAAGTACGAATCTTGATGTCAAAAGCAATTGATCCTCACTTGAAACTAGTCGGGATCAAGCACTTAAAATATCCTTGGAAACTTTGGGATATCAGTTAAATCCATAAATAGCTCTTAAGCATAGAGTGTTTAAAGTCAAATCGGCGTTTTGACGAATCTAACAGCCAAGATCTCATAATTCACTTTGTTTGAGCATTCAAATACTTAAAATACATTAAATGATCAAAGGAATCATTCCGTCCAGATGAAGTGGAGTGGTTTGGATTTATATATTACAATTTTAATATCCATAAATAGCCCTCATTCCTCATATAAGGAGCCAAGCAAGAGAGAGAGAGTCCTAAAGCTTGAAGATCCTCCAAGCACATCACTGACCACTCGCCCGCATCCTCATCGTCATCTCTGCATGCATTCTCCATCGTGATGCTTATCGTCATTGTTCATCATTTACCATCATCATCTAGCGGTTGTTACCACCAACGCGTGATAGGCTGTTCTCTTCTCATATACACCAATCCCGTTATCGGGAAGATTTTGTACTTTGAAACGATACATAAGGAAGATTTTACTAAAGGCTCGTAGTTTTTTCCCTCTTTTTGAGATTTTCCATATAAAAATTTCTGGAGTCCTCTTGTTCACTCTTTAAACACTTATGTGTGTGCTGGATTTCATAACAAGGCTAAGGCGTAAACTTTCACTCCCACAACTAGTTCTCTAACACGTAACAGTTTGGCGCCGTATGTGGGAAATAAACCCATCAATCACAATTTCTATGAACACCCTCGTTATGGCCAATAGGCGCAACACTCGTAACAACGGAGCCTCTCGCTCCAACTCCCGTCACTCTCGAAACCAATCCTTGAACCAATGACGTCAAGCTTCACTCCCTCACGATACGTGACCCGTGTGAAGGGACAAGAATCTCTTTAGAAGATCATGTCCGCCGAATGAAAGAGTCTCAAAATGAGATGATCCGACTTTTGCGATGAACACAACAGCCACTACCGTGGCAAACACATCTCCCCCAAGATCGATCCTTAGTCATGGGAGATCAAAATGCTAATCTCTTTGACCGAAGTTCCTCTAGAGGCGATGTCGATCTCCTTGACCGCTAGTTACTCATTCATCACCGCTCAGCTAATCCATCAATTATTGATGATAGCTTGACACATTCTCGTCATGTTGACCTCACTCATCATATTATACGTGCATAATTACGATGCTTAATGCAAGATGAATTTCACTTTTAAGATAAAATTATCCTCCCCCTCACTGCGGCTATGAGGAGTCCTCACCTTTAGCTGAAGCTATTCTTCAACATCATATTCCTGTAGGTTTCAAGCTTCCGAGTATTGATTCTTATGATGCGGCAACTGACCCATATGAACACTTCGATCATTACATGACCATCATGCATATCCAACGAGCTCCTAACACACTGCTTTGTCAAGTCTTTCGTTACCCTTAAGCAAGCTGGGTTCTACCTTCCGTGGGATCCATCCATACATTTGACTAACTCCAAAATTTTAGACAGTTCATTGCAAACTGGAGGATCATTAAAGATTCCTCCCATCTCTCCGACATTCATCAAAATGATGGTGAATCACTTAAAGAATACTTCTAGAGATTCTCCTCAGAAGCTCGCCAAATACCTAGGGTAGACCCTGAATTACTAAGAGGAGTTTTCCTTGGAGGGCTCCGTCCTGGACCTTTCTACTCATCACTAATGCGAGATACGGTCCACTCATACGTCGACTTGGTTCACCGTGTGAAAGCACAAATTTCTGCTGATGATGCTATCAATGCCCGCCTAAAATAATTTGAACAATCCACGGAAAACGTAAGAGTGCTCTTACACGGATCAACAATCTCATTAGAAGAAGCACAAAGTGATCTCTCTCACGCGACCTCACATCAACGGCGGAACACGCCCAACACATCGTCTGTTAACGTCTTGATGGCTATTCGGGATGAAGAGACCATTAAGTAGTCACATCCGCTGAAACCATCTTTAAAAAATCAAGAGCAATATTGTCACTTCCATCGAAGTCGTGGACATACTACAAAGGCATGTTGTTGACCTACAACTATGAGCCACATTAAATTAAATAAATAAGGTGGATTTTAAAATCCTCAAATCGCGATCGAACCGATCAAATTCGTTTTAATTGACGATTCGGCCGCAGCGTCGAAAATATTAAAATAAATTAATCGTAAAATTTTGAATCAATTAAGGATCGATCGGATAATTAAAATCAAATTATCATGAAAATATGTCGCCGAAATCGAAGCCCGACGACGTTTAAACGACCTCGATCTTGATCGATTCATTCGTTGCTTAAAACAACAAATTGACACCCTTGCTAGGGTTTGTCAAAAGTAACAAAATCAGGAAATATTTTAATAAAAAAAACGCACTAATTAAAGCATTTGCTTAATCCTCAATCCCTACCTAACCCCACGCCAGCGGTATTCCTATTAAAGCGCCAATGAAAAAGTGACTAAAGGCGAAAAGAGGCGTTGACTCCGATTCTTCGCATTTCCCCTTTCGACATTTTCCCTCTCGTTTCCTCGGTCTCTCTCGGCGATTTTTTTCTCTCTTGCTCGGTTCGATCAGGCAGCATACTCCTCTCTCGTTTCTGCTTTGGGACGATCCTCCCTCGGTAGAGCTCCCCTGCCGGCTCCGTGCTCTCTCTCGGTTGAAGCTTGAACCCTAGCAGCAAAAGAGGACTCGATCCTTCCGATTCCTCTTCCAACCGAAACCCCAGGTTGTTTTGTTTCAATTCTGAGCTATATTTTGCTATGTGGGTTTTTCTTGAAGGAAATGTAGATTTCGGTTTCTCTCGTCCATTTGTGTTTTATGGTTGGATTTGTTTCACAGTTTTGCAATAGCATGAAATTAAGGTGATTGGATTTATACTACAAGCTTTCGTTCTTTGTTTCCTCCTTTCCTTTTCGTCTGTTTCCTTTGGGCCTTGCGAAAGCGTCTGGCCAGGCTTTCTCCTCCTCTGTATGTGATTTGTTGGGTTTTGCTTTCTTTGTTTTCTCCTCCTAAAGGCGGAGGAGCTCATTCTCTCGGTTCTTCCTTCTTGGCCCGGCAGTGAGCAACATACATCTTTCCGTCTCTCTCCTTGTAGCCTCCAGTTCGGTTGAAGGGCGAATGAAACTCCCCTTGGGCTTCACTTCTTTGTTTGAAGCGACTGCTCTATCTCATACCCTTTCAATCCGCTGAAATCTATTTTGTTCTTTGTTTGGTAAAATCTGAACTAGCAACCCCAATAAAAGAAAATCGATAGTGTGATCTTTAGATTTGAAGGCTTGGCTTTTAGTGGAAATCTTGCTCCCTTCATGTTAATTAAAAGCTAAAATTCATTTTTTATGTTGTCTCAATCTCTTTTCAGATTTAAGATTGTCATGATTGTTGCTTAAATGGGTCAAATATTGCAAGCTTTAGGTTACCTTGCTTCACTTTGCCTCTTTCCATTATTTGATTACTTGCAATCATGAAAGTGGCTATCTTATAAAGGGAAGAGTTCAGATTTGCTGGATTTATTAAACATAGTGTGATTGCTTAATCTATGTGGAGTAAATTTCATATAATCATCATGATAAAGGAAGAGGAGGGAAGGGTTGATTGACTTTGTGCTGTTTTCCTCTCTTTTGTGATCACTAAGTTAATTAGCCTTTGAAGTACAATCTGAAATGTGGCTTTGTGCAAGTTTAAAGCTTTCATTTTTGCTATTCAGTTTCATTAAAGATGCATCTTGCCTAGTGCTTGTTCATAAACTTAAACAATTGTCAAGTCTCTATCTTGCATTAAAATGATTCTATGTTTGCTGTCCATGGGTATTTGGAGGCTGAAATCATGCAAGATACGTTGTTTTATGACTTTTTCTTGCTCTTGAATTATAAAGGCATGTTGTGATATTGAAATCCTAATCTCATTAGTTTATATGACTTCATCTTTGAAAGCTCACTTTGGTCATTAATATGTGATGTATGTTTCTTTCTCTTGATTTGAGGAAGAATGAAAAGAAAGCAAGTTTATTTTGGGACGAAGTATGATTTATACTGATTTCCTTTCTATTGCATCTTTTATCTTGCATACATATGAAAATGTTGAGAAGAATCATTTTAATGAGAAGAATATATGATATGCAAAGTTTTCTTTATGATTATCTGTCAGCAAAAGATGAAATATATGCATATCTCTTGACCTTTAATTGCTATGTTACTTGTGGGCTTTAAGAAAGATATGTCCTCTTTTATATTCAAAATGAGAAGAATGGAAGGTGCTTACATGTGATTAAAAGTTTATGTTAGAGCTTGCTATTTGAATATTCAAAATGCAAAATTCAGGCAAAATAGTGATGAAAATGGTGCTATAGCAGATGCTATGTCTTGTTTAAGTATGTATGCAAATATATACATATGTAAACGCAAGTTTCTAAATATACTTTTGTGATAAGTACCCGTTCACATTGTTCCAATGCGGCGGGGAAACTTGTGATAAGTACCTGTTCGCGTTGTTCCGCGAAAATATCTTATAAGTGCCGTTCACATTGTTCCAATGCGGTGGAAACTTTAGATAAGTACGTTGCGTTATTCCAACGCGTGGAAATGTGCTTGCTATAAGTGCGTTCACATTGTTCAATGCGGGGAAACTTGTCATAAATGTTCACGTTGTTCCCAGCGCGGGAAATATGCTTGCTATAAGTGCGTTCACACATTGTTCCAATGCGGGAAACTTGATAAGATCGTTCGCGTTGTTCCAACCGTGGCGGGGAAATATACTTTTATAAGTACGTTCACATTGTTCCAATGTGGGGCTTTCATAAGTACTGTTCACGTTGTTCCAACGCGGGGAAATGTCTTGCTAAGTACCCGTTCACATTGTTCCAATGCGGAAACTTATGATAAGTACACTCACGCGTTGTTCCAACGTGGAGAAATATGCTTATATAAGTACCCGTTCACATTGTTCCAATGCGGCGGAAAACTTGTAAAGCGTTGTTCCAACGTGGCGAAACTGATATGATGTCTGCTCACGTTGTTCGCGTGGCATATCTTATGTTCGCGCATACGCCTTTCTTGGCGTGGTGGGTAAATAAACTTTCGGTAGAGGTGTCTCCACGACCTACCATGCGCCTTTCTTGGCGTGGTGAAAACTTAGTCTCCGGCATTATCGCGGGGATGATCGAGAGCAGAAATTTTCAATAAAAAAAAAGGAGTTGAAATGTGTCATATATAAATGCTTATACTTTAATTTCATATACATGTGAGCAAATTTATTGCTCTATGCTATAAGTATTCACATTGTTCCAATCGTGGAAAACCTGATAAGTACACTTCACGTTGTTCCAGCGTGGCGGAGAAATCTATAAATGTTCACGTTGTTCCAACGTGGCAGAAAATCTGATATAAGTACTTGCTCACATTGTTCCAACGTGGCAAGAAAATGTTGTGCTGTGCAACCCATGCACGCCTTTCTTGGCGTGGTGGGCAGATAAATTTTGGTAGGTGTCTCAAACCACCATGCACGCCTTTTCTTGGCGTGGTGGGAGTAGTCTCCCGGCTATCACGGGATGAGGAGAAGAAAATTTTGATAAATAAAATGTGAAATGTCTAAGTATTTGAAGAAGAGGTACATACATATGGTTATTCATGCTTAGCTTATTCATCATATTATATGGCAATTACGATTATGCTTACCATGCTTAGCTTAGTTCTTAATCTTCGCATATGACAATTATTCATTTAAAGTTCAAATTCATTTTACCTAAGTGGTGATTATGCCATATGAATGGGTAAGAAATGAAAATGTGACACTCAATGCATGGAAAGATACAAGTGCATGTCATATATCATTTAGGAAATAAAGAACATATCTATATAATCCGGTTTGGTCTTCAAGTTAACAAAACCTAAAAAATCCCATCAAAACTAATGCTTGCATTACAATCATGTCAAATACGAGAACAAATGCTACACTTCCGGTTTGGTCTTGGGGCCGGTCAAGTTAACAAAACTCAAAATCAAAATTTGACATCGAAACTTCAACATTAGACATCTTAATGTCCATGCAATTTTCAAAGAACATGCATATGTTGGAGTAATACTAAGTCAAATATAAACGATCTACATAATCCGGTTTGGTCTTGGGAGTTAACAAAACCTAAAAATGTGATATTATAAGAATTTCAAATTAATAATATATATAATTTATTAATATATAAGATATGAACCAATTAACATATTCTAAAATTCAAATTCTTAGGAAGAAAAGTCCCCCGATCCTCATGTTCAAACTAGAGTGGACAAGGTTTTGAAGGATTATACTTCTTGAGATGATGAATTAGACTGATCTTGTAGAAAACCGAGCGAGTTGAGGTCTATCAATTGATATTAACCCTAGGATCGAGAAGGGTAATTATAATTAAAATTTCAATGATAAATGATCATATATTCAAATCTAAAAATCAATCATAAAATGATCAAAATTCAAAGAAAATACAAAAATATAAAAAAAAATGAAATTAATTATTTAACTTTAAAATTAAAACTAAAAAATAAAAAAAAATAATCCACCCCTCCGCAATTGTTTGTCTTCGGGTGACAAATTAAGAAAACTTTTGCTCACAAAAAATTAAAATTAAATCATGCTACCTTCACACTCAAATATTCAAAGTGGGGTGGCGTGTCTCTGTCAGCGTGGTTTCTTCCGTGATATGGCACCACATAAATGGCGGTTTGACGAGCCCTCGGCCGGGTGGTTCCGATATGGCACCACTAAATTACGGTCTGGCCGTATGTTCCCCAGCGGCTTTGCTCTTTGGTTGTGAAATGTAGAATGTATTTGGTTGGGCAAAAGCCCTATGTTAGCTAAGGTTGGCTTATATTTGTCCCCAGACAACTCCACCCCAGTCTACAAGGACACTGGCGTAACCCATGTGTTGACAAGGATCCCGGTCGGGTTGATTCACCTCCTCCTCACTAGCGGACCGATCGCGGACGGGATAATGGAACCATGGGATCTTGATGCGTCATCGTTCCCCCCACAAAAAGTTTTAAGTTAAAATAATGAGTTTCATAAGTTCTAAACTCCACTCACTGCAATTATATACTCGTTCTTTAACGATTCATTGACTTGCCTTCGAAAGTGCTCTCGGTATTGGGAGGGGTAATTAACTATAGGGCTTGCTAGGAAACCCTGAACCGATATAAAAGTTCTCACCAAATGAGAGCGAAATCTCAGGTAGTGTCTTATCTACTATTCATCTTAGAAATTATCACACTTAAACAACTCTTTCTTTTCTTTTCTTTTCCGAAGAGGTGGGTGAATTTTGGATCCCTACACTTAAAGAAAGATTGAAATGCTTATTCAACAAGGATATCATCAATTTGTGCAAAACCAACCAACTCAAATAAACAAGCTGGGCTGGGACAATCATCACAGAAACAACATAATAGTTGTCAAATAGTTGGAGAAATTGAAACGAGTGTAAGTGGGCCACTACTATCTAATTAAGTCTTCATCGCCGCCTTTGAAGAGCCAAAGTTTAAAAAATCTTGTATTAATCATCCCATCACTTTTAATAACTTCGAGTGGAAGGTCCAAGTTTCGCATCAAGATCCTCTTGTCATCGATAAGGATTGGTTATGACCCTGAGAATTTTGATTAATAATGAGAGTTTTGTTGATGTTTTATTTTACTCCACCTTTCTTAGCATGGGCATGGTTAAGGAAAAACATCAACCTGCTGCAGGACCGTTATATGGGTTTGATAATCGCCCAGTACGAGTGGAGGGGACAATCACCCTTCCCGTTGTTCTCGGAGAATTTCCTCAACAAGTCACTCACTCAGTTCAATTTATAGTGTTCAAGTCAAATTCAGCATATAACACTATCTTTGGAAGACCCCTCTAATCAATCTTTGGTGCTGTCACTTCGGTACCTCATCTTAAGATGAAATTTCAAATTCTCATTGGGGTTGAAGTGGTATGTGGAAATCAACAAATAACACAATCATGTTACATCAAACAAGCTCAATACGCCCCTTGACCTTGATCGAGAATTTTAATCTTCAAGATAAAGAAGTACCTCGAGGGTTTGCTTGTAAAGACACTCCCCGTTATCGGATGACAAAGCGTCAAGCTATGACCAAAGATCGAGGAAAAAATCATCCCTAAAACTTGGAATATTGAGGGTCTCTGAAAAGTGTTATATGTAATCATTGGTGTATAAATATTGTAGTCTTTAATTTATCTCTTTTATCTTTTCCTCTCCACCTCTTGTCTTTTGTTAACTTTATCTAAAAATATATATCGTCCTTTTTATTAAGTTATCTTGTGACAATATTGTATCACCAATATTATCAAAGTAATGAGTTTATGGCTTTTTTTTACAAGCTTGTTTCTTCTTCATTTAATCCTCCCAGTTGAGAAATATACAACTCACGTTATATCTCAATCGGGCGTGATCAATCCCAAGGGGACTTGATCGGACCTCTTCCATACAGGTAAGAAGTCAAGTAACACTTTGGCTGATACCTAGGATAGGTCAAAAGGTCCTTGGTGGACATCCCGCGATCTCTTCCATACAGGTTAACGTCATCGGGTAACACCCTGACAAATAACCTCGAATAGGTCAAAAATCTTCAGCGGATTCAATTCAACCTCATCCATACAGGTTAACGTCATCTGTAGCTCAAACAAACCTCGATATGTCAAAATCTCGGTGATTCAATTCGATCTCTCTTACAGTTAACGTCGAGCGACAAACAACTCGATAGATCAAAACTTTGCACCTACTCCACACAAGTTAACGTCATCGAGCAAAGACACTGACAAACAACCTCGGATAGGTCAAAAATCTTCAGCGGATTCAATTCGACTTATTCTGTGCTGGTTAGTGTCATCAAGTAACACTTTGACAAACAACCTCGGATGGGTCAAAAATCATTAGCGGATTCGATTCTACCCCTCACAGTTAACGGCAGTAGTATCATGGAGAATGATACTTTGAAATTATCTATCAAACTTTTGAGTTACACGAATGGCTTCAATGCGCTTCACCGCCACTTTGGCTTATCAACTATTAAACCATCCATGAAGTTTCAAGAAATCCAATTTTCTACAAGAGAAGTAGAAATCGTCATTCTTGCCCCCCCATCGGCGCCACCATTTACGGTCGCACGACCATCGCCCGGCTCTCCCGTCACCACCATCATTTGCGGTCATCCCAGGACTGACACGGTCCCTCACGCATTCTTCGGACCACCCCCATCGCCCCACCAACCACTGCATGTCAGTCACCTGTCGACCATTTATTTGTTTGTCATCATCATGAGTTATCTCCTCGCCGACCACCGTCGTGGGCATTCGTCGACCCACCGACCACCATCGTCGATCATCGTATGTCTCCGTTATCGCCGATGATCGCCTCAATCGGTCGTCCGGAGGTCGGTTGACACCTCTTTCGAGGGAAAACTTGTGCTGAACTTGGTGTGATCTCCAACCGGTCGGTCCGACGAGGTCAGTTGACACCTCTTTCGAGGGAAAACTAGAGTCTTGTCATATGAACTATGAGTCATGATCACCTCCGAACCCGGTCGGTCCGACGAGATCAGTTGACACCTCTTTCGAGGGAAAACTGGAGCTTTGCCGGATGAACTATGAGTCTTGATCGCCTTCGAACGAACTCCTCTTAAGAAGAAGAGGAATACTCGTTATATGAGGAGTGTGCCTTCTCCCTTGGCCGTAGAAGGGTTTTTATAGACCACTGTAAGGGTAAAAGGTCAAAAATTTAAGAAATATGGCTTAAAATCGCTCAAAATTGTGGAAAATCACAGAAAACGGAAAAACGGTACCTCATTGGCGCGGTTTTGCCCAGCTGACGCAGACTGCGGCGCTCGACCACCATCGACCGTGCCGTGGCGCTTCGCTCGCGCCCAGCTCCTTGCCGCCCAGCGCTTTCGCTCTACCGTCATTACGGGTGCTTCTCAGCGCCCCATGAACCCATGGCGCGCTCCTTGCGCCGTCGCCCATGGACGCCTGAAATTAGTGCCAAATGGGTCCATAACCCCAAAATCTTGCATCCGTATACATACATCGATCCAGCTCGCGATCATAATCTTGTGGTCGCATGAAGATCTGCTATCTCAAAATGTATGATTAATGAACCCGCAAATTTTATTTAAAAATTTGGTATTTTCAAATATATAGGATAAATATTTTTGGATAATTGAGATAATGTCATCCAAAAATAGAAACTAATATATGACGAAAATTATATTTGTCAAAAATCTTGATGTCGAGCAAGTTGATCCTCGGTTGAAAATGAGATCAGCACTTAAAATATCCTTAGAAACTTTGGGATATCGGTTAAATTCATAAATAGCTCTTAAGCATGGAGTGTTTATAATCAAATCGGCGTCTTGTGAGAATCTAACAAGCCCAATATCTCATAATTTTGATTTAGTTTGAACATTCAAATACTTAAAATACATCAAATGATCAAAGGAATCATTCAGTCGAAGTTGAAGTGGTTGATTTTGTATGTATTAGATGTCACTCCGATCTATAAATTCTCTCATTCCTCATATGAGGGAGCAAAGAGAGAGGAGAGCTCTAAAGCGAAGATCTCAAAAAAATAGTGTCGGCACTCAACGATCAATGGCCGTGATCCTCGCCCGTCGTCAATCTTTAATGCGATCAGCCTTCGGTTGTTGTTCTCATTTGGCCATTTGTTCACTACTTCGCTATATGGTTGTTGTTCTCTTCTCTGATTTTGTAATCCGTTATGGAAGATTTTGTACTCTAAAATGATATTAGTTAAGGTGGATTTTTAAACGTTTCTCTTGTTCTTTTCAAATCTGTGTGTGTCTTTGGATTTCATAACAATTTAGGCAAACTTTTCAACAATAAATTTGGTTCTCTAGCATGCAACATATATATTGATTTTTTTAGCACAATCAATTAAATGAAAAAAAAAGCTAGTATAATTATAATAATGTAAATTATTTTTTTTAATTTTTTAAAATATTTTATTTAAATTATTTTTATATAAACTCGTATATTTCATGAAATATATGTGATTGATATTATAATCCCCGTGATCATGATAGTATTATGAAATAAAAAATATTTTTTCAAAAAAATAAAAAATATAATAATTTTCTTAAACATTTGATTATAATCAGATGTGGCAATAAGCCATCGCGGAGTTCGCTGAGTGTTACCGTATTTTTTTTTATTTCCTGTGCCGTGGTCCTCCATGGTTGAAGATCTGCATGAAGTAAAACAGAAGAAATAAACAAAAAAAATTTGTTTTTGGAGATGAGGCAAACATCATTGGTAACAGTAGCGTTCTGTAATTCAGTAAAAATTGAGTTTTTAGAGAGAGAATGGTCGTTGGAGAGGAGCCAAGCGTCATCGGTACTCTGTCTCTCTCTGCCCTCTCTCTCTCTACTGCTACTAACTACTACCATGCCCCCACCACACATAGCTTCTGCACTCTGCAAACACCGGTGCTCCGGAACTTTTTTTTGTGGTTAAAACCACCGGAGGTGGAGGACGAGGGTATTTTCGGAAAGAGTGGCTATCAAGTTTGCTGCTTCTCCATCCCATCTCGTTCCACACTTCCCTCTTTCTCTCTCTCTCTCTCTCTCTGTCTGTTCATTCACACTTAGCTCCGCCTCCACCTTCAACCGCGGCGTAGCAGTGAAGCGCAAGGAAAATGATAGCGGTTGTTGCCATTCCTGTAGTACACGCCGTTGCTTTCGCTTCTGTTAATTCCACTTCTTCTGCCTCTCCTTCTCTCATTGAGACATCCCAACTACCACGCACTCTCTTCTCACCCTTCTTCCTCTCTATTGCTCATCTTCTTCTTCTTGGAATTCTTTTTCTTGGTTTTGTTTTGGGATTTTATGGTTATGCGAGAGTGGAGTTTGGTTGGTTGTTGACAAAATGACGATGGAGAACGGGGAGGATTGCTGTGTGAAAGTGGCGGTCCACATCCGGCCGCTCATCGGCGATGAGAGGATTCAGGGATGCAAGGATTGTGTTACAGTCATCCCCGGCAAGCCGCAGGTGCGAGATTTTGGGCTTTTCTTCTGGATTTCATTGTCCTCGCTTTAGTGATTGATTGGAGATCTGGATGGAACAAGTTGATAGCTTGTCGCCTAGTAGATTTAATCTCTCCTTGAACTCGAGTTCACATAAACAAAGAGGGGATCTTAGTTACTGTTATTGGCATTTTTTTGGATTATGGAATGTTGAGATTATACTGGAAATTTTTTTCATTTTCATTATCTTTGATTGCACATTAAAGATCGAATTGGTAGTTCTTTGCTTTCAAATTCTCAGTGGATGTAAAAATTAAAGATAAAAATTCTGCTTTTGATGTTTTTTTTTTCCTTGCTAGACACTCCTGCTATTTACCAGCTATATATATTGAGAATTTTCCATGTATAGGCATTGTCTATTCCTTCTTCGTAGTCTTTCTTCTCGTTTTCCCGAGGCAGTTGTCTCGGTCTTCTTTACCATACAGTCTCTGTTCACTACATTTAAAGAAGTCTACTTGATCCTGATCTCGTTGCTTTGATTTCTGATCTAGATTTCTGCTTCTTTGATGCGATATCAAAAAAGTTTTTTTGTTCTGCCAACGAATTTTCTGTTCAATAATTGTCACAAAGAGGCGCACATTATATTTTCTCAATATATGGTTCATGCTGCTTATTCGATTCAGCTAGTCTCTTCATCTTCTCCAAGAAGTATGCTTTGTTATTTTTGGATGTCTTTTTCCCTGTTATTGCATGTTTACACCTAAATTGTAAGATATTGATCCCGAAAACAATACTGATTCAGGTGCAATTCAATTCAATCTTGATCTTCATATTTCCTCTTGCATGTAAATAAATATGTTTAAAAACTAGTTCTTTTGTTGGTTTTAAAACTACAGTTTTTTGCCAAAAATCTATTACTCGAATAGCGTCACTCAAATTTTTTCCTGAACTAATGATTCTTAATTGCTTCTATCACCTTTTCTCGACAGGTTCAAATTGGCGCCCATTCTTTCACTTTCGATCATGTCTATGGCAGCACTGGTTCTCCACCAGCTGCCATGTTTGAAGAACTCGCTGCTCCACTTGTCGACGGCTTATTCCAAGGATACAATGGTACAGTCCTCGCTTATGGTCAGGTTGCTCTCTTCATCTCCTATTCAACGAGCATTATACATATATATATATGTGTTGTTGAAGCCTCGAAGAAGGGCGAAAATCTGAAATGCTTAAGGTGTGCGCAGACCGGTTCTGGGAAAACATACACCATGGGAACTGGAGGCAGAGATGGATCCCAAACTGGCATAATCCCCCAAGTTATGGATGCATTATTCCAAAAGGTTGAAAAACTCAAGCATCATGCTGAATTCCAGTTGCGAGTCTCATTCATTGAGGCAAGTAAAAGCTTTCTCCGTTTCCTTTCTCTGTTTAATCTTTCTTTCTTTTTTTTTCTTATGGAAAACAATGTAACTAGAAGAAGACAATTCATGCTTCTAACTAAATTCAGCATTTGGCGATGAACCCAATACTTAAAAACATTTATAATAGAAAAACGTTTACAGTACTGTTACCTCGGTCAAAGGTACTTCTTGTTGCCAGTTTCTTTAGTGACTGAGAAGTTTCCATATTTAAGATGTCAAGGTGTAGTTATGGTGACTTGGTTCAGAACTATCATCAAGCTCATAGTATATTATGTTAAAATTTCTCCATTTTGTAGGTTATAGGTTTTTCATCCCTGAATTAGCTATCAGTGCATTAACTTTTTGCCCACACAGTAAAGTTTAGTTCTTATAATGAATTCAGAGTGATTTTTCCAACTTACTGGTTGGGATAGAAATGCCTTTATTTGCTCGGCTCATACTAATCCTTAGAGCAATTTGTGTGCAGAATTCTAATGTTATCGGATCACACTGTAGCAGACCAACACTTCATCATCACGGAACATTTAGTTAATGTCTTGTATCATACTTTTCAAAAATAGTTCTTTTTGTTGGCAATGGAAGATAAAAATGCATCATTTTCGGAATGTTTAACCTTTTGATTATTCGAATTTTTGTGTATCTGAAAGTATGTTAGAGCGGAGATATCCTCTTCAAATCATATTTTGAGCAATTATTGCTTAGTGTTCAAGTGTTGAGAAGTACCAAAAAAGGTTTCTTTTTCTCACTTCCTGCTGTATTTTCTATCTTAACAAACTAATATGATTCCTACATGGCTTAAAGATACTAGAATAAAGCATACAGATTCATAAACCAAGCTGATTATTAAAATGACAAAATTTCCAAACATTTAAATGCATTTTATTTTAATTTATTTGAGTTAGCCACACATACAACATTTTGCAGCGAATGCTCATTTCAATTATGGAATTTCATATTCATCTGAATCCTGCTTCCTCCCGAATGATCTTAGATTATGCTGAGGGATGACTAAATTGAAATTTTATGATGATGAAGGTTTTGAAAGAAGAAGTGAAGGATTTGTTGGATCCTGGATCTGCTGGAAAAGTTGAGCCAGGAAATATGCATGTAGCTAAGATTTCTATACCCGGAAAGCCCCCGATACAAATCCGAGAGGGTTCGAATGGAGTCATAACCCTTGCTGGTTCTACTGAAGTCGACGTTCGAACCAAAAAGGAAATGGTTGCTTGTCTTGAGCAGGGCTCTTTTAATCGCGCAACCGGAAGTACCAACATGAATAACCAATCAAGGTAATTTGTCTGTCTCCTTACATTTTAAGGGTTCTTATTGCATAAGAATTAGCACTCCAAAGTTTTCTAAGGATGAAGAATTGTTTTCACCTTCTACATGCATTGCTTTTTTGTAAATAGTTTATTGTTGTCAATCATCTCTTTCACTGCACAAGTTATTCTTTCATTCCCTATATTTTCTATTAATATTTACTAGTAATCTATTGTTCACATTTCACACTTAGTGGCTGTTGGAGAGCTTTTATTTTGTTTTATTTTATTTATATTTTGATTTGAAATAAAATATATTTGATGGTTTTGAGTGTTTTTAAAAATAATGTGATTTATTTTTTTAAAACAAAAATAAAAACACTTAAATAATACACTAATAAACATATTTTAAAAAAAAATAACATAAAAGCAAAAATAAAAAACAAAAAAATAAAATTTGTTTCTGATTTTATCAGTTCTATAATTCTTTCACTCAGTCAATTACTGCACCATTTTAGCAGATTAATAACCTGATCTGTTTCGCTTGAATTTCTCATCATTTCTTTTAATGGTCTTCATTTTTCTTGCTTTCCATCTGTAATAGTCGTTCCCACGCCATCTTCACTATCACATTGGAGCAGATGCATAAACCAAATCAAATATTCTCTGTTGATGGTATGCCAGTTGAGGACATGCCTGAGGATTGTCTATTTGCAAAACTCCATCTTGTCGATCTCGCTGGTTCGGAACGGGCCAAGCGCACAGGTTCTGATGGCCTACGATTTAAGGAAGGTAGTTCATGTTTCTAATATCTTTGACTGATAAAAGTGATTTGAAAATAACATAATATTGTTTCCTTTGATTGTCTATTTTAAGGTGTACATATTAACAGAGGGCTTCTAGCTCTAGGCAATGTAATAAGTGCTCTTGGTGATGAGAAAAAGAGGAAAGATGGAGCTCATGTTCCTTACCGGGACAGCAAACTTACAAGGCTTTTGCAGGTATCCCTCCTTCTGTACATGCTTTTTTTTTTCTATGGCAAATTTTGAGCTCAAATGTAATTTCTTCGTTGTTTTTCTTGTTGAATGCCTTATTTGCTCTAATAATTTGTGTAATTTAAACTTAACAGGATTCACTTGGTGGAAACAGCAGGACTGTTATGATAGGTAAGTATAATATAGTATATATACATATTTAAATCAAACCAAGGACTTCTAAGTCTTCTTTTTTCATATTCTTTTTTGGGATTTTATAATTCACTTATTTTCTATTTTATTATTAAACAAAATCAACTCATTTTATCATTCGTTTTTCTTTGTTTTAATTATACATCATCTAAATAAATAGTAAATTAGTGAGGTGAATAAAATTCTTTATCCACTTAATGCCTACAATAAACACTTCAAATTTTAGTTTTTTTTACATTATTAACATCATCTACATTTTAGAAAACAATCACTTGCAATCATTTGTTTATCGCCTATCTAATGCTCTTTGCTTAACTTGTTCTTCTTCCAGCTTGCATCAGTCCAGCAGATATCAATGCGGAGGAAACTCTTAACACCCTTAAATATGCGAACCGTGCTCGAAACATTCAAAACAAGCCCATTGTAACTTATATATATCTGTTAATTTTGATGTCATTTTTTTCTTAGTGGATTTCTTCTCTTTGGTGTAGAGGAATTTTTAGTAACTTGACCTTTTTGCTTCCAGGTTAATAGGAATCTAATGTCAAATGAGATGCAGAGGATGCGTCAGCAGCTGGAGTACTTGCAAGCCGAACTACTATGTGCTCGTGGTGGAGGGGCATCTAATGATGAAGTTCAGGTTCTAATAGAGCTATCTGATCTTTTTTTTTTTTTGGTTGATTTCTAATAGAGCTATATAATAGTAAAAATCTCATTTTTAGGCTCTCAAGGAGAGAATTTCATGGCTTGAGACAACCAATGAAGATCTTTGTCGGGAACTTGATGAGTATCGCAGCAGGTTCTCTCTACCAGAGCACTTTACAACTGAGACTCAAGTATGTTTTTAGAATATTTTTAATTTCCTTTTACATTTTCTTCCCTTGTTTTTAAGTAGTTTCTCGTTTCAATAAATTATCCTGGTTTAGCTTAGCATCAGACTATAGTAATACCTTATAATATCAAAGCCAAAGTGCAAGGGGGTTACTTTTTCCATTATTTCAGAAATATAGAAGCGGCTTGAGCAAAATGGAAGGGCTGAAGAGAAGCCTGAGCACAGAGTCATTCGACTACCAAATGGCTGAAAGCCTAAGAGGCATGTTCCTTTCATCTTTATTCTAATATCTAGTCTTTATTGTACTTTATTTGCTCTGGAAGCAATCAACTGGAATCTTCATTGCTCTATGCTTTCATCTTTTTGTTCAGAGCTTAAAAGTTTCCTTTAAAATATTCATCTATGCTTAGTTCTACTCTGCAGGTGATAACGATAAGGAGGTTGATGAAGAGGCAGCCAAAGAATGGGAACATACGATGTTGCAGGATTCAATGGGCAGGGAATTAAATGAGTTGAATAAACGCCTTGAGCAGAAAGAGGTAATCTGACATTCTCAAGGCACATTGAGAATTTTTTGCTATGCCTGTTCTTGTTTATCTGTGCTGTGATAACTCAAGTACCAAATCGTTTGTCTTTGGAATAGTGCATTATGAACTGAAGCATCTATGTTTGCAGTCTGAGATGAAAATGTTTGGAAGTTTCGAAACTATCGCTCTCAAACAGCATTTTGGAAAGAAACTCACGGAACTTGAGGACGAAAAAAGATCTGTTCAGGTTATTAAAATATCGTTTCGTTTGCTTTTGGAGTCTATGTATTCAGTTTTCCTCCCGAAACTAAGCTCAGACTCACTGCAATATTTCAGCTAGAAAGGGATCGGTTATTGGCCGAAGTTGAAAGCCTTGCTGATGGACATTTACACAAGTTTCCAGATATACACTCGCAGAAGTTGAAGTCTCTTGAAGCTCAGGTGAAATAAGTGGGCATTTATGATAAGATTTTCTTAACACCTAACAGCTTCAATTTGATTATTATTCATTTTTGTTTCAGATAATGGATCTTAAGAAGACACAAGAGAACCAGGTCCAGCTTGTGAAGCAAAAGCAAAGGAGCGAAGAAGCAGCAAAGAAGCTACAAGAAGAAATTCAAGCAATTAAGGCCCAAAAGGTTGCGCTTCTCTTATCATTTTAATCAATATCATCAATTTTTTGTTGATTTTTAATGAAATATTTCCTCAAACTAATAGCTTCAGTGTTATGTTGGGTACTAATAGCTTCAATAATTACAGGTGCAGTTGCAACACAGAATAAAGCAAGAGGCAGAACAGTTTCGGCAGTGGAAGGCTTCTCGAGAGAAGGAACTCCTACAGGTATTGCCATAGTTACAATTTAGACATTTTATTGATGCCATGTATACTAGATTCAAATTTTATGAATTTTCTATCAATTGTGACATTTCGTTTTACAAGATGAAATTTTGTATTCTACATTAAATTTTCATAAAAAAAACTACTTCCTTTATCGTTGTTTTAATTTCAATGATTTTCTTCAATCAGTTAAGGAAAGAAGGTAGGAGAAACGAGTATGAACGGCATAAACTTCAAGCTATGAATCAGAGACAGAAAATGGTACATGAAATATGTTTCCTTTTGAGAAATTCATTTGATCCTATCAGAAAAATTGATCTTTTTTCACTGATCTATTATTATGTGCCTAACAATATAATCTAATTCTAGGTTCTTCAGAGGAAGACAGAAGAGGCTGCCATGGCCACCAAAAAGTTGAAAGAGCTGCTAGAAGCTCGCAAATCATCAGCAAAGGATAATTCCGGTTTGCTTAATAACTTCTATTTTCTTGCCGTAGTTATGAAGGTCATACAAGTAACAAACTTTCTTTCTAATAATAGTTTTTTTTATGTTTTAGTTATGTCAAATGGCAGCCCACCAGGTAGTCAGGTAACCATTGTTGGTTTCAATTTGGAACCTTTAAGAGCTTAAAGTTTTAATTTTGAACATAATGTACATATCTTGAATATTTCTGCAACTACAGGTGAATGAGAAGTCTTTTCAACGGTGGTTGGATCATGAACTTGAGGTCATGGTGAATGTCCATGAAGTTCGCATTGAATATGAGAAGCAAAGCCAAGTGTATGTAAAATCAACTAATAAGAATATTTCTTTGCAAACTGGTTCAAGAGAACCACTTTGTCTTCTTCCTAATTGTGTTATTTTTCCTTCAGGCGAGCTGCCCTTGCAGAAGAGATTAGTATGATCAAACAAGAAGGAAAGAATGGACAGTCTCGGTAAATATCATTTAATTCTTCCGATGTCAGTTTTTTTTCTTTTTGGTTGTGGTTTTTAACTAAAAGAAATCTAGTGCTGACACTTTGTTTTATTTCCTGCCAGAGTATCAAATATGTCACCAAATGCAAGATTAGCAATGCTAGCTTCGCTTGAGAACATGGTGAGCATGTCATCAAATGCTCTAGTAGCAATGGCTTCTCAGCTTTCGGAGGCCGAGGAGCGAGCATTTACTAGCCGTGGCCGCTGGAATCAGCTGCGATCGATGGGAGATGCCAAGCATTTGCTTCAGTACATGTTTAATGTCGCCGCAGATGCAAGGTAGGATGAAAACTTTTTAGTTTGTTTTAAAAAGTTGATCTTCGTATTATTTCGACCCTAATTACAAAATGGCACATGAAAACCTTGAATGATGTATAGCTCGTAATTTTGTCATGACTAAAGAAAGCTAATTGTAGTAATTTAAACGATCAGATGCCAGCTGAGGGACAAGGAGATAGAGATGAAGGAGCTGAAGGAGCAATTGAATGAGCTTGTTGTTATTCTTCGACAGAGCGAAGCAAGGAGGAAGGAACTGGAAAAACAGCAAAAATTTAAAGAGCAGACTGTTTCCATGGAAATGGCAAACACACCTTCGGTAATGTGTTTATGCCATTGCATTGTACTTTCTATCAAGTTCAATTTAATTGACTCAGATGGCTTCTGCTACTATAATTTGACACTAAGGAGCATATCCCTATTGATGAAAACAGAAAAAAATTAAATAATC
This sequence comes from Cymbidium sinense, assembly GCA_021442155.1. Lineage (NCBI taxonomy): Eukaryota > Viridiplantae > Streptophyta > Magnoliopsida > Asparagales > Orchidaceae > Cymbidium > Cymbidium sinense. Next base: position 188,157,291 of record CM038216.1, read on the forward strand.
TTATGCTTTCCCCCTATTACTTGGTCTAGTACCTTTATATCTTGCAATCAAGCTTAATTATGCTTTGACAATTTGAGTTATAACTGAAATAAAGCTAAACTCCAACTACTTTATGACCTTAATTTTACATTTATACTTGGAAAGTTGCAGAATTGTTTTACTCTCTTGGGAACTTAAACACCATTTATTAATCTTTTGCTTGAAGAAGTAAAACTCTTCTGAAATCCTTATAAAAAAATGTATCAAGTGTTCTTAAAATCGCTCTCTTTGAACCCAAAATCGTCTTTTTTGGTCATTTCTCCAACTAAAATCCATCATACTGTGGAATTCCTTTTGTTCAGTCCAACGCAAATGGTTCGTTGAAGCACTCAGCTGACGAAACCAACACGCCAGCTTCTCCGGTATCTGTACCAGCACAGAAGCAGCTCAAATACACACCTGGCATTGTGAATTGTCGAGGAAGAGAAACTGCAACCTTTACTAACCAACCATTAAAGGTTCAACTTATATATATCCTTCATTTATTGTTCTTCTTCTTTCTGTGTTCTTGTCAGTAAATTTTGCTCTAAGAAGACTTCAGAATAGTTTTGCTGAGGTCCCATAACCTATACTATTACTGTTTGCAGATGGTACCTCTTGGGCAGGCATCCATGGGGAAGAAGATAGCCGTAGCAAGCCAAGGAGGAAGACTATGGAGATGGAAAAGGAGCCATCATAGGTGGCTAATACAGTTCAAATGGAAGTGGCAGAAGCCATGGAGGTTGTCTGAACTGATAAGGCATAGTGATGAGACGATCGTTAGAACAAAGCCGAGAATTTTACCAGCTCGAGACACGTCTCTTCGATATGCATCTATCATCAATACCTAAACCATACCTATTTTCATAGGGTTTTATAGCAGATTTATAAACATAAACAAGCTCTAACTGGATCAAGCTCTTCAAGCTCTCATGGCATGTTGATAATCCTCTTGTACATATGATGGTAGCACCTTCATATTTCAGTTGGTGCAAAGTGAGCTTCTTCTTTCTTTTGGTTCCTTATACAGATTTGCATGGAATTTGCATTCCTTTGCTTGAGTGTTGTCATATTGGTTTTATGCATTGGAAGCATCATTGTAAAGTGACATTAAAGCCAGTGTTCTTTACTATAATCAGAACTATGGGATATCTACCTGAATGTTTTCTTGATGTTGATGCTTCCATGATGTTTAGCTTTTTTTTCTTTTTTTCTTTTTATCTTTTTTGAAAGATAGATGGAGAATTTGATGTCCATAATGTATTGAACTGTTATTATTCCTTTGTATTAATTCTATGGCAGATAATGTGTGTGTATTTGAATAAAATAAGTTGTTCAGATCACATTGGCTTAGTGTTGGGTTCCTTATTTGATGGTAGTGATATGCATTGATTGAATGTAAGGGAAAAGTTGAAATGGCACTGTTTGATTCAAATTTAAAGAAATAGGCAAATTATTTTTGTATAAAATTTTATTCATTTTAGTTAAATGATTTTGTGAAAATTTTATTCATATTAGTTGAAATGCTTGATCGAATTGATCAGGTCGTGTAAGAACAAGGTTCAAATCTCTTAAGATACTCATTGTATGAATGAGTCAATTGATCTTTCACTCAATGCTAATCTTAATAAGAAGCCTCTAACTCTGTAATTATAAATACTTAATTTTTGATAATCATAATTTCATTACACAATAACTATACTAAGTTAAGTATTACAGAGATGAGGATGCTTAGGTGGATGAGTGGCTTTACTCTTAGAGATAGAATGCAAAATGAGTATGTTGGAAAAAGTTGGAGTAGCTCCAGGTGGTAGATAAGATTAGGAGAGTCGCCTTAAATGGTTTGGCCACATAAAGCCGGTCAGATGAGAAGGAGAGTAGATCGTTAGATTTTCTTTATGTTAAGGTAGAGGTACCTAAAAGACTTGGTTAAGATGTATAAATAATGATCTTGGTATCTTGAATTAGATGAGAATTTGACACATAATAGGACACAATGGAGACGAAGGATTCATATAGCCGACCCCACCTAGTGGGATTAAGGCTTGTTGTTGTTGTTGTTGTTGTTGTATAATTTCATTACACAATAACTATACTATTACTTTATTTCTCGATCTAAATCTTCACATTAAGGTGGGTCACATCGTGCTAAGGTCATAATAGTGAATATATTATCTAAGATTTATTCAAAATAAATCTTTTTCTTCAATATTTAGAAACATAGAGCTATTTTATATCATTAAATACATAGTAATTTGAAACATCAATATCTTTTTATTCATATCACCAAACTATACAACAAAAGAAATATACAAAATAATCATGGTGCAATCTCTTTTATCAAAAATATATATTCATAATATTATTTTAAAGCTTTTTTATTCTATAGTAATTTTTATCGAGTTTAATATACTCATTAAATTATATAAAAATATTCGGAGAAAAATTAATTTTAATATGTTAACATGACTAATATAATCTATTTTATAATATACCAAAAATTATATGATGAAAACTTCTTAAATTTCTTAGATATGAGTTTGAACAAAATTCAACCAAATATTATATTAAAAGTGCACACATAAACAACAAAATTGAAATATGAAGTTAAGAAATTATAATCTATTTGAAGCTGCAATCTTCAAACCACAATTTATCTACTCTCTCTCTCTCTCTCTCTCTCTCTCTCTCAACCACCAAAAGAAACAAAGTTGGGAGAAAAATAAATCGAAAATGGTGAGGTGGGAAATTAATGTTTTTTATTTTTTACTAAATATATAAAAAGAATATAATAGTCATTATTAGAATTTCTTTAATTTCTATTATAATTTTAATATAAACTCAATCATTTCTTTAATCTATTTCTCTAGATTTTATAAAAAAATATTGAATAATATTAAAATATGCCTAGAATACTTGGTTAAAAATAGTTTGTAAAATGTATGCCAAATGATTACAAAAAAAATATATTTTACAATGATGTACTAATTCTTAAAAAGATATAATTAACAAGAAACTTCTTATTTCATATCTATGATACTCATAAAAATAGGTTAAGTATATAATTAAAATAAGCTTTAGAATGTCTTATAATGGAGTGAAAATGATTTATAAATCAAAGATAAAATACCTCAAAAAAATTTTAATTAAATGCAATAAGCTTGATTTCAATAAATTGTAATTCTCTTTAAATGAAAATCGTTAAAATTGATTATTAAATTAGGCATAAAATTAACTCTAAAAATTCACAATAAATAATAAACATAAAATAACCATGCAACTCTTATCAACCCTAAATCAATCACTATAGGTAAACCCAAACATCATAAGAGCAATTATTATAAATGAGGTAAATGAAAAATTGTAAATAATAAAAATAAATATATATTTATATAATAAAGAATTTATAAAAAAAATTTTTTTATATATATACATAAGTAATATTTAAAAAAAATATATAATATAATAATTCTTATGTTCAAAACATAAATATAAAATCAAAGATGTTATACCAACAAAATTTTGATATATAATCAACATAAATATAAAAAATAATTAATGCTAATAATTCTTTTTAATCAAAACTATTATAGTTTAGATTTCCAATTCTTGTACTTACATCTACCATGATTAATTCACACTATGAGGATAGAGTTATTTTAAAGATTGTTTGAAGATTAGGGGTAGAAGATGGTCAATCAATTAATTAAAAGGAGACATACATACATACCATATAATTTTAATATATTTACATATCTAACATCTAAACTTTACATATATATATATATATATATATACACCATCCTAATCTTCAATATCATCATTCACTTCTTAAAATAATATATATATATATTAAATAAATAAATATCTAACTTTAAATATTAAATATGTAAATACATAAGATTGGTATGATATGTGTAAATCTTCCTTAATTTTTATCATCCTATACAAAATGAATTCTTCAAATCAATGATTTGACTCATAGGATCACCAAATTAAGTTTATAAGCACCAACAATAGGCTACCCTTCAAGCCAACCATATCAAGTTATAAAAACTAAAAAATCAGAAGAAAAAAAAAATCAAAATAGTGCTTTAAAAGTCACATAGAAACAATCTTTAGTTCAAAAAAAAAAAAGGACAAATATGGTATGTCTCAAGTCCAAGCATCCAAACAGTTTAAGAAACGATTTAAGTCTTTAAACGAGTCAGAACGGGTCCGAATATCTAACAATATCAACCATTTTTTTTCCTATTTTTGGGAAGTTGCAGTTCAGGCGACAATGGCGTCGTTGAGAGAGTTGAGAGAGTCCGGCGAGCTGATCGATGGGGGCTCCGGGGGCGGCGGGATTGCTCCGGAGGACCTCCATAGCCTCGGCAACCTTCGCCCTGAGAGCTTCAGGAGACTCGAGCAGATGCAGGACTTCAGTTTGATCCAGTTCCAGAAGCATTCCAGTTACCTTTGCAGCATTTTCATGCTCAATCTGATCCACAAAAGGATATAGATTCTCTCCAAGAATCTATATAAATAATGATAATCATCATCAATATAGACAATAGCAGGGTTTTTTTGGCAATTATGAAATATATTTACAAATAAAGAAAGATTTATAAACATAGGTCACAATTCTTGCGTATTTATGTATATCTAATACCTAAAATTTAATATTTACAAATACAGAACTAATCCTATACATGAAAAAGGTGAATTTCACTTCAAGAATTTCACATGAAAAGGTGCATCTATAAATCCCCCAAATCAAAAATAACATCATGTATTTACATATCTAACACCTAAACATTAATTTTTACATATACAACGCCCTAATCTTTAATATCACATCAAAAATACTATCACTCACTTTTTTAAAAATAAAATACACCTTTTTAAAGTATAACAAAGTGTTAGATAAGTAAATATCTAATTTTAATTATTAGATATGTAAATGCCTAAGAATTGTGTGATATGAATGTAAATCTTTCAAAAAAAAAAAATTGCATATCATCCTCTGTTGATTAGGGGTTGCGCATTGACTCACTTCAAAAGTTAAAGATGATATTATTTTTGATACGTAAATATTAAAGTTTAGATATTAATTATATATATATAAATATATATATAGTGCTATGAAAATGCCTCAAAAAAAAAAAAAAATTTTAAAAAAGCATACCATCCTCTGCTGATCAGGGGTTGCATTAGCAAGAGCTGAAGTCATTGTATCAACAGGAACAGGCTGCGACATAACGGCATCCCTAGACGATGGAAAGCCTCCCATGTCATAAGGAGGGGGCAGCATTCCCCAAAGCCCCCAGGCATGGGCACACCATCAGGAGCTTTTCGTCCAGGAGGGAGGCGGTAACCCCGTCCTCTAGGAACCATCTGCCATTTATTTACGGGCTCACATTTATATAACAACAACTGCGTGTTGAAGAAAGAGTTGAAGGAGATCATCAAGTTGCGGGAGGGACGGGAAGCACTCTTACCTGTTGATGCATCATTGGAAGAGGCTGCTGCGGTTGGACGGGACCCAAGCCAGCGTGTCGACCAGCAGGTCGTTGAGCTTGCTGCTGACCTTGTTGGCCCAATGGCAGGAAGAAATTTGGCATTGGTGTGCCTCCGGGTCTAATTCCAGAGACAAGCTGCTGTTGGAAGCCATAGCCAGTCTGCAAGAAGTATCAGTTTAGCTCGATTCATTGCTATACAGAATTTACAAAAGCAGACTATTCATCTTCTTCTTCTTCTTTTTATTTTATTTTATGTGCCCACTAAAATCAGTAAGATGGGATTTTATTATAGTGTAAGCAGGATTCAATTCAAGACCTTAACAACAACTTCGAAAATCCTTATCAGTCAAACTAATTAACACCCACAAACAAACAATTCATGTGAGGTCAAAGTTACAGTCCTAACGCAGGCAGGAAAAAAAAAAAGCCACAGGCTTTTTTCTGTGTAAACACACAAATTCAATCTTCACTCCACATTAGATGAAAATCTTACTTCAAGAAATTATTAAATGAGAGAAAAAAAATTTTTTAGAGCATAACAAATAAAATAATGAGAGATATTATAGATAGATCTAAAAAGGTCTAATGGTGTTGGATTTGAAGAAGATAACCAAAAGTAAATCTTTAAGCCCATATGAACAACAATTACATCTTGGCAAATAATGAGTGATATTTTGGTAAAAAAATCATTTTAATGACATGTCAAAAACTAAGAAAATATCAAATTATTACAGAAATACTACCAATATTTAAAATAAAAGAGAAGGCTCATAATTGTGAGAACTTAGCGAGGAAAAAAATTAAGTTCTATATAAGTAATAGAAACATAGTCATAGTAGAATTATGTTTGTATCAAAAAATCAATTTGGTTCATTCTTAAAAAAAATTATTATGGAAGCAGTTATGTGCTAAGAAAATTAATGACAAAATATTGAATATGAAGAGATATTCATATAGTTATAATTGATCTCCAAAAGGTTTATTATCAGTAGATACCATAAGTATTGATTTAATGTGCGAAGAAATTTGTCTCAATGATATGTTAGAAATTAATAAAAATATGTGGATCTTAATGATTTTATATGAATTAAATTGTTGATAGTATTATTATTGCATTATTATTATTATATTATTTGAATTATATGACAATAATTTCAATATTTATTACATCACTGGCTTTAACCATATTTAGTGTATGATTTTAAAAAATGACAAACATATTTGCTGATACATCAGCTAAAAACCATGAAAAAATAAAGAAAATGTTTAGACGAAAAGTTTAAGATATAGTTACTGTAAATGATCTATTTAAAATAAACTACTTAAAAATAGACTTAAGTGCTTTAAATGAGCGATGAAGACCAAGAAATATACCCTTACAAGATAGAAAAATAAAATTAAGAAGAGGTAGACATATATATATATATATATATATATATATATATATATATATATATATTGGATGAATTAAAAAGTATAATAAAAAAGCACGGTAAAGAAGCAATAAGGAAGCTGAAGCCATATCACTAATTAAACTTATAATACCCCAATCGACCTAAAAAATAAGTTAAGCCATATTCATCTATAGAAGAAAAAGGAAAAGTTCAATGTTACCTGTGGAGGAATAAGAGCAGGAGGACCTTGACCATAAAATACTTGTTGCGGTATTCCAGGAGCACCTGGGGAATACATTGACATCCTTGGAGCAACAGATGTAGCCACTGATACTGGACGCATTGGGGCATATTGTGCCTAAATTAAAAGTATACAATCAATGAGAAAAAGCTCAAACACCATGAAAAATTATCTGCAGGTCGTGCAAAAGTATGTAACAACAAACTATGGTGATTGGATGATATCCCAATCAAAGAGTTTGAATTTATGATCAGGGAATCAACTAATTGCGAAATGTATGAACTTTAAACATAATGACACAAATATAACAACTGCTTTTATGCAAGCATACCATCTATTTCCTGCTTTTATGCAAGCATACCATCTATTTCAGACAAGAAAATAACACCAAGTAATACATGAGGACATCACAAATAAAAAGTAAACATATTATAAAGTATCATAAATAAATCATGGTCTTTTTTCCATCAATGTTTAGAAAACTTTCTTTGAATAATTTAGTTTTTTTTAATCCTTAAGCGATTTATTTGCAAACTCACAAACACCCAAATATGCTAGGCTATGAATCCATGATCTTGTGGTGGGAGTGGAAGCTCCCAATCACTAGGCCATGGTTGGCTCATTATTGATTTCTTCATGATAATAACATTGCATTAAGTCATCTAATCATTTGCTAAATAATTCATTTCATAATTATCATTTTAAAACAACCATAGAGTTGATGTGGCTTCTTTCTTAGAGGATTGGGCACTTGAAGGAAAATTTAAAGTATTTAAAAAAATTGACTATTCAAATAGAAATCACAATAAAAATCAAATATAAGTTGCAAATTATAATTTACTACACGATGATTTAGTCTGATATATCAAAAGTCTAAAAGATAATTAACACAATTAAAACTACTTAAACTATTCAAACTTGTTGTAGATGATTCAAGAATTTTTTTCATAATTTATAAATATTTCATTGTTTGACCTCCATCCATGTTACGTAAGTTGAGACAAGTTAACAAGACGAATTCGATGGACTTCGGATGCAATATCGTGCAAATCGAAGCTGATATACATTGGACGTCGCCAAAACTGGTCGAAATGATCTCCGATCGTCGAACGGAGTTCGTCATCACGTTCAGAACGTTGAAATTGATCAGAAAATACTTCTTGCGCAATTCGATGGTTGACCAATCAAGGAGAACCGTCCCAGCGCATATATATCGAATTAGAGGCTGCGGGCAAGCGACGCCCCGTTCGAAATTAATCGCGGCGTTAGCATCAAAACATCGAAATCTATCAAACAAGACTACACTCGATTCGGACGAATCTGCATCGAGCGGTCGAGGCGACAATGCACATTTTAAGCCGAAATTGACCAAATTTAGCATCAACTTAAACAAAACGAACTCCAATCACGAAACAGATGGCATCGTTGCGTCGAGGACAACGAAATAACTTCGAATCGACATCCAATATTGGCTTGGTGATGATATCACCACGAATTAGGATTAATCTAATTACTCAAAATTTTTTTAAAAAAGAGTTGATATAAATACATATTAAAACCTAACCCTAGAATAACACCCCTAAAACCCTAATTTAATTCTCATTCAAGCACCACATGCTTTCATCATCTCATTGAATGAGTCTCGACCCTGATCACTCTCCCTCTCTCTCTATCTTCACTCAGATGAAAACTCGAGCCGACCACCCCTTTACCCGCACAATGCCGAAGCCTGCACAACTGAACCCCCACTCACGCGTAACTCCATAGTCGAGCGAGCAAGCCATGATTCTTCTTCGTTCTACTCCCTCGGTTCGGCGTGAAAGTCGCGAGCCTCTCTCGCTCCCTCTCACTTATGTTCGTTTGTCCAAAGCTGACCAGCCATTCGCTTCAACACTCCATAACAGTTGAATTCCCCTCATCCGCACTAACCCAGCTACAAGCTCCTCCTATGGAAACCTCTTCATCTCGTGGCTGCTATAATGCCCAAGCCGAAATATCTCAAAACTCTGATCCCTCTTCCTTGGCTGTCGAATCCAAGCCTCATAGTAATCCTCCCATTATTCCAAGCCTACAAAACCTGCATCTCTCTTCGATTCCCCTGATTTCTCAACCAAACTCCACCAACATAGCCTTCATCAACTCCTATAATCCAATTTTGATCCATGTATAACAAGGTAATTAGTATCAAATATCTATGGGAATTAATATTACTATTATTATGTCATGTAAGATTGAAATCTACCTATGTTTTATCGTCAAATTGTCGTTATATTTGTTTGTTGAATTTGGAGGAAGTAGTGCTTCGATGTTTGGTGAGATGAGAATTTATGTTTTGAGTTTTGAATTTGTTGAGAAATTTATGTTTGTTATTATCATTTGGTAGTTTCAAAGAGTGAAAGATGAATGAAATTGCAAAAGAAACGATGGTATGGTGGAGTGATCTCATTCGTAACTTAATCATTTCAACTTCATGTATATGTAAAGATAAAATTATGATGAATACTAAAAATTTTAAGTACCCATCGTGTTGCTTCAATACAGTGGAGAAACCTGCTAGACTTAAACACTCGTTCATGTTACTTCAACACGACGAGAAAAGTAAGATGCTTTCTTAAACATGTATTTGAAAACCTATGCACGCTTTTTAAGCGTGGTGGGTAAAGACTCCGATTGTGGTGTTGCAAGACATCGACTGTGCACACCTTTTTATGCGTGGCAGGTAGGCCAACCAGACTTTCGATGAAACCCCCTATGCGAGGACGACGCCGAGAGGCTAACGAATTTTTTAAAAAAATTATTATACCCTTGCAAGAATGAATATTACATTTATGTACCCATTACTTCAATGTAACTGCAATAATTGTTAGACATTAGTACTCATTTGTATTACTTCAACACAGCGAGGAAAGTTAGCATGCTTCCTATGCAAGTACTTGAAGACTTATGCACGTTCTTTTAAGCGTGATGGGTATGGAAGATTTTCCAAGCTGTAGTATCGCAGTTGGCTATCGTCTTTTAAGCATGATAGAAGACTATTCACTCAGCGACACACTCACGGGGATGACTGAGACAGTTAGATTCTAAATTAAAAATAGCTACGCATTTAATTCATGAGATTATAAATGCTTATATTTAATTGCTTCAAAATTGCAAATATTTGGTAGACATAAGTACTTGTGTATGCTGCTTTAATATGATGAGGAAACTAGGATAACTTATATACAGATATTGAAAACCTATGCATGCTTTTTTAAGCGTGGTACCCTAAGCTACGGTTTCGTAAGACATTGGCTATGCATGCTTTTTTAAGTATGGTAGGAAGGCTCAGCACTCTCAAAGCATGTGGAGACACGGAGGAGGTAAATTTCATTATAAATTGATAATTAATGAAAATGAAATAGTTAAAGGATAATATTTGAAGCTTAAACGAGTAATTAAATCAATAATAGAACTAAGTACAAGATACTAAACTATTGAGACAAGATTGGACTTACAATCATCTAACTGACAATAACCTACAAGTTAAATGTCTATCCAACGTAAGCAAAATACCTGAATGAATATGAGATTGCAATACATTATGCCATGAAACATTCAAAAGAGTTGAAGTCAAATATGAATGAAGACTATAGCATGCATTAGATTGACTAAGGATATATTAGATTGAAAGACCATCTTTCTAATGAGATTGATGTTCAAATCGTAGTTGAAATAAGCTACATTAGGCTGGATGGGTCACTTATTAGTAAAGTCAAAACAAAGTCACTTGCTAATGAATATGAAAGTGTCATCTTATCACACTTGGAGAGAAGACTTAAGAAATTCAGTGGATCAGGTTACGAACTTAGAAACTCATCAACAACATGAATTAGTCACCTGAGTATTCAGAGTCTAAGCACGTTTAGGCTAAAATGGTAGTCTGGACATATGAATAGAAATCTGTCACACTCACTAAATGACTTGGATGAATGTTGCATACATCACTAAGTGTTATCATTTAATTCAAATGTTTTGATGGACCTGCAAATGCTCAAATGAAGTGAACTCTACATATGCAATGCTTCATGGTTCATATAAGTGTTTGAAGAAGTTAAATTCTCACATGTGACATAAGATAAATCATACATCTAAGTTTGTGCCCTCAAAATATATATAAGGGTTCAGATAAAAAGATTATATATTACATTAACTTTGAGTCAATCCTATATCTCATTCAAATGCTTCAAAATTTATACAAACTTCTAAATGAATAAGTAGAGTGTTTTCACAAATTTCAAGATAAGTACATACTCACATTCACCATACCAGCATATGTGTGGAAGATTTAAAGGAGATAATTCAACATGAACTCCAAAATTGATTTATAGACAAACTCAAAACACTTTAAGATTCATGATGATATCTTGAATTAAAAATACTTTTAACAAATATCTTTTATATAATTTAAACATACATGGGCCCCGACATTATGCTAAACAGATGAATGTAGTATTCAAAGATGCACGGGTTAATATCAAAGGTATTTGAAGCCTATTTTACCTTGAAAAGCCTACAAACTTCCTTACGAATGATAATCACTTTCAAAATAGATATTATATTTTGTAGGCTTAATCCCTAGAGATTAACACATATGCATGCTATTGGTAGATTGTTTCACTTAAACATTAAAGTTGTAAATTCCATGTAATCAATTTGATCCTCCTTTCCATGAGAACAAGAGTTGACAAGAGTAATTATAAATCAAACAATCGTTTATCAAGAAAGAATATTTGACTCTACATTTGCATACGACTATCAAAGATCTTAATAAAGAATTTTCATATTTAAAATTACAAACTCTCTATTTCAAGATGATAAATGCAATCATCTGTTCTAACTATTTATACACTTGATAGATTTATAATACTGATGATATTAAATGAAGATTTCAACCAAAAAGAATTCTACCATCAAAATGTGTTTAAAATTTCAAGTCAAATTAGCATAAACTAAATATCAATCTAAGTTTAAAATCTAATGAATTATTATGCTCAAAAATGACTATATGAAAATCATCAATCTAAGAACTTAAAGCTAAAATCCATTAACCAACATACAATTGTTTGTCAGAGGTGATAAATTAAGAAAGCTTTCATGAGAATTGATCTTAAATTAAGTGCATTACTATATTCACACTCAAATAATATTATGCCAATAAGGATGTACCTGTATCCTCTGTCAGAGTGATTTGGCTAATAGCTCTACACATCGAGTGATTTGCCGTCAAATAACATCATTATATTATAATCACGACTATAGTTTGTATGATCCCAATGGCTCTATCTCTTGACTTGTGAACAGGATGATGCACGATAAAGCAAAAAAGCCTCTAGTTAAGGTGGACTCAGTCATCTCCAAAAATCACAGCCTAAGTGTCTTAGACAACCATCACAGTTGGCAAAATCCTTCCGGTTGGTGCTAACTTCGTTTGACTAAATAGGCCGCGATAGCGATGACAGTAGAGATCTTGATGAGCATCATCATTCCTCAATCATCGCTTTAAGTTAAATGATGAATTTAATAAATCTAAATTCTAAAATTTCACGTGTTCTTCTTATATCTCTTTGCGTTTAGCATTTATCTCTAGCCTTGTCGAAAATTCTCTAAATATTGAGAGAGATAATTAACTATAGGTGCTTATGCAAATAGGAAACCTAGAACATCTAAAGTCCTCACAAAATAAGGATGAAATCTCTGGATAGTGTCTTATTCACTGTTTCATCTGTCTTATGAAAATTTGATTGACATAATTCAAACTCCCTTCATTGAGAGGTCAGTTGAGAATATTTAGAGCCCACATTCATTAGGTTAATTTTCCATTTATTTCATTTATTCCCAATTTTCATATGTAAAAAATACTTCAAATATTATTTTTTTAGTTATCATGTGCTCAATTTGCTTATCATATGATTATTTAATCCCTAATGTAAGGTAACGACTTTTATTGATCCTAAATTTTATATTATATACATTTAATTTGCCTTGTACTTAATTTGGCCAATTATGTCATTAAGCATCTTATTAAATATTAATCGTATTCTGAATATCATTAATACTTGAATACTTAATAGTGTTTCACCTATTAGAGAATTCAATCAATCTAAAATATTTCACATCTAAGCATCATCTTTTTATTCCATTAAGTTGTTTACATTCAAATTAAGCTTGATTTGATTATCATTTATAATCTTATATCTATTAGCAAATTTAATCAATTTGATACTTAATCTATCCAATTATGTCATTAACCATCTAATTAAAAATTAATCTTAATTTTAATATCATTAATAGTGTTTTATCTATTAGAAAATTCAATCAATTCAAAATGTTTCACATAATTCAATAAATAAGCTTAATTAGATTAAGTTTTAATGATGATTAAATAAGTAATTATGTTATACTTAATGAATCTAAACATCATTTAATAGTGTTTTATCTATTAGAAAATTCAATCAATTCAAAATGTTTTTTATATAATTAGATTAAGTTTAATATAAATAAGTATTATGTTACTTAATGAATATCATTTTATATATTTACAATTTGATATATAATATCATATATCTGCTTATATATTTAGAATTTTTTCAATCAAGTTCCATCAAAATTACATTTCCAGCGCTACCTAGTTGTCCTACAAGATGTGGATCTAAGGAATATCGAAATTGCTATGATGTGAACAAGTCCCGTGCTGACATTTTAGAATGTTTATATGTTATATTAAAGTAACATCTACTTAATAAATACCACCTTAGGTGAAGAAGAAAAATCTTATGAATTAATGAAAAACAATGATGCTAGACCTTTTTAAGAGCTTTTCAGAGAAAAATAGCAAGTGTTCGTACAATCCTTGAGTAGTTCCATGTTGATAACATCCTTAATCTCTCAATCTCTAGGTTTATGCAAGGCTAATTCTACATTAAATATTAGTTTATATATAACAAGATTGAGTTATATAGGGTGATAAGCATTCAATCACCTCCAAAGTTTAAGAACTTTGGCTTAGTATCTTTATTTGTTAATATTTGTGGTTGGGCCAAGTGGAACTTGGCGAATGCACTTGTCAAATCAAGCAAAAGTATAATTGCCCTAAATGAAGAAGGCGTAAAGGTTTCTCCTACCATTCAAAGAGCAAAGTAGATTTGTGATGGCAAGTCTAGAAAGTCAAGGGAATCCAAAGAGCAGAGCTTAGATATGAATGCAAGTTGGTTGGGGTGTTGGACCATATAAAAATATTATTATCAAATTACTCAATAGTTCATCTTTTACTCTTACACTTTCAATTTCTTATTTAATTTATTTGGCTTGCTTGATGTCATCGTGATTGTTGGATTAGCTGATACTGCACTTATATAGAGAATATTTAGTTGCATTATGTTAGTATATTGGTGTCAACACTATATATTTCTTATTTGAATATTCATGAACTAATGTAAGCTTTGGTGATTGTGGAATTAATATTGAAGTTTTTGTAGTTGACTAACTTATTTAAAATGTTCTTGGTAGTCTTGATTCACTCATATAACATAATCATGTAGATTATACATTATTTATGAGGTGTAATCACATAATATAGAGAATATTTATTTATATTTGCTCAAATTGTAATTGTTTTTGCACTGCATAAATACATTTGTAATCACCATAATTATATCTTATATTTAGATATCTATACACTTATGTGTCTTCAACATATGTTGAGTTGATCTTGAAGCTTGTATGGTAAGCTAATTACCACTAATAGTGCAACTCACATAGTTTAATCATTTAGACCACATTTGTTAGCCTTCTACGATGTCACTCCTAGAATTTGAATTTTCTATTAATGATTTGTTTACTAATACTAATGTGTAATTGCTGCAGTTAATCATTTTACACTCTTAGTATTAGGCATTGGCACTGTGCAACTATCTCCTACACTTGTACATTCAGTTCTCTGTTTAGCTTATTGACTATATTGATATATTATTTAGCTTTTGTTAATGTTATTGTGAGGGTTTGAATTTGCTAACTTTAAAAGAAGTCTAAAGATCTCTATTGCACACCCAATTCACACTATCTTGGTGTCCATGACAACTATTAACAATTCAATCTTGGGTCAATTTGACCTCAGTCTTAAAGCTAGTTCAAAGCCATTTGATAGTGTCAAGTCAAATGTGATTATAGGCTAGGACAATCCAATGTTAAAGAAATTTCCAATCTCAGAACTAATTTTTAATCAATAAATTACTTTGTGAGCAATTCAATAAAAAAATTAAATAGTTAAAATCATCTTTAAATAATAATTGTTTAAAGCTTTAAATAATATTGAAATATTTAATGGTTCATTTTAAAATTATAATATGTAAAATTAGATCAACAAGTAAAATAGCATTCCTTTAAGATTAAATTAAAATTATTATCAATTAAGAAAACACAATATTTATGAACATGATATATAAATAAATTAGATATTAAATTGATTAGATGAATGTAGCATTGTGATAATTCCTTTTATGACTTTAAAATATTTTTAGAAATGTTAAAATTTGAGGGAGGGGAGCCCCCTTTTAAAATGGAGATCCCTCATTGCTTTGAACTTCCATAGGGTAATTTCCCACTCAATATGGCTAATAAACACACACATAGACGCAAAAATTACCTGTAATTGCGCTCTCCTCTGTCTTCCTTACGCTGTGCAAATGCAACATAGAGAGGTTTACCACCGATCAGCTTGCCATTCATTTCCAAAAGCTACAAATCAATCCACATAGAACACCAACAATAAGGACAGCATACTAAGAATTTCAGTAAGCCTAAATATAACAACTAATTACCGCTCGAGAAGCTTCTCCTGCAGTTGAAAAAGCAACAAAACCTGATCCTTTACTCACTCCATTTGGATCTCGCATAACCTAGACAGTTGTTAGAAGCCATGCAAAGTAAATAAAAAATAAAAGAAAAGGTAAAATAATTTTATGCAAAAAAAAACACCTTGCAAGATGTGATAGTGCCATATTCACAAAACAATTCCTTCAATTTGTCATCCCCAATACTATCATCCAAGTTCTTCAGGAATAGATTAAGGCCCTGATGCTTGTTAAAAATCTGTTTGTTACTTGGATCATATTTTCCTTTCAATTCTACCTCCCTTTCATGTTTCTTCAGTGCTTTCCCAACATACCACTCCTTTTCATCAAATTTCTTCCCATTGAGTTCACTTACAGCTCGTGCAGCATCATCTGGATTCTCAAAATTCACAAACCCAAAGCACTTTGACTTTCCATCATCCGCTCTCATTATAACAGCACTAGTAATATTTCCAAATTCACCAAAAATTTTTGTCAGATGATCTTCTGTTGTAGATTCTGCTAAATTTTTGACAAATACATTGTTAAATTTTGCTATAGTTGTTGTATTCTCCCTTTCCAGCTTTCGATGGAAATGTCCAACATAAATTGGCTTGTCGTTGAGACACATGCCGTTTAACTTTTCAATAGCATTTTTTGCCGCTTCCTCTTGTTCAAACTGTACAAAGCCGAAGCCTTTTGACTGACCAGACTCATCAGTTTCAACTTTGCAAGAAAGAATGTTACCAAATACAGAAAAAGTTTCCATGAGTGCTTTGTTGTCAATTGCTTTTTCCAGATTCTGCAGAAATATTGTAAAAAAGGAAAATGAGAACCTAAGTAAGCATGATTAACATAAACATAGATTGACCACTTACAACACGCTTACAACCCAAAAAAAAAAAACAGTAAAAAAGCACATACCTTAATAAATATGTTAGCTGCCCCACTCCTACGCAAGCTAGGATCACGGTTTGAATACATTACTCGAATAGGCTTCCCATAAAGAGGGGTGAAATTCAGCACTTCTAGTGCCCTTGCCGCTACCAATGAACAAAAAAAAAATATAATCAAAAAGCAAATATTGAACATAATATTCAACAAACAGAAAAGACTTGCAATAAATTAATCAATTCAATTATTGACTATATTAATCACAAACGATTATAATAAGAAAGTATAAAAAACACAATCATTTGAAAAATAACTATATCCCATCAAATCGACATAATAATTGAAGAAAAGCAAGACTACCTTATTATTTTATCATCTTGTATTCACAAACAAACAATATAGAAAATACAGAAAAAAAAACTCTCTGAAATTTAATTCGCTATGAAACTAACAATAAAAATTTTCAGATAAACTCCAAAAAAGTTAAAAAAAAATCTGTTTGACAGTCAAAAGCACAAGTGTTCCTGCCACAAATCAGATCAGCAAGCACTGGTATCTTACATGCTTTCAAACTCACTTTGATGGTCGATAAAGTTTATTTCAATTTGTATAATCATGAATTCCAGATTTTATGTCATTTATGGATCATGTTCATATCATTTGCTATACTCTAGCATTTCTTGGAAATATCTAGCAAGATAGACATGTTGCTTATTCCCCTTTATGAAATCAGCATTTCACTATTCAGTATCACCTATAATGTTGACATGATATTGAAGGCACCAATTGAAGTGGTGATGTGGTTCAACCATCTTAAAACAAAACTATCTAAAACTTGATAACAGAGGCAGGGGATCTTACAATCGAAAGAAAATTTGCAAACCTCGATGAATAAGAAAGAGAACAAGAAGAAGAGGATAGGCATTGGTTGGGAGAGAGAGAAAGGCGATAGAATAGAATAAAAGAGGAAGAGAGGGAGAGTGAAGCTGAAAGAGGTAGTACAAGATGAGGGAGAGGTGCTTAAGTGAACTAACGCTTGGACATCTCTTCAAATCTTAAACAAAAGCCTAGTACAAGAGAACTATTCAAAGTAAAAAAGAAAAAAGAAAAATGGCTAATGATGATTAACTAACCTAAATATTTAATAGATATGCCTACTGTGCCTAAACAACATAAGCACTATGCATACTAACTTAGAATTAGGAATACATAATAACACAAAATGAAAGAAACAATATCAGCCCTAAAAGAGAATTTCAAGGCGTGCCAATTATCATGAATTATCTCCCACGAGCTAGATAGCCCTCTTCTCTACAAACTGAAGATACATACACTCGTCCAAGAAGAAAGTATGATGTATCAATGTTCATTGAGCAAGCCCTAAGAGTTTTCTTCATGAAATTCAAGTCAAAAATCATTGCTGTTTATACGGATCAGTAAAATCTCATAGAAAAGGATTTGGTTTGTAATATTGGTGGAGAGTTGAGTTTAAGTAAAAGAAGACGAGCAAAGAAAGTATAAGAGTAATTGCACCTATAAAAGAATTATTCTGCAATATAGAAGGCTCTAAAACATCTTTACAAAATATAAGATCCTAAATGTAGAAAATTAGGCTGATGTTAATCTTAAGAGACAATTTGATTAGGTATGCAATATGGTCTAGTTTTCATGAGATTTCTAAAGGGCCAAAAAACGTACATAAAACTTTGAAGGCATGTAGAGGGAGGGATGAATGCATGTGAAGAAAATCATCACCTTCATGAAATTTGTGAGTGCTCCAATGAGTATTTGTTATTGCTTTATTATCAACAGTTTGCTTTGTGCATGAAGATTGTGCATATGCTTAATGAATAATGCAACAAAAAATGAGTATGATGCGTGTTTAGATAGTGTGGTGATAAAAAAGCTTTTGGGAGAAGTATCTTGAACAACTCAAAAGGAAAATCAATGGCTCCATTGATAGTTTTGTTATGAGCAATCTCAACAGTAGGAAACACAAAATGCTAAGTAACCAAGTGAAATCCAACTAGATACAAAATATAGGCCAAGGTATATAATTCAAGACCTCTATTTGGGCATTAATTTATGGATAAAAGCTTATGACAATAAAAAAAATTGCAAATAAGTGCTTGAAATGTTTCATGAAAAGGTCAAATCAAGCAACTAGATAAAAAAATGATAGATGATAAAAAAAGTACACAAAAGAACAACTTTGAGGGAAAAAAAAAGGTGTACAACATGTAAGGCATAACAGCTTAAAAAAAGTAGTAATGAGTCATTTTAGAGAATTGATCAACTACAAAATAAATATGATCATTTCATCATGTAATTCAAAAAAGAACAAGAACAAAATACGTGATGAAGTCACATCATGGCCTATGTTGAATGAGCAAGGGATTGTACAACTAGACTAGTTTTGTAGTTGCTTTGCCTTACTGAAAACACAACAATTAAAATATTGTGGGTAACAGTTTTTATGAAAGACCACTAGAAGTGAGCATTGACAAAGCTAAAGATTTTGTAGCATCTTATATGCCCAACATTTATTCCCTTCATGTAACTTCCAAACAAGAAAGACACATAAGAAGATGAGGGCAACTTAAGCAATAATATGTTCAAATAGAGTCATCACAAAAACAATAATCTAATAATAAGAAATAGTTATCACTTTAAGGATCATGATAAACAAAAATTTAAACAAAAAAAATAATCATATTTAAAGCAACCAAAATTATGGACAAAAAAAGTGAGAGTAGACAAGAAAATGCAGACATGATTTAGTTCATAGACCATTTTGTTGTTTGTTCTGGCATGATGCGACAAAACAAATGAACACTCTTATAAGAAAGCAAGACACTCAATATGATACATGCTAAGCTTCCCCACTCTTATCTTTTTCACCCTATCTCTCAACCTAATCCTCTCATTAACATCTTCCTTATTCCTTAAGGTTTACAAGTTACCTTTTAAAAGCAAGAACCTCGCTCCATTATGAAGGGTTAAGATAGCTTCTTGGGAAGATGATGGGACCACAGTGGTGCCCATGACATCACTTCCCTTTGCCCATTGCCCCAACCCTACCTCCACCAAAAGGTCTGAAATAGACTGATCCAATATGTTTAAGCTCATTTAAATTAAGTCTCTAAAACAAATCACAGGCTTAGTCAACTCAAAATTATAATGGGCTTTGGTGGGTTACATATGGTGAACTTAGGCACATTTAAATTACTATTAAAAAGTACTCAAATTTTTAAATGAATCAAAAGTCAACTTTAGCTTAGTTAGCTTTCAAGCACAAGTGCCAAACTCAAAAAAAATTTAAATTCTAAATAAATTTTCAATATTACAATAAATCAATGAAAAAAAGATGTTAACATGGATGGATTATAATTATGTTTATTAATGTTTGCTACCTAATAAAAGCAAACGAATAGGTGGTCGATGGTTACAAGATTACCTCTTTTTATTTTAATTTCAAGTCACTCAGTGGTGACAAGTGGGAGCTAAATGATAAATGGGCTCATGGACTGATTATGTGTCCATTATGGTTAGCCTATTCAATCCTATAACTATTAGATCCAAATCCATTAGAGCATTAAGAGGGTTGAACTCATGGTTTGAAGAATAAACCCAGCCCATTTAAAGATCCTATCCCACACAAACAAGCTGCAACTTAGCAAAATAACAAATAAACTTACACTGAATTTTTTGTCAAAAAATTGAACTGCTACTGTTCCTTCCAAAGACAAGTGTACTCTACAAAATGAGATAACCTGGTTAAAACTAAGAATATTACAGATTGCAGGTGTGAAGTCTCAGCATTACACAATAAAGTTCTAAGCGATTGTGTAAGGGATTTGCATCAGATATGTCAAAAGTTACGTGTCACACATTGTCTACCCTTTCTCTTATGAAAGTTGCAGTTGCAATGTTGGCCATACATCAAATACTCTAACATCAAAACTAAGAAACCTTACTGGCCAATCCTTTCAAGAAACAAATACATAAAAAGCATGAAACGTATTTAATAAGATGGCACCCTATACTATTAGAAAAATAAATCAAAGCTCACTTCTCTAGTCTGTAAGCATTCAAGAGGGAACAAACATCGTATAGTTACAAAATTCTACATTGTTTGTCTAGATCTAAAGCATCAGCAGAATATAACTGAAAAGACAATCATAACCAAAAAGCCACGAACGAAAATTTCTTAAACAGCAAGGCCATCAATAACCAAAATCATCTCCAAAACTAAAACTATAGAAAAAACTAACAGATCGAAATTAACTCACCATCCGCCGGATTGCTGAAATTAACGTAAGCATATCCAAGCGATCTGCGGGTAGTAATATCACGGCACACACGGACAGACACAACTTGCCCGACCTGGCCAAATAAATCATACAACTGCGCGTCCGTCACGTTTTGATCAAGGTCCCCAACGTACAGCGCAGTCGACGGGAACGTTAACGGGATCCCGTTTCCTGCGGCGCCAGGAGAAAAGGCGGCGGCAGTCGCCGGCGACCCGTTCGAAACGGCCATTGAAACCTGCGGCGGTACCTGCACCTGCGCCATAAACCGTATCTCTCTCTGTTTTTTTTTACACCTTTTTTCTAATGATATTTACCCTCCTCCCGTAAAAAAAAAAACCCCTAGAGGAGAATAAGCTGAAACAGATAGAACACAAACCCTCCTCCTTTCCAAGAAATCTGACAACGAATAACTGATATCGATACTGGAACGAAAGATCTGGTACAGAAGTCGATATCTTCCCCTTAGGGTTTCTTTAGCTACTTTCTAAGATTTTTTTTTTCTTTTTCTGGGTATAGGCGGAGGCGATAGGGTTGGATAGAAGTTAGGGACGGGGAAGAAACCCTAGGAATGGGCCGAATGGCTGTCCGAGAGGTACGGCGAGGCTTTCTCGTCGATTGAAACGTGGGGTTATAGCGGTGGCGGAAACCCTAGCGGCCGTTGAGGGCTGATCACAGCCGCACGATCGAGTAACCGCTTTGAACCCGGGTTAGAATATTCTATACTAAATTTACTGTTATATATAAATATATATTCGCTGTGTATTTATATTTTTGTACTCAATTTAATTGAGCGTATAACGATTATTTATTTATTTATTCTCATTTATATATGTAGATCACATGTAATAATATCTCATATAACCAAATTTTTGAGCAATTAATTAAATAATACTATGGAGCTATTTGAAAAAAAATTTTATTTTATTTATATTTCACATGAAAAATATATAATTGATGTTTTAAAATATATTATTTTATTTATTTATATGATGATGAAAGTGGCAGTGATAATTATATTTTAAATATTTTTAATATATTTTTGAAAAATTTTAAAGATATAAATAGTTTAAAAAAATATGATATAAATATGTTTTATAAAAAAATAAAAAAATGATCTCTAATATGTCTTTAAAATATAAAAAATTAAATTTTTGAATATAAAGTTTTTAAAAAATGTTAAATTTTAAGTTTATTTTCTTATTCTAACTAAATTTTATTATTTTTTCATAAATTATTATCTTAAAGATTAGTTATTTATTTTTATCAATTATTCAAAGAATGTATCATCATCTGTATTTTTTTAATGGAGAAAATATTTGAGTAAATGTATTTACATTTTTATAACATGTCTTTTAGTTGAAAATTTAAACCAAGTATTACTTTGTTAAATCAATAAAATATTTGAGCATTTTATATAATATTTTCCTTAAACAAAGTAATCATATAAGTTGAGTGGATAATTAGTATGATTGATATTATTAATTCATGTTAAGTTAATTGTATCAAAATATTTTGTTTTAAAAACATATCGACGAAAAAAAATCACCTAATTTAAATTTCATGAGAAATATTTTTTTTTGAGAACCCAAGAAAAGAATACTTTGATCTTTAAATAAGGAACCCAAAGTTGAGAATATTGTGAGTAAGCCCTCACCCAAGATGTCCTTTGTTAACCAATTTAACCAATAAGGAACATCTAAAGATTTTTTTTTTTTTTAAACACAACATAAAATAATCCAATATTCATGAAAGAAAAAAAATAAAAATTTAATCATATTTTTAAATATTATTTTTAAAATAGTTATTGTAATAATATTCATTGTCAATTTATCAAGCTGATGACATTACTCTTTTTTTACACAATAATTCTATAGTAGTTTCATTGTATTATTAATATTAAGAGATAATGAATAGATAATCTAATGATGATTTTAGTGATAGTGATAATTATTAAGATATTAAGCGCAAGACAAACATGAACAATCAGACTTTCTTAGGACAATAAGCTTTTGTTAATCTTAATATAGTAGATCTGATGAAGTCTATTAATGATTATGCTTTATATATTCCTCTAAAATTTATAAATGAAACATGGATTTCAAGTTAAAATATATATTCAATGAGATGAGTCCAACAACACTAAAATCGGGTCAAATCGAGCTCAAATTAAGCTCAAAAGTTATATATGAGGTATTAATGAATGGCCAAATAACTTCCAAATTTGACGTCTTTATACCGAATCGGCACTCAACGTGACAAATCCAACGGCTAAGATCACTGATCGAAGGTCATTTGAATGATCAAATCATTAAAAAACTATTTATGATCAAATGAATCACGCGAACCGTCGATGTTTTGAGATCGCTAAATGACAAAAATACTTTCATAATCCTATAAATAACCTCAATATTGTCAGGGGAGGAAGGAGCTGAACTTGAAAAGTTGAGAGAATAAGTCAAGTTGACTACCACCGTTGTCGCCGACGCTTTATTATCGCCGCCAATCGCCACCAATAACTTATAGTCAACTACGTCACATAATGTTGTAACGATCAATTCATTATCAAGATTTCTCACATAGTTTGTAATCCGCCATAAGACTTAAATTTTGTACTCAAGAAATATATAATGAAGATTTTTTGAGCTATGATTTTCCCTCTTCAGATTTTTTCACATGGAGTTCTTTATTTTCTTTTCAACTATCTACGTACATGCTGGATTTCCCAACAAAGCTAAGGTGTAAAGTTTTATTATACCGCAACTGATTTTCTGGCACGCAACAATGCTCAATATTATAATTCAATTTAGGAGTACGATTAAAATATATATTTTGACGATTTGAGAATACCACATCATTTCAAAAAGAATGTATTCCATATGAGTTAGTCAAAGATATGATATTCTCAAGTAAGATCAAACTCTAGTTCACCTTAAATGAATCATATGTTATTACAATGTAAATCACAAGATGGATTTATTCGAATAAAAATATGTCTATAGTGATTTGTGTATACTATGATCAACCATCAAGATTATGTCAATGTCACTTACAAGCTCAATGCACTCATCTAATAATATTAGGCAGATATAGTGTACATCCATATTTATATATTATTTACTACTTTTTAGTATTCATCATCATTTTGATGTCAAATCAATAAGATTATAGGTAAAACTGATGCAACATTTAATGTGAATGTGCCATATGAAAGTCTGGATACAAGAAAAAAAGGTCACCAAGGCTAACTTTTGATGGTTAGGAGTCATATTGATCATTTTATAAATTAATGGAGGCTATAAATTCTATTATAAGAGGCTTTATTTATAAAATATAAACGGCATCCCAACCATTTTAAGCAAGTGTTATAGGCCTTTGGTCCATAAAAAACCTAGTGTTCTTACTATTGCCTTGTGTTAAGCTTAGATAGAGCCATAGAGCCATAAAGATCTTGCCTCCCTAAGCCCATTGGTTATTCCCTATCCAATTAATCAATCTATCTAAAAAACTTAGTTAGCCTTGAATCCTTTAAACTAGATTATAGCATATGAAACCCTAATCAACATTGAAATTTGTTAATAGATTGAATTATAAGTTAATATGGACCTTTATTAGCCTTAAAATCTATGAGCTAGACTAAACCCCAAGGAATCTTAATTATCCTTAAAAACCATAAGTTATACTAGAAAAAAAAAAAAAATACTATAATTAGTCTTGAAACCCATAGGCTAGACAAAACTCTAGGTAATCCCATTTAATCCAAAAATCCATAGGGGATTATTAGAGATTTAAAAGCTTCTAATAAATACGAATTTAAATGCAAGCATAAGTAAATAAATGAGACAATATACAAAATAATTTTTATATGATTCAACCCTAATCAGTCTACTTTACATGTAATCTCCTCTCAAATTTTTATATGAAATAACTCATTCACTTCTAAAGTTAATGCATGAGTGCACTCTAAAATATGATTACAAACAAATGATAATACTTAGTCCTCCAAGATTGTAAAAAATCTTAAGAATGAAAAAGAAAAAAAAAATCTTTTGATCGCTGAAAAAGGATGATACCTCCATGATTTCATGCTTAGAAGAACTTAATTTGATGGCTTTTCCTCTCACTTTGCTCTAGAGAATGGCTAAATGCTTGACAACTTAATTTGATCATTGTAGTGGTATGTCTTTATGCTAACCTATAAATAGGGGGTGAAAAGGAGGAGCCCAGGGACGTTCAATCATTTGCTTGAGCCTTATAGTTTATGGCAATAATGTAACATAGTGAAATCACAAAGCTTCCTTCTCTAGATTTTCTCTCTACTTATCTCTTGTTTTTTAGCCATTCTTGTTAGTAAAATTATGGCGTTGCCCGTGAATAATATGAATCCAACACTACAACATTACAGAACATTTAAAGAGCTTAATTAACAAAAAATAAACACAGAAGATAAAAGCAATATATCCAAGAATTTTTTCTAGATAAAATCAACATAAACTAAAGGAACAACAGAATTGTATGTACTGATACTAGCCCTGTAACCGTAGAGCCAGCTTACGCACTAACCTCTCATCAAAAGAAGGGTCTATTTCAGCAATTTTATGCACAAACTCCATGGCTTCATTGTGCCTTTTTGCTTTACAGTAACCATCAATCATCGTCTTATAAGTTAACTCAATAGGCCTGCAGTCATGGCTCATCATATAACTAATAACATCATCAGCCTCCTTGAACATCCCCCTGCTCGCATAAGCACCAATGAATGTATTATAAGTGACTATGCAAGGTCTAATCCCAGCTTCAATCATCTCTGAGAAGATCCTTATGGCTTCTTGCATTAGCCCTTGCTTGCAAAAACCATTAATTACAGTATTGTAGGAGATAACATCAGCTTTCAAATCCAAGTTCTGAAAGTTTATCAGAACTTCTTCTGCTTTCCAACACTCACCACACTTTGCATACATATCAATCAAGCTGTTATGTGTGATTAGATCAGGCGTCAGCCCACTTTGATGGATCAAATGGAACATCTTGTGGGCTCGATCATACATTGCATTCTTAGCATATATGCTTAGCATAGAATTCAGAATTACAAGATCAGGTTTATAACCATTCCGTGTCACCTCGTCAAAAGCTCTCTCCATCCCCTTCAACTCTCTGCATTTGAAATTTGAAATGATTAGTGTTCTTAAAATCACCCAGCTTGGGAACATCTCGCCGGTATAAACCTTTTCTTCGATTGCTGCTATCCCTTCAACATATCTTGCCTTTGCATAGGATTGAAGAAGTAAGGAATATGAAAGCTCATTAGGTTTGCATTTCTGCTTTTCATTTCATTCAACACAGACTCGGCAGCAAGCCAGTCACCTTTTCTAGCAATTGCATTCAGCAGTGCATTGTAACTTGTAAGAGAAGGGCAATATCCAGCTTCAGTCATTTCCTCATATAACTTCAAAGCTCGAGCACTTGAGCCAGACCTTCCATAAGCAGAAATCAGAGTATTGAAGGTATCGCGATCCGGCTCAACGCCACAACTCTTCATTTCCGCAAGTACTTGGCTAATATAGTGCTCCATGCCTCTCTTTCCACACAAAGCAAGCATAGTGTTCCATGTGACACGATTAGGAACACAGCCATCAGATCTCATCTGGAAGAGTATCTCAAACATCTCTGAGTTCCTCGACTTTTTTGCAAGCATTCCAAGAATAGTATTGTAGGTACAAACATTTGGAACACAGCCAAGTTCCTTCATTTTCCTGAACAAACTCAACGCCTCATCTTCCTTCCCAGCCTTTCCATATCCACTGATAACTGTGGTATAAGAGACAGTATTTGGAGTAATTCCTTTACAGGCCATTGTATCCAACAAGGCAGCTCCTTCTTCATAAAACCCAGATCTAACATAAGTTGCAACGAGCTCATTGTAAGTTACTGAATCAGCAGAGCAGCCACTCTCTTCCATTTCCTTGAGAACACTCAATGCCTGTGGTAAATTCCCAGCTTTCCCAAAAACCTGAAGGAGAGCATTTTGAGTGACAAGCCCAGGTGAAAACCCCGGGACTTCAAATGGTTAAAGAACTCCACAGCCTCATCGACCAACCCATCTCTCCCGCAAGCGGCGATAACAGTGCTAGTAGTGAACTCGTCGAATTCTAAACCTCTGTCGGTCATCTCATCCAAAAGGTGTAAAATTTGAATCCAAGATCCGCCCATCTTTCCATAGACATCGAGCATGACGTTGTAGGTGACAATGGTGGGTGCAAGATTATTGCTTTTAATCTGGGCGAACAATTCCACGGCCCTCTGGAACTTGCCTGAGCGGGAATAGGCGTGGAGGAGGGTGGTGTAAGCGCGGATATCGATAAGGTAGTTGTCCAGAGGAATTGAGTCAAACAGTTTGCAGGTAAGGGAGTGCTGCGACTCACGGCCGAGGACTCGGACAATGACCTCGATGGCCGGGGCATCAAGCTTGGGTGTAGCATCGGAAGCTAGCCATTGGAAGAGCAGAAGAGCACGCTCCCAGTCGCCAGCGACGTCAAGGGCCTTGAGAAGGCCGACGGTGTCGAGGGCGAGAATGTCTGGTTTAGAGGAGCGGAGGAAGGAGGGGAGAGATGGAGAGGTTGGGAGAGGATGCGGCGGAGAAAGAAATTGGCTTTAGGGGAGAGGAAGGCGAGGCGGGGGTCATTGAAGGGGTCATCAATGGAAGAAAGTGGTGAGAGGCGGCAGTCGGGAGCTGCGGAAGTGGAGGAGGAAGAACAAGGTGGGTTGTGGTGGGTGAGAAGGGGGAGGAGGGAGTCAAGGGGGAGAGAAGGGGACGCAGGAGGAGGAGGAGGGGGAAGGGAAGGGCCGAACTTTAGGTGTTGGGGAGGATGAGCAGATGTTTTTTTGTGGGGCTTGGCGGGATGGAGAGGTGGAGAAGGGCGGTTACTGAAGATGGCTCCTTCCATGGATGGAGTGATGTGAAAAAAATAGAAGACATACATACAAGATAGGAAGCAAAGAGGGAAGGCGATGGGATTTTGTCTAATCGACCATGGTTGGTCTGTGATGCTCCGAAAATGTGGCTTTTTGATCAATAGAAAGCATAGGATGGACTACTGGGAAGTGAGAATTATGGAAATTCTCCTGTTTCAGAAGACTAGTCAACCTTCAGGCGGGCCGTGGAAGTATCATCTGAGTGAAACGGCCCAATTTTTAAAGCCCATTGTTTTCTCGAATATTTTTTGGCCACGAGCCCATCGTCTCTCCCCCTCTGTCTCTGTCTGTCTGTCTCTCTCTCTCTCTCTCTCTCTCTCTCAGGAAGGCTTCGGATTGGCGACTTGAGATTTCATGGCTTGGGTGGCATCGTCGGGATGCCTCTCGGCGGCTTTCGTGGTCCATCCGTGCCCGCCCTGCCTCCGCCCACGCGCCGGCGTTACGTTTTACGTGGCGCGGTTTGGTGGTCTGCATGGCTCCGGAGGAGGAAAAGATGACTCGCCGCTCACCTCTCGATTTCCCCATCGTATGTATCTCTTTCCGCATTCATCTCTTCCAATCTCTCTTCCACCTATGTTTTTTTTTTCTTTTTTTTTTAATATAGATATATAAATTCTCTGTTCGTGTTGACCTTGACACATATAAAAATCTCATGAATGAAAATTTAGGATTCATTAACAATCAGATTACGATTAGGGCATTCGTTAGGGGCGTATGCACATCCCTTATTTTGCTCAGCTTGTAGTTTTGAATGGTTAGCTTTGCAAATGTATAAAACAATGTTTAAATTATAATGATCGTCATCATCATTAGGTTTTCCGCAACTACAGAGGGCCACCGAAGAAGTTGGATTAGATGCATTGATTGATTCCGATGGGGAATACCAAAGTATTAATCTTGAACTTGAAGCTTAGCTAATTTAGTTCATTATAACTTGTTATGTAAGATTCTGTTTGCAGTACAAGCCAAATATTCTTCACTTAAAATATGAAGATTTTCTTGTATAGATCCAGCCATTTATCAATTGTGGATAGTTCTCTAACATTCCTATTGTAAATCTTTGTAACCTTGAACAGAAAGGGAGAGAAAGGTAATGCAGAGTTGGGAAGGAGTTGGATAAGGTGAAGCATCATAATGAAAAAGACAGCAGAAAGTAGAGAATCATCAGAACCAGTTTGTACTCTTTTTCTTTCTTTTGATGGAAAGATCTGAGATTTTAATGTAGTTGGCCATGCTTAGAAATGGAATTGTATGAACAATGACTAGTGTTGTTGGATTACTCAATCAGTCTACCTGTAAATTGCGCCTGGATTGATTTGGATTGAATTTACCATATCTAGATTTTCTCTAATTAAAAGCTTATCTGTCAAGGCTAGTTACAAACAATGGTCACTCATCTTAAACTTAGATGCTAGGTATATATTTCATAGTTATTGCTGATTGCTAATGTATATTAACATAATTTTAATTGTAGAAGTATTTACTCTTTTGATTTAACTTAGTTGATAATAACTGATTCATGCTAGTGCTTAGGAGATGCATAATTCCATTTTTGGTAGGTACAACTATTGTTTGTTCAGTGATTTGTAGACCAGGAGGTGTAATTTGAACTTGAGAACTTTTCAAGATGAAGATTATATAATGTATGCATTGGCTGTTTTCAAATTTCCTTTTTAGTATTTGATGGGGTTACTTGGAACTTTTGTTTCTAGTTATTCAATAGGATGGAAAGTTCCTTGTTGATTATTGTTGTTCCATTTATTTCTAAGGGTCATTTCTCACAATTTCGCTTTGGTATTTACAAACTTATGCTTATTCATTGGGTCTATGTACATAGTTTAACAATTTCTGATGGATAAATTAGCAATTACCTGAGGATTATTTGTATTTTTTTTAAAGAGTCATTAGTCTATTTAAAATATCATTAGGAAGTTTTTATATTTTATTCAATATTTTTATTTGTCATTTTTGGGCTGCAGGATAGAATGAATTAGCACATGTAGAAGAATGCTTGATTTAATTTTTCTCACTCGAGTGAGTTTTGTTACATTTACATAGGGTTCAACATGGAATGATGGTTACGCTTTCTTTAAAAAAATGTTTCAAAGATTATAGATGTTAGGCCTCTCCATATTTGTTGGCCTCTCTTAGGTGATTCGGAGGTTTACTATATGCCTATTCTTATAGGAAGGTGTTTTTGTTGAGCTTAGCACTTAGAGAGTTATATACAGTTTTGACGAGTGAAGCTAGAATGGTGGTTCAAAATTATGAAGAATATGGCATGAAGTGAATAGCATAGGGTGAAGAGAAAGAATCAATGGAGTAGTCAATCTATGGGGGAAGAAATATCTACTCATTTGTACTACTTAGTCGATTGTTATCCTTGGAGCCTTTTGTTTCAATATCATTTATTGTTAATAGGGGGCTTAAATAAAGAATATTGGAGCTATAGGTCACAAGGAACCTAAATGCTTTTTCCAATAATTATCATTGCTTCTCCTAATTTATGAGGGCTTTCATTGGCAAGCTTTAATTGTTTTGAATAGAAGTATATTAGAATACATATCAAAGTTCATCATTATTTTTTCTCACTTTTAATCATAATTATTTTTTTCTCTTCTCTCAATTTTATTATAAATATTACTATCTATTATGAAAGGCCAACCTTATCATGGAAATAAGATAATAATATACTTATTATTTTAAAGATATTTGCATACATACCACTCAAATCATATCTATTTATAAGTCTAACACCCTATCTTATTTTTACTACCAAATCCATGCTTTTGCCCATGCCATGATGAACAAACTATCAAGAATTTGATAGAAACGGAAAATATGGGTTGAGGTTTTGTTTTTGAATTTCGATATTTTGTGAAAATTTGAAAATTAGATGTAAACATAATTTCTCCTTATTTTTAATTGTGGTAGCCATACATGGATTATTTTAATATGACAATATTGTTAAATATGGGGATAGGTTGGGCGTAGATGATAGGATAATGACGTGGAGTTTAAATTTAAAATAGTGATATTGTTAGATTAATGTACAATTTTTAGGTAGCTAATTAGATTTTGGTGCCAATAAATAAGTGTATTAATATTCGATTAATCATCGATGAAAAATATTAGATTCTCTATCTCTCTCTCCCAAACTATTGGATCTCCTTTTGGTGAAGATCCCAAGGTGCTTTTCCTCAACCTATTTATCTTTTTATTCTACTTTGTTTCTCTACTAGCATTCTCTCTCCTCAAATTCTCTCTCTAACCAAGAAAAGGCTTGAAGAGGGATCAAGGTGTCAAATTCAATATAGAAAAAGTATGCACAATGACAAAGTAATCCACTCTCTTATTCTATTTTTGTTGTTAATACATCTTTATTTCCCTACACCAAGATTCTATCTCACAGTCACTCTTTTGCACTATTTCTAAAACTCTTTTGGCCAATCACCCTAAGAAACCTATACAGTTCTTCGTAATGATGTTATTTATAATATATTTTCCTTACACATAACATAATTACTTGATTAAGTATGCATTGGAAATTAATTTTTATTGTCAACCATCAATTATCACTCATTAACTACCTCATTAAATTAGACCCCTATCCACCAATTACCCCCACCAATCATTTCATTTTAATTTGCTGAGCGTTTATTTTGAGATTATATAAAGTATATATAAGAGAGTAAAACATTCCTTTTATTTTGTTGATTGATTCCCTAATGTAATGGGTAAGTGAGTTTCTTTGAGTAAGTGATTCCGTAAATGTTATGGGTGAGTGTGTCCTTGTAGTTTGGAGTGAGTGACTCCTCATTTAAAGAAACTCACTACCTTTGCCGGTCCCAAGTCCGGATGTGAAAAGTGGAGGGTTGCGATAGGTAGTCGACAGCCAGCATAAAACTTGTCGAAATAATCAAGACATGAATCCTTTAAATCATTATAAAAGACGTTAGCCCCTAGCGCAGATTACTTGAATACTGAAAATGTGAGTCGCCGTGATGCCGGTGTGAAATAAGCAAGGATTCTACATTATGGACGGATGCGTAGAGAAGTCCATGAAACTAATTAGGAGATCTTGGAATATGGTACTCTTATAAAATTAATTAATTAATGATATTATGATTCATGAAGATAAATATTTTATGTGAAACTAAATGGGTTGGGGATAGGCCAGAGATTGATAGTTTAGGTTTTAACTGGTATTCAAGCAAAAGAACTAAAAACAGAAAGGTGATTATAGATAAAAGTTTGAAGGATAATGTTATAAATATTAATGTGGAGATAAATTATACTTTAAAGATTATTGATATTAAGATTATCAATGTTATAAGTGTTTACGCTCAAGTAGGTTTGGATGTAGTTCAAAGAAAAATCGGAATAATTAGAGATTAATACAAAGATATCTCTCAAGAAAAAAAAGTATTTTGGAGGAGATTTAAATGGACATGTTGGTAGAGTAGAAGATTTTAAAAGTATTCATGGTTATAGATTTAAATGACTAAGATAGGATTATATTAGATTTTCCTCTTTAATTTTGTAGAATAGCTACTTTATTTAAGAAAAGAGATGAATATATTATTACTTATAAAATGGATCAAGAAACACGATTGATTATTTTCTCGATAAAAAAATAGATCGCTTAGATCAGAAAGATTCAAAGATCATTCCAAGTGAAAATTTAAGATTCAACATCGATTTTAGATTTTAAGATGAAAGGTTGTAAGAGGAAAAATAAATCAAATTATTGTCGAGAATTAGATGAGACACTTAAAGAACACAAATAAAAATATTTTAAGAGCTACAAGAGATTAGAATTTGGGATGTTCATAAAAGTTTTAACGTTATGAAAAAAAAATTAAAGAAAGTACTAAAGCTGGAGAAAAGAAAAAGTTTCTTTTAATAAGAATAGGAATGAGAAAAAGATAAAGAAATAAGAAGCATTATAAAACTTGGTTTAGATGTAAAACTGGAGAATGGGAAAGATATAAAGTCTCAGAGATTCTAAGAAAATAATATATGACGAAAAAATTTAAATTATAGTGATTTATAGATAGATTAGATCAGAAGGTGAAAGATGTATGTAAATTAACAAAAAAAAGAGATAGGAGATAAAGATATAGTTGAGTGATTAAGGATGAAATAATAAAGATTTTTCTAGAAAAGATATTGAAAATAGGTGGATGAGATTTTGATAAACTTTTAATGAAGGATCCGAAAGACGATTGATTTTAGAACCTTAATACCTAAACAAAAATAGAGAATTTCATTTTATCGTCAGATTAGTAACTCGAGAAGCTTTAAAAAAATGAAATGTGGAAAACAAGTAGACGATAATATTCCAATAAGTGTGGAAATGTTTAGGAGATCAAGGAATTTCTTAGCTTACAAATCTTTTAATGTTATTTTAAAGACTAAAAGATGTCGATGAGTGAAGAAAGAGTTTGTTGCTATATTTTAGAATAAAGGTGATGTACAAGAGTGTGCAAATTATGAGGAATTAAGTTAATGTGTCATACATTAAAATTATGGGAGAGAGTAATTGAGCATGTTACGATGTGATACAAAGTTTCTCACAATCGCTTTGTTTCATGCTGTAGATCTACTATGGATATTATACATTTGTTAAGAGGTTTGATGGAGAAGCATAGAGAAACTAAGGAGGATCTATATATGATATTTATTGATTTAGAGAAAGTTTATGATAAAGTTTCAAGAGATGTTCTTTGGAGAGTGCTAGAAAAAGGAGTTAATATTGGTTATATTCAAGTCATTAAGGATATGTATACTAGAGTCAGAACTTGTGTCCAAACACAAGGAGGATTGATAAAATATTTTCCTATTTCATTGGATTACATCAAGGATCGCCTTGTCTTTTACTTTAGTTATGGAAGTTCTTACTAGGCATTTACGGAAGATGTACCTTGGTGTATGCTTTTGTCGATGACATTCTTCTTGTTGATAAGACTAGAGAGAGTCCAAGAGAAACTTGAATTATGGAGGTCAACTTTAGAGTCTAAAGGTTTAAGTAGATCTAAACCCAATATATGGAGTAATTTTAGTTGTAGAAGTTCTGTAGTAGAGTGACAGTGAACAAGTCAAAGAGTGAGTGATTCAGATGTTTAGGCTCATTGTTCAAAAGCGATGGTGAAATAAATGGAGAGTATTAAGAGTTGGATGGATCAAGTGGAGGAACATCCGCCTATAGATAATAGAAAATTTAAAACATAAAATTTTATAAGATGGTAAGTGCAAGACTTATGGTAAAAAAAGAAAAGTATAAGATAAAGACTAAGTTAAGTGAGAGATGAGGATGCTTAGGTGGATGAGTGGCTTTACTCTTAGAGATGAAATGCAAAATGAGTATGTTAGGGAAAAAGTTGGAGTACCCAAAGCGATAAGATTAGAGAGAGCCTTAGATGGTTAGAAGAGTAGATGCATGGTCTTATGTTAAGAAAAGGTAAGTAGACCTAAAAAAGACTTGCAAGATGTATAAAATGACCTAAGATATGAATTAAATGAAATTTGACATAATAGGACATAATGTAGTGAGAAGGGATTCATGTGCCAAGCCATCACTTAGTGGGATTAAAGCTTATTGTTGTTGTGGTGATAATCCTTCTTCTTACTTTCAATTTATTTTACTTTCTAATGTTACGTCAAATTGGTATTATAGAGTATATCATCATGTCTTAGCTCGAGCATCTTTGTAGGTATCAATCTATGATGATGGGAATTTTTTTTTGGCAAAAATCAAACTCGTGGTCGATTTCTTACATTATGAGAACAATAGTGAAGTTTTTATTAAGAATTAGTGTTTGTTTGAGACAGCTACAATTATTTGAAAATGAAGGTGTTGTAGAAGAATCATTATTAGCGTGAACTCACAAATTTTTTTTTTTCAAAAGTCAAACCGCGCGGAGCCAAGTCAGGTTGGAAAATATAACTTTTAGCCAGATTCTTCAAAATGTGGGGTATGATACCCCAAAACAACTGCGATCTTTGTACGACCATTTCCACCAAAGCCACCCTTAATTGTTCTTCTCAATTGTCATTTACCGTGTACTAACCACCTCATTGAATTGCACTTTCCAACCAAAACTATTTTTTTTTAAGTATCTTCATTTAATGGGCATTGAGTTTATTCTTGAGGCTATAGAAGCCATGGATATGGAAGAGTTTAAAGTGGAGCTTAATGGAGTAAGAGATTCCTTTTATTTAGGTAGGTGATTTATGAATGCAATGAGTGAGCGAATCTTTTTAGGTGATTCTCAAATGTTGTAAGTGTGTCCTTGTAACTTTCAATGATTAAACTCCCATTTTATCTTATGTACTTATTTCTTTATAATAATGATTCTTTTTTGTATCCACTTTCAATTTTATTTCACTTTCTCGGACTTCATCATAAATTACCTTTTAACTTGACATATAATTCACTATAGAATCTTTGATTTTGGCTTAGCTTTATAATATTGCAACTTTGTAGATCATTTTGGTAAGATACTATAGATCTTATAGATTATGAGGAGTGTGATTAAGATAGAATTATGATGAAAATAAGGGTTGATGATTTTAACCTTAAATACAATCATCCTAAAAGTTCTAATCCTATCCCTTCATCAAAAGCCAAAAGAAAAAAATTATTAATGATATTCCATCAGAAAATCCATTAATCAAATATGAATAATGATATACCTTTCGAGTTAGAAACTCTTAAAAATAAATTTAGTACCATTTGTTCTTTGATTTGAACAAACTTATAATCAAATTAATTATCTCAGTGAGACAAAACTATGATACTAAAAAACACTTCAATTCAAATCTAAATGAACTTAAATCTAAAAGTGTGGTTGAAACTTTATGATATTAATGGGAGAGTTAAAATTTTATATACTTAAGTTCAAATCGAATGTCTCATCAAGACAAATTTAATGAGCTAAAATCACTCAATTTTGATGTCATTAAGATACCTAAATACTAAATAAATGATCAATAATCAAATAAATCAATATGGCTCTTATTAAAATAATGAAGGTGTTACTCTTAGAACTTTTAAATAAGCCCTTATTCCTCATATAAGAGGAGATTTGGACTTGAGTTTGGATATTACTTGGGGATCTTAGGAACTTTAGAGCTTTACTTAATATTCAACAACAACCATCATCATCTTATTGCCATTATTAGATCACCTTTGCCTAATTGTCATCGTCCGACTAATGTCATTTGAGCTTGTTACTTAATCATCATCATCTTACACCATTGGTTGACTGTCATAATTCATTCATCATCATCTACTATCATTATTTGATTGTTGCACTCAACCATCATTATTTGATTATCATTATCTAATAAGCATTGTTTGATTATCATTGCTTATCTAACATCATCCAACCATCATAATCACCCCTACACTACTACCCCCACAATCTCTGTTGTAATTACAATAGATTAAGCAAGAGCTTCTAGCTTTGTAATTTCATCGTCTCTAGTTATGGGGAAGAGTATTTTAAAGCTTCAAATACATAATGAATTATTTCAACTAGGCCAAATCATGCGGATTTTCTTTTCTTTTTTTCAAGTAAAAACTCTAGTTTTTTTCTATCATAATCTTTTATTTATGTGTGTGCAAGATCTTGTGTAAAGCTAAGACCTAAAAGCTTCACTTTATTGCCATTAATTTTCTTGCATGCAACAATAAACAAATAGGACAGAAATCTTCTTTGCTGGACTCATGCAGTTGGTGACATCCTTAAAAGTTTCTTCTCTTTAAACTCAAGTTAACATTGCCATCACTAACCACTAACTAGGAACCGTGATAAGAAGGCATTGTTTCCTAAAGTTATTAAATGAGGTGATGGAGATGATACATTGTAAGATGAGAGGAGAGTTTCTACAATCCCTATCAAGAATTTATTTCCATTCAAAATGAATGTGAAATTGGAATTGTATACTTTTGATTGGTTAGTGAATGTTGACAAGGTATATAGAACTATTGATCATTTGGAGGCTTGCTTCTCCATCCACTAACACAATAATGTATACAAGTTTAATTTGCTCATCTTAATTTGTTTTTGAATGAGAAATTTAAATCATTGCATGATCCAAATGACGTGATCATGGTTTAGGGATTACTCAAGACTCAGTACCACCCGTAGACATAACAAAGAAAGTTTATCTCGATTAACTCTAAAATTTGACATTATTTCATTATGATTATGTCTTGTAATCCACTCATTTCCCATGTTGACAAGGTATATAAACTTGAAGTATCTCATTTGATTAGCCTCTTATGTGAATCCTAAATAATCATTTTCACTCTTATTGTAACAATTGAGAGAAAGATTTGAGCAAAAGTTGTCGGAGTACACAACTAGATTTCACATGAAAGAAATCGCCTTAAAATTTGTGTTTCAAAGTAATTTTGTCTTCATAAAGTATTTTGTGTGGTTGCATGGGGATGTTGATAGGAATTGAAATTTCTTCTAGTTTATACTATTTTAGAGCTAGTTCTAAAACAATAACTAGAAAATAAAAGAGCAAATTGAGCTCTAAAACAAAAATAAAAATAAAAATTAGACTAAGAAAAATTTTGTTGCAAAGAAAGGAAAAGAAAAAAATATGTCATGTTATATGTATTACAAAATTAGTGGTTGTTATAATTAAAGTTGATTGAAACTCTATTCAGAACTTTAAAATAAGAATGTAGCTAAGGATAAAGCATGCGCCAACAAGAATTATAAAAGTGGTGGAGTTTAATGTGGAATGTGATATTCCAAAAGTCATCTTGATGGAGCAATTTAAAAAAACTTTTTTGCTTCAATGTTTTGGTCAAGATGTTTTCGTTATAGTTATCAGACACTAGAAGCAAAAAAGAATTCATTCTTCAAGTAGTTGGTGGAGACGTAAGAATTGATTACAAACCCATGTTAAAAACCATACTCTTTTGAGTGAATCCAACAAGAGCTAGATCATGTGATTAACAAGTTGTGTGCCTTCAAGTTCATCATTATTATAGACTTCATTGATGAGATAACTTGCAAGCCGACAGTTATAGATGCTTGTAATGTTATTCTAGGTCATCTTTGGTGGAGATGAGT
Source organism: Cymbidium sinense (assembly GCA_021442155.1). Lineage (NCBI taxonomy): Eukaryota > Viridiplantae > Streptophyta > Magnoliopsida > Asparagales > Orchidaceae > Cymbidium > Cymbidium sinense. Next base: position 188,195,591 of record CM038216.1, read on the forward strand.
CATTTTTTAGTTAAGGGAGAGAAGTTTTTGATTAAAATATTTTCATCCATTTAATATTTTGATCATGCATCTCTTAAATGATAAAAAGAAAAATAAATGCATGCTATAGTTTTGTAATGTTTTTTTACATGAGAAAATAATAGAAAAAAAAATGTAAATTTTATATCTATCTTATGCTTGACTTTGTCATGAAATAAGCACAAAAAAATTGCATAAATTCTCTACACTATTGAGAGAGGATATGAATTATCACCAGAAAGGGCAACTTAGTACAAAATGCCCCTAATTAAAGTAGCTCTCTTGCCTAATTAAGGCATATTGATACTTTGCTTTAGAAAGTATTGAGATTAAGGGATGAGTTTTTTTTGTGCTTGTAGACAATGCCATTTTAATTGCTTAGCATATAGTTTTTTCAATGGTGATAGTGCCCAATAAGAGTAGTGGACGATGGATGTTAGATATGCATAAATTGTCATGCACTAATCAAAATCAATATAAAAAATATTTATCCTTTTCTCTTAAATTTGTCTATCATTAGATCAAGATTAATGAGGACACCTTGAAGATAGCCTCTAGTATTTGCTAAGGACTATACCAATGGAAGGTGATGTCATTTTTCTTATGCAATACTCTAATCACCTTTGTGCCTTCAAGAGATTGATGAATAAGGTCCTTAGCATTTTCATGATTTTTTTATTATTTTATATTAAAATTTAATTTTAATAAATATAACAAATTTGAAATTGCATCAACAACACCTATATAAGTTTCTTCGCAATTTGGATAACTCTTACTTTGTAATCTCAAAAAGTGCGAGTTAGAAAATTGAACTATCTAATTTTTTATGTTCTCTTTTTTTTTTTTCTTGATTAAATATCTTTGATATACCTGAATTCTTCTTGAATCTAACTTTTAATAGACAAAAGCTAATGAATTAGACTTATAAAAAGAGAAGATGGAGATGGAATTTAGTAGAAATCATTCAAGATGAGAAATTTTTTTGAGAGATGGATTACTGGGTTTAGATTTTTGAGAAGGAGTCTTAGGATTATGATATCTTTTGTAGGAGAGAAGGTGATGTGGGGAGAAGAAAGATTAATTGTGAGGAGAAACACCCAATGAAGGAGGGAGAGAGAAAGAGAGAAAGAGAGAGAGGAAAAAGTTGTGAGAACAAAGAAAGGATTGTTTAAAATTAAACTCATAATTTATTATTCAATTATAAGTTATAAAGCTTATGTTTGTAGAAATATGATCATAATTTAAAAGTCATAATAAATTTACAACTTGAATATAAAGAAGTCATAAAAATTGTCATATAATTCAAAATATGGATAAGCCTAATAGTAAGCACGATATAAATAAAATAAAATTGTCAAACTAATTTGAAATAGTAGAAAATTCTAGAAAAGACTAGGATACTTTTGATGTATGACATTCTTTTTTTATGCCACTTAGTTCACCTAGCATAATGTTTAATTTAGGAGGCATATGTATCATACAAATGAAGATCATATTTATCTCCCTGCTGTAAATCATATTCTTGATAATATTTTGAGTTCATATGCTTATGAGATTAATGAAACATCTCAATAAATTTTTAATATTGATACCAAAGTGAGTGAGGCATGATAGTGCTGTTGTTCTAAGCGAGTTTATATGTTTGCAATGTTATCTCTCAAGTATGCCCTATGCATCTTACACACACACATTAATTCATGTTGGTTAAGTTTAGTGGTGGGATGGAATGGGTAAAGGGAAATGGATGGATATGGGAAGCTAGAGTTTATATACAATTTCTTTCTGAACATTGGCTTTGATATTAAATGATATTGGGAAAAGATTAATTTGATCCCAATCTATTAATGTGCCCTTGATGATGATTTTAAAAGCTTGATTTTTTTTTTTCTTGATCTACATGGTAGGAAGACATTCATGCATTTGTGTACATGGTAGGAAGATTAATTTGATCCCGACCCCACCTAGTGGGATTAAGGCTTGTTGTTGTTGTGTTGTTGTTGTCCTACATGGTAGGAAGACATTCATGCATTTGTGTTCTTGGGAGCAAAGCCTTTCAAACTTCTTGAGATATTATAGTAAGGGAGAGAATAGGAATGAGGATGTTAGGTTGAGGTTGGGCTGGTGGTGGGGGTGAGGGTGAGAAAGCATAAGGGGGAGCACTGTGAGCACAAGCAAGCGAGAGAGAGAGAGAGAGAGATATACACACACACACACACACACAGAGAGAGAGAGAGAGAGAGAGAGTGCAAAGCATGTGGGGGTGGAATATCTTGGAGAGAGTATAGAGAAGAGAACAAAGGATATGTAATTTTTTTTAAAATGTAAATGTTTCTTGAAATTTTCATTTACAACCAATAATACCACCATTTTATTGAAATATTATCATAATTCAAAACTCTAAATTAAATTTCAAACTTAACTCTAGATTAGTCCTGAAAATCCTATCATAACATTTTTTTAAAATCTAATTAAATGCATAAAAATTAAAATAAAATTTTAAATTATTTAGAATAATCTTGATGCATATGTTATCATGCATTAGATAAATTCCTTATATTTTTAGTCATACCTCTTTGTACAATCAAAAGTTTCATGCTTTAAGGTTTATACTATATTAAAGATTCACACAAGGCATTGTAGTGTGTTTTGTTAGGCCTCTAGATGGCAGACCACAGATTAGATATTTTTTAACTTTTTTTCTTTTATTGTAATCATAAGAATGTAGAATTCAGTTTACTAGAAATTTGTGGCATGATTCACTGTGCATAGGCTGTCAAGGCAAGCTGAGGAATCTCTATAATATTTCAAGAATCTCTTGGTGACATATTTCTTAGGTTTTTAAATAAAAAATTTACAAACTTTAGGGGTTGTTTGGTGTCTCTTTTGTTTTTATTTTTTATTTTTATTTTATTTTATTTATATTTTAATTTGAAATAAAATATGTTTGATAGCGATAGTTGTTTTTAAAAATACTCAGAATATTCAAAAATTATTTTGATTGTTTTTAAAAATAATATGATTTATTTTCAAAATTATAAAATAAAAATACTTAAAAAATAAACTAAATAAATATATTTTAAAAAATAACATAAAACTAAAAATAAAAAAACACTATATAAATTTGATCTCAAAAAAGTCCTTAGTTTTCCACATTTACATTGCAATGAAGTTGTGATAGGAGTGTAAATAGCAAAACATGAGCAAGATTGCTATGTGTTCATGTTCATAATACGATCTAAATTCTTGATTTGTGTCGATCCGCCGGTTTGAGTTACGTTCATGTTGACTCACTTTGGAACCCGGCCGATTCCGAGAAAGTGGAATGACCGATTTTTCGAGTCGTTGGATCGGTGTTTGTACTTACCGTTGGATCGAGCCCTCGGATCGAGTTTCTCTAAATCTTGAACCGTCGATTTGCCTTGTGCTCTTTCTGCCCTTGGATGTTTTGATTGAGCGATCTCTTACCTTGAACTTATATCCCGTGATGAGATCTAAACCCTCGATTTAAATGACGCTGAACGATCTGAGCCGTGGGATGACACTTCTGTTGAAAACTTGCCTTAATCTTTTTGTGGTTTTGTTTTCTTCGAGTCGAGTCATCGAGTGAGAAGAAGAGGAGAGCTCGGAGGAGGAGAACCTAGGGATTCTCAGACGGTTTCCGGTGAGGAAAACCTAGAGGAGGAAGAAGAAGATGAAGAAAAGGGAGGCGAAGAGCTAAGTTTCACGTAAATTGTTCATCCCCTGCTTTCGTCTTTCCTCTATTTATCTTTCTTTCAGCGCTTTCTACATCTTAACGCGATTGCTAGATTACGGTTCTTACCTCTGTCGTATATTACATTATCGATGTGGCCACGGCTTTCTTGAGGTCTTGATGTGTCGTTCTGGATTTGCTTTTGGCCGTTGTGTTCTTGTTATCTGCTCACTGGGATACCTTCTGTTTAACTTTATGTTTGCAGGAAAGGCATTGGAGTGCTTAACTTGTCATTTATCACATTGTTATATATGTAATTAAATGCTGTTGTTATTTACTGGCTATTCTGAACTTCTGTAATGGATTCTTGTAATGGTAATTCTTAATGTTGTATGCTATATTTTGGCCTTTAGAGGATTTGGGATCATATCAGTTCAGCTCGTTCAAATTTGAGTCGAAGCATGATATAATCATTCTACTTATCTGTGTGTGAAAGAATATATATATATATATATATATATATATATATATATATATATATATATATATATATATATATAAAATGTAAATACCAACTTTAATGTTAGATATATAAATATATAAGAATTATGTGGTTTGTATGTAAATCTTCTTATATATCTCTCTATGTGTATGTGTGTATTTCAAGCTATATTGAACTAAAAGTAATTGAACAAGGTTCTATTTGTATAAGCTCCCTCACAAACGAGTCGAATATATGATGTTCGTTTATAAACAATGAGCTTTTTAATAATCCTAGCCATGAGGCTTATAAGATGATGGCCTTCTTGTTCAAAGAGAGGTACCTTTTCTTTTAGTTAATTCAATGAAAGAAAAGAAGTTAAATGCTTGGATAATATGATATATTTCTTTTAATTTCTTTTGTAAAGCTTATTAAGTTTTCCCATAACTATTATCTACCAATCAATGAACTTTACCATATAAATTTTATTTATTGCAGGAATGGGAAAGGCCAAAGCTGACGATATATTTCAGGTTTAGTAATGAAGACTCCACTTCCGATCCACCGGAGGAAGATGAGGAAGATGAAGAGGAGAAGAAAGAGGAGGAAGAAGAACAAGATCCAGACAAGGAAGATCCTGAGAAGCCTGAGACGGCGAGTTAGTTTCAGCTGCTCTCTCTTTTATTGGTTGTAGAAGATCACATGAGAAAATATATTTATTCTCTTAGGATAAGATGAGAATGAGAGGCCAAAAGCATAATTTTTATCACTTATATCATAAATTATGTTAAAATTGTGTAGCTTTGAATGAGTTCAAAGAGTATTCTTTATGCTTGTCTTTAAATTCATGTATGTTTCTTGCTTTAAAAAATAAGTTATAAGGCTCTAATAAGCCAAACAATAAGATCATGTAGTAAATTATTTCTTAGTTGGAAATATTGTTTGTTCTTAGTTGTATGTGCATAACATAATAACTATAAGATATTTTATATACTTTGAATTAAATAAATTAAGATTAAATATATATATATATATATATATATATATATATATATATATATATATATATATATATATATATATTAAAATAAAAGCAAAAATCATAACAAATTTGATCTAAAGTAGATCCTAAGAGTTTGATAGTTATAAGAAATATGTTGAATCTTTTTAAAATAGAAAAAAAAAATTATAACACTCAAAATAATTAAAAATTATGAAAATATTTGTGATGAAAGTCACCCATCAAGTCATATATTTTGCAATTTATATAATTTATCATAAAAATAAATAAAATTGTAAAAATTTAAAAAAACACTTTACTCTCATAATTATGTTTTATTATAATTATCTTATTATTTTCTAGAAACTTTTGATTAAATTTTATAATATCATATATATATATTTATTATTTATTATTTATTATTTTTACTTTTATAGGTGCAGAGAGGTACGCAACTTTGTCAGAAGCGTTGGATTGCCTTTCGCCGCAGTGAACGTAAAAATGGCTAATAATAATAATAAATAGTGTGGGATTGACGTCTGCGAAAAAGTTGACTGTAATTTGTCATTAATTTCTTGTCGTTGGAAACGATAAATGATTCCCTACATTGCTTCCAACGGTCCCGGGCTTCTTCAACTTACTATGATTTTCGATCTTTTAAAATTTTTATAATTTCATATATTATATTCATTTTATTTTATTATTTATTAAATTAAAAGATATTATGAGTGTTTATTTATCATCGACGGATTCGACCGACTCAAATTTGATCCGTCGAATAAATTTGACTAACTGAATTATTTAAAACGAGTCAGTATCAACGAACGACTCGACTTCAACTTGACGACCACACAATCGAATAATCTTTTTATATATATATTTTATGTCAAAATCGAGTCAAATTTAGACGGGTAAAATCAGTCAATTTCGAAATCAAATTTGAGTTGGTGTCAAAATCAGTAATGATTTGTGTCAATTTGAACCCAAAATATTAAGCAGTCAATTTCAACTTTAACTCGACCAAAAAATTATTCGAACTCAACTCATTTTTTTGAGTGTGGGTTAGGTCAAATTTTGATACCCCTAAAAGATTTATAGGATTAGAAGCAAGCTACTAGCATAATGGAGAAAAAGTTGAGCGAGATTGAATAAAGTTTTCGAGCATGGGTCGAGCAAAATTTAAGTAATGTTTAGACTAGGTTCGAGTAAGAATTGAAAGAGAGGTTTAAGCAGGAGAGTCTAATTAGGGTTGAACTTTATTCAAAGTTTGATTTGAACTTATTTGAATAGATTCCTTATCATTTAGATAGGATTTAGTGTTTTAAAAGTTTCTTATCATTTTAGTAGGATTGAGATTTTCTTTTGAACCAAGTTCTAATAAAGTATTATAGTTGGTATAATTGCAATTTGGATCTTTTGGGGGTTTAATATAGATAACATAGAATAATAATAAGCATAGTAACATTGGTTTGAATCATTGGTCACTATGCGCTATAATATGTGTTTGAATCATGTTCGACATTGGTTTAAACTTTTTGCAAATTATATTCGAACTTTTATTTATTTATTTAAAGATATAATTTGAATATTTTTTTAACATTGATTGAACATGTAAAAACTAAAAACATATATTTTGGATATATTTCTCCAAATAAAATAATGGGTTATTTAGCAAATTATAATATTATGGGGCACACAACAATAAATTCTCCTATATTATGTAGTAATTGTCTCCTTATTTTATCTTTCTTTCTATACTTGCAAATTAATTGTACTCCATAATCTCACAACATTTATCAATTTTTATCATATTTCAATTTTTTTTCCTATATTTAGAATTGTGACCCATATATAACAACTCATAAAAAATTTCCAAAAGTTAAAATTATATTTTTCACAAACTAAGCCACACAATAAGAATAACAAAGATTAAATTCCTCAAAACTCAATTTAATGTAAGTATATTTTTTATTGTGTGGCTTATATTTTTTTTTCTATATTTAGAATTGTGGCCCATATATAACAACTCATAAAAAATTTCCAAAAGTTAAAATTATATTTTTCACAAACTAAGCCACACAATAAGATTAACAAAGATTAAATTCCTCAATACTCAATTTAATGTTATAGAAATATAAAAAAAAAAGAATAATTAAAGAGAAGAAATAGTAAATTAAATGGACAAAACCTAATTTGTTCTTTTAGTTTATTGCGTGGAGTACTTGTTTAAGCTTCTATTATTTTTATTCCCTCAAACTATCACATCAATTGATTTATGAACCATTTTTTTTTAAAAAAAACCATATTGATTTCAATTTATTGGTTAAATATTAATATGTTAAGTAGAAAATATAATAAAATATTTAATTAAGCTTTTTGAAATAGGTTAAAAATTATATAAGAATATATCTAAAAATAAAACATGTGTGAAAACTAAAAAAATAAAAAATAAAGTTATCTATTCTAAGTTATTTTTTAATATCTTGTAGTTGTTGTTAACTTGTAAATATCTAAATACTTATTATTTAAAAAATGAATATTCTTTGCTAGAGACCAAATTTTATCAAAATTATGCTCATAGGCCACACCAAAATGTACTATTAGTTAAAGAATTAAAAAAAAAAGAGAGAAAACTTATTAGACTTTAATTGAGATAAGAGAACTATTAAACCTTAATATATTACCCTAAGCTCTATGATAAACAAATGTACAATCAATTTGATGAACTTTAAAGAAGGTAAAATGCATCTCATTGAATACATTAACCCATAAGACTCCCTCCATATTATGACAAATTGCATAAATCTCTATAATAAATTAACAAATAATCTTTCATATCATCAATATATAATTAATTTTTAACAAAAAATTATACCTAAATTATTATTTTTTATATTTATTTATTTTAAAATAAATTTAATAATTGTTTATCTCCAAACTCTTGTATTTGTCAAAGGCATTGCACCAAAACGATTTGTATTAATTTGTTGACCAATTTATGAGTAGATTTCTATTCTAAATACAAATGTTGATCAAAATATCTTTCTATTAAGCAATTAATAATTAGTTAGGTTTAGAAAGTTAAAGTTTAAGATTTTTTTAATGAAATTAGTATAAAAAATAAATAAATAAAATTATTTTTAGTTAGGTTTAAAAATATTTATCTCAAAATATTTCATATTGCATATTGTACAAATTTTTTTAATATTGCATATTGAATATCTATCTCAAAAATTATTGAATATTTCAATTAATATACAAACGGTGCTCAAATTAAAATATGCAATATCAAATATTTTTGGTGCTCAAATTAAAATAATTTTTATATTGCATATTGAATATTTCAATTAATATACAAATGATGCTCAAATTATTTCATATTGCATATTGTACAATTTTTTTTAACATTAATAGACAGCTTAATTTTTGGTCTTAAAAAATAAATAAATAAAATTTTCTACCATGATGACTTGTTCAATACTATTTCATTGATGTGAAATATTTGGAAAGATTTGAATATTTTTGTTATAAAGTTTTGACTTGAGAAGAAGTGTAAATAATGACATATTAGTATTCATTGTTATTTTAATATTATATGGTTAGCACCCTTTTCTACCATATGTGCCATATGGCAATCAAATTGCATGTCACATGCCAATTAAATTTTTTCTATGCCTTTACATCTCTCTCTCTCTCTCTCTCTCTCTCTCTCTCTCTCTATCTCTATCTCTCTCTCTTATATATATATATATATATATATGCAATAGAGATATATATATTTTTTATTTTATTAAAATCGAAAAATCGAATTGATCCAAACAAATTTTCTAATTCGGTTTAGTTTTACTTATTTTTGGATTTTGGATTTTGATTTGATAATATAGAGTTATCGATGTTTGAATCAATTTTGCATTATCTTAATTCGATTAAATCAAAAATAATTAATAGAACTTTTTTTCCTTTTTAATAAAAAATTCTTCTCATGAAAGTAATATCAATGATAAACTTGCATCTTATTAGTTTTATTTGCTAAATAATTATATGATTTTGTATGAAATAGCATAATTTTTTTGATGATTTTGTATAAAATAGCATAATTTTTTGATAAAGAATTGTTATAATAATTTATATCCTCATTTTCAATTTTTCTTAAATCGAACTAAAAATAAATAAATAAATAAATTGATTTGAATATTGATATGACCCTGAAAATTCCTCTAGTCGAAGCACAAATCTTGATGCCGAAAGCAAGCTAATCAGAAATTGAAATGAGATCAAGCACTTAAAATATCATTGGAAACTTTGAGACATCAAAAATTTAAAAGCTCTCAAATATGAAGTTTTATAGTCAAATCGAGCGCCTCGAATGAGCCAACAAGCCAAAGATCTTACAATCGACATCATTTGAGCATTCAAATACACAAAATACATCATATGATCAAGGGAATCATCATGATGGTGAGAGGAGTGGTTCGGATTTTGCATGTATTTACAGAGACGCCACTCCTCCAATCTATAAATAGTCCCTCATTCCTCATATGAAGGGAGGCCAAGTGAAGGAGAAGGGAGGCCAAGTGAAGGAGAAGGGAGGCCAAGCAAGAGAGAGGAGAGAGCTCTAAAGATCCTCCAAGCACAATCGTGCCACCACTCGACGGTTGTCAACCACCGCCACCGCGCCACCATCACCGCCATCTCGCCGTCCGACCACCGTCATCATCACCGACCACTATCGTTGACATCGCCGCCAACATCGTCACAACATCATCGTCAACATCGCCGCCAACATTGTTTACAGAACTTGTCCATTTCTCATATACTTATAATCCCAGACGGGAAGATCTTATACTCAAACATACATAGTGGAAGCTTTTATCTAGCCCCGATTTTTCCCTCTTGAGGTTTTCCACGTAAAATTGAGTTTTATTATTCTCTTTTAAATATATGTCTTTGGACTCCAAAGAAGCTGGCATAAACTTTTACTCTACCGCAATTGGTTTTCTACGCAGCAGCTTACCGTCTGTGGATGTTGATTCCCATTATTTCATCTTGTATGGCGACCAAGTTTTCCAACAAGATCAAAACCACCATCGAGATGGAGCATTTCAAGCTTTTAAAGAGCGCAAGCAAATAATGAAGATTCATCAAACTTTGTTCCTTCGTGACTCTGAATTGGGGCAACTCTTAATCTCGTAAGATCACCCATGTTAAGCATCTAATCGATTTTCATCCCAAGAAACAAGTCAAAGTTGGAGGATATTTCAACATTGAGAAGAGATATATTTTTACAAATTATGTTTTTCCACTCATACTCATGGAAAACGAGACCGCGGTTAAGGAGCAACTTTGGCTACAACCATAAACGGATGTTTACCTCTTCCATACGTGTTAACGCCATTGGTAACACGACAAACAACCTGGATGTCAAAATCCTCAATTCAATTCAACCTCTTCCATACGTTAACGCCATCGAAGCAAAGACTCGACAAACAACCTAGATAGGTCAAAAGGTCCTGGACTTCCTACGACCTACGTGTTAACGCCATCGAAAGCAAAGACTCAAACAACCTAAGATAGTCAAAAGGTCCTTGGTGGACTTCTCACCTCTTCCATACGTTAACGCCATCGAAAACACGACAAATAACCTGATAGTCAAAATCCTGGATTCAATTCGACCTCTTCCATGTGTTAGCCATCGGTAACACTCGACAAACAACCTCGGATGGTCAAAATTCTCAGATCTAATTCAACCTCTTCCATACGGTTAACGCCATCGGCAAAGACTAAACAACCTCGATAGAAATCTGGACTTCCCAACCTCTTCCATGTTAACATCATCGGTAACACTCGACAAACAACCTGGATAGGTCAAAAGGTCTTTGGACTTCCAACCTCTTCCATATGTTAACGCCATCGTAACGACAAACAACCTCGGATAGTCAAAAGGTCCTTGGACTTCTCACCTCTTCCACACAAGTTAACATCATCTGCAACACAAAACAACCCTGATGGGTCAAAATCCTTCTAATTCAACCTCTTCCACAGTTAACGCCATTTAACGAAAGCAAAGACTCTAACAAACAACCTAGATAGTCAAAGGTCCTGTGGACTTCTCAACCTCTTCCATACGTTAACGCCATCTGCAACACTCGACAAACAACCCTGATGGGTCAAAATCTCCGGATTCAATTCAACCTCTTCCACAGTTAACGCCATCGCAAACACTCGACAAACAACCTCGATGGGTCAAAATCCCGATTCAATCCAACCTCTTCCACAAAGCCATCGAGTCACACTCGACAAACAACCTGATAAAATTCTCACGGGATTAATTCAACCTCTTCCATACGTGTTAACGCTATCGAAGTCACACTCGACAAACAACCCTGATAGGTCAAAGATCGCCTTCCGACATTCGCTCATTCCGCCACACTTGACCACCATCAGTCGGTCCGCTGCATACCGTGCCGCCACTAATTATCGCCGGCATCTTCACCGGCTACCATATCGTTGCTGGTCATCCGCCGATTTAACGCTCTTCGCACATACTACGCCACCGCCGCTGACCATACTGCTGCCGTTGCTAATTACACCTCTTGCCAACCACTCGCTGACTCGCTTGTTATCCGCTACACATCGCCGATTCCGCCGGTTACACCATCGTTGCCGGCTATCTCGCTGACATTAACGCTCGCCATCGTTATTCGTCAACCGCTTGCACGGACCCCTCGTGGCCATAATAACCTTCGCCGGCTATTCCATCATCGCCGCGGCCTCGCTAATTCACTGACGCTGCGCCACTGCTGAATTACTATTGGTTGCAAACCATCCTTTAACCATCGAATGGTTATCGCTGCTGACTATCGTTCCGGTTATCCTCGCTGATTACTGACGCTGGCTGCATCGACGATTATCACTGCTGCTGCACCACCTCGTGCTGCCGCTAACACTTCGCTGTTAATTACCATCGTTGCCGTTATCCCTGGCTGACTATCGACGTATGCCACTGTTGACTACTGGTTATTGCCGCTGCTGACCACTCACGGCCGCTACAACTTTGCCATTAACGCCAGCTGATATTTGCTGGTTTACCGTTGCTACTGGTTGCATTACCGCTCACCACTGCTGGCTAATTATCGCCAATTTTCGCCGGTTTATCCCCACTACACTGCGCTACGCGCTGCCGTCGCTATCGCCGACCGCTGCCGACCACCCCGTTGCCACCATCAATCGCTGGCTACACATCGCTGATTATCTCCCACACGTGATTTATTGCATTACTATCGGCTACTTGTTACCACACCCCGCTGACCGCTATCAACGCCGGCTATCACTATCGGGTCTTAATTACTGCCCATTACGTTGCCGTCGCCATCGCCACATCATGCCTATTCGCTGCACCCTCGCTAATTTCGATTAGCTCTTTCGACTTGCCGAATTGCTGACCACCTCCTGTCGGCTTAACCATCGTTGTTGGTTATCCGACTATCGCTGGCTCGCTTATCATCGCCACTATCGGCCACCATCGCTGTGATCTTCCAACCTCGCTCATGATCGCCCAAACCGATCGGCTAACGCTCTTCGAGGGAAAACCGAGCCATGAACTACGGTCTTAATCGCCCAAATGGCGGTCACAAGGGGCCAACGCTTCTTCGAGGGAAAACCGAGCGCCGCTTAACTACGGGTTTTGATCGCTTCCAAACCCGGCGGTCCGACAAGAGCCAACGCTTTTCGAGGGAAAACGGAGCCTGCCAGATGAACTACGGGTCTTGATCGCCCAAACCCGCCGGTCCGACGAGCAACGCCTTTCGAGGAAAACCGAGTTCGCCATATGAACCACGGGTCTTGATCGCCAACGACCTTCTTCAAGAAGAAGAGAAGGTGTCTTCCCTTAGCCTGGTTTTATAGACCCTTTAAAAGGGTAAAATCACCAAAATGGAAACCGCCTCAAACTCAAATCGCGTCACGCTCATCTGGCTACGCTGCCCTCCAACGCTCATGCCCGCGATGCCCACATGAGTCTACGATGAACCCCGACCTGGGAATCCGGATACTCATGGCGCGCCATGGCCGCTCATATCTGACCACAAATACGCCCAGCTCCACTGACTCCGGCTACCCAAGGACTTCGCTTTCGACCCGCTTCCACACCTGGCCACCGCCATGATTCATTAATCATTCCGCTGACCGCCACCAGATCGAATCGCAAGGCGCCACCGCCTCATGGTCGCCTAAGCCATTCGCTAACCCGACCGCGGGCCAACTCATCTTTCGCTATAATGGCGCTACAAAACTGCTTCTGGCTCCCGTAGGCCAGCGCCTGTGAGCATTCGAAGTCCCAGGATGGTCAGAACCTCAAATTCTACCCACATACGCATATATTTCCGCTTCTCTTCATAATCTTGTGCTTACATGAAGATGCTTCTCAAAATAATTAATGACGATTTCATGAAGAATTTACTATTTTGAAGTTCACACATAAATTTTTTTTGATGATTGAGATAATATCATCCAAAAATAGGGGCAACCGATATGACCAAAAAATTCCTCTAATAAGCACGAATCTTGATGCCGAAAGTAAGCTAATCAGAAATTGAAACTGGTCGAGATCAAGCACTTAAAATATAATTGAAACTTTGAGACATCAAAATTCTAAAGCTCTCAAATATGGAGTTTTATAGTCAAATCGCCTCGAAATGGTTCCAACAAGCCAAAGATCTTACAATTGACATCATTTGAGCATTCAAATACACAAAATACCTCATATGATCAAGGGAATATCATGAGCCGTCCGATGGAGATGAGTGGTTCGATTTTGCATGTTACAGATGTCACTCCTCCAATCTATAAATAAAGTCTCATTCCTCATGGGGAGGCCAAGTGAAGGAGAAGGGAGGCCAAGCAAGAGAGGGAGAGAGCTCTAAAGATCCTCACAATCGTGCTACCACTGGTTGTCAACCACCGCCACCGCCACCATCACCGCCACCGCCATCCTCGTCGACCATCGCTTGCCATCATCACCACCACTATCGCTGACATCATCATCAACATCATCGCCAACATTGTCGCCAACATCGTCATCAACATCATCGCCAACATTGTCTGCACAAGAATCGTCCCTTTCTCATATACAATTGTAATCCATCGGAAAATCTTACACTCAAACGTATACATGGAAGTTTTTTTTTTCATTGTTTTTTCCCTCTTTTTGAGGTTTTCCACGAAAAATTTTGGAGTTTTATTATTCTCTCTCTCTTAAATATCATGGCTTTGGACCCCAAAGAAGTGGCGTAAACTTTTAGCACATAACAAATATTTTCAGTGTATAGTTATTAATTAAATGGATCGATTTATTCGATTCTAAATATAAAATTGATCAATTTAATAAATCTCAAAATTTATATATTAAATCGATTATACACTCCTAAATGCATGAATTTAGATATATTTTTAATAGAATCAACTTTGTATTCATAAAATATGCTCAAACTAAATATATTTATCCCTAAACATTTAGTTTTGTGAGAAATCTAATTTGTAGACAATATTTATAATATATATATATATTTAAGGAGCCAAGCATTAACCAAAGTCAACTTATATGTCAACGTACATAACCAAAAAAAAAAAAAAGCATTAAAAATGAATTAGCCAAATACTAATTAATATATTTTCTTTCCAACCTACAATAAAACAGTGTTGATTAGAAAGTGAATATGTAATTGTTGGGATTATAAATATGTATTAAGCAAATAAAAAAAAATCATTGCTCAATTTTATTCACAAAGGTTAAATAAGCTAATAATTGAATTTTATAAAAGCTCTAATGCATAATATTGAGAAAACAATCAAATGCCTATATGTATATATATATATATATATATATATATATATATATATATATATATATATATATATATATATATTACTTAGAGAATGGAATATTAATGATATTTTTTATATAATATTAAGATTTAGATATATAAATGCATAATAATTATTATCATTACTATTATATATATAATGCATATTCTCTTATTTTAAAATATATTATTTATTTATTTATTCTTAACAAATTTGAATATAAATGATTGACCAATTCAATATTAAATAGGTTAGACTGAATGCATTTATTTTTTTTTTTTTTTTTTTCTCTTGTAGCACTATTTTAACAGCTTCAGCTTTTGTCGGAAGCTTTGTCAGACTTTCAAATTAATATTAATTATCTAAAACGAAAATTCATATTGTCTTCCTCACTCTTATCGAAATAAAAAAAAATTAAAAAAAGTTTTAGCAGAAGAAATCAACCAAAATCATTAATCCTATATATTTTATTTAATTTTTCGATTAAATAAAATAGAAAACAATTACATGAGAGCTTAAAAAAATATTTAAAGTAAATTTTAATTAAAGAGCGATGAAGACAAGATTCTGATACTATATAAATATATTAACGTTAGCTATAGTTCATAGATATGTTAAAATTTTATTTAAAAGGTTGTTGATATTAGGGTTTGTATTTTATTGAACAAAATCAAATAAGGTGAATTATTATAGATATGTATAACCTACTGCATTTATTTTATTGATATGTATTGTTATTATTATAATTAAATCTAAGATAAGCCTACAAAATATAAAATAAAATTATAATTTTTGGAATAAAATAAATTTTGACCTAAAGGATAGGTCTAAATTTTGATAAAAATAATTAGAATGTAAGTTCAAAAGGCCATAAATAGTCTTTGTTTCTACAAATTTAGTATGATATTTTAAACAATAAATATTGGGATTCATTGAAAATTTTAGAACTTTATGGCCTATCATTGATCGTTGATTGAAACGAAAGCTTATTGCTCGTTTACATTGATGCTTATCATTCATGAATTTGCAAAAGAATTCATTATCGTCATCTTTAGATCAACATTGTTAGCTTCTAATATCCCATGTTCATCTTATTGGTTTACTCAAACTCCGCTTCTATCTGAAGAGCAAGCAAGCGGAATGTATATTATCGCCTAATTTTTCTCATTCTCTATCAATCACCATTTTATATCAATAACAAACCTGCAACTTCTCTGCAGTGCTCAGACAATTCTATTACATAGCACGCGTACTTAATCTCAGCCACTCGTCCTTAACTAACCACGCATGCATCGTCGGATCTACCCATCTCATCTGTCTCACAGGACCTCAGCTCTTCTATAAAAGGAAGGCCTCACCCGTAAGAATGTAAGCCTTTCATTCCTATCTATTATTTCATGTAAGTAAAAGTTCCTCCAGGAACGTGGCTTACAGCTTCTATCTGCCTTGGTTTAAATTTAGCTTCTAATATCCCATGTTCATCTTATTGGTTTACTCAAACTCTGTAATATTCAGTTGGCACAAGTGAAATCATTTCAACTAAGGGATTTCTTCAATTCTAGAATTTTTCATGTAGAAATTTCATATCACGGGTGTTCCACTCTAAACTAATGTAAGAGTATAACCCTAAAAAAGTACTAAATATAAACAACATAAAGTTCATTATTACAACCATGGCACTCTCTTTTGTCAAACATGCTTCTTGTAGTGCTAAAGAAAGTCTCATATTCCCTTCAAAAGTGAAGTGATGGAGCCCATTCACATCAAAGCAATTCACTCTTTAAGATTTTCCTCTTTAAATTCTTTGTATGAAGGTTCTCTTTATTGGCTCCTTTGTGTATCATTTAAGGGCATATTCCCTATGCTTCCACCCCTATTAGCGCTTAAGAGTCAATCTAAAGAGAGGAACTTAAACTTACATACAAACAAAGCACTTTGGGTCCAAAACTAATCTCGGCCCTTCACAGAAATATTTTGACAAAAAATAAAAGTTAGCATGATCGCATGCACGCATTACTAATCATCGTCAAAATCAAATTTTGAGAATTTTAAAGAGATTATAGCCTAATCTTAATATATTGATTTATTATTCTTATGATCACTTTGTGTCTAATTTTACCCATATTTAAGCTTTGTCTTACCATATTTTTTTTATTTAAATAAGAATAATATAGTGAAATGACTAATTTTCATAGGTGTGGATGTGAATAAATATGAAGGCATTTATAGCCTTGTTTAAAAGAAAATTAATGAATTAAAATTTAAATTTAGAATAAAATAATGGAGCAAAATAAAATTTTAATCGAACATATTTTCTAAATTTTATGTTTTATAGAAAGAATAAAGCATAATTTATAATATATATATATATATATATATATATATATATATATATATATATATATATATATATATATATATAGATTAGTGCCTATTGAATAATTGCTTTAAATCCAATTTCAAATATTTCTCAATATAGCTTCAATTTTGAGAAATTTTAGAAAAATCAAAAAATAAAAAATCTTAGAATCAAAATTGTTTCAAATGAGGAACAGTACTTTCTACAAAAATCATACTAAAATTCTTTTGCTTGAAAGCAACATCTCAACAAACAAATGAAAATTATTGTGGAAAAAAATAAATAATTTATGATAATTATATTATGACTTTAATTCCCACTTTTTTTCAAATCAAGAATTTGCTTACGCTTAACCTCCATCTTAAGGGGAAAGCAATTACTATTTTTTCTATGGGTTTTTATGTTAAGTTTCCTTTTTTTTTAAGAATTTTTTATTGAAAACTCCTTACATTTTATTTGACCAATAAATATATATTAGTACACTCCCCATACATTTTTTTTTTTTCAAATAAGGTTATCTACCAATGCATCATGGTTAAGAAATAGGGTTAATTTGTAATAACAAAATCAAAATTGTAATTTTTAACAAAAAAAAAGCATATGAAAATAAAATTTTAATTTAAAACAGGCCTATTGCCCTTAACGATCGTATTAATATATTTTCGGTAAGATGAGCACTCGAATCCGACATCATGCTTTCAAAATGTGGGCTGCACATTCAAACACAAATGGTAGCATAAGAGCTGCGTGAACACCAAAAATTTTTTTTTATGGTAATATAATTAAAAATTTTTAAAACTATATATATATATAAAGAAGTGAATTTATTTCAAACTTTATAAAAAACATATTTTTATTTTTTTAATTTCTATTTATGCTGCATTTGAGAGAGAGGTGGTATGGCGAAAAGAAATTCTGCGTAGTTTGGGAATACTTATGTTTTGTTGTTTTGAAGAATCGGTTTTATTTTATTTTATAACCGTATCGAAAGCTATAATTGATTTTATAAAATAAAAAAATTTATTTATTCACTGCAACTACTTCATACAGTACAACAGCTTCAATATTATTTTTTTCATATAATTATAGCTATTTCAAACAGACTCTTAATCATAATTTAATATTTTAACATCTTTGTTTATTGAAATTTACTAAAATTGAGAATTACTATAATTTTTTTGTCAATTTTATTTAATCTTCTTTGGTGTCTTCTTATTTCAAATTTAACTCAATCTTATTCTGATATTTTGATATCTCAGTTTGTTGAACTTTCCAAAAATTGAGAATTTTCTTAACTTCAATTTCATTTAATCTTATTTATTAACATATATATATATATATATATAAAGAAGTGAATTTATTTCAAACTCATTTATATATTTGAAAAGAGATTTAATTCTTTTTATTAGATTCATGTATTTATTTGATAGTCGCCTGCCTTTCTCATATATATCATAGTCCTAGGTGACATAAAATAAGAGTATCCCTAAACACAAATTCTTTATGCCAATTTAATAAAAAACACTATCAAAATTTAATAATATTTGGCACCATTATAATCATTTTGTTATATCTTATTTGACAGTTGACCATTAAAAATAATTCAATTCTCATTCAAAGGGTCAGCCTTCTTGTAATCATAGAATCTGCCAAATGTCATCTTCTCGACTAGTCAACGTTAATTTGTATTAATATTTGCGATATTTTCATGACAAATTCATATATTCGTGCGATCTTTAATGTGTTCGATCGAACTCGAATCATTCAAAAATGAAACAGAGCCTCAACCAACAGATTGAAAACATTAGGTTTAGCGAAAAATATATATATTATATTAAAAATTTAGAAAATTAATCGAATCCAAATAAATCATTTTAATTTATTTTCGAACTCAACTCGATCTGAGATCGAATCAGGCGGCCACAAATCAATCATAAATCGGGATCAGAACAGATCTGTTTTCCGAAATTAATTATTTTTAGTGTCAATAATAACTCGCTCGGTCGGCTTCTGGCAGGAGAAGGAGAAGCGCGATTTGGCCAATTGTCGTCCAAGGAGAATGTCACGTGGCAGAATTCTAAGCCATTGGATTTGACCATGAGTCAAATATTATTATTAAGTTATAAAATTAGACATTTGTTGAAAAAAATCATGATAGAAGAAAAAGTTTTATCTTACTTCATTATGAAATCACACAGGTATTTAAAGAGTGAATAAAAAATTTGATTTTTGAAAAATCTAAAAGAGGAAACCACCTACACCATGTATCTATTTGAAACAAGATAGATATTCCGACATGAGATTACGAATTGTAAGAGAAAGGAACAATAACTACTGTATAAACGATTCCAGAATATGAATGAGACGGAATGGTGAACCAGAACGCAATCAATAACGCAAACGAACAATCTGAGAAATACGGTAACAATCACCTGCAGTCATCAAGAGACAAGACGGGACGGCAAGGATCAACGATGGTTAACAACCGTCGGAGGAGATTGAGCCTCCTCTCTTCTCCTTCATGTATACGGAAATGAGTATTTATGGAGGAGGCGTCAGAATACATGAAAATCCAACCACTCCAATCGGACGGCTCAAGATAATTCCTCGATCATATGATGTATTTTGTGTATTTGAATGCTCAAATAAAGTTGAAATTGTAAGATCTTTGTTGAAACCGCCACAAGACGCCTCGATTTGACTATAAACACCCATATTAGAGAGCTTTTAGAAATCGCCTTAAAGTTTAATGATATTTTAAGTCTTGATCACCCCAATTTGATCACTGTTTCGACATCAAGATTCCATGAAATTTTTAGTATATCAGACATCATTTAATTTTTTTTATAAAATAAAATTAATTCGTAGCATATATATATAATTTCTTTTTTGGAATTTAAACATTTATCTTATAATTTTTGAGATATTATGTTATTATTAATTTTTAATTAAATTTTGTCAAATTGATTTTTCTTCTGTTCACCGACTTTCCGCATAATGTTGAGTGCCCGTTTAGTGGTCGACCTGCATTAAAATTAAAGAAAATTTACATACATATCACATAATTCTTATGTATTTATATATCTAATATCTAAAATTAGATATTTATTTATCTAATATTTTTTTATACTTAAAAATATGTATTTTACTTTTAAAAAGTTAATAAAGTAATATTTTTGATGTGATATTGAAGATTAAGATATTATATATGTAAAAATTAAAATTTAGGTATTAGATATATAAATATATAAGAATATTGTGATATGTATGTAAATCATAAATATATAATATATCAATTTTAAAAAAAAACAAAATTTTTATTTTTTTATTTATTGTTTTAAAGCTATGAAGTCCAATAAAAACGATGAATCTCAACACATAATTGAGGGACGGATGAAAAATATATATATATTTTTTTAATATTTGACATTTTGTTACAAAAGTCAACTTTATATTTTTATTAGATGAAATGAGGGAAGGATGTCAACTAAGTGGAAGAACATACGAAATAATTTGAAGAAAAAAAAAATAGATTGGCATATTTTAATTAAAATAAAATTTAAAATTTGTAAATCTTGTAGTACTCAATTCAATGTAAAATGATAGATTTTAACTTATATTTTAATTAAATTTTGATTAGAATATCTTCATCTAATTTTTTAATTTAGAAACTATTTAATCATTGTTATTATTATATAATACTTATTAAATAGTCATACATTATCATACGTATATTAATTAATAATTTGTATTAGAAATTTCTCGCGCATGTTAGTTTTGGAGGTCAAGTAAAATAATTGCATTTATTTCAAAATAATGCTATATTAATTTTGCTCTTATATTTTAGTTTATATATATATATATATATATATATATATATATATATATATATATATATATATATATATATATATATATATATGGCACAATTCTTATGCATTTACATATCTAACACCTAAAGTTTGATATTTACAAATATAATATTTTTCCTATGCTTTAAAAGAGGAATTTTACTTCAAAAAATTAAGAAAAATGTTATTTTTATTATAATAATAAAGATTTAAGTGTTATATATATAAATATTTATATTTGAGTGTTAGGTATGTAAATATATAAGAATTGTGTGCTATGTATGTAAATGCTCCTATATGTAGAGAGAGAGAGAAAATTGTTATAATTATTAAAGAGTCAGAGAAAAAAAAATTAAAATGTTATAATTATTAACCTTTTTTTTAGTTCATAAATATTATAAAATACAAAATATTACTCTCTCACTCTTATTTGGAAGAAAATTGTGTTTTAATCGGGATAAATTTTAAAATAGTTTTATATAAATATCACATAATTTTTAAATATTTATATATCTAATACCTAAAAATTCAAATTTATTTATTTAATATTTTTTATATTTAAAAAGAGATATTATTTTTAAAAATAAATGATAATAATATCTTTGATATAATAATTATGATTGAGATCTTATATATATATATATATATATATAGATAGATAGATAATTTAAAATTTTAGATATTTAAATATATCATAATTATATGATATTTATGTAAATCTCTCAATTATATTAAAATATCATCATATAAATTATATTAAAATATACTAAAAAATTATTAATTTAATTAGAAAATGAAACTAAATTATGTATATAATTAATCTTAAAATAATTCAATAAGTTATATGATTATTCTATATTATTTATATCGGTATATTTTAACGTATAAGTTTACAACTATCAAATTTATTATAAAAAAAGTTTGATAAAAAATACATTATATTTAGTTCAAGATTAATGAGTCAAATTAAATACTGGGCCAGCGGTCTCTTTCATGTTTAAGTGGTGAAACTCTTGGAGAAAACCGACGCACAGATTATCCTTTTCGATTTGGTTAACGTGGGAAGCGGAACTTTGTATGCCTACCTCTTCATCTTCTTCTTTAATACCCTCTTTCTCCCATTTGCCAATATAAGAAACCAGCGCAGGGGAGAGTGGGGAGGAAGGTTGGTTTTCGAAGAAGGAAAGAATAACAGTAGAGAAGACTCAGAAGAAGGCCAAGAAGGTCTCTTCCTCCTGCTTCTTTTGCTATTGATTATATAAGATTTCTCTTTGGAGTTCGGTTTTGAGATTTCGTTCGCTGAGTTTGGCAGCGTTTGTTGTAGTTTTTGCTTTCCGAAGACGGACAAGGACAGAAAGGACGAAGCTTTGCCACAAGTGTTATCTAAAGAAGCCGGCTTTTAGTCTTTGAAGTTTGGTGGAGGAAATATTTGGAGGAAAGATTGGATTTTGGTTGAATAGGTGAAAGATGTGGGATCTAAATGGCTTGCCGGACCAGGAGAAAGCTGCGATATCTCAAGTCGAGGAGATCTCGTCAGGCGGCTCAGCTGGCTGCGATGCCATGGGGCTGGAGGCAGGATCGGGGTCTACTGAAAACTCCAGCTCCTCCAGTGTCGTGATCGAGCACTCAAATGGTGGCACTGGCGTTGGGGACTTCTTTGGGCTCGAGGAGAGCTACTCCGGCGAAAGTGAGCCGATAGTAACGCACCAGTTCTTCCCGATTACTGAGCAGCAGCCGGAGACACCATTGCTTTCTTTAGGCGCCGGCAGTATGACGCCGGAGAAGAACAATCGGTTCGGATTGAAGCTTTCGGAGCCGACCATGACCGGCGGGGTTGTCAAGCCCATCGTGGTTTCGCAGCCAATAAAGAAGAGCCGGCGGGGCCCAAGGTCACGGAGCTCACAGTACCGTGGTGTCACCTTCTACCGGAGGACCGGCCGTTGGGAATCCCACATCTGGTACTCTTTTCACTTTCCCTTCTTCTTCCACAGTACCGAAAAAAAAAGCAATGATTTTGTATCTTTTTCCATTTTGACCTTTTTTTTAAAATATAAATTCTCATTGTCCTCTCATTTTTTTTTTCTTTCAGGGATTGTGGCAAACAAGTTTATTTAGGTAAGAATTACCTTCACCAATTTAAAAAGAAAATTATATTTTTTTTATTTTTTTATTTTTTTATTTTGTGATTCTTCAATTCAAAAAAATTTCATCTTGGCAATTGATTACCTTGTACAGGAGGATTCGACACAGCTCATGCTGCTGCAAGGTAGTAACCCTCTTCATTCTTTTCTATGAAACTAGAAATTTTCTTAGAGCTTTATTCTGTTATAAAACTTGAACTTCAGGATTTAACTCCATGGCTTTTTTTATTTTTTTATTTCAGAGCTTACGACAGAGCTGCCATTAAGTTTCGCGGCGTTGATGCAGACATTAATTTTATCCTGTGTGACTATGAAGATGAACTGAAGCAGGTACGAGTTCTTATCAAATTAACTGATAGATAAAATTTCTGTAAATTTTATTGAAATAGTTTACTGAAGTACATTTATTTGTTTCTTGCAGATGGGTGATCTGACAAAAGAGGAATTTGTTCATCTTCTTCGAAGGCAGAGTACTGGATTTCCTCGAGGAAGTTCCAAGTTTAGAGGGGTTACCCTTCACAAATGTGGGAGATGGGAAGCCAGATTAGGCCAGCTCTTAGGCAAGAAGTAGGCCTCATATCCTTCTCCGATTCTTATAATTTATTTTCAACGTTCTTCTAATCTCACTTTCAAAAAAAATAATAATAATTTAAAAAAAATCATTCTTTTAATCTGAGTTTTTAAAACCTTCTTTTGATAACAGATATGTCTATTTGGGCTTATTCGATACAGAAGTTGAAGCTGCAAGGTATGAAATATTAAATCATAATGCATTTTCAGAGTCTAAACTTTTATTTATCTGATACTCGTCTGAATCTCTGTATTCTTTATGAGTTGCAGGGCATATGATAAAGCTGCAATCAAGCTCAATGGAAGGGATGCAGTGACCAACTTTGACCGGAAGATATATGAAGAAGAGCTCAGCTCTGAAGGTCAGTTTCTAATTTGAATGCGATCAAAACAGCATTTTGAGGCTCTCAATCAACAACATAAAACTCCCCTTTTTTTCTGAAAATTTATGACAGATGTAGATGCTGATCATAATTTGGAACTCACTTTGGGGAGCTTCAGCTCGAAAAAGAGTCGTCTTGAACCAATTGAAGGCGATGGGTTGATGATAATGGATCCGAGGGTTCCAATGAATTATGAATCTGCGTGGATTAGAAGTACTGGTGCCAAGGTATGACTATCGTCTTCCTCTTCTCAACCTTTCTTTCTGTGAAAACAGATTAAACAATATAGCTAAGTTGCAATAATTTCCTCCTTGTTATAGTATGATGGGAAGCCTATGTTGCCTGAAGAAGGAAAATATAGAACCAATCACCATCCCCTGAGCAGCATATACGTGCCAAATCCAGCCCTCCACGCTAACCGGTTCGAATTTGTCGGCCATCAGCAAGTGAGTAGTCTGTTAATGGAATCAAATCTGAATTTTTTTTTATTCCCCATGATGCGGCCTAATCTGATCCCCTGATTCAATTTTAATGCAGTTTCCAAGCAGTAGCCACGGAACAAGAGCAAGAGATGGAGGTTTGGGGCTATTTTCCTTATCGGTTAGCAGCGACGAGCAGCCCCGAAGGCTGCCAGTTTCTGCAATGGGCGGCGGAATCCAGTGGCCAGCGGCTGCTGCTTTCACTGCAAGGAGCTCTCCTTACCTGTTTTCCGCCGCGACAGCAGCATCATCAGGATTCTCTTACCAAACTGTGAGGCCTCAGCCCAAGACATTACTGAGGAACTGAAGATTCAACAATAAATTTATGGTGTTTTGTTCAGTGAATAGCTTCTTGCTCATGGTTCCTCTGTGATGGGTTAGAGTTGCTTTGATCAGTTTTAGTCTTTAGTAGTTGCTTCAAACACAGGAGTTCATGGAGGATTGGATTTTTTTCTTTCCTTGCACTTGATGGGAACATGTGTTCGTTACAAGTTGAAAGGTTGAAGCTCAATGCAATATTTTGAGTTGTTTTACTTTGTTTCTTGTTTGGACTTTATTTTGCTTTTGTTCTATGACTTGTTTTACTTCTAATAAAGATGTATTTTGAATTGCTACTTAATTTATAATGATCAAAAAATATATTTGACAATGAAAAGTAATAATTGTTGTGTTAGAATAGCATGATGATAAAAACAATGTATTATCTATCTTAGCTTCAAATGAAGATTTGATGTACAATCAAGAGAAGTAAATCTAACACAAGATCTCTTGAGTTAAGAAAAAATCACGAGTAGCTAGTTGTAATAGTTTCATTAAATTTTGTTTTGAGAATGCAAATAGCCATCTTTAACTCAAATAAAGCGCGAATATAATGTGAAGAGGCATGAAGTATGATTGCTTTTGGAACAAAGACACTGCCGAAAACAGAGGTCAAACAATCTCGGTCATCAAGCAAACCAAAGGGTCATGATAATGAATGTGCATTTTGATCCCGCGAGGCACGTACATTCATGTCAGAGAGTCGAAGATGCTCCATGTGGGATGCCAAGTCGCGAGACCGATCACAATGTGGTCATTTGATCAGCCTTATCTTGACATCCCACTGAACATCCTCAACAAGTCATGACGCGGCCATTGGCACGTCCGTCCCTGCATGCACGGTGTGCCTCCGCACAAAGGCGAAGCGGATGTCAGGCTGGGTCACTCCCTAATAGACGGGCTGCCCAAAACACAGTTTTTGGCCCCCGTTAGTTTCAGAATCCCCAAGTATTTTTTGGCGATAGAGATAGAAGTCTCTTGATGGAGGTATTGAGTGATGTTAGACTATTGATAATGGAGAGTGTGTGATTGTAATAGATATTAGATGATAATGATATCATTCAAAAATGAATATCAAGAAATTATGAATATTAGGCGATGATGTATGGTAGTAAGCTGTGAGTCTTAATAGGAGGAGATGTGGCGATTATAGAAGCAAGAAGGCATGATGGATGAGAAGAGAAAACTAGGGATATCTTAACATATGCTTCAAATGATGGGCAAAGCTCTAGAATTTCTTATGATCCTAGAATTCTATTGCAAGGAGAAAAGAATGAAATATGAGAGTAAAGGGTGTGCAATCAATGCTTCAAAGTTTTAGAACTTAATCAATTCAAATCATATGCAATGGATGCACTAAGCAAAGTTAAATGCATGACAAAGAATGAAATGCATTAAGCTAAGTACATGTTATGTTTAATTTCATAAATTGAACATACAAAATTTAAAAAAAAAAAATTAAACTAATTGCCTAAACACATCATTTAGTATATTTAAGGATAAAATTTGATTTGAAATATAAAACTTGATAGTTAAACATTTAATTTGCTCGATCATTTAGATTTTATCTTTGTTGTTATATATGGAGTCATGATTGTAGGATTTAATCAATTAACTAATAGGATAAATATTAATATTTTTCAAGTAATTATTTTTATTAATTTAAATCCTTGAACCCTCTTTTATATTTAATTTCCCCTTTCTTAATAGGCAAATCATCTTAAAATATCCACACAATTATAAAAGCTATTGATATATATATATATATATATATATATATATATATATATATATATATATATATATATATATATATATATATATATATATATATATTGCATTAAACTAGGTGATTTTAGAATACATGCTAAATTGCATGTGAGATGGCATTTTAGTTCAAATTTAAGTAAAAATTATTAATAAAAATTTGATAAATTTTCAATGAAATAAAGTGATTGATCTTGCAAGGAATACAATTAGCCTATTGTTTAACCAATCATTCCATTTTTTTATCTTATAATTAAATTACATATTATAATCTTTAATCATCTTAACATTAATTGTCCATATTTGACCTAACTTTGACCATTTTAGAATAGGCCAATCTGATTTTAATTTGTCTTATTTCCAATATAAATATTCTCAGCTCAAAAATAATAATAATAATCATAATAGTAGTAGAGATAATTATGAGTGTAAAAAAATGACTTGATATTATAACTCGACTCTAAAAATTTGGATTCAGTTTGACTCAATTAGTTTTCTAGTCGAGTTCGGATCCAAGAAATTGAGCAATTTAATTATTTGGGTCAGGTTGACCCGTTAACCAAAAATTAACATGATTTTAACCCATTAATTTGAATTTGACTCGATTTTTATCAAAGAAATCAATTTTAATCTAAAATGTATGTATATATAGATCATTCGAGTCATGTTCAAGTCAATTGGGTTAAATGAGGGTCGAGTTCAAGTCAAGCCTATTTGATTCAGGTCAATTTCGGGTCACACTTGAACCCAACCCTCCATCCTGAATTGACAACCCTCTCATAACCTTAATGCCAAAAATTAGAGATGAAAATATCTACAACCCTAATTTTTAATTGCATGCCTCACATATATTAAATACTTCTATGGAATAAAATTCTTCATTAGAGTGGTTTAAAATTATGTTGATTTAGATTGAAATTTTAGAACCACTCTTATGTATTGAATTGGACTAATTCAAGTCAAATTAATTTATTTTGATTCAACACAAACTAATCATAGAGCCTTTAAATATATGATAAAATAAAAAATTCTAATTAAATTAAAAAATTAATGCACATTGTGACTATTTTATTTTATTTTATTTTTAATAGATAAGACCTTTTTATATATAAGAGCCAATTGTCACAAAGAGAGAAAAAAAAAAAAAGAATATGCTTTAGATTCAGTACTATATAATTTTTTTAGCTTTAGGTAAGTGATCAAGGTTAGTGCCAAGGGAAAAGACACCTTCATATAGCTTTATTTTATTATAATTAGAAAAGAAAACTTTTTATTTTATTCATCTTATCCTTCAAAAATAAATATTAAAAAAATTAAGT
This sequence comes from Cymbidium sinense, assembly GCA_021442155.1. Lineage (NCBI taxonomy): Eukaryota > Viridiplantae > Streptophyta > Magnoliopsida > Asparagales > Orchidaceae > Cymbidium > Cymbidium sinense. The sequence goes on from CM038216.1 coordinate 188,223,829, forward strand.
GAGAATATAGTAATTAAAATTTAGTTAAGATGAATCTTAATATTATTTAAAATTTTGCGATGAATGTAATATAAATTTTAAATGATTATTTTCATCATATTTATCTCAAAATAAATTTAATAAATTTGTGATTTATTTCAAATAAATTTTAATTAGAATTAATTTATACAATTGTAATGCCTCTGTGATTTTTTATATTATTGCATGAAAACATTATTAATCTTTTATATATATATATATATATATATATATATATATATATATATATATATATATATATATATATATATATATATATATTAATAATTTTATAGAATAAATAGTCAATCATACCATTTTCTAGTTATATGTACATAAAATAAAGTAAGTATTTTGAAAATTAAATTTAAGAGGAATTTATATACAAACCACATAACTCTTTTGTATCTCTCTCTCTCTCTCTCTCTCTCTCTCTCTTATATATATATATATATATATATATATATATATATATATATATATATATTAATGTGAATGATTTTGTATGTTGGAATTGGTTTGGTCCAACGTTTGGTTGGCTGATTGGTGGATTGAAACCTAAATAATAAAAATATTTTGAAGAAAAAAAATTTTGTCTGATTAAAACTATATAAAGTGTTTGAATCTGTATTGAGATAAGATTAATACACGAATGATTATTCAAATACATGAAATTAATATAATTATTATTTTTATTATTTTAGGAAGTATGATTTGAATCCAATATAACGGTCAAAATGGAATAAACTGTGGATTATGATAAATAAATAAAATAAAATAAAATAAATTTATTTGCTGTGAGTCCATCAAACTAGCTAGCTGGCTAATAAGAGATTGAAGCATGTGAGAACTACATTTGGTGAGCTCACCGCATAGGGTTATGGTGGGGCACCATCAACGGTCAACCAAAAGTCAAATATGAGTAACATCTATGTTGACTATAGAATAGAATTTATAGATAAGTCAAAAATAAAATGGGATTATTTGTTTGTTACGAGTGTCCTAAACGGTGTAGCTACAAAATCTCAATATATTGATATGGTCAGGCTCCATCAAGGATCTAACATGAGTCATAGTAATTGATGATAGAATAAAATTTCTAAAGAAGCCCAAAATTAGGTCAAAAAAAAAGTTGGACTAAGGAAAGAAATTTAGATAAATACGTATTTTATTATTAGAATATATATATATATATATATTTTAAAAAGATTATGAGAGAATTTGATAATGATAAATCATTGAATTATTGAATCAGTTTTGAAATTAGTACAACATAAAAAATGATTGATCGGTCATGAAGTATATTCAGTTCGAGACAAATTCAATAATTTTAAAACTCATCCTGATCAATTGTGATCAAAAACATTAACTTTTCATTCATAACAAATGGAATACAAGAAACTCGTCAGTGATATTGACCAGAAAAGATATCACTTTAGTTTATCACTTTGTGACATATACAAAGATCATCAATACCAGTGTTTATCATTTTAGGATATCATTTTGCAGTGATCACTATTTTTTTAAAGAGAATGAAAAAGATAATATTCTGACTATTTAGATCATACACATAAAAGATCTCAAAGATTAGTACTGGGGCCTTGAGACACCCTGATTAGATCTCAGTGACATTCATGTGGACTTAAATATGGACTATAACTATGTCATTATCTTATGTATATTTTCAATTGGCTTTATAAACTTGTGATAATAAATACTTTTTTTTTAATACTTTCTAGGAATTTTCTTATGTTCAAGAAAAGGCAATGAAGGATTATACTTGCTATTGACTAGTGAGTAAAGGCATTTGTGTTCCATGCCTCTCTTCATATGATAATCTTTCACTCTTTATATAGTTTAGCTCAAATTCTATCATTATGAAAATTCTATATTTACATGATGCTCTAACATGTACATTTACCTTTTGAAAATTCTTTATTTTTAACTATTATAAGTCTTATTCTCTATAAATTTGTAGTCTACATCGAGTTTGGTGTGATGATATAAATGATTGAGTAGATACAATGTTTATACTATTATTTATTACAATCTTTCCTTGTATTTGATGTTGTGTGCACATACTGGGGTGTGTCAACATACCTTTCAAATACTTCAATTATTTCAAAATTTATTGTTTAATAATTGAAATTTTTATATTTATATTTATTTTTACGCTTACTATAATTATTCATTTCATTTATCATCTCTGGCCCACCCCCAACATTGGGTGGATTCATAATTTAATTTTTTATACCTTTGGGTGTGTATTGGGATCAATATTTTTGGCCTACGATCATAATTGTGATTTTAAAAAAATCTAAATATGCTTTATATAAGTGGTCCTAAGATAAATACATTTAATATCAATTTTGTTTTGAAATAGTTTATATTAAGCATCTTTTTCCTTCATTGGTCTATCATTGAGATTATGGGAAACTACTTCAAACAAAAATACAAATTTTTGAGCATGAAAATCAAAATAAAGTTAGTAAAGCAATGCCTTCAAAGAGCTATCATGCAAGTCATCAAAAGCCATGACTTTTGATAGAACCCACAATCATTCCCAAATAGTTATTTTATCACAACATCTATAGTTCATTCTCATTTATTTGCGCATTGAAGTGTTGGTGCGATGATTGAGGGGTTTCTCTGCTCTATTGAAGCCTGCATTTGACTGCAAAGTGCATGCATCTGCCTTAAATAGCTCAACCTCTGTTGACATCAAAAATTTTCAATTTAAATCTTATTTTAAAATTTTTTTTAAACTTTGATGATACAAATAAAATTTTCGCATCTAAGTTGCTATATTTTGATATCCAAATTTAATTATTTTTTTTTTAAAAAAAAAAAGTTGAAAGAGCTTAGTAACTTTCTATGAAATTGTTCATATAGCTACAAATGAATATGTGACATTGATATAATAAAACTAAGATTTGAGTTCAACAGTACAATACCTAAAAAGATTAAAGGTGACCGAAATGACCCTAAACCCTAACCACAATAAATTTTAATCCATTTATTTATTTTTGGCATGAAACAAAGATATTATTTGATAAATCACTACAAACATAAGCATAAGAATATATTTCAAAATAGAAATTGAAAAAAAAGAATACAATTATAGTAATTAAATTTAATTGGTTATAAATAATATTTATTAAAAAATATTTAAATGTTAATTAATTGATTTATGAATCATAGTTACTAACTAATAAGAACTTATTTGATTGATTGCTATTTTAATGAATTATACATATTTAATTAGGCAAAGTTAAATTTAATTGATATTTTAATCATATCAAGTTCAAATAGTTACATAAATTAGATTTATTATTGAACAAATCAATTATATAATGTAACAAAATTGATTAAAAAAAATCATTCCATGATTAATCAACATAAAAATGGAAACGTAACTTTAATGACCTTTCTTAAAATTCTAATTAATCCATAATTAGGTAAATCAAAACTCATTCATTACAAGCGAATCATGTAGTGGCCGAATTAGAATTTGTCTTTGAGGCATAATCTATCAATTTAAAAATTACCTTAAACTCATTTATTTAAAATATATTTATTAAAAATATAAATATGTATAAATGAAAATTTTATAATTTATAATATTTGATGTTAATATTTTGAAAATATTAAATAATTACTTCATTGTAGATACTATTTAATATATATTTCTCAATATAAATGATTAAAAAATTATTCATCTCTTGATGTCTAATTCTATTTTATAATAAATTTATTATATTATTCACAGAAAAAAAAAACTCCTTCAACACTTATTATAACAACTAATAAAATCAATATTAAGTTTAATAATTTGATAATATAAAATATAAAATACCTTTGTTTCTTTTAATCATTTTCTCAACAAACATTCTAGTATCTTCTAGAATAAAAATTATTCATCAAATTATATACTCATAATATAAATTTATATTGATTATCAATAATCATTAAAAATATTGATGTAAAATCATTTAAATAAATTTAAAATATTTTTAATTACTTATTATGAATAAAAAGGAATATAAATAATAAATAAATAATTTCAATGAGATATATATATATAATTTTTTTTAAATATAATCTTTTATTATTTTAATAATCATAATAATTAAATTCTAAAATTTTGCATTACTTTTATAAATAAAAATAAAATTAAAAAGAATACTGTCTAAAGGGGCACGCCACCTCGAACCCCACTTAAATCCGCCCACGGAATCATAAGTTCATTCATTATTCAATATTTAATTATCTCGATTAATACAAATAAAATATTTAAAAACTTAATTAAAATAATTTAAACTGATAACCCTTAATATATAAATTTATAAAAATTTAATTAAACAGATCTGCTAATTAATTATTTAAAACATAATTATCATAATTTAATGCCAAATAAATATATTGGCCTTAGTTATACACTAATTAAATCAATTACCTTATTTAGCATCCAATTAGTGAAATTAAATATATATATATATATATATATATATATATATATATATATATATATATATATATATATATATATATATATATATTTTTCAAAAATAATAATAATATAAATTATCAAACAAATTCTTCACATATGTGCCTTTTTTTTAAAATACAAAATCAAACAGAAACAAAAATAAATAAAATAAAATCCAAACATACCACAAACAATTTTCATCAAATTTAATTGTAGGTCAAAAATACATTCCAATTGAGTCACCTATCCACTGAACAAAAGCTGAATGCACAAATCCCACATAATAAAAAACCTTGTATGCTTTAAAATAAACCATTTCGTCCGCTCTATCAAAGCATGGATCAATTTTTTAACACTAATTTCTACCATATAACATTAAAAGAAGTAATAAAGAAGTCAGTAGTCACCTCTCACATGAACCAAAGTTCCTTCATTCTGCTGCATGATTAACCTTTGCTGAGTAAATTTCCAGGTGTGGAGAGGAGGCGCAGAGCCTGTTTTGCATTTATCAGCACAGAATTGGATCTTGAAACCTTCATTTTTCTCCTCTTCAAGAAATTCATGGAGTTCTCCAAGCACTGAGCAGGAGGTATCTCCTGTAGAAGAATGGTTTCAGGCCTGGCAAGAATTATATCATTTGCAAGTTAGTCGTGATCTGCTGATATGAGCCATAAGTAGGTTTTATATGAATTAAATATAAATTTATACCCAGAGGATTTCTGCTTTTTCTTTGATTTAGAAGGTTTATGATTCACTACTTCTTCTTCAGAGTCAGATTTGAAGGTTTGCCTGCAAAATCTTGGCAAGATTATGCTGATAAATGGTGATAATAGCTTTTAAGAGATTTAAGTAAAGAAAAAAAATTTGCGATATGGTGTGATGAGATTAATAAGAGAGCATTTGGGACAGCTTTCTGAAATCAATTTTTCAAAAAAGCTGTATGTTGTTTAGGTAACTGTGTTTTGACCGTGTTGAAAATTGTGTTTAGAAAATTGTGTTTTTCACGATCTAACCAAATACATAAGTATGTAAAACATAGACTTCCAAAATTTTAAAAAATAAAATTGTAATAATCACCACAACTTCTTTAGATAGCAACTACATTTTCTAAGCTCCAAACGAACACTTAGGTCTTTAACTTCCATCAACAAAAGGATAATAACTTGGGGGGAAAACTCAGAGTTTATATAAATGAATATCAGAAAATACCAAATATAACCTCATAAAGCTTCAAGATCATTACAAAATACTAAAACTTTTTCACAAGCACAGAGAAGTATTATATATCAAGTTACTCGATAATTGTTAATAAAATTAGCACCAGAAGCTCAAATATCAGATTATTAAGAAATATAGAGAACTTTACTTTTCACGGGCTGCAAGGAGATTAACTATGTTACTCGGAAGCATTCCATGAATAGCTGGGGTATCTACTTTCCCTTCCGGCACACTCTCCTTGTCTGACTTAGACTGAATTTTCCTCTGCGCCCATTGCCGCCTCCTCTCTTTACCCTCCTGAAGCACCCTACAATCAAGTTCTAAATCAATCTTACAATAAAATTTAACAAATCAGAACGAAAATCAGATCAAATGCGATATCCGAAACCACAGATTGGCTAAACTTTTAAAAGTAAAAAAGATTAGCAGTTTTATGTAAACCAAGAAGATTTCCTCAGATGTTCCTAGCATTGCTCATTTCCCTGATGTTTAAAGGTGACCAGTGACGATGCCTTTAAGGCTATGTGTTCAATTGTTATGGACTTTTTGGATGGTAGAAACAATCTTCTTGATGAGCAGGATGACATAATGGAGTCATAATGTTTTTATTTTAGTCTAAAGTTTGCAGCATTTCAGATAAATGGTTAGTATTTTAAGGGTGTTTTTACTGTATGAGTAAGGTATTTCTCATATATAGTAATAGAGTTCACTCAATGTTAAAATTAGACTAAGATAAACCTTGAAAATTTTGATAGTAGTGAATGTATGCCTTCTAAGTTTACAGCAGTTTCTACCCAATGTATATTGTACAATATATAACTAATAGGGAGCTTCAAATATAAGTAGTTAATGCTACAGAGCATTGGATTTATGAGATAGTTCTAGCAACTAGTAAAAATGATGTCAAGAGATGAATAATCCAAAATAGAACCCATTGAAAAGTGAGATCAAAGAGATGGGGCGGGACACTCAATGAAAAGTTGAATTTATTACAGGAAAAAAAAATGAGATGGTACAAAGATATACTCTCTCTCTCTTAAAGATGGTATGAAGAGACGAATTGGCAAAATTAGATTGTAGGGAGGATAAGACTAATAAGCTAGAGAGTTTAGAGAAACCCATTTTCTCCTCCCTCCATCTTATTTTTAATAAGTATATTAATTTGATGATTATACATTAGACTTCACTCTACAAATAAAGCCAACAAAAGAAGTGTTAACTAGAAGTTACAGACTACAAAACAAGAAAGAGCAGATAATCACAAAATAAAAATGAAAATGAAAAAGAATATATAATAGTTTAGTATGGTCAAACTATAAATTTATTCAAGTCTACTTCTTAAAATGTTCATTTTGATAACAACGGAATCTGAATTCTGAAATTAGCTACTAGAATAGAAAACTTACAACTTTCATTAAACTAATTAGCATTTCTGTAATTATAAGGATTTACAAAATTTAGATCATTTCCAGAGAATAAATATACAAAGCAATTATAAAAAAATGCACTAAATTTAATTGGATACTAAATAAAAAAGTCTACATGGAACTCCCTCCAACTAGTTGGAGATACACGAGATAAGCTTGAGGATTATTATCTCCAAAATTGATTGAAGGCAAACAGATTATGCTTTCTCATCGTTGATTAAAGACTTAAAGACTGATATATTTATTGAAAACACATATTGTGCTTTTCCTAAATTATTTGGAGAGAATTTCTTGGCAAGAAATTTTTTATATTTCTTGTTTGTACTTCCTTCCTCTATAAATTGAACCCTTGAAAGGGCATACTTTGTACCAAATTTTGATTTCTCTCAAACTCCTTGTAAAAGCAAGAAAAATACTGAGATCTTAATGCTGCCATACAACAACAACAAGCCTTAATCCCACTAGGTGGGGTCGGCTACATGAATCCTTTGTCTCCATTGTGTCCTATTATGTATCAAATTCTCATTTAAATCAAGTATACTAAGATCATTTTTTATACATCTTAAATATGTCTTTTAGGTCTACCTCTACCTATCTTAACATAAGACAAATCTAATGCATTTACTATCCTAACCGGGTCATTTGACGCCGACGCTTTATGTGGCCAAACCATCTAAGGCGACTCTCTCTAATCTTATCTGCCACTGAGCTCTTTTCCAATATACTCATTTTGCATTCTATCTCTAAGAGTAAAGCCACTCATCCATAAGCATCCTCATCTCTATCTCATAAAGCCAACATCCACCATAAGCATCTCTTACCACATCTTATAAAATTTTAAAGTTTCTCTTTATTGGCCAACATTCTCCACTTCAACCATAAGTCATTTGTTTACCATCTTATCTAAATATAAAATCTTTTTAAGTTTAAATGTTAACTTTTCTATCACATAATAAAGCCGATGCATTCCTCCACTTCAACCATCCAACTTGAATTCTACTAATAACATCTCCATCTATTTCACCATCATTTTGAACAATAGAGCCTAAATATTCAAACGCCACTCTTATTAATGACTTGTTCACCTAATGTCACAACACTATCACTAGAACTTCTACAACTAAAATTACACTCCATATATTCACTTTAGATCTACTTAAACGAAAACCTTTAGACTCTAGTTGACCTCCATAATTCAAGTTTCTGGACTCTCTCTAGTCTTATCAACAAGAAGAATGTCATAAAAAAAGCATACACCAAGGTACATCTTCTTGTAAATGCCTAGTAAGAACATCCATAACTAAAGTAAAAAAGATAAGGGCTTAATGCTTAATATCCATGTAATCCAAATCCAACAAATAGGAAAATATTTTGTCAATCCTCCTTGTGTTTGGACACAAGTAATGCTCTAGTATACATATCCTTAATGACTTGAATATAACCAATATTAACTCCTTTCTCTAGAACTCTCCAAAGAACATCTCTTGAAACTTTATCATAAGCTTTCTAAATCAATAAATATCATAGATCCTCCTTACTTTCTATGCTTCTCCATCAAACCCCTTAACAAATGTATCATCCATAGTAGATACCCGCATGAAACCAAACCGATTGTGAGAAACTTCGTATCACATCGTAACCTATGCTCAATTACTCTCCCATAATTTTAATGTATGTCACATTAACTTAATTCCTCTATAATTTGCATACACTCTTGTCATCACCTTTATTCTTAAATATAGAACCAACAAACTCTTTCTCCACTCATCCGACATCTTTTAGTCTTTAAAATGACATTAAAAGATTTGTAAGCCAAGAAATTCTTGATCTCCTAAACATTTCCACAATTCTATTGGAATATTATCCGTCCTATGCTTTCCACATTTCATTTTCTTTAAAGCTTCACTAACTTCATTTACTAATAATGATGATAAAATGAAATTTCTATTTTGTTTAGGTATTAAAGTTGCTAAAATCAATCGATTTGATCCTTCATTGAAAAGTTTATCAAAATACCTCATCCACCTATTTTCAATATCTTTTCTAAAAAAAGCATTTTATTATTTTCATCCTTAATACACTCACTTGAACTATGTCTTTACTTCTCCTATCTCTTTGGTTTAACTTATACATACATCTTTCACCTTCTTTGGTATCTAATCTATCAGTATAAATCACTAAAAGCTAAATTTTTTGCATCATATATCTTTTTTAGAATCTCTACAAGCCACTTTATATATTTCCCAATTCTTCGAATTTTACATCTAAACCAAGTTTTATAACAATACTTATTTTTTATCTTTTCGTTTCTTTTATTTTTATCTTTTCTGACTCCACCACCAACTATTCTTATTAAAAGAAGCTTTTCCTTTGATTCTCCAAGCACATCTTTAGCAACTTGTTAATTTCACTCTATTTTTCCCACATAATTTTCCTCATGAACATCCCAAATTCTTCTTTGTATTTGCTCTTAAAAATATTTTATTTGTGTTCTTAAGTGTCCCCATCTAATTTAGACAATAATTTGTTTATTTTTCTCTTACAACCTTTCATCTTAAAATCTAAAACTAACAATCGATGTTGGGTACTTAGATTTTCACTTGAATGACCTACAATCTTTACAATCTAAACAATCTATTTTTCTTATCAAAAATAATCAATCTGTGTTTTACTAGATCCATTTTTAAAAGTAATAATATGTTCATCTCTTTTCTTAAATAAAGTGTTAGCAACTATAAAATCATAAGCTAAAGAAAATCTAATATAACCCTACCTTCTTCATTAGTCACTTCAAATCCATAATCACCATGAATACTTTTAAAATCTTTTACCACTCTACCAACATGTCCATTTAAATCTCCTCCAATAAATACTTTTTCTTCAAGAGGTATCTTTTATATTAATCCCTAATTCATTCCAAAATTTTCAACTTACCTCCAAACCTACTTGAGGAGCATAGACACTTATAACATTGATAATCTTAATATCAACAATAATCTTTAAAGCTATAATTCTATCTCCACATCTATTAATATTTATAACATTATCCTTCAAACTTTTATCTATAATCACACCTACACCATTTCTAGTTCGACTTTTACCTGAATACCAAAGTTTAAAACCTAAACTATCAATCTCCTTGGCCTTCTCCCCAACCCATTTAGTTTCTTGAACACATAAAATATTTATCTTTCTATGAACCATAATATCTATTAATTCCATTAATTTCCGTAGTACCTATATTCCAAGATCCTAACCTAATTCTAGTTTCATGGACTAACTTGCCCGCATTATAATGTGAGAACCCTATTTAACACCGCACTCGGCATGCTTACACATTTCTCATCAGATTCGCTTTCTATACACTAAGCTGTGGACGCCCAAGATAACACATAATTTAAAGGATTCATGTCATGATTATTTCGAGATAAATTATTGAGCCACGTAAAAATCTTCAAGTGTATTTTTTGTGTGTGATTGCTTTATTTCAAGCTCTCTCTTTTCTTTGACTTCTCTTCAACCCCAACACAATAAATCAGGTATGAAAATCGAAAAAAATCATTTATGATCTCAAACTATCACTAAGACCATGATTTGAATGATTCACTAATATCGTTTGTCAAAAAGGATATGAGCAAGCTCATATTGATCACATGTTATACAAATATGAGGATGGCAAATCAACAATATTGATTGGATATGTTGGTGGCATCCTCCTACTTTGCAAGAATATTCCCAAAACATGTTCACTAAAAACAAGGTTGATAAATTTGAAATCAAAGATTTTAGCTCCTAACATACATTCTTGGTATGGAGACTAGAAGTCAAATATCATTATATCACGAAAGAAATAGGTTCTTGACCACTTGAAAGCAACCAGACTGCTGGAGTGAAAGCTAATTAACACCCATTAATGTTATTGTAAAATTGAGTGACAAAATAATTAGCACACCTATTGACAATGGCAAATATTAAAACCTTATAACACTATTAATATTGCTTTTGAAGTTAGTATAGTGAAACAATTCATGCATACATTGATTTTAATTGAGCTAATTCCACAATTAATAGAAGATCTACGTCAAGATACTTTAACTTTGTTTAGTTTAACCTAGTGATGTGAAGAAGAAAGAAAATGTTATAGCCATAATGCAAACATTGAACTAAGGTCATCTTCTAATGGGTTTACTACATTAATCTTGCTAAAACTACTTTTTAAGAACTTCATGACATCTCTAAGGGACTAATAAAACTATATTGAAATAATAAATTTGTCAACATTATCGCTCATAATCCTATCCACTATGATCATACAAACAAAAGAAGTCAACAAACATTTCATCAAAAAGAGAAAAATTATAGGCGTTCACTTTGCATCCTTATATTGCATCCTCATAACAAACCACTGACAATAAAAATAACGGATTAGCTGGACCTTTGTGGAAAAAAAATGGCCAGCTTCAATTATGTTCATAATCTCACATGAGGGGAGTGTGAAAACCCCGTTTGGACCTTTAATCCTACTCATGATTTGTGGGATCATCCTATTCCTAATTTACGTTAATGTCTTTACTACTACCTAGGATATGTGAATTCTATTCCAAATGGAAAGGTGTTTATTTCTAAAATCATTAATTCCCCACAATTGTGCTGTGTTTTGCAAATTTTTTTTATTGTTATTTCTTAGTATACTAGATTAGTTACTGTTGTATGCTCTCTTATCATAATAATGTACATTCTTCTTTTATCTTTCCTTGTATTTTTAGCATTAATTAAAGTAGCTTTCTTTCTTAAAAGTGATAGCTTGAAATGTTATTATATAAACATAGCTTTTCAGCTATTGTTGAACATGAACAAATATAATAAAGTTAGCATTCTTCTCATTCACTTCTCATTTTAGCAGATAGTTAATAGAAAACATCATCAAATGAGGCCTAAAGATCATTAATGCATACAACAAATTTCCTAAAACTCAGTTGTATAAAGGTACAATATTATGCATCTTCCCCTTTAGACCCTCTTGTGATGGTTAGAATAACTATCCTCACCGATTTTTGTATCATCAATGTTAAATAGACCTAACCTATTTTTGTGTCTCCTTGGAATGTTGAATATCCCAAATAGCTCCACACAATAAGCTTTTGATGACAAAATAGAATTATCAAAACTCTTGAACATTATGGCCAAGATCACACAACACTTGCAAATAAATATTATGATATGTGGTCATCAAATGTCCTTATTCTTTAAGACATATTAAGTATTCTCTAACCCCTGATGGCATGCCAGATAACTAATTAAAACTTTTTGATGTTTTTTTGTAGCTATATTTTGGCAAGGTAGTTCTTGTTGTAATAAATGGTTATTATTCAATCGTTATGGAAAACAAGGCTAAGAGTACATGATTAATTCTCATAGAACTCAATCATATGTCTTCTCAATATAATAATCATATGAAGATCATTTTCACTTTATATTCTTCCATAAATTTTCTTGCACAAAAATCATACTCACAATGAGACTTCTTACATTAAACCAAAACAATCCTGGCATATCAATAAAATATTTTTAAATTAGTATTCAATTACCCTTCCATATAACATTATTGCAGGACCAATAATTTTGATTCTCTTATAATTATCACAATACTAAACATATTTACTCTTGAATACTAGTACCAAATTATCTCTTCATGAATTAGCTGGCATCCTCTTGGGTTTCAAAAGTCTCATCAAAAAAATTTATCAAGCAAACTGCCCAAATGCCACTAACAACTTCTTAAATCCGATAGACATCTAATCTAGATAGAAAAAATTCAATTTCTACATCTTTCTTATAACTAATTTCACTTCATTTGGATCAACTTATAATATGTTACTTTTAAACTTTAATTTAGTTACTTTAAAGTAACAATTCCATCTATTCTTTATGCCATCTTTAACTAAGATCTTATTATCCTTACTTTTCACACATCAAACTTATTCAAAGTCATTCAATTTTTTATCACTTTCCTGAAACCTTTTTCACCTTGGTACCTAGTATAGTATATAAGTCATCAAAACCTATAAGTTTGACTTCACTCATTACCATCTTAGCAAGTCTTATAACTTCTTTCTTACAATCACTAGAAGCCTCAATAGTATTTACCTGCAAACTTCTTTTCATACAATCACTAGAAGCTTCAATAGTATTTACTCCAAAACTATTTTATACCAAATCTCCTTAAGTACAATCTATTATAAGACTCTCCTAAAACTTTTACAACAATCACACTGATAACTAACCATTTTATCCAAAAGTAAGTTTGGATCGATTAAAAAATTTCAATTTTTCTATCTTAGTGTTCTATCTACAATGATTTATAATATTTTATATTTTAAATTCCTACATTATATCCAAGGGAATAAATTTCCTTTGTTAATTTTCCATATGCTCCCAAGAAACATATCTATTAATAAATTTACAAGTAGTTATTCATCAAGCATCAAGTTTCAAATATTCATATTTCAATCTAATCTCAAGGAGCTCAATTCTATCTATACTAGGGTTAATCCAAATTCAATCCAAATAGGATATGATTTATCAGTTGGTTCACTAATTTTGATTGTACTAAATCCAAACCAAAACTCAATCCAATTTACAAGCAATCTTCAGTATTTGAAAAATTTGCTATCTCGATTAATGTTTGAGCCCAACAAAACTCAAATAGCATTTTTTGTAACAAGAATTATCATAGAATTGTGATTCAGTCAAAGTTGACAACTTTATAACCAAGTGGCATGAATAAAATATGAATTGATATTTTATTCAAAGCTTAAATTTTAAAACAATATTACTCCTAGAAACATCATCATAAGATTTATCTCAACTTTATGAATCCTCATTCTCTATTGGTACATAATTAGTGTTGCATGAGGTATTAAACCAATTTGTATATTAAATAACTTTTAATACAACTTTTATCCAAAGAGTCTTCAATTTATCTCTTTTTCTTTGTAATACTTTAACTATTTTCATGCCTAATAAAAAAGAAGAAGAGACAATAATTTTTAGAGCTCCCTAAATCCAATTCTGAATGAGCTAAAGAGGGGTGCATGAATAATATAATCCGATCAAAATTGTGGAGTATAAGGATTTAAATTTAAATCATTTAAATACTACAAAACACATAAAAAATGCAAAGTCTCTTTCTTTACTCTAAGGATATAAATACTCGCACAAAAATAATTGCGAACTATTAATTGCTCAATTAGTTAGAAACAAGTCAAAGTGAATTACAATCAATATTAATTGAATCAGAGATCCCTACCTAACATAAAAGAAAAAAGGAGATTCAACTAATAATCCATCTCAAAACATAAATGAGATTAAATCTATGATTCAACTCAAAATATAGATCAAATTGAATCTAAGATTCATCTTAAAATATGCATCCAATTGAATTAAAGATTTATCTTAAAACAAAATGTGACTGAATCAAAGATTCATCTCAAAATATTGAGTTTAAATCAAAGATTCACCCTAAACATAAAATGAGTTTGAAATTAAAATTCATCTCAAACATAAAATTATATGAAACCAATCCAATTTAGCTTTCCAAAGGGATGTAAGTCTAATACATATATTCATAAAAATGAATTGCATTTAATCATGACATTCCAATGGATGTAAGCACTGATGTCTGCAAAGCAGACTTCATACATATAATAATTGGAATTTCAATAAACGTAAGTCCAATCTATATCCGAAAGGTTGATCCTACATTCAACTAGGCATTTCAAAGAGATATAGTCCAATTCAAATTGGCATTCTAAAGGGATGTAAGTCTAATATATATATTCATAAAAATGAATTACATTTAATCATGACATTGTAAAGGGATGTAAATCTAATATATGTGCACAAAACTAAATTACAAATTCCTTACTAATAAATGGTTTAAGCCAATTCATGTCATGTCTACAAGATAGACTTCAACACTTGATATGAACTATCAAACAAACATAAGCCTAATCTAGATTTGCATGTCTTGAAGTCAAATTTCATTTGTTACTCAGGCTTTCTAATGAGCATAAATTCAATCTAAATTAGTCTTCCAATGGATGTAAGTCCAACTTATATTTGCAAGGCAAATACTATTCACATGAATGGCTTTTCAAAGAATGTAAGCCCATTCATTCAATCCACAAGATTCCAAAGGGAGGTAAGTTCAATATATGCACACAAAACTAAATTACAAATTCCACTTACTAATAAATGGTGTAAGTCCAACTATATTTGCAAGGCTATTCACATGAATGGCTTTTCAAAGAATGTAAGCCCATTCATTCAATCCACAACATTCCAAAGGAATGTAAATCCAATATATGCCCGCAAAACCAAATTACAAATTTCACTTAATAATAAATGGTGTAAGCCATGTCATATCATGTCCGCAAGATAGACTTCAATACTTGATATGAATTATCAAATAAACATAAGCCTAATGAGTATAAATTCAATCTAAAATGATCTTCCAATTTATGTAAGTTCAACCTGTATTTGCAAGGCAAATACTATTCATATGAATGACTTTTTAAGGAATGTATGCCCATTCAATCCACAACATTCAAAAGAGATGTAAGTCCAATACGCATCCATAAAATAAATCATTTGCATCTGGTATTCTATAAGGATGTAAGTCCAAAATCAAATTCCACTTGCTCAAACACATGGCTTTCCAATGGATGTAAGCCCAATGTGTGTCTACAAGGTATTCAATCATATTTAAAGATTGGCATTCCAAAGAGATGTAAGTTCAACATATATTTATAAAATGAACTACATTTAACGCATAGCATTTCAATGGACGTAAGCCCTATTATTTACCAGCAAGGTGGGCCCCATAGTTAGTCTAGTCATTCTAATGAATGTAAGATTAACTCATGTTTGTATAAATAAAATTTACACTTTAAAAGCAGCATTTTAAAGGATGCAAGTCAAATCATCATCTGCAAGCAGATTCCACACTTGATAAAGGCTTTCTAAATGATGTAAGCCATATATGTGTCTAAGGTAGACTTCAATCATATTAAATATAGAACTTCCAATGGAAGTAAGCTCTATATGTGTCTGCAAGGCAGGCTTTAATCATATCAAACATAGCATTCCAAAAGAATGTAGGTCCAATATACATTTATAAAATGAATCACATTAAATACTTGTTTTCTAATAGATGTAAGTCCAACCAAATGTTTGTCAAGACAAACATCTTAATAATTGGCATTCCAATGGATGTAAGCCCAATTATAGTTCGCGAGCAGGACTTCAAAAGAGAAAGAGGCATTCCAATGGATGTAAACCCAATGCATGTCTACAAGGCATACTGCAATCATATTATAAACGGCATTCCAATGGATGTAAGCCTAATCCAAGTCTACAAGGTAGACTTCAATCATATAAACATACATTATTCTAATGAATGCAAACCATACCTAATTTATAAAATTCTCAAATTATTTTGCCTAAATGACGAAACTATAAGGTTAAATAATTTGAGCAAACTTATAACATAAGTTTAGCTTTAAAAACATAACAAGGTCTACACAATAACTACAGTTTACTCGAGATTCCTAAGATGAGACAACCATGGCTGCTAAAAAGATTCCTTGCACATTATGGCTAATAGAACTTTGGTGTTGGTAGATTAGGATAATAGTACTCTCGCGATAACAGAACTATGGGATCTTGATCGGAATTACTCTCCTTCACCCCAAACAATCATCCACACCAATTTATACCAAGATTAATGCTTATTTCTAACCTTAATTGAGAGTGCTCTCTTACTACGGTAAGAGTAGTAGTTAACTATGGATGCTTGCGTCGATAAGAAGTAGAACCTAGATCTAAATAAACCCTAACATAAGTTTACGGGAAATCTTGTTGAATATAAATCAGTCTACCTCACGAAAAACAGACTCCCTAACATCCCTAAGATGGCGGAGATTTCTAAATATCTTTCCTGAGCGATCACCAATTCGTCTTTCAATTCAGGTATTATTGTTCACAAATTGTTAAAAATTATAGCTTTGCATATATATATATATATATATATCTTCACCAATCATTATACAAGATCAAACAACATATGTACATTTTTCACTATCATATCTTCAAGAGGTGCTCTCATATTAATCCAGCAATCAAATCAAGTATGGGATCAATCAGATCATCCATGATCATAATTTAGGAATCAAATTGTGTACGGATCAAAAAGATCATGTTTGTTGAAGTTTAAATGGTCCAATTTTTTGATGGAAATTATTGATAGTGGTAATTCTGAAATCACATTGTTGCGACCAAGAAAGATGCCACCAAAAGTTTATTAGTGTGATCAACTCATCAATCAAATATCACACAAGAAAGGTCAAGGCTCATAAACTTGAATAATAACAATGGATTAAGTTGGTATTAGAGCACCAATCCTTGATATATGATAAATAAAAATAAAAGTTTTAAAAATGATGGAGAATCGCTTCTTATCATGAAAATGCATTGGAAGTAAAGAAAAAGATGAAACAAAAGAAACAATCGTTCGCAAGTAATGATTTTATACCAAATCTGGCAAACCAAGCCATTAAACTGACGAAGAATAAGGCTGTCATGATGGAAAAGAAGAGGATGCAAATAACCACCATTGTGACAAGTGAGCCATGTCATATTCCTCCTCCTTCGATGATATAAGGTTGAATGCACATCTAAAAATGAATAGTCATTAGAAGATGACTTAAGAAATGTCCAAGTAGCTGATAAGCTGGGAACTCTACTCAACAGGGTATGCAGAAGATCCATAAAAGAAATTGTATAGTTTCAAGCAACACTATCATAGATCATAGAGTTCAAATGACAGGCGATCACTTCAGAAATAAATCTTGGAGAGGAGTTAAAAATGTTGAAGTACACTTCAAGATTTATTTTAACATTGTAAATGAACTCCACTTGTTCCGCTAACTAATCTCAATCTTGCCAATATATTGTCATTGGTCATAAAGCGTAAGTATTAAGATATAAGAGAAAAGACTCAAGAACCATATAAAGAGGATTCTTCTTTCTCCAAAAAAAAAGAAGAAAAAAGATACATGGCTGCCATTCCTTTTATAAAATCAATACCTCTAGGAAGTTAAACAACGACTATCAAATATCTGAGTACACAAGATGAAAGTTGGAAGCACACCCTCAAGGAAGAATGATTGAAAGAGAAAGCAAATGTTGTTGTGGCAGACATACCATGTTGAATCCAATGAACAATGCAAACTCATCTCTATCTGTGATGCTATGCCAAAGTATAGCAGCGGGATTATCCTACAATAAGGCCATACAAGAAAGACATTCACCTTAAGATGTAAGCTAGCAAAAGGTGATTATCACCATCATCACAACAACATCCAAAACAACCTCATTTCTGCCAATTTTGTATAAAAATTAGGGTTGGTTGTATACCTCACATTGTAGTCCTAACCTTTTGGGTTGGTCAGTGACGAAGATTTATTAATAGTGCCATTTTACTTTGCAATTAGTAAAAGTTGCATTTATGAGATAATATACAGGATGGTTCCACTTGAAATATGCCAAGTCATCTTCAATGATGGATACCTTCATGATAAGTATGCCATAGTTCATTGGCAAGCATCTAAGTATCAGCTTTTAAAGCAAGGAAATACCTTTAGGCTTAAAAAAAGACTATGATATGCCAATAATACTCATAATAATAATGAAGCAAGTAAGTAAACCTATCAATGCAAGTAAAATGTTTTGTTGATGATGGTCCGCCATGTTGAAGAAGAAAGGATGACGCATGCTCTCTCTATCTTCGCCGAAAAAGATAAATGCATAAGCTCACTGGAGAGTAACACATGCAACCCATCTATAACACACCACTATCAAATCTTTTAACTTTAAAAAAATTAAAAAAATTAACTAAAGTGAAAGAACAAGGAGTGGTCAAGATCATATACAGTTACACAACGGCATACTTTCAAGTACCCAACAATAGAGCAAAAGCTACTATAAGTGAAGAAGCCTCAATTACTAAAACAGCTCAAGGAGTCATCCTCTCATCAACTCAAGTAAGAAACAACAAAATAAATTAGTGCCTTCGCAAGTATGAAAGAGGACACATTAGCATAAGATAAGTCAAACCAAATAGTACACCTGATTTATGATTTTAGACATTTACAAGAGTATCCTAAAAATAAAATGCTACACCAAATCCATGAAGTTGAAAGCTCTCAAAAGAAGTTTCTAAATTTCCTAGAAACTTCCAAAAAGATCAGTCACCAAATACAACAAAGAAGTCTACCACCTAAAGGTATGATTTCACAAAAGTAAAATATTTCCAAAAGGGAAACCCATGATATGGGGATCAAACCTAATAAATAATCAATCAAAACATCCATGATTATGATTTGGGATCAAATCATTGAAAAATTAGAGAGATTGTAGAGACTGTATTCATTTAAGTTTAAATGGTTCAATGGCTTGATAAAGATTATCGATGATGATGCTTCTAAAATCACACAGTTGAGATAAAAGAAGATGTCACTAGTGCTCCATGGGAGCGATCAAATCATCAATCATACATAACCTAAGGGAGATTAAGACTTTGAAGGCTAAATCATTACATCAAAATGCATATTATAACAAGATAAATGTAAGTTTTGAATTTATTTTGATAAGTTTGTATTTGAATTTTAAATACTAGATGGAGTGAATTATGGTGAAATTATCTTGAGATTGATGCAATCTAGATGCTTATTATTTGAAGATAGGGTTAAATATATTATAGAGTTTTTTTCAACTTAATTTTTTTTTCTATCGTGGAGTCCAGATAGGATGGATAAGTTTTGTTTCCAAAGTAATTTCTACTTTAATTTTGCCTAACCCAAAGTTCTTCCTCTTCTCCAACTGAATTTACTGCAGAACCTTTCAAAGACCTGTAGCCGCTGGAAATGCCTGCTACGTATTTCCTCTGAAGAATTTAGCTGTTGTTAGCTTTTGAAGATTAAAAACATTTGACTTGCTAGAATCTGTTTGCTGCTGCTGCCTATACACGTCCCACTAGCTGCTGCAATCCTTGGGAGTTACCAAATTAGCCAAAATTTGCCAGAAATTCAGTAAAAAAAGCAGGCTGTAACTCTGAAATTGAAATTACAGCAATCCTGAAATAAGAAAAGACTATATTATCCTGCTGTCAAACAAGAGCAAAATCCTAGGTATCTGAAACGTGGTTGAATACCACAAAGAGCTTGCTGTCCAGGAGCAGAATAGAAAGAAACAGCAGCCTGCTTGCCATCCCAAAGCAGAACAAAGGCAGAAAACAGTAGGTTTGTTACTGCAGTCCAAAAACAGGGAAACTGATTGTCCTTATAGCCACCGGATGGTAAAATAGAAACTTGCTTCCCCAGTGAAGAACCTAAAAACAGAGAGAGACCTTGCTAAAATAAACCTTATTTTGATACCAAAGTCACTAGAATTTCTCTCAAAACAATTCCAATGACCCTATCTAATCATCATAAACTCTTATGGTGGGTTTACACAATAACATTGAAGGTTGGCTATGAATCAAATATATTCATTTTTCAAATTATTCTTGTTAATTTTTATATGCATTCATCTCAATTTTCTCACCTCTGCAACATCAACTTGTCTATTAAAGACTTATTATGGCATAACAAGCTTAATTGCAATTTTATAGAAGTTGCCTTTAAATCTCCATAAAATTCTCTAATTGCTTGATGCTTCTTAGGCACTTCTCCATTAATCACCTAATCTTAATCCTGAAAACTATATTATCAATTACATTTTTATTTTTGTGTATAATATATACACGATACTTCTAACATATCAAGCCTGAGTATCATTTTATCTTCCAATAATTTGGCTAATAATTAGTAATATCATTCTTGCTAAAATTACATATCATATAGTCAATTTTTGCTCTAGTAATCATAAATTATTAATCATTTAAACATTTTCTTTATACACTAATTTTCAACTTATTCAAACAATGGTCTCATTGATTAGAACTGCCATATGCAAAAAGCATAACCCAACACATCTCATTTTAAATATCATTTCTAAGAACATTCATAACCAATACAAAAAAAAAACTTAAATGCTCATAACAGATTCTTTGTGGTCACTGCATTATCACTAACAATACTAATGACATGGAGTGTCACCATAAGGTCGGCACTGTCCAATCAAGGTAAACTAGGTTTTCCCTAAATTGAGTTAGGAAGGTTCGACCCAGGGGCACCCATGAGGGTTCGAGTCCAAGGTAGCAGCCATTGGGCCTAATGCATTAGCTAGGGGTATTTGTGCCTTTGCTTGTTATTATGTTTAAAGTTTGTGTGAGTATAATTATTTATTTTATGATTTGTTTAGGGACCTTTGATTGATTGTGCTTATAAGAGTTTCTTTCTTGGCTCTTAGTTTATGACAACTATATCCTCAATCCTTCAGGTGGTGAATCTGTCCCGTTATATTGTAGTGGTGGTCTTTGTATCTTTCTTTACAATTAGATTATCAAGTATTGAATATCTTGAATCCTAATCTTATTTCCATACCCCACTTCCCCTTTTGTTAACCCTAGATGCCATCCTTCTCCCTCACATTAGCCGGCCTCCCCTTCCATTCCACAAAACAGCTAACCTCCTCTACTCCTCCCCTCTTAACCACCAACACTCTTTCCCTCCACTCCTAGCCACCAATCACCACTCTCTCTCCCCATAACCAACGGCCTCCATCTCCCAAGCCCTAAATCTACCCACAATACATTTATCAAACCTAAACCAATTTGTTACCGATCTATGCCCTAGATTCAGTATCAACTAATCAATATACTAGCATGCGTATCTTTAATAACTTCAAAAAACATTTAAAAGATATATTTTCTCATAGTGAACGTCAAATCAGCTCACGTGAAACTCAATCATGTATTCTCAAAGTAACAATCATAATGAGATCATTTGTTCTCTATATTATTTTCATTCAATCACAAAAATATCATGTTCATAATGGGTCTTCAGGCATAAAGCAGATCAATTCTTCAAAATATGCATAGTTTTTGTAAGTCCACATTCAATTACAGAACTAATAAGTTTGTTTCCTTATGATTATCATAATAATAAGTATCTCATTAGTTCATGAATATTGCTATCAAAAAAATTCTTCTCAAATCACTTAGTATCATTTTAGTCTTGCAAAATCTCATGAAAATGATTTATCAACTAAATTACTCAATATTACTCATAACTCTCCAAATGTCAATAAACATTTATTCTATATTAACAGCTTAAGCTTCATGCATCTTTATTATAATAAAATCCACTACACTTTTTTAGGCTAGTCTAGAATATATTACTTTGTTCATTAAGCTCTTCTAAAAAATAATTCTTGAAGCCTTGATTTAATAATTTAAAGTAGCAATTACATATTTATCATTAACTAAGAATTTATTATCATCACCTTCAATGCATTTATCATCACTTTCAATGCATCTAAATCTAACTTAATCAAAGTCTATAAATTTTTTTATCTCCTAACAAGGCTATTTTACTTATTTCCTTTATTACTTTCCTCAATACCTTGCATAATATATAAATCATCAAAAGTTACAAATTTTACTTTGCTCTATAACATCTTTGTAGGGCTTCTAGCTCCCTTTTCAATCATTAGAAGTCACAATAGCATTTAATTTTTTTAGTTTTTAAATACATATTTCTTTTTTTCATCATAACTCCACCACCAAGTCACCTTACTTGTAATCTATTATTGAACTCTTCTAAAACTTCTACAACAATCTTCCTCACAAATTAGTCATCTTATCTTACATCAAATTTGGTTCAACTATATAATTACAATCATCCTATCATACAACCTACCTTTAAGGATTATAAATTTCTTATATTTCAAATTTTACCATCAAATCTTGAGAAATATAGTTCTTAGCTCACTATTTTCATTACTAAGATAAACATAGGATTAACAATGGTGGTTTTATTTGTAGAAACATATATGCATCATTAAATATATAGATACATGTGTGTATGGATAATTGTATATATAATATATGATATTGTAAATGCAAGCATTTATATAACAGACATGAAGTCATATATATGATTCAACACACAAACACACACACACACACTACATACATACAATCGAATCTAATATGAAGGAGCACACACGTGCGCGCACGCCGCACACTATACATACAATTGAATCTAATATGAAATAGCTCAATTCAATCCAACCTTAGCTCAATCCATATCATCTATCTAATCAGTCCCCTCATTAATTTTGATAGTGTTAGGCATAATTTTTTACTTATCTTCAATCTTTGAGGTCAAAATATCAACCTCAATTAGTGTTTGCATTTCATAGGGCTTTGAAAAAAAACCTCAAGTTGCCTTTCTACAACAAAAAAAAATACTTAGGAATTATAATCCCTTATCAAGGTCAAAGAAATCAATAACTAGGAGGCATAAAATGAACATAAATGTATTACTATAAGTTAAAAAATATCAAAACCACGGTGAATTAAATAACTTAGATATTAACTAATCTTTATTTTACCATAATATTAAAAGTGTAATGGCCCCATTATTCTTCAACTTGCTTGAAGAACCCAACCAAAGATTCTTCACATGACCTGAGTTTCTTCAAGGGGGTTACATAAATATTCTTAAGCATTTGGTAGAAGAGTGCATCATTGAAGCTTTTGATGAAAATAAAAGCCTCAGAGTTACATAATTTCTAATGACAATCATCATATAAGGTTGTTAGCAATAGATCTTCATGAAAATAGCAATCACTAAAAATCAATGGTGCATAGCACAGACCTCTTACTTTTGGAAGAGTAAAATACTATGCAACTTCCCTTTCAAGCCTTTTAATGTTAGAAACACCTCCTTTCACCTATTTTTGCACCATCTTATATTTTTAGACCTTGCCTATTTTGAATCTCCTTAAAATGTTCAATCTCTCAAATGGCTTTGCATGATAAGCCTTTCAATGACCATCCTGAGGTATCAAAACTCCTAAATATCATGGCCATGATCACAATAGCACTCACAAATAAATTTTATAATATGTGTGATCCTTTAAGGCCCTCATCCTTTAGTGCACCATAAAGTATTTTTTGATGGCATTCATATTTGTATGTCCCTTCCAACATTATTTTATAACACATAATGTTTAATTTATGTCTATCATGTTCATCTAACACAGCTTAAGCAAGCTCTAAAAGCAATTGAGAAGATTGTGAGAGCTAGCAATGTATTACACGTATTACTATTTACATTCATCAAAAGATGTGATGCTTCCAACCTTAATTTTGAGTGTATTAGGTGAAGGTGGAATGAGATTGCAATTGAAGCCAAGTGAATCCACAAGTCTATTTGTAATCAACATGATTGAAGGTACCATGTAATGATTGAATTTGACAGCTGAATTTCAAAAGGTATGGCTCTTCCATGTTCTTTGAGAAAAAATACATTAAGAGGCCTTCTAAGTTGGCCTTCTCATGCACTAGTTTCATCCATTAGGACTTGCATTCACCATAGTCCATAAAAGTCTTAGAAGAAATGAGTGTCCATCCTCATAATTTGACACAATTCTAGGGTCAACAAAGTATCACCATCTAACCTGATAATCAACTGGGTTGTTAGCCCACAAAACAACAAACTAAAATTTTTCAGAGCATCCGATATCTATTGAAATTGTTCAATGGTGATGAACTCCTGAGCCAACATAAGAGTTGACAAGGTGGGAGATCACTAGGGAAAACAAGGCAAGCTCTCACCCAAATTCCTTGTTATATTTTTTATCCTTTCATATGATTATCTCAATTAAAGCACCAAATGTTAATCCCTGCAGACTCCTTAAGTTGCATGATAGTCTTAATTATCATTAGATGTGGTCTGAGAACAGAATTGACCCAGCTAAATTTCTTAGTAAGATGATATTTAAGGAAACAACCTAGTAATCATTGTAGATTGAAGTATGAAATGTTGCAAGGAGATTGAAAGATTGTCTGATCTCTTCCCAGCTCTCCTTAGTTAGTAAATCAGACAACAATCCAATCTCTATATCACCTAAATTTCCTCGTTTACTCTAGGGACCTCTTATGCGATTGTCAAAGTAACATTATCCCCAACAAATGACTCCTTCGCAGAAGGAAATAATCGTGAAGGAATCTCCAATGCTTGTTTGCTGAGCAGTACCCTTGCAACTTAAGTAGCATATATCATGGCAGCCGGATCAGACAATCAACCAAACTAGTTTTTGCTCGGTTCCACATCATCATAAACAAGACAACATCAAAACTAGACAAAACTAAAAAATCAACATTTTATACATTCTGTTGATGATCCAATGGCTAAGATGAAGCAACCCTAGTTAGCCCCAACAGAGATGCTCATAGTATTATTTAACTTGGAGATTCCAAACAACCATTAACAGCTCAAGGGCAACAATAAACCAAAATAAGCAGCAACTAAAACTTGCAAAGTTACATTATATGATAAAATGATAAAAACGATGCAGCAATACATTACCTTATCAGATTCTCTCTCTGAATTTTTCTTATTTGTTCATCTTGCTTGATGCCCTGTAAACCAACGTAGCTAAACATGAGAACAGACTACATCTAAGATTTGCAATATAAGACCTAGCAGCAGAAAATGAATATATAAGATTGCTAAGCATAGAAGCCCAATTTCATGAGCATTATTTATTGAAAATGATTTAGCCTACGAACTTGCTCCGATGTGAGCTCCTCCGGCGCATCCAAGTCTCCTTCACTTTCCATCCTTTCCCCTAGTGCCGCCGACTTGTTTCCGGCGAAGGCCGAGAACTAGGTTTTCCAGCCGGACGTCGAAAGGACCATCAGTTGCACGGCTTGACAACGCCCAGTGTAAATAAATGTGTTTGAACCGCCTATGCTCGGATCGGATCTGAAGAAGTGAACCGAGTCAAGTTTCAATCGAAACAAGCTTATTCGAAAAACCTGAAAATTGGATCAAAAATTATATTTATATATATATATATATATATTCTGATTTATCACATCATTGTTTCATAAATAATTCAATTAAAATTAAATATTTGTCTTTCATGCAATATTCCAAGTCATAATTTTTTATTTGACTGTTAAATTCTCACATTTTATTCATTTAGACATAAATGAATTATAATTATTGAATAAAATTTTAACAATCAAAAATTCAAAAAATATATATTTAATTATTCAATCCATAAATATGTTAAACTTGTCCTCTAAAATTATGAGTCTATGCTCTTCATGAGATAAATTATATTTTATTTAATTAAATTTATCATAATATTTATATCAATATTTTTTTAGATACGAGATCTAAGCTTCCTATGAGCATAAACATAAGACCTCATAATTAATTATCCTTCTTATGTAAAGAACACTCTAGATTATGATAATTATATTAGTCTAATTTTTAAACTCATATTCAATATTTTTAGTTTTATTTAAATTAAATATGTAATTTTTCGAGGGGATGAAGTTAAATACGATCAAGATCTTATATTTTATCAATTCGAATCTCGCTCTGTCAATTAGAGGGTCATAGGTCATAACAATCAAAAAATTTGATTAACAGTCATGAGTTATCTCCTCCCGGCAATTCTAAATAATTTATGTATATATATTTGTCTATTATATTTTTTTATTTTAGATTTTAAAATTGATTTAGTGAGTTTGTTAGTGTAAGAGCTAGTCTTGATAGAGTTTTATTATAGGCTTGAATTTAATTTGGGTTGAATATTGTATTTGTTGGAATGCACAAATTTAATTAAAGATGAGATTTACATCCATTGAATGCCCACTTTCGATTGAAATGGAGTTTACATCTATTAGAAAGCTCCCAAATTTGATTGGATTGGGATTAGTGATATATTTGTGAGTTTCCCAATTTATGTTAAATGAGACTTACTACTCTATCTATACAACAACAACAAGCCTTTATCCCATTATGTGGGGTAGCTGCATGAATCATTTTTCTCTATTATGTCATATTATATGTCAAATTCTCATTTAATTTTTTAATAAACTAAGGTCATTTTTTATACATCTTGACTAAGTCTTTTTAGGTCTACCTCTACCTTTCTTAACATAAGGGAAATCTAATACATCTACTCTCCTGACTGAGTCATGGATGACCAACACTTTATGTGGTCAAACCATCTTAGGCGACTATCTCTAATCTTATTTTCCACTGGAGCTGCTATAGTATTTCCCAAATATGTTCATTTTGCAGTCTATCTCTAAGGGTAAGTCACTCATCCACTCGAGCATCATCATCTCTAAACATTTTACTTAGTTTTATGCTTTTTTTTTTCTGGACAACATTCTGCACCAAAAATCATTGTAGGTCTTACTATCATCTTATAGAATTTCTTAGTTTACTACTCTATCTATGAATGAACTAAAAATATTGAATTTTGAACTTACTATGTATAATCATTTTAAAATTTAGTGAGCATTTAAATTTGATAGTTTTTCTTCTTAAAAGTATAAAATAGGTTGAACTTACCCCTTGATTTTTTTAAAACAATAAAACAAGTTTTTTCAACAATTGAAATAGTTCATTAGTGTGGAGCATACTACATTGCACCATTAGTAAGGTGGCCAAAATGACAATATCTTCTTAAGACTCATGGGATCATTTTTGTTTTTAATTTTTATTTTATTTTATTTATACTTTATTTTAAAGTAAAACATGTTTGATGGTTATTATTATTTTTAAAAATACTTAAAATATCTAAAAATTATTTTTAATATTTTTAAAACTAATATTATTTATTTTTGAAAATTGAAAATAAAAAAACTAAATACACATCAAACAATAATATTTTTAAAGATGGCATAAAAATAAAAATAAAAAATGCAAAATAAATTGATCCCAAACACCCCCTAAGTTTTTGAATAGATTTCTTTTATGTGATGTTTGTATGACTTTTAAGCTCTTCTTGAGTTTTTAGAATTAAACATTAATTTTGTTAAATACATGCCTTGAAATTTCCAACTAATTTTATTTTTTTTATCAAACATATTTATTTTCAAATATACATTAATATATTTGAAGCAAGAAGACAATAGTTTGAGAGAGAGGTGAGAGACTTTTGTATTTGGAATTATCACCAACCACCTTCTTCTGTTAGTGAAATTTTGATGTTTCTTCTGTGATTTTTTCATTTACGAGTTTTTCATACAAATCTTGTGATTTTTTGTGTTCTTAAGATTTATTTTATTCGGTGATGATTGATGTTTTTCTTAACAAAAAGAAGTAAACCTTTGCTAGCAGTAGGTGGCAAGTTGTCCAGCATCAGTACATAGAGTTGCATTTTGATCATATTTAGGGGCAAACAAACATATTTGTGATGATCCTTGGATGACCACAAATAATTCATCCACTTCACTAAGGGGAATTAACATGAATCAACTTCTTCTTATATAAACCCAAAACTTAGTCCACTAACCTACAAGAGTTCATTATTGTTATGCTAGAGTCTTCATCTTAACGACAAGAGATCTTGAACTCGAGAACCGTTGTATTTAGGGCTTGTAAATTAAGCCGGTGGAGGAAGCTCGCTAGCAGGCAGTTGTGGCTCACTTTATATTGATTGTTATAAAGTAAAATTGTTCAAATAAGGCGAAATTCTTTTTTGCTAGATTTGAACTAAAGGCGAAAAAAAAAAATGCACAAAATATTTTAAATACTCTACATTTCTTTTACTGCATTCATTTTTGAGCCAACCAAACTGCATTTAATAAATGAATGCAACTAAACAACTCCTTAAGCAATGACGGAGCTTGAATTTAAAGAGAGCAGTGACGGCTATATACACAGATAAGAATGGTAAAATCTAAGAGAATAATTAATATATTATATAGTATTAATAGTTTAGTCAAAATCTAAGGGTGACGACTACCCTCACTAACCACTTGCTAATTAGACTAATGTCATTAAGTATTTTAATAATGATAGAAATAAGTCAACACTAAACTTTTAGATTCATCTTATCGATATCTAAATTTTCACTATAAATTTTATAAAAATATCATCTAAATATTCATGAAATTGATTATATGATTTATACTTTAAATACTTTCATTTAGATTGCTCTGATTAATTTTAGATAATATATTCAATCAAGTGACTAATTTAAATTATCTATTATCATGATTAAATTTAGTTTTATTTTTTTATTCACTAAATTTTAAATCTAATTCAATTTAATTGATTTGTGCAAATATCAAGATAAAATCAAAGTGAACAAATCGAATTTCTTCTTTTGTTTTGTTGCATGTCCCTATTAATTTGGAAAAGATTCCCCATTTGCGTGCTCGGCTTTCGGGTTTGCTTTAAATTTTTTTTTTTTTAAAAAAAAAATACAAATACAAATACGCAAATTCTCTTCGCTTAAACTTTCCGCTGAGCACTGTTAGTGATGTGAGATTGGCGAACATCGCCATGCGAGCTCTCCTCCGCCGGCTTCGCCTACAAACCCTAAAAACGGCGGTTCGGGGGATCGATATCTCTTACCGTTGAGGCGGAGATCACAGCATGGAGTTCCTATACAATGTCTGTGTCGGCGCCTCTGAAGTTTAGTAGATTGAGTTTTGGATTTTTATTGTTGAAATTTTTTAAACGTGTTTATATATGAATTTAATTATATATTATATATTATCTTATTTTTAAATTTATTAATTTTATTATTAAATAAAGATTAATTAATTTTAAGTTTTTGAGATATATTTATTAATTTTATATGAAATTATCATGCACGTTTTATTTTATTTTAATGATGGACTGAAATAAAATAAAATACACTCAATTATAAATAGAGTTATGGTCCACATTCTAAAAGGTGAAGTTCTCATTTTATTCATCTCATATTGAGTGAAAAGAATGTTCTTTCTCTCTCAAGCCCTTATTAAGTTGAAAGATCAAAATCTTATATTACTCTTCCATGATCTATGACGCTGATTATATCTTCTCACGACATGCAGATCCTGCGATAAATTAATTTTTATCTTTATATGTTCAAACAAAGATCGAAGCGGTTATTGAATCGTTGAAACGATTTTTTCCTCTTCATCTTTTGTATTACTTATTTGAAAATTTTAGATCAAATTATATGATTCAAAATTTTTAAGCAAATAATTTGATCATATAAAATATTGATATCATTTAGAAGACTTTACTATTATTAATTTATAGTAAATTAATATAGCTAAATTTGTTTTATATTTTGATCATAATTTTAATTTTTATGTGATGGATATATTTATTCTTGTCAATATGATCTTAATAAAAAAAATTTATGTAATATTTTTTTGTGTATCGTTTATAATATGAAACGATATTTCATATATATATATATATATATATATATATATATATATATATATATATATATATATATATATATATATATATATATATATGAAACAATTTCGGTTTCATCCGAGGGATATATATATAAATGTATATAAGTTAGTATAAATGTTATAATTATTCCATTTAATTTCGTTTCATCGTTTTCTCATTCAAGGAGTATATATATAAATATATATAAGTTAGTATAAAAGTTATAATAGCCAAATATGAGACGGAATATTTATAATGTAATTTAGTTGAATATAGTGGAATATGAAACGGTTTGCCTTACTATTTTTCAGTTTATTTATTATATTTATTTATTTTTAATATTTTATATTATAATTTATATATATAATTATTTGTTATAATATTATTTATATCAGTTAATATTCATTTCAAATTTTAAATTCATATTTGTTAATCTGAAATATTTTATATTTAATTGGTTTGTACAATTAATTTCAAATAGAATATTTATTAAGTAAATATAACAATTACACGTACTGTTTAATATTTCTAGAAATTTTCTATTTTAGAATTTTTTTTTAATATTAAACATTTATGTATAAATATTCTATTTTAAATTTTATGGATAATTATTGTTTTGACATTCTACAAATATTTTCTAATTTAGTAATATATAATTCATTAGATTTCTAATGTGGAAAAGAGAATGCTTATTTTTTATTAATTATAATATTATGTATTTTTTTTTTTATCGAATATATAAAGTATCCAACTTAATTAATTATTTTATTCAAATATGAGTTTGCTATTTTGAGTTTGCTAAATTTTATTTTGTAATATCAAATGGATTCTCATAATATAAATTGAAATATTTGTTAAAATATTAGAGTTAATATTTATTATTTCAAAATAATTTAAATTGAAATATTATGTCACCAAAGTGATCTCTACTAAATCAATTTATTTATTTTTAAAAATATGAATATTACATATATATTATATTTAAATTTATGCGAAAATAATTGGCCCAAAGGAAGATATTTTTTGGCCAGATTTTGTGCACTAACAAACACGTGATAAATTTATATTAATCATGCATACAATATATCGATCCAAAGATAAGCATATCATTGGCAGAATTTATTATCAATATTTGTTGATTGTAATTTTAAGAGTACAATTTACAGATTATTATTTATGTCCAAAGACTAAATTATAATGTTGTGTTAGGTATCTTATATGAGCCCATTTTTATTAAATATTTTATTCAAAGCATATATTTTGTTTAAAAAAAAAGAGCATATATTTTATTTACATTATATATGTATATGAAAATCAGGGACGAAGAGTGGAATTGCAGTCAATGCTCCTGACGATTCAAAACCTCGCCTTTCCTCTCATCCCGTGTTTATTCTCTAAATCTCTGTCAGCCTCCTGCCCTGCATTTTCACAGATCGAGCCACAAGCATGACGCTAGTATTTTGCCCTCCTCGCACTTTTGCAAGTTAAATGTTGTTTGGCTGTTGGATTTGAGCAAGATTTAAGCCAAATTTAACTTAAATCTAGCCAAACGGTATTTTTGGACAAGTTAAATCGGGTGTTTTTGCAATCCCGTTAAAGTCTCTTTCACAAGTTAAATTCGGATTTGCTAAATCCTGTTGGTAGGAGGTTTACGAGATTTAGAGAAGCTGAAGCGCGAGAAAAAGGGTGGGAGGGATGACGAGGATTGCCTTCGGGACGCCTCCTTTCTCTTCTTTGAGCAATATCAAAATAAAGGATTTCGAACGCTGAAATTCACTCATTCTCTTCCCTTTTATGATTTATTAATTTTATTTTGATTTATTTTTAATTTAATTTAATTTAATTTAAATAATGATTAATTAATATATCATTTTAGATTAATTATAATTTAATGAAATTAGATGTAAATGATATAGGCTTATTATTTTATAATTAAAAATAGATTTATAATCAATTGGTGTATTATATTATGGTAATTATATTTAATTAATTTATTTATGATTATATTATCTTTATGTAAATAAATTAAATAAAAATGAGAATAATTATAAAAATATAACATTTTTGTCTCTTTATATAATATTTTTTTGTAAATTGAATATATATATTTAGGATAGAAGAATGAATTTTTAGATACTTGATAAAGCGTAAGTTGAATAGTCAACCATTATACAAAAAATTTTATATTATATACATTCTTCAAATATTAATTTTTATAAACAAAGATAAATAATCATCTATTTTTAAAATATAATTTTATTCAAAATAATATTGATTATCTTCACAACAAAAATATTCATAATTTATTTTGATTTTATCATAAAAATCTAACTATTATGCATATAACTTTAATTAAATTTTATTCACAAACAGACAATTTTAATTATTAGCCTCATTAATTATTTTAAAATAAATATCATTGATATCATTTGTTGACAATCAATAATATCTAATTTGTATCGTTTAGTCAATTTGCATTACTTAGTTAATTTTTATCCTAAAATATTTTCTTTATTTTTAATTTATATTAGGTAATTTTAGATAGAATATTCTAAATATCTTGAATAATCTTTACAATCGATTAAGATATATAAAATATTTTTTATTTAAGATTGACAAGAATTGATTTAACCATTTGATATGAAAGTTAGGAAGTTACAAATGATATGTAATGTGAAAAAAAACTACATTATTCTGTGATTTTATTTTTTTATTTTGTTATATGAGATATTTTATTTTTAACTTTATATAAGAGTAAATTATTTTTCTTCTTATTATTCCCCCACTAAAATAAGTTTCTGGATCCGCCCCTCATAGAAATGATAATGTTGTTAATTGTGAATATTATTTTTATTCTTTTCACTTAATATTTTTTTTATATTTTTCAATTTGAATAATATTTCAGTGCTGAATGACACTAACTTTAAGAAATGAAAAGAATATATCATCATTGTTCTTGGGTGTATGGATCTTGATTATGCGATCCAGATCAACATCCTCGCCTATCGCAAAGACTATTGAAGTGCTAACTTTGAAAAGTGGGAGCGTTCTAACCGCATGAGTCTTATGATCATGAAGCATTCCATTCCATAAACTATAAGAGGTGCAATGCCTGAAGAGGAATGTGTTAAAAAGTTTATAAGCCAAATAGTAGACCGTTTCGTTAGTTCTGAAAAGGTAGAAACGAGTACTATTCTTAGTAAATTCGTTTCAATACGGTATAAAGACAATGAAAATATAAGGGAGTACATTATGGAGATGTCTAATTTTGTCACTAGATTGAGAGCACTAAAATTAGATATGTCTGATAATATTCTTATACACTTAGTTTTGATCTCTCTTCGTGCACAATTTAATCATTTTAAGATAAATTATAATACTTAAAAAGAAAAATGGACTCTTAATGAGCTCATTGCTCAATATGTGCAAGAGGAAGAGAGATTGAAATATGACAAATCAAAAAGTGCTCACTTAGCTACTTACTCTCGTGACATTATTACTAAAAGAAAAAAGGACTTATAAAGGTAAAGGAGCTGCAGACAAAGGGACTTCACAGCATAAAGTGTAACATAAATAAGATAATGCTGTTACTTATTTCTTTTGCAAGAATGCTAGTCATGTGAAGAATGATTGTCCCAAGTATGCAAATTAGCTGGTAAAAAAGGGTAAACTTCTCAACTTTGTTTGTTCTGAAGTTAATTTATCCTTAGTATCAAATCACACTTGGTGGATAGATATATGTGCAACTACTCACATAAGTGTGACTATGTAGGGTTGTCTAAGGAGGCGAATGTCAACTGATGTTGAAGGATTCATCTATGCGGGAAATGATAATAAAACTCTTGTTGAAGTAATATGCCTATATAGATTATATCTAGAATGTGATTGTATTTTGAATTTACATGAGACTTTTTATGTGCCATCATTTAGACGAAATTTAATTTATATTTCTTGTTTAGACAAATCTAATTATTCTTGTTCATTTGAAAATGAAAAATTTAGTCTCTTTCAGTATTCAAATATTATTGATACTGGTTCTTTGATTGATAATCTATATAAATTAGATATTTCTTCTTCACAAATTAATGAAACCTTACATGCAAGTAATTTTGGTACGAAGCAAAAATTAATGAATGAGAATTCATATATGTTATGATACAAGCGTTTAAGACATATTTTTAAATATAGAATTAAAAGACTTGTGTCAGAAGGAATTCTTGATTATCTTAATTTTTCAGATGATAAACTTTCTATAGAATGTATCAAGGGAAAATAAATAAATATCAAGAAAGTTGGTGCTAATAGAAGTTTAAACGTCTTGGAATTAATTCATACTAATATTTGTGGTCCATTCCCTACAGCTACTTGGAATGGCCAACAGTATTTTATTACTTTCATTGACGATTATGCTCATTATAAGTACTTATACTT
Source organism: Cymbidium sinense (assembly GCA_021442155.1). Classification (NCBI taxonomy): domain Eukaryota; kingdom Viridiplantae; phylum Streptophyta; class Magnoliopsida; order Asparagales; family Orchidaceae; genus Cymbidium; species Cymbidium sinense. The sequence continues at coordinate 188,258,865 of CM038216.1, forward strand.
AATTTATGAGAAGTCACAATCACTGGACGTATTCAAAATTTTTAAGACTGAAGTTGAAAATCAACTTGAAAAGAAAATAAGAGCTATTAAATCTGACTGTGGTGGTGAATACTATGACATATATAATAGATCAGGTGAACAACGTCTAGACCCTTTTGCCAAATATTTAGCAGAATGTGACATCTTTTCTCAATACATCATGCTGGACAAGTCAAAATGGTGTAGAGATGAAATCGACTTATGGATATGGTTAAAGCATGATAAATCATTCTTCTTTACCGATTCACTTTGGAGAGAAGCCTTAAAGACGCACATCCTTAATAGAGTTCCAAGCAAAGCGAGCTAAAACCCCATATGAATTATGGATTGGGAAGAAGAGGCAGCATCTTCATGTCTTGGGATGTCCAACTGAAGCTAGGTTATATAAGCCTAATGAAAAAAAATTGGAGTCAAGAACTATAAGCTACTATTTTGTTGGATACTCAGAAAGGTCGAAGGGTTTTAAGTTTTATGACTCTTCAAATAAATCTTTTTTCGAGACGGGCAATGCTAAATTTATTGAGGAAGTTGAATGTGATGGGAGTAATAAACCTAAACATTTTATATTTGAAGAGCAATTTATTACTCTTCCTATAGTTATAATAGAAAATGATCAGATAATTTTACCTGATCATATTCAAGTTGTAAATACAGATAATCAAAATATTCTTGAGTTAACTCCCACTTATACTGAAGAATCACAATAACCTCAAATTGAAGTGCCATTAAGAAAATCCACTAGGGAGAGGAGATTAGCAATTTTAGATGATTATACTGTATATCTCTAAGAACATGAGTTTGACATAGGATTGGAGAGTGATCCAACCTCTTTTAGTCAAGTCGAATAAAGTGTTAACTCTCATAAATGGATAGAAGCTATAGAGAATGAGATAAAATCAATGAAAGACAATGATGTTTGATCTTGTCGAATTGCCTAAATTAGTAAAACCCATTGGTTGTAAATGGATTTTTAAAACTAAATGGGATTCAAAAGGCAATGTTGAAAGATATAAAGCACGTGTAGTCGCTAAAGATTTAACTTAAAAAGAAGGCATTAATTATAAAGAGACATTCTCTCCAGTTTTTTTGAAAGACTCTTTTAGAATCATTATGACACTAGTAACTCATTATGATTTAGAGTTATATCAGATGGATGTAAAGATTGTATTTCTCAATGGTGACATTGAAGAAACTATATATATGGTGCAACCAGAAAATTTTCAATATTCTGATTCAAAACACCTAGTATGCAAATTAACGAAATTCATCTATGATTTAAAGCAAACTTCCCGTCAATGGTATAAGAAATTTGATCAAGTGATTACTTCTTTTGGTTTTAAAGAAAATACTATTGATCAATGCATTTATCACAAAATAAGTGGGAGTAAATTCATCATCCTAGTGTTATATGTTGATAATATTCTACTAGTAAGTAGTGATATAGGCCTTTTGCATGAAACCAAGAAATTTCTTACAAATAAATTTGAAATGAAAGATCTTGGGAATGTACCTTTTGTGTCGGGTATACAAATTTATCGAGATCGTTCTCGTGGTATACTTGGTTTATCATAAAAGGCATATATTGATAAAGTGCTTAGTAGATTTAGTATGAAAGATTGTGCACTAGGAGATACACCCATTGTTAAAGGAGATAAATTCAATTTGTTTCAATGTCCAAGAAATGAATTCGAAAAGAAAGAGATGGAAAAGATCTCTTATGCAGCTGCAGTAGGGAGTCTTATGTATGCTCAAGTTTGTACGCGTTTGGATATTGTGTACATTGTTGGACTGCTTGACAGATATTTAAGTAACCCGGGAATGGATCATTGGAAAGCAGTAAAATGAGTTATGCGGTATCTGAAGAGAACAAAAGACTTTATGCTCATATATCGAAGATCAGATCATTTGAAGATCATGGGGTACTCTGATTCTGATTTTGCTGGTTGCCTCGATAGTAGAAGATCCACTTCACGTTATATTTTTTTTATTAACTGGAGGAGCTATATCTTAGAAAAGTGCTAAACAAACACTTATAGCTTCTTCCACTATGGAAGCAGAATTTATAGCTTATTATGAGGCATTAAATCAAGGAATATGGCTACAGAATTTTATCACTGGGATAAATATTTTTGATGGAATAGAGAGACCATTAAAAATACATTATGATAATAGAGCCGCTGAGTTGTATTCAAGGAACAATAGGAGTTCATCAAAATCAAAGCATATTGACATAAAATTTCTTATTGTAAAAGAAAGAGTTCAGAGTTCTCAAGTATGTATTGAACATATTAGTATAAATTTTATAATTGCAGATCCACTTACAAAAGGTTTACCACCCAAAGTATTTCATGAGCATGTGGCTCATATGGGAGTGGTTTACTTTGATGATATGCTAGCATAGTGAGAGTTTTCTTATGATGTTCAATGATTATAAATATATTTTTCTGATCAGAATAAAATATTGTTATTATCTTATAGTTGAAAACTCTGAAATAAAGTTATATAGTTTCAATTGTAGTTTAACATAAATAAATGAAACTATATTTTGTAACTCTTTTGAGTTATAATATAGGACCAGTTAGAAATAGACATGATATATGATCACATTACATGAAATTTCTATCACATCCATACTTGATCTGCGATAATCATATTGATGTGATGTCTTATTATAGAAAATTATAATAAAGATCACTTTGATTCTATGTCAATATTATTAATGAACAAGATTGTTTAAAATATTTCTGTTTGAAGATAGCAAATATTGAGCTCTTAAAATATTTAATAATGTATAATTATCAAGCAATATATGTGGCCCAAGTGGGAGATTAATTTTGAATGTACATATGAATTTAATTATACATTATCTTATTATCTTATTTTAAGCCTATTAATTTTATGATCAAATAAAGATTAATTAATTTTAGACTTTTGAGATATTTTTATTAATTTTGTATGGAATTATCATGTGTAGAGACCAGACATTTTATTTTATTTTAATGATGGGCTGAAATAAAGTAAAATTCACTCAAGTATAAATAGGATCATGGTCCTCATTTTAAATGGTGAAGTTCTCATTTTACTCATATCCCATCTTGAGTGAAAAGAAGTCTCTCTCTCTCTCTCTCTCTCTCTCTCTCTCTCAAGAACATCCCTTTAGAAGTGGAAGGTTAAAATCCCGCATTAGCTCTTCCATGGATTCAAGTACGCTTCCGATTACATCTTCTTGATGATTTGACATGAGATCTAAGCTAGATAAATTTATTTTTATCTTTATATATTTTTAACATATATAAGAAGAAGTTGATTCACAGTGTTAATTCTCCTTTGTGTAGTGGTTGAATTATTTGTGGTTTCCCAGGGATCATCGCGGCTACATTTGTTTGTCCCCTAGATGTGATCAAGACGCAACTCCAGGTACTCGGGCTAGTCAACTTGCCACCTATTGCTAGAGGAGGTTTACTGCTTTTCTTCTTCTTTTGTCCATTATGAAAGAGGGGAGTTCCAATAGCGACAGAGGGAAATTTCATGTAGAATAGACTTTTGAATTATTTTCTGTATGCTATTTTATTGAAATCACTTAATTAATATTCTGCACTTTTTGATGAGAGAGAAAAAATAAGGGGGATTTTCTTAGGTAGCACTAAAAGAGGAACATTGGCACTCAATTTTAGCAAACAGAGGGAAGTCATGTGCCTGAATTTGATCCATTTATCAATTATCATGAATGGATACGGTAGCCGGTGCTCACAGTTCACTAGTTTAAATCTTCACAAAGGCCAGTAAAAATATACCTGCATCTACTTTACGAAATTTAAAATTTATGATAATCTTTTAAATGCATATAAATTTTAACTTTATAATAATTTAATTTTATAATTTCACAAATGTGTGTTTTTCACCAGAACGTTGATGACAACTTCGCCTAATAGGGAGGAGTCCTTATCAATTTGGACTTATACCATAGCAAATGTGAGCCTATATTTATTGGCTGCAAGAGAGTCGACTGTTAGGGGGAGAGCCTATTTTACTGGCAATTTTTGATATGCCATTAGTATTCCAATAACACAAAGGTAAATCTTGAATTTTAATCCAGATAGGTATTGAGTTGAATTCCTTATAGGTCTAAAACCCATGGACCATTTTTTGACTACGATCGGTTTCTCGAAGAAAACCCATACATTATCAAAATAATTTTGGTTGGAAAATTTAAAGAGCAAAAATCTCTCATTTAGAGATATAGGGGAAAGAGTACCTTTAAGCTTCAAAGTTTTTTTTGACTAAAGTAGCGAGGGCTTCATAATAAGGCCTTTTTTCCAATTGAGTAGCTTACCAAAGCAAGCTCCCATTCCTTAGCTCTAGTTGTGATCTCTTCATCAAAAAAAGCGATAGGATCTCCAACAGAGGGAATGAAGCTAAGAGGAAACTCCTTAGTGGTAGGAACATGGGAAGACAAGATCCATTTCCAGTTAAGAGAGGATTAGAGGAAGGGGTTGATGAGGAGAAGGTAGTTGGGACTTGTGGTGAAAAATATTCTTCTCACCTTCATCTATCCTTTTTTTGAAGTGGATAAATGAAAACATAAATATAATGCCTTTTGGGACACCACATAGATCCGCATATGTTCTTATTAAGGTGATCGGGTACGACATTGAGGAGAAGTGTATTATCTCGAGAGATAGAAGTTACCACCCTACAATGGACCTAATCACCCTAATAAGGACTCGTAAGGACAATCGGTATGCATATGTACCAAAGATTCTTCCCCTACTTTACATGGAAAAGTAAAATAATGTTATTTTAAACCGGGTTCGTTAAGTTCCTTACAGGGGTAAACTCCCATAGTTAATTACATTCTAAGAGACAGGATCCTTTAGGAATACTCTTGATTAAGGTAAATGTTCGTTGTCTCTAAAGATTTCAATAGGAAAGGATTATCAATTGATTAGTTTATTTTTGAAGATCAAATGAGATTCGAAGCCAAATGAAAATACGTAGGAGATGCTCATAATGCTAGAAAACCTAACGAGCATATCAAACTATCCTATGATTAGGCTTTATATTTTTGAAATTGATTTAATTTATTTGAGTTGAATTTTTCATTAGAAATTTAAGACTTATGATTTCATAACATAACATTAAGGAAATGCTTAAGAGGTAGGGATTTATGCTTATGACCCACAAAGGAGAGAGGCAATCTCTGAACCTAAATATAGAGAGCTTTGGCGAGGGACGAAAGCACAACCTAAATCTAAGGTAAAAATGGGTATTTGGTTTGCCTTCACAAGGGATGACAAACCACGAGACTGTTTGGACTTACAACCGCCTAGGGGTGGCTACCAACTAACTCCTCATACGATTTTAAATACATGTAGGCAAATCTTACATTTTATGCAAGAGAGTTAGGCTGTTATTTATTTAGAAAGAGACTAAGTCCTTAAACTCACTCCCTAAAGAGACTATATCATGTAAGGATATGCTTCAAATGACCTAAATCTAATGCAATTCAAATTTATTTTATTTTTATTTTTTGGACAATTTTTTTTGACTCAGGTTAATAAGATTCATATGCATAATGCATGAGAAATAAGATTATTGGCCAAAATTAGCGAGAAGGGAGGATGTGTGTTTTCCAAATCAAGCAAGTTTCTCGGGGAAAAGGTGGAAGCCCTCCAATCAAGAATGAAAATAATATGCATTTGTGCATGATGTTATAACAAAAGTATTCATCCAGCTAATGTGTTGCTAATTCTTTTATCTTGATTTTAAACCTAAGCTTTAGGTGAGATTATGAGTTCTTTATTTTTAGTTTTGAGTTATTAAGTTTGGTAAAAGATTTATTTTTCCTAAGAGCCTAATCCACATCCAGGCCATACATAAAGCAAGGAAGAAATTAGGAAAATGATGTCACTTAATGCACAAGCTAAACAAATCATTAATCAATTTATAAAGCTTATCGCAAAAGAATAAGATGCCATTGTGGTCGGGTACCACCGTATAAACCCAAAAAATAAATCGGGTAGTCGAGCTTTACTCTTATAAATCCTGGATTATAAATGAATTAAATACAATTAAGCAAAGAATTCATTGTTATGGGGGTCTTCAAGCTTCATTTCTTCATTCTTCTTTTTTTCTTTCTTCTTCTTTCTTATTTAGTTTCTTCTTTTGGATGGTTGGAAGGTGGATGCTCCAAAGGCTTCACATGGTACATAAGATGAGATTTTATGATCAATGTTTATCCTAATCCCCATAACAATCATTCCAAAATCCTAATTATAAAATTTTCATGAAATAGAAAAGTAAATTTAGCTAACACCTGTAAAACAAAGGTTAACTAAACAAACCACATAAATCCAAGCATGTATATTAGACTTATCACCCCACACATGGGTGACTAAGTCCACCTCACCTATTGGATTATGCTTAGGGGTATAAGCACCTACATAGCAAAAGCATTTATATTTTTATTTATTACAATGCTCCTTAAGCACAATCCCTTGTAGAAGATAATAGTTAAACTAAGATTTCCTACCATTAATTCTACTCACATGCATCCTAGAAACCAGACTAAAATATATATCATAAAATAAAAGTAAGCATCAAACCATGCACCGCCCTAACCTAAAGCTAGAAGTGGTGACTTAGTCTAATGTGTATGCTTTGGAGGTTTGTGTGATTTTCTTAGCTATGGCTTTAAGTTAGAATTTTCTAAGTGTGAAGCATGTTCAACTTAGAGGAGGGTTTCATTTAAGTGATTTAATTATTTTAGATTGATTTTTATTTTATATTTTGATTAGGTTCAAGTGAATCCTACAATTAATTAGTAAGTTGTAAAAAGAGGAAAAAAGAAGTTCTCTTCTCTTTCCTTCTCTAACTTAAGTAATTTTTATAATGGATTCATATTTTAGTTTTGTTTAGTGAATATTTTGATTAAGTGTTTTAATTAATCCTAAGTTTAGATGAACTCTAAACAAACCCACTAAAAAAGAAAGATATTTTAAGATTAAATAAAATGAACCAAATTCATAAAACATACATCACTTTATTTATTTTCCAACATGTATATGAATGAGTCATAAGAATATATATAAACAAAAATGATAATGTTTAACACACTTTATGATGCATGCTAAGTGATTCATTTAAGGAAATTTGAAAGTTTATGATGCATGATTTTCATTAAGTAGAAAAGGGATTTCTTATGCAATTTTCACATACACATATGAAAGTAAGAAAAACATAAGTGAGTACAGCGTCATTATTAACCAGAGGTGTAAGGTACAAGACCTACTTAAAGTCTCACAACCTCGGGGTTGTCCAGACTAATATACCACTTTCCTTAAATACAAGCATGTGTACAAAAGAAATGAATGGAAAATAAAGAATGCAAAAATTTGTGTTAGTTGATTTATTTATGCAATTTATATGTAAATATATATCCTTCTTAAATGATAGTGAAGTGTTAGGTTCTTTTCAAATGAACCATACATCTTGCCAAATCTACTCAAAACTATACTAAAAGAAAGAACCTACACATCCTTATATTTTACTCACATGCAAGCTTATAATTAAGATATAAGTAGCACACTTTCAGTTTTGATAATTGATTAATATATTTTGAAAATAATTTGAATTTAATAGTGGTAATAGTCACTCATATTTTTAACTTAGCCAACACATACAATTTTGACATAAAGGAAACATTTTCATTTTAGATTTGATTTTTGAAAAGCATGGATGCATGAAACCACATGACATACATATTTATTATATTGGGGAAAGAACTAAAGTAATGAAAGCATGTAAACACATTCACTTTAATTAAATCCTAAAGACAATCTTATGAGATGAAGCATTAACTCAAAGTTCATTTAGTATGATTTTGTTTGATTTTGAATTTGAATTTTTAAAATGTGGTTTGAAGTTCTAACCCATTCTCACACATGTTTGATGATTAGTAAATGAGTAATATGGCAATGAGATGACATAAAATCTCACAAGAAATTTAAATTTGCAATGCACCTAGAAAAAAAGGGCCTAATACAATTTGGCTCATGATTAATGGTTAATTAAGCTATGGGGTTTAACTTAAGTAATTTCAAAACACCCTTCACACATATGAGTTGAGTTTTGATTTTCTTAATTGAACTTAGGCTCTTGAACACCTAAGCATTTAGCCAATGTAGATTAATTAAGTTCTAGAAAGTTTTAGAAATTTTAAGAAATTAATTAAGAGGGTAATTAGTGAATTAACCCTTAATTAAGTGAAGATTAGGAAGAAAAAGAGGGGTTTAGGGAATAGCTCAGGGGAAATGCCCCAAAATTATTCCTCAAACTTTCTATTCACTAGATCAAACCTTAATCAACTTCAATAAGAGATTAAAATACTAACCAAACCCTTAATTATTCTTAATTACATAAAGGGGTGATTAGGAAATGAATTTGCAATTCCTCTAATTAAGCCACCAATAAACCTAAGAAAATTAGGGGAGGTAGAAGTCATCCCCCAAAATATACTCAAGAAGTTTGAGATCAATCAGCGAGTTAATTAGGGAGTAATTACAAAAATAAGATTTCCAATAAAAGGCAAAATTAGAGAAAGATATCATTTAAAATCCATTAAAACTCATTTTAGAATATTTTAGATTGAATTATCTTTCAGTGGCAATTTATCTCATATTTTTCTGATTTTTCTTTAAAGAGATATGAATTTTTAAATCTTGAAGGATTAACTATAATTATTTAAAACCTAATTAAATCCCTTAATCCACAGCATGACACGCGACCTTCTCTATGACATAGGGGCCTTCCCAAGTGGGTTCAAACTTACCTCCCATCTTTCGACGGGCAACAATTGGTCTTCTTAGGACTAACATAAGTTCTCTTGCTCGGAAAGACCTAGGGTGGACCAGCTTGTTTTGAGCTTGAATCATTTTGGCCTTGTACAACTCAAGGTTCTGACACACCCATAGGTGACTTTCCTCCAAACCTTTGAGATCTTCTAACTGCAACTTTGCATTTTTCTATGTAATGATCTTGCAACCCAATGCTATCCTTAGTGATGGGAGTTGAACTTCTAAAGGTAGAACAACTTCAAACCACATACTGAGTTAGAGTTCGGTATGTGGTGCGGTAGGCCCACAAGGCTTCAACCAACTACTCATTCCATTATCGTTTATTATCATTAAGAGTTTTTTTTAGTATCTAGAAGAGAGTTTTGTTGAATGCTTCTACTAAACCATTTGCTCTGGGGGTAATAGATGGTGGAGTATCTCCAATCTATAATGTGTTTTCTGGCAAAGCTGTTAATCTTTGTGCTTTTGAATGCAGTACTATTATCATATATAATTCATCGAGGCACCCCGAACCTATATACGATATGGTTTTTGAAAAATTGAAGCACATGCTAAGCTATGACCTCTTTGAGTGGGATGACTTCCGCCCACTTAAAAAAGCAATCAGCGACAGTTAAGATGAACCGATGCCCCTTGGAAGAAGGAGGATCGTTCAGACCTACAATGTCGATCCCCAACACTCAAATGGCCATGAGGCCAATGTAGGCTGTTGAATGTTGGGTGGTTGGTGGAGGACCACACCGTGTACCTGACACTGATGGCATTTCCTAGCTACATCCATGCAGTCTGTAATCATCGAAGGCCAGTAGTATCCTAGTCTCTTGATCTTCATCTTCATCTTTGGACTGGATTGATGTGCTCCACATAGAACTGAATGTACCTCAATTATAATGCCACGGGCTTCATTTTTGTCTAAATAACGTAATCACATTTGGTCAAAGGACCGGCGGTACAAGGTGCCATCAATAAGAGCATAGGAGAGAGCTCTCTGTTTCATCTGATGAGCGACTTTTCTTGAGGTAGTTTGTCGGTGTTCAAGTAATATATAAACAGGTTGCCTCCAATCTAGCTCATTGTACATTTTGGCAACAGAAACCTCCCCTTCAAGAGAAAGTCTCTCGATGAGTTCAACATCAATAAGAGATAAGACTTGCCTATTTCGGATACTTATTAAAATGGTCTGATCTTCTAGGCATGCCAATACTTTGGCAAGTTTGGCCAAAGCATCTGCTACTGCATTCTCTGCTCAGGGAACATTGTAGATGGTGACTTCGAGAATTTGGGTCAACAACTTCATTGTATACTCATAGGAATGACGAAGCTTGGGTTTGAGGACTTAGTAGGACTCGACAATCTGGTTGATGACCAATTGAGAATCCCCAAAGATGTTGATGCTCTTGACACTGATAGTGATGGATAACTCCAGACCTGTAATCAAACCTCATACTTAGCTTCATTGTTGGTGCAAGGGTTGGAAAGATAGTATGAGAATCTCATCACATCGCAGTCTGGAGTTAGGAGAACTATTCCTACCCGTGCCTTTCCTGGGAGAATAGATCGTGGTGCTTCCCTTTAAGAAAAGAAGCTGCACCATCAAAATACATCTCCTAATGGTGGTCGTCGCCCTCCCCTATGTTCATGATTTGTTCATCAGGGAGGTCATCACTAAGTGGAGAATCAACAGGAAGTGGTGTGCTACTAAGAAATCAACTAGTGCCTGTTCTTTTACCGCACAGAGGGGTACGAATGTGATATCAAACTGCAAGAGAATCATAGACCATTGAGCCAAACATCCGGATAGCATTGGCCGTGTCATGAGATACTGCAGTGGATTGGTTCTGGAAATTAAGTTCACCTTATGATAAAGCATATAGTGATATAACTTTTGGGAAGCAAAGATCAAAGCTAGGCAATGTTTCTTAATAGGTGGATAGTTCGCGTCAGCAGGAATCAGACGATGATTGAGATAGTAGAGAGCATTCTCCTTCCCTTCATCATTGGCTTGAGCCAATAAAGCATCGAGAGAGTCATCGAATGCAGCAGTGTAGAGGATGAGTGGCCTGCCCGGGATAGGGGTTACTAAAACTGGTGGCTTCACCAAATACTGCTTGATGTTTTCGAATGCATGCTGACACTTGTCATCCCACTTGAACTTGGCATCCTTTTTGACAAGTGCTGAAAATAGGTTGCATCTTCCTGATAGGTTGGAGATAAAGCGTATTAGATATGCCAATCATCATTGGAAAGATCTGAGTTGAGTTAAACTCTTAGGAGGTGACATTTTTAAGATATCTTTGATCTTTTATAGATCTATTTCTATTCCCCGGTATCGAACAACAAACCCAAGGAATTTTTCTGAAGCTACTCCAAATGCACACTTCAGGGGATTCATTTTGAGGTTATATTATCTTAACCATTCGAAAACTACTCTCAAGTTAAAGAGGTGGTCTTCCTTTTCTCTGCTCTTGATTACTAGATCATCAACGTAGCACTCAACCTGATGATGGGTAAGTTCATTGATGATCTAAGTCATGGCCCGTTGGTATGTACCACCATCATTTTTAAGGCTGAAATGCATGACCCTATAACAGAAGATTCCAATCGGGGTTCAAAAAATATTGTTTCTTTCATCTTCAGGAGACATCTTAATTTGGTTATAGCTAGATGACCCATCCATGAAAGAGAAAACTGCATGTATGAGATAATGTCCACCATTAATTCTAGTATAGGAAGATGAAACTCATCCTTAGGGACATGCCTTGTTTAAGTCTCTAAAATCGACGTATAAGTGAATTTGGTCATTCTTCTTCTTAACTGGGATAACACTGACTAACCAGGTAGGATATTTTTCTTCTCTCATGAAACCAACATTGATCAGATTCTTAACTTCAGAAATGACCTGTTGTTTAATTTCTAATCGCATGCATCTAGGAGCTTGTTTAATAGGGGTAGCATTAGAGTCTATTACTAGCTTGTGGATTGCTACGTCAGGAGATAATCCATATATCTCTTTATAACTCCATGTGAAGCAGTGTTTAAACTCAGTCAATAGCCTAACTAAGTCATTGGTTTCTTCTTCATTCAACAACGAACTGATGTACGTCGGGCGTGGATTTTCTTCTATTTCGAGGTTGATTTTTTTAAGCTTGTCAATTGTTAAATATTAATAGATGTGAGCAAAGAAGGTAGTCCATAAAACTAGAATTAGGTTAGGATCTTGGAATATAGGTACTCTTACAGGTAAATTAATGGAATTAATAGATATTATGGTTTATAGAAAGATAAATATTTTATGTGTTCAAGAAATTAAATGGGTTGGGGAGAAGGCGAGATTGATAGTTTAGGTTTTAAACTTTGGTATTCGTGTAAAAGTCGAACTAAAATGGTGTAGGTGTGATTATAGATAAAAGTTTGAAGGATAATGTTATAAATATTAATAGATGTGGAGATAAAATTATAGCTTTAAAGATTATGGTTGATACTAAGATTATCAATGTTATAAGTGTCTATTCTCCTCAAGTAGGTTTGGAGGTAAGCACAAAAGAAAATTTTTGGAATGAATTAGAGGGATTAATACAAAAGATACCTCTTGAAGAAAAAGTATTTAATGGAGGAGATTTAAATGGACATGTTGGTAGAGTGGTTGAAGATTTTAAAATTATTCATGGTTATTATAGATTTGGAGTGAATAATGAAGAAGGTAGGACTATATTAGATTTTGCTTTAGCTTATGATTTTATAGTTGATAACACTTTATTTAAGAAAAGAGATGAACATATTATTACTTATAAAAATGGAACTAGTAAAACACAGATTAATTATTTTCTGATAAGAAAAATAGATCGTTTAGATTGTAAAGATTGTAAGGTCATTCTAAGTGAAAATTTAAGTACCCAACATCGATTGTTAGTTTTAGATTTTAAGATGAAAGATTGTAAGAGAAAAAATTTACCAAATTATTATCCTAGAATTATATGGGGACACATAAAGAACACAAATAAAAATATTTTTAAGAGCAAGCCACAAGAGATTAGAATTTGGGATGTTTATGAGGAAGTTAACATTATGTGAAAAAAAAATAGCAAGTGAAATTAAGAAAGTTGCTAAAGATGTGCTTGGAGAGTCAAAAGGAAAAGCTTCTTTTAATAATAATAGGTGGTGGTGGAGTCAGAGTGTGCAAGAAAAGATAAAAAATAAGAAGTATTGTTATAAAACTTGGTTTAGATGTAAAAACTCGGAGAATTGGGAAAGATATAGAGTGGCCTGTAGAGATTCTAAGAAAGCATTATATGATATAAAAAATTTAGCTTTTAGTGATTTATATAATAAATTAGATACCAAAGAAGGTGAAAGATGTATGTATAAGTTAGCCAACCAAAGAGATAGGAGAAGTAAAGACATAGTTCAAGTGAGGTGTATTAAAGATGAAAATAATAAAATACTTTTTTTTTAAAAAAGGATATTGAAAATAGGTGGATGAGGTATTTTGATAAACTTTTCAATGAAGGATCTAAAAGTACGATTGATTTTAGCAACCTTAATACCCAAAACAAAAATAGAGAATTTTATTTTTATCGTCGTATTAGTAAATCTGAAGTTAGTGAAGCTTTAAAGAAAATGAAATGTGGAAAAGCAATAGAACGGGATAATATTCCAATAGATGTGTGGAAATGTTTAGGAGATCAAGGAATTTCTTGGCTTATAAATCTTTTTAATGTCATTTTAAAGACTAAAAAGATGCTAGATGAGTGGAGAAAGAGTTTGTTGGTTCTATATTTAAGAATAAAGGTGATGCACAAGAGTGTGCAAATTATAGAGGAATTAAGTTAATGTGTCATACATTAAAATTATGGGAGAGAGTAATTGAGCATATGTTACGGTGTGATACAGAAGTTTCTCACAATCAATTTGGTTTAATGCCAGGTAGATCTACTATGGATGCTATACATTTGTTAAGGGGGTTTGATGGAGAAGCATAGAGAAAGTAAGGAGGATCTACATATGATATTTATTGATTTAGAGAAAGCCTATGATAAAGTTTCAAGAGATGTTCTTTGGAGAGTTCTAGAATAGAAAGTAGTTAATATTGGTTATATTCAAGTCATTAAGGATATGTATACTAGAGCCGTTACTTGTGTCCAAACACAAGGAGGATTGATAAAATATTTTCCTATTTCAGTTGGATTACATCAAGGATCAACTTTAAGCCCTTATCTTTTTTACTTTAGTTATGGATGTTCTTACTAGGCATTTACAAGAAGATGTACCTTGGTGAATGTTTTTTGCTGATGACATTTTTCTTGTTGATAAGACTAGAGAGGGAGTCTAACAAAAACTTGAATTATGGAGGTCAACTCTAGAGTCTAAAGGTTTTCGTCTAAGTAGATCTAAAACTGAATATATGGAGTGTAATTTTAGTTGTAGAAGTTCTAGTGGTAGTGTTGTGACATTAGGTGAACAAGTCATTAATAAGAGTGAGCGTTTTAGATATTTAGGCTCTATTGTTCAAAATGATGGTGAAATAGATGGAGATGTTATTAGTAGAATTCATGTTGGATGGTTGAATTGGATGAATGCATCTAGCCTATTATGTGATAAGAAAAGTTCCACTTAAACTTAAGGGAAAATTTTATAAGATGGTGGTAAGACCTGCAATGACTTATGGTGTAGAATGTTGGCCAATAAAATAGAAGCATAAGACTAAGTTAAGTGTTCTGAGAGATGAGGATGGATGGTGGCTTTACTCTTAGAGATAGAATGCAAAATGAGTATATTCAGGAAAAAGTTGGAGTAACTCTAGTGGTAGATAAGATTAGGAAGAGTCGACTTAGATGGTTTGGCCACATAAAGCATCAATCGTCCGATGACCCGATTAGGAGAGTAGATGCATTAGATTTGCCTTATGTTAAGAAAGGTAGAGATAGAACTAAAAAGACTTGGTTAAGATGTATACAAAATGATCTTAGTATACTTGATTTAAATGAGAATTTGACACATAATAAGACAATGGAGGCGAAGGATTCATGTAGCCAATGGGATTAAAGCGTTGTTGTTGTTATTGTCAATTGTTAAATGAATCTCCTCTTCAAATTCTAGTGGTGCCTCTTTGATTTAGAGATCATCTGAGATTTTTAAACACACATTCTCATAATAGTTGGGGTGTGTGAAAAGAACCTATCACACTCCAAATGATTGGCAACAACTAAGTAGTAATCATCATCATCGATTGGACCCACTGTGTCGAATCCTAGTCCTGCTCTTGATTGTGCTTCCCTACCTATTTTGTTCTATAGCTTCTCAAAATACTCTGACTTGTGCCTAAACATGTATGAGGAACTAAACTTTTCTGCATAAGATTATGAACACAAGACGATTAAAAGTCAAATGGTAATTTCATTAATTCTTTAAATGAGTCTTCCTCAAGTTCTACATCAACTTCAGGACTTGAGGATGATAATCCCAAAAAGAATCTCTTCTGCTTCATGTCACTAGAAGACTTAGGGACTTCCTTAACTACCAAACCTTCAACTTTCTGAGATGTAAGTGAGGTTAGAGCTAAGGTTCCCAACTGCTGCCAAATAGTCTCACATAAACTTAATTCAAATATTTTGCTTTGTCTGGAGGCCTGGTCTTTGTCTCTATCTAGATCGAAAGTCACCTGCAATGGAACCCGCTGAGAGGGGTTGGTTGGTACACTAATCACATTATAATCATCCTCCGAGTTGGATTCCAAGTCTATATGAATAGTAGGGGTACTCCTCTGAACTGTGATACGACCTATGTTGGCTGATGGCCAACTAGGTGTTCTCCCACCTCTAGAAATGCCTCTGCCTTTGCCTGGTGGAGGTTGAGTCATCCAACCCACATGTACATATGATGGAATGAATTATGGATGAAATGTGATATGGAGATCTATTTCTTTCTCATTTTCCCTTTCTTGTTAACTTGGATTTTCATTTTTTTTTCATTTTATTTTATCTTTTCTTTTCCTTCATTTTCTCTTTCTTTTGATTTTGAGTTTGAATTTTGTCTAAGTTCACAAGAAAGGGTGTTTCAAGGAAGATAGTAGGTCACATTCTCATAAATCTTAACCTCTCTAACTGAAAATGACTTTTCATCTCCATTGACATGATATTCAATCTCATCTTTTCTAAACTTGATGCACTGATGGAGGGATGATGGAATGATCTTGTTCTGATATATCCAAGGCCTACCGAGCAAAGCAGTGAATGAAGTATTCGAATCAATGATGCAAAATGTGGCTTCAATCTTTCAGTCACCTATCTCCAAAGGTAACACTATAGAACCTAAATCCTGCTTACATTGTTCATTGAATCCTTTCAACATCATTCGATCTTCTCGAAGTGTGGAGATGCCGATCCTCAAATAGGCAAAGGTATTTAGACTCATAATATTCACCGATGCACCTGGATCCATGAGAACTATGGCAAGTCTGAACCTGTCTATGTCGACTGTGATGTTGAGGGGATGTTATGCTCCAAGTCCCCTAGAAGAAGGTCTTCATCTCTGAAGGTGATCCCTTGAGCTTCTTTTGTATAATGTGCCTCCTCACCTATATCGATCAGCTGAGCTAAGCATATTTCAGGATCAAGGAGAGCCTTGATTAATGATTCCCTCATCTCTTTGGATAAGATAAGAGCATCATATAGGCTTAACTTAGATGATAATTTTCTTAGATGAGAAAAGACATTGTTGTCCACCTTGGGCTGGTCCTCCATAAGCATATCCAAGGGTTAAGCATCCTATGCAGGGGCTTCTTGATCCTCTGTACCAATGACTTGTTTCCCTCTATCTTGAGGTGCTGCCCTAGGAGGTAGAACCTTGCCCCTATGAGGGTTGATTTTGGTGATCTCTTATGGTAGGATAATGGAAGGTTCTACCTACACATCAGGCTCAACTACAGCTTTTCCTATGGGACCCTCAGAATTAGATGATTCCAAGTCTATCTCAAGAAGTGAACCCATAGTATTTAGAGTAGCAAAGTCCAACTCTGAATCAGAAAGAGGAAGATCAGAATTATTATAGTTATTTTGACCAGAAGAGTTATCATTAGGAATAGAAAAAGATAACCCATCAGAAGTGATAAAGATGTAATTCAAACTAGTTTCATTCTTCAATTTCTTTGATTTCTTTGGAGGTACAAAGTAGAAATCCAGTAAAGTGAGTGGGGTAAGGGATTTGATGCCCTTATCCATCGATACAAGAGTTCTACTAGTAGAAAAAGAAGAAGAGCTAGCTGAAGTGGAGGAAGTCGGTGTGGAAAGTAGAGGCTGGTTCGAGGTGGTTGGCTAATGGGCTATCACAGGGCGACACATCTTTATTTCTTCTTCTTTGACTCCCCTTTCCTCGAGTTGGCACTAACAACTTAAAAACCTTCCTTGATGATGAAGGTTTGAGCTGATTCAAGCACCTGCAAGAAAAGCTTCTTGATCTTCTGGATGATCTTCTTAAAGGTTTTGGATAAAAAAATATCTCAACCTTCTTTTATTTTGGAAGGATCACATTTATCCCTAAGGATTACCCTGATAGAATTGGATGGTTGTTCCACAAGGTATTCCTTTGGGATAACTACAACACCAATCTTGAAGCTATGTTCAAGCCAGTCCTTGAATGTGAAGCGATCCTTCAAAATATGGCCTAGCATACGGTGGTAGGGGAAAAAGTTTGGATCATGAATTTTATCTATTTCCTCCCATCTGCTAGGCTCGGGTAGCTGAAAATCAGGCTTCTTTAAGAGATTCTTAAAGATCTTCTTGATTACCTCTCTCTTAAATGAATAAGGTTTGTTAAGCTTATCTTAAAGAGTAGGTGAACCATAGCTGCCTAGCAGCGGGTATGAGTGTCGCTGTTGGTGGTGGTATGGCTGAGGCGGTGGCGGTGCTGGCCGTGGAGGCTACTATGGAGGCTGGTAGGGTTGCCTCGGTGGTGGGAAGGGAGGCAGAGATTGCTGAGGTCGTGGTCTCTCGAATTGATCTCTAGTTGGAAGAGTGCCACTGGGCAGAAGGTTGAGCGGGGAGCTCGACCTTGCCATAATTGGCGGTGTAGATGAAGTAGGTGTTGACCCTCATTATTATTCCATTTCTGTAAAAAAAAATAAAAAGAAAATATATGAAATGATAAATAAAAAAGGAAAAAAAGAAAGAGATAAAAAAAGAGAGCAAAAAAATACTTAAATATATGTTATACATGTGTGTGTGTGTGTATATATATATATATACAATAATAATAATAATAATAATAATAATAATTATTGCGTCTTTGAGAATTTTATTCCGGTAGATCGAGATCTTCTTGTAGCCCAAAAATTATCACAAGCGGGGATATGAACACGGGGTTATCGTGGAAAACCCGTTAAGGGAAAAAACCAGGGGCCTTGCCCGATCTAGAACTTTCACTATGTGTTCAAAGATCTGAGATCCTTGCTTCTCGTTAGTTGGAGAAGAAGGTGTTTCTGATGAAACAATATTAGTGTAGAAAAATACAATATTCAACTCAACCCAAGGGAGAAGTTTCCCAAAAGCGGCGATCTTACGGGAGCAACCTCTTGATCTTGAGAAAGGAGGCGGCGCGGTCTTTTAGTCCTCAGGGCGATCTCCAAGGCGACTCACGATCTTGACTACTTGGTGGTGCGGGTAGTGATAGTTCGTCGGCGTCGTGGTGGTTCTCGAGCTCTCGGTCTTCAATCGATTTGGTCCCCTAAGATGAGAATGAAGCTCTATTTATAGATTTTGGGAGTGGCGGCCTTGTAAATTGGAAAACTCCAACCACTCCCATCGGACGGCAGTCGATCCCACCGATCGAGCGGTGTATTTTGATGATCCGGGTGCCTTAATGATGTCGAATTGGGTGATCTTGGATTCGTTGGATTCGTCTTGACGAGCGCTCGATCGACTATAAATATGTCGTTTTGGTGACCATTGCGGATCGATCCATTTTCATGCTCGATAGCTTGATCTGTCGATTCGAGCTTCGGATCGGTATGCTTGATGTTCTATGTTAGTCTCATCGAGGCGGTCATTTATTTGTAAGTTTCTTTGAAAGGTGATTAGATCAAAACATTTGAAAATGCCTTGAGATTAGTGCTTGATCGATTAATTTTAGGATGTATCAATTGCTTTTTTTTGGGTGACATTATCTCGGTCATCCAAAATATATGTCAAATACTTAAAAATAGCAAATTCTTGAAATTTGAGAGTCCATCAAGCTGCGCATTTTGAGAGAAACAGTCTTCATGAGAGCACAAGATTATAACTACTGGAAGGCATTGCGGAGCGCAAATGCGTGTAGGTATCTTGTAGTGCGAGATTCTGGATCCATCCAGTGCGAAACGAGAGCTTCATGAGCGCAGCGCGTGGCAGCGCCTTGTACCATGCATGAGCGCCCGCCTTGCATGAACATCTGGCTGTGGCGGACGTGGTCGAACGGCGGGTGTATGATGGGCTCAGCGGTCAGCAGCGAATTTGACAGCGGGCGGATCTGGCGTGTGAGCAATGAGCGGGTGGTAGTCAGCCTTGATCGAAAATGGTGAATCACGGTGACAGCAGCGAATAGCTGTGGCCGGGCAGTTCGACCGTGGTGCAGTTCGCCCATGGCCAATCTTGCAGTTCGGCCAGCAGTTTCACCGGCGTGAGCCGTTCGGCCATGGCCGGCGGTTAACATGGACAGCGGTCGACATGGGCCGGCGATTCGCGGCCCATGAAGCTTCAGAGCTTGTGAGGAAGCCTATGACCAGCAGCCTGAGCCTTGGCGAGCCAAAGCAGCAGAATAAATGCGGTTTCGGTTTGCGGTTTTTTTTGGTTTTACCCTAGAAGGGTCTATAAAACCCCAGGTAAGAGGAAAGGCACACTTTTCATCGATCCACCTCTCCTCCCTCTTAGAGTGCATAGCCTCCCTCCTGCCGAGTGGCACTGCTATCTTGATCCACCTCTCCTCCTCTTGAGCATAGCCCTCCCCGGTGGGAGTTTGGCACTCTTTGATCTCCTCTTCTCCTCTTAGAGTGCATAGCCTCGGTGGGAGTTTGGGCACTCTTCTGGATCAACCTCTACCTCCTCATCTCCACCAAGCAGAGTGCATAGCCCCCCCTGGGAGTTTGGGCACTCTCCTTGAATAATTTTCATCTCGATCGACGAGTTGTCGGAGTTCACGGAGAGGCGAGGTTCTGACGATGGTCTGACGACATGGTCCACATTTGATGCGATGGTACGGGCGAGGATAACCGGCCGACGATGTCGTGGTGGCGGACCGACGACGGTAGTTGGCGGCGGTCAAGAACCGGCGACGGTCGATGGTGGCATCGACGCCGCAGCAGCAGGGAGGACCGACGACAATGATGCGGACCGACGACCTGGTGGCGGTCGGCAATCCACGACGAATGACGGTGGCGACGACGCCGGTAGTCGCGAGGACCGGGTGACGATTGTGGTGACCGGCGAAGATTGCCGGCGAGGATCGGCGGCGGTGACCGGCGACGAATGCAGTGACGACGACGCGACGGCTGACATGACGCCGTTGGCGGCCGACGGGTGGTCGACATCGCAACCGGCGACTAACGCCAGAAGCCGTATGGGGATGACCGCGACGATGGTGGTGACCGCCACGTACATGGTGGTCGGCGCAGTGAATCCACGCGAATGGCGGCGCTACAGCGGCATGGCCGACGCAGGTGGTCTTAGCGATAACCGGAGACGGTAGTCGACGGTGGCGACTGACGTCGATAGTGAAGATTGTCGGCGATGGTCAACGGTAGTGACCGGCGACGGCAATGACGCGACCGGCTACGTGGTTAAGGCCGAGCGCGATACGCAGAATCGGCACCGATGAGCGGAAGCATCGGGCGCGCCGGTAGTGAAGATTGTCGGTGATGGTCAACGGTAGTGACCGGCGATGGTCGAATCCGGCCGACCTACTGTTGGCGACGGGTTGCCGGCAAGCGAATCGGGCGACTAACGCTTTAGTCGCGAATGACCCGACGATGGTGGTGACCGGCTACGATGATGGTGACCGGTGAAGATAGTTGGCGGCCGACGGGGGTGATCGGCGACGGTAGTCCACGGCCAATGGAGATCTTTGACCTATCCGAGGTTGTTTGTCAGAGTGTGACTCGATGACGTTAACCTGTGTGGAAGAGGTCGAATTGAATCCGCTGAGGATTTTTGACCCATCCGAGGTATCGAGCGCTTACTGGCGATGTTAACCGTTATGGAGAAAGTTGGCGCATGAGGATTGCCAACTTATCCAAGGTTGTTTATCGAGCGCTACTCGACGATGTTAACTATAGGAAGATCTCAATTGAATCCGAGGATTTTGACCTATCCGAGGTTGTGTATCGGCGTTTACCGATGATGTTAACCTCGTTATGGAGAAAGTTGTAGGCGCCTATAGAGGATTGCCAACTTATCCTGTGTTGTTTATCGAGCGCTACTCGACGATGTTAACCTGTATGGAAGAAGTCGGAAGTCCACTAAGGACCTTTGACCTATCCGGTGTGTATCGAGCGTCGATGATGTTAACCGTTATGGAGAAAGTTGTAGGCTATAGAGGATTGCCAACTTATCCAAGGTTGTTTATCGAGGCTACTGACGATGTTAACCTCAGGAAGATCTCAATTGAATCCGAGGATTTTGACCTATCCGAGGTTGTGTATCGAGCGCTTACTCGATGATGTTAACTGTTATGGAGAAAGTTGTAGCCTATAGAGGATTGCCAACTTATCCAAGGTTGTTTATCGAGGCATTAATGATGTTAACCTCAGATGGAAGAGGTCGTGGGAAGTCCACTAAGGACCTTTTGACCTATCCTGGGTTGATTGTAGCCAGAATAGGCATCCATGAAGCTGAGCATCTGATGTCCTGATGTCGCATCAACTAGTTGGTCGATACGACGAAGGGGGAAGCTATCTTTTGGGCATGCACGATCAAGGTCAGTGTAGTCAATGCACATTCTCCAGAAGCCTTTGGCCTTGACTAACACTACGTAGCCAACCGTGGGGTAGTAGACTTCGAATGAACTTGACTTCCGTAAGTTTGGTGATTTCTTGTTCTATGACCCGCAATCGCTCGTAAGGTTCTTTTTTTTGTATCACCGCTTGTAGGTTGAGTCAACTTTGAGGAGTGCGTAATGACTTCCGTCAATGCCCGTAATATCGACGCGCCCGTGCAAAGATATCTTGATTTTACGCAGTACGATTCTCGATTTCGATCAAGAGACAACGATCCCACCTTCACCTTCGCGATGGATCAACTTCGAGATAGGAAGACAAATTACATCTTCAACCTGGAGAAGCCCTTCGTGAGGCATCCTCATCTCAGGTCAAGTTCTCGATGTTGAGGGTTACCGACGTAAATGGTCGGGCTTGCTTGATATAGACGCCAGGTTATCTATTGATTCCCACTTACCATGCCGATGCCACCGGTGTCGGAATTTCATCTTGAGGTGAGGCACGATGTGATCATGAATATGACCGGAGAGGTCTCCCAAATATTGCATTGTATGACTCGACTTGACTACAAATTGTATCAAGTGGGTTGCGTCGGGAAATTCTCCAAGAGTTACGGAAGACTGATTGTCCCTTCCACTAATACGTCGATTATCAAATCCATACTGGACCGCTGGTTGAAGCTTCTCTTTCTATACCCATGCTAAGGAAAGTGGAGTAAAAAGAACATCAACCGAACTCCCATTGTCGATCAATATCCTTTAATATTGAAGCATGGATCACCGATGCATCGATGACAAGGGGATCTTGATGTGGGATGCTAAGCCCTCTAGATCTAAATCATCAAAGGTGATAGAATGGTCAACCCGAGACTTCTTCGCTCGCTCTTGAAGGCAATGAATATTTGGCTGAGATAACACCGCCCTCCGCAATTGTTTCTATTCTCCACCGCTTGGTTCTCCGAGCGGTTGCCCCCAAAGATTTGCCGGACGAGGGTTGGTTTTGTATAAATGGCCTAGATACCCTCGACGACGTCTTTCAATCTCCTCCTTCAGTTGGTGGCACTCGGCTGCGGTGAAAGTGGCAGAATTTCTCTTGATTTCCAATTCCAAGCTTTAAAGGTCGCGGCCACCTGACGCTATCCTCTTCCTGAATAGCCAGTAGGATGTTCGCGCATGACGTGTTGAGAGCCGTATATTTCCTCTCTGATTAAGTCATCTGAGGTCGCTCCTGAGGAGGTTTTGGGGAGGTTGTCGCCTCTTCTTTTCTCGAGATGTTTGAACATCACCTTTGGGAACCTTCTTCCGCTTGTCGCTTGGTGGTTCAAACGCTGCGAGCACCGATAGCTTCGCCACGAGATTTGTGCCTCTATTCGGTGGACCAGTCATAGAATGGACTGTCCCGCATTAATGATGAATGAAGTATCCTGGCGAGTCCTCCGAGAAGCACGCCTCAAAAGTTCCGGATCTACTGTATTCGGCTTGAGGAGAACCTCGGAAGTATTCTTTGAGGGACTCTCCATCGCTCTGATTCCTGAGAGATGTGATGAACTGATGATTCTCTTGTTCCAGAACTATTCTAAAAAAATCGGAAGCTCTCCAAATGATCGGACGGACCCCTTAGCGAGCGAATAGAACCAAGTACGAGCCTGTCCTTTGAGAGTCGCTGGGAATACCTAACACAAGACAGAGTCATTTGCACATTGAATGTGCATGATCGCTCAAAGTGATCGATATGCTCGCATGACGGTTGTGCCATCGTAAGGGTCCATGCCGGGAAGCTTGAATCTCGCCGGAATCGGTATTGAGAGATGATCTCGAGCGGGATGAGTTTTGGAAGAGGCGGAGAATGGATCATTCGTTGTTTGGGAACTCTTCCCGCACTACCGTCGTAGTTCATCGCAGTATAAGAAGTGGAGTTTCACCGATACGAGGTCGAGCCATTCGTGGGGTGAGTAGAAGGGCGTATTCGAGTTCGATCCGGATGTGGTGCCAAGGGGTTCTCTTTGTTGATCCAGATTCCTGCAATCATTCTCGTGAAGAAAATCTGGATTATGAGGGCCGCGGGAACTGTGGCTCTTCCAGCGTGTTGGAACGCTTTGCCGGCCCTTCGCAGAGTCAAGAATGCTCGGGAATCCTCCATCCTTTGAACACGATCTTCCAAAGAGGGGCTGACCCCTCACCGGGGACGTAAGTCTATGTAGAGAAGTGTTGGAGACTTGGCGCCCTTGATCCAGATGAGGAGCTTGGAGCAAAACCCCGCTTACCAACCATATTGGAGATATAGCAATGGGGGAACTGAGATTCCCACAGACGGCCAAACTCATGCTAGAGAATTTTATTCCTAGATGCAGATCTTCGTCAGTAGCCCAAAATTATCCAACACACAAGGGGGATATGAACACGGTTATGAAAACCCTAAGGGAAAACCACGGCCTTGCCCCCAGAGAACTTTCACTATGTGTTCAAAAGATACGTGTCCTTGCTTCTCGTTAGTTCGAGAAGAAGGTGTTTGGGCTAAAACAATATTCAGTGTAAAAATACAATATCGGTCAACTCCAACCCAAGGGAGAAGTTTCCCAAAAGCGGCAGAACGATCTTCGGGAGCAACCTCTTGATCTTCGGAGAAAGGAGCAAACGGTCTTTTCTAGTCCTCTGGGCGATCTCCCAAGGGCGAAGCTCGATCTTCGTGCACTACTGGTGGCACCGGTGGTGATAGTTCGTCGGCCAAGGTCGACCGGTGGTTCTCGAGCTCTTCAAATCGAATTCCCCTAAGATGAGAATGAAGCTCTATTTATAGATTTTGGGAGTGGCGCCTTGTAAATTGTGGAAAACTCCAACCACTGATCGGACGGCCCAAAGGCGATCCCCTCGATCGACGGTGTATTTTGATGATCCGGTGCCTTAATGATGTCGAATTGGGTGATCTTGGATTCGTTGGATTCGCCTTGACGAGCCACCGACCGACTATAAATATGTCGCTTTGGACCATTTGGCGGATCAGATCCATTTTCATGCTCGATAGCTTGACCGAGTCGATTCGAGCTGGATACTATGCTTGATGTCTATGTTCGTCATCGAGACTCTCCGGTAAGTTTGAAATCGGTGATTAGATCAAACATTTCAAAAAATGCCTTGAGATTCGCGGCTTGATCGAATTTTAGGATGTATCAATAATAACCATTGTAATAAGAGTAAGAATAAGAAAAAAAGAGTGCAAACAAGATGAAAATGAGTTAACTTATGAAATTTTAATTTTTAAATGAGATCTCTCTTTTGCTATTTCATAAAGTAAAATATATGTATATATATACATAGTATAAAAATAAAAATAACAAAAATAATTACCTAAATAACTCATGGGATGATCATGGATGATTTTTAGTTTGGGGAACTTCATGAAAGCAATTATTTAATAAAGGATCAAGAACAACCTTCTAGTAGTGGAGGATCACTCTTAAGAGGACTGCCAACATCTGCCATTTCAAAGTTGAACTTTTCCATCATGAAATGAGGGTTAAACATATTAAAAATATTAAGTTAAAAACTTACCATCGCATACTCAAGAAGAAGAGACAGAGAGCAACCTCAACTGAAATAAATGTGGATCCTGAAGGCTACTTTCCAATCATAATCATCATAATACCCATTCCTTCAACTGTTATTCTTCCAATGTCAATGATATATTGAAATATTTGTAGATGTGTGATGTAAATATAAAAATTATATATGTATATGCATATGCTTGTCTTTATGTAGGTTCATAGACTTTATCATGCTCATCAGGTCATGATGAGATGAAATATGTGGTGTCAGAAGACATCGCCGCTACGCTTCATCGTATGCACCAAGTAAGCCAAACTGTCGATGTGTGACACTCCCTGTCGAAATGTCTTTAAATTTGAAATATTTGCATATATATTTTCTTTTATGTAGGTGGTTGAAGGCCTTGTCATGCTCATCAGCGCATGACGAGATTAAATATCGGTCGAAATATTTTAAAACACTAACCATCACACTCATCAAAGTGCGACGAGTAGACCAAAACAATTCCAAGGTGGCTACGAAGGGATGACGATAGAATACCGCCAAAGTGCTGCCAAAATTTTATCAAATTTTTGGGACTTAACAAAAAATATATAAAATATAAAGTCCTAAAAAATGATGTGAAAATTAAATATAAATGAACTGGAAAGAAATTTGAAATAGACTTGAGTACAAATAAAATTAAACTCATATTTCAAATAAGAAAATAGAGATCAAACTCAAGTGAATCTATAAAACTTAAAATAAATTTGAATTCCTTTGATATACATGAATTGAAACTCACAAGAGACTTAAGATAAATTTGAAGTCAAGTTATTAAATAAATATGAAACTTGATCTGGAGTTAAAGATAAATTTATATTAAATCGGAAGTCCTTTTTATATGAACAAATCATATTTAATATCAAATGAAATAAGGATCTCAATTGAATATTAAATGACAAATGATTGGTGGTAAGTCTAAATATCCAATTCTAAATTGATAATAAAGTGTGCAAGAAATTTGGTAACTTTCTTATAAGCACAAATTCAATTAGGCAACTCATGATCTCTCATGAATGTAGCCTTTAAAAGAACCATTTGAACATTGCATTTAAAATAAAAATTGATACATATGAGATTTGTTGAGTGTTATTTTCAAGTTAAATTGAAAATCAAATGAAGTTCAAAGGAGACTTTCACTAAAGATGAGCAACTAAGTATAACTGCTATGCGTTCGAAAACCGTTCGAGTAAAGTTTACACCTTAGCCTTATTGTGAAATCCAGCACACACATAGGAATTTAAAGAGTGAACAAGAAAACTCCAAAAATTTTACATGAAAATCTCAAAAAGAGGGAAAAAACCAACGGGCCTAGCCCAGTAAAAAGCTTCCACTATATATTTATTTCAGAGTACAAAATCTTCCGATAACGATTACAGTATATGAAAGGAACAATAATGTAGTCACGCTCGTAAGTAACAATTATTAGTGGTAGCAGATGATGGCGAACAACGAGGAACAGCGACTGACGATGAAGGTCGTCATGATAGAGACCGATAGAGGTTGACGACGGCGAGGATCAACGGCGGCGATGACGCGGTCGGCGGTCGTTTTCACGAGTGGAATGATGGTGCTTGGAGGATCTTCAAGCTTTGGGCTCTCTCCTTTCTTGCTTGCTCATATGAGAAATGAGGCTATTTATGATTGGAGGAGTATGCCTTCAGAATACATGCAAAATCCAACCACTCCACTTCATCGGACGCTCATGATGATTCCCTGATCATATGATGTATTTTGTGTATTTGAATGCTCAAATAAAGTCGAATTGTAAGATCATTGTTAGATCCGCTCGTCGAGCTGATTTGACTATAAACACTCCATATTTAAGAGCCTTTAGGAATTTAAGCGATGTCCCAAAATTTCTAATGATATTTTAAGTTGATCTCACCGGCCAATTTCTCGATCACTTTTTTATCAAGATTTGTGCTCAACTAGTGGAATTTTCGTGGATCATATTTGCCCCTATTTTGGATGATAATATCTCAATCATCCAAAATATATATGAATATTTGAAAATAGGATTCTTCAATAAAATTTAGGTCCTTAATCATACATTTTGAGAGATCTTCACGAGCATAAGATTAACTATGAAACAAGTGAACCGATGTATGGTATGGGTGCAAGATTTGGTTATGGATCCATGCGACATTTATCGCAGTGCACAAGATTTCGGGTTGGATTACAGAATCCGCAAGAAATTGCTGCTACAATTTCGTGAAGAAAGGAGCGGTCTTTATTACATGTTAATAGACCTGGACGAGTCAGTTCTAATGACAATGAACGGTCGCAAAAAATGGTGGTCGAGGGATCTGGAACGCACAAATCACTAAGCACGGGCCGAGGGTCGGCGGAGGCGAACGGCCGTTATAATGTAAAACAGCCGGCTGGTCGCGGTTAATCGCGGCCGGAGTTCGGGTCAATGAGGAACGGCAGCGGGCGTCGATGAACTGAGGGACCAGTGTAAATGGGACCTCATGACATATCACGGGCATCGCGCTCGCGGGTGCCCATGGGCGAAAACTTTCATTTTGGGCCATTTTCACCCATTTTGGCCCGTTTTGAGCAGTTTTGAGTGATTTTGGGCAGTTTTTAATAGTTTTTGACCTTTTTGCCCATATAGGGGGTCTATAAGAATCCCCCTAGGGCCAAGGGAGAAGGCACATTCTTTTCTTCTTGAGAGAAGGTCGTCAAGGCGATAAACGATACATCGTCGTGGTCACGCTTTTCCTCGAAGAGGCCAATCAGACTCATCGAACCGTCGGGTCTGGCGGCATCAAGGCCCACATATATGTCGTCGCTTTTGCCTCTGGAAGAGGTACCGTTGGACCGTCCGGGTTGAGGCGATCAAGGCCCGACATACGCCGTCTATAGTTTTCCGAAAGAGGCGCCAATCGCCGAACCGTCCGGGAGTAATCGCCCACGCATACGCCGTGGTTTTTCCTCGAAAGAGGCATCAATACTCGCTGGACCGTCCGGTTTGAGGTGATCAATGAGCAACGGAGATGAGGTGACGATGCCAATGGTGGTCGCATATGGTCGGCGCGACCGCAATTGGTGGTGACCGCAGATTGTCGTGGTACGGCGAAGGACACGTAATGACCGGATCGGCATGTTGTCGCCGACGGGTGGTCGCAGCGACGGTACCAGAATGAGCAGTAGTATTGGTAATGAGGGGAGGACCGGCGATGGTGGTGACCAGCACGATGGTGATCGCAAAAGATTGCCGATGATGACGGGCGGACCACGATGATGACGACCGGCGATGGAGGCCGATTGACCCGCAGTGGTGACTAGCGCAGCGGCCCGGTGACCGGCAATAATCGGGCTATTAGCGACGTGCGCTGACCGCGACGGTGGTCGGCCGACGGGTGGTCGCAAATATAACGCAATGGTAGTCGACTGCACGAATTTCAGAAGGCAGCGACCGCGAAGATGCCGATGGGTGGTCGCAGCCAGCAATCGTGACCGGTCGATGGCGCGCCAGAATAATCGATGACCGAACAATTTGACCGCGATGCCGGTGATGGTTGGCGGCGATGACCAATGGTGGTTACGGTCGACGGGGTGGTCTGCGCAACCGGCGATTTGGCAGCATCGGCGGTGGTGACCGGTGAAGATTGTCGACGACCACGACGGTATGGTGGCCGACGGTGGTAATGGCAATGGCGAAGAATATTAGCAATCGGCACGTAATGGTGGATGACCGCAAGATTGTCGGCGATGGTGGCGCGGTGACCAGTGCGGTGGGCCGCCGGGGGGGTGGTTTGAGCACCGGCGAGAAGTCGGGTCGGCGACGCGACAGCCGATGATGGTTCAGCCAACGAGGATCGACCTATCAGGTTGTTTGTCATAGCGTGACTCGATGTTAACTCAGGAAGAGGTCAAATTGAATCCGCTGAGGATTTTGACTATCGAGATTATTTGTCAAAGTGTCGTGACGCAACTGTATGGAAGAGGTTGAATTGAATCCGCTAAGAATTTTTGACCCATCCGAGGTTATTTGTCAGAGTGTTACCCGATGATATTAACCAGTGTGGAAGAGGCCGTGGGAAGTCTACCAAGAACCTTTTGACCCATCCTAGGTTGTTTGTCAGAGTGTTTGCTCAATGATATTAACCTGTGTGGAAGAGGCCGTGGGAAGTCCACCAAGGACCTTTTGACCTATCCTAGGTTGTTTGTCAGAGTGTTACCCGATGACGTTAACTTGTATGGAAGAGAAAAAATTGAATCCGCTGAGGATTTTTGACCTATCCCAGGTTGTTTGTCAGAGTGTTAGCCGATGATGTTAACCTGTATGGAAAATGTCAAATTGAATCCGCTAAGGATTTTTGACCTATCCGAGATTGTTTGTCGAGACAATAAATATTAACAGTAAAGAGAATTGAATCTGAGAATTTTGACCTATCCGAGTTGTTTGTCTTTCGATAATGTTAACCCGTGGAAGAGGTTAAATTGAATCCATAAGATTTTGACTCATCCGGGTTGTTTATCGAGTGTTACCCGGCGACGTTAACTCTGTGGGAAGAGGTTTAATTGAATCCGAGGATTTTGACCTATCCAGGTTGTTTGTCGGGTGTTACATGACGTTAACCCGGCGACATTACTGTGGAAGAGGTTGAATTGAATCCCGAGGATTTTAACTCATCCGAGATTGTTTGTCGAGTGTTACCCGGCGATTAACTGTGGAAGAGGTTGAATTGAATCCAAGGATTTTGACCTATCCGATGTTGTTTGTCGGTGTTACCCGACGCAACGGCGATGTTAACTCGGTGGAAGAGGATGAATTGAACTGAGGATTTTGACCTATCGAGGTTATTTATCGGGTGTTACCCAACGACGTTAACCTGTATGGAAGAGGTCGAGAAGTCCACGCACACGCGTAGCTTAAGCGCAAGGACCTTTTGACCTATCTAGGTTATTTGTCAGTATTACTGACGTTAACCTGTATGGAAGAGGTCGAATCAAAACATCCATTTGTGGTTATAGCCAAAATTGCTCTTGAACCTTGGTCTTATTTTTTCATGAGTATGATTGGAAAATCATAATTTGCAAAGTTATATCTTTTCTCAATGCTGAAATATCCTCCAACTTTGACTTGTTTCTTGGGATGGTAATCGATTAGATATTTAGAATATTGATTTGGATAATCTTTTGAGATTAAGAGTTGCCCCCAATTTCTGACAAAAGTTGAAGGATCGAAATTTGATGAATCTTCATTCTTCTTTTGCGCTCCTTAAAAGCTTGAAATGCTACACCTCGATGG
Source organism: Cymbidium sinense (assembly GCA_021442155.1). Classification (NCBI taxonomy): domain Eukaryota; kingdom Viridiplantae; phylum Streptophyta; class Magnoliopsida; order Asparagales; family Orchidaceae; genus Cymbidium; species Cymbidium sinense. The sequence continues at coordinate 188,289,564 of CM038216.1, forward strand.
TGGTTTTGATCTTGTTGGGGAACTTGGTTGCCATACAAGATGAAATAATGGGAATCAGTTTCCCACAAATGATGCCAAATTATTGCGTGCTAGAAAATCAGTTGCGGTGGAGTAAAAGTTTACACCTTAGTCTTATTGTGAAATCCAGCACACACACAAGTATTTAAAGAGTGAACAAGAAAACTCTAAAATTTTTACGTGGAAAATCTCAAAAAGAGGGAAAAAACTACGAGGCCTAGCCCAGTAAAAAGCTTCAACTATGTATTTGTTATAGAGTACAAAATCTTCCCGATAACGGGATTACAGAATTGTATATGAGAAAGGAACAACGACTTTGTAGTCACGTTCAGGTGGTAACAATTGCTAGTGATAGCAGATGATGGAGAACAACGAGGAACAACGACTGACGATGAAGGTCGTCATGATGGAGACTGGCAGAGGTTGACGACAGCGAGGATCAATGGCGCAATCGACGGCTGGGTGGCGGTGGTTGACGACCGCCGAGTGTTACGTGGGAGAATCTTCAAGCTTTCTCTCTCCTTGCCCCTCATGAGAAATGAGGGCTATTTATAGATTGAAGGAGTGACGCCTCTATAAATACATGCAAAACCAACCACTCCAATTTCATCTGACGGCTCATGATGATTCCCTTGATCATATGATGTATTTTGTGTATTTGAATGCTCAAATAAAATCGTAATTATGGCTTGTTGGATCCGGCTCGTCGAGACGCTCGATTTGACTATAAACACTCCATATTTGAGAGCCTTTTAAGAATTTAATTGATGTCCCAAAATTTTCAATGATATTTTAAGTACTTGATCTCGACCAGTTTCAATTTCTGATCAACTTGCTTTAGGCATCAAGATTTGTGCTTCGACTAGTAAAATTTTCAGGATCATATCAATAACTAAAGCTCATAAAAGAATGCAAGTCAAATAATATCTAAGAATTGAGAAATTTGATAATATATATTGCCACCGGATCTGCAATTCTTTGTACAAGCAAACATAATGCGATATTAAATCAAAATCTACAAAAATTATAGGGCTTCATTCAATCAAAAAATAAGAAATTTTATTCTAATTATGATTTTCAAAATTAATGATTTCATTAATTAGATAAAATTAGCTAAGCTATAAATACATGCATGTGCTCGAACATAGATATTTCAAGTACAAATTTTAATGTCTAAAAAGGTTGCGCAGGCTAAGTTGGAATTAAATGAAAATATGGAATCAATCTCATAATTAAGAAATAAACACTGCATAAAGTCTTAAATACACCCGCATGGGCCCGATACTACGTTGAATGTTTAAATTTAAATGTCTGAGGATACTGCGCGGATTATTTCCCGGTATAGTCTTAGGATTGGGTCCGGGTTAACGAACCTAAAATCCTATAATAAGAATTTCAAATTAATGAAATATCTGAGAAGCTGATTCTGTCAAGTAACAGTAGATCTAATTCTCTGTTAGCAGCTAAACAGAGTTGACAAGATCTAAAACTCTTAAATATATTCAAATTAATCAATTTTTTAAATCAAATTAAGTAGCAATTTGAAACTATTTAAATGAAACTCTATCATTAAAATTTAAATCAAACTCAATCCATTCACCTTCCATAATTGTTTGTCGCATGACAAATTAAGAAAACTCTACCACAAACGAGTCAAATCAAGTGTTCTCACATGTTCACTCTCAATCAATCTCTGGTAAGGATGTGACCCGTGTCATCGTAGGCGTGATTTGATGATGCTCCATAGATGAAGCCTACTGATCAAGGTTGTGAAAACACCGGACATGTAACCTAAGAGAGGTTCAAGGTTCAAAGGTTTGACCAGGGTTGAAACGGGGTTAAAATGGATTATTTAATTAAAATTAAAATATTAAATATTAATTTAATTAATAGATAAAATAATTTAAATATATGAAAAAAATAAATAAAATAAATATATAAATAATATTTTTAATAATTATAAATTTTAAGATTGATATAAAGTTTAATAAGATATAATTATATCTATATTATAAATCTAATTTTATATATATATATATATATTAAATATATTTAAAATCTTAAAAAATGATAATATGAATTTATAAATATATATTTTTGACCTATCCGAGGTTGTTTGTCAGGGTGTTACCCGATGACGTTAACCCGATGATATTAACCTGTGTGGAAGAGGTTGAATTGAATCCGCTGAGGATTTTTAACTCATCCGAGGTTGTTTGTCAGAGTGTTACCGATGACGTTAACCTGTGTGGAAGAGGTTGAATTGAATCCGCTAAGGATTTTTGACCTATCCGATGTTGTTTGTCAGGGTGTTACCCGATGACGTTAACCCGATGATGTTAACCTGTGTGGAAGAGGATGAATTGAATCCGCTGAGGATTTTTGACCTATCCGAGGTTATTTATCAGGGTGTTACCCAATGACGTTAACCTGTATAGAAGAGGTCGTGAGAAGTCCACACTGCCTACACGCGAATTAGCTTCCGAGGCGCGCCAAGGACCTTTTGACCTATCCTAGGTTATTTGTCAAAGTATTACTTGATGACGTTAACCTGTATGGAAGAGGTCGAATCAAAACATCCATTTGTGGTTATAGCCAAAATTGCTCTTGAACCTTGGTCTTATTTTTTCATGAGTATGATTGGAAAATCATAATTTGCAAAGTTATATCTTTTCTCAATGCTGAAATATCCTCCAACTTTGACTTGTTGCTTGGGATGGTAATCGATTAGATATTTAGAATATTGATTTGGATAATCTTTTGAGATTTTGCCCCACTTTAACAAAAGTTGAAGGATCAAATTTGATGAATCTTCATTCTTCTTTTGCGCTCCTTAAAAGCTTGAAATGCTACACCTCGATGGTGGTTTTGATCTTGTTGGGGAACTTGGTTGCCATACAAGATGAAATAATGGGAATCAGTTTCCCACAAATGATGCCAAATTATTATGCGAAAATCAATAAGTAAAGTAAAGTTACACCTTAGTCTTGTTTTGTGAAATCCAAAGACACACAAGTATTTAAAGAGTGAACAAGAAAACTCCAAAATTTTATGGAAAACCTCAAAAGAGGGAAAAAACTACCTAGCCAAAGAAAGCTTCAACTATGTATTTGTTATAGAGTACAAAATCTTCCGATAACGGATTACGAAGTATATGAGAAAGGAACAACGACTCAGTAATGCTGTACAGATGGATGAGAGAACAACGAGGAACGACCGATGATGAAGGTCATGATGGATGGTGAGGTTGACGACGGATCAATGATAACCGACGGCATGGCGCGGGTGGGTGACCGTCAGTGGTGGCACGACAGGTTGGAGAATCTTCAAGCTTTGGGGCTCTCTCCTTTTCTTGGGCCCTCATATGAGAAATGAGCTATTTATAGATCAAGGAGTGACGCCTATAAATACATGCAAAATCCGAACCACTCCACTTCATCGGACGGCTCATGATGATTCCCTTGATCATATGATGTATTTTGTGTATTTGAATGCTCAAATAAAATCAGAATTATAAGATCTTGGGCTTGTTGGATCCGGCTCGTCGAGACGCTCGATTTGACTATAAACACTCCATATTTGAGAGCCTTTTAAGAATTTAATTGATGTCCCAAAATTTTCAATGATATTTTAAGTACATCTCGACCGCCACTGATCAACTTTTTTGCATCAAGATTTGCTTTTAGTGAAATTTTCGTGATCATATCAATAACTAAAGCTCATAAAAGAATGCAAGTCAAATAATATCTAAGAATTGAGAAATTTGATAATATATATTTCCGCAATTCTAAAAGAAACAGAATGGGATATTAAATCAAAATCTACAAAAATTATAGGGCTTCATTCAATCAAAAAATAAGAAATTTTATTCTAATTATGATTTTCAAAATTAATGATTTCATTAATTAGATAAAATTAGCTAAGCTATAAATACATGTATGTGCTCGGACATAGATATTTCAAGTACAAATTTTAATGTCTAAAAAGGTTGCGCAGGCTAAGTTGGAATTAAATGAAAAGATGGAATCAATCTCATAATTAAGAAATAAACACTGCATAAAGTCTTAAATACACGCATACATACTAGCTTGAATGTTTAAATTTAAATGTCTGAGATATCATGATTGTTTCAGATAGCAGATGGGTCGTTAACAACCTAAAATCCTATAATAAGAATTTCAAATTAATGAAATATCTCAGAAGTCGATTAAGTAACAAATAGATCTAATTCTCTGTTAGCAGCTAAACAGAGTTGACAAGATCTAAAACTCTTAAATATATTCAAATTAATCAATTTTTTAAATCAAATTAAGTAGCAATTTGAAACTATTTAAATGAAACTCTATCATTAAAATTTAAATCAAACTCAATCCATTCACCTTCCATAATTGTTTGTCGCAGATGATAAATTAAGAAAACTCTAGCTCACAAATGAGTCAATGTCAAATCAAGTGCTCACATGTCACTCTCAATCAATCTCAGTAAGGGATGTGACCCGTGTCATCTCAGTGATTTGATCGATGCTCCATGATGAAGATAGATCAAGGTTGTGAAAACCCACTGATAGATGTAACCCAAGAGATGAGTGGGTTGATTGAAAACGGGTTAAAATGGATTATTTAATTAAAATTAAAATATTAAATATTAATTTAATTAATAGATAAAATAATTTAAATATATGAAAAAAATAAATAAAATAAATATATAAATAATATTTTAATAATTATAAATTTTAAGATTGATATAAAGTTTAATAAGATATAATTATATCTATATTATAAATCTAATTATATATATATATATATATATATATATATATATATATATATATATATATATATATTAAATATATTTAAAATCTTAAAAAATGATAATATGAATTTATAAATACAAATATAATTTAGCATAAGAGTATAATTTATTAAAATTATAGTTTATAATAAAAATATAAAATTTAGAATAAAAATTATTTTAAAAGCCTTTTTAAATATAAATAATATAATATATAATATATAAAATATTTAAGCATATTATTATAAATCATGATATATGTATATTAAAAAATTTAAAAATTAAAATTTTTTGAAATTGTAAGGTTGTGAATATAAATATAATTTATAATATAAAAATATAAGACTACAATATAAAAAAATATATTAAAAACTTATAAAATATTTATGAAATAATATTATGAATTTATATTCTTTAATATATATATATATATATATATATATATATATTATAATTTATAAGTTATAATGAAAATATAAAGTTAATAATTAAAATATTATCTTTTTATTCTTACATTTTAAAGCCCATTTTTATTCTTACCAAAAATTTATTCATATTCAACTATTTTGGTCCCACATCTTAAAAGGAAGATGATATTATATTATTTATATAAAAGAGTAGAGCTCTTAAGAATAAATTTGTAATATAATTAGAATAATTTGATTGATATATTATATATTTAATTCAAGATCATTTATAATTATAATATTAGTTTTAAAATTATGTAATTTCATCCACAAATATTTTTAAAGCATATTTCATTAAGTTTAATATTTAAATAAAATATTTTTATAATTTAATTAAATCGCCGCTTTTTCAAAAGAACCGAAACTGGCTTTGTACCGTGGCCTGTCAATGCGAAAGCCAATTTTGAAAACTGGATCGACCATATACGGTTCATGGTCGAACCGCTTGAACCCCAAGATACCGATTTTAAAACACATGTTACAATTAAAGTCCGATCGGGTGGTTTACCAATCGACTCCATTATATTACAATCACGATCGTAGCAGATGCTCCCAATGGCTCTCGCTTTGAGTTGTGAATCATGGGTATACTTGATAGGCAAACAACCCTCTGTAGCGGGGTAGACTTAAGCCTCTTTAGATAAAACCCCACCCCATAAGGATTTCTTGACGATGTAACTCATGTGTTGATAAGGATCCTTCTGAATAACCACTTCCTCACTAAGTAGACTCGGACCACGACAACCCGGGATGATGGAACCATGGATCTAGATCGCACGCCATCATTCCCCAACCATCCTTTAAGCTAAAATGGTGAATTTCATAATCTAAATTTAAAACTCCATACGCCGCTACTATACGCTACATTGTGATCTAATGACTAGCCTTAATCGAAAGTTCTCTCTCACTTGTTGAGATGGGTAATTAACTATAGGGGCTTGTGCCTATAGGAAACCTGGAACCATATCTAAAGTCCTCACAAAATGAGGGAGAAATCTCTGGATAGTGTCTTATCTACTATTCCATATGCATTCTGAAAATTACATCGACACTCAAATCATACTCTCTTCAATTCAATAGAGGTCGGTGAATTTCTGAGCCCATGATTTGGCAACTCACGGGATGGATTCTCTTTCCATCTTTGGCTAGTCATATATGTGCTATAGTAGTAATAAACTTTTTGAAAATTCATAATAATAAAATGGTGATTTAAGTGTGTAATAAATTCAATATGAGGCTCTATGTAGAATGAATCATTTTGTAGAATATATCTTTATTACATCATCATTTTGTTCTGTAGTACCTCTGCTTCTTGAAAGTATGGGGTGAAATAATAATTGCTAATTACTAATCTCATCTTTCACTTTTGCAGAATGGATCTACAAAGCACTCCTTTCACCGTTCAATGAGGTCGTGGTGTTAACATCTGCCTTGCCAACGCCGTCATCAACATAGAGATGTTGGGGGTACCATTCAATTTGGTAGCTAAATTTCGCTATCAGTGAACTCCCAAAGTACTCCACCCGAAAGATTCTGCTCGAGACCATGGAAGACCTCAAGTTATCAAGCTCCTAGCCATGTGTGTCAACCGCCAACAACCAACCCAAGGAGTTCTCCCAACATAGAACTTCGCCAAAAGGCTAGGTCAAGAAGCCCCGTGATGAAAAGAACCGTGGGCAACTTCTTTGATGCCTCGTCTACAACCGGCTAATGATTGAACCTCTTGTACCTGCAAAGATTGAAGCTTTCTCATCAAGAAGCAAATTAACCAGAAGATAGAGAAGAATGTGAAATGCTGAGCTGAGGGCTCAATAGATCCCCTTTGAATGACCTAGTGAACAAGTGATATTGTCGTTAGAAGCGAGTATCCCTACCGATAATAACTTTGACAACCTAAAGTGGGTAAAAAGGAATAGCTCTATTGGTGAAGTAAAGCAGTCTTTCTGGAAGAACCAACCATGTCAAGCTCCACCACTACAGAGGAGACAACCTGAAATACTATCTGCCATGATACATAAAGTTTTCAAAGTAGCCAAGGATAGAGGCCTAATGAAAAGAAGATTTGAGGCTGTGATGATGGAAAGCTCCACCAAGTTATCATCTCTTCTGTAACTAGTGACGCTTTGCATGGTGAGCATCAAAGCGTGACACTTAGACCGCGTGTCTAGGAATCCACTGTTGAAAGGTCCTAGCGAAAGGGTAAATAAATATGGAGGCCAATGCCTCATAATGAAACTTTGAATAATGGAAGAGGTGTGACATCTGATACATATACATAAAAATCTGCCTAAAAAGTAACTCATTATAAATGGATATCCAAAAGAAGGGATATTATTAATAAAATACATGATGGTCAACACATCACTGAGAAGCCCAAATACTTAGTTTAGATATCTCTCTTAAGTCCAATATAAGTTCAAGTGGTGATTTCCACTTAACACTAGGGATATTTTTTTAGCTGCTTTAGCATTTTCATGGTCTTTTTGAAGACTACTGTTTCTCATTCTTTAGTCTAAACTGATTTTTTCTTCTTTTTGTCTTTTCTAGATGATACGGAAGAGGACAAAATCATTACTGTAGACTCTCTTTCTGGGTTGACTAGAACACTATCGAATAGTGTAAATTCACCTCGTCGATACTTCTAGCATCTGAAGACATAACAATCTTCGATAGTGATCATTCATGATAGGGATAGTAATTTAGATTGTTGACTTGACTGCCTTCTTCTGTCTTTTAATTTCTCGGAATCAGACTGCCTTTGATCATGCTATCAAACAATTTAGCCACATTGTCCCTTCTAAAAGAATATTCTTTGTTCATCTTTTCCTTCAGAGATGGTCGCATTCGCTCATCATCTCTTGTTCTTTGTTTTGGATGCTCCCCACCACTTGGAAAAGTTCAAGGTTTGTCATTGCCTCATAATACCGATTTTGGATGTGGGTTAGAATAAACAGGCTTCTTTTCCTTATCATCATTGTACATTGGCTGCTTTCTTTTATCCACATTATATATCACCTGCTTTTTGTCATTTGAGCTATAGGAAGCGGCAAGAATTTTATTTCTTCTTGAGTCTGAAGGTTTATTTCTCTTTGCTTCACTTGCATAGACTTTAGACTTATGGTGATTCAACTTTTTGAATTTAGCCATCCTATCGAGCAAGTCTTGGAATGTTTCAATCGATGTCATGCATAGAAATGGTGCCATTTTATCATCCATATTGCCCATTAGCAATTAGATTGCATGTTCTTTTTTCAATTGTTTCTCGCACTTCATATTTAGGTTGTGCCAACGACTTATAAATTTTTTCACTGACTCATCTTTCCTCCTTTCAATGTGATTTTCGACACTAGCAAACCTCTTCATAAATATATTCTCTAATTTAGCAAATGTTTTAACCAAATCATTTGACAATTCTACATATCATTCAAAAGCGGTTGAGGTCACACTACTAACTAATTGATAGAAAAATAGTGCATCGTTCCCTCCTATGTTATCACAAGTAGCCTTAAATTGGGCTAGATATTGCTTTGGATTACCAAGCCCACTAAAAGATTTAAATTTCAGCACTGAGTAACCTTTCGGGTATGACACTTGGTTATATTCTGGGTAAGGCTGCTTACTCTCACCAACTTTTCGCTCAGGCTATGACTGCCTTTATCTTTTCATTGATTATTGTTTCTAGTTGAGTAGCTATTACCATTCCAGGTATGCTAGTCAGATTTTGAATTATCAGTTGAAGAGGTACTGGGTTAACTTCATTCATCGCTTTATGCGTAGCATGTACTATAGAAGCTTGAGGTACCATAGTGAATGGTGGTATAGAAGTTGTATTATTAGCTGTCTGTTGATTAACAGAAAAAAAGGTGCTACACTTGATATGATATTCTTCTGTAGCATCATTTTTACCATCATATCATTCATTTTGGTACCAAGCTGTGTAATATCCTTATCTTTGACCTCTATTTGATGCTACATTTCTCTTTGTTCTCTAGCTAGCACCAAGGCATGAATCAGTGTAGGCTCTTCTTCTTCTTCTATTTCTTGTCGCTATTCTACTCCTTGCTCATTTTCAAGGGAGGAACTTGACTATCCTTCTCCTTGTGTATTTGCAGAGACAGCTGTTGTTGGGGATGTACGATGACGCTGAGTATAAAAGTGTGTACCAAGTTGATCGTTTCCTGGAACCATATAGACAACTTTGACACCCATGATTTCTTTTCCATTCTAGTTTTCTTCTTCTTCATCTTCAACAAAGATTGAGGCTCCATCTTATATTTGCTTCTGTGAAGAATCTTCTTCATATATGTCAAATTCAGGTTCAAGTTCCCTGAGTTCATCTTGCTACTGACGGTGCTAAGCGGAGAGTTCATCTATATTTTTGACCATATAGACAACTTCTACTTCCATAGTGTCCTCTTCATTATTTTCTTCTTGCACACATATTTTCGATCAACGTTTCCAGTGGATCTATGGTTCACTGTGCGGAACAAACACTTCTTCTATTAAAGGACTGCGATCAACGTCAACCTTCGCTTATAGGAGTGAATCTGATCAGCGATGGGATCCCCTAGAGGATTCTGATAAGGCTACTTCGTCACAATATGAGAAGCAGTCTACTAAACCCATACCTCATAAATCAAAGAAGTTGGCTAAGAAAAAGAAGATCAAGAAGATAACTACAACTCAAAAGGTCATTATTAATTTAAAAGAGTATCACCAGCCAGAAAGACAACCATTTAGGCTTGCAGACTTCATGCCTAAACTTCATATTATTGAATTAGATAAAGAAGATAATGGTGAATCTTGTCCACAATAGACACACTGGATCATCTACATGATGTTAGTTGTCCTTCAACATTAGTACTTCGAAATGACAAGGGTAGTCAGACAGACTTGATCAACCCATCACAATTCTTGTCTGGAAAGCAAGAAGAGTCTGAGGGGCTAACGTCTAAATTTTATTTAATGACTTAACAAGATAATAACAATTCAGATGAAGATCTATATTTTTTCTATAGAGAAGAGTCAAACTCATCGATATAATCATGTATGAAATAGATGACGTTGAGAAATGAGTCTAGCCCTTTTGGCCAATCTTCCAGAATAAGAAAGAAATTTAAAAAAAACTATCTTTTTAGAAGAATCTGAGCAAGATAAGGTGATTCAAGTTCAGTTGAGAAGTGGTAAAGTCTTACCACCTTTATCAAAGAAGGAAAATACAAATAAAGACAAAGGTAAACAAATTGAAGTCAACGAAGATATCATTCTCAAAAATTCTAGAATAAACCTTAAATCAAGTGAGAAGATAGATTATAATATTCTATCACATCTGAGAAAGATCTCTGCATAACTGAGTGTGTACGAGGCTCTCTTGATGTCAAAAGACCTCCAGAAACTTGGATACGCTCTCAAAGATCCGAGAGTTATGAAGCTTACTCAAAAATGCATGATCAAGTATTGCAAACTCAAGATCTCCCATTAATCACATTTTTTGAGGAAGACCTTATGTTGGGGACAGCAGATCATAACTGTCCTCTATATGTTACTGAAGAGAGTGATGACATCTCGATCAGCCGAATATTGGTTGATTCAGGTTCTTCTATCAATCTTATGAGTCTAAAGGTATTAAGAGGATTATCACTTGATATCCAACATCTCGGGCGAGACAAGTTGATGGTTCATGGTTTCAATGAAAAAGGGAAGAATACTCTTCCCGCTTAAGTTTAGGGATTTATATACAGAAGCCAAGTTTCATGTAATCGATGTTGATATATCATTTAGAGCTCTCTTGGGTCGACCATGGCTAAATGAGTATGGAATGGTCGCATCAACTATGCATAAATATATGAAGTATCTGAAAGATGGAGAAGAATTCAAAATTCCTGGTAACCTACAACCATTCTCCATCATTGAAGCAAAGATTTATGAAAATGCAAAGTACTTCATCCTCAAAGACCCTAAGCTAACAAAACCTCTTGAAGCAATAACATCCACTTCATGAACTAAAAAGCAATTTCACAATGTGAAAGAGCAGAAGCAAAGTGGAAGAAAGAAGGCAATGCCAACTCTCCCTAAAGCACTTGATTCTGCACCTAAATCAAGAAAATCTGTTCCTCATTTTGGAAGTGATACGGAAGAAGAAGAAGATATGCCTATCAAACCTAAGAGAACTTATAAGCTTTCAAGAAAGGCAGAGTATGAAATAAGTGATTTAAGTTCAGACTATGACTGTGAATCTACTTATAGAAACAAAGTTCAGAAGGTCGCATCAAGGAGGATAGCTCACTTGACAGAGTCAGATGACTCCCTCAAAATTATACACATCCCACAATAGTACTTCAAAGAAATCACTCCACTGGAGGTTCATAATATTGAAGAATTGATAATATTTTATATTCCACATTGATGAGAGTGGCGAACAGAACTCTATTTTACAAATCAAGAGTCTCACTCTTTGATGCCCTACCAATATGAAAATTATGATGAGATAGTGCTAACAAGAATACCAATATACTATCCATAAAAATTACGAAGAATGATACATTAGCTTAGAATTCATATTGGGACTACTAAATATAGAACTCAAATCTTTAATAAAATGTGGAGCCAAAGAAGTTCTCAGGCATCACAAAAAAGTGATAAGTTTATCACTAAAGGTCTTGGGTTTATCCGCAAATCTTATCAAAATAAAGCCTGTTATAATATAATAGAAGCTGAGATCGAGGCTAATATTAATGAAGAAGATGATTCCTATGAAATTCTTCTTAAAAATGATGAAGAAGTAGAAGACAAGCCCGCACTTGAAGAACTCGAAGATGGTGGACAAATACCTACTATGGATAAACTTAAAGAAATCAACTTAAGAGCTCAAGGCGATCCCCGTCCAACTTTCGTCAATTCCCTTCTGCCTGATGTGAAAGTTGAAGAGCTAAAAAAACTCCTTTGTGAATTCAAGGATTGCTGGACATATATTCTCAAATGCTTATCCCTAATGTGTAGCTCATAAACTAACTATTAAACTGGCTAAGCAAGCTCATAAGTGAATGAGATTAGAGATTGAAGAACAAGTAATTGCAAAAACTAAGAAACTGATCAAATTAGACTTCATCCGGGAGGAGAAGTATGAATATTGGATAGCTAACATTATCCCAATTAAGAAGAAGAATAACAAAATTCGTCATTGCATTGGCTTCCGAGACCTAAATAAGGCATGCCCAAAAGATGACTTTCTGCTTCCAATATCAGAACTTCCAGTGGACAACACTTCAAACTATGACATGTTCTCATCCATGGATGGATCATCGGGATATAATCAAATCAAAATGGCACATGAAGATGAAAAATATACATCATTCAGAACTCTATTGGCTTATATTGCTACACAGTCATGCCTTTTAGCTTGAAAAATGCTGGAGCTATATACCAAAGAGCCATGATGCATATTTTTGATGAGTTGATCCACCAAAAAGTGAAATGTTATGTCGACGATTTGGTGGTGAAGAGCTTGAATCGTGAAAACCACTTTAAAGACTTGAGAATTGTACTGAAGAGAATAAAAAAATATGATCTCAAGATGAATCCTCTAAAATGTGCATTCAGGGTATCCTTCAAAAAATTCCTGGGGTACATTATACGTCAAAGATGTATTGAAATTAATCCTACTAAAATCAAGGCAATCGTGGAGATGCCTCCACGAAAGAGTTTGCGTCAGCTTTGTTCTTTACAAGGGCAGCTTGCATTCATCCATCAATTTATATCAAACTTATCAGGACGCTGTCAACCATTTGCAAGGTTGATGAAGAAGGATGCTCCATTCAAATGGGACAATGAGTGTCAAGAAGCCTTCAATAGTATTAAAAGCTACTGTTAAATCCACCAATCCTTGCAGCACTTTCTCCTGGGAAGCTCCTCATTCTATACACAACTACATTAGAAGAGTCTCTTGGAGCATTATTGGCACAACATAATGAAGAAAACCAAGATAATGCTCTTTATTATATAAGTCGAAGATTAATAGGAGTAAAAATGAGATACTCTCTAATAGAAGCCTTTGACATTGATCTATTCAAAACTCCTCACTATATGTTATCTCACAAGATTACTCTCATCTCAAGGATCGATCCGCTGAAGTATTTGATGACAAGACCAGCATTGACAGATCACTTAGCAAGATGGACAATATTTCTTTTACAATTCGATATCACATATCTTTCGCAAAAAGTAGTGAATGCTGGTCTTGTCATCAAATATCAATGCTCTTTATTATATAAGTCGAAGATTAATAGGAGTAAAAATGAGATACTCTCTAATAGAGAAGCACTGTTTGACATTGATCTTTACAGTCCAAAAACTCCGTCACTATATGTTATCTCACAAGATTACTCTCATCTCAAGGATCGATCCGCTGAAGTATTTGATGACAAGACCAGCATTGACAGATCACTTAGCAAGATGGACAATATTTTTTACAATTGATATCACATATCTTTCAAAAAAGTAAGTGAAGATAAGTCTTAGATTTTCTAGCACATCCCTCACAGACTTCTCTTAATGTCAATTTTCCCGATGAACAAATTATGCTCATTCATGAAAGAGAATAATCAAAAAATTGGAAAATATATTTTGATGGAGCCTCATCGATCAAACAAGTCCAATATCTAAATTTCCCAAGAGCAAGAGCAGGAATCGACATCATATTCATAACACCAGAAGGAGGGATAATGAGATGATCATATGGATTGACCAAGCCAAGAATTAATAATGAAGCTAAATATGAAGCATTATTGGTAGGTCTTGAAGAAGATATTTCATAGGTATTCAAAACTTATATATTTTTGGCGATTCTCAGCTTATTATAAATCAAGTACTTAGCATCTATAGAATCAATTAATTTGAGTTAGTTTCTATCATAAACGAGTTCTCGAGCTAATGCAGTAGATACCAAATATCACACTAACTCAAGTCTCTTGATCCGAGAATAGTAAAGTCGATTGCTTGGCAAAATTAGCTAAGGAAATGTTAAGTATGAATGGTGATTATGTCATGATAGACATATTTACTCGATGAGTCCTAGAGCCAGTAAAGTATCAATCCTCCTCAGAGGTTACCAAATTCAACACAGCATGATGCGACTCAGTTTGCTCCTCATACTCACCAAAATAAACAAGAAGTTGTACCAAGAAAAGCTAAGAATGACATTGCTTCAGAAAAATAGTGTGAAGCCTTTACAGTGGAAGAGTCATGTGCTTGGAGGCAACCCTTCATCGACTACTTTAAAGAACGCAGATTACCAAACAATAAATCATTGACAGCTCAAATCGAGAAGAGAATGCTACGCTATGTTTTCATCAATAACACTCTATACTATAGATCCTTTGAACAAATGTGGCTACGATACCTAAATATAGATGAAAGTACCAAAGTGATGGTTGAAGTTCATGAAGGACTTTATAGTGCACATCAGTCAGGTCCCAAGATGACAGTAAAGATCAAAAGGATTAGCTATTATTGGTCATATATGGTGAGAGACTGTATCAATCATGCTAAGAGGTGCCATGAATGCCAAGTACATAGGAATATAATCCATCAACCTCAAAATCTATTACACCCAATAATAACATCCCGACCATTCGAATATTGGGGTACATATGTAATTGGACCAATTGATCAACCATCACCACATCCGTCATAAGAAATCGATTATTTCATTGCAAGTTACCCATTTAAAGAAGTTACTGCTGACTAAGTGATTAGCTTCTTTGTGCATAATGTGGTCTATAGATTTGGAGTGTCACATCAAATAATTTCTAACAATGGCACAGCCTTTAAAAGTGCAAAGATTTATATATTCATCGATCGACACAAAATTGATTGGCAATACTCTTCAATATACAATCTAAGAGCAAATGGTTTGGTGGAGGCCTTTAACAAGACATTAATCAAGTTGCTCAAGAAGATCTTAACTAAAAATAAGAGAGAATGACATACTAAGCTAATAGAGGCACGTATGACCACCTACAAGATACTCCTAAAACTCCTTATTCATTGGTATTTGAAGCTTCTTCCGCTTTGAAGTTGACATTCCTTCGAGTATCAAATACAATCTAACTGAAGATCAAAATGCTCGTCTGAGAATGGAGGAGCTCGACGCGCTTGATGAAGTTAGATTACAAGTTCATCAAAATATGGAAGTCTATCGAGCAAAGATGTTCAGGGCTTTTGACCATGTGGTGCGGCCTCAAACATTCCAAAAAAGAGAATTGGTCCTGGTGCTAAGAAGACCAATTATCCCCAATCAAAAATTTGGTGGCAAATTTGAGCCTAACTGGGAAGGCCCTTTTGTCATTGAAAAAGTATACCAAGAAGCACATACCAACTCATCAACCTAAAGGGTGAAAGACCAATGCCACCAATTAATGGTCGATACTTGAAAAAGTATTATCTATGAGGAATACATTTTCAAAGTATAATAGAAATTCAATTGCAAGACAGGGGGCATTTTTTTAGTATATCTATTTAGGTCGACATCATGCTTCATGCCGAGATCCCTAAATAAACATACTCCAGATGAAAAACTTTTCTATAAAAATTCTCCTATTACATAGGGGGCATTTTAGATTTGTATACATAGATGAAAGCAATGTTACATATTAAACCCCTCTTAAGAGCATATCAATTCAAATTGATATATTTATATAATTTTATCTTAAAAGTTCTTCCAAATGTGCTTTAGAATTTCCCCTACAAGAGAGGGGATATTTTTTTAGTTTATATTAAGTTTATTTGAGGCTCATATAAGACGAGATCCTCAATATATTTAAGCTTTCAGCTAAAATCTTTGAATATATCCAAAATTGTTACTATTAAGTTGCAAGTTCTTGCATGAACAAAAGAATCTATTTATGCACATGAAAAGACAACCCTATATGTTAAAAATTGATCTCCTAAATTTGCCTAATTCTGGAGATCAAGTTAGAAGAACTCTCGATTTTGGAAGTTTCAATCAATTAATTTGGAGAAACATTAATCTCTACATCCCAAAGTCTAGGACACAGATGGGTTCTAAAGGTCAAACTCAATAAGCCCAAATGGTGGCGACGCCTCCTCACTAAACAAGCAAGAAAAGACCAGGAAAGAGCCCCATTCGTACCGATGATAAAATCACCAACCCATTACGCCTTAAGACTCAAGTAGGTCGAAAGGTCCTAACTCAAGCCATGGTCGAAGTCGCTTCCTCCCTCACAATAAGTCATAAGAAAAGGTCAGTAGTGAAGGATCCTCTAGTCTAATGATGATACTGCTCAATCTCAAACCGATCCGCTTAATTGATTACAAGCAACAAGGTCCAAGAGATCTTTCTACTTGATCGACATCAAGACAATCAAGAAACTCAATTGTCGCCTCAAATCAATTTATATATTGTCTGCAGGGCGATATCTCAATGTATTATTAAATGATCTGATCAAGCTCAAAGCACATATCAAAGCCAATCTCCTCATCAAGTTCGTCAAAGCAGAAAGTACAGGATCAAGGAAGCAATTCCATAGTTCATACAAAGTCGATGGTCAAACTAAAGGAATTTCATAGTTATTCAGTCTGTTAAAGTACACGTTGCTAGACTAATAACTCAACATTGACCCTATATAAGCTGAAAGGTTGGGTCATCTGTATGAACCCTTCAATGAATCCATCAAAGTAGCATGCACAGGATTCATGGAGTGCATACACTTATTGACAAGTCAATATGGACAAATCAAGTCAGCCTTTCATCAAGTCCGTCAAGCGTAAAGCTAGGACAGAAGAAATTTCAAATCTGACCAAGCATGGATAAACCAATTCTCCAACAAAATCCTTCATCAAAATAATAAACCAATTCCTCCACCAAACCCAATCAAGCACGAAGCTAGGATTGGAGGAAACTCAAATCTACAAGGACATAAAAGAAAGAGATCTTCAAAGCATCAAGCGAGAGGTAGATGGTGTAAGAACTCTTATCTATCCGATAAGTCGATTATGACAAATCGTCAATCCGCCATTTAGCAATAAGACATCATACTAATGACAAATCTTATCAAAGCTCTGTAAGCTATCACAATCGAAGCTGAAATGATCCAAGTTATGTGGCCAGCCTAAAGGATCAACTAATTTTTAACAAACGTGACTCACTCCATGTGCGAATCACATTTGTTGACCTCCACATATGTGTCATAAGTCAAGTCAAGTCGACAAGTCAAATTCGATGCACTTCAGAGGTGACAGTACGCAAACGGAGGCTCAAAATGCACTGTACTTCACTGAAAATGGTTGAAACGACCTCCGAGGTGAACGGACTTCATCGTCGCATTCAGAATGTCGAAATTGATCAAAATATAAATTTTGCAAAAATCTAACGATCAAATTATTAAACGCTTGAGCTATTAATGTGTCAACATGCATATCAGAGTTGAGAAGCTATGATGATAACCAAATGACCCTCATTTGTGAAATTGATCACAATTAGCTTTAAAATATTAAAAACTATCAAATAAGACCGTCACGCCAATTCGATGAAGTCACGAAATGTTGAATGATTTAAAGTACATCACACAAATCGATAAAATACACGTGATGTCACCAAAATCAACTCAAATGACCTCCGACACGAACGGACGCCATCGCATTCGAAAATCGAAATTGGTCGAATATAAATATTGACGACTGATGATCAACTCGTCAAGTCGAGTAACGCGCTGCATATCAAAGTCAGGCCGCCGCAAGCCAAATGACATCCGCAAGCAAAATTGATTGTCATTAGCTTCAAAACATCAAATCTATCAAGAAAATTGTCGCACTCAATGAGTACAAAAATCGTGGTCGAAAAGCGATACGCACTTTGAGGAAATCGACTCATGGCCGACTGAACCAAAAAACCGACAAGCGATCAAAACGCATCAATTACAATACGTACACAATATTAATAACATTATACATTACATATTTATTATACATAATATAAATTATATATTATTGTTATAATACATATTACAATATATATTATATAATATATAATACATAATATATATATTAAATCATTATTATTATACAACACACAAATATATCAAATATAATAATGCATAATATATTAATATACATTATATATTATTAAAAATACATATTACATATTATAATATTACATAATATTATATTAATATATTAAAACATTATTATATATTCATATATAATATTGTTATTATAAAGAAATAACATATATTACATATATATCTTATACAAATAATACATATTATTTTACATACAATACATTCATTTATATATATTTACATATTGTATATATTATATAACATATATATATATATATACATATACATTATAATATGTATATATTATTAATATTATATATATATATAATATATATATATATATATACATATATATATATATATATACATAATAATATATACATATATATAAAGTCATTTAATCCATTTAAAATCATTTTAAAATAAACCTAACCTAAATCCTCTCCAAGCAAACCGAATGACTTCTCCCTTCATGGCTGGCACATGACCTGATCTCCTTTCACTCACTCATCGCAAAAAACTGAGCTCTTCACGCGAGCCGACATCGAACGCATCGGCCTCCCTTCACATGAGCTGACGCCGCACGCTCCATCTCCTCCTCCACGTGTAGTTCGAATGGCAACTACTCCTGCTCCCAGCTCGTCCAACCATTCCCCCTCTCTCCATTTTCTCCCTCTCATCCCCACCGAAAGGAACTTCCCCTCTTTCCCCCTCTTCCGAAATAAATCTAAAGCTTTTCCTTCCTCCAAACAAAAGAGAAGTTCCCTGTTTCTTCTTCTCTCTTCCTCCTTCTTCCTTCTCCTTCTTCTTCCTTCTCCATTTCACTCCTTCCCTCATTTCCACAAAAATAAAAAATTTTATTTCGTTCTTCCTCACACAAAATAGAAATTGCATCTTCCCCTTCCCTCAAATTCATTTCGACTCTTCGATTTCTCTCTTTTTCTATTAAAATCGAAAATACACTCTCCCATTTTCCTCATTTTCCACCAAAACTGAAAATCCACTCTCCGAATTCCCTCATTTTCACCAAAACTAAAAATCAAGTTTAAAAAAAAAACCCCAATTTTATAATTTGAATTTCAAATTCGCTTTGCCAAAATCGGAGAAGAACACTGTCATGAGGTGGGTTCTTCTCCTGATCTCTCGGGTCGCCCACCTTGCATTATACTTCCAATCTTTATTTCGCCACAACCAGGGAATAACACTATCATGAGGCGGGTTCTTCTTTCAGTTTACGGTATCGCACTCCTTACATTACACTTCAAATCTATTTTTCTGCGTAGAAAAATGAGTCAGAATATGTAGGATGTGTGAATGTAGATATACACGCCAGTTTGAGGTGCCGTCAGGCGACGAGATGAAAAATGTCAGGATTGTAAGACACCTCACTACGCCATGGCATACTGGTGTTTAACATCTGTTAGATGTCGCCCCTATGAAATGTTGCCAAAATTTTGTCAATTTCCGCGAAAAAAAGAGAATGAATATATATTGTATTGTATCTTCTTTCAGTTTGAAGACCTCATCATGCTTACGAGCTGACGATAAAAAAACTCTGCGTAGATGACACCACTACGCTAAGGAGGCAGATCGAAAGCCAAAACACTTCTGACGCACTCTCAATGGACGACGCACTATCAAATTTTGACTAAAATTCAAGACTTAAATAAATTTAAATGGAAATTACCTAAACTTAAGTCGAACAAAAGGATATATGATAAATATGAAGATAAATGTTAAATCAAAGAGAAATAGGAGAAGAGCAGTTAAAGAAAATTTTAGAAAGAATAGAAAACTCATTTAAAATGTAAGTAAAATTTGAGGAGGCAAATGTTAAACTCACAAACTCTGATTGTAATTCTTTATGGCTTAAATTGAAGCAGTAATGTGAGTTCTCTTTTATTCAAATTCCTCAAAATTAAATAAGCCTTAATTGAAACTTGGGGATACAAATGCTAGTGAATATAGAGTTAAGGATGAATTTGAATTTGATTTAATAACTCTTATATCAATATAGAGATGATTACAATACTAGTGAATATGCATGAGTAAGGCTAAAATAATAAACACTAAAATTAGTATAACTTATTAAAAGTGATTTAAATTGAACATAATCAAGTTGGGAGAATTGCAAAAACTCAACAAGTAAACTAAGTGTAAATAATATTTTAAACCATAATCTAAATCAAAATGTCTGCATCGCCATCAGATCTGCAATTCTTTGTTCACACAGACAAAAGACGACACTAAACTAAATGCTGCATGAATAAAATAGCTTTCCTTCAATACAAAAATTAGGAATTTCATTATAAATTATGATTTTCAAAATTAATAAAATCACTAATTATATAAAATTATCTAAGTTATAAATACCTGCATGTGCTCAGACATAGAGATTTCAAGGGTAAATTTTAATGTCTGAAAAGGCTGTGCAGGCTAAATTGAAATAAAATAAAAATATAAAATCAATCTCATAATTCAGAAATAAAATTACCTAAATTACTAATTACCCGCACATGCCCCGATACTACGTTGAATGTTTAGATTTAAGTGTCTGAAGATGCTGCGCGGGTTGCTTTCCGGTTTAGTCTTAGGACTGAGTCTAGGTTAACAAAACCTAAAAATCTATAATAAGAGTTTCAAATCAGTGAAATATCTAAGAAACTGATTTTGTCAGGTGACAGTATATCTAATACTCTATTAGCAGCTAAATAGAGTTGACAGGATCTAAAGCTCTTAAACATATTCAAATTAATCAAATTTTCTAATCAAATTAACTCAAATCAAATATCAATCTAAAATTGCTTAAATAGAATTCTATCATTAAAAGATTAAATCAAAACTTAATATATCCATCTTCCATAATTATTTATCGGGGGTGACAAATTAAGAAAACTCTAGCTCACAAAGGAGTCAATGTCAAATCAAGTGTTATACTATATTCACTCTCAATCAATCTCACGCCAATAAGGACGTGGCATGTGTCCTCTGACTGCGTGGTTTAAGCCACGATAAAGCACATCGAAGTTCTCGATCGTGTGGTTTGGCTAGTCAGACTCCATTATATTGCGATCACAACTAGGGGTGCAACCGAGTCAAGCCTACTCGTGAGCTAGCTCGAGCTCGACTTGAAATCTGGCTCATTTACTGTTCATTTTGAGTATCGAGCTCGAGCTCAAGCTCAAAGGTAGGCTCGATATATTAAATGAGCTCGAACTCGAGTTAGCGAAAGCTCGATTCGTGTGTTCGTCGAGCCGCTCGGGGGGATATGAGAATATTAACTAGCGTCGACTTCGAGCGGAGCGATCAGCATTTTGCATTCTAGTATTCTATCCTAACTTATATTTGCCGCTCTTTGTCGAGTCGAGGCTCAATTCTAATGCTAAAGCTTCGAGAGTGCCGCCTCACCTCTCGTCTCACTGCACGCCGCCACACTCTACCACTATCGAAGTCTCGATTCTCCTTTCTCTCCTACCTGTGCCTCTAGTTCTCGATTTGAGTTCCCTCATCTCCCTGGCTTTAAATTTTTTCTCACTCAATAGCAATATCGACTTGATCTTGGTCGTTCATTTTCTTTATGCTCACATCCGTATTTCAATTTGATACTGATTAGGTGAAGCCATTCAAATAGGTTTTGTTGTTCTTTGATTTTGATGTTCAGTTGTGAATCAACTTGTGATGTTCTTTTGAATTATGTGTTTAATGAGTAATGGCTATATTCGGTTGTGTAACTTGTGTTGATTATCCTCAGTTATTTAGGGTTCAGTAACTTTGGTTCAATGTGCAGCTTATCCTCTATTGTTTATGATTTTTCTGATGGTTTATGGTTCAATTATTGTTCGGCTGGGTTGTTAGATGATGGTAAATATGTGTGAACTTTCAGATTTGTGGCAAGAAATAGTTATTAAGTAGTTTTATCATTTATGGTCATTATCTCGATTCTTCCAACTATTTTAGGTAGGATTTATGATGGACTTCTACCACCTAAAATCGAGATGTTCTTTTTTGATGTTCTTGTGAATCAACTTGTGATATTCTTTTGGATTAGGGTTTAGTGAGTAATGGCTATGTTCGGTTGTGTAACTTGTGTTAATTATTTAGATTTGTTGATGTAACTTGTAGGTTGTTGCTGTTGTTCAACAACAGAAATCAATTTTGTCTAGGGTTTAGTAACTTCGGTTCAATATGCAACTTAACCTCTGTTGTTTATGGTTTTTCTGATGGTTTATGGTTCAATTGCTGTTCGGTTGGGTTGTTGGATGATGGTATATATATGTGAACTTTCAGATTTGCAGTATGAAGTATTTATTAAGTAGTTTTATCTTTTATGGTCATTATCTCGATTCTTCCAACTATTTTAGATAGGATTTGTACTGGACTTCAGTCACCTAAAATTCATTATGACATACTTGGTGCCTTTTTTTATAATACATGTTATGTTATGGAGCAGTTCATTATGCTTTTTGTTAATTCATTATGCTTTATAAATCGCTATGTCTGGTGGTAATGAAATGATTTTCTATATTGGTAATTGATTTCTATGTTGCAGTGAATTACAGAATTATTAGATAGAAGTGAGTATTTAGTTTTTATTATTACAAAGTGCAAATATACGGAGCAATTTGATATTTTGAGTTTTTAATATTTTATAAATCAATTATCTTCTTCATTCATTAAGTTGTAATTTATCATTTTTTTGTTTTAGATTTAAAATGGCAACACCACCACTTGGAGAGGATGTTAGTGGATGTAAGTAAAGGATGATAACCCAATTGTGGGTGTCCAAATTGATATTGAGGAACATAAATGTAATGCTAATAATATAGGGGAGAATGAAGTTATTAATGATTTGGACAAGGGTGATGATATACCGATCTTGAAAATCCAATTGAATTAAGAAAAAGAAAGAAAACCTCAATGTTTGGGATGGTTTAAAGAAGCTGTTCTTCCGATGCATGTAAAAGGGGAATGTATTCATTGCAAGAAAAGGTGGGCTATACCGGTGCAACTACACAATTTAGAGGCATTTAGATCAATGTGCGCCAGAGTAATGCACATACTAAGCAAAAAATTTTACAAGCGCCAAAAGATTTTGACAGTTCATTACAAATGAATCATGAGGGATTAACTTCAACAACTTTTAAGTTTGATCAAACAAAAGTTAGAGAGATGGTTGCTCATTATATTCTGATTAATGAAAAACCCTTCTCGATTGTGGAAGAATTTAGATTTAATCTTATTTTGAAGTCCATGTCACCATGCTTCTCTAAATTCTCTAGAACAACTGCTCATGGTGATGTGATGCTAGTATATGAAAAGGAAAAAAGAAAATTAAAGCATTCATTGAGTAGTATAAATAGAGTGAGTTTTACTACTGATATTTAGAAATCATAGAATCAACGGATATCTTATATGGCTGTCATTGCACATTATGTAGACACAAACTGGAAATTGCAAAAAAGAGTTCTTAGTTTTTTACATTTACCACCTCCACATACCGGCTCAAATTGTTGACACGCTCTATAAGGCCCTAACTGGGGTCTTGAAAATAAAATATTTACCATATCACTGATAATGAATCAAATAATGATAGGGCTATCAAGTTATTAAAAGATGGTTTACGGATAAGGAAAAAAATTATTCTTTGGGGGAAGACTATTCCATGTACGTTGTTGTGCATATATTTTGAATTTAATGGTAAAAGATGGGGTCAAATGTATAGAATTTGTTGTTGAGAAAATTCATGACACATTTAATTTTATCAATGCTTCTGAAGGTAGACTAATAAAATTTGCTGATGTTGTTCAACAGTTACAACTACCAACAAGAAAGTTTATCATAGATTGCCCAACACGTTGGAATTCTACATACAATATGCTGGTAGTTGCACTTCAACTTAAAGAAGCTTTCTTTTCATATAATGAGAGGGAGATTACATATTGTTGTTGCCCTACAGAAGATGAATGGAATAAAATAGAAAAGGTTTGTGATGTTCTTGGTTTTTTTAATGAGGCAACTAATATCATTTCAGGCACTGAATACCCAACATCTAATTTGTTTCTCTCATAAATTTGCACTATAAAAAAAGTACTATAGTGGTTAACATGATTTTACTGCTTATCTATCAGAAAAATCAAGTAGAAGGCCCACCAAGTCAGATCTGGATAACTACCTTGAAGATGGGTTAGAGATAGTTCCAGAAGGTCATAGTTTTGATGTGATTGCTTGGTGGAAAAACATGCATCTTAAATATCGCATACTCTCAAAAACGGCTGTTGATATTTTATCTATTCTAATTAGCACAGTTGCTTCTACGTCGACCTTTAGCGTAAGAGAGAGAGTGGTTGATACTTATTGCTCAAAGCTTGGAGTTGAAATTGTTCAAGCTCTCATATGTGGGTCTAATTGGATTCATTCTCATTACGGCTTGAAAGGGAGAATTAAGGTATTTATTTACCTTCCAAACACTTTTTTTTTAGTATCATTTTTTTTAATGATATTAATATTATACTATATTGAATATTTATTAGGAAGAGGATGAAGATGAAGAGATTGAGATACCCTTAGGTCCTCTATAGATTGCGTAAAGAAAAAGTGGATGAATATGAAGAGCTGACTTTACATATTTTTTAAATAGACTTTATGTGGTTTATATTTGACATTTAAACTCTTTATAATTTTCGTACTTGCAATTCTTTATTTAGTAGACATTTTAAAATGTTATGATTGTACTAAATACTAATTTATACAAAAGTGATAATTTTTGGAAATATTAGAGGGAAATTGATGATGATAGCTATGATGCTATTGATTTTGAAATCAAAAATTTATAAAGTTGCTCATGCATTTCTTGGATGTTGGTAAATGCTTTATCAGTAGTTGCTCATCTATTGGATGTGTGTCGGTAGCTAAGTAGATACTTTCTTAGTTGCTCATATATTCCTTGAATGTTGGTATGCTTTAACATAGTTGCTCATCTCTTGGATGTGTTAAAATTTTAAAATGAGCTTGAATCAATGCCCTCTAGTTATCTTCTGGCCTTATTTGGTCGATTATATGCTTTATTGAGTAGTGGAATTGAAGCACTTGTTGAGCAAGAATTAGCGACTCTAAATGACTTCTTTATCTCGCTTCTTATGGTCGGATGCTTACTGTTTTTCCTGTAATTATATTGTCGCTCACAATCGATTATAATGCTTAATCGCTTTTCCTAATTATGTCTCAATTTTGCCTTATGTCTCGCTTTGGCCTTATGGTGGTTGACCGCTACTTGTTTTCCGTAATTATCTTGCTTTCTTAGTTGGTGATTATATTTGCTCAGGTGGAATTGAAACACTTGTTGAGCAATCTTAAATGGCATCTAATTGATTTTTTTGTCTCGATTTTGGCCTTATGGAGGCTGGCTAATGTCTATTGTATTTGTATTTGCTGTTTAGAGGATTTTGCAACCTTGCTAGATGATGGACTTCGGATGATGGGCTACACGAGGTATGCTGGTTGTGATGGCAATGATGTTTCCCTCTCTATCTTCTTTAGCCGGTAAGACTATGTGTGTAATTGTAACCCTTCTTCTAAAGTTTGATGCTTACATATAATGTTGCTCTTTAAGATGATTATAATTTATAACTGAACGTGAGCCTTTTCTTAACTTTATCCATTTTATTTTCTCTTATTCTTTATGCATACTTAATTATGCCCTTCCTTCCATTAGTATGTTGTAGAATATTTTTATGATTGGGTAATTGCCTCATTTAAGATGCTTATAATTTTATTTTCTCTTAGTCTTTAATTTTTGATTAGGTGGTTGGATGCTCGAAGAGTACAAGTAGGAGCTTTGGATTACTTCTCCATTAAACACTCTAACATACTGCGACATGGATCAATAGAAGATGTTGATTTTAATTTAATTCTATTTTTTTTTTTTTTTTTTGTAAAAATATGAGAGATTGAATGTTTAATTCTGTAACTTATATGTACCTCTCTTGTTTGAGAATTTAATTTTTTCTTTCAATATTTTTGTAATTTTTTTTTGTAATTTCTTTTTATTAGAAAAAAAAATTTACAAAACCTCTTGTAATAAAAACATTAATTTGTAATAAAATAGATACATTTTTCTTCATTTAATTTTTTGTGGTTCACATTTTTTTTTTTTTGTAATTTAGAATTTCATATATTTGTAATAAAAATATCTCAAAAGATTCAAATTAATTTAATAAATATTTTAAATTTTTTTAATTGCTCTTTAATTTTTTTGCTGCTCTTTTTAATGAAATTATCTTCAAAATGAGCCTATAAACGAGCCTAAATCGAGCTACTCAACGAGCCAAGCTCGAGCTTCTAAACGAGCCCAAGTCAAGCTCGAGCTTAATTTTCTTCAGACACGGAAGTTCGAGCTTGGTTTATGTCGAAGTCGAGCTCGAGCTCGAGCTCAGACAGCTGTCAAGCTCAAGCTCAATACGGTTTGAGCTCGACTTGACTTCAGCTGATCACGACAGATCAGATATGCTCCTCAATGGCGCCGCCCTTTGAGTGAATCATGTATACTTGATAAGACAAATAGCCTCTATCTAGACTTAAGTCTGCCTCCTGACAAATACCACCCCTGTCTACAAGGATTTTTTGACGACGAAACCCATGTGTTGATAAGATCCTCTCGTTGACTACCACCTCGACTTGGTAAAGACTAGGGACCACGATGGCCCGAGATGATGGAACCATGGGATCTAGATTGGGCACGTCATCATTCCCTCAACCATCCGGTTTAAGCTAAAATGGTGAATTTCATAATTTTAAATTATGATACTCCACATGCTGCTACTATACGCTATGCATTTAGCGATCTAATGACTAGCCTTATTCAAAAATTTTCTCTCATTTATTAGGAGGGGTAATTAACTATACGGGCTTGCGCCTATAGGGAACCTGGAACCAGATCTAAAGTCCTCACCAAACGAGAACAAAATCTCTGAGTAGTGTCTTATCTACTATTCCATCTACCATCTAAAAATTACATCAACACTTTCAATCATACTCTTTTCAATTCAAAATTGTTGAGAGGTCGATGGCGAATGTTTGGAGCCCACAGTAGGATTCCTCGGCCGTAGCCGGATCACCAATGAGGTATGTTTCTCCCCGGATATGACCTTCATGGCATTTGATGGAACCGAGATGCCGACTGGATTAAGGATGGTGGGTGGGGAGTGGTGTGGTGGAGACACCACCAACTCTCTATGAACATGAGCTGTTCTCATGTGATGACTGGTCCGAGTAAGTAAGATGTTGTCGATATGGTCAGCGCGGGTGGCATCGAGATGGAAAATCAACAAGTGTGGAAGCTTCCGACTGGCGACTGAACCTCCGCCTCTCCCTACTGGTAATATGAACAGATGTATGGGCCTCTCTGGCCCTCTCTTAATGAATATATTTCCCCACAGTGTGGGGGATAATGGATCTCAGATCAAATTAAGCTCCAGACTCTGAATGTCTGTAAGCTCCGCCAACCTGGTGCAAAGACGGGTCGACATACAACCTCCCCGCCCGGTAACCCGATGGCTAATGCCGACCGGTGGAGGTGATAATCCTCTTTGTCCCTGTGGAGAGGATGGAATTAGTTTGTTGTAACTGTGGTGAAGTCAAAACGGGAAACTCCTCAACAGCTGAACGGGGTGGCTGCCTCCATCTCTCTAGCAATCCTGGTGTGATACCGCTTGATCATGCAATTTTTGTTCCTATGCTGTGTCCTGGTAGGATGGGAGGAGTGAGAGCTAGACTCATACTCAAAAGTAGTGGAGGCAATCCTTGAGACCAGTGGAGCCTTACCTTTAGAGGGTATTGATGAGAGGGTGCTTGGCACGAAACCATAATAAAATCAATGACATCGCCGGTATCACCATTGAAGCTGGTGGGACTACCACTGCTTTTCTCTTCAACGAGGAGATGTCAAATCAGAAGGTAGATCAATCTGGATGATCAGCTTCTTCCCAGCCACCGCGGTTGTAATGACAGTCGTGAGAGGGGTGGCCTCACATGTAATCCTCACTCCTTCAAATCCCCTATCAAAATGGATAAGGTGTGTATGATCCAATCGGGGGAAGTTGGCTTGGTCTAAAGCTAAATTCATGCCATGAGGGAAAGTGAAAACAAATTTATGTGAGCCTGCCTTTTCAAATCAACTGTAAAGACTGAAAAACTGAACTATAATTGTACTGTAATTGATGGTGAGAATCTGCAATATAAGAATTGAGCTTGGATCAAATTTTTGTCTTTGTTGATTTTTGAATTTGGATTGAAAATTTAAACCCACATCCAGCATCTTGGAAGTGTTAAGTGGGGTTCAAATGGATTTGAGAAGATTTAAAAATTTTATTGAAAAGAGGAATTTTGAATATGAATCCAACTTCAACAAATTTAGGTATGTTGAAAGATGGATTCAAATATTTTTAGAAGGATGCTTCCATAGGTTCATGTTTGTTTGAATTTAGATTTTTTTTTTATTTGAAGGCCCTTTCGTTTAACAAATTTGGGTATTTTAAATTAAGGGCCAATTGATTTTTGTTTTGGTTTGGTGATTTTGGAATTTTACTCACCTAGCAAATTTGGGTATGCTAAGTGAAGTGTTTAAAAATAATTGTTTCTTTTTGTGAATTGTTGTTTGATTTTGAAATTTGGAATTCCCACTTAGCAAATTTAGGTATGCTAAGTGAAGAACCTAAGTGTATTTTGTTTGATTTTTGAAAATAGAATTCTTAACAAATTTGAGTATGCTAAGAAAATCCTAAGTGTTTCATTTACTTTTGGATGTTTTGATTTTTGAAAGAGTAGGATCCTTAACAAATTTGGGTATGCTAAATGAAGCTCCAAATGTGTTTGAAAAATTTTTGGTTTTGGATTTGGAAACTTCACTTAGCAAATTTGAGTATGCTAAATGAAGTTCCAAATGTGTTTGAAACTTTTTTATTTTGGATTTGGAGACTTCACTTAACAAATTTGAGTATGCTAAATGAAGTTCCAAACGTGTTTAAAATTTTTTATTTTAGATTTGGAGACTTCACTTAGCAAATCTGAGTATGCTAAGTGAAGCTCCAAATGTGTTTGAAAAATTTTTGGTTTTGGATTTGAAAACTTCACTTAGCAAATTTGAGTATGCTAAATGAAGTTCCAAATGTGTTTGAAATTTTTTGATTTTGGATTTGGGGACTTCACTTCGCAAATTTGAGTAAGTTAAATGAAGTTCCAAATGTATTTGAAAATTTTTTATTTTTGATTTGAAGAATTCACTTAGCAAATTTGAGTATGCTAAATGAAGTTCTAAATGTGTTTGAAAATTTTTTATTTTTGATTTGGAGAATTCACTTAGCAAATTTGAGTATGCTAAATGAAGTTCCAAATGTGTTTGAAATTTTTTGATTTTGGATTTGAAACTTTACTTAGCAAATTTGAGTATGCTAAATGAAGTTCCAAATGTGTTTGAAAATTTTTGATTTTAGATTTGGAGACTTTACTTAGTAAATTTGAGTATGCTAAATGAAGTTTCAAATGTGTTAAAAAATTTTTTTATTTTGGATTTGGAGGCTTTACTTAACAAATTTGAGTATGTTAAATGAAATTCCAAAATGTGTTTGAATTTTGAAAATATGATTGTAAGTTTTCATTTTTGAAAAGAGGACTTCCATTCAACAAATTTGGGTATGTAAGAATGAAGATCAATCTTATTTTTGAAATGTAAAATTTTTGTTTTGTGTATGATTATTGCTTTTTTTTTTGAAAGAAGGAATTCCAACTTAATCATATATGAGATATGTTTAGGTGGGATTTCCAAATGATATCATTTTTAGTTGGGAATGAAATCTTCATTCAATAAATTTGAGTATATTAAATGAAGATGTTCATATGTGCTTTTTGAAAATTTAATTTTATTTTAAAAATGAAACTTTCATTCAATAGGTGTGAGTGTAAAATTAAATTTTTTAATTAAACTTTCACTCAAATCTATTGAATGAAAAAGCAATTAAATTTAATTTTATTTCAAAAAAAAGTTAATTTTACACTGAAATCTATTGAAAATTTTAATTTTATTTGAAAATGAGTTTGCCCTATAACAAGAAGGAAACCCTCATTCATTTTTTATACATCTTACCTAAGTCTTAAAGGTCTACATCTAACTTTCTTAACATAAGACAAATCTAATACATTTACTCTCCTAACCGAGTCATCGGACGACCAACGCTTTATGTGGTCAAATCATCTTAGGCGACTCTCTCAAATCTTATTTGCCATTGGAGCTACTACAGTCTTTTCCCGAATATGTTTATTTTGCATTCTATCTCTGAGGGTAAAGCCACTCATCTACTCGAGTATCATCATCTCTGAAACACTTAACTTAGTTTTATGCTTTTTCTTTTACTGGACAATATTCTACACCAAAAGTCATTGTAGGTCTTACCATCATTTTATAAAACATTCTCTTAACTTACTTTATCTATGAACAAATTAAAATATTGAATTTTAACTTACTATGTATAATCATTTTAAATTTTAATGAGCATTTAAATTTGATAATTTTGCTTCTTAAAAGTTTAAAATAGTTTGAGCTTACCTTTTGATTTTTTTTAAAACAATAAGACAATTTTTTCCTACATTTGAAATAGTTCATTAGTGTGGAGCATACAACATTGCACCATTAGTAAGGCGGCCCGAATGACAATATCTCCTTAAGTCCCATGGCTCACTTTTATTTATTATTTATTATTTATTTTTATTTATACTTTGTTTTAAAGTAAAATATATTTAATAGTTATTGTTATTTTTACAACACTCAAAATATCTAAACATTATTTTGAGTGTTTTTAAAACTAATATTATTTATTTTTGAAAACAAAAATAAAATAAAATATGCATCAAACAATAATATTTTTAAAAACAACATAAAAATAAAACAAAAAAAATGCAAAGCAAATTGATCCCAAACACCCCCTAAATTATTGAATAGATTTGTTTTATGTGATGTTTGTATGACTTTTAAGCTCTTCTTGAGTTTTTATAATTAAATATTAAATTTGTTAAATATATGCCTTGAAATTTCCTAATAATTTTATTTTATTTATCAAATATATTTATTTTCAAATATACATTCTGATTAATATATATGTTGCCAAATATACTTTCTGCAAAATGCACCCCATTGTATCTCTATAATTATTTCTAACATGTCATGAGTTTGGCTAAAGAAGAAGCAAGCAAGAGATAATAGTTTGAGAGAGAGGGCGCGGGACTTCTGAAAGTTTGTATTGTGAGCTTTACAAGAGAATTTGTATTTGGAATTATCACCAATCACCTTCTTCTGTTAGTGAAATTTTGATGCTACAGTCTTCACCTTAACGATAAGAGATCTTGAACTCCATAACCATTGTATTTAGGGTTTGTAAATGAAGCCGGTGGATGAGGCGGAGGCGGTGGTGGCTCACTTTATACTAACCGTTAAAAAATAAAATTGTCCAAATGGGGTGAAATTTATTTATTTTTTACTAGATTTGACCTAAAGATAAAAAAAAGTATAAAATATTTCAAATATATTACATTCGTTTTATATTGAATTCTTTTAACACTGTATTACTTTTTGAGCCTACCAAACTATATTTAATAAATGAATGCAACCAAACAACTCCTTAAGCAATGACGAAGCTTGAATTTAAAGAGAGGGGTGAGGACTACACACTCAGCTATGGATGGTGAAATCTAAAAGAATTATTAATATATTATATAAGATATTTAAATAAAAATTTGGTTGGTTACAACACCCTGCCACCCACCGATTCTACCAAATACATTTTAATAATAATAAAAATGAGCTAATACTAAACTTTTAGATTCATCTTATCGATATCTAAATTTTCACTATAAATTTACTAAAAATATCATCAAAATATTCATGAAATTGATTATAAGATTTATACTTTAAATACTTTTATTTAGATTCATGCTTGGTCTGATAAATTTTATGATGATATATTCAAAATAATTATTTATATTTAATTAAGTGACTAATTTAAATTATCTATTATCATGATTAAATTTAGTTTTATTTTTTTATTCACTAATCAAATTGAAATTAATTGATTTGTGCAAATATCAAGATAAAATAAAAGTGAACAAATCGAATTTATTCTTTTGTTTTGTTGCATGTCCCTATTAATTTGGAAAAGATTCCCCATTTGCGTGCTCGGCTTTCGGCTTTGCTTTAAATTTTTTTTTTAAAAAAAATACAAATACGCAAATTCTCCTCGCTTAAACTTCCGCTGAGCACTGTTAGTGATCTGAGATTGGCGAACATCGCCATGCGAGCTCTCCTCCGCCGGCTTCGCCTACAAACCCTAAAAACGGCGGTTCGGGGGATCGAGATCTCTTACCGTTGAGGCGGAGATCACAGCATGACGGGAAACTCCGCCAGTCCAGGCACTCAGGAGTTCCTGTACAATGCCTGTGCCGGCGCCTCTGCAGGTTAGTGGATTGAGTTTTGGATTTATATAAGAAGTTGATTCACGCTGTTAATTCCCCTTTGTGTGGTGGTTGAATTATTTGTGGTTTCCTAGGGATCATCGCGGCTACGTTTGTTTGTCCCCTGGATGTGATCAAGACGCGACTCCAGGTACTCGGGCTGGTCAACTTGCCACCTACTGCCAGAGGAGGTTTACTGCTTTTCTTCTTCTTTTGTCCATTATGAAAGAGGGAAGTTCCAATAGCGACAGAGGGTAATTTGGTGTAGAATAGACTTTGAATTATTTTCTGTATGCTGTTTTATTGAAATCACTTAATTAGTATTCTGCATTTTTTGGTGAGAGAGAAAAAATAAGTGGGATTTGCTTAGGTAGCACTAAAAGAGGAGCGTTGGCACTCAGTTTTAGCAAACAGAGGAAAGTCATGTGCCCGAAATTGATCCATATGTCAATTATTATGAATAGATACGGTAGCCGGTGCTCACAGTTCACTAGTTGGAATCTTCACAAAGACCAGTAAAAATATACCTGCATCTACTTTACGAAATTTAAAATTTATGATATTCTTTTAAATGCATATAAAATTTTAACTTTGTAATAATTTAATTTTATAATTTCACAAATGTGTGTTTTCCCCCAGAACGTTGATGACAACTTCGCCTAATAGGGAGAAGTCCTTATCAATTTGGACTTATACCATAGCAAATGTGAGCCTAGATTTGTTGGCTGTAAGAGAGTCGACCGCTAGGGGAGAGCCTATTTTACTAGCAATTTTTGATATGCCATTAGCATTCCAAAAACACAGAGGTAAATCTTGAATTTTAATCTAGATAGGTATTGAGTTGAATTCCTTATAGGTCTAAATCGGGGACCATTTTTTTAGTACGATCAGTTTCCCGAAGAAAACCCATACATTATCAAAATCCTTTTGGTTGGGAAAATTTAAAGATGAAAAATCCCTCATTTAGAGATAAAGGGGAAAGAGTACCTTAAGCTTCCAAGTTTTTTTGACTAAAGCATTGGGGGCTTCATAATAAGGCCTTTTTCCAATTGAGTAGCCTACCAAAGCAAGATCCCATTCCTTAGCTCTAGCCTCTTCATCAGAAAAAAGTGATAGCATCTCCAACCGAGGGAATGAAGCTAACAGGAAACTCCTTAGTGGTAGGAGCATGGGAAGGCAAGATCCCTTTCCAGTTAAGTGAGGATTAGAGAAAGGGGTTGATGAGGGGAAGGTAGTTGGGACTGATGATCTAATCGAGGGTTTATTATTGGACAGGGATGGGAAGTCTTGATAAGAAAAAATATTGGAGGAGGAGAGAAAAGAAGAAGCAGAGAATGCCATGGATGACATGCTCCAAGGGTCCGAAGAAAGGCTAGAGAAGAGATTTATGCAAGGACACGGTGGGTAAATGGTGTAGAGGAGAGTCAAGGTTAGAAGGAAGTGGTGATTTCATGAAGAATGCCTTTAGCGATGGCCAGAGGAGTGAAGGGAAGTGGAGGAGAATCAGCACGATACAAGGAAATGAACCCTCAGTGAAATAGTAAACAAATCAACTGATTGAAAAAGTTGTTTTATTGTTGTTCTCTCATAACCAAATTTTAAGTTCATTTCTTTTGGGTTCTGTCCCATTCTTTTTAATCTTTATGAAATGAGAAGTATTGTACTAAACTAAATACACATTCAGCTTCTTATACTTCATTTTGTTATGGCTCACACATTTCTATTTTCGATGTCAAAATCTTTTAAAAACTACTTTTTTCAGTCAGAATCTCTATTATCATTTTGAAATGCAGTTTTTTCAAATCCGATTCTAGGAAAAAAAAAAAATTTGCCCAATTTTTTCATCCAAACTCACCCATTTTTTGATAGCTGCGTTTTCTACCACAAAAGCAGGTAGAAAACAGGACCTAAAAGAATACTTTAGTAATACTTGAGTAGTTGATTTATCGTCCCAATACACTTCATTTATCAGAGCATTTGCACAGCACTCCCATAATTTGACAAATAATAATTTTGTTTTACAGGACACAACTTAATGAGCTGTTTGAACTGTTTCAACCTTGGCATATTCTGGACTGATAAGAATACCTTAGTAAATAAGATATGATTTCTGTTGAGGTTCTTACTGATTAAGCTAGTGAGGTAACATGTGCATGTCATGGCCATTGTAGAAACCTTTTTAACTTTATTTTGATTGAAAACGTTAGCTATGTCTTAAGGTAACATGTGGAAAATGAGCTAAACATATCATAGTCATCATCATTATCATTATACTGGATTTTCTTCATTAATGACCGAATAATTTGTCTTGGTTAAAA
Organism: Cymbidium sinense; assembly: GCA_021442155.1. NCBI lineage: Eukaryota > Viridiplantae > Streptophyta > Magnoliopsida > Asparagales > Orchidaceae > Cymbidium > Cymbidium sinense. Next base: position 188,324,727 of record CM038216.1, read on the forward strand.
GACATAATCATGTAATATCTGATTATTAATATACTTTCTATTTTATGAAAATGTTTTTATAATTTTCTTTGTTGTAGCCTCGCAAGCTCCAAAACTCTGTTGGCATTACTTAGTACATTGCATAGGTTATAATTTCTTAATTTTACCTGTTTTTTCCGATATAATTCTAACTTCTACAGAGGATGCATTTCTGCAGTACGGCTAGTCTTGTATGGCTTATGTTTTTCTGTTTTTGCTGTTAAAACTTTCCTAAAGTACTTTTTCAATCATAATTTCTATTCTGCTTTATTAAAAGCAGTTGTTTTAATGCAATTTCTAGGAAAATGAGGAAAAAATTTACCCAATTTTTTCATCCAAACTTTCCCAATGTTTTTCTAGCTGCTTTTTCCACCGCGAAAGCAGGCAGATAGAAAACAGGAATCAAAAGAAGTCTTTGAACTAGCTTGTAAACTGATTCTTTATGACTGGCTGTGTTCGAATCATGATTGGTATATTTTCCATTGCACCTTTCTTCTTACTTTGTTTTTATGTGAGTCAGTAATCTTTCATTCCAATATACTTCATACATTAGAGAATTTTCTCTACATCCTCTCGCATTATGACATAATAATTTGGATCCAGGTCACTGCTTAATGAGTTGTTTGAGATTTCTGTTGAGAATTTTATTTTGTTAGCTGGTGAGGTAGCATGTGCATGACATGGTCATCATAGAAGCATTGTTAACCTTATTTTTATTGAAAAATGTTAGGCATTTCTTAGGTTAGCATAGATAAAATGAGCAAACATATCATAGTAATCATCATTATCTTGAACCTCGACCTTCTTCATTTATGATTGGATTCATTTGGCCTGATTAAAAGACAAATGCATCATAATATTGATCATTAATATACTCTTTTACTGGGGAAGTTTTTTTAAATTTTTTTTTTCTGTCTTAGTCATGGAAGCTCTGAAAATCCAATTGCATCACTTTGTACCTTGCATAGGTTGTAATTTCTGAATCTTACCTGTTTCTTCCGATTATATTCCACTTCTGCAGAGGATGCATTTCTGCAGGAACTATAGTCATGTAAAATACAATCCTGGTATAATTCTAATTTCTATTCTATATTTTCGTTGGGATGGCTGTAGCTATCAAGAAAATTAGTTGTGACATTACCATGGGAAGATTTTTTTGAAAACTGTTGTTGGTATTTAGGCCTTTTTATTCCAAGAAAAAAAAAGGACATCTTTCATACAGTTATTACATTAGTAAATTTCGTTGTCAAAAGCTGCTCATACCAAAATTTTTTTGAATAACAGTAAAAAACTGTAGCCCAATATAAGTGGGATAGCGACTGTAAAGCTATGAAAAATCTGTCCTAAACGCACCCACAACCGCTGATATTACGTGTTCTTTCATTCAGCGCTGATTCATTTCACACAGAACAGTAGATGGCGCATCCATTGATCATGGTATTAAACTTAAATAGCTTGTGTGAAAGTTTTTGCAAGAAAATGTCAACCCATGTTCGTTTCGTTAGTGAATGTATAAACCTTTATTAAAGCATTTTTTTTTATAATTTTGATGTTGTCAGATTTTGTCTTCTTTTTATTAATAAGAATTTTAGATGCAACATGGGATATTATCATCAATAGAAAGCTAGTATTCTGAATCTTGTTTGTTTAATCTCTTGTGTAGAATGTCACCAACTTGCATGCATTTTTATCCTGTGCACTTATATTGTTAATTTTCTTTTGGTTCTCATTGTTCACCGTAAACATGTGATCCATTATGCAAGAGTGAGATGTATCAGTGTTAAGCTATTACGCACAGTAGTAAGATCACCACACCTCTTGGTACACTATAGCCATTCCATGCATGTGTGATCTACCTTTTGAAAGTCTTTTCGTGAAAACACTGAATATTTGGTATATCAGGTGCAACATAAGTTAGTCCACTTGTGTCATGACTGTAGCATGTAGAATTGCAAGCTGTAGTATTCTAATCCTAGTTATTGTAATCTATTAAGAGAATTTTTTGAGATACCTAGAATCCTGTCATTTGCAATTCAGCTTTTTTTTCTTTTTTAACTTTATACGAGATGCATTTTTTTACTTTTAAAATTTTGGAAATTTTGATATAGTTAATTACTTTCCATATTCAGGAGGCCTCATTATTTCAAGCCTGAAACAAATAATTAAAAATGAAGGTTTTAGAGGATTGTATCAGGGTCTTTCACCAACAATTTTGGCATTACTTCCAAACTGGGCTGTGAGTATTTACCTTCTTGACTTCGATTACTTGGTGCGGTGTTCTGAAAGTAGCTTTTCATGAGTTTTTAATACATCAGTGTCTTAGGCCCGATTGGATGAGTGCTAAGGGGGCTCGCTGCTTGTTAATGGAATTTGGAAGAATATTGAAAACTGAGATTATTCTGCATTAGGTTTTCTCTGAAGAACTGTTTGTTTAAAGTGTCTGCTGCTCATCATTTTTGTCATCATCACTAACCTTATCATAGCTGTTTGGTATTAGCATTATGTATCCTCATTTTACATTTCTTGTGGTCTTTTCTTGCAGAGGAAAGTTTGCGCCAACTTATGATTAAATTTTGTTGTTTGCAATAGTAGCATATAATTACAACTTTTGCCTACTTGAAATTAGGAATTGACTGAGGTTGCTACATCTTTTTATAACTTCGTGTTAGCTTTTAATGCTAATGCTGAGTTGTTACTTATGTAGATAATTGGCAATCATTTGATAGTTCTAATGGAGAGTATGTAGTGTACATGCTTTCAATAAGAAATATTTCTCATAGACTAACCACATTTGTGGATTTCCATATGTAAAATGCAAGTGAATGCCAATTGCCAAAGTTATTATTATCTGGAGAAAAAATAAAATTCAAATATAACATGGCTTCTCTGTTCTCATCTTTGGTGGTGCTCTACTCGTTGGAAATTTCTGACTGTTCTTGGTCACCTGTTTATCATTTTAGCATGCCTTTAATCGTAATTTAGTTATGCTGATTTTTTTTTGTCAATTATCCGCACCACATGCCTTGCAAAATTGACCAGTCTTCATAGTATTTTTGTATGGTTAAGTTTGATGATTGTAACTTAGATAATGGTATTTTATGGGCTACGACTACACCCATCTTGTCATTCAGAATGAATGTTTTGTGGATACTGCTAGTAAATCTGGGTGCAACAACCACCACAAGTCTGAGATGGATTGATGCATATATCTTGATTATTTCTTTATTTGTTTGCTCCAAAATTTATTTTTTAATTTCTTTTTCACAACTTATAGAGATGATTTGCAATGTTATCATTTCATTTTGCAGGTGTACTTTACTGTTTACGATAAGCTAAAGGATGTTCTTCAATCACGTGGTTGTTATTGATTCTCTTTGGCATCAAATTATTATTTTTATTTCATTCTCAGAAAAAAATGTAATTTTTGAAGTAGTTCTCCTGCATTATGGTATTGGAAGGCAATATGGTTGGTTAAAGATACCTTTATTCCTTGACGCAGCTAACTCACCTAACCAACTTTCCATCGGTGCCAACATTGTTGCTGCCAGTGGAGCAGGAGCTGCAACAGCAATTGCAACAAATCCCTTATGGGTTGTAAAGACCAGACTTCAAGTATGTTTTTGTTATATTTTTACCTAGTTGAATATGGTTTTAGCTCATGGAATTCTTAATTTATAATCATTCTCTTCTAGTTTGTGAGACTTCTATTCGATCATGCTAATTGGTTTATTTTCTTCAATAAATGGTCATTCTATTGTCGAATAACATGCATAGAGATTTTTTAAGTTCCAAAGCAACAAGTTAGTGTAAAAAAATAAATAACGAATGCTATTGCAAACTTTTTTACTAATTTTTTTTCCAGCTAATTGGAAGCGAGTCAATTGTGATTTGAGGAATTGTTAGTTTTGTTAGTTTCTTATCAATCAAAATTGATTTTTATGTATCTAAGCTATATGCTTGTTGATAAGACTAGAGAGAGAGTTAAGAGAAACTTGAATTATGGAGGTCAACTTTAGAGTCGGCTTTCATTTGTGTAGATCTAAAATCAAAACATGGAGTGTAATTTTAGTTGTAGAAGATTTAGTGGTGGGTTTGTGACAATGGGTGATCAAGTCATTAAAAAGATTGAATGTTTTAGATAACAAAGGTCTATTGTTCAAAGTGATGGTGAAACAAATGAGGATGTTATTAGTAGAATTCAAGTTGGATGATTGAAGTGGAGGAATGATGCTTGCCGTGTGATAGAAAGGTACCTTTATTTTATAAGATGGTGGTGAGACCTGCAATTTTTTGGCTTAGAATGTTGGTCAGTAAAAGAGAAGCATAAAATTAAGAGTTGTAGATATGAGTATGTTTATGTGGTTGAGTGGCTTTATGCTTAGGGATAAAATGCTAAACAAATACATACGTAAAATGGTTGGGGTAGCTCCAAAATGGTAGATAAGATTAGAGAGAGTCGCCTTGGATGATTTGATCGCATAAAATGTCAGTCATCTGATGACCCAATTAGGAGAGTAGATGTAATAGATTCAACTATGTTAAAAGATAGGTAGACCTAAAAAGTCTTGGTTAGAAATGACCTTATTTTATTAGAATTAAATGAGAATATGATTCTTAATAGAACACAATAGAGAAAAATGATTCATGTAGCCTACCCCACGTAATCAAATAAAGGCTTATTGTTGTTGTTGTGTAAGCAAGATGCTTGCTAGTTGTTTTTTATCATGTTTTAATAATAAAGTGCTTTTCTTAGAAAAGGATATTGAAAATAGGTGGATGAGGTATTTTGATAAACTTTTCAATGAAGGATCTGAAAGTACGATTTTAAGAATTAATACCCTAAACAAAAATAGAGAAGTTTATTTTTATTGTCGTATTAGTAAATCTGAAGTTATAGAAGTTTTAAAGAAAATGAAATGTGAAAACAAGAGGACGATGATATTCCAATAGAAGTGGAAAATGTTTAGGAGATCAAGGAATTTCTTGGCTTACAAATCTTTTATTGTTATTTTAAAGACTAAAAGATGTCGATAAGTGGAGAAAGAGTTTGTTGGTTCTATATTTAAGAATAAAGGTGATGCACAAGAGTGTGCAAATTATAGAGGGATTAAGTTAATGTGTAATACATTAAAATTATGGGAGAGAGTAATTGAGCATAGGTTACGATGTGATACAAAAGTTTCTCACAATGAGTTTGGTTTCATGCCAGGTAGATCTATTATGAATGCTATACATTTGTTAAGAGGTTTGATGGAGAAGTATAGAGAAAGTAAGGAGGATCTACATATGATATTTATTGATTTAGAGAAAGCTTATGATAAAGTTTCAAGAGATGTTCTTTGGAGAGTTCTAGAATAGAAAGGAATTAATATTGGTTATATTCAAGTCATTAAGGATATGTATACTAAAAGCATTTGTGTCCAAACATAAGGAGGATTGACAAAATATTTTCCTATTTCGCTGGATTACATCAAGGATCAGCTTTAAGCCCTTATCTTTTTACTTTAGTTATGGATGTTCTTACTAGCATTTAGGAAGGTACCTTGGTGTATATTTTTTGCTGATGACATTCTTCTTGTTGATAAGGCTAGAGAGGGAGTCCAAGAGAAACTTGAATTATGGAGGTCAACTTTAGAGTCAAAGGTTTTCGTTTAAGTAGATCTAAACCGAATATATGGAGTGTAATTTTAGTTGTAAGTTACATTATAACAAGTCATTAATAAGAGTGAGCGATTCAAATATTTAGGTTCTATTGTTCAAAATGTGAAATATGGAGATGTTATTAGTAGAATTCAAGTTGGATGGTTAAAGTGGAGGAATGCATTTAGCCTATTGTGTGATAGAAAAGTTCCACTTAAACTTAAGGGAAAATTTTATAAGATGGTAAAACCAGAATGACTTATGGTCGAATGTCTAACAAAAGAGAAGCATAAGACCAAGTTAAGTGTTACAGAGATGAGGATGCTCAGGTGGATGATTGGCTTTACTCTTAAAGATAAAATGTGATATGAGTATGTTCGGGAAAAAGTTGGAGTAGATGCATTAGATTTGTCTTATGTTAAGAAAGGTAGAGGTAGACCTAAAAAGACTTGGTTAAGATGTATAAAAAATGACCTTAGTATACTTGAATTAAATGAGAATTTGACACATAATAGGACACAATGGAGACGAAGGATTCATGTAGCCGATCTCACTTAGTGGGATAAAGGCTTGTTGTTGTTGTTGTTGTTGTATGTTTCACTAATAATTGCATACATCTCTCTACAAAATCTTGTATTGGCTTAGGATCAAAATCTTTCTGTAGAATATTGTATTGACATAGAAATCTTGTCATTGCACACACACACACACACACACACACACACATATATATATATATATATATATATATATATATATATATATATATATATAGATTGATATATATTGATTGGAATGTTTTAGCTCAAGTTGGAATCATCACATTAGTGGATGCACACCCATTTACTCTCTCTCACTTGAAAGTCCACATTGCTTCTCACTCTTTTCAAGAAAATGATCAAATTGGTTCTCTAACTATTTAGGTTGTGTGCATTTTTATGCCAAACAATTTTTGTTGTTTAATTTAGTCCCCCAACTTATCAAAAGAGTTGAAAGACCAAAAGAGTCACAATGAAAGATCATTAGAGTCAAATTTTGATAAGGTGAGGGACAAAATTGTAGAATAAGAAAAGTTTGCTCTCAAAATGAACACACCTTAAATATTCTAGGGACCAATTCGGTCATTTTCTCATTCTTCCTCTGATTGAAACTTTAAAATACCAGACAATGTGACGGAGATAATCTGCTAGTTTCTACAATATCATCACTAAGACATTACTACTACAACTATTAGCTGTAGTCATCTGATGCCATGATTTGATTTGTTCTGTTTTTTGGTTCACCTGGAGCTTGATTTATTTTAATTTTATGTAATTTCATGAGATTGAAAATTTCATGTAATTACGATAGCTTATTTCAATCTCATGAAATTAGAATAAGAATTACACTTTCTTGTACGACATTTTTTAAAATTTCAAACTTTTGGATGATCATGACTTGTTCATAAGATTATCCTCTTTAACCTATACATGGCGTTTAAAGATGGTATTTATTATTAATTGAAGAGTATGATTAGTTTGCTTATCCCTGATGTTTTGCTTGACTGTCTTTTCCAATTCTATTGTTGATTTTCCCTTCTTATTCTTTCTTACCCAATTAAAAAATAATTCTCAGTTCTCTTCTTTCTTCTCTGGCCCTCCATTTCACCCGTTCTCTTTTTTCCCTTTAATCTCTATTTAATCGAAAATATAACCTGCCCTCACTTATTCTATTCTCTTCTGTCTAATTTTTTTTTAGTTAGGTAACTCTTTCAGTTTTCCTCTCTTTGGTTCTCTCTTTAGGATTGCTAATTATTCTCTACCTCCTAAAACCAAAATATCCACTCCCTACAAAATCTCCCATAACAACCTTCAATCTCCTTTATCTATTATTCTTCACCTTAGCCAAGTAATCAACATCCTTTTCTCTCTATCTTTGAAGCATACCCTGAACTATCTCATTCCTCTGAAGATCCTTTTTCCATCTCTCTTTCTCTCCTCTCTTAACTCTCTGTATTTCTCTACAAACCACTTTCTCTCAACAACCTCTCAATAGGCCCCCCTATATATCTCTTAGTCGCCCACATGCCACCCTTTCTTTACCCTAATCAACCATATTCAACCTCCATCCACATAGTCTTTCATTTGATTCCTCTTCTTTTTCTTTCTCCATCTCCATCCTCTTTCTCTTGAAAACCTACTACATAATACAAGAGTTTTAATATTAGTAAGGATGAATTCGTTGCTTGCATACACTGTCATGTAACCTCAATTTGGTTTAGTCTGGGTTCAAAGGGATCAAGTTTTGTTGTCTTTTATGGATCCCTCGCTGGAGACATCTTAATCCGTTATATTCATAATTTCAGATTGATAACATCCTTGCAAGTTGCAGTAGGAAGAACAAAGAGCATTACTTTCAAAAAGGTTGCCTCAAATCATTTGGTTCAAATATGTATTATGTTAAATCATATTTTGATTTGATTTAATTGAATAGATTGTTGTTTTTGTTTTCAAACCTATTAACAAATTCTAGATTCTAGTTGCATAAACTGTCGTGCCATTTGAGTTGATCAAGAATGTTTATTTTTTCAAAAGTACTACTTTCGTCTGTATTACCATCAATTTTAGCATCATTAGAAGTTGAATAGATGATCATTGATTAAGTCACCATGGGCCAACAAATATGCATTGTTCATTGGTGTGACCATCTACCATCGAATGATTCTTGTCTATCATATGAAGAGCTCCAAGAGATCTTTTCCGATCTCTTGTAGAACTACCATCATCAAAACTCTTAAAAGGACAGTTGTCAACTATAGGGAAGCGATGGAGACTATCTACTTGTTTATGCAAAATCACTGGGAAGGCATTGTTACTGTACTTGCGACAAAGCTAATTAGCCATTTGATATCACTAGTTTAATTGTTTTGCACTAAGTGCATGTTAATGGAATTTACAAGATTAACTAGCATTTTGTATATGTTTAAAAATTATTTGTTTATACATTTATTTGGTTCCAAATCGAAAGTTAAAAATTTATTAATAGACATATAATTCTATTATTTTAAAGTGATTATTATGAATGTATTAGTAATACTTTATTTTTTTTAATAACCTTCTATGATTATTGTCTTACATATAAAAAAGGATATCATAAAATTTGTTTCAACTTAAGAAGAAATGTCTTGAATATTGACTAAAATTTTCGTTTGGGCCACACGAAGGATGAATAATCATTCAATGGATATGATTAATGATCTAGAGACATTTTATGAATATTATTTATATCTTCTTTAATGACTTAATTATTTTGGTTATTTATTTATTTATTCTTGATCTTATAACAGAAATTTAATTCTCTTTGATGTTTATTGTTTTCTAACATTTTATGATTCATGGAATAAAAATTGCAAAGAGATGACACATTTATAAAATATGTTTTGCAAATAGAAGCCATCTTTATATAAGCATTTCTGGATATATATATATATATATATATGAGCAAAATCGTAAAAAAAATCACCCTACATTACTGGAAGATGAAATTGTAAAATATTGAATGAGATATTTAAAAAATATATTGATTTTATTAGCTGCTATTTTGGTTTTCCCTTATTATTGGGGGCGAATGAAGACTGCCAATTTTTTTTATCCTAATTGGAAAAATCGTGTAACAAGAATGTGTTTCATTTGGTTTTTTATTTATTATCCATTTTTATTACATTAGTTATTGTGTTGCATTGTTTAATTATTAATTGAGGGAGCCATTTAACAAATAACTATTGCATTTAAAGTGTTGTAATGATATTTAATCATGATTTCATTTTTTTTAATTATTACTTCTAATAACTTTTATGTTGCAAAGTTTAATTGTTAACAAAGGTTGACATTTTCTACCCAACCTACATTGAAATTTGTTTGGTCGTGCATTTTCACATTTGACATTTTAATTTGGGTGTTTGGTTGCAAATAAAGTAAAATTCCGATGTAATGTAATGTATTCCAAATCATTAGAAAGACCATTTTGGTGTATTTGAAATTCGCGGTTTGAGTGAATTAAAATATCTACGATGTAAGGTGATCTGGCAGCGGCCGTCGCTTGCCCGGCCAATTCGCCTCATCGCCGCGCCATTACCGGCGCATCCACTCAAAACCTTGATTACATTACATTTTTCAACTAAATAAAAACAAAGTCGTATTTGTAAAACTCTCACCAAACAACTGTAAAGTATCTTCTGTGAATTATTTTTACGCATTCCAAATCATCAATCAAACAACCACTGAAAATAGTTGCAATAAGGAACTTTTGGAAAGATAAAAATATAAAAAATATTAAATTTTATTTTATAAAATACATAAACATAAAAATATTTTAAATTGATCAAATAATAAAATTTTATGTTGCTTTTATTATAAATAATTACATCAAGAGACTGTTAAGATTTATATTAGACAGTGTCTTAAAAGAATTCAAATATTTGATAATTCTAATGTAATAGATACAACAACAATGACAACAAGCCTAATATAATAGATGATACTTCTAAAATATGTACTTTCACAATTGTAATAAAAACATATGGGAAAATAAAATTATTAAAAATGTTAATATTTACATTTTAAATTGCATAAAAATTTTTAAATTGAATAAATGATAAAACTTAATTTATTTTTGTAATAAATAATTAAAATAAGATACTATTAAGATAATTGATGGATAATTAAAATCAGATAGTACGGAGATGATAAATGGTGCATTTAAAATATGCATTGTTTGTTAACTAATAAAATAAAATTTGTTAATAACAACTAATATAAATTATTTCTTAGGTAATTGTATAAAATTAATGATTAAATCATTTGGGTGTGTGTTTTGTTTTAGTATCATTTGCATGTAGTTGTAATGCATTGATCCCTATATGTAAAATTGATTGTACCACGTCCAAAAAGTCTAAAGCTAAATTATAAGAAAAAAAAGAAACATATGATTATTAGTTTAAAAAAAGTTGCTTTTAGTTTGAAAAAATTGAAAAATAAAAGAATAAAAGTAAAATATGATAGAAATTAAGGGAAACGTAATGACAAAAAGAATAAAAATGATATTGGGAGAAATTTTTATACTCAAATATCTTAGTTATTATTTCAAAATGATCCCATTATATATAGAGAGATTTATAGATCAATACAACTCTAAGTGATGAGTATATGATAGAATTATCCACAATGTCACCATTCAAAATTGGGATTAACTCTCAGTATTCTTATGACTCTTTGCATATCTTATATATGCATGAGCTATTTATAATACCTCCATATAATCAACTTTATATTTTGAATTTTAATTCTTAAAATTTCATGCAACTCTTTAAATTCATTTATGTGTAAACATTTGAACATTGAGATTATTTTTCAAATTCAAAGGTTAGAAATATATTGGTGTAATCATGTGATACTTTTTAAATATTAGTACATATGAGTTGATTAATTCTATTTTGTTGTATTTGTTTTTTATTGTCATCTTGACCACCTTTTTTTTCTTGTGTAATTTTATATAATTATGATGGTTTGTTTTCACTCCATGAAATTAGCATATATTTATTATCTTATTTAAGTTTTTTTTTTTAATATCAAAATTTTGAAAATTTATGGCTTGGAGACAAGGCTTTAGAGGCTTACAAATAGAACCATAAAGTTGGTATTTACTTGGGGTCTATTTGGGAGAGCTGCAACTGTCTGAAAAAATAATTGTGGAAGTATTGTAGAAGAATCTACTATCTAAAAAGTCAAACCGCAACTTTTTGGCTGTCATCGTAGGGAGCTAGATAAGGTTGAAAAGCGCAATTTTCTCACCACAGATTCTTCAAAAAGTTGGCAAAACGTAGTTTCAACGCACCGCGCCACAAATTCCCCCTTAATGTCTCTCTTCCATGCTGAAGAGTTTATGATTTTTCATAATTAGTTTTTGTATTGTTGATGCATATTTTCTTTCTTTCATATTATATTCTTAGGTATTTTTCTCTCATATTATTATTTTTATCCAAATAAAATCAATTCTTGCTTTCCCCCTCACTTATTCTCTCTTTCTCTCTTTTCTCTGTTCTCTCTAACATCAAACATATCTCTCATGATCCATCTCTTATTCTAGTTCTCTTGCGTATGAATCTAAACATAAAATTGAGCTCGAGCTAGAATTTTCTGATATTGTGGAAAACATCTATTGGCGTCTGAATCCATTCCAAGAGATAAGATTCAATTATTAAGTAATTTTAGAAGAATGCAGAACTTAAATTACCTAAATTATGCAAATTTATATTAACTGCACACCAAATGTAAAATTGCTAAAGCCCCAATTGATTTCTTGTAGATGGAAAACATATTCTATAAAACGATGAAATTTGGTAAGAGTTAATTGTGTTGTTTGATGTAATTAGTCGCTCCTCCCCTCTTCCCTCTTCACTCTAAAAACCCAAATGTAATGATTTTTCAAAACGGGTGAAAACAAAATTATCATTTCTACTGTTTTTTTTTATTGTCTACAAATAATCAAAACATCTAAATGCACAGATACTCCTAGCCTGTTAGAGTGACATTAAGTATAATACTCTGATATAAACTAATAAATATGTCATGTATGCAATTTTAAACAAACTTCTATCTGTAGACTATTACTTATTGGAATGGCACGTCTCTGTTTCTAGGCAACAAAAATCCTGTTCAGAGAAGTTTGGCTTACATAAAATCAAATTTCTCTTGGGGATTTTTGTGGTCGCAAAAATTCCCTTATAAAAAACCAGATTAAAAAAATCTAGTCTGATCAAAATTCAGACAACAAAATCTATCAAAATTAAGATGGCCCAACACGCTGCCATAATAGTTTCTTGTTTTTTTGCGAAACCTCTTAACGAGTGTCCAAGTTGAAACTCTCGGCTCATACTTTCTGAGTTAGGAGCAATGCCACTTGATTTAATACTCATTTGGTGCTGTCATGACACTTCCACTTGATTTTAGCACCCATTATAGCTAAGGAGATGCTATTTTAGGTTTTTTTCTTATGCCTAGGCATAGTTGTCACACTGTTTATGACTCTGTTTCATTATGATACATATTGTTTTGTAACTTGACAGAGCCAAATAGACATAGATTTAAGTATTTGTAATGTATATGATTGGCTGACCTAGCACTTAGTCTATTTCTAATGTTTCTTTGTACAGACACAAGCCATGAGGCCCGGCGTGGTGCCATACGCAGGGATATTTTCTGCTTTGAGAAGGATTTCTTGTGAAGAGGGAATCAGAGGGCTGTATAGGCGAGTTTTATTGCTTTCTATTTTTTGAATTTTGTTTTCTAACTCTTCCTATCAGCTTCTGTCACTGTCTGAACTATCAAGCCATCTGAATATCGGTGAACAGTGGTCTTCTTCCTGCTTTAGCTGGGGTTAGCCATGTTGCCATCCAATTTCCAACATATGAGAAAATCAAGGCTTACTTGGCAGAAAAAGGTAATCACTTTATTTGAAAATTCCTTGTAATTTTAGACACTCCCTTCTGTTCTTACTGATTTTCTATTTCTTTCTGTGAATTGATTCACTGTTCAGATAACACAACTGTTGATAAACTCAGTCCTGGAAATGTAGCGATTGCCTCTTCAATTTCCAAAGTAGTTGCATCCACTCTAACCTATCCTCACGAGGTAGATTTTTCTCTTAATTGCATGGATGAACGCACTCTATAATAATTTCTCATGCAAATAAACCTATTTTCTCTTAATTTTGCATTTTAAGGCCTATTTAGTGGGGGCGAGTGGATATCAATTTACCCCAAACTTACCCCAAAGTCTTCATGTTTGAGACACTCCTGTCTAATCCATTCACTTAAAATTGCCCACCCCATTATGATTGTGGCTATGCTTGCATGGTGGTGGGGTAACAAGTCTTGGGCGATACACGCCATTCCTCTAAATAAGAATAATCATCATGTATTCCCCAACAATATGCAAATTACTATTGGATGAACATGTGATTTTATATGCGTGGGAAACGGTTAATATTGTGCTGCCGTAGGGAAACTTGTTGCATCTAGGCTTTTGGAGAAGTGAAAGTCTGTTCTTCAAGGCTGTTGTTGCCATGGCTTATTATGGATAGATGTATACATAGCCAATGCACGGAGAAAAGTAGAAAGAAGAACGAAAATGCCCTTAAAATTTGGAGATGTTGGCCTTTATATCTAAGGGTTCATTTGGCACAGTTTTTTTTATAACTTTGTTTTCCAACTAGTTGCCACATTTCTATTTGACTATAACTTTGTTTTCATTTTGTAGAAATTTGTGGCAAAAAATGATATTTTTATGACAAGATATTGAATGTGAGAGAAGCTGATCATGTTTCAATTTTTTAAACAGAGAAAGCTCCACCTGTCACCAAAAGTAATTACAGAATTGTTACGAGAAAAAGAGATATTTTGAAAGATTTTGTGAGTTGCCATAGTGACTACTTTACAACAATTACAGTCCATTAAATCTACCTATATCATAGTAATTTCTTAAAAACAATTAGAAAGCTGTAACTAAATAAAATTGTGATTGCTTTATGAAAAATAAAGTTGTGAAACAACTGCCTCAAAAAAACCCTATAGTCATTTTCTTGTAATGAACTTGCAGAATAATATAAAAACACAATTTATACATTTCTTCGAGCTCGTCGAAGATGAGGACTGCGCAAAGTTGAAACATTCATCCAAGTACTAACCCTACTGATGACAGGTCGTCCGATCTAGGCTTCAAGAACAGGGCCATGCTTATCAAACTCCAAAGCCATACCAGGGTGTGATTGACTGCACCAGAAAAGTCTTTTATAAAGAAGGCATTGCTGGCTTCTACCGTGGCTGTGCCACCAATCTCTTAAGGACCACCCCTGCTGCTGTCATAACCTTCACCAGCTATGAGACAATCCATAGATTTCTGCGTCAGGTTTTTCCACCAGAGTCTAACAGCCATAATCAGAGCCTCAACACAAAATCAAATAATGGGGACTGAAGCATTTAGAGATCAAAGAAGGCCTATTTTGTTTAGAGATGACTCCAAGAGGTAACTAACCAGTTGATCTTTTTTACCTGCTTGTTTTACTTGTTTGAATTTGCTAGTCTTTTAGACCACATTTATTGTTGACATTGAAAAAGATATATGTTACATTCTTTTTATGTCTATCAATAAAAAAATGTTGTATTAATGATTATTTACTCCTCAATTGGTTTAGTTTATAGGTGGTAGTTCAAAACAGTCATGTTCTGACTGAAGAGTTTGATGTTGATTGAGCTAAAAATAACAGTTTGTTATGTTATAGACGAATGAATGATTGATGCTTTAATTTGTGACCTTTGGATTAATTCTTATGGGATTGAAAGTTGTAGCCTATGAGATTAAGGATGTGTTTGGGGCAACAGTAGTGGTGCGGTGCGAAAATGCTTCGCAATGCCGTTTGGAAATTATATTTTGGCCGTGTTTGGTGATAGCTAGAAAGTTGAGGTCTGACTTTTTTAAAATAAGAAAAAAAATATAATATCTGTTGTAGCTTATTCGACCGTAATTCCACCATTGTATTTTCAGACTGTTGCAGTTGCTTCAAACAGACCATAAATCCTCTATATTATTCTAAACTTTAGAACATCTCTTGTATTCTACATATAAGAAAGGCTTTGTCTAACATTTCTAGTCACATAAAATCAGAAACTCTCATTTTTTTAATCTTTGTTTATAGGCTTAGGTTCTTTGCAGGGATTTAGATGTCTAGGTGATTTAGCGAAGTTACAGTCAGTTTTTCATGATCCTTGTAGTATTGATACATCCTCAGAAAATTAATCGATCAGCGAATCTCAAGCATTTTGAATTTCTTGATCTAATCCGATTTCAAAGAACATCAAGCCGATGACGACATAACAACATCAAACATAGTGATCGAGCTCGAATCTCGGATCAAGCTATCGATACAAATGGATCGATCGCCAAATGGTCACAAAATGGACATATTTATAGTCGGTCGGCGGCTCGTCAAGGCGAATCCAACGAATCCAAGATCACCCAATTCACATCATTAAGGCACCGGATCATCAAAATACAATCGATCGAGGGGTCAGGCCGTCAGATGGGGTTGGAGTTTTCCGCAATTTACAAGCCCGCTCCCAAAATCTATAAATAGAGCTTCATTCTACCTTGAAAGGGATCGATTTGGAAGCTCGAGAACCACCGACCGACTTGGCCGCCCGATCTATCATCACCGGTGCCATAATGCCGAAGATCGAGCTGTCAGGAGATCGCCTCAGGGGACTAGAAAAGACGATTCGCTCTTTCTCACGAAGATCAAGAGGTTGCTCAGAAGATCGGTTCTGCGCTTTTGGGAAACTTCTCCCAGGTTGGAGTTGACCGATATTACTCGGAATATTGTTTTCCTGTAAACACCTTCTTCTCGAACTAACGGGGCGCGTATCTTTGAACACATAGTGAAAGTTCTGAGGCTGGGCAAGGCCGTGGTTTTCCTTAACGGGTTTTCCTAACGTGTTCATATCCGCTGTGTGTTGGATAATTTTGAGCTACGAAGATCTGCATCTGAATAAAATTCTCTAGCAGCGGTTTGGCCGTCGTGGGAAAGCGTTCCCCATTGCTATATCTCCAATATGATTGGTAAGCGGGGTGAGGTCGTCGGATGCCTCTTTGGAAGATCGTGTTCAAGGATGGAGGATTCCCGAGCGAAATTCTTGACTCTGAGGCAGGCAAAGCGTTCCAACGCTGGAAGAGCCACGGGTTCATGACCCTCGGCATATCAGATTTTCTTCACGAGAATGATTGCAGGATCGGATCAACAAGTAGAGAACCCCTTGGCACCACATCCGGATCTTTGAACCCGGATCTGCCGGTTACTCACCCCACACGAATGGCTCACCGTATTGGTGAAACTCCGTCATCTTATACGATGAACTACGACGGTGCGGGGAAGAGTTCGAAAACAATCGAATGATCCATTCTCCCCGCCTCTTCCAAAGCTTCGTCGCTTCGTGAGCATCTCACAATGCGATTCGAGATTCAAGCTTCCGGCATGGACCTTACGATGGCACACCGTCCGTGCGAGCATATCGATCACTTTGAGCGATCATGCACATTCAAATGACTCTTCTGTCTTGTCGGTATTCCCGACTCTCAAAGGGTGGGCTCGCGGTTCTATTCACTGCAAGGGTCCGTCAGATCATTTGGAGAGCTTCGCCCGGTGTTTGTAGAGCAGTTCTGGCGAACAAGAGAATCATCGGGGATTCATCACATCTCCGAATCCATGAGCGATGGAGAGTCCCTCAAAGAATACTTCCGGAGGTTCTCCTCGCGGCGCAGATACCGAGTAGATCCGAGAACTTTTGAGGCGTGCTTCGGAGGACTCCGGCGGGGATACTTATTCATCATTAATGCGAGAGCAGTCCATTCTATCTGACTGGTCCACGAATAGAGCACAAATCTCTCGGTGAAATCGGTGCTCATCGGCAGCTTTGAACCACCAAGCGACAGCGGAAGAAGGTTCCCAAAGGTGATGTTCAAACATCTCGAGAAAAGAAGAGGCGACAACCTCCCTCCAAGCCGGCGACCTCGGATGACTCAATCGAGAGGAAATATCTGACTCTCAACCGTCATGCTGAACATCCTGGCTATCGGAAGAGGATAGCGTGGCCGCTAATTTTAAAGTCCGAATTGGAAATCAAGAGAAATTTCGCCACTTTCACCGCAGTGGCACACCAATCAAGAGTGCCACCAACTCAAGGAGGAGATTGAAAGACTAATACGCCGTGGGTATCTAGCCGCTTTATACAAAACCAACCCGCCTTCAAAGAAATGCCGGGGGGCAACCAGCCGAGGAACCGCCAAGCTTCCGGAGAGATAGAAACAATTGCAGAGGGCCGTTATCTAGCCAAATATTCATTGCCGCCTTCAAGAGCCGTAGCCAAAGAAGTCTCGTTGACCACCATTCTATCACCTTTGAGATCTAGAGGAGGATCCCACATCAAGATCCCTGTCATCGCAGGGTCGGTGATCCATGCTTCAATATTAAAAGGATATTGATCGACAATGGGAGTTCTTTGATGTTCTTATTCCACTTTCCCAAGATGGGTATGGGGAAAGAGAGAAGCTTCAACCACGGCCCAATCAGATGGATTTGATAATCGACCGAAGTGGAAGGGACAATCGCCTTCCGAACTCTTGGAGAATTTCGACACGCAACCCACTTGATACAATTTATTGTCAAGTCCGAACCGATACAATGCAATATTTGGGAGACCTCTCAGCCTATATTCAAGCAATACATCTGGCTCACCTCAAGATGAAATTCCACACCACCAAATCGTGGTAATCAATAGACAAAGATGCTATATCAAGCAAACATTTACGCCAAGAACCTCAACATCGAGACTTCACGAGATGAGGATGCCTCGAAAGGGCTTCTCCAGCTGAAGATGTAATTTGTCTTCCTATCTTCTCGTTGATCCATCGCGAAAGGTGAAGGTGGGATCGTTGTCGCTCACCGACGTAAATCAATAGATTTTCTCGCGTAAAAATCAAGATATCTTTGCCCGAGCGATCATATTCGGGCATTGACCCAAGTCATTACGCGACTCCCTCAAAGTTGACTCAACCTACAAGCGTGATACGTAAGAAAAGAACCTTCGCTTCAACGCCAGTCATAACAAGAAATCACCAAACTTCGGAAGTCAAGTTCATTCGAGAAGTCTACTACCCCATTGGGCTAACGTAGTGTTAGTCAAGAAGGCCAATGCCGGAGAATGTGCATCGACTACACCGACCTTAATCGCATGCCCAAAAGATAGCTTCCCCTTCCTCAGATCGACCAACTAGTTGATGCGACATCGACATCGATGTCGAGCTTCATGGATGCCTATTCTGGCTACAATCAAATCAAGATGAACAAAACAGATGAGGAAGCAACATCCTTCCAAACAGAAGGGACTATACCGCTATCGTCATGCCATTCTGACTAAAAATGCCGGAGCAACATATCAACGCTTTATGAATAAGATCTTCAAGGATCTTATAGGCACAATATGGAGGTGTATGTTGATGATATACGGTGAAGAGCTTGGAAATATCACAAGATATTTCGACCGCACAGTTGCTTTGACATTCTTCGACACTACAAGATGCTGCTCAACCCAAGCAAGTGCATTTTGAGTTTCCTGAAATTCCTAGTTTCATGGTCACTCATGGATAGGCCAACCCCGAGAAGAAGCACTCAAGGACATGTCACCTCCAAGAACGATCAAGGAAGTCCAACGCTTGACCGGAAGGATTGCAGCTTTATCACGATTCTCAGAGATAAGTATCTACCATTCTTCAAAATCTTAAGGGGTGCACGAGGAAATGGATTCCAAAGGACGATGAATGTCGACGCTGAGCAACTTCGAGTCTATTTAGCTTCCCCCCCTCTATTATCAAAGCCTATCCAAGGAGAGAAGTCAGACATCTATCTTGTCGCTTCTTCTCATGCCGTAAGTCTGCGTCGATACGCGAGGAGAATTCATTACAACGACCCATTTACTATGTCAAGAAAATCCTTTCTCGATAATCAAGGACGCTATCCACTGCCAGATAAGACAATATTCTAGTGCATTCTCGCATCTAAAATTGATCAGACTTTCGCCCACACCATCAACGCCTACACTCATCTTCCATTAAGAACTATTCAAAAGCCCGATGTATCTGGAAGGTTGATGAAGTGGTGGCCGAGCTTGGAGAGTTTGACATCCATTTTCTTCCACGCCCCCGACATAAAGTCACAAGTGCTCACGACTTCGTTGTAGAATGTACCATCCCATCACCACCAACAGATCATTCATCACTCCATGACAAATCAATGGACATTATATGTTGATGGATTTTGCACTTCCTGCGGGAGGGTGAATTTTGCTTATCTCCCAAGTAAAATAACTTGAGTACGGGCTTCACTAAAGTTCCCGCCACCAATAATGTCTGAAAGTACGAGGCCCTCATAGAGACTAAGGCTCGCCATTGACTGAGGTCCGAACTTAGCCATCTACACACATTCACTTGTGGTATCACCGTTGAAGGAGACTGACACGCCATCCGCAGTTGCTCAAGACTGCCTTTGGTAAAGTCACTTGCCGTAATCGAGACCCATCGTAACTCATATTCGGAGCAACACGCGAAAGCAGACCCTCTCCAAGTTAGCCACAACAACGACAGAGATCTTTTCAAGAGAAAATACATGAGGACATCCACTTTCCCAAGATTCCTCGGGTGATACAATCTGAGGACCCAAAAGAATCTTCATGGATTGACCGATCATGTCCTTTTCAAAGGGCCTTGCCAATGACTCACCGATGCTATCGCCTCCACGTAGAGCAATCAACTTCACCATAATCGGTGATCTAACTCTACAAGCTCCTTCTGGGCCTTACTTAAAGTGTCTACCACCTTCTGAGGCTAACTATGCAATGCGAGGTTCATTCAGAATTTGTGGTGAACATTTGGGAGGAAAAGCTCTCGCCTCAAAATCATGAGGCAAGGTTTTACCGCCTACAATGAAGACGACGAAGTTGAAAGAAGTGTAACAAGTGTCGCTACATTCCAATCTCACTCATACACCATCGAACTCACCACAATCCGGCTGCCCTTGCTCAATGGGGATCGATAATGGGACCCTTTCCCATTGCCACAGGCAACTAAAATTCATAATCTCGCTTGATTACTTCAATGTGGTGAAGCGAATCCGGGCCAAAATCACCAAACAAATGCCAAGCAATTTGTTTGAAAATATTATTTGTCGCTTCTGATTCCAAAAAAATCATCACCGAGCACGACGCAGCTCACGTGAAAGACATTCACATCTTTCTCGCCAGTGATATCCGCAATCCACACAAACATCCCATCCACGAAAAGCGTAATCAAGTCACCAATGGACAATACTAAAAGGGCTAAAGAAATCAACCACGGGGCAATGGGAAGAACTATCCAATGTTCTTTCGCTTACCGCACTACATCGAGACCCCTACCGGAGAAACGCCATACACCGGTTTAATCAGGTCGTTATTCCCCGACATCGGTCCCAGCTAACCCATAACTATGCCGAACAACGAAGCCATTCCATTTGGATCTCCTACAAGAGACCCGCTACATGTCAAGACAATGGCTTCTATCAAAGAAAGGATTGCTCGAGGTTTCAAGAAAGCGTCACCACCAATATCTGGGGGACCTCGCCCCTAAGCCTCGACTCCAGAAAAGGCCCACAACAACAAACTCTCACCGCTTGCCCGATGTGGTGGTGCTAAAATCAAGCCCGCACGCTCAAGCTTAAGGATAGTATGGGAAGACTCTCCCACGCACTGAATGCTACAAACCTCCTAAGTACTACCAATGATATATCGCCTTCTTTATTCTAGAACGCGAAAACATTATCATCATGTATATTTGTATTACAATTGTTGTTATCGAATTACATTTATCGATACTCGCTTGTCATTTTATCATTGTCCAACTCGCATCGTATCTATGTTAAAGCTCATACATATTGTGACTTTTTCTTACTTACGCCAGATTTTAAAACACCCACTCAAGAGATAATGCAACTATATTGTATCTCATTCGTGTAAGATCGATCCCCGTGAATTGACCGATCTTCCTATACAGTTTAACATCGCCGAGTAACGCCTCGATAAACAACCTTGGATAAGTTGGCAACCTCTAACCGCCTACAACTTTCTCCATAACAAAACATCATGGTAAACGCCCGATAAACCCGTGATAGTCAAGAGGCTCGAGAACCTCTATAAATATATTCCTAGTTTATCGCCGAGTAACGCCTGATAAACAACTTGGATAAGTTGGCAATCCTCTATATCGCCTACAACTTTCCATAACAAAGTTAACATCATAAACGCCCGATACACAACCGATATCAAGAGCTCGAGAACTCTATAAATATATCTCGTAAGTTTATCGCCGAGTAACGCTGGATAAGTTGGCAATCCTCTCGCCATAGGCGCACAACTTTCTCCATAACAGAGTTAACATCCGTGGTCGCGGCTCAGATACACGGAGATAGATAGATCAAGGTTAGAGAAGAGACTTTCATAAATATATTAGTCTTGAGTTTATCGTCGAGTAAATGCTTCGATCGATAAACATGAATGGATAAGTTGGCAATCCTCATGGCGCCTATGACTTTCTCCATAACGAGGTTAACATCATCGGAGTAAGATTTCCGTTACCGCGAGGATCGAGAGGTTACGAGAACCTATAAATATATTCGATGAGTTTGTCATCAAGTAGCGGCTACGGTAATGATCTTGCAGGGATCTGCAGCGAATCTTTATCATCAGTACACTTTGACACACAACTCTCTCACATATTCACAATTTTGTGGATCGTTAATATTTCTCCTGCATACAAGTACTAATCAGCGAAATAAATACAATGCGAGCAGTTGCAACATAAAGCTACAACTACACGGGCAGATGGTCTCATCGGTAGATGATGAAAGAACTATCACGAGTCATCCTGCGTCATCGCTAGAAGGGTGGAAGCTAGGCTAGAAAGGACCTCAACCGATCACAACGCGATGGCGTGTCCCCTTGAAACCTGGATGAAGCGCCATCAACCTTGCTTTAGCTCAAAGCCTTCACTCGCATGCCTACCATTGGTCTCGGCCTCCTGAACGTGATCCTGTATGATGCTCTTGAAGGCTGTCGAGTTCTTGAAGTCCTCGCGTGATCAAACTCCACTTACGAGATAAAGCGACTCTTTCTCACGAAGAAGCGTCAGCGTAACTCGGTTCTTTGCCTCAGACACGAAACCTTCTCGGAAGAGATCTTGAGATCGCTTTCGCAACCAATATTCAGCCACTAATTCATCCAGAATTAAGCTCAACTTCGACGAAAGAAAAGAAGTACGGCGTAACTCGGTCTGCACTCATCAAGTTGATTCTCCACGGCGGACATCTCTCTTTCTCTGCGTCTGGATTCTTATATTGGAGAAACTTGACGAACTACGAATTCAGGTCATTCCAATGTTCATTTTAAAGTCAAGTTCTTCTTCTTCGATATCTAAAATAAGAAAAAATGCGTTAAGCCGAGAAATGGGAAATAAAAGGCGATAAGCATGAAGGATTATTCTGGGTTCTTGACATCTTGAGCCTGAGGAATGATTCAACGTCTCGGAATAAAGATCCTTGAGAGACTACTGAGACTCTGGTGTCGATATTCATCACCTCTTAGCTCCTTTTCCTCTTCTCAGGTGGAGGCGGTCCTTCTGGCGGAAGAAGCAGGAGGGCAGCTTAGGCGTCGGTGGAAACCTCTTTGTTGGGCTTTCTCAGCCAGCATAAGACTTCGGGATGAATAGAAAGCCTCTCGAACAAGATTCCTCACTTTCATCTGATGTCGAATCTCAAATCGAAGATCTTGATATTACGGAATTTCGTCCAGGATATCTTCATCACCAACTTATAGGGGAATGTGTAAATCTCTCAGCTTTCTCCATTTCTCGAAGACTCGTCATTCTTCACAAAAAGAATCTTTGCCCAACCTTGGGAGGATCCGTCCGTCAGGTCAGTAGCCTGCGGTGTCTGACCGTGTGCATCATGAGTAAACTTGCACATCAGGTCGAGATAATCAATAGTCAGGTCAGCTCGAAGAAGACTATAAGTCCCATCACGATCGTCATTGCTTTCAGCGGGAAATGCTCCATCTTGAATGATCATCTCGGGGATGGGGAAACCGTCCCATGCTTCATCAGTAGTGAAATACCGGCGGAGAGATTAGATCGACTTCTTGGACACTTAAGAACCAAATCATCGAAAATAATATTTTTTAGAAACACGATCAATGTGTCTCCGTGTCGACTCCAACAGTCCTCCCAATTTTAGAAGCTTCCCGTCACTGCCTCAGTTACAAGGGTTGGACGTGTCCCTTTCAAGATTATCACCCATCTGAAACAGGCAACTCCTGCGAGGTCGAGGAAAAATATTCCAAGGAGAGTGCAAACTCCCAGGGGAGGGCTATGCACTCGGCTTGGTAGAGATGAGGTGGAGGTTAATCCAGAAGAGTGCCCAAAACTCCCATGGGGAGGGGCTATGCCTCGGCTTGGTAGAGATGAGGAGGTGGAGGTTGATCCAGAGTGCAACTCCCGGAGGAGGTCACTCAGAGAGAAGATGAGAGAGGAGCTTGGGTTTCCTTTCTTCTTCTTACCCTGGGGGTGTTATAGACCCATGGGGTTAAAGAAAAAACCCTAAAAAAAAAAAAAACCTAAAAAATAATTCAAAACCATGAGGCCCTTGACTCCGGTCGGACCCATGGGCTGCCTTATTATGGTAGCCAGCAGACCCATGAGCCATGTATGTATGACCATCAACCCTCGACGCCGCCATGGATCAGGGCCAGGCGTCCTCGTCAGTGATGGCCATGGCCGTGGCGTGGCTGCGATGGGTGACGTACGTGGCGCCGCCGCTTTACGATGGCCGCGCCCCGCGATCGCGCCCGTGGCCGTGCGTGCGTCGTGTATTGGCTCCCCGATCGTCAACCCATGACGTATTGCGCATGGCGTGGCCATGACGTGGCATTCCGCGTACGTGCCTTCGCGTGGCCCGTGGCGTGTGGCCAGCGTCGTGCTGACGTGGCATGACTGCGCCATGCGCGACCGCCGCATGACACGCGTGACCATGACCCGACCCGCCTGCGACCCGCGTTGGAGGGAGACCTCCATGAGCGCCTTGTGGCGCGTAGCGTGGCCCAGCCCTGGCGTGAGCGCTCATGGTATAGTCGAAAACTTCGTAAGTGTTGAACGGTCCATAACCTCAAATATCACACTTACAGCATACTTATCGCGCGTTTGCGTCATCGAGAAAGTTATCTTATTATCTTTACGAAGATTTGCTCAAAATCGCGGTTGATGGTACCGATTTTCGTTCTATTTTCAAGTATTTGACATATATTTTGGATGGTAGATCGCGTCACCCAAAATAGCATACGTCCTAAAATTCGATGTCAGCCGAAGGCATTTTATTTCTAATCATCGATTTAATGGCACACGGTCAAGCGTAGTCGATGAGCGAACATGACATCAACATAGTCGATGCGAGCGAATGGGCTGAGATCAGTATCGAGCATCTGAAATGGATCGATCCGTAAATGGTCAAAATGGACATATTTATAGTCGGTCGGCGGCTCGTCGAGGCGAATCAACGAATCAAGATCATTCGGTCAAATCATTAACGGATCATCAAAATACCGTCGTCAGTCGGCCGTCAGATGGGAGTGGTTGGAGTTTTACAATTCTCAAGCGCACTCCCAAAATCTATAAATGAAACCGTTCTTAGAAAGGATCGAATCGATTGAAGGAAATCGAGCATGGTCGGCGGCCTTGACGATCTATCATGCGTGCAATCACATCGAAGATCGAGCTTCGCCCAGGAGATCGCCTCAGGGGAAAAACCAGGTTCGGCTCACTCGAAGATCGAGGTTACTCCGGAAGATCGATTCAGCTTCTTGGGAAACTTCTCCCTGGGTTGGAGTTGGCCAGATATTCGAATATTGTTTCCTTGCATAGCTTCTCCGAACTAACGAAGCGGCCGTATCTTTTGAACAGCAGTGAAAGTTCTAGGCTGGCTGGTTTTCCTTAACGGGTTTTTCCACTGTGTATCATCGCTTGTGTGTTGGATAATTTTTGAGACGAAGATCTGCATCTAGGAATAAAATTCTCTGTATGTAAGTCTTACTATATCGTATTATATAGAACATGTTCTTGGCACTTGAATTCACAACATATTAGTTAGAAACAATATGTAGAATCCCAATGTGTTGGGTTTGAGTGCTCAAACACTTTCTTCAACTTTCTTGCGGCTCTCCTTTGATTTCTGTAAAATTTCTTTTTTTTTTTTTTTTAATTATAAGTTGGTTATAAAGTGTTAGAATTCATAGAACTTCTCATCAAATTAAGTACGAATCACAGAATCAATCTATGTTCAAAATTTCTCACAAGGCAAATAAGAGGCCAAATGAGTTCAGATTGATGCTACAAACTCCAGCACAAAAATCTACCTCTTCTTAACGAGTGTGAAAATTATTAGTGTCAAACAGTTGAATCATGGTATGGGCAGATTTTTGGCGCTACCGGCGCTAAAATCGCTGCTGTGACTAACGACAAGTTGGAAGCTTGTCTGACACAATAATGCCTAGAAATCCCTTATCAGTGATGTATGTTTACTAAGGATTGTGAGCAAACATTTTTAGAATTTGAGCGTTGATAATAACTAAGTTAGAAATTAATAATTAAGAGTTAATCTGTGTTTTAAACTAAAGTTTCTTAGTTTAAGAATAAGTAATTTACCAGCTCCTTTGAAGGCTCCAGCACATTTGAAAAGGGGTTTTATTTAAATGGCACATAATTCTTATATAATTATGTATCTAATGTTTAAACTTTTATATTTATGTAACTAGTATCTAAAATTTTAATATTATGTCAAAAATAATAATATTATTAATTTTTTAAAGGTGATGTACTTTTTCATGCATAGAAAAAGTGTTATATATAAATATTAAAATTTAAGTATTAGATATATAAATACATTAAGATTGTATGTTATGTATGTAAATGTCTCTTTAAAAAGAAATTAAAATTCTGAAAATGAAAAGATAGACAATACAAATTGATGTGTAGTGGTTATGTGTCAATTGATTTATATCCACTACTTGAGATATATCATTAGTTCTTTGTGAATCTTAAATAAAAATCTTCTTACAAAATCTTACTCTTTAGGTGGAGAAACCCAATGGTTCCTCTTCAAGGTGAGAAGCAAATTACTCTTTGCATATATTGTTAGACTATGATGATTTAGTGAAATAATGTGGGATTCCAATACCAAATTTTCACAATTCAAAAACTCTCAAAATAATTTTAAGTAGAATCCTACTTTTTTTTGGAAGAGTATTCACCTAACACCTCACCCATCTTGTGGGTGGGATAATCGTGTATTGTCATACATCTTCTTACATTGCGTCGCCCTTTAATTTTCACCATTCACGAATAGGCTTGCAGAGATTCCACCGGAAGTTCCGTGCTTTCATGAGCAAAGAGACGGTGGGTAATCCTACTATTTTTGAGAGGGAAGAATGATTTTGAGTCTAGAAAAATGTGCAAATGAGTTTAGACTTGATTATTATATACTTCAAATGTTGTAGTGGGCATTTATAGATGCTACAATAATACATTATAGATTAAAGTACCATTTTGAATGCTCATGATCAACATAATCATTACCTCTTATTTATTCTAATAAATTTTGATCTCGGAATCATATGAAAGATCTCTTCAAAATTTTCTAGATATATTATATAGAGTATTTGATTATGTCAAAATAATGGTTGAGGAATCATAGAGACAATTGTGATTTTATGCATAATATGATAATCATAAAATTGTTGAAGCCATTGTGACCTTCATATGACTCATTTCATTAACTACTTGTGATAAATGATCTTTTTTTAAGAAGTGAATATATTCATGTAGGAGTATTAAGGAATCTTGTTCGACATGTGATGTAAGGGCAATGCTCTCTTTAACATTAATGTTTCAAGTATGATTCTCATTATGTTGTGCCCTCGTATTATAATTTGTAAATGCTATTAAAGTGTGTATCGTCATATAAGGGATGACCATCCGTTGTAGAATTTTTTCCACTACACTAACAAAGTTTAGGGTGATAGTGATAAGAAGTTGCTCCAATATGCTTCTCAATATCAATAAGCAACAATCAATAAAAAATTTCAATAATGAGAGATCTACACATGCTAACAAAAGTGTCAAAGATCTAATACAAATCAAATCAAGTGATTTATTTACATCACTTTTAAAAACAAACTCTAATTTCATGAAAGAAATAATCACTTATATCAATTATTGCATGAAGTTGAACACTTCAAGTTTATTTTTTTAATGGTGCAAAGAATTTCTATAAATTCATATGGCAAGGCCTCCAATTAAAGCAATATTTTGAGGTTATTAGTGTAGAGATATGTTAACTATGCAAATCTTTGTATGTTATGTTTCTCATTTTAGGTGAATTTTTTTTTTATTTTTTTAAAATTATAACATATAGAATATACTTCTATAAATCTTTTTTTTTATGAGTTTTAATGTGAAATAATATCTAGAAAAGCATGGAAGTGGAAATAAGGAGAAGGTACACAAGCATCAATTTTCACTCATTAAATGCAAATATAATATCCATATAACTTTGAGTAATTAGAATTCTACATCATTCATTGTGCCCTTCATTATAGAGTAGATATTTGGAGGAACTCACTTCCTTTTAAAAGCATGTATGCCATTCGTATAAATTCAACATCATGGTGTTGACCAACATCAAGTGCCTTTTAGATGATGGTCTAACTTCAAGCAATACTAGTTGTATTTAAATGATCAAGAAGATGAAGTAGTTTTAGAGGATTCTATCACTTTTAATAATGATGATATGCAATTTGGCTTTCTCTATCGTTAAACTTTAAAGGTAGTATGCCATTAAACTCCTTTCTTTTTGACATCAACTCTTCTCTCTCATTAACATCAAATTTCTCTCTTTGACATTAATGCACTTGCCTCATTAACATTTACTCATCTCTCTTATCGAAATTAAGCTGCCAACTCCATTGAAATAAACTTGCGTCTTTTATTGACACACTCGCTTTTTTTTAATAAATTTATTCACCTCCACTATTGATATAAAGTCACCTACCTTGTTAATATCAATCAAGTCAACATTTTAGCAAAGCTAAGTTACCACCCTCATTATCAAATGATTATTGCTAACTGACATTAACTGTCATTGACCAAAAATCCTTATCCATTACATTTCAATAGATCCATTGCACACAACTTATGCTTATTGACTCTACTCATCCATTACCATCTTTGGGTCTATCATTATCGCATCCTTATGAATCTTTTATATGACATTATATGGTCCATCTTATCCTAAGCAATTCACTACCACCATCTTTATTCCTTTTGTTATCATTGTATTTGGGCACATCATAATATCCACCTTTAGGTTTGCAATAATCATCTCATTTGTTATTTATCATCACCATTGGTTTGTTATTGCCACACTCCTTCAATTAGCTTATTTACATCATCACCTTTACGATGATCGTAATCATCACTTTTAGATTAATCGTTACATCAATCATTATTATTATTTTTGGGCACACAATAGCAACTATCCTTTGGAAGGCTATAATTGTTGACTTTACAGTTCTGATGGCCATGGTCCCTTTGGTGCATAAATCAAATCTATGGACCATAAGAAATAGTGACAAAGCTATATCATTTTTATAGTAATGTGGTCCTTCTTTCCATGAATGGCCTCTGATTTTGTTATTTGTAGAATTTGCAATTACTTTAACAAGTGTATATCATCAAATATTATATGAAAAATATACTTAAATTAAGTGTCTATATCTAATTTGTTGATTGTAATGAGGGTTTTCATAGATGATCTTAATGGACCAAATATAAGATATTATGGGTGACAATAACAGTGGGCACCGATGATGATGAGAATCATTTTTCACGTTAAAGAGATTGCCATAAAAGAGGAAAGAAGATTAGAGGTGGGGATCACTTCACACTTTAATATTATTTGCTATTTTAGTGTCAAATAAATTTATATTTACATGATTTTCAATTTTTTTGAAATTACCTTGATGAAACTCTAAAATCTAGAATCTAGACGATCATTTCAACTATACGTATGCAATAATTAAAAGTTATTTTTATCTTTCAATCAATTTTTTAAGTTTTAACTATGCTCGTAAGCTTGATTTCTAACGTCTTTTGAATTTGGATGACATTTACTTTCTCTCATCAAAACACATCATCTCAATCATAAGTTTATCGGAATCCAAGTAGGATGAATTTTAAAATTATTTTTAAACTATTTTTATTTAATTTCAATTATCTTCTTAGATACAAATGCTCAAAAATCCATACTTGGTGTGCCCACATCAATTAGAACAAATTTTATGTTTAAGCCTTTTCATATAAAAGTGAAGCCAAATTTTGAATGACTCTCACTATACAACCAATTTGAATCCAAACACTTCACAACTTAGATTAAGTAAACCCACAGTAAAATCAACTAAACTCAACTAAAAATTGTTCTAATTCAAATTCATCAAATATAATATAACCATATCATTACTAATAATTAAAATCTAATTAATAATAATAATAATAACATTAATTATATAGAATCAGTTTATCTTTCCCTCCCCCATATTTAAACAATGCTAGAGGATTTATATGCATAATATTTAAATTTATTTTATTTATTAGAGTACATCACTATAATAAAAAGATTATATTTTTTTTATTATTTAAAGAATTTATTATTGTACGAGTAAATAATAATATTTAAGTGTCAAATACATAAATTAAAAAAAAACTGAATATTACATATAAATATTAATATTTTAATATATAAATAAATAAAAAAGATTATATTTTTAATTAAAACATCAAGCTTTGTAGTGAACTGACAGCACACTATTCCAAACACTGCAATATTTACGCTTGATAATCGGTTCCAGTGAAAAGAGAGAGAGACAAGAGGATGGGGACGGTTTCTTAGACACGTTTCCAACGGTCGGCTCGTAATCAACGGCTCAGATCGCTCCAATCCACCAACTATGTACGGAGAATCCAAGGCAAACAACGGCTACTTAAATTAAAGAAGATTAATTAACATTAAGAGACAGTAGTTAAGCAAATCCCGGCAAGTCATTGCCCAGCGGCTTGGCGGCGGCGGTATCGGCAGGAGCGGATTCGGATTCGGAGGACTCGAGGGATGGCGATGCTACCACATCACCGCCGCTGCCGCGGACCTCGTCGATCATCCTCACGACCTCGCCGATCTTGGGACGCTGGTCCGGCGAGACCACCGTGCAGGACAGAGCGATTTGCAGCATCGCCACCATCTCCTCCTCGATTCCCTTGTATCTCATGAGCTCAAGGTCGAATACCTCGGCCGTCCACTCTTCCCTCACGACCGACTGAACCCACCGCGGTAGATCCACGCCGGCGGCGGGGGCGGTGCCGCCTAAATCAGCAGCCGGCCTCCCGGTGAGAATCTCGAGGAGAACGACGCCGAAGGCGTACACGTCCGCGCGTTGCGATATACATGGCCGCCGCCCGTCCAGTGAAGCCTCCGGAGCTCGGTATCCATTGAAACGTCTGTCCGCCGCTCTGCCGACCAATGCGAGGCCGACGTCGGTGAGCCGGGCGGTGCCGGACTTGTCAAGGAGGATATTGGTCGACTTCACGTTGCCGTGAGCGAGCTTTGGCGATCGGGAGAAGTGGTGGACGAACGAAAGCCCTCGCGCCGCCGCCGTCGCTATGCGCATCCTAGCCGCCCAGTCTAACGGCGTCCGCCCAGGGCCTCGGTTCCCTGTCGAAGAAAGCACACAAGTGCTTGTAGAAATTTGGCTGTGAAAACAATGGAGGAAAAAAAGAAAGATTTACCGTGGAGGAGAGAGTAGAGGCTGCCGCCGGGCATGAAGTCGTATACCAGAAGCTTCTCGTCGCGGGCGAAGTAGTAGGCTTTCAGAGTTACGAGGTTCGGGTGGCGGAGACGACCGAGGAGCTCCATGTGCTGTTCGAAATACCGTTTTCCGGCTACCTGAACATCACGGAGCCGTTTCACGGCGACGACGCTGCCATCATCGAGGACAGCCTTGTAGGCCGTCCCATATCCACCCTTGCCAAGCATCTCCGCAGAAGCTCGCAGCAAGTCTTCCAGTTCGAACTTCTTCGTCTCGTCAAAGAACACCATCTTTCCCCTCTCAAACACGCCAGCGGAAACGCCAGCCCCTGCCGCGGCCGCACCGGCGACGGCATATGGGCTTGACGAGTAGACAATCTTCTCTCCTTCGTGCAGTCG
This sequence comes from Cymbidium sinense, assembly GCA_021442155.1. Classification (NCBI taxonomy): domain Eukaryota; kingdom Viridiplantae; phylum Streptophyta; class Magnoliopsida; order Asparagales; family Orchidaceae; genus Cymbidium; species Cymbidium sinense. Next base: position 188,356,353 of record CM038216.1, read on the forward strand.
GGAAGGATTTCTTCCCAGCGAATTTGCGCCAGAAATAGCAGAACAGGAGGCCGGAAACCAGGATGAGCACGAGGAAGTCGCCAACCACGACGGCTATGACAGCGGGACGGCTAATGCCGCTACGTCTAGCGGCGGTGCTGGCGTTGTGCACGTTTTCGAAGGGTGGTGATGCCTCTGGTTTGGAGGTTGGGGAGGAGACGATGGTCGCGGGGGAGGTCCTGTTAGGGGGATGGCTGGGCTCGCTGACAACATTGCTGCAGCTGGGGAGGGGAGTGCCACAGAGTGCGAGATTTTCCGCAAAGGCTTCGGCGGGAAAGGAGGAAAGAGAGGGGGGGATGGCGCCAGAGAGATGGTTGGACGAAAAGTTGAGATCTTTGAGAGTGCGGATGGAGATGCCGGAGATGGAGCCGGTAAGGGAGTTAGATTGAAGGCGTAGAGTGAGGAGATGGGAAAATCTGTTAAGGGAGTTTGGAATGGGACCGGAGAGGTTGTTGAAGGAGAGGTCGAGACGATAAAGGCGGGAAAGCGAGGAGAAGGACGGCGGAATGGGTCCGGAGAAGGAGTTGTGTGAGAGGAAGAGAAGCTTGAGGGCTTTGAGCGTGGAAATGCCTGGCGGGATGGGGCCAGAGAGGGAGTTGGATTTGAGGCTAAGGACGCGGAGCTGGTCAAGGAGGAGTAAAGAGGGGAAGAAAGCATGGGAGTTGGCGGAGAGGGAGAGATTCTCGAGGACGAGGCGAGTGACGCGGCCAGAGGAGCAGGAGAGCCCAAGCCAGGAAGAACAGGGGCCGGCGGAGCTGGATGAGAAATTCCAGGAAGAAAGGTGGCCGGCGGAATCGGTGGCCGAGCGGAATGCAAGGAGAGCTCTAACGTCAGTGTCGAGAGATGAGGCTGCCGCCGCGGAGAAGGGAAGGAGGAGGAGGAGGAAGAACGAGGTCAACAAGAAGGAGAACTGCCACCGCCACATTCTCACCGTCTCTCTCTCTTTCTCGATGGCGATTAGGGTTTGGGATGTCTCTGATATTTCCTCACCTCTCTCAGCGTTTCTGCTTCTCCACTTTCTTCTATGCTTTGGCTTTAGCTTTCGATTGTTTCAAGATGGGGTCATGTGGGCAACTGGGCAAAGGTAAACAATTTGGCTTTGTTGTTGCACTTATGAGTTATGAGCTTGGAGAAGAGTTAATAATTTGTTTTTTGTTTTGTTTTTAATAATAGTGTATTTAGAAAATAAAATTATTAAGAGGGATGATAGGATTTTAAATGAATTGAATGAGGTTGGGCTTAAATTTACCCAAGCTAGAACTTGATTTTGAGCTCATATGCTAACATTTTGCTCAAGTTTAGCTCAAATTTGATTATAATATATATGATAGTATTTAAATTTGTTTCGCTTAAAATCATATTTGTTTGAGCTTAGTTCAAGTTAGGTTCAAATTAGGATTATTAAGAAGCTTATTTGGGCAAATAAATGATCTTTTTCAAGCTAATTAATGAGATATATTATCGAATTGTTTGCTAGCTAAATATTGATTTGGGATTAATTTTGAGTGGCTTACAATAATTCTTATGAATTGATGATATCATTAAGCAAATAAAGAAAACAAATAAGAAAAGACAATCAATTTAAAAGGTGCCAATAAAGCCAAAATTGATTTCTACTCTTGATTAGATTGTTGACCCTACACTTAGTTTTGTTATTGGAGATCTCGCTTCATCTTATCTTCATTTTTGGATTACTTAGCATGCATGTTATATTGTTTGCTTTATTTCTCATAAGATATTATCGCTATCAATGGCCCCATTTTTTTTTTTTTTTATATCTCATTTCCAATTATTAGGTTATCACTGTGAGAATCAATGAGGAATAACTTTTATTGATAGAAACTCCTATTGAATAAACTCTTTTTTTACATATCTCACTTTCATAATCTTTCAAATGCTTGAATTAATCAGGACACCTATTGGCATCAAGTTGGATGATATTAATTACACATTTTGGTCTTAGGTATTTGAGATGTTTATCTCTGATAATGATGAATTTGAATATATAAATGGTGGTTAACTTCATCCTATGAAAATTGATCTTAATTTTATGCAGTGGATACAATTTGAGATAATCACTACAATATATGTTGGCAATGCCAACACCTCTTTAAGTATATGACATTAGAAGAAAGGAAGAAAGGTAATGAGACTTATATAATGTGGAGGACCAATAAAAACTTTCTTCAATAACTTACAAGTTTTATGGAGATATTTGTTGCTTGAGACGTAAAAAAGGCATTCAAACATGATAACTTCATCTCATAGGAGGAAAAGGAGTATATCTTATTGGATAGTTTTGATAGTCTCATTGACAAGGTCCATGTACATGTGCTTTAATTGAACCCTTTCAGTATAGTGGAGCAAGCATAGCACACATTTGTCATGAAGATCATCAACAAGCTATGATGATGAGAAATGGAGCATGTCAAGTGTTGTGATGTTCTTAAAAGTAGAAAAAAATCTCTTTAGATTGAGCTCTTAAAAGAACAAAGATAAGGTGGATACATTTCTAGGGACAAAATTTTTAGCAAATGTTGATCCTTGTTCTTTTAAGATGAGCATAACAAAGATGAAGTTTTCACACTAATTTTAATTTATTACTAATTTAGAATAGTTTAATATTATATTTAAAGATTATAATGTGTTTGTATTTCTTTCTTGATATTGTTATTTTATGCATAGTTATTATATAAGTTGTAAATATTGTATCATTTACTCTAATTAAGGTATGAGAAATAAAAAATATTATTCTTCAACCATGAAGTCACACGCCATTTCGTCAAAAAGAAGGAATTGATGTTATAGGAGCTCTCAAAAGAATAAAGATTTGGTATATGCAACACTACTTAGAAGTTACTAAAAAATGGAGATCTTGACACAAAAATTATACTTTTAAAGGGAGAGTTAGTTGAGAACAAAGAGTAATATAAGATTGATGTCACTTGTTTCTTTGAAGATGGAGTTCATCAATATCAAAAATTAATTTAAGGTTGAGGTTTCCTTTTCAAAAATTGGGTTTTGTATAAGTAAAACATGATTTGAGTTTGAGATTTCTTCTCTTAAGTTAGAAAAAAAAAAAGCAAATCTTGACTTTGTTAGGTGCTGAATTGGTAAGATATAATAAATAAATTTAATGAATTAATGAAGTATGAAAAATATTTTTATGCCTTCATTTTTGGCAAGTATTGTTGAGTATTGACATAAATTTTAAATGCATTTATTCTATTCACATCTTCTAAGTTAATCGAGTGCACACACTAGACATGGGGTGTGAGGCACTTCATTTGGCTGCTCCACCAAGTAAAAATACCTTATCCTAACTTATATAAGCATCTTAGTTTTTAATGTCAAATCTTGATCTCATGCTAATTTAGTTCACTCAGAGTCCCCACATTACTTCTTAGCCTTGATTGTGTTTAGACTATATTAACCAAACTCAATTTTGATTTAGGTGTGAATTAGGTTATGCTTGAAGTCTTACAATTTAAAGTGCCATTGGTTAATAATTTATGGTCTAATTAATAAAATCAAGCTAATCAGTTTTAGATCTCACACATTTTGACTTAAATACTTAAAATCAATTGATCAAATTTAATTGAAATTTTCCCATTAGAAAAATTAAAATAAAAAATTTGAATTTATTTTTTATTTACACTAAAACTTTTTTAAAAAATATGCATTGTATTATGTTCAAAATTATTAATTCTGATTTCTCAATTATATTTGATTAGTTCTTAAGGGAAGCTTTTTTGCTTTGCTCAAAATAATAATAATAATAATAATTGATACATCCTCAGAAAATTAATCTGATCAAGCACGAATCTCAAGGCATTTTCAAATGCTTCGATCTAATCACCGATTTCAAGTTTACAATAAACCGACCGCTCGGCGAGACGAATATCAAGCATAGTCCGATTCGAATTCAATAATCGATCGCTATCGGGGCATGAAAATGGATCCCGATCAAATGGTCACCAAACCGACATATTTATAGTCGATCGAGCGCTCACAAGACGAATCCAACGAATCCAAGATCACCCAATTCGACATCATTAAGGCACCCGATCATCAAAATACACCGTCGATCGGGGATCGCCGGGCCGTCCGATGGGAGTGGTTGGAGTTTTCACGAATTTACAAGCACTCCTCAAAAAATCTATAAAGAGCCTCATTTTCACCTTAGAGGACCGAATCGATTGGAAGACCGAGAGCTCGAGAACCACCCGACCTTGACGAATGATCTATCACTCACCAGCTACCACCAAGAATTTCAAGATCGAGCTCTGTGAGATCGCCAGAGGACTAGAAAAGACCCGCCGCTCTTTCTCCTCAAGATCAAGAGGTTGCCCCGTAAGATCCGCCTCGCTTTTGGGAAACTTCTCCTGGGTTGAGTTGACCGATATTGTATTTTTTCTACACTCTAATATTGCGCCTCAGAAACACCTTCTTCTCAACTAACGAAGCAAGGACCAGATCTTTGAACACATAGAAAGTTCTACGAGGCAAGGCCCTGTGGTTTTTCCTTAACGGGTTTTCCATATAACCCTGTTCATATCCCCGCCAGGTGTTGGATAATTTTGGGCTACTAAGATCTCGATCTACCGGAATAAAATTCTCAAGACGCAATGCTTAGCTGTGGGAACAAGCTCCATTGCTATATCTCCACTATGGTTGGTAAGCGGGTTTGGCCCAACTCCTCATTCTCGGATCAAGGACGCCAAGTCTCCAACACTTCTACATAATGTGACTGTCTCGTGAGGGTCCCAGCCCCTTTGGAAGATCGCGTTCAAAGGATGGAGGATTCCCAGAACGAAATTCTTCGACTCCTGCGAGAGGACCGGCAAAACGTTCCAACACGCCTGGAAGAGCCACAGGTTCCACACGGCCCTCAGCATAATCCAGATTTTCTTCCTGAGAATGATTACCCGGGAATGCCGGATCAACAAGTAGAGAACCCCTTGGCACCACATCCAGATGTCAACTCTCTGATACCGCCGCCTCTACTCACCCCAAACGAATGACCAGATCGGTGAAACTCCACGCCACCTTATACGCGATGAACTACGACGACCGTGCGGAAGAGTTCCAAACAATCGAATGATCCATTCTCCGCCGCTTCCAAAACTCGCCCTCGCCGAGATCATCTCGCACAATACCCGAGATTCAAGCTTCCCAAAGATGGACCTTACGATGGCACAACCGATCCGTGAAGCATATCGATCACTTTCGAACGATCATGCACATTCCGTAAATGACTCGTCAGGTCGTATTCCGACTCTCAAAGGACGTGCTCGCTTTTATTCACCGCTGGGTCCGTCCGATCATTTGGAGAGCTCGCATTTTTTGTAACAGCTCGCAAACAAGAGAATCATCGTGATTCATCACATCTCTCCTAATCCGGAACGATGGAGAGTCCCTCAAAGAATACTTCCAGAGGTTCTCCTCAAGCCGCGATACCGTGAGTAGATCCAACTTTTGAGGGCGTGCTTCTGAGGACTCCGCCAGATACTTCTATTCATCATTAATGCGAGACCCATTCCTATGCTAACCGGTCCACAATAGAGGCACAAATCTCCGCCGACGGCTATCGTGCTCATCTAAGCAGCTTGAACCACCAAGCAAAGAAGCGGAAGAAGGTTCCCAAAGATGATGTTCAAACATCTCGTAAAAGAAGAGAGGCAAAGAACCTCCCCCAAAACCTCCTCACCTCATGACTCGTAGAGGAAATATACGCTCTCAACACGCCATGCCAACATCCTACCGCTATTCAGAAGAGGATGGCCAAGTGGCCGCCCAAGTAGCGCGACCTTTAAAACTGGGTGGAAATCGAGAGAATTACGCCACTTTCCAGCGGTAGGGCACACCGAAGAGTGCCACCGAAGGAGGAGATTGAAAGACTAATCGTCGGGGTATCTAGGCCATTTTATACAAAACCAACCAGCTCGTCCGACAAATCTTTGGGGCCCCTCGAGGCCTGGCGGTGGAATAGAAACAATTGCGGGAGGGCGGTGTTATCTGCCAAATATTCATTGCAGCCCTTCAAGAGCGAAGAAGTCTCGGGTTGACCATTCTATCACCTTTGATGATTTAGATCTAGAGGGGCTTAGCAATCAAGATCCCCTTGTCATCGGTCGCGGTCGGTGATCCATGCTTCAATATTAAAGGATATTGATCGACAATGGGAGTTGGTTGATGTTCTTTTTACTCCACTTTCCTGGGTATAGAGAAGCTTCAACCGCGGTCCTGTATGGATTTGATAATCGGCCGGTATTAGTGGAAGGGACAATCGGTCTTCCGTAACTCTTGGGAATTTCCCGACAACCCACTTGATATTGTAGTCGAGTCAGCGTACAATATTTGGGAGACCTCTCCGGTCATATTGCGATCATCATCGTACCTCAGATGAAATTCCCGACACCGGCATCGGCGTGGTAAGTGGGAATCAACGATAACCTGGCGTCTATATCAAGCAAGCCGACCATTTCAGGTAACCCTCAACATCGAGAACTTGACCTGAGATGAGGATGCCTCGAAAGGGCTTCTCCGGTTGAAGATGTAATTTGTCTTCTATCTCGAAGTTGATCCATCGCGAAGGTGAAGGTGGGAGCCTAATGACGTAAATCGAATACGTGTGATTTTCTCTCGCAGAAAAATCAAGATATCTTGCCTCGAGCGATCTGATATTGGCATTGACCCCAAGTCATTACGCACTCCTCAAAGTTGACTACAAGCCTGATGAAGAAAAGAACCTTCAACGACGGCAGTCATAACAAGAAATCACCAAGTCAAATTCATTCGAGAAGTCTACTACCCACCCGGTTGGCTAACGAGTGTTAGTCAAGAAGGCCAACGCCTCGGAGAATGTGCATCGACTACACACCTTAATCGCATGCCCAAAAGATAGCTTCCCTTCCTCAGACGCAACTAGTTGATGCTACATCGTGACATCGATGTCGAAGCTTCATGGATGCCTATTCGCTACAATCAAATCGATGAACAAAACAGATGAGGAAGCAACATCCTTCCAAACAGATAGTGGACTATACCGCTATCGTCATGCCATTCGACTAAAAAATGTGGAGCAACATATCAACGCTTTATGAATAAGATCTTCAAGGATCTTATAGGCACAATATGGAGGTGTATGATGATGATATGTGAAGAGCTTGGAAATATCACAAAGATATTCGACCGCAATGTGCTTTGACATTCTTCGACACTACAAGATGCGCTCAACCCAAGCAAGTGCATTTTGAGTTTCCGAAATTCCTAGTTTCATGGTCACTGGATAGAGGCCAACCCCGAAGATAAAAGCACTCAAGGACATGTCACCTCCAAGAACGATCAAGGAAGTCCAACGCTTGACCGAAGGATTGCGCCTTTATCACGCATTCTTGGCCCGCCAGAGATAAGTATCTACCATTCTTCAAAATCTTAAGGGTGCACGAGGAAATGGATTCCAAAGTGGACGAATGTCGACGCTTTGAACTTCGTCTATTTAGCTTCCCCTATTATCAAAGCCTATCCAAGGAGAGAAGTGACATCTATCTTGTGCTTTCTTTCTCATGCCGTAAGTCTCGACACGCTGAGGAGAATTCATTGCAACACCATTTATTATGTCAAAGAAAATTCCTTTCTCGATACAAGGACGCTATCCACTAGCAGATAAGACATATTCTAGTATTCGCATCTAAAATTAATCGCATTTCGTGCCCACACCATCAACGCCTACACTCATCTTCCATTAAGAACTATTCAAAAAGCCGATGTATTGAAGGATGAAGTGGCCACCGAGCTTGAGAGTTTGACATCCATTTTCTTCCACGCCCCGATATAAAGTCACAAGTGCTCACGACTTCAGAATGTACCATCCCATCACCACCGAACAGATCATTCATCACTCCATGACAAATCAATGGACATTGTATGTTGCTTCGTGTACTTCCGGCGGGAGCAGAATTTTGCTTATCTCCCCAAGTAAAATAACTTGAAAATTTCACTAAAGTTCCCTACCCCACCAATAATGTCACAGTACGAGGCCCTCAGTGACTAAGGCTCGCCATTGACCGTGGAGGTCCGTAACTTAGCCATCTACACGTATCACCACAGGGTCTTCACAAGTTGAAGGAGACTCATAATTCGCCATCCGCAATTGCTTCAAGACCGCTCTTTTGGCAAAGTCACTTCTTGCCGTAATCGAGACCCATCGATAACTCATATTCTGGTGAGCGTAACACGCCGAGCGATGCCCTCTCCAAGTTAGCCACAACAACGACAGAGATCTTTTCAAGAGAAAATACATGAGGACATCCACTTTCCCAAGATTCAAGCGCCCTCGGGTGATACAATCTGAGGACCCAAAAGAATCTTCATGGATCGATTATCATGTCCTTTCTTCAAAGCTGGCCTTGCCAATGACTCCACCGATGCTATCCTCCCGACGTAGCATCAACTTCACCATAATCTGGTGATCTAACTCTACAAGCGCCCCTTCTTAGGCCCTATTTAAAGTGTCTACCACCTTCTGAGGCTAACTATGCAATGCGAGAGGTTCATTCAGAATTTGTGGTGAACATTTGGGAGGAAAAGCCCTCGCCTCAAAATCATGAGGCAAGGTTTTACCGCCTACAATGAAGAAGGACGATTGAGTTTGTAAAGAAGTGTAACAAGTGTCGCCATTCCAATCTCACTCATACACCATCTCAGAACTCACCACAATCCAGCCCTTTGCTCAATGGGGATCGATATAATGGGACCCTTTCCCATTGCCACCGGCAAAAAATTCATAATCTTGGCTGATTACTTCAAAGTGGTGGAAGTCAACCGCCAAAATCAATCACCAAACAAATGCCAAGCAATTTGTCCGAAAATATTATTTGTCGCTTCAGATTCCAAAGAAAATCATCACCGATAATGGGACGCAGCTCACGTGAAAGACATTCACATCTTTTCGCCGTGAGTCGATATCCGCTAATCCACACAACAGTATCCCATCCAGTGCAAATGCAATCAAGTCACCAATAGACAATACTAAAAGGGCTAAAGACACGATCAACCACGCAATGGGTCAAGAACTATCCAATGTTCTTTCGCTTACCGCGACTACATCAAGGACCCTACCGGAGAAACGCCGCATAACTCGGTGGAATCGAGGTCGTTATTCCCGACATCGGGTCCCAGCCCTAACCCATAACTTTAATGCCGACAAAGAACGACGATAAGCTTTGATTCCATCTGATCTCCGCAAGAGACCCGCGACATGTCAAGACTAATGGCTTCCTATCAGGATTGCTCGAGGTTTCAACCGGGTTAAGCCATCGACCAATATGGGGACCTCGCCTCGTAAGTCTCGACTGCCAGAAAAGGCCCACAAATGTAACAAACTCTCACCGCTTGGCCCCATGGTGGTGTCTAAAATCAAGCCCGCACGCTCAAGCTTAAGGATAGTATGGGAAGACTCTCCCACGCACTGAATGCTACAAACCTCCGTAAGTACTACCGGACGACGCCTTTTTTTCTAGCAATGCGAAAACATTATCATCGTATGTATTACAATGTTGTTGCTATCGAATTAAACATTTATCGATACTGCTTGTCATACTTATTGTCCAACCTCGCATCAAGTTGTTTGGATTTATGTTTCTAAAAAGTTCTCATACTTATTGTGACTTTTTCTTGCTTATGCTTGCATTTTAAAACACCGACTCAAGAGATACAACTATTGTTGTATCTCATTCGTGGTAAGATCGATCCCCGTGGAATTCGACCGATCTTCCTATACAGTTAACATCGCCGAGTAACGCCTCGATAAACAACCTGATAAGGCAATCCTCTATAGACGCCTATAACTTTCTCCATAACAAAGTTAACATCATCGAAAACGCCCATACACAACCGGGATAGGTCAAAAATCCTCGGCGGATTCAATTGAGATCTTCTCTGAGGTTAACATGCGAGTACTTCGATAAACAACCTTGGATAAGTTGGCAATCCTCTATATCGCCTACAACTTTCTCCATAGCAGTTAACATCATCGGTAAGCGCTCAGATACACAACCTAGGATAGATCGAGAGGTCCTTAGTGGACTTCCGACCTCTTCCATCTGAGTTAACGTCATGGGTAACACGACAAACAACCTCGGATAGGTCAAAATCCTCGGATTCAATTGAGATCTTCTATCTGAGTTAACATCGGAGTAGCTTCGATAAACAACCTTGGATAAGTTGGCAATCCTCATGTAGGCTGACTTTCTCCATAACGGTTAACATCATCGAATGCGGCTCCGATACACAACCTAGGATAGATCGAGAGGTTACGAGAGAACCTCATAAATATATTCGTGCAAGTTTGTCATCAGTAACGCTCACGGTAATGATCTTAGAATAGATCGAATTACCACAAAATTCAGATGATCTCTTCTAAATCTTTATCATCAGTGCACTTTGACACAACTCGAAATATTCACAAACAATTTTGTGGATTATTAATACTTCTCATGAGAACATACAAGTACAATCAACCGAAATAATATACAACACTAAGCGCAACATAAAGGAACTACAACTACGGTCTTGATGGTCTCATCGGTAGATGATGAAGAACTATCGGTCATCCTCGTCGTCTAGAAGGGTGGAAGCTAGGCTGGGAGAAAGGACCTCAACACCGACAGCGATCATAGCGTGTCCCCTTCAAGAAACCTCGGATGAAGCCTTCATCAACATGCGCTCAAAGCCTTCACCTCACATCATACGTGGCCTCACGAGGCGTGATCATGATACTCTTGAATGTCGAGTTCTTGAAGTCCTCCATGGCGTGATCCGCTCACGAGAGATAAGGCGACCTCTTTCTCGAAAGCGGCGTAACTCGGTTCTTTGCCTCAGACACGAAACCTTCTTCGAAAAGATCTTGAGATCCTTTGCGAACCAACCCTACATTCCTCCTTAATTCATCCGAGTCGCTCAACTTCGGCGAAAAGAAAGAAGTAGCGAACTCTTCGGTCTGCACTCATCAAGTTGATTCTCCAACACGGACATCTCTTTTACTTTCTCCACATACCTTCTTATATTCACCATGGAGAAACTTGACCTTCACGAACTTCGAATTCGGTCATTGACCTGATGTTCATTTTGAAGTCAAGTTCTTGCTTCTTCGATAAAGAAGAAAAATTACGTTAAACAGGAAATGGGAAATAAAAGATGATGAGCAGAAGGATTGTTACCAGTTCTTCAGCATGCCGCGACCTGCGCAGGAATGATTCAACACGTCCTCGATGAAGATCCTTGGGGACTACTCGAAGGGCAGACTCTTTTTGTATCGATATCACCATCACCTCTTTTTTCCTCTTCTCTGGAGGCGGGTCCTTGGCGGGAAGAAGCGGAGGGCAGCTTGGGAGATCGGTGGAAACCTCTTTGTTGGGCTTTCTCAGCGCATTGCATAAGGCGGGATGAATAGAAAGCCCCTCGAACAAAGATTCCTCCCTTTCATCTCGATATATCGAATCTCAAATCGAAGATCTTCAATATTACGGAATTTCCAGTGGATATCTTCATCCAACTTTGGGGAATGGGTAAATCTCGACTTTCCCCATTTCTTCGAAGACCAGTCATTCTTCACAAAAGAATCGCTTGCCCAATTCTTGGGAGAATCCTTCGTCCAGGAGGTCAAGTAGCCGACTCTGCGGGTGTCGACCATGTGCATGTAAACTTGCACATCGAGTGTCGATAGTCAAGGTGGCGCGCCGAAAAGACTATAAGTCCCATCACGATCGTCATTGCCACTTTCGAAAATTGGAAAATGCAAACCTGTGACAAAATGGCGATCATCTCGGGGATGGGGAAACCGCAATCCCGCGCCCAAACTCATCTCGTAAGTGGTGAAATACCCCGGCGGCGGAGATTGGGCTCTATCAGACTTCTTCGGACACTTAAGAACCAAATCATTCGGAAAATAATATTTTTTTCGAAGCACGATCAATGTGTCTCCCGTGATCAACGACTCCCACGAATCTTCAGTCCTCCCATTTTTAGAAGGTTCCCTCGTCGCTGCCTCCGTTACAAGGGTCGGACGTGTCTCTTTCAAAAGATTCTCACCCATCTACAAACGCTCGTGAGATGAAAATTATTCAAGAAGAGCTCCCACCCAGGAGGGCTATGCACTCAGCTTGGTGGAGATGAGGAGGAAGAGGTTGATCCAAGAAGAGTGCCCAAACTCCCACCAGGGGGAGGGCTATGCACTCTGGCTTGGTGGAGATGAGGTGGTAGAGGTTGATCGAAGAAGAGTGCCCAAACTCCCACCGGGGAGGCTATGCACTCGGCTTGGTGGAGATGAGGAGGAAGAGGTTGATCAAGAAGAGTGCCCAAACTCCCACCGGGGGGGAGGCTATGCACTCTAGCTGAGGGGTAGGTGGATCCAAAAGGTGCCCAAACTCCCACCGGGAGGCTATGCACTCTAAGAGGAGAAGAGGAGATGAGAAAGGTGTGCCTTCTCCTTAGCCACAGGGGTTTTATAGACCCTTCTAGGGGCAAAGCATAAGCGCCCGCTCAAACCAGCATCATTGGGGGTGGCATCCAGACCAGCATGCAGTCTTGTCATGCGGCCTCCGTAGCCTAGATCTTGGTCCGGCGCCCATGACCAGCAGCTCCGTCGCTATGGTATGACGCCGATCCATGGTCATCCGATGGTCGGGGCAGCCATCCGACGCAGAACCGCTATCCGTGAACCGCGCCAGCAGCGAACCGACCAGCGGCCATAGCCGACCGTCATAACATCGACCCGCCGTAGCCTGCGGCCGTATGACCGCATGATTCAGCAGCGCCCAGACCGCTCGCCGTCAGCCATTCCTGCGACCGAGCCGACGAATCAGCGACCCGCTCCCGGCCGAGTAGGCGAGCCCGTGACCTTGTCAGCGCCCATTGCCATTGTGCGCCAGCCCATGAGCTCTGTTTGCACGGGATGGATCAGTAACCTCAATCTGCGCATACCGCATTTGCGGCCTGCAGACTTCCCAGTTATAATATTACTCTATGAAGATTTGTTCTCTCAAATCGCGATTGATGGACTCTCAAATTTCATTGAAGAATTTGCTATTTTCAAGTATTTGACATATATTTTTGGATGGCGAGATAATGTCACCCAAAAATAGGGGAACAACGATACATCCTCGAAAATTAATCGATCAAACGAATCTCAAGGCATTTTGAAATGCTTTGATCTAATCACCGATTTCAGCAAACTACGTCAAGCGGATCGACATAGCGAACATCAAGCATAGTCGATCCGAGCTCGAATCGACTCGGATCAAGCTATCGGGCATGAAAATGGATCGATTAAATGGTCACCAAAACATATTTATAGTCGGTCGGCGGCTCGTCAAGGCGAATCCAGAATCCAAGATCACCCAATTGACATCATTAAGGCACCGGATCATCAAAATACACCCAGGTCGAGGGATCACCTGGGTCAGATGGGAGTGGTTGGAGTTTTCCGCAATTCTACACTCCCAAAATCTATAAATAGAGCCTCATTCTCACCTTAGAGGAGGTCGATTGGAAGACCAGAGCTCGAGAACCACCATCGACCTTGGCCGACGATCTATCACCAGGTGCCACCAGTGGTGCACGAAGATCGGAGCTCTAGGAGATCGCCCCAGGAGGGCTAGAAAAGACCAGGTTGCGCTCTTTTCTCCTGAAGATCAAGAGGTTGCTCCCAGAAGATCAGTTCCTGCCGCTTTTTGGGAAACTTCTCCCTTGGGTTGGAGTTGACCGATGTCGCTCGGAATATTGTTTCCGCCCCTGTAAACACCTTCTTCTCCGAACTAACGAGAAGCAAGGACTTGTATCTTTTGAACACATAGTGAAAGTTCTGGCAAGGCCATGGTTTTCCCTTAACGGGTTTTCCGTATAACCCCGTGTTCATATCCACGCTTGTGTGTTGGATAATTTTTGGGCTACGAAGATCTAGCATCTAGGAATAAAATTCTCTAACACTGACAATAATAATAAATCTTTGGGCACCATTTCTCTCATTTTTTGTTAAAAATCAAAACTCATATTCAAAGGCTAGAGATCCATTATAGTAATTGGAAGCATTTCAAAATTCTCTAGGGAAAGGTAGGACACTATATCTTTAACTTTTCTTCAATCCCAACAACCACACACTTTGTGGCATCACCCTTTGTTTCAATACCTTTTCTTCCTAATCATAGCTTTTTTAAACATTTAATTTTGTGTGGTAATATTATGGATTGATTAAAGGAATAATTTTTCTTTAAACTGGGGAATGCTGGTAAATAGTGGTTGGATGGATAGGATTTCGTATCAATTGATTTACTTATTCGATGAAATTCCCTAACTATAATTGTTCGACTCTCTATTCCTTAAAATCATTGTTACCATATAATAAATTTTTTAACTAGTATTTTTTACTATTATAATGCAATTCTAGTATATAGTATATTGAAATATTTATAATGGAGTGTGTTATATGTTGAAAGTTGCATTACAAAAAATTGTTACATGTTTGTGGTGTTTATTTTTGGTATGTATATGAGAGACACCACACAGATATGAAGGTGTACTTATTGAAGTGATCTGGTATGACATTGAGGTATGATGTATTAATCTCGAAAGATAGAGGCATTACCCTTCAATGGACGTAATCACCTAATGAGAACTCCTAAGACATGATGAGTCTTCAAATATACCAGAGATTTTTCTCCTACTTTACATGGATGAATAAAATAAGGTTTATATTAAATTAGGTTTTAAAGTTTCCTATGGGGGCAAACCCCCATAATTAATTATATCATAAGAAAAAAGAGTTCTTTAGAAATACTCTCGATTAAAGTAAGCAATTGTTATCTCCAAAGATTTCAAGAGTAAGACTATCAATAAATTAGTTTTGTTTGAAAAAAAATCAAATGTGATAGTTCAAAAGGAGAGACTTATTTTGGAAGCCAAAAGGAATAAGTAGGAAATGCTCATGATATTAGGAGGCCTAGTGAGCATTCTAATCTATCCTATGGTTGGGCTTTATGAATTTGAAAGTGAGGAGAATTATTTTGTTGAGTTGAAATTTTATTAGATTACTAGGGCTTATAATCCATCAACACAAGATTGTGGAAATACCTATGAGGTGAGGATTTATGCTCGTAGCCCAAAAAACAACAACCTTAGATCCTAAATCTAGGGAGCTTTAACAAGGTCTAAAGTACGACCTAAATCTAAGCGAGCATGGGCATAATAATTACTTCAATAAGAGAGAGTAAATCACCTGAATGCTGGACTTATAACCACCTGGAGTGGCAGCCAACTTACTCCTCCTATGCTTTAAAACTATGTAGACAAGTCATATGATTTTGCAAGATAGTTAGATTATTATTATTTAGAAAGAAACTAAAGTCCTTAAACTCACTCCCTAAGAGACCAGTGCATGAGTGATATGAGTAATGACTTAGTCTAATAAAAATCTTTTCAATTTTTATTTGAATTTTGACACTTTATTTTGACAAAGGCCATAGGATTTTCACATGTCTAAATGCATGATAAAATGAGGTTATGGGCTAAATCAAAAAGAAATAGGTGTTTTCTACCATAGAGGAAATCCTTAAAGGTCAAGTCTTCCCCTATCATGCAAGGATGAAAACCCTCTCTTAGCAAGAGTGAAATAATATGAATGCATGATATTAAACATATAACATTCAGCTAAGGGATTGTTAAATCTTCTAATTATCTTGATTTAATAGACTTTATGTGAGGTTATGTGTTGTAGAAAATTTTAGTTATGAGTTGTAGTTGGGGTAGAAAAATTAATTTTTTTCTAAGACCCTATTTTCATCCAGCACACATTAAATCATCATTCATAAAGAAACTACAAAAATGACATATCATTTCTAATGCTCAATGTAAATGCAACATCAAACAATCGTTAACTGGCACAAAAGAATAAAAGGCTTGTGTGGTTGGGTACCGCCATATAACCTGAAAAGAAAAATGGATAAGAGCTCTACCCTTATACAACCCGAAATATGAAATAATAATTACAAGTTATAAATGAATAAGTGTTATGGGGATCTTTTTTTCTTCATACTTCATGTCTTCATGTCTTCTTTGATTTGATATACTTGCTTCAAAGGCATCACAGAGCCTCTCTAGATAAAGCCTCTAGCCATTGCTCATCCTAATCTCCCATAACACTAATCCTAATTCTAATAAAAAAAGTACATTAAAAATAGGAAAAATAAATCTAACTACACCTGTAAAATAAGTGTTAGCTAAACACACCATTCAATCCCAAGCAGTTATATTTATAATTTGGACTTAGCACCCAACACATGGATAACCAAGCCCATCTGTACTAATTTTGATTATGCTTAGGAGCTTAAGCAACCTGCAAAGAGAGCATTTATATTTATTTTTTAGTGGCCCCTTAAGCACGATCTCTTGTAAAAAATATGATTAGGCTAATAGCAGCCTGACATCCAGTTTACAGAACATACACCCTAACATCTAGTCTAAAATAGTACATCACAAAATAAAATATACATCATACCAAACACCGCCCTAACATAAAGCTAGAAGTGACTTAGTCTAAAGTATCTGTATTAAGGCTTGTGTGGTATGCCTTAACTAGGCTTTGTTATGATTTTTTAAGTATGAAAGGATGTTTAGTCATAAGAAGTTGATTTCATTTTAAGTGGCTTAGCTGGTTTGAGAATTTTTTTACTTAGTATTTTCTTTTATTCCATTTAGTTAACACTTAGCAACTAAGTGTTATAAAGAGAAGAAAAATAGAGGATTACTCTCTTTCATCCATACCTTAAGTCATTTCTAAATCATATTAATTAATAAGTTCTTTTTAATGAATGACTTATTACACATTTTAAAATTAGTCCTAAGTTTAGGTTTACTTTAAATGATCTTATTCAATAAGAGAGACATCTTAAGATTAATTGGAATGCATTACTATCACATGACACATGTTCATTCATTTACTCCCATCATATGTAACATGCATATGATATTAAATCCTAAGTACAACTATGCATGCAATATAATTATATTTCTTTTAGCACACTTTTAAATGAAAGATGCATATATGTATTTTGTATAAAAGTGTTAAGCAAGTACTTCACCATTATTAACTAGGAAAGTGAGGTAAAGACCTCCTTGGGGCTACTTAAAGTCATGCGTCCCCGGAATATCCAGACTAGATATACCCATTATTCTTAAATACATATGAATGTACAAGTGACTATAAGAATGGAAATCATGCAAAAGTTGTATTTCTTTTTAATTGAAAGGAGATTTTCATTCATTAGCTAAATGCACATATAAGTGTATAAAAGTTCTAAGCAAGTACTTCACCATTGTTAACTAGGGGAATGAGGTAAAGACCTCCTTGGGATTACTTAAAGCCGTGCGTCCCCAGAATGTTCAAGCTAGATATACCCGCTATTCTTAAATACATATGAATGTACAAATGACTACAATAATGGACATCATGCAAAAATTATATATTGATTTAATTAAATTATTTATACATGTGAGCTAAAGTTTTATCTAAATTTTAACATGAAGATATATAAGAATGAATCCGAATAAATGTTGTGTCCTTTTCAAATGAACTATACACTTGTTAATATTCACATTTCTATGTAAATCCATGAAGATTAAAGAAAAGAGAACTTCATATCACATGTTTTAAGCTATAGGCACATGCAAGCTTATGAATATTTATAATTATCATCACTCTATATAATATAACTAGTTTATATGCTTTTGAAAATAATTTTAAATTAATAATGATAATAGCCACACATATTTTAATTTAAATCAACACATGTAAGCTTGACATAAAGGAAATCATTTAATTTAATTGATTTTGCAAGAGATGAATGTATGAATCAAGTGACATACAACATTTAATATGATTGAAAAAAATAAAGAGACATAAGCACATGATTTCATTCAATCCAATTAACTCTTAAGGACAATCATATTAAATAAGTTCATTTAGAATAAGCCAAAATTTCTTAATGTCATTTTTAATTTCATGTTTGATTTGATTTAAGAGATGTGAGAAGAGTTTGTTAATCCTAATACCATTCCCCATGTGCTAGTTAATTTGATTTAATGAGAGGTAATTAAGTTGATTTTATGGATTAATTAGGTTAAAGTATGAATTAAATCAATTAATTAACCCTTACCTATGTTATCTTAAGGTAATTAATCAAATGATTAAGAGCTAATGAAATATGCAAATGAATTGAAAAGTAAATGACAATGGTCCTATGAAATAAAGGGGCCTAATGCAATTTGCTTACAATCATTAATTAATTAAGCTTAAGGAACTCCATTAATTATTTTTATGATTTTCTCACACATGTGAGCTAACCATAATTTCATTAAACCTCTTTAGGTTTGAACACCTAAAGCTCTATCCACAGATCAAGTAAGGAAATCAGATGCACTTACGCTTTTAATTAGGTTAATCAAGTCATTAGTACATTAATCCATTCCTCTTTACTTAATTACTAAATTTAATTGATTAAGCTTTGAAATGAAATCGACTTAAGGAGGAAAAGGTTGGGAAAGAGGTCCAAACCTAATTCCATAAGCCTCTTACTTAATCAAACATGATTTGGTATAATTTGAGTTTCAATTTAACTAATTAAGTCATTAATTAGTTAATTAATCTTTACTTAGCATTTTTGTTGAAAAAGAGAAGGAAACTTAAGGGAAAGACTAAGGGAGGCCCCAATCCAACTCTCTAAGTCTCCCACTGTTAAATAGTGATTAAGGGGTCTAATTTTTTGATTAATTACTATTAACATGCTTAATTATCACTTAATTAAGTTAAGAAGGTAATTAGGGCTTAAGCAATCAATTTTCTTAATTAATTAACTCTTAAATTTCAAGAAAAATAGGGGAGGTAGAGGTCATCCTTCTAAACATACTCAACAAGTTTGAAATTGATTGGTTAATTAATTAGGGAGTAATTATGTTAATTAAAATTTTAATTAAACCCTAATTAAGCCAAAATTACTATTCAAAATTAATTAAGGATAATTTTAATGAATTCCCCTCAAAAATACCTTTAAAATGAGCCATTATTTATATTTTTTATATTTTGCTACAATTTGTTATGAATTATTGAAGTTTCAGCATTAAAAACACCTTAATTAACTTAATTAAAGCCCTAATCCCATCAGCGCCATGTGTGTGTTGACACAGTGCGCTTTTCATGTGGCACGACAGGATTGGCTATTAAAGTAGTCACATCCCACTCCGAGTCAGCTGGCGGCAGATTGTATTGATCTTCGCCATCTGATCTTGAATTAGATGGCGTAGATCAATCTCGCAGCGTAAAGGGAGAATAGGAAATCTAGCGTGATTTGATTAGAGACGTCCATTCCAATCACACGGAATGGATGACCCGTGATCCTTCTTCCCGCGAGCACAAACGACGGAGTCCTTTTTCCATGGATCATTTGATCTGAGCTCACCTGAGCTCGGATGAACTTCAAAATGAACCCACGTCATCAAGGAAGAAATCCGCACACATCCAACAGTCAAGATTGACTCCCATGCAAATTTTCTTCAAAAAGCTCCAACAAAAGTTTCTATTTCTATGATTTTGAGAAATTATCTCGCTGGAGCTCAAGATCTGCAGTGGGATTGATGGAGGTAGCTTCGTCTAATAGAGACGAGGCCTTGTTGAGTTGCACGCAAGCCAATTCCTCTTGGTTTGCTCGGTTGATCAACTTTCATCATTGTGGAGCTCAGTGGTGATCGAACTCCTAGCTCCGGTGGCTTTGGAGCTTGGGAAATGACTTAAGTGGCTTCGACGATGTGTTTGGAAGGAGTGTGTAAGAGGAATTGAAGTTTGGTTGAGAGATGAGGGAGTTGGAATCGAGATTGAGCTCCCCTATTTTGGTTTCACATGGGAAGAGGAAATGCCAAAGGAGGAAAGCTTGGAATTGCTCTAGGGATTGCAAGGAGGCTCGAATTTTCCCTTGGAAGCTCAGACGATTTGAATGAGCTGATTTCTCGTGCGAATTGATGGGGTATACTCCTCAGTTTGCTAAGGTGGGAGGACGAGATTGCTTCTCATTTTTTGGCCAGTTAACCACTGCCAAAGCGCCAGAGTGGTCGCCATCAAGTCCACTTGGCTCGTTTGGATTTGGAGATGCCATGGCAGGAGGTTCCAAGCTTGATTAGATTTCCTTGGATCCAATGGGTGGTCGGTTTACATGGGAGGTGAGTTAACTCACCTCTCTTTGTTCCATGGCTAACTAGCATGGGTTAGGTGGCTTAGGTGATGCCTCATTTGGATGAGTGAGGGCTGCCAAGAGGAAAGGAAGAGTGGACTTTGCCAATTTTGGCAAAATCCCATATAGGGAGGCATATCCAAGGGGGATTTGCCTTGGGTTTGGCTCCAATTAGGCTTTGACTGATTTTGGGCTGACCTAGGATGAGTTTGGGTTGGGTTTAGTCAGCTCCCAATGTCCCATGGGTTTGTTTTATGGGTTTTGGCTTAATTTGGTCATATGGGTTCAATTTGGGTTATGTTGAGTTAGGTTGACCAATTGGTTAAATTGGGCCAAACAAAGGCTTAGGTTAGGTTCAAATGATGATTTGAAGTGTTTTTGTTCAAGTGGTCTCAATCAATTTGGCTCAGGTTTGGTTTTGGCTCATTTAGATTCATATAGGTCAAATTAGCTAAGTTGACCAATTTGATCAAATGGTCAAATTGGCTTGGGTTGGGTGTTGGTTCATGTTCAATTGGTTAATTGAAAATGATTGTAGGCTTTGGTTTGAATCAATTTGGATTTAATTTGGATTTTGGCCAATTTGACCTTTTAGGTCAATTTGGGCTAGGTTGGTCAATTGGGCTAGGTTGGGTCTAATTGATCAAATTGAGCTTTGGTTAAGTTCAACAATGGATATGGAATGAACTTGAGCCATTGGTTGCAATCAATTTTGGTTAGATCTTGATTTGACCTATTTTGGCCTAATTTGGGTCTTTTGGAATTATTGGGTGGTTTGGCTCAATTGAGGGTCAAGTCATGTTCAAAATTGATTATGGGTTGGTGTGAATCAATGGTTTCAATCAATTTGGTGTATGGTGAGTTTTGGCTAGTTTGGATTTCATTTGGGCTAAGGGTTGACTTGGTCAAATGACCAAGTTGACTTGGTTTAACCCAATTCAAGGCAATTGATCACTCTAGGGTGATTGTTAATCTTGATATGAGGCTTGGATGGGTTTGGTTCAATTCAATTTGGGTTGGATTAGAACTTGATTCAAAAAGATCCTTTAAGTCACTTTGGCTCAAGTGGACTTAAATTGGTCAATTGACTTGGTTTTGGTTTGATTAAGGTTCAGTTGGATTTATATATGAGTTTAGGATTGTAATATAAATCCAACTACAATCAATTTGAGCTATGATAGATTTTGGTTCATTTTGGAATTTTCAAGTAAAAAAGAGTAACTTGGGCTTGACTTGAATTTGGCTTGATGATTGTATGTTTCATTTATATTTAGGTATATCATTGAATGAATAATTGATTCAAGAGAAAATCCATTAGTTTTGACTTGGTTTGGATAGGATTTGGCCAAGTTCAAGAATTGGCTTAAATGGTTTAAATTGGGTTTTGACTTGATTTTGGACTTGGTTTTGGTCATGTGAATTTTTATTTCATGTATATTTGTGAATATAAATGAATATACAAATGATTTATGAGAAAATCACTTGAGTTTGAAGTAATTTGTAAGCAAATTTGACTAAGCTCATGGAGGTAGGTCAAAGGGGCTTATGTAGGAATTTGATTTAGTTTGATTTAGTTTTGATCATTGGGATGGGGGTTTCATTTATATTTGTGATTATAAATGAATGAATAATTGATTTATAAAGAGATCAATTGAGTTTGGGTTGATTTGCATGAAATTTAGCTAAGCTCTTGGAGGTATGTCCATATGGCTTAAGAAGGGTTTTGATTGGATTTGAATTTAGTTTGATTTAGTTTTGGCTATTTGAATGTGGTTTGTTTATATTTGTGAATATAAATGAATGAATAATTGATTTATAAAGAAACCAATTGACTTTGGGTTAATTTAAATGAGATTTGGCTAAGCCTATGGAATTCAATCATAAGGCTTTAAAGAGGATTTTTGATTGGATTTGATTATGCATTCTAATAATTTGGTTTGGAATTTGGATTTGGATTTGGTACATGATTGAGGGATTGAATTGGTCTTGGAGAAAATTAATTTAATTTGGATTGATTTGAATTTGGCTAAGGCTAAGTCCATAAGATAAAATCATAGGGCTTAGGAAGGTTTTTGATTTTGGATTTGATATTTGAATTGAATTTGAGGTTTGATTTGAGAAGGTGGACATAGGTTGGGTTTAGGCCATAGGAGCAAGTCTCCCAAGTCCCTAAGGCACAACCTACCCCTATAGCTAACGCTTCTAAGTCTCTAGGCTTAGGTTAAGTGTTTACTTAATCACTAGAAGTGTCTTAAGACTAAAGAGCTCTTAGTGTCTATAAGAGTCCTTGATCTATGATGAGAAGGTTGAAGACTCACTCTAAAAGTGAGGTCAATAATGTTGAAATGTCTATTATTGAATTTGTTATATATGAAGCATTTATTGTTTAAATATTCACTATTGACATCTAAGATTCATTGCTAATGAAATTTACTTTATGTATCATCTATCATTAACTCATTAATTTGAATTTTTGTTTAAAGATTTGTTCATAAAGTTTTGCAATACTTACTTTTTAATGATTTTTGATGTACCTTGTGAATTATCATAATTTATTTAAAGTTATTAATAATTAATTATGCAGAGAATTTTGTTTGGATTTCTTATGATAGAAATTCAAACCATGGTTCTCTTGTGTACTGTAATTTACTTTAATCCCCAATTATATTTGAAGACATTTTCATCTTATGACTAGAAATTAATAGTGCTTTGATTAGTAAAGTGATTTTATAAGTAGTTTTTTTTGCATATGTCTTTATCATCATTAGAAAGAAGATTTGACATATGAAATGATCTCTATTGATTAAGTATAAAGTTAGCTCTATACTAATGAAATCATGGGCCTTATCACATTTGCATGCATTTTTTTTTATTGAAGAAACCAATTAAACATTTAATTTTTTGTTAGTGTATGCAAGTGTAAAATGTCTTGTTAGTATATGTATGCATTTTTTATTGAAGAAATTAATTAAACATTGGTGTGGTGTTTATTTTTTGGTGTTTGATGCTTTGTGTGCATATGTGAGGGGACACCACGTAGATCCACAGATGTACTTATTAGAAGATTGGGTATGACATTAAGGAATAGTATATTATCTCGAGAGATAGAAGTCACTACCCTATAATGGACCTAATCATCTAATAAAGACTCCTAAGGCATGATGGGTCTTCAAATATACTAGAGATTTTTTTCCCTACTCTACATGGAAAAGTAAAGTAGGGTTTTTTTAAACCGGGTTCGTTAAGTTCCCTATGGAGGCAATAATCGCCTTCTTTAATGGAGAGTATTCTTAAGGGATTCACTTCCCTTAAGATGTAATTAACTATGGAGGCTAGCCTCCATAGTTAATTACATCTTAAGGAAGTGAATCCATAATAATACTCTCCATTAAAGTGTATCAAATCAAAGATAAGACTATCAAATGATTGGTTATATTTTTAAAAATTAAGTGGGAGAGATCAAAAGGGGAGAGTTCTTATCGAAACTAAATGAGATGAGTAGGGAGTGCTCATGATACTAGGAAGCCTAGTGAGCACTCCAATCTATCATGTAGTTGGGCTTTATGTATTTGAAATTAAGAGGATTTATTTATTTGAGTTAAAATTTTATTAGAAATCTAGAACTTATAATTTCACAACACAAGACTGTGGAAATGCCTAAGAGGTGAGGATTTATGCTTGTAGCCCGCGAAGGAAAATAACAACCTCAGATCCTGAATCTAAGGAGCTTTGGTGAGGGCCAAAGCACAACCTAAATCTAAGGTGATAATGGGTATATGGTTTACCTCCATAAGAGAATAAAACCATTCTGGACTTATTATCGCATGGGTGGCGACTAACTCCTCTACTCTTTAAATCCATGTAGGCAAGTCATATGTTTTGCAAGATGGTTGTTATTTATTTAAGAAATTAAGTCCTTAAACTCACTCCTAAGAGTAGATCATGAAGGGCATGAGTAATGACTTAATCTAATGCAAATTTTAACAAGTTTTATGTGATTTTTGGACTTTTTATTTTGACACAGGCTGTTGGATTTCATATGCCCAAATGCATGAGAAATTGGTTATGGGCTAAATTAGAAGAGAAAGAGGTGTCTTTCCATTAAAGGCTCTTACAGGTTAAGCCTTTATTCTCTGGCACAGATGGAAGCCCTCTCTTAGCAAGAGTGGAAGAATATGACATGCATGATATTATACATTACATCATTTAGCTAAGGGTTGCTAAATATTTTATCTTGATTTAATTTTTAGGCTTTTATGTGAGGTTATGAATTATTTTAAAATTTTAGTTATGAGTTGTTAGTGGGATAGAATAATTATTTTTATCCTAAGAGTGTCGCATCCAGCCATCATCACCAATCATAAAAAAACTATGGAAAGACATGCTATTTCTAATAAGTTAAACAAACATCAAACAATTTTATAAAGCTATCACAAAGAATAAGAGGCGGTCTGTCATCACCGTATAACCCAAAAAAAGAAATGTGGTAGAGCTCCTTATACATCCTGGTATAATGAAAGAATAAAATTATGAAGTGATAAGTGTTATGTGGGGTCTTCATTCTTTATCCTCCATTTTCACTCCTTGTTCTTCATTCCTTCATTTTGATTTGCTCCATTTCTTTCTTTCTTTTGGATTTGATTTGCTTCATTTCTTTCTTTCTCTTGGCTTTGATTTACTCCATTTCTTTCTTTCTTTTGGCTTGATTGGCATGTAGTTTGCTCCAAGGCATCACATGGTATATAAGACATAGTCTTATAACCAATGTTCACCTTAGTCCCCATAACACTTATCCTAATCCTAATGCAAAATTATATTAAAAGAGAAGGAAAGTAATTCTAGCTACACCTGCAAAATAAATGTTAGCTAAACACACCATACAACCCAAACAGTTATAGGAATAATTTGGACTTAGCACCTACACATGAGTAATCTAGCCCACTTGTCCTAACTTGGGCTATACTTAGGGGTATAAGAAACTTGCACAGTAAAAAATATTTATATTTTTATTACAATGCCCCTTAAGCACAACCCCTCATAATTAAAATTTAATATTGGCATCATCAGGACTATGCATACACCTAACATCTGGTCTAAAATAATACATGACAAAACTAAACATTCATCAAATCATGCACCACCCTAACATAAAGTTAGAAATGATGACTTAGTCTAATGTGTGAGGTGTCCTAACTAGGCTTTAAAGTTATGATTTGCTAAGTGTGAGAGATTTAATTTATAAATGGTTGATTTCTCTTTAAGTGGTTGGATTTTACTTAGTGTTTTCTTTTGTTTCATGTAGCCTACACTTAGTAACTAGGTGTCATGAAGAGAAGAAAGAGAGGAAATCTCTCTTTTATCCCTTCCTTAAGTCATTTCTAAGGTAAGTTAATTAATAAATTTCCTTTAATGAATGATTTAATATGTGTTTTAATTAACCTAAGTTTAGTTTATTTTAAGTATCCCTATTCAATAAGAAATACATCTTAGGATTAATTAGGATGGATTACTATCACACAACACACACTCATTCATTTCTTTCCATCATGTATATCATGCATATGAATAATTCTAAGCATACCTATACATGCAATGTAAATCTTAGCACACTTTGATGATGAATGCAAAGAAGTATATTTGGAGATTTAAATATTTCATTTTTATTGAGTTATGAATGCTTGTCTTTGTTATGTAGAAAAGAGGGATTTTTCATTCATTAACTAAATACATAATTATATGTATAAAAGTTTTAAGTGTGTACATCACCATTGTTTTTTTTTACCAGGGGCGTAAGATACAAGACCTACTTAAGGCTACTTAAAGCCTGGTAGCCCCGGGATATCCAAACTAATATACCATTTTTCTTAGATACATCTCAATGTATGAATAACTATAAGGATAAGAAAATTCATGCAAAAGTTATGTTTTCTTTATTTGATTTTTGATTCTTTATTCATTGGCCACATCACACATGCATATGTATAAGAGTTTTAAGTGAGTATGACACCATTATTTTATACACCAGGGGCGTAAGATACAAGACCTACTTAGGGTTACTTAAAGCCTTGCAGCCTCGGGATGAGATGTCCTAATATACCACTTTTCTCAAATACATGTGAATGTACAAAAAGAAACAAATGGATAGAGAATCATGCAAGAAATCATGTTTGATTTGGTTGTATGATTTACATGTGTAATATGAAATTCTTTTTAAGTATTAACATGGAAATGCATAGGAATAGATTTAAGCAAGTGTTATGTTCTTTTCAAATGAACTATACGCTTACAAATCCTATGTGAATCCATGTTAAAGTAGGGAAAGAAAACTTCATATTACATCTTATACTATCATCACATGCAAGCTTATAAATATTACTTCATTTATAATAATTGATTTATAGGTTTTGAAAATAGTTTTTTTGGTTTAATAGTGATAATAGCCACTCATATTCTTAATTTAAGTCAACACATGCAATTTTAACATAAAAGAAAATATTTTATTTAATTAATTTTTAAAAGAAATGAATGCATGATTTCATATGGCAAACAATATTTAGCATGATTGGAAAGAAATAAAGGAATGTAAACACATGATTTCATTCATCCCAATTAATTTCTAAGGACAATCAAATTAAATAAAACTATTTAAAATAAGCCAAAATTCTTTAAGGACATTTTATCTTTGAATTTGATTTGATTTAAGAAATATGAGAGAGATTTGCTAGTCCTAACCTATTTCCCCATGTGTGAATTAATTTGGTTTAATGAAGAATATTTAAGTTGATTTTATATTTTGATTAGGTTAAAGTATGGATTAAATAAATTAATTATCCCTTACCTATATCACCTTAAGTTAATTAACTAATCAATAATAAGCCAATATGATATGCAACCACATGAAAAATAAATTTGCAATGCTCCTAAGAAATGAAAGAGGCCTAATGCAATTGGCTTATGATTAATAATTAATTAAGCTTAAGAGATCTCACTTAACTATTTTTATGATTTTCTCATACATGTGAGCTAACCATAATTTCATTATCTCTCACCTTGGGTTATTGAACACCCAAGGAACTACCCAATATAAATTAAGGGTTATTTAGGTGTGGATGAATTATTTTTTTTTAAATTTTAATTTCATTAATCTTTTAATGAATTGATTAAATATTTTGGTTATGTTTAGAATTTGAATGATGAAATTAACTTAGGGGAAAGGATCAAGGGTAAGGCCTCAATCCTAATCTCTAAATTATTTAAACATCTAATTAGATTTTGATTTCTTATTTTGAAGATTAATCACTTAATTAATTAATTAGCCATTTATTAGCCATTAATGAATTTGATTTTAAAGATAAAGAAGACTTAGAAAATGAATTAGGAAAAGTATTCCCAATCATATTCCCAAAGTGATCTTCCTATTCAACAGAGGTGACTATGCTTAAATGATTAATTAAGTTACTGTTCATTCATTAATCACAATGAATTGGATTAAGAGAGTGATTATGGATTAATCAAGTGATTCCCGTAATTAAGTAATCAATAAAATTCTAGAAAAATAGAGGAGGCAAAGGTTATCCCCCTAAACATCCACATAAAATTTGGGATTAATTGAGTACTTAATTAAGGTATAATTAAGCTAATTAAATTTTTGATAAAACTCTAATTAAGCCAAAGTCACTATTAAAAATCAATTAATTATAATTTTTCTAGATTTTCCTCTAAAATATCTTTAAAATGAGCTAAGTTTGTATTTTTCCTGATTTTTACAATTAGTTATGATTTTGGAAAGTTTTGATTAAAAACTAATTAATTGATCATAATTAAAACCTTAATACTATCGGGCCACGTGGATGCTGACGCGACGTGCAAACACGGTGCACTTTCCATATGGTGCTACGGGATTTATTATTTAAGTAGTCACATCTGCGCGCTGACTCAGTCGACGGCAGACGCACTTTCTCTGTGGGCCATCCGATCTAAGATTGGACGGTCGTGATTCGATCCGCAGTTTAGGAAAAGAATTAGAAGCTCTACCGCAGGATTTGATCAGAGTCATTCATCTCGATCATGAGAGATGGACGGCTCGTGATCTATCCTATTTACGAGCGATGGAAGATGGATGCCTCCGTCTTCCCTCATTTGATCTGAGCTCACCCAAGCTCGGATTGTCTCCAAATTCTTCCCACACCTTTGGGGAAGGGAGACACACACATATAATGGTCAATTTTGCATGTGATTCAAATTCTCTTCGAAAAAGACCAACCCAGATTTCCCTAGAGCTATGATTTTAAGAAATTACCTCACGGCTAATGTCATGAACAGGAGGTAACCGCTAGTTGAGGCGAGGCCCAATTGAGGAGCTTTGAGCTTGATTTGGTGTGGGAGGCTCGGTTGACCAATCCATGCATGTGAAGGCTTCAGCTTCAATCAAACTCACCTCTGGCCATTTGGGAGCATGAGAATTGGTTTGGTTGTGCTCGATGAAGTGTGGTGATGGTGTGCCTAAGAGGAATTTGGGTTTGATTTCAAAATGGGGGAGTATTGCTCGAGATTGGGATGCTTTATTCCAGCCTTGCTCGAGGAGAGAAATGCCAAATGGAGAGGGCTTGGGGATCCTTGGAGTTGCTCGGAATGGGCTTAGGGACTCACACGATTCAATTCTCTGTGAATTCATGTTTGAATTGAGGGGGTATACCCCTCAATTTCCCATCATTGACGGATGGCTTGTGCGCACATTTTGCACTAGCTCGCCGCCATCCGGCCGCCAGAGTTGTCTTCATCAAAGTCATGTCACATGCTAGGGATGGGATAAGTGATGGGGAGCTTCCATGGACCCAATGTGCAAGGATGCCATGGTCTTGATCTAATGGGTGCTCAGTTTGGGTTGGAGGTGAGTCAACTCACCTCCCAAGTCCCTGGGGTGAGTTAGATTAGCTTGGTGGGTCGAAGGTTCTATGTAGTCTTGTGAGGCATGGGGATGGGCAAGTCGACTTTAGCTTGGATCCAATGGTTTTAAGGTTTAAATCTATAGTTTGATGGGTAATTCTCTTGGTGGGATCCACTTGGCTTTTAGATTAATTTGCAAATGAGTTAGGACATGTATGGTTCGGGTTCGACTAAGTCATAGGGTCTCATAAGTTGGTTTGGGGAGATTTGGCTTCATTTGGTCAAATGGGTTCCATTTGGGTTAGGTTGGGTTGGGTTGACCAATTAGTCAAATTGGGTCAAGCCAAGGCTTGGGTTAAGTTCATATGATATTTTGGGATATTTTGGTTCAATTAGTTTAGATTGGTTTGGCCTAGGTTTGAATTTAACTCATTTGGATTCAAAAGGGTGAAAGTGGTCAAGTTAACAAACTTGACCAGTTTGACCAAATTAGGTTGGGTTAAGTGTTGAGTGAAGTTCAATTGGTTAATTAAAAATGATTGTAGGCTTTAGTTTGGTTTAATTTTGAATTAATTTAGATTTTGGTCTATTTAACCTTTTAGGTCAATTTGGCCTAGGTTGGGTCAAGTTGACCAATTGGTCAACTTGGGCTCAATCTTGGCTTTGGTCAAGTTCAACAAGTGATTTGGAATGAACTTGAGCCATTGGTTGCAACCAATTTGGATTAAATCATGATTTGACTCATTTTGGCTTTTTAGGTCAATTTGGGTCAACTTAAGTCAAGTGGCCAATTAAGCTTAGTTTGGTTCAATTGATGGCTATGCCATGTTCAATCATTGATCATGAATGGGTTTGGGTCAATGGTTTCAATCAATTTGACATATGATAAATTTTGGCTAGTTTGGGTTTCATTTGGGCTAAATATTGACTTGGTTTGACCCAATTCAAGATGGTTGATCACCCCATGATGATTATTGATCATGATTGAGGTTTAGATGGGCTTAGTTCAATCCAATTTAGGTTGAATTAGAACTTGGCTCAAAAATGTCCTTTATGTTACTTTGGGTCAAGTGAGCCTAAATGGGTCAATTGGCTTGATCAAGGTTTGATTCAAGTTTAGTTGAACTCACATATGAGCCTAGGATTGAAATATAAATTCAATTGCAATTGTTTTGAGCCAAATGGGTTTTGGTTCATATGATAATTTCAAGTCAAAAGGGTTAACTTGGGCTTGATTTGGGTTGACTTGGATTTGGTTTGATAATGGTGGTTTATGTTTATATTTGGGTCAGTGATTGTAGGAATGATTGACTCATGAAGAACTCCATGAGTTTTGAGTTAATTTGGAAGCAAATTTGATTAAGCTTAGGGATGTAGGTTAAAAGGCTAACTTGGGTTTTGATTTGGTTTAATTTATTTATTGGTTATTGGAGGGTGGGTTTCATTTATATTTATTGGTATAAATGAAGGAATGATTGGTTTATAAAGAAATCAATCATGGTTGAGTTGATTTGGATCAATATTTGATTAGGTTCATGGAGGTAGGTCCATATGGCTTAAGAAGGGTCTTGATTTGGTTTGATTTGTTTTGTTTTGATTTGAAAGGTTTGAATTTGAATTTCATTTATATTTATGAATATAAATTAAGGAATGATTGATTTATAAAGAAATAAATCATGTTTGAGTTGGTTTGAAGGAGTTTTGGCTAAGCACATGAAGGTGGTTCATATAACTTAGGAAGAGATTTTGGAATTTGGAGTTAATCATGAGTTTCAATCATTTGGAATTTGGAATTGATTTATGATTTGAAATTTGATTTGAGATTAGATTTGATAATTGAAAAAAAATCAATTGGATTGGGGTTGATATGAATTTAGTTAAGGCTAAGTCCATAAGATAAAATCAAAGGGTTTGGAAGGGATTTAGATTTTGAATTTGGTGGTGGATTTCAATCATTGGATAGTTGGATTTGATTTTGGAATTTGAATTTGAATTTGAATTTGTGGTTTGGTTTGAAATAAGGAAGCAAGGATTGGGTTTGGGCTATAGGGTAGGCAAGTCTTCTTAAATCCCTAAAGCACAACCTATTCCTATGGCTAACTCTTCTAAATCTCTAGGGTTAGGTTAAGTGTCCACCTAATCACTAGAAGTGTCTTAAGACTAAGAAACTCTTAGTGTCTATGAGAGTCCTAGATCTATGATAAGGAAGTTGAGAGCTCACTCCAAAAGTGATATCAACAATTGAGTTTTGGCTTAGTTCAAATGGGTTTGGCTCAATTTGACCCTTATAGGCCAAATTGGGCTAGGTTGGGTTAGGTTGACCAATTGATCAAATTGGGTCAAACCAAGGCTTGAGTTAAGTTCAAATGATGATTTGAAGTATTTTGGTTCAATTGGTTTGGGTCAATTTAGCTTAAGTTCGATTTTGGCTCATTTGGATTCATGTAGGTCAAATGAGTCAAGTTGACCAA
Organism: Cymbidium sinense; assembly: GCA_021442155.1. Taxonomy (NCBI): domain Eukaryota; kingdom Viridiplantae; phylum Streptophyta; class Magnoliopsida; order Asparagales; family Orchidaceae; genus Cymbidium; species Cymbidium sinense. The sequence continues at coordinate 188,388,022 of CM038216.1, forward strand.
TTTGATCAAATTGGCCAAATTTGCTTAGGTTATGGATTGATTTATGTTTAATTGGTTAATTGAAGATGATTGTAAGATTTTGGTTTGAATCAATTTATATTTGATTTGGATTTAGGCCAATTTATCCCCTTTAGGTCAATTTAGGCTAAATGGGTTAGGTTGACCAATTGGTCAAATTGGGTTCAATTATGGTCTTGGTCAAGTTCAATAATCAATTTGGAATGAACTTGAGCCATTGATTGCAATCAATTTGGGTTAGATCATGATTTTACCTAATTTGATCTTTTAGGTCAAATTGGGTCAAAGGGCCAATTGGGTTAGGTTTGGCTCAATTGATGGTCAATCCATGTATAAATATTGATTTTAGGTTGATGTGAATCCATGACTTCAATTAATTTGGCTTGGGTTGAGATTTGGCTAGTTGGTTCATGTACATTAAGAGTGTTGACTTGGTCAAATGACCAAGTTGACTTGGTTTGACCTAATTAATGACAATTGATCAACCTAGGGTGATCAACAATCATGATATGGGGTTTTGGTAGGGGTGGTTCAATCCAATTTGGGTTGGATTGAAATTTGGCTAAAATAGATCCTTTAGGTCACTTTGGGTTAAGTGAGTCTATTGGTTTAGTCGAGTCGATTTTGAGTTGATTTGAGTTTAGTTGTGTTTATATATAGATTTGGGATTGATATATTGCTTTGATTGTAATTGGTTTGGGTTCAAATGAGTTTTTTGGTTTATTTGAATATTTCAAGTCAAATGGGTTAAGCTAGGTTTGATTTGGATTGATTTTTGTTTGGCTTGGTAATTGTAGATTTGATTTATATTTGGGATGATGATTGAAGATATAATTGATTTTGAGAAAAATCAATCGAGCTTGGGTTGATTTAAATGGGAATTTGGCTAAATCCATGGAATTGAATCATATGGCTTGAGTTTGGGTTTGATTTGATTTGATATTTGGATTTGGTATGATTGTTGGTTTGATTGTAGATTTTATTATAGATTTGGGATGATGATTGAATTAATTTTGAGAAAATCAATTGAATTTGATATGAATTTTGTTAAGGTTAAGTCCATGGGATAAAGTCATATGGCTTAAGCTTGGATTTTGATTTGATTTGTGGATTTGGTTAAGGGCTTCAACCATTTAATTTGGATTTAGATCTGGATTTGGTTTTGAGATTTAGTCATGGCTTAAGAAGGTGAACATAGGTTGGGTTTGGGTCATCTAAGTCCTAAGGCATAACCTAATCCTATGGTTAACCCTTTTCTAGGCGTAGGTCAAGTGTTCACCTAATTGCTAAAAATGTCTTATGACTAAGGGAATCTTAGTATCTAGAAGACTCCTAAGTTTAAGAAGATGAGATTGAATCCTTACTCTAAAAGTGAGGTCAACAAAAGGACCCCCAATAGGTGTGGTGTAATTGACAAGGCACACCGCATGTATTGGCGTTGACTGAAGCGATCAACAACATTCAGAAGATTATAAGCGCTAATAGAAATGATCTATACACAAAGCCGAGAGGTAGATGGAATCATGATCTTGGTGCAAAGCAACTCACCTCATGCCAACGACGTAAGGGAAAAATTGCTAGGGATAAAGATGGATTGAATTTGTTTGGTAGGCATCCGCTGGGGATGAAGATTTCATTTAATTTATTTGATTTGATTTGTAGAAGGGAGATCTACTAGGGATACGGGTTTGAATTTATTTAATTTGGTTTATGTTTAATTTAAGGGCATATCCTCTGGGGATATAAGCTTGAATCCGTTGACGATCAATATTAGATTTGATGGATGTAATTTGTTTAAATGTGGTTACATATATGCTGGGATATGGGCCTAAATCCCATGGAGATCAAGACCGTGTTCAATTTGTTTTAATTGGTTATGGATCCACTAGGGAGCAGGGTGTGATTTAACTCCACTAGGGAGAATCAGGTTGGGTTTAATTTGATTTAGATTGAGGGCATATTCACCGGGGATATGAACTTGATGGAATTTGATGGATTTAATTTATGGACCCTGTCGATGTGCGATGGACCCACTGAGAAGGAGCCACGAGAGCTTTGACCTATCGTAGATTTACCACTCCAAATGGGTAGTCTACTAGTGTTGACCTCACTTTTGGAGTGAGCTTTCAACTTCTTCATCTTAGACATAGGATTTCTCTAGTCACTAAGAGTTCCTTAGTCTTAAGACACTTCTAGTAATTAGGTGAACACTTAACCTAATCTTAGAGACTTAGAAGAGTTAGCCATAGGAATAGGTCATGCCTTAGGGGTATTAGGAAAACTTGCTTACCCTATAGCTTGAACCAAATCTTACTTCCTTCTTCCAAATCAAACTTCAAACTCAAATCAACTTCAAATTCAAATCAACTTCAAATTCAAATCAACTTCAAATTCAAATTAACTTCAAACTCAAATCATCTTCAAATTAAAATCAACTTTAAATTCAAATCAACTTCAAATTCAAATCAATTCCAAATCAAACCTTAAATCAATTCCAATTCAATTGATTATCTCAAATTATAAATCAATTTTAAAACTCAAATCATGAATTAATTCCAAATGATTGAAACCCATGATTGAATTCAAATCCCAAAAATCTTTCCTAAGCCATTTTGATTTCATCTTATGGACTTAGCTCAAATCAAATCTAAATCACTACAAATTCAAAAGATTTTCTCATAACCCATTTATATTCACAAATATAAATGAAATATAAATCCATATAACCAAAACCAAATTCAAAACTCAAATCCAATTCCAACTTAAATCCAACTCATAGTCTTTCAAGCCAAATCCTTGAACTTAACCAAATCAAATTCAAATCACTCCAAATTCAAAAGATTTTCTCATAACCAATTTTTATTCTTATTTATATTCACAAATATAAATGAAATATAAATTCAAATAACCAAAACCAAATTTAAAACATAAGTACAAATCTAACCTAAATCCAACCTATACCCTTTCAAGTCAAATTCTTGAACTTAATCAAATTATTCTCAAATCAATCCAAACCTTTGGATTTTCTCTTTAAACAATCATTTCTTCAATCACAAACCAAATATAAACATAAACTTCAATCATCAAACCAAAATCAAACCAACCCAAGTCAAACTCATGTTCACCCTTTTGACTCGAAATTATCAAATGAATCAAAACCCATTTAACTCCAAATTACTTACAATTGGATTTATATTTCAATCATAAGTCCATATGCGAGTTCAACTAAACTTGAATCAAGCCTTGATTAAACAAATTGACCCACTTAGGATCACTTGACCCAAAGACCTAAAAGACCTTTTTGAGCCAAATTCTAATACAACCCAAATTGGATTGAACTAAGCCCATCTAAGCCTCACATTATGAGCAACAATCATCCTAAGATGATCAATCACTCAAATTGGGTCAAACCAAGTCAAACCTAGCCTTTGACCAAGTCAACACTTAACCCAAATGAAATATAAACTAGCTAAAATCCACCACAAGCCAAATTGATTCAAACCATTGATCTAAACCAATTCATAACCAATGATTGAACTTGACCAAGCCATCAATTGAGCCAAACCAAGCCCAATTGGCCACTTGACCCAAGTTAACCTAAATAGTCAAAATGGGTCAAATCTTGATCTAAGATAAATTGATTGCAACCAGTGGGTCAAATTCATTCTAAATCACTTGTTGAACCCAAAACTAGACTCAACCTAGCCTAATTGACCATGAACCCAACTTGATCTAAAAGGTCAAATCAACTTGAAATCAAACCAAACAAAATTAATTGAAACCAAAGCTTGCAATACATTTTAAATGATCAACCAAGCCTAAACCAACACATGACCTAACCCAATTAGGTCAAATAGGTCAAATTGGTCCACTTGACCCATTTGACCTAAATGAACATAAATGAACCAAAACTAAATATAAATTAAATTGAATCAAACCAAAGACACCCATAGGCTCCAAATGATCATTTGAACTTGACCTAACCCATGGTTTGACCCAATTTGACCAATTGGTCAACTTAACCCAAGTTGACCCATTTTGACCTAAATGGGTCAACTTGAGCCAAATCATGTCAAATGAACTCCAAATCACTTGAAATTTGGCCCAACCCACTTTTGAATCATTTCAAATCTGCCCAAATCAAAATCAAGGCCAAATAACTATTTTACCCCTAGGTCAAAGGGTAACCTATGGCCAAATTCATTTAAAATTTGGCCAATTTTTTCTCATGGCCACTTGGCATCTTTCTAGTGGTCCACATGGACACTAAGGGAGGTGGTGCACATGACCCAATGGGTTTGGGTCAGCCATGACCCAACCCAAGGCAAAACTGACTCCTCTAATGGGAATTCTCCACTTGGATCACTCCATACACTCACATAGCACATGTGCACTTTCTCTCCTCCGCGCTTCTACCGAACCACATGGAGTCCCTAATAGGCCAAACAAGCCAATCAATCCAAGCAATTGAAGGACAATGTCAAGATGGCTCGTTTCGATCAAGGAGGGGAGATATACTCCTCATTCCAACTCAAACCACACTCATCATTGAGCCAATGGAACCAAAACCAAGCTTCCAATCCCACAAGCATTCCCAAGCTCATTTGAATTTCTCCTTCTCTTTTAAAAAAAACAGGGAGGCTGGAAATTTCAACTTGCTCACCTCCACCAAACCCAAATTCACTTTGCAAGCACCATCAAGGAGCTAGAGCTCACCCAAAGTGTTTCCCAAGTTTCCAAGCCATGGGAAGGGGACTTGATCAAAGCCGCAAGCCATTGAAGGGGAGCTTGGTTAATCCATCCACTTTAAATCAAGGTTAGAAACTTTCAACAGAGCTTCATCTCCACTAAATGAAGCTACCTCCTCCATTGGAAGCGCTAGTGATAGCCTCCGACGAGGTATGACTCAAAACCGATCCTAAGCTGAAAATTGCTTGGTCTTTTGTGAAGGGAATTGTAATCCCATTAGATCCTAACCATTGGATGTTCTTCCTACACCTTTTGATGGGGTGGGGTAAATATCAGCCTAATTTGAGCTTGGTGAGCTTAGATCAAGCCATGGAGGATGGACGACCTCTATTACCCGTAGCTTAGGTAGGGATGAATCATGGGTCATCCATCCCACATGTTTTGGATGAATGACCTTGATTAAATCGATTAGATCTCTGATTAAAATCTTTAGAACCATGAGATTAATCCTGACCATCCTATCCTTGATCAGACGGCTCAGGGGAAGCGCATTGTGCCGCCAACTGATGCGACGCGTGATGTGATAACTTAAATAACCAATCCCATCGCACCACATGGAAAGCACGCCACGTAAATAGTTCACATGGCGCCGATGGGATTAGTTAATTAATTAGGCAATTTAATTATCCCTTAATCACAGAAACTTCATAAATCATAATTAAATGTTGAAAAATCCAAAAAATATAAATGAGGGCTCATTTTAAAGATATTTCAGAGGGAAATCCAATAAAATTATTTATAATTGGTTTTACATAGTGAATTTTTCTTAATTAGTTTAATTAAAATTGATTTACTTTAATTACTCCCTAATTGCTTCATTAATTAATTCCAAATTTCTCAGACATGTTTAGGGGATGATTTCTGCCTCCCCTAATTTTCTTGGAATTTATTAATGAGTTAATTAGGAAATTAATTAATGAACTCCTAATCACCCCTTAATATAATTAAGAGTAATTAAGCATATGAACAGTGGTGTAATCCCTTAATTGAGATAAGTAAACATTGTTTAAGTGAGGAGGAGGTTTATGGAATAGGATTGGAATATTTTCCCTAAGTTATTCCATAAACCTCCTTCCTTCCTTAATCCAAATATGATTAATGATTAATCCACTAATGATCTACTTAATTAGCCTAATCAAACTTTCAAAATCAATCTAGAATTAATCAATCTCTTACTGGGCAGATCCTTAGGTGTTCAAAAGCCTAAGATAAATTTGTGAAAATCATATCCTACTCACATGTGTGGGAAGGTTATGAAAGTACTTAATGAAAATCCTTTAGCTTAATTAATCAATAATTACAAGTCAATTACATTAGGCCCCTTTATTTCTTAGGTGCATTGCTGATTTAAATTCCATGTGGTTGCATATCATATGTTGGCTCATAATTGTTTAGCTAATTATGTTAAAGTGGTATAGGTAAAGGATAATTAATGGACTTAATTTATACCTTAACCTAAACAAAACATAAAATCAACTTAATTGATCTAAAATTAAATTAAATTGGTTCACATATGTGGAAATGGGTTAGGACTAGCAAACTTCTTTTCATATTTCCTAAGTTAAATTCAAAACAAAAAAATAAAAAGATCTCTTTAAAGAATTTTGATTCACTTTAAATGATCTTATTTCATAGGATTATCTTTATGAATTAATTAGGGTGAATGAAGTCATAGGCTTACATCACTTTATTTCTTTCCAAGCATGCTAAATGTTGTTTTCCATGTGAAGTCATGCATTCATATATTTTGAAAAATCAATTAAATAAAATGTTTCTTTTTATGTCAAATTGCATGTTTTGGCTAAAGTAAGAATATGAGTGATTATCACTGTTAAACCAAAAAGAATTTTCAAAACCTATAAATCAAATATTATAAATGAGGTGATGCTACTTATAAGTACTTATAAGCCTGCATGTGATTATAGCATAAGATGTGTTTTATGTAATTCTCTTCTCTTCTCTTAACATAGATTTGAATAGGATTTGCAAAGTGTATAGTTCATTTGAAAAGAACATAACACTTGCTTAAATTTATTCCTATGTGCTCCCATATTATGACTTAAGAAGGATCCTCACATCACACATGTAAATTATAAAACCAAATAAAACATAAATCTTTTGCATGATTCTTCATCCATTTATTTCTTTTTGTATATGCACATGTATTTAAAAGTGACATAGAGTTGGGTTTTAAGTAGGTCTTGTATGCGTTACACTCGATGTAAAAAAAAAAATAATGGTGTCATACTCACTTATGTCTTTATACATGTGAATGTGCATTTAATTAATGGTTAAAAGAGTCCCTCTTTTCTACTTAATAAAAATATGCATTCATGGAATATCCAAATTTTTTAAACAATATCTCTTTGCATTCATCATTAAGGTGTGCTAAGATTTGCATTCCATGTATAAATATGCTTAGATTATTCATATGCATGATATACATGTTGGAAAGAAATAAATGGTTGTGTGTTATGTGATAGGAATTCACCCTAATTAATCATAACATGCCTTTCTTATTTAATAGGTTTATTTAGTACAAATCTAAACTTAGGGTTAGTTAAAACATGTAATAAAACATTTACTAAAGAAAAAAATCATTAATAAATCTACCTTAGAAATTACTTAAGGTAGGGATGAAAGAGAAGTTCTTTTCTCTTTTATTCTCTTTACAACATTTAATAACTAAGTGTAGATTCATTCAAACCAAATCAAATCATCAAATAAAATTAACAAATCAACTAAATCACTTAAATGAAACCACCCTCTAAGTTGAATTCTATGCACTTAGAAAATTCCAACCTTAAAGCCTAGCTAAGACATGCCACACAAGCCTTAAATGACACACACATTAAGTTAAGTCACCATTTCTAGCTCTATATTACGGTGGTACATAGTTTGATGCTTGATTTTATTTTATGAGGTAATGTTTTTAGACTGGATGTTAGGGTGCATGTGCATAGACTGGATGATAGTACGATCTTAGTCTAATCATATCTCCTGAAGGGAATTATGCTTAAGGGGCATTGTAATAAAAATATAAATGCTTTTGCTATGCAGGTTGCTTATACCACTAAGCATGATCCAAACTAGGACATGTGGACTTGGTTACCCATGTGGGGGTGCTAAGTCTAAATTATTTACATAACTGCTTATGTTATGTGGTATGTTTAGCTAATCTTTATTTTGTAGGCTTAGTTAGATTTATCTTTTCCCATTTTTGATGTAATTCTTACAATTAAGAATTGGAATGAATGTTATAGGGGAATTAAGGTGAACATTGGTCATAAGACCATGTCTTATATACCATGTGAAGACTTGGAGCAAACTAAATCCCAAGTCAAATCACAAAGAAGAAAGAAAGGAAGAAAGAAAGAAAGAAAGAAATGAAGAAAAGAAGAAATGAAGAATGAAGACCCCCATAATATGAATTCTTTCTAAATTATAATTATTCATTTGTAATCCCGATTGTATAAGGGTAGAACTCGGCTACCCACATTTATTTTTAGGTTATGCGGTGGTACCCGACCACATCGGCCTCTTATTTTTTTGTGCTAGCTTTATAAAATTGTTTGATGTTTGTTTAGCTTGTGCATTAGAAATGACATGATTTTCCTAGTTTCTTCATTGATTGATGAATGGCCTGGATACGATTAGGATCTTAGGGAAAAATATATTTTTTATCTAACTAATCAACTCAAAATTAAATTAAATAACTCATAACCTCACCTAAAAAGCCTAGGACATAAATCAAGATAATAAAAGATTTAGCAACCTCTTAGCTGAATGTTGTATGTCTCACATCATGTATAAAATTATCTTGCTTCACTCTTACTAATAGAGGGCTTCCACCTTTGCCAGAGAAAATTGCTTGACCTTTGAGAGCCATGGTGAAAACACACATTCTTTTTGCTAATTTTGGCCCATAATAAATCTTCTTATGCATTAGGCATATGAAATCCCATAGCCATGTCAAATAAATTGTCCAAAAAATGAAAATAAAACTTAACAAAATTTGCATTATATTAAGTCATTATTCATACCCTTTATGATCTAGTCTCTTAGGGAGTGTGTTTAAGGATTTAGTCTTCTTTCTAAATAAACAATAGCCTAGCTATGTTACAAAGCATAAGACTTGCCTACATGTAATTAAAATCATAGGAGGAGTTAGTTGGCCACCCCCAGGCAGTTGTAAGTCCAACAGTTGGGTGATTTATCCTCTCTTATGGAAATAAACCAGATGCCCAATTTTTTGCCATAGATTTAGATCATGCTTTAGCCCTCGCCAAAGCTCCCTAGATTTAGGTTTTGAGATTGTTGTTTCCCTTTGCGGGCTACAAGCATAAATCCTCACCTCTTAGGCATTTTCATGATCTTGTGTTGTGGAATTGTAAGCCCTAGGTTTCTAATAAAATTCTTCTCAAAAGTCAAAAATATAAAGCCCATCCATAGGATAGTTTGGGATGTTCGCTAGGTTTCCTAGCATCGTGAGCATCCCCTACTCATCTCCTTTGGTTTAGATAATAACTCCCTCTTTTTGATCAATCACACTTGACTTTCCAAAAATAATCAATTTGTTGGTAGTCCTATCTTTGAAATCTTTAGAGACAATGATCATTTACCTTAATCGAGAGTATTCTTAAAGAATTTTATTCCTTAAGGTGTAATTAATTATGAGGACTTGCCTCCATAAGGAACTTAACGAACCTAATTTAAAATAAACCCTATTTTACTTTTCTATGTAAAGTAGGGGAAAGATCTCTGGTACATTTGAAGACCCATTATCCTTAGGAGTCCTTATTAGATAATTAGGTCCATTGTAGGATGATGACTTCTATCTCTCGAGATAGTACATCATTCCTCAATGTTGTATGCGATCACCCTAATAAGTACATCTGTGAATCTATGTGGTGTCCAACATACACAACATTATTTATTATTTATTTTTTCAAATTCCCCAAGCGTTTGAGAGATCAAAATAAATAGAAATAAAATACACCACAACCAGTCAAAGGGTAAGGCTATCCAATATAAGGGGTTGCCTTTGTCAATCTCAAAGAATAAAAATAGGACTTACATCTCCCAAAGCAAAATAACCGCTGGGGTGACTTGTTGGATGTGTAACAAATCAAACCCGACCTAGGGCGACTACTGAGTGAGTGTCATTGGGGATCTTGCCTTGACAATAATAGTTAGAATTAATTTCATTTTAATTTCATTGATTTGATATGGTTTGTTTAAATTTGATTTTGTTTGATTTAATTGATAGACCTTGTCGGTGTTTGATGGATCCACTGATAAGGGGCTATATCGGCCTTGACCTATCTTAGATTTATAAATCCAATGGGGGTAGCCTACTAGCCGAAGGGCAGAGTTAACCAACCTAAGGGTTGCCTTTTGATGTGCAACGGTTGGCTATGCTAGGAAGAAAGTATATCAAACTTATATTTACCAAAGCAGGGAACAACTACTGGGGTGACCTGTTGGTAGCACAATAAATCAAACTCAACCTAAGGTGACTATTGACTGAGTGTCAGGCTTATGTCAACTCAAGAGTAGTCAGGAGATTCCTATAGGGAGTTTTGCTAACAATGCTCTAAAGATAGGATATCTAATCGAGAAAAGGTACCGCTGAGGGTGTCCTCCTAATCCACAAGTGAACATATATTTTTTATTTATATGTTTGCATGGACCTTGTTGGTGTGTGAGGGACCACACTGAGAAGGGGCTATATTGGCCTTGACTTATGTCATATTTATTGAACCAAGGAAGAATCTGCATATCCACAGTTCTGATTCCCCATAGGGGTGGTAACCAAGAAAGGGGAACTGTTCAATCCGGTAGTAGCCTGGGTAGCATCAAGATGGGGTCGCAAGGACAATAATTAGGTCAAATGGGTCAAATTGGTCAACTTGACCCATTTGACATAAATGAAATCAAATGAACCTAAACCAAATACAAATCAAATTGAACCAAAACCAATGATACAAAATCACTCAAAATAGTCATATGAACTTGACCTAACCCTTGGTTTGACCAAATTTGACCAATTGGTCAACTTGACCCAAGTTGACCCATTTTGACCTAAATGGGTTAACATGAGCCAAATGATATCAAATAACCTCCAAATTCCTTAAAATTTGGCCCAACCCAATTTCATACTATTCTAAATCTGGCCAAATTGAAATTAAAGCTAAATGACAATTTTACCCCTAGGTCAAAGGGTAACTTATAGCCAATTATACTTGAAATTTGGTCAAATCCTTTTCATGACCACTTGGCATTCTCTTAGTGATCCATTTGGACACTAATGAGGATGGTGCACATGACCCAATGGCTTTGGGTCATCCAAACCCAACAAAGCCAAAATTGACCACCCAATGGAAAATTCTCTACATGGAATCCCTCACATCCTCATTTAACACATGGGCAACTCCTCCACTACACTCCCCTGCTAAAATTGAATCACATGGCACCTCTAACAGCCTAACAAACCCATTCCATGTGATCAATTTGATCAAAATGGCATGTGAGCTCATGATTGTCCGATTCAAGTAGGGGGAGATATACCCCTAATTTCATTCCAATTGAGATCACTTGCTGTTGATTGAGTCCTAGGAACTCAGAGGAAGCATTTCCAAGCTCTCCCAAGGTCTCCCAAGCTCAATTGAATTCTCCATTTCTCAGTATTCCCGAAAATAGGGGAGGTGAGTGAGAGTGTCAACTTGCTCAATTCTCCATAGAAGTTCAATTCCTCTTGCAAGCACCATCAGAGGACCCAATCGAGTTCACCCGAATCAAATCCCATGCAGTCAAGCCACGGGTAGGAGGAGTAGACTAAAGCCGCAAGCCATTGAAGCTCACTTTGGCCAATAGGAAGATCCACTCCACCTCAAGCCTTCAAACCAGAGCCGTCTACCACGCTACATCGATGGTTGGGAGCACTGGTGATAACCTCCTATGAGGCATGCCTCAAAACTGAACTTAGGGAGAATTTTCTTTGGTCTTTTGAAGAGAACTTTCATCCCAATCGACTTTGACCATTGGATGTCTTTCTTATTTCTTCTTGATGGTGTGGGTTGAATCTCTACTCAATCTGAGCTCAAGTGAGCTCGGATCAAGCCATGGAGGATGGACGACTCCATCTCCAACAAGCGAGGGCATGGATGAATCAGGGACCATCCCCAGTGTTTTGGATGAATGATACTAATTAATCTGATTAGATCGATGATTAATCCCTTTAGAAATCATGGGTTTAATCCTGACAATCCGATCTTTGATCGGACGGTCCAAGGAGAAAACACTTAGCATCATCGGCTGACGTGACACTTGATTTGTCTACTTAAAAAACTAATCTCATCGCGCCATGTGTAAAGCGTGTGTCGTGTTAGCGGTCCACGTGGCACCAACGGGATTAGTTATATAATTCGAGAATTTAATTACCTAATAATCACTGAAACTTCAAAAATACATAACTATATGTAGAAAAAAATTAGAAAAATACAAACTCAACTTCATTTTAAAGATAATTCAGAGAGGAATAATATAAAATTATTTCTAATTGATTTTGAATAGTGAATTTTTCTTAAGGTTTATTTAAAATCTTAATAACCTATTACTCTCTAATCATTTCATTAATTAATTCCAAACTTCTCAGGAATATTTAGTGGGATGTTTTCTACCTCCCCTAATTTTCTTGGAATTTATTAATGAGTTAATTAGGGAAATCAATTAACAAATCGTTAATCACTCTCTTAATATAATTAAGGGTAATTAAGCATATGAACAATAGTTTAATTACTTGATTAAGATAATTAAACATTATTTAAGTGAAGAGGAGATTTATGGAATGGGTTTGGGGTATTTTTCTTAAGTTATTCCTAAACCCCTTTTTTCTTCCAATCACCTAATTTAGGGTTAATCCACTAAATAGCTTAATCAAAATTTTCAAAATCAATCTAAACTTAATCAATCCTTTGTGGGTAGATCCTTAGGTGTTTCAAAAGCCTAAGGTAAATTTAAGAAATCATTTCCAACCCACATGTGTGGAAGGTTATGAAAGTACTTAATTAAACCCTTTAGCAATTAATCAATAATTGTGAGCCAATTGCATTAGGCCCTTTCTTTCTTAGGTGCATTCTGATTTAAATTCAATGTGGTTTCATATCATATGTTGGGTCATAATTATTTGAATAATTATGTTAAGGAGGTGTAGGTAAGGGTAATTAATGAACTTAATTTATTAACCTAAACAAAACATAAAATCAATCTAATGGTTCTAAAATTAAACTAAAATAACACACATGTGGGAGATGGGTTAGGACCATCAAACTTTTTCACATTTTCTAAATTCAAATCAAACTCAAAATAAATAAAATTTCTTTAAACAACTTTGATTCACTTTAATGATCTTATATTCCATAGGATTGTCTTTAGGAATTAATTAGGGTGAATGAAATTACATGCTTACATCACTTTATTTCTTTCTAGCATGCTAAATGTTGTTTGTCATATGAAATCATGCATTCATGTCTTTTGAAAAATCAAATTAAAATGAAATGTTTCCTTTATGTCAAATTGCATGTTTTGGCTAAAGTAAGAATATAAATGGTTATTATCACTAGTAAATCAAAATTATTTTCAATACTTATAAATCAAAGATTACAAAAGAAAGGTATGTTACTTATAATTACTTATAAGCTTGCATGTGAGTATAATATAAGATGTGCATTATGTGACTTTTTTCTCTTCTCTTTTAACATAATTTTGAATAGGATTTGCAAAGTATATAGTTCATTTGAAAAGAACACAACACTTGCTTAAATCTATTCCTATTCATTCTATGTTATCATTTAAGAAGGATCTTCACATTTAACACATGTAAATTACATAACCAAATCAAACATAAAAATCTTTTGCATGACTCTTTTTTCATTAATTTCTTTTTGTACATGCACATGTATTTAAGAAAAGTGGTATATTAGTCTGGACATCCAAGGTTGTGAGGCTTTAAGTAGCCCCAAGTAGGCCTTATACCTTACACCCCAGGTGTAGAAAAATGGTGTCGTACTCACTTATGTATTTCATACATGTAAATGTGCATATGATTAATGGATAAAAGAATCCCTCTCTTTTCTACTTAACAAAATCATGCATCATGAAGCATCCAAATTTTCTTAAAACATCTCTTAGCATTCATCATTAAGGTGTGCTAAACATTTTAAATTTGTATGTATAGATATGCTTCATCATGCATGTTACATGTTGGAAAAGAAATAAAGTATTGTGTGTTTTGTGATAGTAATTCACTTTAATTAATCTAAAATGCCTTTCTTATTTGAATAGGTTTATTTAGAGTAAATCTAAACTTAGGATTAATTAAAACATAATAAACATTCACTAAAGAAAAATCACTAATGAATCTACCTTAGAAATTACTTAAGGTAGGGAGGAAAGAGAAGTTCTCTTCTCTTTTTTTTCTCTACAACACTTAGTAATTAAGTGTAGGTTCATTGATTCAAACCAAATCAAAATTAAATAAAATCAACTAAATCACTTAAATGAAACACCCTCTAAGTTGAACCCTTCATACAGAAAACTCTAACCTTAAAGCTTAAGACATGCCACACAAGCCTTAAATGGCACACATTAGGCTAAGTCACCATTTTTAGTCCTATATTAGGGAGGTGCATGGTTTGATGCTTGATTTTATTTTGTGATATGATATTTTAGTCTGGATGTTAGGGTGTATGTGCGTAGACTGAATGGTAGGATGATCTTAGTCTAATCATTATCTTTCATTGTAAGAGTGCTATAATAAAAATATAAATATTTTTTTTGTGCGGTTGCTTATACCCTAAGCATAATCCAAAATAGGCCAGTGGACTTGGTTACCCATGTGTGGTGCTAAGTCCAATTTATTCATATACATGCTTGAGATTGTGTGGTTTGTTTGGCTAATCTCTATTTTGTAGTTTTAGTTAGATTTACTTTTCCCATTTTCATGTAATTTATAATTAGATTTGGAATGATTGTTATGGGGATTAGGATGAACATTGGTCATAAGACTATGTCTTATGCCATGTGAAGCCTTTGGAGCAATCCAACAACCAAAAGAAGAAAGAAGAAAGAAGAAAGAAGAAAGAAGAAAAGAAGAAATGAAGAAATGAAGAATGAAGGATGAAGACCCCCATAACATGAATTCCTTCTTGATTGTAATTAATTCATTTGTAATTCGGGTTGTATAAGAGTAGAGCTTGGCTACCTAATTTTTTTTGGGTTTATGCAGTGGAGCCCAACCACAAAGGACTCTTATTCTTTCACGTTAGCTTCATAAATTGTTTGATATTTGTTTATCTTGTGCATTAAGATAACATATTTTCCTAGTTTCTTCCTTGCTTTGATGAATGGCCTGGATGCGATTAGGCTCTTAGGGAAAAATAAATTTTCTATCCAATTAATCAACTCAAAACTAAAAATTAACAACTCATAACCTCACTTAAAGCCTAGGTTATAAATCAAGATAAAAGATTTAGCAACCCCTTAGCTGGATGTTGTATGTTTCACATCATGCATAAAAAGCATCTTACTTCACTCTTGCTTATGGAAGGCTTCCACTTTTGCTGGGAAAATTGGCTTGACCTTTGAGAGCCATGGTGAAAATACACCTCCTTCTTGCTGATTTTGGCCCATAACCAATTTCTCATGCATTAGGCATATGAATCCTAAAGCTTGTGTCTAATTAATTATCCAAAAATGAAAATAAAACATAATAAAAATTTGCATTAGATTTAAGTCATTAATCATGCCCTACATAATCTAGTCTCTTAGGGAGTGTGTTTAAGGACTTAGTCTCTTTCTAAATAATATCTAGCTATCTTGCAAAAGCATATGACTTGCCTACATGTATTTAAAATTGGAGGAGAGTTGGTTGGCCACCCCAGCGGTTGTAAGTCCAATAATTCGGTGGTTTATCTCTCTTGTGGAGGTAAACCAATACCCATTTTGCCTTAGATTTAGGTCATGCTTTGACCACAAAGCTCCCTAGATTTAGGTTTAGAGGTTGCTACTTCCTTTGGCTAGAGCATAAATCCTCACCTCTTAGGCATTTCATGATCTTTGTATCATGGAATTATAAGCCTAGATTTCTAATAAAATTCAACTCAAACAAATAAATCACTTGAATTTCAAAATATAAAGCCCAACATAGGATAGTTTGGGATGCTTACTTCCTAGTATCATAAGCATCCTACTTATCTTCTTTGGCTTCAATAATAACTCCTCCTCTTGATCAATCCCACTTTTTTAAAAATAAATTATTGATTGATAGTCTATCTTTGAAATCTTTGGAGATGATCATTTACCTTAATCGAGAGTATTCTTAAGGAATCTCATTCCTTAAATATAACTATGGGGCTTGCCTCCATGGGAACTTACAATTTAAAATAAACCTTGGTTTACTTTTCCATGTAAAGTAGGGAAGAATCTAGTACATTTTGAAGGCCCATAGTGGAGTCCTTATTAAGGTGATTAGGTCCATTGTAGGATGGTGACTATCTCGAGATAGTACATCATTCCTCAATGTCATCACCTAATAAGAACATCTACGGATCTATGTGGTTTCCAACACAAGAAGTGTTTTATTTTTGTTATTTATTTATTTTTCTTTCTCAGAAAGATAGATGAAGGATAAAAAAGTTTTCACCAGATTTTTTACGACTCGTTGGGATGGTTCTCTCTCCATCTTTGGTAAATGATCATTGTCTCAAGTATGATAGTGGGTTTGTATTTTTTATGAATCAAGACTATCTTTTTTTTTTGCACTTAGTTTATTTCATCCTTAAGCTAAGCTAGCCAACATCCTTTAGGTTTTAGGACCTACTCCTTGGTCTTAAAACCCTATTGTTCAATAGGTGAAAATAAAATTTAATAAAAGAAATAACTAAAGACTTCCTCTTACCATTTTATGGTAAGGAAAGGTTCATTCCAAAAATAAAGAAAAATAAATCCTTTATAAAAACATCAATTTCCAAAAAGCACTTTTTTAAAATACACATAATAAAATGTTTGCACAAAATTTTTCATAAATCACCCTCATCTAACAATCTTCATGATTGTTATATGTAGGATCATTTCAAAATCAAAAGCAATAATCACATTTTCAAAACAAAATCAATAATCATCTTTTCAAAAATAAAATCTAAAATCATATTTTGAAAAAAGCACAAATGAACATCCTCATTCAATTTATTGAATGAAGATTTCATTTTTCAAAATAAAATCAACAATCACATCTTTTCAAAAACAAAATCAAGCATCGCATCTTTTCAAAAATAAAATCGACAATCATATTTTTCAAAAATAAAATCCAAAATTATATTTTTGAAGAGCGCAAATGAACATCTTTATTCAATTTGTTGAATGAAGATTTTATTTTCAAAACAAAATCAACAATCAACTTTTTAAAAATAAAATCAACAATCATCTTTTTAAAATTTAAACACACATGGATCCTTTATTTAGCATACCTAAATTTGTTAAGTAGATAATCCTCTTTTCAAAAATGAAAATAAAAAATCAAAAATTAAACAACACATGGATCCTTTATTTAGCATACTTAAATTTGCTAAGTAAATAATTCTCTTTTCAAAATCAAAATTGAAACAACATTTGGATCTTTCATTTAGCATACCCAAATTTGCTAAGTGAATATCCTCTTTTCAAAAATAAAATAAAAAAAATCAAAAATCAAAAGCACATTTGGATCTTCACTTAGCATACCCAAATTTGCTAAGTGAAGATCCTCTTTTCAAAAATCAAAATCAAAATCAAAATCTAAATTGAAGGAACATTTGGACTCCTCACTTAGCATACTCAATTTGCTAAGTAAAGAATTATCTTTTCAAAAATCACAAATCAAAACACATTTGGATTCTTTAGCATACCTAAATTTGCTTAGTAAAGAATCCTCTTTTCAAAAAAAATCAAAACACATAGGATTCCTTTTATTTAGCATACCTATATTTGCTAAATAAAGAATCCTCTTTTCAAAAATCATCAAAAACAAAACACATTTGGATTATTTATTTAGCATACCCAAATTTGCTAAGTAAAATATAATTTTTTTCAAAAATAATAAAATATTTGGATTCTTCATTTAGCATACCAAATTTGCTAAATGAAGATCCTCTTTTTAAAATCAAAAATCAAACAACACATGGGTCCTTTATTTAGCATACCTAAATTTGCTAAGTAAAGAATACTCTTTTAAAAAAAATCAAAACAAAATACATTTGGATTTCTTTAGCATACCTAGATTTGCTAAGAATCCTCTTTTCAAAATTTTCAAAATAAAATATATTTGGATCCTTTATTTAGCATACCCAAATTTGCTAAGTAAAGATCTTCTTTTCAAAAACAACAAAATATTTGGATTCTTTATTTAGCATGCCCAAATTTACTAAGTGAAGACTCCTTAAATTCACACATGACTCACAAACAAGCAAACAAAAGAAGAAGAAAATTATTTTCAAACACCTCACCTAGTATACTTAAATTTGCTAAATGTGTAAATTCCAAAATCACAAATGAAAATAAAATCAATTGACCCTTTACTTTAACATACTCAAATTTGTTAAATAAAGGGTCCTCAAACTCAACAATCAAATTCAAATATGAACCTATGGAAGCATCAATCTCTCCAAAAATATTTGAACCCATTTTCAAGATAGAAAAATTTGTTGAAAATGGATTATACAATCAAAAATCTCCTTTCCAATTCTAAACTCAAAAAATCTCTCCAAATTCAAAGAGCCCCACTTAACAAATCCAAATTGTTGAGTGTAGGTTCAAAATTCTAAGAACAAATTAAAGCAAAAAATGATTGGGTTTTATTTTCAACATTGGACTTTCTGATTTTCTTTAGTTGGTTTCAAATTAGAAATACATGTTCACATTTCCTTTCGGGTTGGATTTGGCCTTGGATCGAGCCAGCCTCCCGTAATATGACTTTGCCCACCTCATTCATTTTTGGGGAGGGCTAGGATCACATGTGGGGACCACCTCAAACCATTTAGAACATGGTGGCCGAGCCAATCATCTAGGTTGAGATACCATCTGACTCAGAGTTTTCCTCGCTGAAGAGGAAGGTTGTGATAGTTCCCGCAGTAGTAGCAGTTCCAGTGCTAGTGTACTCAGTGGTTCCCCTTTCTATCATAGTGTGGGCTAGCACCCACTCGTTGGCTCCTTCTAAGGGGAAGGCTACCTGTCGGATAGTCTCTCCCATAGATTTGGTCTAGTTCTCATCTTTGCACCTTAGACTCATTATATACCATGCCATAAGATCGGTGGCATCACTTAACAAGCTAGGCGACTTTCATGATAGAGTTAGGATAGTCTCCTCTCATCATAGAGAACAAGTTTCACCCCTCTCATTGATGGAGGAAGACATTAGGAGGATTTTAGTTTCACCTCTCACGCTTCATTTTTGAGGCTCAAGTGATAGAGAAGGTAAATAGACTTAGATCGACTTTGCAGCAGTGTGGAGCTTATGGATGATCATGTCACTTTGTTTTACGTTGTCATCCCCGCTGTACATATCAAGGAGAGGGCGAACATTCTCATTAGATTACTAGTAGGGAGAGGCGTGTATGCAAATGTTAATGCCCTTACTCTTGACTTTTCAGATTGCTCTAGAATCATCATAGCATTAAGAGTACTACCCAAAGGAGATTCCAGAAAGTTGGTGCCTCCACCACCTTTCTCTCCGCCCACCATCTCATACAAGTTCCATCATCCATTATTCCAAAGCCATGAAGGCATCAGGAGAAAGAGCCCCATTGGTGATCATATGGCCAAGATCCCATTCCATCACCTTTAGACTATCTGCTCGACCTTAAGTTGTGGTAAGAATGGAAACCTTGGAGTATAGTGTCATTACATCACCACCACCCATGAGCTATGGAGATGGCGTAGAGGAGGAGGAACAATTGATTTCCATGGCCCTATATAGAGTACCACTCCACCCAAATCTAATTATAATCAAGAGAATTTATCCTCTAATGAGCATAGTCCTCACAAGATTAGTTCTCCAAAAGTATGGGAGGTTAGGTGTCTCTCTGTTCATGATAGTGATCCTACTTGGGTTGATCTTTGTACACATTATTGATCCTAGATATTATAGCTTAATATCTAGTGGAGAAGAAGGAGATCTTAGGATATTCCTGGTTTGATTTAGAGGATGAGAAGGCCATTTTTGATCCTAATGAAGATGATCTGTTAGAGGATTCAGGGTAAACATAAGACAGTTCCCTCCTTCATGTCTAGACTTGGGAAGGTGTTGGTGAAAGGAAGATGACCTACTACAACCTTCAACAATTAAAGTAAAAGATGAATAAATAGATGGGATGTGAAAGAGCCGAAGACTTATAGCTTTTGGCACCTCACCAAAGCCCATACATCTTATTAGTGTTTATATCATTTTCAACTATAATTAGCAAAAAAAATCTTGAATTGAGTTGTGGCTTGAAGATTTTGAGGTGTGATTCTATCATTCATGGCTTGAAATCACGTTCAAAATCTTTTCTGCGCATTACAACTATAGAGTGTGAAATGTTCATAAATCAAAACCAGCAAAGGCTAAGTGATAACCTCTCTGTAACCTTAAATGCAGTTAAAAAAATAGTCAAGCTGTAATCTCTTATGAGGATCACAAATGACCACATAGAGATACACATGCATGTGATGCACCACAACAAACCATCTTGAGTATTGAGCTTGGTCTGGACACTTAGTTAGGTAATAAAAACAAAGAACTTAATGAAATCTCAACTCAACATGGAAGAACCAAAACATAGTGCTGTAGCATGAAATACAAAATCAAGAAATGAAACAAGTAGGTAAATTCGGAGCAAAGCAAATGATCTGGTCGAACAAGCCAGCAAGATGATAGTGATAAAACACCTCAACAATAGAGATCGAAATTGAGTCATTCGATATCATGGCTTGAGTGGCGACATTTCTTTAAATCATTGCAGAATGTCGATAAAGCAAAAGAAGAAGAGAAGAAGAAGCAATAAGAGAATTGTCAGTGAACTCGATAAAGCAACATATTGAGACTTGATGGAAATTCATCTCATTGATTTAATGATTCCCTGATCAGTTCCCAATTATTTGATGTCAGGAATACATTGAGCCGTGTGCTCGAATTTCTTCAATAATTGAGCCAAATTTGGCTCTAAAGTTGACTCTTCTTGACTTGATCTTTGAAATTTGAGTGACTTCGAATGAGAATTTGGGTAATTTCTATAACTACAGGTTGACATATCTTGGATCAAGCCAAGACTTCACCTCCAGTAGAGCAGAGCAGCACCAGCTTGTATAGCAAGGTAGTGGATATTTCCTCCGTACAAGAAAAGAATATTAAAACCATGGTTGAGTAGCAAGTGAGAGAAGCATTAGCTCAAGCCCAAGGAAGATCATCAGTTCTAAAGGGTAGACCCTACCCAGAGGAATTTGATGCTATCCAATATCCTAAGGGTTTCATGTCACCTTCTTTCAAGAGCTTCCATGGTAGCAGGAACCCATGATGACATTGTGCACAGCCAACTATTGCAATCTTGGTGGCGGTGATACATTCTTATTCTATCTTTTGTCAAGATTAGCGGGGCACCTTTGATTGGTAGAATTTCATTCGGTGAAAACTTTTCTTAAGAACTCTTCATTAAGAGGTTTGTTAGAGCTCGACAAAGGTGTGTATGATCTTTGTGGCTTAACAACACCATGGTGAGTCCCTAGTTGATTATATTCTAAGATGGCATAATTTGAGTATGAAATGTGAATCGCAGCTATTTGAATAACACGCCATTGAAATTCTTCTAAAGAATATTCATGGCATGATCGTCTTCTGCTCAAAGGTTTTACCATCAAGACATTTGAGAAGCTAATCAACATGAAACTTACAAGGAGAATATTTGCCTTTTGGATCAATCAACAAAGCCAAAAATTAAAGCTTGTGAGAAGAAGCCGGGCGGTGATAGTAGATAAGAGAACGGCATGGTATGAGAGACCTCTGCTCCCACATCACTTCCACCTCCTCTACCAGAGGCCATCTTATGGCCAAGTACCTCCATAGCTTTGCCTCCTCCTGACCATATCCACAGAACAATGGTACACATACCACTTGGGTAAGCTACATCCACTACTCTTATGGATAAACTAAACAAACCATATTCATTTAAGAGAGAGGTAATCAAAAACATCTTTAAGAATCTCTTAAAGAAACTTGATTTTAGCTACCATAGCCTAGAAGATCAGAGGAAATGGGCAAGAGTAATGATCCTAACTTTTGCCTCTACCATGCATGGGTCATATTTTTAGAGGATTTCTTACTTTCAAGGATTGACTATCATACAAGGCTATATAGTATCCCAAAGGAATACCTTGTGGAATAACCATCCAGTTATGTTAAAGTAATCCTTGGGGATACCTGCGATCCTCTCAAAACCAAAGAAAGTTGGGATATCTTTTTATCCTGAATCTCTAAGAAAATTGTATCAAAAATTAAAATACTTTCCCTACAAGTGCGTGAGGCAGCTCAAACCTCCAACATTAAGGAATGTTTGCAAGTTGCCATAGACAACTTAGGGAAGGTAGCTTGACAACAACCACACCGATAGCCTTGCAACGATTGAGCCTCACCATTGTATTCTTCATTGAAATTAGCTCTTCCTCGTAGATATCTGTATTCAGATGAGCATCAAATCCCACCCTCTTACTTTACTTGATTTCTACTATGTACCTCCTTCAAAATCCAAGAAATCGAGGAATAAAGCTAGTTTGAATCTGATGGGTTGTCTAATTCTACTCTTATTGAAAACTCTCCAAGTCTAAATAATAACTATAACAACTCCAATCTTCCTCTTTCCGATTCAGAGTTGGACTTTCCTTCTCTGAATACTACGGGTTCACCTCTTGAGATAGACTTGAATCATCTAATTAGGGTCTCAGAATTGTAGGTGAGCAGAGTAGAATCTTCCATAAATTGCCACAAGAGATCACCAAGTCAACCTTCATAATGGCAGGTTCTATCTCTAGGTAGTACCTCAAGGTGAAACAAGTCATTTTTTGATGATCGAGAAGCACTTTCACAAGATGCTCTACCCTTGGATATGCTTATGGAGGATCAACCCAAAGTAGATTACAATGTCCTCTCTCTCCTAAGAAAGTTATTGTGATAAAAAATTTCTATAATAGAGAGTAGCCTTCAAATGTGTTGGTTAGAAATGAAGAGACAATCATATAAAAATTTATCTTTTTAGGATGCCACACAGATCTGCAGATGTACTTATTCAGATGATCGAGTATGTCATCAAGGAAATAGTGTACTACCTCAAAAGATAGAATTCATTACCCTTTAATGGACCTAATCACCTCAATAAGGACTCTTAAGGATGATGTGTCTGCATATGTACTAGAGATTCTTCCCCTAGTTCATATGAAAAGGTAAAGTAGGGTTTATTTTAAATCGGGTTCGTTAAGTTCCCTACAAGGGCAAGCCCCTATAGTTAATTACATCCAATGGAATGGGATTCCTTAGGAAAATTATCGATTAAGGTAAATGATTATTTTCTTTAAAGATTTCAATAGGAAAGGACTATCAATCGATTGGTTCATTTTCTTGAAGATCAAATGGGATTGATCAAAGAGAGTAGTTATTATCAATGCTAAAATGAAAGATAAATAAAAGATGCCCATGATGCTAGGAAATCTTGCGAGCACCTCAAACTATAATACGGTTGGGCTTTATATTTTTGAAATTGATTTAATTTATTTGAGTTGCATTTTTCATTAGAAATTTAGGACTTATGATTCCTTAACACAAGATTAAAGAAATGCCTAGGAGGTGAGGATTTAAACATGACCCAAATGAGAGAAGCAACCTCGAACCTAAATCTAGGGAGCTTTGGGAGCACAACCTAAATCTAAGGCAAAAATGGGTATTTGGTTTGTCTCCACAAGAGGACAAACGACACTTAGACTTACAATCATCAGGGGTGTGCCAACTAACTCCTCCTATGATTTTAAATACATGTAGGCAAGTCTTTATGCTTATGCAAGATAGCTAGGTTATTATTTATTTAGAAAGAGACCAAGTCCTTAAACTCACTCCCTAAAGAGACTAGATCATATAAAGGGGCATGCTTCAAATGACCTAAATCTAATGCAATTCAAATTTCATATTTTTAATTCTTGAACAATTATTTTGACTCAGGCTAATAGGATTCATATGTCTAATGCATGAGAAATAAAGTTATTGGCCAAGATCAGTGAGAAGGGAGGAGGTGAGTTTCCACCATGGCTCTCAAAGGTCAAGCTAAGTTTCTCGGCAAGGTGGAAGCCCTCCAATCAAGAGTGAAATAAGATGTTGTTGTGCATGATATATTAAAAAGAAATACTCATCCTAAGGGTTGCTAATTCTTTTATCTTGATTTTAAACTAAGCTTTAGGTGAGGTTATGAGTTCTTTATTTTTAATTTGAGTTGTTAAGTTTACTAAAAGATTTATTTTTTTTTCTAAAAAGCCTAATCCACATCTAGGCTATACATAAAGCAAGAAAAGCATGCCACTTAATGTACAAGCTAAACAAATCATCAATCAATTTATAAAGCTAATCTCCAAAAGAATAAAAGGCCATTATGGTTAGGCAGCATCACATAAATCTGAAAATATCAAATTGGGTAGCGAGGTATACCCTTATAACCAGATTAGAAATGAATTAAATTACAATTAAGCAAGGAATTCATTATTATGGGGGTCTTCAGGCTTCATTTCTTCTTTCTTCTTTTCTTTTCTTCTTTCTTCTTCTTTTCTTCTTTCTTCTTTTCTTTCTTTGGTTCCTTCTTTTGAATGGTTGGAAGGTAGATGCTCCAAGGCTTCACATGATTCATAAGATAGGATCTTATGACCAATGCTCATCATAATTCCCATAATAATCATTCCAAAATCCTAATTGCACAAATTTACATGAAAAGGAAATCTAACTAACACCCGCAGAACAACAGTTAGCTAAAATAAACCACATAAATCCCAAGCATGTATATTGAACTTATCACCCCACACATGGGTGAATCCACCTATTAGATTATGCTTAGGGGTATAAAGCACCAAGCAAAAGCATTTATATTTTTATTTATGATAGCTCCCCTTAAGCACAATCCCCTACTGAAAAGAATAGTTAGACTAAGAGCGCACTACCATTCATTCTACGAGCATACACCCTAACATGCAGTCTAAAATATATATCATAAGACAAAATAAAATATCAAACCATGCACCGTCCTAACCTAAAGTTAGAAGTGGTGACTTAGGCTAATGTGTGTGCTTTGAAGGTTTGTGTGGTATGCTTAGCTATGGCATTAGGTTCAACTTTTCTAAGTGTGAAAACATGTTCAACTTAGAGGAGGGTTTCATTTAAGTTATTTAATTATTTTGGATTGATTTTATTTCATATTTTTATTAGGTTCAAGTAAATCTTAGAATTAATTACTAAGTTATGAAGAGAGGGCAAGAGAAGAGAACTCATCTTTCCTTCCTTAACCTAAGTAATTTCTAAAGTAGATTCACATTTTAGTTTTATTTAGGTGAATGTTTTGATTAAATATTTTAATTAATCCTAAGTTTAGATGAACTCTAAACAAACCTATTCAAAAAGAAAGACATTTTAAGATAAAATAAAATGAATTAAATTCACATAACACACATTACTTCATTTCTTTTTCAACATGTATAACATGCATATGAATGAGTCATAAGCATATCTATACATACAAATGAGAATATTTAACATACTTTATGATGCATGCTAAGTAATCCATTTAAGCAAATTTGGAAGTTGAATATGCATGATTTTTCTTAAGTAGAAAAGGGTTTCTTTATCCAATTTTCACATACACATGAAAGTAGAAAGGCATAAGTGAGTATTCATTGTTAACCAGTGGTGTAAGGTACAAGACCTACTTGAGATACTTAAAGCCTCACCTCGGTTATCTTAATATACTTTATATACACATATGTATAAAAAAAGAATGAAAAAGAAAGAATGGAAAAAGTTGTATTAATTGATTCATTTTGTTTATGCAATTTATGCATGCAAGTATAGGTAGCCCTTCTTAGATGATAGCATAGGGATGAATGGATATGAAATTAGATAAGTGTTAGGTTCTTTTCAAATGAACCATACATCTTACCAATCCTATTCAAAACTATGCTAACATAAAAGAAAGAAACCTATATAAGCATACCTTTATTCTTTCACATGCAAGCTTATAATTAAAATATAAATATCATACTTTTATATTTGATAATTGATTTATATGTTTTGAAAATAATTTGAATTTTGAAGTGATAATAACCACTCATATTTCTACTTTAGCCAACACATGCAAATTTGACATAAAGTAAACAATTTCATTTTCTTAATTTGAATTTAAAAAATATGCATGAAACCATATGACATACAAATTTAACATGTTGGGGAAAGATTCAAAGTAATGAAAGCATGTAAACAAATTAACTTTAATTAAATCCTAAAGACATTCTTATGGAAGAAGAAAGTTTAAAATAAATCAAAGTGTATTTAATGTGATTTTTGTTTACTTTGGAGTTTAATTTAATTTTGAAAAGGTGAGATGAGTTTGCTATTCCTACCCCATTCCCACATGTGTTAGATATTTTTGTTTAATTTTTAGATGATTAGATTCATTTTTATGTATTAATTAGGTTAAGGTATGAATTAAGCAAATTAATTAACCCTTACCTACACCACCTTAGCATAATAAACCAAATAATTATGAGCCAATGAGATGACATAAAAAACTCACAAGGAATTTAAACTTGTAATGCACCTAGGAAGAAAAGGGCTAATGCAATTTGGCTCATGATTAATGGTTAATAATTAAGATTTAGCTTAAGTAATTTCAAAACATCACATATGGGGTTTTGATTTCCTTAATTGAACTTAGGCTATTCAACACCTAAGCATCTACCCAAAGTAGATTAATTCAGTTCTGGAAGTTTTTAGAATATTTAGAAATTAATTAAGGGGATAATTAATGAATTAACCTTTAATTAAAAGAAGATTAAGGAAAGAAAAGGGGGTTTAGGGAATAGCTTAAGGGGAATGCCCCAAAATTATTCCCTAAACCTCCCATCTACTGGATCTGACCTTAGTAAACTCTAATCATGGATTAAAACAACTAATCACACCTTAATTATATAAGGAGGGTGATTAGGAAACTCATATGCAATTCTCCTAATTAAACCTTCAATAAATCCCAAGAAAATTGAGGGAGGCAAAGGTCATCCCCTAAAACATACCCAAGAAGTTTAGGATTAATCAGTGGTTTAATTAAAAGGTAATTAGAAAAAATGAAATTTCTAATAAAACCCAAAATCGAGAAAATTATATTTATTTCATATTTTTCTGAATTTTATTGAGGGAGATATGATTTTTAGAAGATTAGGAGATTAATTAGAATTAATTAAGAATCCTAACTAATCCCTCAGCTCACAATGTGATGCGTGACGGCAGTGGTCAATGCACTTTACATGTGTTGCGCCCTAAGCTGCTTAATTAAACATTAAATCATAAAGGCGGCGCGGCGGTGGGATGCACTTTGATCTCTGTTGTCCGATCAAAGATCAGATGGCCAGTGATCTTCCTGCAGTTTTAAAAGTGATAAATCATTTTCTAAATGTGGGAAAAATCTCAGCCATCCATCCAAAATGCATGGATGGATGGCCAAGATGTCGTCAGTTCTTCCCCTAGGCTCAATAGAGGTCTTCCATGATATAGGGAAAGATTCGAGCTCGATTGAGCTTAGATTGAAACAAAACTTATCCCACACCATCTAAAGCCAATAAGGAACACATCCAATGGTGGAATTTGCATGAATTGAAAATTTCTTTCACAAAAGACCAACACCTCCTATGCTAGGTGGTTAGAAAATTTCATACCTAGCCAGAGGAGATCACTGGCGCTCAAGATCGTTGAGATAGCTTCATCTAGTGGAAACAAAGCCCTGTTGAAATTCTTAGGCCTTGGGGTTGAGTGGATTGCTCTATGGACCAACACCACTTGATGTTCCTTGCAGCTTTGATCCAATTGCTTCTCTCCTTACTGTGGGAACTCAAATGAAAGCTTGAGTGTGCTTGGATTAGTCCTTAGAGGAAGTGTGCAAGAGGAATTGGAGTGGTTTTTTGTGTGGAGAAAGTTTGAAGTTCAAGTGAGCTCACCTATTTTCCTATGGAGAAAATTGAGTAAACTCAAATTCAAATCCCTCTTAGAATGCTTAGGAAGGCTCTCTGATCTTTTCTAACACACTCTAGAGCTTAGTCGAATTGAGGAATGATGAATTTGAATTGAATTAGGGGGAGTATATCTCCCCCTTGAAGGATTGGATAGCTGCAAGCTTCTTTGCCATTTTGATCCAATTGACCACAATGGGAAGGTTGTTTGATCCATTTTGAGTAGGCACATGGCCGATTTGAGGCCTTGAGTGGATTGCCAACCTCCCATGTGCTTGAAATTGAGTGGAAGAGGGATTTGAAATGAGCTACTTTGACCAATGGGGTTGAGTTTGACCTTGGGTCCATTTGAGCTGACCCAAACCCATTGGGTTGGGTGCACCACTCTTCATTAGGTCCCCTTGAGCTATTAAGAAGGCATCAAGTGGATATGAAGAGGGTATGACCAAATTACCCATGGATTAGGCCAAAATTTGTTCTATGGCCTAGGAGTAGAATGGTCATTTTGCTGATTTTTCAATTTGGATATGTTGGGTATGTGGAAAAAGTAGGTTTGGACAAGTTTCATGAGATTTAGAATTCATTTAATAAGGTTTGGCTCATGTTGACCCATTTAGATCATAATGGGTCAACTTGGGTCAAGTTAACCAATTGGTCAAATTAGATAAAACCAACGGTTAGGTCAGGTTCATATGACCATTTGAAATATTTTGGCATCTTTGGTTTGATTCAATTTGGTATAATTTTGAATTTGGCTCATATAACTTCATTTAGGTCAAATGGGTCAAGTTGACCTATTTGACCCATTTGACCTATTTGCGCTAGGTCATGGGTTGGTTTAGGTTAGGTTAGTCATATGGAGTGGATTGGTATCTTTGTTTTCAATCAATCAATTATGTTCAAATTTGGCAACACTTAGTCAAGTTAAGTCAATTGGGCTAGGTTAGTCTTAGCCAATTGAGGATAAGTTCAACAAGTGCTTTGGAAGGAACTTGACCCATTGGTTTGAATCAATTTGGCTTAGATCAAACATTAACATATTTTGACTTTTTAGGTCAAGTTGGGTCAACTTGGGTCAAGTGGCCAATTGGGCTAAGTTAGGCTCAAATGTTGGCTTGATCATGTTTAAACATAGGTCATGAGTGAATTTAGATCAATGGTTTCAATCAATTTGGCCTATGGTGGAATTTGTCTATGTTAGATTTCATTTTGGGCTAAGTGTTGACTTGGTCAACCCTTAGGTTTGACTTGGTTTGACTCAATTTGATTGATTGATCATCCCATGATTGTTGATCATGATGAGAGGCATAGATGAGTTTAGTTCAATCCAATTTGGTTAGGATTAAAATTTGGCTCACAAGGGTACTTTAGGTCACTTTGGGTTGAGGGGTCAAATGGCTTGGTCAAAGCTTGATTAGTTGAGTGATCTTGTATATAGACTTATGATTGAAATATAAATCTATTTACAAGTGGTTTGAAGTCAAATGGGTTTTGATCCATTTGATAATTTCATATTCAAAGGGAGAATATGAAGGGATTTGAGATTTGATTTTTGAATTGGATTTTGATTTAGTGGTGGAAGTTTGTATTAATATATGACTTCATGATTGTAGGGTTGATTGAATCATGAGAGAAATCAAGAGCCTGGCTTGATTTGAAATTGATTTGGCTAAGTTCAAGATTTTGACTTGAAAGATTAGAATGGATTTGAGTTTGATTTTTTAGAATTGGTTTTAATTGTTTTATATTTCATTTATATATGTGAATATAAATGAGAATATAAATGGAAAGAGATGGGAGATCATGATTTAGGCTAATCCATTAAGAAGGATAAAGGTAAAGAAAATTTTGAAAATTTTAAAGTTTGGAAATTTTGAATTTGGTTTGATTGATTATATTTATATTTCATTTATATATGTGAATATAAATGAGAATATAAATGAGTTATGAGAAAACCATAAATTTGAAATATTTTGATCAAGATTTTGGATAAAACCTTTAATGGAAAATTAAAAGACTTAGAAATTTTTGAGATTGGCAATTTAATTTGAGGGTTTGATTTGATTGATTTATATTATCTTTCATATATATATATATATATATGAATATAAATGAGACTACAAATGAGTTTTGAGAAAATCCTATGAGTTTGAATTGGTTTGATCATGATCAAGTCCAAACTGATGTAGTACTTGAGGATAATTCATATAAAGAATTAATAGAATTGCCTTTTGATTGGTACTCTCCTTGTGTTCTTAATCTTGCAAAGAAGGGTTTGATTCCTTATCCATGGTCAGAGTCAAAAGTTGGAACAACAGGGATGCACAATCAAAATCAGACTAGAGGCAGGGTCCACTTGATGAATTAATGCTAGTTGTCACCAATCATGAGTCGATAGGTTCCTTTCACGCCACACACTAGCTCTTATGAGGATGTGTGTTTAGAAACTGATGATCCAGATGATCTCCAAATCAAAGATGCACCACTAAAATTTGAAGAGGAGATCCATTCAATGATTGATAAGTTTAAAGAAATCAACCTTGGGATGAAAGAAAATCCATGCCTAACATACATCAGTTCGTTACTGAATGAAAAAGAAACCAATGACTTAGTTAGGCTATTGATTGAGTTTAAGGACCGCTTTGCATGGAGCTATAAAGAGATGTCCAGATTATCTCCTAATGTAGTAGTCCATAAACTGGCAATAGACCATAACGCTAACCCTATAAAGCAAGCTCTTAGATGCATGCGATTAGAAATCGAACAATAGGTCATTTCTGAAGTCAAGAAACTAATCGATGCTGGTTTTATAAGGGAAGAAAAATACCCTACCTGGTTAGCCAATGTCATCCCCGTTAGGAAGAATAATGGCCAAATTCGCAAATGTGTTGATTTCAGGGACATAAACAAGGCATGTCCTAAGGATGAGTTTCCTCTTCCTATACCAGAATTAATGGTGGACATCGCCTTATCTCATGCAGTAATCTCCTTCATGGATGGGTCATCTAGCTACAACCAAATTAAGATGGCCTTTAAGGATAAAAGAAACACTACTTTTCGAACCCTGATAAGAATCTATTGTTATAAGGTCATATCTTTCGGCCTTAAAAATGCTGGTGGCCATGACTCAAATCTTCAATGAGCTCATCCATCATCAGGTTGAGTGTTATGTTGATGATCTAGTAGTCAAGAGCAAAGAAAAGGAAGACCGTCTCTTTGACTTGAGAGTAGTTTTCAAGTGGTTAAAATAATATAACCTCAAAATGAACCCTTTGAAGTGTGCATTCGGAGTAGCTTCAGGGAACCTTGGGTTTGTTGTCTAACAACATGGAATAGAGATAGATCCATAAAATATCAAAGCTATCTTAGAAATGCCACCACCTAAAAGTTTAACTTAACTTTGATCTTTCCAAAGGAGGTTGGCATATCTAAGACACTTTATCTCCAACCTATCTAGAAGATGCAAGCCATTTTTAGCACTTATCAAAAAGGATGCTAAGTTCAAGTGGGATGACAAGTGCCAGCATACCGTTGAAGATATCAAGCAGTATTTGGTGAAGCTGCCAATTTTAGCAGCCCTTATCGTGGGCAGGCCACTCATCTTTCACACTATTGCATTGGATGACTCCCTTGGTGCTTTGTTGGCCCAAGCTAAAGATGAAGGGAAAGAGAGTGCTTTCTACTTCCTCAACCATCATCTAATCCCTACTGAAGTGAACTACCCACCTATTGAGAAACATTGCCTAGCTTTAATTTTTGCATCCCAAAACTACACTATATGCTTCCTCATAAGGTGAACTTGATTTCCAGAACCAATCCACAGTAGTATCTCATGAAACGACCAACGCTATTGAGATGTTTGACACATTCATCCATGATTCTCTCATAATTTGATATCACATTTGTACCCCTTCGTGTAGTAAAAGCTGGTAGATTTCCTATCATCACACCCACATCTTGCTGACTCTCCGCTTAGTGAAGATCTCCTTGACAAACAAATCATGAACTTAAAGGAGGTTGACAACTGTTGAGAGATGTATTTTGATGGTGAGGCTTCCTTTCATAAAGAAGAAGAACTACGATCTACTCTTCTAGGAAAAGCAGGGGTAGGAATAATTCTCTTAACTCAAGACCATGATGTGATGAATTCTCATACTATCTCTCCAATCCCTGCATCAATAACAAAGCTAAGTATGAGGCTTTGATTGGTCTGGAGTTAGCCATTACAATGTGGCAAGAGTATCAACATCTACGGGGATTCTTAGTTGGTCATCAACCAAATTATCGAGTCCTATAAGGTTCTAAAACTAAGATTCATCATTACCACAAGTACACCATGAAGCTGTTGGCCCAGATCCCTGAAGTCACCATCTATAATGTCCCTCGAGGAGAGAACATAGTAGCAGATGCT
Source organism: Cymbidium sinense (assembly GCA_021442155.1). Lineage (NCBI taxonomy): Eukaryota > Viridiplantae > Streptophyta > Magnoliopsida > Asparagales > Orchidaceae > Cymbidium > Cymbidium sinense. The sequence continues at coordinate 188,420,504 of CM038216.1, forward strand.
CTGGCCAATCTTGCCAAAGAATTAGCATGTTCGAAAGATGAGTCCATTCTAATAAGGGTACAAAATAAACAAGTCCTATCCTTTATTGATACTGAACTCATCGAGAGACTTTCTCTTGAAGGGGAGCTTGCCGTTGCCAACAAAGATGAGGAGCTAGATTGGAGGCAACCATTCATAGATTATTTGAACACTGGCAAACTGCCTCAAGAGAAATCACAAGCCCATCAGATGAAATAAAGAGCTCTCTCCTATGCTCTCGTGGATGACACCTTATACCTATGGTGTTTATCAAATATGGTTATGCTATTTGGATAAACACAAAGCATAGGATCGTGATCGAGGTACACTCAAGTCTATGCGAAGTGCATCAGTCCAGTCCGAAGATGAAAGCAAAGATCAAGAGACTAGGATACTATTAGCCTTCAATGATTATAGATTGTGTAGATTTATCTAGAAGATGCCATCAATGTCAAGTACACGGTGTGATCCTACATCAATCACCCAATGTTCTACATCTGACATTGGCCTCATGGCCATTTAAGTGTTGGGGTACCGACATTGTGGGTCCTATCGATCCTTTTTTTCTTCAAAGGGTCATTGGTTCATTCTAGTTACCACCGACTACTTTTCCAAGTGGGCAGAGGCAATCCCACTCAAAGAGGTTACAACTCAGCATGTGCTCTAATTTTTCAGGAACCATATCGTATATAGGTTCAGGGTGCCTCGATAAATTATATCTGATAATAGTACTACATTCAAAATGACCAAGATCAACAGCTTCTCCAAAAGACATGGTATAAATTTGAGATGCTATACCATCTACTATCCCAGGGAAAATGGCCTAACAGAGGCATTCAATAAAATTCTCATCCAGATACTAAAGAAGACGCTCAATGATAACAAATGACAAGTGGTAGAGCACAGAAGCCTTATGCACACCACATATAGAACTCCAACTCAATCTACCCCATTCTTCTTAGTGTATCCGCCATTCTTTAGAAGTTTAACTCCCATCACTAAGGATAGTAATGGGTAACAAGATCACCGCAGAGCAATGCAAAGTTGTTAGAAGAGCTCGAGGAGAGGGCCTCAAGTGTGCTAGAACCTCAAGTTGTACAAGACCAAAATGATTCAAGCTCATAACAAGATGGTACGCCCTAGAGCTTTTTAGGTAAGAGAACTTGTATTAGTCCTAAGGAGACCAATTGTTGCCCATCAAAAGATGGGAGCCAAGTTTGAACCCACTTGGGAAGGCCCTTTTGTCATAAAGAAGGCCTACTAAGGAGGATCTTATCATCTTATTGATTGTAAAGGGGAACACCCGATGCTTCCAAATTAATGGGATCTATTTAAAGAAATATTACTCATAAAATATGTTTGAAAATAATTATCATTAAGAGAATAAAATTTGATTTTAATTCATCAAAATCTTCTCTTCTTTCGAAGCATTGTTTGCTTGTCTTACGAATCCACCATGACGTGTTTAGGATAGGTGTAAGAGAACCCAAGAGGCATCCTATCCCTCTTTCGCAACATGAACACAATCAAACATAATTCTCGGTCCTATTAGAATAAGTGTGAGAGAATCCAAGAGGCATCCTATTTGATCAGCACAACCAAGTTGGGTGTGAGAGAACCCAAGCAGCATCCTTTCTTAGTGGGAATCCCAGCTACAATCTGTGGCACTATTTCATCAAATTCTCCAAGCGTGTTTAGAGTAGGTGTGAGAGAACCCAAGCAACGTCATATTCCCTTTAACATAAGCACAAAAATAAACATAAATCTTTTATCTTGAGCTATTTTAATGTGGGAGCAAGCCCCATATGGCACTCACTCATTAGATGCTCTAGGTCAGGTTTACATGCTACATTGCTAGTATGTCACCCGTGGCCATTTGTTGGGAGGATGTGAGTCCCCGCACTTTCTTCTAACTTGACCATTACAAACCAATAAGTGCCTTGTTAGTTTGGTAGGTTTCACTACCCAGCCAATAAGCTACCTCATGTTGATTTTATTTAAGAAGATGTGAATCCTTGCGCTTTCTTCTTGAACTAACCATCATGCACTAACTAGGTCGAGTATATTTGAGGTTTAGGGTAAGTCCCCCAGAGGATCCTTTCCTCTTAACTACTCTTGAGTTGATGTAAGTCCTCTAGTGGAATTCAGTCAGTAGTCGCCCTAGGTCGGATAGCACCTGCCGAGCCAAAGACAGACTATCCCAACAACCAGTTTAGCTAAAGAAGGATGTGAGACCCCAATGCTTTCTTTGATTGTTTCAAACCCGATGCCATCTTAGGTTGATGTTCATTGTCATGAAAGAACTCACCCGATGGATACACAACTCTTGACAAATGTGAGTCCCTGCGCTTTCTCCTTGAGTTGGCCACCGAATACCTATGCATACCTATGCATATTATCTTCTTCAGGGTTTTTGGCTTAAGCTTTTAGCAGCCTCTCTCCCTGTGGGCACTCTACATGGATCACATCCTTTATGAACCCATTTATACACTACCCAGATTACTCTTAGATTGGACAGTCCCCCTCTCCTAGTAGCCACCCTTGTAGTTGTAGAATTTGTTCAGTGGCCTTGGTTCAGTAAATCTGAAATAGGTCTAGGTTGATATAAGCTCTTTCTCAGTATGATCTCTCAAAACTAATAGGGTCCATGCTAAACAAATCAAATAAAATAAGCAAACAAAAAAAAGAAAATATTCACTTATGGATTAAGAATTCAAGCCCCCAAAGGGCCCTTTCTCCTAAGCAGGCATCCTATCTTTAGGGGTGAGAACTCCCTAGGAATTGCTCGACTACTGAGTTGAGATAAGTCCCCGTCAAGACTCTCTCAGTCACCCTTATGTTGGGTTCAATTTATTTTTCCATAGACAGGTTGCCCTGATAATCATTTTGCTTTAGAAGATGTAAGCCTACGACGCATTCTTTCTAGCATGATTGTCATAAATTGACGGGAAGCCCTAGGTCAGGTTCAATTTGTAGCCCAAAGCAATCGATCACCCCAGTGGACTTTTGTAGTGGAAGATGTGAGTCCCCATGCTTTCTTCCCCGAATTGTCCATTACAAACTGAAAGGCACTTCTTTGGTTGGATAGTTCTCCCCTCAGCCGGGAAGCTACTCCCTTTGGATTAGTAAATCTAAGATAGGTCTATGCTGATTTAGCTTCTTCTCAGTGTGATCCCTTGCAAACTAATGAAATCCATCAAAAATAATTAAAAAATGAAATTAATCTTGACTATCTTTGAGCTGATTTAAGTCCCCCAATGGCATTCACTCAATAGCCAGCCCTAGGTCGGGTTCGATTTGTTGTGCAAGCAATCGATCACCCCAGTGGTTCCTTATTTTAAAAGATGTGAGTCCCCACATTTTCTTCTTAAACTTGACCATTGCAAATCAAAAGGCACCCCTTTGGTTGGTTAGTCCTACTATGTGGTTGTAAACTACTCCCTTTTGATTGATAAATCTGAGCTAGACTAAGGCTACATGGCCCCTACTCAATGCAGTCCATCGCAAATTGATGGGATCCATCAAAAATAAATAAAAAATGGAATTAATCTTGACTTTCTTTGAGCTGATTTAAGTCCCTAGTAGCATTCACTCAATAGTCAGCCCTAGGTTGGGTTCAATTTATTGTGCAAGCAACTGATCACCCTAGTGGTTCCTTATTTTGGAAGATGTGAGTCCCTGCCTTTCTTCTTAAAATTGACCATTACAAACTGAAAGGCAATCTCTTTGGTTGGATAGTCCTACTATGTGGTTGGTAGACTACCCCTTTGGATTGGTAAATCTATATTAGACCAAGGCCTTCATGGCTCCTACTCAATGTAGTCCATCAAAATTGATGGGATCCATAAAAAATAATTTAAATTAAAATTAATTTTGACTATCTTTGAGCTGATTTAAGTCCCCCATTGGCATTTACTCAATAGTCACCATAAGTTAGGTTCAATCCGTTGCCTCGTCAATGGATCACCCCAGCAACTAATCTCTACTTTGGAGGATGTAAATCTACTATATTTTCTTCCTAGTATAACTGCTGCACACCAAAGGCATTCCTTTGGTTGGCTTGTCCTACTATGTGTTTGTAGACTACCCCTTTGGTTTGATAAATCTGAGTTAGGCCTAGGCCTACATGGCCCCTACTCAGTGCGATCTATCGCAAACCAATGGTCCATCTTAAAATCTAAAAATTTAATCTAAAACAAATTCAACACTCATCTCTCAATGGAGTCAAAAAAATCCAATCAATCTCCCCCAATGGAGTTAAATAATCAAACAATCAAAATTAAATCAAACAACTAATCAAAACAAATCCAATCAATCTCCCCAATGGAGTCAAAACAAAAATAATCTAATAATCAAATCAAAATAATCAATCAAATCAATCAGCTTCTACTCAGCGAGATGCAAATCTTTTTAGTTCTCCCAGTGGATCTCGAATTCTAATCCCTCAGCGGATTTCATAACCTCTTCTCCTTAGTGGATGACTTGAACTTACTCCCCTAGTGGAGAGTTCACTTCTTCATCCCTACTGGAACACCAAATCCTAAATTAACAAAATCAAATCAATTTCTCCCCAATGAGACTCAAATCAAACCAAACCTCTCATCCCCCTGTGGATGACTTAAACCTGCTTCCCTGTGGAAGGTTCACATACTCAATCCCTAGTGGATTCCTCCTTCACTCTCTTATGTTGTTGACATGAGTAGAGTCACATTACACTAAGCTCTTGATTCCTTCTACACCTTCGATTGGGAGTAGATCATTTTATTAGTTCTTGTGATCATTCGATATTGTTGATCTTCTTGGTCAACACCAATACGTGCGGTGTACCTTGTCAATCACACCACACCTATTGGGTGCACTTTGTTGACCTCATTTTTAGGATGAGATCTCAACCTTTCCATCTTAAACATAGGACTCCTCTTTCATAATAAGAGTTCCTTAGTCTTAAAACACTTCTAGTGATTAGGTGAACACTTAACCTAACCCTAGAGACTTAGAAGAGTTGGCCATAGGATAGGTCATGCTTTAGGGCTGTTAGGAAAACTTGCCTACCCTATAGCTTGAACCAAATCCTCACTTCCTTCTTTCAAGTCAAACTCCAAAATCAAATCAACTTCAAAATTAAATACCCAAAATGAAATTCAAATCAACTTCAAACTCAAATCAATTCCAACTTAATTTATTTTCTCAAATCCAAATCAACTTCAAAATCAACTTCAAACTTCAAATCCAAATCATCTTCAAACTCAAACCAATTCCAAACCAAATATCAAATGAATTTCAACTTAATTGATTTTATCAAATGTTAAATCAATTTTAATGGATTTTCAAATCATTAATCAATTCCAAATGATTGAAATCCATGATCAATTCTAAATCCAAAATCTTCCCTAAGCCATTTTGATTTCATCTTATGGACTTAGCTCAAATCAAATCCAAATCATCCCAAATTGAAGAGATTTTCTCATAACCCATTTATATTCTCATTTATATTCACAAATATAAATAAAATATAAATTCAAATAACCAAAACTAAATTTAAAACTCAAATCCAAATCTAATCAAAATACAACCTAAACTCTTTTCAAGTTAAATTCTTGAACTTAACCAAATCAACCTCAAATCAATCCAAACCCTTGGATTTTCTTCATGATTCAATCAATCCTTTAATCATGAATCCAAATATAAACATAAACTTCAAACATCAAACCAAAACTAAAATTAAAAATCAAACCCAAATCAAATTCATGTTCATCCTTTGGACTTAAAATTATCAAATGAATCAAAACTTATTTGACTTCAAATCACTTGTAAATGGATTTATATTTTAATCATAAGTCCATATGTAAGTTCAATCAAACTTGAATAAAGCCTTGATCAAGTCAATTGACAAACTTAGGCTCACTTGACCCAAAGTGACCTAAAGTATTCCTTTTAAGCTAAATTCTAATCTTAGCCAAATTGGATTGAACTAAGCCCCAAAGTGACCTAAAGTACCATTTTGAGCTAAATTCTTATCCTATCCATATTGGATTGAACTAAGCCCATCTAAGCCTTACATTGTGAGAAAAAATCATCAAAAGATGATCGATCACTCAAATTAGGTAAAATTAAGTCAAACCTAACTATAGCGATAACCCTATCAAGCAAGTTCATAGACATGGGATTAGAAATTGATCAACAGGTCATTTCTGAAGTCAAGAACTGATCGGTCTTTTATCGTGGAAGAAAAATACACCGGTTAGCGGTCGTGTTAAAAAAATGATTGGCCAAATTCGCATATGCATCAATTTCATGGACTTAAATTAGGCATGTCCTAAGGATGAATTCTCACTTCATATACTAGAGTTAATGGTGGACATTGCCTCATCTCATGCAGTATTATCCTTCATGGATGGGTCATCTGGTTACAACCAAATCAAGATGGCCCCTGAGGATGAAAGAAACACTACTTTTCAAACCCGATCAGAATCTATTGTTATAAGGTCATGCCTTTCAAACTTAAAAATGTAGGTGCCATATACCAGCTGGCCATGACTAAGCTCTTCAAAGAACTCATTCATCATCAAGTTGAATGCTATGTTGATGATCTAGTAGTCAAAAGTAAAGAAAAGAAAGACCATCTCTTTGACTTGAGAGTTTTTGAATTAAGACAATATAACCTCAAAATGAATGAAGTGTGCATGAGTAGTGGAAATTCCTTGGGTTTGTTGTCCGAATAGACATAGATCCAAAAAAGATCAAAGCTATCTTAGAAATACCACCTCCTAAAAGTTTAACTCAACTTAGATCATTTCAAGGGTGGTTGATGTATCTAAGACACTTTATCTCCAATCTATCCGAGAGATGCAAGCTAGTTTTAGCATTTGTCAAAAAAGATGCCAAGTTCAAGTGGGATGACAAGTGTCAGCATGCTTTTGAAGACATCAAGCAGTATTTAGTGAAGCCACTAGTTCTAGCAGCCCTTATCCCGGGCACCACTTATTCTCTACACTGCTGCATTGGATGACTCCCTTGGCACTTTATTGGCTCAAACCAATGACAAAGAGAAGGAGAATGTTCTCTATTGTCTTAGCCATCATCTGATCCATGCTAAAACAAACTACCCACCTATTGAGAAATATTGCCTAGTTTTAATCTTTGCATCCCAAAAGCTACATCACTATATGCTTTCTCATAAGGTGAACTTAATTTTAAGAATTAATCCACTACAGTATCTCATGACACTATCGATGTTATCTGGATGGTTGGCACGATGGTCCATGATTGTCTCATAGTTTGATATCATATTTGTACCCCTCAGTGTGATAAAAGGATTTACATTAGCAGATTTTTTTGCAGCACACACACTTCCTGCTAATTCCCTGCTTAGTAATGATCTCTCCGATGAACAAATCATAAACTTAGGGGAGGTTGACAGTCACTATTGGGAGATGTATTTTGATAGTGTGGATTTCTTTCACAAAGGAGAAGATCCATGATCTACTCTTCTAGGAAAGGTAGGGGTAGGAATAATTCTCTGAACTCTAGACCGTGATGTGATGAGATTCTCATACTATCTCTCTAATCCATGCACCAATAATGAAGTTGAGTATGAGGCTTTGATTGTCGGTTTGGAGTTAGCCATTACAGTGTGTGTCAAGTGTATTAACATCTATGGGAATTCTCAACTGGTTATCAACCAGATTGTTGGGTCCTATAAGTTCTAAAACCTAAGCTTCATCACTAGCACGAGTATATCATGAAGTTGTTGGCCCAAATCCCTGAGGTCACCATCTACAAGGTTCCTCGAGCTAAGAATGCAATAGTGAATTCTTTGGCCAAACTTGCCAAGGAATTGGCATGTCTGGAAGATGAGTCCATTCCAATAAGGATCCAAAATAGACTAGTCCTATCCCTTATTGACGCTGAACTCCTCGAGAGATTATCTCTTGAAGGGGAGGTTATCGTTGCCAATAAAGATGATGAGCTGGATTGGAGGCAACCATTCATGGATTATTTGAATACAGATAAACTACCTCAAGAGAAATCAGAAGCCCATCAGATGAAGTAGAGAGCTCTCTCTTATGCTCTCATGGATGGCAACCTTATACCGACGGTCTTTCGATCAAATGTGGTTACACTATTGAGATAAACACGAAGCTCATAAGATCATGACATAGATACATTCAGGTCTATGTGGAGTGCATCAATCCAGTTCAAAGATGAAAGCAAAGATTAAAAGACTAGGATACTACTGGCCTTCTATGATTATAGACTATATGGATGTAGCTAGGAGATGCCACCAATGTCAGGTATACGGTGTGGTCCTACATCAACCACCCAATGTTCTACATCCTACATTGGCCTCATGGTCATTTGAGTGTTGGGGTACCGACATAGTGAGTCCTATCGATCCTCCTTCTTCCAAGGGTCAATGATTCATCTTAGCTATCACTGACTACTTTTCCAAGTGGGCGGAGGTAGTCCCACTCAGAGAGGTCACAGCTCAGCATGTGCTCCAGTTTTTCAGAAACCATATCGTATATAGGTTCAGGGTACCTCTACAAATTATATCTGATAATGATACTACATTCAAGAGCACCAAGTTCAATAGCTTCACTAAGAGGCATAATATAGATTGGAGATACTCCACCATCTACTATCCCAAGGTAAATGGCCTAACAGAAGCATTTAATAAAACTCTCATCCAGATACAAAAGAAGACACTCGATGATAAGCGGCATAAATGGAAAGCTTTATGGGCATATCACCACATATAGAACTCCAACTCAGTATACCCCATTCTCCTTAGTGTATCGGTCTGAAGTTATTCTACCAAAGTTCAACTTTCATCACTAAGGATAGCAATTGGTAGTAAAATCACTACAGAGCTGAATGTGAGGTTACAATTATAAGAGCTTGAATGTTTAGAGGGGAGATGCCTACGGGCATGCTAGAACCTCAAGTTATACAAAGTCAAAATGATTCAAGCTCACAATAAGCTGGTCCACCTTAGTGCTTTTCAAGTAGGAGAACTTATTTTAGTTCTAAGGAGACCAATTATTTCTCATCAAAAGATGGGAGAAAGTTTGAACCCACTTGGGAAGGCCCTTTTACCATAAAGAAGGCTACCAAGGAGGATCTTATTAACTCATTGATTATAAAGGGGAACACCCAATGATTCTAATTAATGGGCTCTATTTGAAGAAATATTACCTATAAAATCATGGCTGAAAATAATTATTATCAAAAGTTTCATTCTAACTCATCAAGACATTCTCTTCTTTCGAAGCATTATTTGCTTTTTTGCGAATCCACCGTGATGTGTTTAGGGTAGGTGTAAGAGAACCCAAGCAACATCTTATCCCTCTTTCACAATACGAACACAAATTAAATGCAATTCCCCAGCTCTACTGGAAAGGTGTGAGAGAACCCAAGAAGTATCCTATTTCGACTAGCACAATTAAGTCAGGTGTAAGAGAACCCAAGCGGCATTCTTTCTTGGTGGAATCTTAATTTCTATTCATGGCACCATTTCATCAATTCCCCAGTGCTACTATAGTAGGTGTAATAAAACCCAAGAGGCATCCTATTTTGACTAGCACAACTAAGTTAAGTGTAAGATAATCCAAGAAGCATCCTTTCTTAGTGGGATCATAACTATCATTTGTGGCACCATTTTATCAAATTTTAAGTGTATTTTAGGATAGGTGTGAGAGAACTCAAGCGGCATCCTGTCCTCCTTTAACGCAAACACAAACATAAAAAAATACAAATCTTTTATTTCAAGCTATTTTGATGTGGGAGCAAGCCCCGTGTGGCACTCACTCATTGCTGCTCTAGGTTAGACTAACATGCTACTTTGCTAGTATGTTACCCTAGTGGTCATTTTTTTGGCAGATGTGAGTCCCCATGCTTTCTTCCTGACTTAACCATTGCAAACCGATGGGTGTCTTATTAGTTTGATAGGTCTCATTGAGCAGCTAGTAAGCTACCTCATGTCGACTTTATTTAAGAATACGTAAGTCTACACGCTTCCTTCTTGAACTAGCCATCATACATAAACTAAGTCGAGTATATCTGAGATTTAGGATAAGTTTCCCAGTGGCATTCACTCAGTAGTCGCCCTAGGTCAGATAGCACCTATCGAGCTAAAGATAGACTATCCTGACAATCAATCATGGAGGATGTCCCCGATGCTTTCTTCCTAGGCGATTGTTGTAAACACTTTTAGGTTGGTTGATGTATCGATAGTGACTCACCTGGTGGATACACCACTCTTGGCAGATGTGAGCCCTTATACTTTCTCCTTAAGTTGGCCACTGAATACCTATAGATATTATCATCTTCAGGGTCTTGGATAAAGCCCTTAGTGGCCCCTTCCCCTATGGGCACTCTATTTGGATCACGTCCATTGTGATCCCATTTAGATACTACCCAAGTTACTCTTGGATTGGACAGTCTCCCTTTCTTAGTAGCCACCCCTATGATTGGAGAATTTATTCATCAGATGTGCAGACTCTCCCTTAGTTCATTAAATCTGAGATAGGTCTAGGAAGATATAAGTTCCTCCTCAATATGATCCCTCATAAACCAACATGGTCCATGATAAACAAACAAATAAATAAATAAATTTATTCTCTTTTGGATTAGGAATTCAAGCCCCAAGAGCATTTCCCATGCATCCTATTTTAGGGCAAAAACTCCCTATAGGAATTGCCTGACTACGCTCGGGTTGAGATAAGTCCCTGGGTCGACACTCTCTTCATAGTCACCCTTAGGTCAGGTTCAATCTATTTTGTCACAAATAGGTTACCTCGTCAGTCATTTTGCTTTGGAAGATGTAAGCCTACTATGCATTCTTTCTAGCATAACTATCATAAACTGATGGGCAGCCTTAGGTCAGGTTGACATGTTACCTTGCTAATATGTTGCCCAACTATTCTTTTATTCAGGAAAGATGTGAGTCTCCATGATTTCTTTCCTGAATTAACCACTATAAATCAAAAGGCACCCCTTTGGTTGGATAGTTCTCCCCTCGATCGGGAAGCCACTCTTTTTGGATCGATGCATCACAGTTAGGTTAAATTAATATAGCTGCCTTACCTGTAGTTCATCCTGTGATGGGATCCATCAAAAATAATTAACAAATAAAATTAATCTTGACTATCTTTGAGTTGATCTAAGTCCCCCAGCGGTATTCACTCAATAGTTAGCCCTAGGTTGGGTTCTATCTGTTATCTTGCCAACAGATTACCACAGTAACTAGTCTCTACTTTGGAGGGTGTAAGTATACTACGCTTTCTTCCTAGTAGAGTTGCTGCATACCGAAAGACATCCCTTTGGTTGGCTAGTCCTACTATGTGTTTAGTAGACTACCCCTTTGGATTAGTAAATCTGAGTTAGGCCTTGGCCTCCGTGGCTTCTACTTAGTGCAATCCATCGTAAACCAACAGGGTGGTTCATCACAAAATTAAAACATAATAAAATTAAATTAAATTCAACCCTCTTCCTCAGCAAAACTTAAATAAATCTTTTTCTCCTCAGTGAGACTCATGTCAAATCAAACCTCTCATCCCCTTGTGGACGACTTGAACCTACTTCCCTAGTGGAAGGTTCATACTCTATCCCTTAGTGGATTCCTTCCCTCTCTTATGTCTTGGGCATAAGTAGAGCCACATTGCCTTAAGCTCTGGATTCTTTCTACACACTTGGGTTAGGGATAGATTATTTACATTGTGCTTGTGATCTCGGTGTTGTTGATGGTTTGGTCCAACACCAATATATCTTGGTGTTCCTTATTAGTCACACCACACCTGTGGGCACCCTTTGTTGACCTCATTTTTTAGGATGAGCTCTTAGCGCCTCCATCTTAGACATATGACTCCTCTTAGATTTTAAGTGTTTTCCTTAAGATATCTTAAGTGATTAGGTGGACACTCAACCCAGTGATTGGGTGGACAACTAGACTTAGAAGAGGAGGAATTAGTCAGGAATAGGTTATGCCTTAGGGGTGTTAAAAAAATTTGCCTACCCTTAGCTTGAACCATTCCTCACTTTCCTTCCTTCAAGTCAAACTCTAAATCAATCTTGTTTGATTCCCTCCCAAACTCAAATCAAATTCATGATTGAAATCCCCGAATGAAATTCCTAAGTCTAAAATCCTTCTTAAGTCCTTAATCTTCTCTTAAGGACTTTGCCAAAATCATGATCAAAATCAAATAAAACTCATGATATTTTCTCATAACTCTTTTATATTCTCATTTATATTCACATATATAAATGAAATATAAATACAAATCAATCAAACCAAATTCAAAAATTCAAATCCCTACTCCAAAATTTCCTAAGTCCCTTAATTCCCTTCTTAATGGACTTAGCTAAAATCATAATCAAACCAAATCAAACACATGGGATTTTCTCATAACTCATTTATATTCGCATTTATATTCACATATATAAATGAAATATAAATTAAAACCCATCAAACCAAATTCAAAAAGAAATTTAAACTTCAAACTCCAAAATCATGATCAAATCCCTCTTAAATCCCTCTTAATGGACTTAGCCTAAATCATGATCAAATCACTTCAAATCCTTGAAATTTTCTCACGATCCATTTATATTCTCATTTATATTCACATATATAAATGAAATATAAATTCAAACAATCAAAACCAATTTCAAAAATTAAACTAAAATTCACTCAAATTCTAACCTAAGCCTTTCAAGTCAAAATCTTGAACTTAGCTAAATCAACTTCAAATCAAGCCAAACTATTGATTTTCCTTCATGATTCAATCAACCTACAATCATGAATTCATATATAATACAAACTTCAATCACAATCTAACCAAAATCAATCTAATTCAAAAATCAAGCAAAATCTTATTCCATATTTGAATATGAAATTGTCAAATGAATCAAAACTCATTTGACTTCAAATACTGCAAATGGATTTATATTTCAATCATAAGTCCATTTACAAGTTCAATCAAACTCAATCCGACTTTGACCAAGCCATTTTGACCCACTTAGGCTTGTTAAGTGACCCAAAGTGACCTACTTATGGGCAAATTCTAATCCTAACCAAATTGGATTGAACCAAAACTCACCTATGTCTCTCATCATGATCATCATGAGATGATCAATCAACTAAATTGGGTCAAACCAAGTCAAAACCTAAGGGTTGACCAAGTCAACACTTAATGAAACATACATAGCCAAAATCCACTATAGGCCAAAATTAGTGATCATTGATCTAAGTTTATTCATGGAACTATGTTTGAACTTGACCAGTCAACATTTGAGACTAACCTAGCCTAATTTGACTTGACCCAAGTTGACCCAACTTGACCTAAGAGTCAAAATATGTCAAAACTTGATCTATACCAATGAGTCAAGTTCATTCCAAATCACTTGTAGACTTGTGACCAAGCCTAATTAGCCAATTAACTAGTTCTTCTGATGACTTGACTGACATGTTGAGCCAAATTAAAACTAATCAAAATGATTGGAAAAAGACACCAATTCCTCCATATAACCTAAACCTAAACCTACCCACCACAAAATGGGTCAAATGGAGTCAAATTGGTCAATTGACGACCATATATGACCCATTTCAAAGGCCAAATTCAAACCAAATTGAATCAAACCAAAGCCACCAAAACATTTCAAATGGTCATATGAACTTGACCCTTAGTTTGACCTAATTTGACCAATTGGTCAACTTGACCCAAGTTGACCCATTTTGAATGGGTCAACAGCCCAAACCTTATCAAATGAACTCCAAATCCAATGAAACTTGGCCAAACCTATTTTATCCACATACCAAACATATTCAAATTGAAAAATAAACCAAATGACCATCTTACCCCTAGGCCATAGAACACATTTTAGTCTAAACCTTGGGTAATTTGGTCAAGCCCTCTTCATATCAACTTGATACCTTCCTAATAGCTCAAGTGGACCTAATGAAGAGTGGTGCACCTAACCCAATGGGTTTGGTCAGCAAATGGACCCAAGCTAAGCGACCCCCCTAGCTCAAATTGGCTAATTCAAAATCCTCCTCCCACTCAATTTGAAGCACATGGGAGGTTACCAATCCTCAAGATCTCCGTGACCATGTGCAAAGATAGCCTAAACAACCCCAGCCCTCTATGTGGTCAGGTTGGATCAAATAGGCAAGCTAAGACTCGGTTGTCCGATTTCAATAGGGGGAGATATACTCCCCCTAATTTAATTTGAATTCATCATCCTCACATTTGATTGAGCACTAGAGAGTGTTAGGAGCCATTAGAGAGCATTCCTAAGCTTTTTGGGATGGATTTGAGATAGCCTTTTGTCAATTTACTTCAAGAGAAAATATAGGAGCTCATATGAATTCCCATCTTCCTCCTCACTCAAAACTACTCCAATTCCCTTTGCACACTCCCTCAAGGGATCAAGTCGAGTGCACCTAAGCATTCTCTTAAGTTCCCAAAGTAAGGAGGAGGTGGGTGGATCAAAACATAAAGGTGAGCAAGTGGTGTTGGTCCATAGAGATATACTCAGCGAGGCTTGAAACTTTCAACAGGGCTTTGTCTCCACTAGATGAAGCTACCTCATCAAGCTCAAAAATTGATGATCACCTCTGACGAGGTATGGAATTTTTCGACCACTTAGCTTAGGAGGTGTTGGTCCTTTGTGAAAGAAATGTTCATGGCATGTAAAATCCACCATTGGATAGGTTTGTAGTTATGCTTAGATGGTGTGAGTACAATCTCATTTCAATCCAAGCTCAATCAAGCTTGGATCTTCCCTTAGATCATGGATGGTCTCTATTGATTCTCAAGAAAGAATTGGGGTGATCTTGGCTGTCCATTCGCACTTTTTGGATGGACGATTGAGATTAACCGCACATTTTATAATTGATTTATCCCTTTTAAAATTGTGAGATGATCCCTGGCCATTCAATCCTTGATCAAACGGCAGGGATCAAGCGATCTACGCCCTTGGAAGGATTTAGCTCATGGCATAGCTCGTGTGATGCTGTTGTGTGAGTGGAATTAGGGATTTAATTAAGTTTTAATTAATCTTCTAACCTTCAAAAATTCATATCTCCTTCAATAAAATTCAGAAAAATATGAGGTAAATTTCTATAGAAAGATAATTCAACCTAGAATATTTTAAAAATAATTTCAATGGATTTTGATTATACTTTTCTCTAATTTTGGGTTTTAATGAAAATCTTATTGTACTAATTACTTCTTAATTAATCCTCTGATTATTCCCAAACTTCTTAAGTATGTTTTAGGGATAACTTCTCTCTCCCCTAATTTTCTTGGGATTTATTGAAGGCTTAATTGGGAGAATTATAAATGTGTTTCTTAATTACTCCTTTAATCTAATTAATGATAATTAATTTTTAGATTAGTGTTTTAATATCCTATTATAGTTGATTAAGGTTAGATCTAGTGAATAGAAGATTTAGAGAATGATTTTGGGGTATTTCGCCTAAGTTATTCCCTAAATCCCATTTCCTTTTCTTAATCCTCTCTTAATTAAGGGTTAATTCATTAATTATTCTCTTAATTAATTTCTAAAAATTAAAAAAAAAACTTTCATAACTTAATTAATCTACTTTGGGTAGATGCTTAGGTGTTGAATAGCCTAAGTTCAATTAAGTAAATCAAAACCCAATTCATATGTGTGAAGGGGTGTTTTGAAATTACTTAAGCTAAACCCCTTTGCTTAATTAATCATTAATCATGAACAAAATTGCATTAGGCCCTTTTCTGCTTAGGTGCATTGTAAGTTTAAATTCCTTGTGAGTTTTTATGCCATCTCATTGGCTCATAATTACTTGGTTAACTATGATAAGGTGGTGTATGTAAGGGTTAATTAATTTGCTTAATTCATACATTAACCTAATTAATATATAAAAATGAATCTAATCATCTAAAAATTAAGCAAAAATATAAAACACATGTGAGAGTGGGTTAGGAACAGAAAACTCAAATCATATTTTCAAAATTAAATCAAACTTAAAACTAAACAAAAATCACATTGAATATACTTTGATTTATTTTAGGTTTCTTTTTTCATAAGATTGTCTTTAAGATTTAATTGAAGTGAATGTGTTTACATGCTTTCATTGCTTTTATTCTTTCCCCAACATGTTGAATTTGTATGTCATATGATTTCATGCATTAATATTTTTAAAAATTTAAATTTAATATGAAAATGTTTACTTTATGTCAAATTTGCATGTATTGGAAAAAGTAATAATATGAGTGGCTATTATCACTATTAAATTCAAATTATTTTCAAAACATATGAATCAAATGCCTAAAAATAAAAGTGTGCTACTTATATTTTTATTATAAGCTTGCATGTGAGAGAATATAAGAATGTTCTTAGCATAGGTTTCCCTTCTCTTTTATTTTAGTATAGTTTTAAATAGGAGTTGATAGGATGTATGGTTCATTTGAAAAGAACCCAACACTTGCCCAATTCTACATACTATTCATTTCTATACTATCACTTAGGAAGGTTACCTATGCTTGCATATGTAAATTTCATAAATAAAATAAATCAACTAATACAACTTTTACATTCTTTCTTTTCAATTTATTTCTTTTGTACATATGTTTGTATTTAAGGAAAGTTGTATATTAGTCTGGACAACCCCGAGGTTGCAAGGCTTTAAGTAGTCCTAAGTAGGTCTGGTATCTTACACCTCTGGTTAACAATGGCGTTGTACTCACTTATGCCTTTCTTACTTTCATATGTGCATATGACAAATTGGATAAGAAACTCCTTTTTTTTACCTAATGAAAATCATGCATCATAAACTTCCAAATTTTCTTAAATGAATTACTTTGCATGCATCATAAAGTGTGTTAAATATTCTCATTTGTGTGTATATATTTGCTGAAGACTCATTCATATGCATGTTATACATGTTTGGAAAGAGATGAAGTGATGTATGTTTTGTGAATTTGATTTATTTTATTTAATCTTAAAATGCCTTTCTTTTTTAATAAGTTTTTTAGAGTTCATCTAAACTTAGGATTAATTAAAAGACTTAATCAAAATATTCACTAAATAAAACTTAAAATATGAATCTACTTTAGAAATTACTTTAAGTTAGGGAAGGAAAGAGAAGTCCTCTTCTTTTTCCCTCTCTTCAAAACTTAGTAATTAATTGTAGCATTCACGTGAACATAATCAAAACATGAAATAAAATTAACCCAAAATAATTAAACAACTTGAATCAAACCCTCCTCTAAGTTGAACACATTTTCATACTTAGAAAATTCTAACTTAAAGCCATAGCTAAGCATACCACACAAGCCTTCAGAACACACACATTAGCCTAAGTCACCACTTCTAACTTTAGGTTAGAGCAGTGCATTGTTTGATATTTGTTTTATTTTGTGATATATGTTTTAGACTAGATGTTAGGATGTATACTCATAGAATGAATGGTAGGGCGATCTTAGTCTAACCATTATTTTTGTAGGGGATTGTTCTTAAGGGGCGCTATCATAAATAAAAATATAAAATACTTTTGCTTGCAGGTGATTATACCCCTAAGCATAATCATATAGGCCAAGTGGACTTAGTCACCCATGTGTGGGGTGATAAGTCCAATATACATGCTTGGGATTTGTGTGGTTTATTTTAGATAATCTCTATTTTGTTAGTGTTAGTTAGATTTTCATTCTTTTTCTTTTCATGTAAATTTGTGCAATTAGAATTTTGGAATGATTGTTATGGAGATTAAGATGAGAATTGGTCATAAGATTAAATCTTATGTACCATGTGAAGCTTTGGAGTATCCACCTTCCAACCATCCAAAAGAAGGAACCAAAGAAGAAAGGAGAAAAGGAAAAGAAAGAAGAAAAGAAGAAAAAAGAAATGAAGCAGAGAAGACCCCATAATGAATTCTTAATTATAATTTAATTCATTTATAATCCAGGTTGTATAAGGGTAGAGCTGCAATTTGTTATTTTTGGGTTTGTGGTGGTGCGATAACCTTTTATTCTTTTTGTGATTAGCTTTATTCATTGACTGATGATTTGTTTAGCTTTTGCATTAAGTGGCATCTTTTTTTAGTTTCTTCCTTGCTATATGTATGGCCTGGATGTGGATTAGGCTCTTAGGGAAAAATAAATTTTTTACCAAACTTAATAATTCAAAACTAAAAATAAAGAATTTATAACCTCACATAAAGCTTAGGTTTAAAATTAAGATAAAAGAATTAGCAACCCCTTAACTTGATGAGTATTTCTTTTACAATATCATGCATACAAATGCATCTTATTTCACTCTTAATTGGAGGGCTTCCACCTTTACCAGAGAAACTTGGCCTAACCTTTGAGATCCATTGTGGAAACACTCATCCTCCCTTCTTGCTAATTAAGGCCAATAACTTTATTTCTTATGCATTAGGCATATGAATCCTATTAGCCTGAGTCAAAATAATTGTCCAAAAATGAAAATAAAATAAAATCTGAATTGCATTAAATTTAGGTCATTTGAAGCATGTCCTTACAAGATCTAGTCTCTTTAGGGAGTGAGTTTAAGGACTTAGTCTTTTTCTAAATAAATAACAGCCTAGCTATCTTGCATAAGCATGATACTTTCCTACATGTATTTAAAATAGTAGGAGGAGTTAGTTGATAGCCACCTCCTGGCAGTTCTAAGTCCAAGCAGTCGGGTGGTTTGTTCTTTCTTGTGGAGACAAACCAAATACCCATTTTTGCCTTAGATTTAGGTTGTACTTTCGGCCCTCGCCAAAGCTCCCTAGATTTAGGTTCTGAGATTGCTTCTCCCCTTTATGGGCATAAGCATACATCCTTGCCTCTTAGGCATTTCCATAATCTTGTGTTATGGAATCATAAGTCCTAAATTTATAATGAAAAATGCAACTTAAATAAATTAAATCAATTTTAAAAATGTAAAGCCCAATAATAGGATAGTTTGAGATACTAACTAGGTTTCCTAGCATCGTGGACAGATCCTACTTATCTTTCTTTCATCTTTGATAATAACTCCATCTCTTTGATCAATCTCATTTGAACTTCAAAAATAAACTAATCGATTCATAGTCCTTTCCTATTAAAATCTTCGAAGACAATGATCATTTACCTTAATTGAGAGTATTCTTAAGGGATCCCGTCCCTTAGGATGTAATTAATTATGGGGGTTTGCCCTTGTAGGGAACTTAATAAACCCAGTTTAAAATAAACCTTTCTTTACTTTCCATATAAATTAGGGGAAGAATCTCTGGTACATATGTAGACCCATTGTCCTTAGGAGTCCTTATTGAGGTGATTAGTTCCATTAAAGGGTAGACTTCTATCTCCTGAGATAGTATACTATTCCTTGATGATGTACCTGATCGCTTGAATAAGCACATCTGTGGATCTGTGTAGCGTCCCAACCAACAGTCGTTATATTTCTATTTTCATTTATCCTCTTCAAAAAGGGGATAGATGAAGGCAGGAATATTTTCACCACAACAAAACATAAAATCAATCTAATGGTTTTAAAAATTAAACTAAAATAACACACCCACATGTGGGAGATGGGTTAGGACTAGCAAACCTTTTGACATTTCCTAAATTCAAATCAAACTCAAAACAAGATTAAAATTTTTTTTAAATAACTTTGATTCACTTTAAATGATCTTATTCCATAGGATTTTCTTTAGGAATTAATTAAGGTGAATGAAGTTACATACTTGCATCACTTTATTTCTTTCATAGCATGTTAAATTTTGTTTATCATATGAAATCATGCATTCATATCTTTTGAAAAATCAAATTAAAATGTAATATTTCCTTTATATCAAATTGCATGTTTTGGCTAAAGTAAGAATATGAATGACTATTATCATTACTAAACCCAATATTATTTTCAAAACCTATAAATCAAAGATTACAAATGAAAGGTATGCTACTTATAATTACTTATAAGCTTGCATGTGAGTATAACATAAGATGGCATTATGTGACTTTTCCTTCTCTTCTTGAAAGATAGAAATCATCTCCCTATGTGACTTATAAGCTTGCATGTGAGTATATATAACTGCTTGGGATTGTATGTGTGTTTAGCTAACACTTATTTTGTAGGTGTAGTTAGATTTACTTTTTCTACTTTTAATATAATTTTGCATTAAGAATTAAGATTAATGTTATGGAAAATTAGGATGGCATTGGATAGAAGGCTTTGTCCTGGGGTGCCATGTGATTCCTTGAAGTCCACCAAATCAGAGGGAAAAGAAGAAATGAAAAAGACATGAAAACTTGAAGATCCCCATAGCACTTATTTTTTTTATAAATTGTAATTATTCTTTCATATTTCCTGTTGTATAAGGGTAGAGCTCGGCTACCTATTTTCTCTTTTCGGGTTGTATGGCAATATCCGACCTCACCGACCTCTTATTCTTTTGCAATAGCTATAAAATTGATTGATGTTATGTTTAATTTGTGCATTAGACATGACATGCTTTTTTATAAATTCTTAAATGATTGATGCTTTAATGTGTGGCCTAGATTCGATTAGGCTCGTAGGATAAAAATAACTACCCAACTATAACTCATAACTAAAGATTTAAATAATTCATAACCTCACCATAAATCTTAGGCATTAAATAAGATAATTAAAAGATTTAATAATTTCTTAGCTGAATGGTTGAATGTTTTGTAACATGCATATCATATTATTTTATTCTTGAAATTAGGGGGTTTCCATCCTTGCATGATGGGCGAATTCTTGACCTGTGAGTGCAT
The DNA here is from genome assembly GCA_021442155.1 of Cymbidium sinense. Lineage (NCBI taxonomy): Eukaryota > Viridiplantae > Streptophyta > Magnoliopsida > Asparagales > Orchidaceae > Cymbidium > Cymbidium sinense. The sequence goes on from CM038216.1 coordinate 188,441,287, forward strand.
CCTTTGTAGTGGAAAACACCCATTTCTTGTTGATTTAGCCAACAATCTTATATCATCATGCATATAGGCATCAATATCCTAAAGCCTTTGTCAAAATGACTTGTCCAGAATGAAATGAAATATTAAAAGATTTGTATTTGTAGATTAAGTAATTGCTCCACTCATATTCTATTCTCTTAGGGAGTGGGTTTAAGGACTTTATTCTCTTTCTAAATTAATAATATCCCAACTATCTTACAATTTTATATGACCAGACCACATGATTTTAAAATTGTAGGAGGAGTTAGCTGGCGGCCACTCTAGGCGGTTATAAGCCCAATAGTCAGGTGGTTTATCCTCTCTTGTGGAGGTAGACCTTATGCCACCTTTGCTTAGATTTAGGTCTTATTTTAGCTTATGCTAAAGCTTCCTAGATTTAGGATTGAGGTAGTTGTTTTCTTCGAGCTACAAGCATAAATCCTCACCTCTGAGGTATTTCCATAACCTTGTGTTAGTGGATTATAAGCCCTAATAATCTAATAAAATTTAACTCTAACAAATAAATCTCTTCACTTTTAGAAACATAAAGCCAAATTATAGGGTAGATTTGGATGCTTACTAGGTTTTCTAGCATCATGAGCATTCCCTACTTATCTCCTTTGGCTTCCAAAATAAGTCTCTCCATTTGATCTATCCCGATTGATTTTCTAAATATAGCCAATCTCTTGATAGTCTAACCTTGAAATCATTGGAGATAATGATTGTCTACTTTAATCGAGAGTATTTCTAAGAAATTCACCTTTCTTAGGATGTAATTAACTATGTAAGCTTGCCTCCATTGGAAACTTTAGAACTTAGTTTAATATAAATCCCTGCTTTAATCATCCATGTAGAGCAAGGGAAAAATCTCTGGTATATTCGAAGACCAATCATATCTTAGGAGTCCTTATTAAGTGATTAAGTCCATTAAAGTGTGATGTATCTATCTTTTGAGATAATATATCATACCTCAATGTTATACCCAATCACTTCAATAGTACCCCCTACGATTTGTGTGGTGTCCCCCATACATCCAAAAAAAAATATCATGGGAAAAATTAGTCTCCTTAGAACTAAAATAAGCTCTCGTATTTGAAAAGCTCTAGGAGAGACCAACTTATTGTGAGCTTGAGTCATTTTGGTTTTGTACAACTTGAGATTTTGGCATGCCCATAAGCATCTCTCCTCCAAACCTTCAAGCACTTTTAACTGCAACTTGGCATTATGCTCCATTGTGATCTTGCTACCCATGACTATCCTTAGTGATGGGAGTTGGACTTCTAATGGTAGAATGACTTTAGACCCATACACTAAGGTGAAAGGGGTAGACTAAGTTGGAGTTATGTAGGTAGTATGGTAAGCTCACAAAGCTTCAACTAACTATCATGCCACTGTCATTTGATATTATCGTGTCTTCTTGAGTATCAGGATGAGAGTTTTGTTGAAGGCTTCTGCTAAGCCATTTGCTCTCAAATAGTAGATGGTAGAATATCTCTAATCTATGTTATGCCTCCGAGCAAAGTTGTTAATTTTGGTGCTCTTGAATGCAATACCATAATCGGATATAATTCGGTGAGGCACCGTAAATCTATATATGACATGGTTCTTGAAAAATTAGAGCATATGCTAAGTTGTGACCTATCTGAGTGGAATCACCTCCGCCCATTTGAAAAAAATAGTTGGTGGCAGTTAGGATGAACTGATGACCCTTGGAAGAAGGAGGATCGATCGAACCCACTATGTCAGTACCCCCAACACTCGAATGGCCATGAGACTAGTCTTGGGTGTAGAATGTTGGGTGATTTATGTAAGACCACTCCATGTACTTGACATTGATGGCATCGCCTAGCTACATTCATGCAATCGGTGATCATTGATGGTTAATAATATCTGAGCCTCTTAATTTTGGCTTTCATCTTAGGATGGAATTGGTGAGCTCCACATAATCTTGAGTGCACCTCGATCATAATCTTATGGGCTTCATGCTTATCTAAACAACGTTATCACATATGATCGAAGGATTGCCAGTATAAGACACCATCAACGAGGGCGTAGGAAAGTTCCCTTTGCTTCATCTGATGTGTCTGTGACTTCTCTTGAGGTAGTTTACCTTTATTTAGGTAATCCATGAATGGTTGCCTCCAATCCAGCTCCTCGTCCTTCTTGGCAATGGCAACCTCCCCTTTAAGAGAGTATTTTTTGATGAGTTCAATATCAATAAGAGGTAGGACATGCCTATTTTGGACATTTATTGATATGGACTCATCCTCCGCACATTCCAACTCCTTGAAAAGTTTGGCTAAAGTATCTATTATGGTATTTTCTCCTCGAGGAATCTTATAAATGTTGACCTCTAGGATTTGGGCCAACAACTCCATTATATACTTATGATAGTGATGGAGCTTAGGCTTTAGAACTTTATAAGACCCAACAATTTGGTTGGCCACTAATTAGGAATCCTTAATGATGTTGATGTTCTAGATGCTTAGTGAGATGGCTAACTCCAAACCAGCAATCAGAGCCTCAAATTCAGCTTTGTTGTTGGTACATAGATCAGATATATGAGAATCTCATCATATCATGGTCTGAAGTTAGGAGAACTATTTTTACCCCTACCTTACTTAAAAGAGTAGATGCTGATTCTTCTCCTCTTCGAGAAGAAGCCGCACCATTGAAGTACATCTCCCAACGGTAAATGCTGGTGTCCCCTAAGTTCATAATTTGTTCATCGGGGAGGTCATCAGCTAAGCGGAGAATCAATAGGAAGTGGGTGTGCTGCTAAGAAATTCACAAGTCCTTGTCCTTTCACTTGGAGGAGGGTACAAAAGTGATATCAAACTGTGATAGGATCATACACCAACGTGCTAACCGTCCGAATAGCATTAGTCGTGTCATGAGATATTGCAGTGGATTGATTCTAGAGATCAAGTTTACTTTATTAGAAAGTATGTAGTGTCATAGTTTTTGGGATGCAAAGATTAAAAAGACAATGCTTCTCAATGTGTGGATAATTTGCCTCAGTAGGGATTAGATGAAGGTTAAGATAATATAGTGTGTTTTCCTTCCCTTCATCATTGGTTTGGGCTAACAAAGCACCAAGGGAGTCATCTAATGCAGTAGTGTAAAGCATCAAGGGCTTTCCCGGGATATGGGCTGCTAAAACCGGTGGTGTCATCAGGTAGTGCTTGATGTCCTCGAAGGCATGCTAACACTTATCATCCCACTTGAACTTGGTATCCTTCTTGACAAGTGCTGAGAATGGCTGACATCTCCCTGATAGGTTGGATATAAAGCATCTTAGATATGCCACACCTTTAAATGATCCGAGTTGAGTTAAATTTTTGGGGGGGTGACATTTCTAATATTACTTTGATGTTCTCTGGATCAATTTTAATTCCATGGTGTCAGACAACAAACCCAAGGAATTTACCTAAAGTTACTTGAATGCACACTTCAAGTGATTCATTTTGAGGTTAAATTATCTTAACCATTCGAAAACAACTCTGACGTCAAAGAGATGGTCTTCCTTTTCTTTACTTTTGATCAAGAGATCATCAACATAGGGGCTTTCTTAATGCACACTTCTTTGCTAAATTATGAACACAAGATGAGTACCAATCAAAAGATAATTCTATTAAATCTTTATATATATCATCCTCAAGTTCTATATCACTTCTTGACTTGAGGATGATGCTCCAAGAAAGAACCTCTGAGTCTTCATATCTATGGATGACTTAGGGATTTCCTTAATTACCAAACCATCAAATTTTTAAGAGGAAAGTGGGGTTAGAGCTAAGGTTCCCAACTGGTGTCTAATATTTTCACATAGAGACTAAGATACACTTATGCTTTATTTTAGAGCCCGACTTCATCATTGTCTGGCTCAAGTGTCACCTCCAAAGGGATTTGTTGCCAGGAAGAGCTGGCTGGTGTGCTAACCATATAGGACTCATCCTCTGAACTAGATTCTAAGTCTATATGGATAATAGGTGTACTCCTAATAACTGGGATATATCTCTATTAGGTGACCAATAAGGAGGCTTCCACCCCTAAGAATGCATCTGGACTAGCCTCTTCCTCATCCTGGTGAAGGCCAGGTCATCCTCCCTACTTGTTCGAATAGAGTAAGGAACTATGGGTGAAATCTAATCTCATGCTCTACATCATCCCTTGAGTCTACTTCTCGCTCACTTTTATTTTTTTCTTTTTCCCATTTCCTTTTTTTCTTTTCTTTTTTTTTTTTCTTTTTTTTTCTTTTCTTTCTTTTGGTCTCACATGGGGATTTTGGCTAAGTTCACGAGAATATATTTTTTAGTTTTGAGGGAGGTAGTAAGCTGCATCCTCATATATTCTGACCTCATGTACTGAAAATTAATTGAGTCCTCCTTTGACATATATGATCCCACCTCTCATGAACTTTATGCACTGATGTTGAGAGGATAGAATTCATTATTCTCATATATCCACGGTCTCCTAAGCAAAGTATTGAAAGATGTATCTGAGTCTATGATGTGAAACTTGGCTTTAGTCTTCCAATCATCTATCTTTAATGGCAACACTATAGAGCCTAAGGCTCTCATCTTATTCATTGAATCATTTCAACATTATCCTCTCCTTTTGGAGTTTAGAGATGTCAATCCTCAAGTAGGCAAGGGTTCTTGGACTCATAATGTTAACTGATGCATCTGGATCAACTAGAACTCTGGATAGTCTGTATCTGCCAGCATCCACTATAATGTAAAAAGGGTGATTGTGCTCGATTGTCCTTAGAAGTAAGTATTCATTATTAAATTTAACTCCTAAGATGTCCTTCGAGTAGTATGCATCTTCTCCAATAGTGGTCAACTGGGCTAAACATATATCTAGATCAAGTAAGGCCTTGATTAGAGATTCTCTCATCTCTTTGGATAAGACAAGGGTGTCATATATGCTTAACCTAGCTAACAACTTTCTAAGATGAGCTAGGATGTTGTAATCAACTCTTGGTTGGTCCTCCACAAGCATATCCATAGGTGGAGCATCTTGCGGAGGGACTATGTGCTCACTAGAACTAATGACTTGTTCACCCTTATCCTGAGGTGCTACCTTAGGAGGTAGAACTTTGCCACTGCGTAGGTTGACTTCAGTGACTTCTTAAAATGATGAGATTGTGAAAAATTCTACTTGCTTATCAGGCATACATGTAGCTTCTCCTACGAGATCCTTAGAGTTAGATGACTCCAAGTCAATCTCAAGAAGTGAAACTAATTAATTTTGAGAAGAAAAGTCTAACTCTGAATCGGAAAGGAAAGGATCGACTGCTAAAGCTATTATTATAATTTAGACTCGGAGAGCTTTCTATAAGAATGAAATTAGGAGTATCAGAAGTAGATAAAATATAAGTGGAATCAGCTTTCTTCATTGATTTCTTTAATTTGGGTGGAGGTACATGATAGAAATCAAATAAAGTGAGCGGAGTAAGAAATTTGGTGCTCTTATCCACAGCTACAACACTCCTGCTAATAAAATAGGAGCTAGCTGAAGAAGTAGTAGCTACAAAGGTGGAGGGAGTGTTGGACTCAGATGGTGGTTGTGCTACTGGACTATCTCAAGCAAGTATGGTAGGTTGTTGCTTCTGCTAGGCTGCCACCCTCCTTGAGTTATCCTTTGTAATTAGCAAACCTTCATTGGTTTTAGAGGTTTGAGCTATTTCAGGCACCTTCAAGGAAAGCTTCTTGATCTTAGAAATAGTCTTTTTAGAGATATGAGATAAGGAGATATTCCAACTTTCTTTAGTCTTAAGAGGACCAAAAGTATCCCTAAGGATTACTCTAACAGAACTAGATGGTTGTTCTAATAAGTATTCCTTAGGGATAATTATGGCTCCTGACTTATAGCTATGCTCAAGCTAGTCCTTAAAAGTGATACAATCCTCTAAGACATGCCCTAACATGTGATGACAGGGGCAATAAATAGGATCATCACTCTTGCCCACTTCCTCTAGTAACTGAAAATCAGATTTTTCCAAGAGATTCTTGAATATTTTCTTGACTACCTCCCTCTTGAATGAATACAGCTTGTTCAATCTGTCGATAAGAGTAGGCAAAAAATAGCTACCTAGTGATGGATATGAATATCATTGCTGGATAGGCTATCATAGTAGTGGCAGTGGCTGTTGTGGCGGCTATGGTGGCCAGTATGACGGTCGAGGTGGTGGAAGAGGAGGTGGCAAAAGAGGCTGCTGAGCTCGTGGCCTCTCATACTAAACTCCAGCTAGTTGCTTCCCTCTGTACACTAACCTAACTGTCCCTGGCTTCTTCTCAAACACCTTATGTGGCTTGGGCCTAGATGATTGGTCTGAGAAGGATAATTATTTGGCTTCCTCTTGCAGGCTAGCTACATTGTTAACTAATTTCTCAAATATCTTGATAGTAAAGCCCTTAAGCATGAAGGCGACCAGGCCATGTATATTCTTGAGAAGAATCTCAATGGCATATTATTCAGATAGTTGTGATTCATATTTCATGCTCAGGTTGCGACTCCTAAAAATGTAATCAACAAGGGACTCATTGGGTTTCTATTTTTTCTACAATGAGGTCACCTACAATCACTCTCTACTGAGTTGCTGTGAATCTCTTGATGAAAAGATGCTCTAACTCAGTAAAGGTCTTCACTGAACCATTAGGCAGTTTGGTGTATCAATCAAATGCAACCCTGTTAAGGCGACAAAAAAAGAGGTGCATCACCATCGGCTTTGCAACACTCTAAAATGTGCAATGTGTTTCCATGGGTTTCACTACCATCAAAGATCTTGAAGGATGGTGGCACGAAACCCTCAGGGTATTGAACTATATCAAATTCCTCTAGGTAGGATCTACCCTTTGGAATGGATGAGCTCACCCTAGCTTGTGCCAGTGCTTCCCTCACCTATTGTTTCAACATATGCTTAATATCCTTCTCGTGCATGGAGGTGCTATTTGTGACCTTCTTACTCAAACTACTAGCATCATCATCTACGGGAGTGTTAGGATGATCTATGGTATGTACCAACTCCGGTCTATTGGAAACCATAGGAGAAGGTTATGAGACTTGAGCTGGGTTCTGCAATGCTAAGACCACTGCCACCAACTCTTCTGCCATCTTCTCCATCCTGCCTATATGATCATCCTTCTGCTTTTGCTAGTGTAGGAGGCATTGAGTTGAGTGAGAGGTGTCACCTTCCTCTACTACATCACCTTCCTGACTATGTTGATCCCATTGCAGGGATCCTCGGGTATCGACCATGTGGACTTCGACTGTGTTGTGCAACATGTCATCCTCATCGAAGTCGACCCTACCCTCATTCTAATCTAAGTGATCACTGTCAATAATATGTTTCTTGTAGTGCAGTAGTCCTATATGATATCATCTAAGGAATGATCATCTACCCTGCCTGGCTCTACCAAAACGTAAACTGGCTGGCAACTAACCATGAGACTATGCTCTATAGATTGTATGTACTGAATGCTCTATGCTAGTGCGGTGCACTCCCTGGCTAGTTTAACTACCTTGGGGACTATGTCAGTATCCTCTATCCTCTCTTCCTCCAACTACTATGAAGGTGGAGTGACCATGCCGCTTTTGGGTCGCCACTCTCTCCTAATCATGGCTAAAGTAGAAGGTGGAGCAAGGGAGCTTGATCTCACCTCAACGAGTGGAATGGATGGAATGGGATCCTTAGGCCATAGCTAGATCACCAAAAGAGAGGGTCTCTCTCTAAACTAGGGCTTATGCAGCTTGATGAAGACTATGGATGTTGGGACTTGGATTGGTGATGGTGGGTGGAGAGTGGAGCTATGTGATGGTAAGGACACCGACTGCCTCTCTGTTGGAGATCTCCTCCTCATTGGTGATCTTGATGAGAACTATGATAATGCGAATGATTGGCCCTAATAGGCCGTCTGAAAATCCATCAAGGTAGTCCGACTACTAGCATACCTCCTCTCTCGCTTACCAGCTTGGGAAGCAACTGTAGCCTTCGTGGCTCTCTCTCTGTGAATTTGACCCCTAATGCTCTTTGGGATCAAACTCCTCAAGTCATGTAGTAAGCCACTCAGAATCATGGGCCCTCACCCAAAAAGAATAGATAAGATGGCGTCCTCCTCCATCCCTAACGGTATCTCTCTACAAGTGGTGGGGATGATGCTACTGAACCTGTAGTAGTCTTCATCTCCTTGAAGCTGAGAGAGGGTGGAACCTACTAACACTCAGGAGTGGAGAGGTCTCATGAGGGGAACCCTCCGATGACATGAGATGCATCATCAACCTGCCTCGCCTCACGCTCATAATGTTTCTTGACCGTGCAATACTTATTATGGCACTGTGTCCTACTGAGTGAGGCAAAGCGATACTAGTACTAACCTCGAAGGTGGAAGAGACTACCTAACCTTCCCTTTCAGAGTAGGGGAACAACGGAGGTGGTGCTAGCCCTCAGCAAGCTAGACATGTCAATGAATTGAACTAGTGTTGAGCTGCGACATGGGTGGAACCATAGCCTTCCTCTTCAGTGAGGAAAACTCCGGATTCGATTGAACATCCAAATGAAGAAGTGGCTTCTTGTGTGCCACCTCCTCCTTGCCGATAATGGTGAGGGCTGGCCCATCACATGTGACTCTAACTGCCTCAAATCCATGTCTGAATAGGATCATATGTGTGGTGGTGGTGAGTATGGCCTAATCCAAGGCCAAATCCACACTAGAGGAAAAGGAGAAGATCACTTTGCCTGAGGACATGGCTGAAGACTAATCGTAGGAAGGGGAAAGAACTAGGCTAATATCTATGCATTTGTTGAAATAGAATTGAATTAGACCCTTATCTTGACCTGTTGATTTGAATTGTTGACTTTTGATTTGATTTTTGGAATTTGAACACACACTTAACAAATTTACGTATGCTAAGTGGGGTTCATTATATTGGAGAGATTTGGAGATTTGAAGAGAAACTTTGCCATAAGATTTTTAGTTTGATTTGGAACCCTCATTCAACAAATTTAGGTATGTTGAGTGGGGTTCAAATATTTTGCAGAGACCTTTGGAGATGTATTTGTTATTTATCTTTTGAATTTTGACTTAGCAAATTTAGGTATGCTAAGTGAGGTGTAATTATATGTTTGAAATTTTTTGAAAGGTTGTTATCTTTATGATTTGTTTGTTATTTGTTTGATATGTTGATGGTTTGATATCTTGATTTGATTTGAGAAGGAGAACTCTCATTTAACAGATATGGGTGTTAAATGAGGTTCAAACATGTGTTTTACATTTGTTTGCTTGATTTGATTTTGCAAAGGGGAACTCTTATTTAACAAATTTAGGTATGCCAAATGGAGTTCAAATATATGTTTGGTGTTTGTTGTTGGAAATGAGACTCATACTTAACAAATTTAAGTATGTTAAAATGAGACTCACTTATATGTTTTTTTAATTGATATGTGGTTTTGTCTTGATTTGAGGATTGAATTCTCATTTAACAAATATGGGTATGTTAAATGGAATTCAAAATGTGTGTTGTATATTTTGATTTTTAGTTTGATTTCGAAAATGGAACTCCCATTTAACAAATATGATATGTTAAATGGAGTTCAATTGTATTTTATCTATCTTAGTTTTGTTTTGATTTTGGAAAGGGAACCTTCTCTTAACAAATTTGGGCATGTTAAGTGATGTCCAAGTTATATATTGGTTATTTTGATTTTAGTTTGGAAAAGGGAATTCTCATTTAACAAAGTATGAATTTGTTAAATGGAGTTCAATTATATGTTGTTTATCTTGATTTTCTTTAGTTTTGAAAATGAATTTTTCATTTAACAAATATAGGTGTGTTAAATGGAGTTGGTTTTCTTTAAAAATATCCGGGTATATTTTTTTTTTTTTAAAAAAGGAATCCTCATTTAATAAATTCTTAAGTGTGCTAAATGGGATTGGTTAATTTCCTTTTGAAAGGAGTTTGAACATATTTATTTTAATTTTGAAAATAGGAACCCTCATTTAGCAAATTTGGGTATGCTAAATGAGTTTCAATTTTATTTGGAAAAGAGATTTGAAATATTTATATTTTATCTTATTAGACTTTGGCTTCAAGAGGATTTTCACTTAGTCAATTTAAGTGAAGTTCACATAATTTTATTTTAAAGATTTTGAAAATTTTATAAAAGATTTTATTTATTTTATTTTAGATTTTATTGGACTTTTGTCAAATATGAGATGAACCTTGCTTCACCAAACTAGTGGTAAGAGGTTACAAATTCTATTTGACTTATATTTTGTCATCTTCTTTATTTAATTAATTTGTTATTACCTATTAGGGGACCCAATAGGAAGCTTAGGACCTACATAGGAGTGAGGTCCTAAAACCTGAAGGATGCTGACTACTTTTGCTCAAGAATCAAATGAGCAAATGGCCAATGGAAAGAAGGATAATCTTGGGCTTATATAAAATATAAGTCCACTATTATGCTTGGAGATAATAATTGTCTACTAGAGATGGAGAGGGAAACTTTTTCCAGCAGAGTCACCAAAAAAATCGATAGTGTTTATTTTCGGATGTTAGGGGGACACCACGCAGATCGTAGAGGATACTTATTGAAGTGATCGGATGTGATATTGAGTCATGATGTGCTATCTTAAAAGATAGAGGCATCACCCTTCAATGGACCTAATCACCTAATGAACACTTTTAAGGCGTGATGGGTCTTCAAATATACCAAAGATTTTTCCCTTACTTTACATGGATGAATAAAATAGGGTTTATATTAAATCGAATTCTTAAGTTCCTTATGGAGGCAAGCCTCCATAGTTAATTATATCTTAGGGAATAAAATTTTCTAAGAATACTCTCAAATAAAGTAGACAATTATCATCTTTAAAGATTTCAAGGTTATACTATCAAAGGATTGTTATGTTTTAAAAATCAAGTGAGAAAGTTCAAGGAGAAGACTTATTTTTGGAATCCAAAGGGGGGAAGTAGGAAATCCTCATAATACTAGGAAGCCTACTGAGCATTTTAATATATCTATGATTGGGATTTGTATATTTCAAAGTGAGAAGATTTATATGTTTGAATTGAATTTTATTAGATTGCTAGGGCTTATAATCCGTCAACACAAGATTATAAAAATACCTAAGAGATGAGGATTTATGCTTGTAGCCTAAAGAAAATAACTATCTCAGATTCTAAATCTATGAGGCTTTAACACGAGCTAAGGCATGACCTAAATCTAAGTGACAGGTGGACATAAGCATTTATCTTTATAAGAGAGGATAAACCCATCCGAATTTTAGACTTATAACCTCCTGGAGTGGTCGCCAGCTAACTCCTCCTACAATTTTTAAAATTATGTAGTCTAATCTTATGAATTGTAAGATAACTAAGGTAGTTATTTAATTTGAAAGAGATAAAAGTTTTAAACCCACTCCCTAAGAGACTAGAGCATGAGTGGTATGAGCATATAACTTAATCTACAAATACAAAATCTTTTCATATTTTATTTCATTTTAGACAAGTCATTTTGACAAAGGCTTTGGAATTTTTGTATGCCTAAATGCATGATGAAATGGGTTATTGGCCAAATCAAAAAGAGAGTGTGAAGCTCTGTCAGTAGTGGTTGCTCTCATAGGTCAAGCGATCCATATGCATGTAAGGATGGAGGCCCTCATTTTGCAAAAGTGACTGAAGTTGCATGTATGATGTGAGACATACAACCATACAACTAAGGGGTTGCTAAATCTTTTAATTATCTTATTTATGTCCTAGGCTTTATGATAAAATTATGAGTTGCTTAAAATTTAGTTATGAGTGATTAGTTGGATAGAAAATTTATTTTATCCTAAGAGTCTATCATATCCAGGCCACACATTAAAGTATCAATCATAAGAAACTATGAAAAGCATGATATTTCTAATGTGCAGTTTAAACATAACATAACATCACTCAATTTATAAAACCAACATAAGAGAATAATAGGTCGGTGTGGTCGACCATCGCCATACAACACAAAAAGAGAAAATATGGGCAGCCGAGCTCTACCCTTATACAATCAAGAATATGAAAGAATAATTACAATTTAGAAATGAATACATGTTATAGGGGGGGTCATTCTTCATGTCTTTATTTTCTTGATTTGATTATGCATCTGTGGTATTTATTTTCAAATTTGTTTGTTTAGGTTTACATTTAGGGGGGACACAATGTAGATCTGAGGGTGTACTTATTATGGTGATCAGGTACGATATAAAAGAATAGTGTATTATCTTGAGAGATAGAAGTCACTACCCTACAATGAACCTAATCATCTAATAAGGACTCCTGAGGCATGATGAGTCTTCGAATGTACCAGAGATTTTTCTGCTACTTTATATGGATGAATGAAGTAGGGTTTATTTAAACCGACATGAAGTTCCTTATGGGGGCAAGCCCCCATCATTAATTACATTTTAAGGGAAGTGAATCCCTTAAGAATACTCTCGATTAAAGTAGGAGATTATTATCTCAAAAGAATTCAAAGATAGACTATCAATAAATAGGTTGTATTTGGAAAATCAAATGAGATAGATCAAAAGAAGAGATTTATTATCGAAGCCAAAAAGTGATAAGTATGGGATGCTCATTATACTAGGAGGCCTAGTGAGCATCCCAACTATCCTATAATTGAACTTTATATTTTTTAAAATTGAAGAGAGTTTATATATTTGAGTTATCATTTTATTAGAAATCTAGGACTTATGCTTCCATAATACAAGATTGTGGAAATGCCTAAGAGTGAAGGATTTATGATAATAGCTCCATAGAAAAATATCAACCTCAATTCTAAATCTAGGGAGCTTTGGCAAGAGCTAAAGCATGACCTAAATCTAAGGCAAACATGGGTACATTATTTACCTCCACAAGAGAGAGTAAATCACCCGATAATTTGACTTATTACTGCCTGGAATGGCAGCCAATTAACTCCCCCAACACTTTAAATCCATGTAGGCAAGTCTTATGCTTTGCAAGATGGCTGTTATTATTATTTAGAAAAGAAACTAAGTTCTTAAACTCACTCTCTAAGAGACTAGAGCATGAAAGGTATGAATAATGACTTAATCTAATGCAAATTTTATCAAATTTTGTTTAATTTTGGACTTTTTGTTTTGGCACAAGCTATAAGATTTTATATGCCTAAATGCATGTGAAATTGATTGTGGGCCAAATAAAAAGAGAAAGAGGTGTCTTTCCATCAAAGTCTCTCAAAGGTTAAGCCTTTATTATCTGACAAAGATGGAAGCCCTCTCTTAATTAGAGTGAAAAAATATGACATGCATGATATTAAACATACAACATCCAGCTAAGAGGTTTCTAAATCTTTTATTATCTTGATTTAATGCCTAGGCTTTTTGTGAGGTTATGAGTTATTTTAGAGAATTTAGTTATGAGTTGTTAATTTGGGTAGAAAGATTAATTTTTATTTTAAAATACTAAATGCATCCAGGCCATACAATAATCACCAATCATAAATAAACTATGAAGAGACATATTTTTTTATGCACAAGCTAAATAAAATATCAAATAATTTTATAAATCTATCATAAAGAATAAAAGGCCGATATGATCAGGTACTGCCGTACAACATGAAAAGAAATATGGTTAGCCGAGTTCTACCCTTATACAACCCATATTATAAAAGAATAGTTACAACTAGAAATGATGAATATTATGGGGGTCATCTTTCTTCATTTCCTCCTTTCTTCATTCTTCACTTGGTTTCTTTATTTCTTCTTTTCTTTGGCTTGATTTGATTTAGTTGGGCTTGCTCTAAAGGCATCACATGATACATAAAACTTGGTCTCATGACCAATACTTATCCTAATCCCCCATAACATTCATTCTAATCCTAATATAAAATTACATAAAAAGAAGGAAAGTAAATCTAGCTATACCTGTAAGACAAATGTTAGCTAAATACACCATACAATGCAAGCAGTTAAATGAATAATTTGGACTTAGCACCCCCACACATGGGTAACCAAGCCCACCTATCTTAACTTAGGTTATGCTTAGGGGCTAAGCAACCTGCACAGCAAGAGCATTTATATTTTATTGTAGCAGCCCCTTAAGCACAACCTCCTGCAAAAAATATGGTTAGGCTAATATCAGCCTAATATCTAGACTACCCACATACACCCTAACATCTAGTCTATAATATTACATCACAAAATAAGCATACATCAAACCATACACCGCCCTAACAAAAAGCTAGTAGTGGTGGCCTAATCTAATGTGTGTGTGTGTGTTAAGTGTTGTGTGGTATGCCCTAACTAGGCTTTAGGTTATAATTTGCTAAGTGTAAGAGGTTTAATTTATAAAGGTTTGGTTTCTCTTTAAGTGACTTAGTTGGTTTGAATATTTTATTTAGTGTTTTTTTTGTTTGATATGATCCACACTTAGCAACTAAGTGTTATAAAGAGAGAAAAGAGAGGAGACCTCTCTTTCACCCTTACCTTAAGTTATTTCTAAGGTAATTTAATTAGCTTAATTATCTTTAGTGAATGGATTATTATGTATTTTAATTAATCCTAAGTTTAGGTTTACATTAAATACACTCATTCAATAAGAGAGACATCTTAAGGTTAGTTGGAATGAATTACTATCACATAACACATGCTTATTTATTTCCTTCCATCATGTATATCATGCATATGATTAAATTCTAAACATAACTATACATTCAATTTATATTTTAGCCCACTTGAATGATGAATGTAAGTAAATATGTTTGGATTAATGTTTCCTTTGATTGAATGGTTTTATCATATTGATTTAAAGCTCCATCTAAATTCTTATGCAAAAGCATAAGGAAAGAACATTAAATCACATGGTTAATCAATTCAACTCAAATAAAGAAAGTATGAATGCATGCCTTTTTAATAGAAAAGGAGGGTTTTTATTCATTAACTAAGTACACATCCACATGTATAAAAGTTTTAAGTGAGTATGGCGCCATTGTTTTACACCAGGGGCATAAGGTACAAGACATACTTAGAGCTACTTAAAGCTTCGCAGCCTTAGAATGTCTAGACTAATATGTCACTTTTCTTAGATACATATGAATGCATAAACAACTATAAGAATAAGAAAATCCATGCAATAGTTGTATTTGATTTATTTGATTTATGATTCTTATTCATTAATCATATCACACATACATGTGTATAAGAGTTTTAAGTAAGTACAACATCATTATTCTACACTAGGGGTGTAAGGTACACCTACTTAGGGCTACTTAAAGCCTCATAGCCTTGGGATGTCCAAACTAATATACCACTTTTCTTATATACATATGCATGTATAAACAAACCATAAGAATGGGAAGTCATAAAAATAATGCATTTTTAACTTAATTAATTTATTTTGTGTAAATGAGTTAAAGTTCCATCTAAATTCTAATGTCCAAATGCATAAGAATGAAATCAAGTAGGTGCATCGCTATTGTTCTACACCAGGGGCGCAAGGTACAAGACCTACTTAGAACTACTTAAAGCCTCGCAACCCCGAGATGTCCAAACTAATATACCTGTTAACATTCTTACTTATACAAATCAACACATGAGTATAAGAAAGAGGCTTTACTTCATACACTAGATTTATATTCACTTGTATTTTCTATGTATATATGTAACTAGATTTAAAATATATGCATATTCAATCATTAGTGAACTTTTGAAAATATATTTGAGATTTAGTAATGATACTAGCCACACATATTTGTAATTTAAATCAACACATGCAAATTGACACAAACGAAATCATTTTTATTTGATTAATTTGAAAGATATGAATGCATGAGTACAAGTGGTATACAATATTTAGCATGATTGGAAGGAAATAAAATAACATAAACATGGATTTAATTCAAATCCAACTAATCCCTAAGAACAATCAAACTAAATAATGCTATTTAAAACAAACTAAAGTCCTTTAATGTCACTTCATTTTCATCTTTGACTTGATTTAAAAAATGTAAAGGAAGTTTGCTAATCCTAATCTCATTCCCCATGTGTAAGTTAATTTGGTTTAATGAAAAATAATTAGATCGATTTTTAGGTCTTGATTAGGTTAGGGTATGAATTAAGTGAATTAATTAACCCTTACCTACATCACCTTAAGTTAATTAACTAATTCATAATGAGCCAACATGATATGCAACCGCATGAAAAGTAAATTTACAATGCTCCTAAGAAATGAAGGGGCCTAATGCAATTGGCTCATGATTAATAATTAATTAGACTTAAGGCTCACTTAATTACTTTTATAATTTTCTCACACATGTGAACTAACCATAATTTCATCATCTCTCACTTTGGGTTATTGAATACCCAAAGAGCTACCCAAGATTAATTAAGGTTTCTTAGGCATGGATGAATTGATTTTAAATTTTAATTTCATTAAGCCTTTAGTTAATTGATTAAGCACTTTGATTATGTTTTAATTTGAATGATAAAATTAACTTAGAGGAAAGGATCAAGAGCAATGCCCCAATCCTAACCCCTAAGTCATTTTAAACATTCAATTAGATTTTGATTTTTTTTTTATCTTTGAGATTGATTAATTGATTAGGTAATTAATTATTTTATTAACCATTAATTAATTTGATTTTAGAAGTAAGGAAAACTTAGGAAATAAATTAGGAAAAGTATCCCAATCACATCCCCTAAGCTATCTTACTCAATAGAGGTAATTAAGTTTAAATTATTAATCAAGTTACTTTTCATTCATTAATTATGATTAATTAGATTAAGAGAGTGATTAGGGCTTAATAAAGTGATTTTCCTAATTAATCAATCAATAAAATCCCAAAAAATGGAAGAAGTAGAGGTCATCCCCCTAAACATCTATAGAAAATTTGAGATTAATTGGGTGATTAATCAAAGGGTAATTAAGCTAATTAAATTTTTTATTAAACTTTAACTAAGATAAAATTACTATTTAAAATCAATTAATAATAATTTTTCTAGATTCTACTCTAAAATATCTTCAAAATGAGCCTAAGTTTATATCTTTTAGATTTTTTTATATTTAGTTATGATTTTTAGAAGTTTTAGACTTAAAAATGAATTAATTAAGCATAATTATAGCCTTAATCCCGTTAAGCCATTTAGCGGCCGACGCGGCACGCTTTGCACGTGGCGTGATGGGAGTGGCTCTTTAAGTTGTCACATCCGAAGGCTGACTCGGATGGCGGCTGACGCATTTTCTCGGACCATCCGATCTAAGATCAGACGGCTACGATTCGATCTACTATTTATGAAAGGAATCAAAGGATCTACAGTGGGATCTAATCAGAACTGTTCATTCCAATCATGCAGGATGGAGGACTCATGATCTATTCTATTCATGAGCAATGAAATATGAATGTCATCCATCTTCCCTCATCGATCCGAGTTCACCCGAGCTCAGATTATCTCCAAACTCTTCCCACACATTCAGGGAAGGGAGACACACAATCTAACAATCAAAAATCTATGAATTTTAAATTTACTTCATAAAAGACCAACCCACATTTTTCATACAAGGCTCAGTTTATAAAATTACCTCACCGAAGCAAATGTCCCGTGGTGTAACGCTGGAGGTAGCTTCACCCAGATGAGACCCTGCTGAAAAGCTTTGAGCTTGAATTGAGGTAGAGTTTTGGTTGACCAATTCATGCACGCAAGGAGCTCGCTCCATTCGAACTCCAATCTTTGGTACTTGGGAAGGCTTGGAATTGATTTAGTTGGCTTTGATAGAGTATGGGGATGGTGTGGGTGCAAGGAATTTGAATTTGATTTAGTGGAGAGGGAGTATTGCTAGGATGAGTGATGTTCTATTTCATTTGCTCGGAAAGGATGAATGCCGATCGAGGAGGGATTGGGGATCCTTGCAAATACTTTCAGGGAGTTCAAAAATGCTTCCTAACCTCAGAGAGTGTGTTGTGTATCCTTTCCCACTCGAATTGAGGGTGTATTGGCTGAAAGCACGCATGAGGGATGAACGGGATGGGCAGGCTTGCTTCGGCTGGAAGGCCACAATCAGGAGGTCATGTACAACTTCACTTGGCTCGGTTTGAGTGGAGTGAGCCATGGGAGGAGCCTCAATGGATGGTGTGCAAAGTTCCTTTCTCTTTGTCCATGGGGTGCTTGATTTGGCTTGAGTAGGGATGGGCTAAGTTTCCATTGGTCTTTGGCCGACCTAGGGTGGGTTAGGTGGGCTAGGTGGGTCAGGTGGAGCCTCACTTGAGTACTTTGGAGCTACCATGGTGATGGGGAGGTTTCTGGCTTGTTAAAGTGGAGATCTCAAGAGAGTAGGGCTTTATCCAATGGCTAAATCCCTTGGTAGGGTCCACCA
Source organism: Cymbidium sinense (assembly GCA_021442155.1). Lineage (NCBI taxonomy): Eukaryota > Viridiplantae > Streptophyta > Magnoliopsida > Asparagales > Orchidaceae > Cymbidium > Cymbidium sinense. Next base: position 188,459,677 of record CM038216.1, read on the forward strand.
TGGATTCAGTTGAGTTTGGAACTAACTTAGAGTCCATTTGGGTCAGGTTAGGTTAGCCACCAAGGTTCCACAAAGTGGTTTTGGATAATTTAGCTTCATTTGGTCAAAATGGTTCATTTGGGTTATGTTGGGTTGTGTTGACCAATTGGTCAAATTGGATCAAACTAAGGCTTGGGTCATATGATGTTTTGGGATATTTTGGTTCAATTAATTTGGATTGGTTTGGCCTAGGTTTGGATTTGACTCATTTGGATTGAAAAGGGTAAAATTGGGTTAGATTAGGTGTTGAGTCAAGTTCAATTGGTTGATTAAAAATGATTGTAGGCTTTGGTTTGGTTTAATTTGGATTTAATTTGAATTTTGGCCATTTTGACCCTTTAGTTCAATTTGGGCTAGGTTGGGTCAACTTGGGCTCAATTATGGCTTTGGTCAAGTTCAATAAGTGATTTGGGATGAATTTGGGTCGTTAGTTATAATCAATTTGGATTAAATCATGATTTGACCCATTTTAGTTTTTTAGGCCAATTTGAGTCAACTTAGGTCAAATGATCAATTAGGCTTGGTTTAGCTTAACTGAGGGTTTGTTCATGTTAAATTAGTGATTATGAGTGGGTTTGAGTTAATGGTTTCAATTAATTTGGCATATAGTGGAATTTGGCTAGTTTGGATTTCATTTAGGCAAAATATTGGCTTTGTCAAAGGCTAAGTTTGACTTGATTTGACCCAATTCAATTGGGCCCTAGGATGATTGTTGGTTATGTTGTGAGGTTTAGATGGGCTTAGTTCAATCCAATTTGGGTTGGATTAGATCATGGCTCAAAAAGGTCTTTTAGGTTACTTTAGGTCAAGTGGACCTAAATGGATTAATTGACTTGATCATGGTTTGATTCAGGTTTGGTTGAACTCATGATGAGCCTAGGATTGAAATAAAAATCTAATTATAATTTGTTTGGAGCCAAATGAGTTTTGATTCATATTATAATTTCAAGTCAAAAAGGTCAACGGGCTTGACTTGGGTTTGGTTTGATAATTATGGTTTATATTTATATTTGGGTCAATTATTGTAAGAATGATTGAATCATGAAGAAATCTATGAGTTTTGGGTTGATTTGGATACTATTTAGCCAAGTTCAAGAATTTAGCTAAAAAGGCTAAAATTAGAAATTTGATTCGATTTGAGTTTGGTTTTGGTCATTTATTTATATTTCATTTATATTTGTGAATATAAATGAAGATATAAATGGTTATGAGAAAATCACTTGAGTTTAGAGTGATTTGGAAGTAAGTTTGACCAAATTCATGAATGTAGGTCAAAAAGGCTAACTTGAATTTTGATTTGGTTTGATTTATTTTTAGACATTAGAGGGCATGTTTCATTTATATTTATGAATATAAATGAATGAATGGTTGACTTATAAAGAAATCAATCAAGTTTAGGTTGATTTGGATCAAGATTTGGCTAAGCACATGAAGGTGGTTCATGTGACTTAAGAAGGGATTTTGGGATTTGCATTTGGTTTGATTTATTTTCATTTGGTTTGGATGGTTTGAACTTGGATTTTAGTTATATTTGTGAATATAAATGAATGAGTGATTGATTTATAGAGAATCAACCAAGTTTTATTTGGTTTGAAGGAGTTTTGGCTAAGTATATGAAGGCAATTCATATGACTTAGAAAGAGATTTTGGAGTTTGGATTTAATTATGGGTTTAAATCACTTGGAGTTGATTTGGATACTTGAGTTAGGCTTTGATCTAGAATCTTGGATTTGAATTGATCTTTGAGGAAATTGATTGAATTGTTATTTGATTTGGATTTGGTTAAGGCTAAGTCCATAAGGTGAAATCAAAGGGCTTAGGAAGGGTTCTAAAACTTGAATTTGGTCATGGGTTTCAATCATTGAATTTGGAATTGATTTATGATATTGGGTTTGAATTTTGTTGGTTGAGAAAAGCAATTGAGTTGGTTTGGAAGAAGGAAGCAAGGATAGGGTTTAGGCTATAGGGTAGGCAAGTCCTAAATCTAAGGCACAACTTATTCCTATGGCTAACTCTTCTAAGTCTCTAGGGTTAGGTTAAGTGTTCACCTAATCACTAGAAGTATCTTAAGACTAAGAAACTCTTAGTATCTCCAAGAGTCCTAGATCTATGATGAGGAAGTTGAGAGCTTACTCCAAAAGTGAGGTCAACAGCTTCAAAGGCATTACAGGGCCTCCCAAGACTAAGCCTTCTAGCCACTGCTCATTCTAATCTCCCATAGCATTAATCCTAATTTCTATTACATAAATTACATTCATATAGGAGAAAATAAATCTAACTATACTTGTAAAATAGATTTTAGCTAAACATACATAATTTAGACTTAGCACCCTGCACGTGGGTAACCAAGCCCACTTGTCCTAACTTAGATTATGCTTAGGGGGCTTTAGAAACCTACAAATAGAGTATTTATATTTATTTTTAAGCATTCCCTTAATTATAATCTCCTATAGAAGACATGATTAGACTAAGAATGGCCAACATCTAGTCTATGAAGCATACACCTTAACATCCAGTCTACAATATTATATCACAAAATAAAATATACATTATTTCATACACCATCCTAATATAGAGCTAGAAGTGGTGATTTAAATTTAACTCCTGTCATGTATTGCTCAACAAAGTATCGTCATCGATCCTTTCTTCGTGAGCGGGCTTACCAGAGAACAGTCAAACTCTGAGAATCAAGTCACATTTTTTTATCCTGTTTAGACACCCATCAAAATTATTAAATGATAGCTCGAAGAAAAACACAAGTATAGCAAGCTAACCTGGTAGTACATGAGAACCAACTTGATCTAATCGTTTACTCACTTCCATACCACATGCAAGTGAAGTAACTGCGAGCAGCAAGCAGCTTTAAAGGAAGGCTAAGGTGCCCTTACGTTTAGGCTGAAGGGGGTTAGTGAGTGACCTAGTAGTTAAGGGCACGAGTAGTATATGAAGCCGATAGGTGTTCTAAAAGCCATAGATTTTTCATGTATGAATTTTCTTATGTCTTGATTTTGAATTCAATATTCCGTGTGTTAAAGTTTGGTGTGGTATGTCTGACTATGCATTAGAGTTATTCTTTTTTAAGTGTGGAGGAATTTAATTTAACATAAGGGTTGGTTTCATTTCAATTTATTTAATTGATTTATGAACTTTAATTTATATTTTCTTTTATTTTATATGATTTACACTTAATAACTAAGTATTATAAAGAGAATGAAGAGGATTACCCTCTTTCATCCCTACCTTAAACCACTTTCTAAAGCACATTGATTTGATTTAGTTCTCTTTAATGAATGACTTATTAAATAATTTTTAATTAGCCATAAGTTTAAGTTAACTTTGAATGACATTATTCAATGTGACAAGCATTTTAAGGTTAATCTAATTGAATTACTACCACATGAAATATACTAAGTCATTCCTTTCCATCACATGTAACATGCACATGGCTTAATACTTAGTATTTCTATACCTACAACATGTTTTAGCACACTTAAATGGTGAATGTGTGTGTATGTGTGGAATTTATATATTTGTTTTGATTATGTGAACATATAAATTAAAACTCTATCCAAATTTTAGTACCAAGATACATAAGAATGGAACCACATAAGTACCTGTCATTATTAACGAGGGAAGTGAGGTAATCAAATAACCTCTTAGAGCTAGCTAAAGTCTCATATTCTCAGGATGTCCAGATTATATACTTATTAACATTCTAAGTCTATGTAAATCCACACCTAAATAAGGAAAAGAGAGCACTAATTTATATGTGGCACATGCTAATCATTTAGATGAATATGGATGCATGTATTTTTAATAATAAAAGAGAATTTTCATCTTTTAATTAAGTGCACATACACATGTATAAAAAGATGTAAGCAAGTACATGCCATTGTTTAAATTAGGGAAGTGAGGTAATCAAATGACCTCATAACTAAAGCCTCATATTTTTGAGATGTTCAGACTAAACACTTGTTATCTTAAATATATATGAATCTATACACAACCAGAGAGATGAGAATCATGCAAAGATTGTATTTTCTTTAACTAAATTATTTAGGCATATGAATTAATGCTTTATTTAACTTGTAATATCAAAATATATAAGGATGAAACAAATGAGTATGTATCATTGTTAAACCAGGAAAGTGAGATAATTAAATGACCTCCTTGAGGCTAACTAAAGCCTCGTATTCTTGGATGTCTAGACTATATACCCATTTTTGGTCAAGCTCATGTAAATCTAAATATGAATTATAAGGAAGAGAGGTTCATTTAATATGCTTAAGCTATGAACATATGCAAATCCTATGTACATTCATAACTATCAACACTCAAGTATTATAATTTAGTCATAAGTTTTGAAAAATAGTTTTGAATTTATTAGTGATAATAGTCACTCATATATTCAATTAATCTTACATAAATGAAATTTTTATTTGATTTATTTAAATTTGAAAGCATGAATGCATGAAATCAAATGACATTTAATGTGCTCGAAAGGAATAAATAAACATCAGCACATGATTCATTCAATTAAACTAATTCATAAGGATAATCACATTAAATAAACTCTTTTAAAGAAAACTAAAGTTCCTTTATCAATTTAGTTTTGAACCTTTGATTTGATTTAAAGAGGAAGAGAGCACTCATTTGTTATATAATCTCATTCCCACATTGGTAATTTGATTTAATTTAAGAGAGGGTAATTAGGTGAATTTTATGAATCAATTAAGTTTGATCCTTAATTAAATCAATTAATTACCCTTACTTATGTCACTTTAATGTGATTAATTAAGTAATTATGAGTTAACATGATATGCACATGGATGAAAAGTAAATTTGCAATGATCCTAAAAAATAGAAGAAACCTAATGCAATTGGTTCATAATTAATAGTTACTTAAATTAAGAAACTTAATTAAGTACTCTTATGACTTCCCCACACATGCGGATTAGCCATAATTTCTCTAAATGTCTTTAGGTTATTAAACACCTAAAGATCTACCCCTGATTTAATTAATTAGGATATGATGTGATTAAGATTTGAATTTGATTAATTAAGCCATATAATTAATTAATTAAACTTTTGATTAATCTCTAATTAATTATTCTTTCTTTTCAAATGAAATGGGCTTAGTGAAAAGAATAGGAAAGAGCTTCTAACCCTCATTTCCCTTGCCCATTCATTATTCAACAGTGATTAGGGCACTTAATCAATTAATGTTTACTGTTTGGAATGTTAATTAATCAATTAAATTAATTATAAGAGTGATTAGGGCATAAATAGTCAATTTCTATAATTAACCAAGTAATAAATTCCAAAAATAATTATGCGAGGTAAAGGTTATCCCATTAGACAAACCCACAAAGTTTGGGATTAATCACTTGAGTAATTAAGGAGTAATTAATTATATTTATAATTAAACTTTAATTAAGCCTTAATCACTATTCAATTTTAATTGAGATTAATTTTAAATAATTATCCTCTGAAATACCTTTAAAATGAGTATTTATTTATATTTTTTTGAAATTTCTATAATTTGTTATGAATTTTTGAAGTATCAACCATTAAAAATATTGTTTAAACCTTAATTAGGCCTAATCCCATCGGTGCCTCATGTACCGTTGATGTGGTGTGCTTTCCATGTGGCGCCACAGGATTGGCCACTTGCTGCTGCCGCCACTGGCTGGCGACGTCATCTCCGTCCGATCTAAGACGACGATGCGTATCAAACCACGCCTTTAGGGATTAAATCAAATAAATCTAGCGAACAATCATGATCGTCCATTTTGATCATGCAAAACGGATGTGCGTGATCCGTCATCTCCTGAGCAATGAAAGACGAACACCGTCCTCCTTTTGTCGCTCGATTCGAGCTCACCTTAGCTCTGATTGAGTTGGAAATCAACCCACACCTTCACAAGGTAGATCCAAAGGGATCTACCGGTTAGATTTGTGCGACATGCAACTTTTCTTCAAAAAGCTCCAAGAAATTTTACAAAAGCTCAGTTTTGGGCGAATTACCTCACCGAAGCTCAAGATCAGCGGCGAAATCAATTGAGAAAGCTTTGTTTAGTGGAGACGGAGCCCTACTAATCGACATGTGTGTTGATTCCTCGTCGTTCGCTCGGAAGGCCACGAACCGTCGATTTGGAGGTCGACGTTGATCGAACTTGTACCTCCAGTGGTCGGAGAGCTCAGGAGGTGATTAGTTCTTGCTCGGTAGAGTGTATGATGTTAATTTAAATTTGGTTGAGTGTAGGTGAAGTTAGATCGAATAGACGGATGCCCCATTTCACTTTGGGAAATTCGGCAATGGAGGAGCTCGGGAGGCTTCGAGGAGGGCTTTAGGACTTTCGAAATGACCTTGACAAGATTTTCGAGTGTGTGAGTGATGATTTTGAATCAAAATAAAAGATTATATTCCCCTCACTTAGATTGGCCGAATGGGATTCAATCCCTATTTTCAGCCTGTCAGCCAATACTAGGGCACTGAGTGGTCGGTGTCATCTCCACATGGCTCGACTTGGTTGGTGGGATGCTTGGCTGGTGGCTCAAGGTGTCAACCTCCTTCCTTGGATCCATGGGGTTTGCCCATGGTGGGGAGGTGAGTTAAGTCACCTCCCCTTGGTCCATGGCTAACCTAGCCCACATGGGTTGGGCTAGGTGAGTAGGTCAAGCTCCATTTGGGCTGTTTGAGGGCTGCCAAGGGAAAAGAGGGGAGTGAATTTGCTATTTTTGGAAAAATTCCATGTGGGGAGGAGAATCCAAGGGAGATTTGCCATGGGTTGAACCCAACTTGGGTTGGGTTAGTTTTGGGCTAACCTTAAGTGGGTTTGATCAGATTACATTGGTTTTGGCTTAGTTCAAATGGGTTTGGATCAATTTGACCCTTATAGGTCAAATTGGGCTAGATTGGGTTACGTTGACCAATTGATCAACTTGGGTCAAACCAAAGATTGAGTCAAGTTCAAATGATGATTTGAAGTATTTTGGTTTAATTGGTTTGTGTTAATTTGGCTTAGGTTTGATTTTGGCTCATTTGGATTCATGTAGGTCAAATGAGTCAAGTTGACCAATTTGACCAAATTGGACAAATTGGCTTGGGTTATGGGTTGATTTATATTCAATTGGTTAGTTGAATATGATTATAGGTTTGGTTTGAATCAATTTAGATTTGATTTGGATTTATGCCAATTTGACCCTTTAGGACAATTTAGGCTAAATAGGTTAGGTTGACCAATTGGTCAAATTGGGTTCAATTATGGCCTTGATCAAGTTCAATAATCAATTTAGAGTGAACTTAAGCCATTGGTTGCAATTTGAGTTAGATCATGATTTTACCCAATTTGGTCTTTTAGGCCAAATTAGGTCAACTTAGGTCAAAGGGTCAATTAGGTTAGGTTTGGATCAATTGATGGTCAAACAATATTTAAATATTAATTTTAGGTTGATGTGAACCCATGGTTTCAATTAATTTAGTTTGGGTTGAGATTTGACTAGTTTGGTTCATGTAAGTTAAGAGTGTTGACTTGGTCAAATGACCAAGTTGACTTGGTTTGAGCCAATTGATGACAATCAATCAACCTAGGGTGATCAATAATCATGATATGAGATTTTGATAGGGTTGGTTCAATCTAATTTAGGTTGGATTAGAATTTGGCTCAAATAGGTCCTTTAGGTCACTTTGGGTTTAGTTGAGTTGATTTTGGGTTGATTTGGGTTTAATTGAGTTTATATATAGATTTGGGATTGATATATAGCTTTGATTTCAATTAATTTGGGTTCAAATGGGTTTTGGTTTATTTGAATATTTCAAGTCAAATGGGTTCAGCTAAGTTTTATTTGGATTGATTTTGGTTTGGCTTAATGATTGTAGATTTGATTTATATTTGGGATGATGATTGAAGATATAATTGATTTTGAGAAAATCAATTGAGCTTGGGTTGATTTGAATGAGAATTTGGCTAAATCTATGGAATTGAATCATATGGCTTGAGCTTGGGGTTTGATTTGATTTGATATTTGGATTTGGTATGATTGTAGGTTTGATTGTAGATTTGATTATAGATTTGGGATGATGATTGAATTGATTTTGAGAAAATTAATTGAATTTGGCTTGATATGAATTTAGTTAAGGTTAAGTCCATAGGATAAAGTCATAGGGCTTAAGCTTGGATTTTGATTTGATTTATGGATTTGGTTAAGGGCTTCAATCATTTGATTTGGATTTCGATCTGGATTTGTATTTGACATGAATTGAATTTGAGATTTAGTCATGGCTTAAGAAGGTGAACATAGGGGGAGTTTGGGCTATAGGGAGGTATATCTCCCTAAGTCCTAAGGCATAACCTAATCCTATAGTTAACCCTTTTAAGTCTCTAAGCTTAGGTCAAGTATTCACCTAATTGCTAGAAGTGTCTTGTGACTAAGAAAATCTTGGTGTCTAGAAGATTCCTAAGTCTAAGAAGAGGAGATTGAATCCTCACTCCAAAAGTGAGGTAAACAAGGTTCTACTATGTAAAATGATATTGCATGTTAACTAACATAGGTTAAGTTAATTATAACTTACATTATGCAAAATATTATAGTAGTTGATCAACCTGAATCACATTATATATGGATTTCATTAAAGTTGCCTATTTTCTTGTGCTAGATGTTGAGTTTACAAATACATTCATGGATTTGACAAAAATTTCAAGCTTCAATGCTGTTATCAATGACATCTTCAATGACTTCATTACATTTGCATAATAATTTATAACAAATATTTATCTACGTGTCTTGCTATTAGGGATAGGTGATAATGAAAAATATCATCCTTTCGAGAGTGATCTTACTACTTGGTGATTGGCGAGATTGGCTCTAAAATTGGGAGATAATGATAACCATCCTCAAAAGTTATCATTCCCTTGTTAAGTAGAATCACTTCTTAAAGACATTATGAAATACTATTGAGCAACTATTTTATGAATTGTCATATGTCATGTCTCAACTTCATTTAACTACTAAGCCTCTTAAATCATTATCAATGCATGCATAACACCATTTATAAGCAACTTTTTTAAGTCGTCTAGCTAAAATATTAACATGGTGATTTACTAACAAGCAATGATGCCACAAAAGTATTTTATACAAAGTTTAAAGTAGTCTAAAAAATTATAAATATGACTCATTCTATTTCATTTGGTAAAAAGTTTTGTTATGATTAATAGCAATTTAAAATTTTTTCTCATAATTAAGAATGCTCTGCACTCCAATTGATGATATTTTTTGTGATAATTGTGGCCCTAAATGCACTGTACTAGTGACTTTCATTTCTGATCATGCTATTCATCAATGATGCTTATTATTAGTGATAATTATCTTTACATTATAATTGCAATGTTAGATTCACCACATACAATGATAATGATCATGCCACTTATCATGTTTCTCTAATAATAGTGGAGGAACAACGAGCTCGTAACTTAGCCCAAAGTAATTTGTTAAATGAATGATTAGCCTAATGATCTTTACCCAACCACAAAGATATCTAGCAATATTGTAGAAAATACATATGGGAACAATGAGGTGTTATGTAGAAATGTATTGAAGAGTATAACTTGTATTAATTTTTAGTAGAAGTAGAACTATTAGATGTTTGAGGAAAGGGAGGGGGCTTGCATAGGATAGATTAGCTATGATTATTTTTATTTGTTTTGACTTTCATTTACTATTTTTACAACAACTAGTCTTAAATTAACTTTTAATGTCATAATAACTAAATATAAAAAAATTAATTAAATTTTCAGATAAGTAAAAGAATGATTATGATTTTAAGTAGAACAATCTTAATTATAGATTTTTTCTTTAATAAAGCTTTAAATAGCTTTATCTGAAAATAATAATAGAGTTTTTCTTAAACATTGGTAATTTTAATGATGACAAAATTATTAACATTAATATGAATTGTGATAATATTATTTTAAAATATTATTATTTAAAAAAAATCAGAACATTTAAAGTATCAATCAAAATTAAAAAAAGTTTCATTTTTTATTACTATATTTTATTTTTGTAATTTTTTTTAAAATTATTGGCTCCGCTCGATGAAATACCTTGTCGAAGCCATCTAAAAATTAAATTATATTTATACCGACAATAAATAATGCAGTGTCGCCCCATACTATTTCTATTTAAAAACATTGCTATTCTGGTATTTGGAGAAAATATAGGCCCTATCGTATAAAATATTTTTTGTCAAAATTCTTTCAATTACTCCCAATTGAGTATTTTGCATTTTTTTCCAACTAAATAAATTTATTTTTCTCAATGAAAAATCTCCACATTAAAAACTTTGCTCTTCATAATATCATTTGTGTGCAGTTTTTTAAATTCAAGCCTTTTTATGGATTGTAAAGATCTCTTATAATTTATTTTTTAATTAAAGAATTAAACACAGTTCCTAGCAAAGTATATAACACTAAATTATTTATAATTTAATTATGGGAAATCACCATTATGATTATTTAATTTATTATAATATTTATGTATTTTATAATTTATTTATTTTTTAAATGCAGGCGTCCCACGTGCAATGCTTTCTTAAATCTAAAGATTAATATGCGATCATGATATTTGGGTATAATTCTTTTCTTGTAATTAATAAAAAAAATAAATAATATATATATATTATATAATTTTTATGTCTAATAAAAAATTATATATATGTACTTAAAAATTAATATAATAATAATATTATTATTTATGAAATATTTAATTAATATATATATATATATATATATATATATATATATATATATCTCAAATTTATAAAATGCATAAATTTAAAAGCTAGCAGGCAGTTTGTCGTCTATCAATTGACTCACTACGTCGGGAAAATTTATGAATGTGTGCAGAAGATCAGCCAGCATATCATCACCCTCACCCTAAGGAAGAGAAAACTGCGACCATAGGTGATCGGCAATCGGGGCATCAGCAGCGGCGTTGAGGCGGCGCTCGGCGGCGAGCGATGGATAGGACCCAGTATTTGCAGCAGTTCGTTGACGAGACGGAATGGTTCAACAGCATTGTTCTCGGCGTGTTTCTGCCGGAATCGATTTGGCGGCCTTTGCCTTCTCCGCTCAAGTCCTGGCTCCGCAACTACATCGGTGGCACTCTCCTCTACCTCGTCTCCGGATTTCTTTGGTGCTTTTACATCTACTATCTCAAGCGTAACGCTTACATCCCGAAAGGTTTTTGTTCTTGCCTCTTTCTCTGATCGCGCCTTGTGTGGCTTTGCATGATTTGTCTTTTGGAGTTTAGATAGGCTGCGGATTTGGAGGAGATGTGGAGGCTTGTGGACTTGTTTATGCTTTTACTTTTAGCTCTTGATTAGAAACTTTATGTGGTTCGTTATAGTTGATTCTTTAAATGCGGCTCTGTTGCTCATTCTTTGGTTAACACTCATTATTGGTAATGATGGTGAAAACTAGTTAAGCCGAGGTGGCAGCGGTGAGTTGATGCTTCAGAAGTTCGTAGAGAGAGAGCCGGATATGCAATCCTCGAAAGATACTAGATGAGGAGGCAGAGAGAAAATAAACAGCCGGACTAAAATGAAAGAGAACAAGACACACCAGAGATCTACATCCACCATGTGTTCGTTTGGATTAGTTAGTTTTTCTTGTTACAGAGAGCTTGATCTCCATTGAATCAGCAGCAATGTGAGAAATGGTGAGTAAGAGCACAGTTAATTACCCATGATGAGCAGACGTGATACCCTTATGATATGATTACAAACGGATTTTAGAAAAATAATTCCAGAGAAAAGAAGGACAAGGTGGACAAGAAGAAATTGTTGAACTTTATCGTGCAGAGAATGAATGCTACTTGTCTTTCTTGAGGTTCTCCAAGGAGCTCTATTGGTCGATGTTCAAGATTCCAGTCTTCGAAGATTTCCCCTCTTACATGATCCATCCTCCTTTTTATGTGTTGCTGCCCCCTTCGGGGAAGTTTGAAGATCTGTCATTTTTTTTTGGGTTAGGGGGTACTCTCCACATGGCATTGTTGATGGAGCAGGGATAAGCTTGTAGGGTCATGATAATAGGACAAGGTCTTAAGGGCCATATGCCAATATGCAAGACAGACTGTTAAGGCCATTGGAAGTGAGATTGTGGGAAGTAATGATATTGATGGGGCGAAGGTCATGAGAACTTAGACACCCAAAATGACATTGAGAATATGATGGCACAAGATGAGTTGACATAATTGATGGGCATGGATAATTACCATGATTTAGACTGTTAAAAGAGTTACGCAATGGGTTGTTGATTGTTGATGATATATCGTAGGTTAATGGGCAAATCAACAATTGATATTTTTAGGACTTGCCATGATTGATTGGGTTATTGGATTTCTTGAGAACATAATAGAGGATGAAGTTCAAAGAATTTTTTGGGGGACCCAAGGATGTGTGGACCAAGAGACTTTCTTAGATCTCCTAGTTGAACAAGTCCGAGGACCATTGTAAGAGCTTTTTCTATTAAATCTCAGGCAACTAGTTAAAGAGTTTGATTTGGTGATTGCGTCATGGGGAGCTCCAATCTCCTACCACGTGTAGGGTTGTGATTGATTTTTAAAATTCATAAAATGTTTGAGGTTACATTTTTCTCCTCTCTTTAGCTGTTTCAATGCTGAGCAGAGTGGATTTTCAAAATGTATAACTACATACACATTGCAAATTTGTTGTTTCTTTGCCCATCCCACTTATTCATGGTGCTCTACGAGTGCTTGAAGGAGTTCAAGAGCGACTCGTGCGGTTCTAGAAAAAAAATAGTGGAGATGACTGAGGTTGCAGAGACTATTGTGGCCCTGCCTAAAGCTAGAGAGATATTGCTAGTTCGAGAAGTTGTTACTGTGAGGTGGAGATTTGAGTTGATCTCCCCTTTGAGGAATTCTTCCTTGAACAAGAGGATGTTGTTGATGCTTTAGAAGATCCAACTGTAAATGGATGGAGGATTATGTTAGAGAGGCAGTCATGCAAGTTGCAGACATGAGGCAACCATTAGAGTAGAGAGACCCATCGATGATGTTTGAGAATGGTGCAAGAAGGTGGCTCATTGCTAGTTCTCTAGAAATCTGGATGGACTATTTTATGAAATAAGCCCTATTGTTGGTGCCATTCACTCTATGTAATGTTCACGATGATGCTTATATCCATGGCCTGATGGATTCAATTGTTGAATTGAGAAAGACATCGCAAGCTGGGCTGAATGGATCAAGGACCTTGAGACTTTCAAATGGCAGTCATCTGAAAAGGAGTCAACATGATTTTGATGAGGGAGAAGATAAGGTATCTTGAGAATCATGTTCAAGAAGTTATGATTGAGTGGGCATAATATATGTTGACTTATAGTGAGAAGATGACCATGGAGGTAGGTTGAGCTGATGGTTTGGTTAAATAGGTATAGAGTTGGTTTTATGATTTGTTGAGGAAGATCAAGGAACTATAAAGACAAGCATATGGTCATGATGGCAAGTCGGAGGACCTTGGGGTGAAGTTGAAGCCTGACGGTCTTAAAGAACGATTATCATTTTAGTAGAATGAAGTCATAATATATTAAGTAGGTTGTGTGCATTGGCGTGCTGACATGCCTTGGATATATCCAGTATGTTGCTCTATTGGACAAGTCCATTCAAGCACTTGTTTTGAAGAGGGTGGAGGAAATGAGGTTATGGGAAGCCCTACATGTCACATCGAGTGCCTCAATGTACCCTGTGCAAGCAAGTTCACCTCTTAAGCTGAGAGGCTATCCTTCTACGATGTTGGGCGATTGACCTAAGAGTGTGCAAAACTATTCTTGTGAATTATGATAGATGATGCCCTAAAGCTTTGAGTCGGTGGCGCATTATGAGGGACCTCAGTGAAGTGTGTCAAGAGTAAATATAGTTAGATAAATGCATGTATGAATGCCATGTATTTTGAAAAGTAGCATTTTTTATTTCTATTTAAAGATTTTTTGGTTAAAAACTTTATGAATGGTAAGTGTTTTTTTTCATCTTTTCTTATTTTACTTATCTATATAAAGAAGAATATGGGTGCCATATTGTATAAGAGTATGTGTTGGGCACATGAGGAATGAATTATCTCAAAGCGCCTTAGTTTAGATTTTCTTGAGAAAATTGGTTAGGTTTTGAATTTTCATGATTCATGTGCTTGCCACGTATAAGGTTAGGACCAAATTTATTGAAAGGGAAAACTTATTGTGCCCACACACCCTAAAGAGGCTAGGATTTGGTGGTGCATGTTGCAGCAAAGGGCAGAGGTATGTAGGCCTTTTTGAGCATACTGTCTCATTTGCTAGGAAATGTTTTTATCTATGCAGCCTTGCAAGTATATCTCATAATTACATTGGGGGAAGAGTTGGCACTCTTATTTGTTATTAGCACGGAACATACTTCAACCAGTTGACATGATCTTTGATGATTGGACTTGGATAAGAGTTATGTTGGGATTGCTTTTAACAGTGAGTAATGTTAACTTTTCTATTAAAAGAGGTGAAAAGGATGGTTGAGGCATCCCTTTGTGCTACTACCTTGCTCCTAGTTTTGAGCTGATTGTTTTGAGTCTATAAGGTGTCGAGGTGACACTGATGGTGTTGATGTTGAAAGCTCTTCGATGAAGTGATCCTATAATATTCGATCTCAAAACTTTATATGTGAGTATCGATGCCGATGCTCAAACACTTTCATTGCCAGGTCCTAAGTCTCGAATGAGAAAAATGGAGGGTTGTATTAGGTAGTCGACAACCATTGTAAACTTGTTGAAAAATCATGATATGAATCCTTTAATACATTGTATAAATGCTATGGTGTCCCTTGGAAGTGACGTGTTGCATAGATTGAATGCAGTTAAAGGTGTGCAAGGACCATTGCATCAGCACCCAAGTGCATTGTTTAATAAGCAAGGGTTCCCACATTATGGATGGTTGCGAGCAAAAATGTTAGTCCATGAAATTATAATTAGGATATGAACTTGAAATATATGTACTTTTATAAGTAAATTAATGAAAAATAAATATTATGATTCATAAGAAGATAAATATCTTATGTATTCAAGAAATTAAATGGGTTGAGGAGAAGGTGAAGGAGATTAATAGTTTAGGTTTTAAACTTTAATATTTAGATATGAGTCAAAAGATAAAATTATAACTTTAAAGATTGTAAGGTGTTAAGATTATAAATGTTATAAGTGTTTATATTTTTTAAGTAGGTTTCGATGTGTACTCAAAAGAAAAATTTTGGAATGACTTAGAGCGATTAATACAAAAGATATCTCTTGAAGAAAGAGTATTTATTGAATGAGATTTAAATGTACATATTGGTAGAGTGATAAAAAATTTTGGAAAATTTACATACATAGCACACAATTCTTATGCATTTACATATCTAACACCTAAAATTTGATATTTTCAAATATAACACCTTTCCTATGCTTCAAAAGGTAAATTTTACTTCAACAAATTAAGAAAAGTGCTATTTCTATTATAATAATAAAGATTTATGTGCTATATATGTAAATATTTATATTTGGGTGTTAGATATGTAAATGTATATGAATTGTGTGCTCTGTATGCAAATGCTCCAAAAATTTTAAGAGCATTCATAGTGACTATATATTTGGAGTGACTAATGAAGAATGTAAGACCATATTAGATTTTATTTTAGCTTATTATTATGTAATTGCTAATACTTTATTTAAGAAAAAAGATGAACATATAATCACTAATAAGAATTGATCTAGTAAAATATAGATTGATTATTTTTTTATAAGAAAATTAGATTATTTAGATTTTAAAGATTGTAAGGTCATTCTATGTGAAAGTTTTAGTATACAACATCACTACTAATTTTAGATTTTAAGATGAAGGGTTGAAAGTTGAAAAACAGATTGAAATATTGCCAAAATTAGATGAGGGTACTTAAAGAATACTAATAAAAATATTTTTAAGAGTAAGCTACAGGATCTTAGAATTTGTGATGTTTATAAGGAAGTTAATGTCATGTGAGAAAAAAGTAGCAAGTGAGATTAAATAAGTTGTAAAAAATATGCTTGGAGAATTAAAAAGAAAATCTCATTTTAATAAAAATAATTGGTCATGAAGTCAAAATGTGTAAGAAAAGATTAAAAATAAAAAGTTTTATTATAAAAATTTATTTAGATGTAAAAGCTCAGAAAATTGAGAGTAGGATTCTAAGAAAATAAATAAATGAATATTTAGTTATTTATATAATAGATTGAATACTAAATTGGGTGAAAGATATATGTATAAATTAGCTAAGCAAAGAGATAAAAATAAAGATCTAGCTCAAGTGAAGTGTATTAAGGATGAAAATCATAAAATACTTTTCTTAGAACAGGATATTAAGTATAGGTGGATGAAATATTTTTGATAAAATTTTTAATGAATGTTGTGAAAATACAATTGACTTTAATGACCTTAGTACCCTAAATGAAATTATAGACTTTTATTTTTATCATTGTGTTAGTAAAATCAAAGTAGAAGAGACTTTAAAGGAAATGAAGTTTGGAAAAGCAGGAAACGATGATATTCCAATAGAAGTGTAAAAATGCTTAAGATGTTAATGAAATTTTTAGCTTATTAATCTTTTTAATATTATTTTAAAGATTAAAAAAATGTCAGATGAGTGAAGAAAGAGTTTGTTGATTCTTATTTTTAGAAATAATTATTTTTATAAATAAAGGTGGTGTACTAGAGTGTGCAAATTATAGAGAAATTATGTTAATGTCATACATTAAAATAGTGGGAGTAATTGAGCATAGTTTACAACATGATATAAAAGTTTCTCAAAACTAGTTTGGTTTCATGTCGGGTAGGTCTATTATAGACGCTACACATTTGTTAAGAGGTTTGATGGAGAAGTATAAAGAGAGTAAGAAGGATCTACATATAATATTTATTGATTTAGAGAAAGCATATGAGAAAATTTCAAGAGAAGTTGTTTGGAGAATTCTAGAAAGAAGAGAGTTAATGTTGCTTATATTTAAGTCATTAAGGATATGTATATTGGAGCTGTTACTTGTGCTCAAATACAAGGAAGATTAACCAAGTATTTTCCTATTTCAGTTAGATTACATCAAGAATTGGCTTTAAGCCCATATCCTTTTGCTTTAGTTATGGATACTCCTAGTAGACATTCACAGGAGGATGTACCTTAGTCTTTTCTTTTTGTTGATGATATTCTTCTTGTTGATAAGACTAGAGAGGGAGTTCAAGAGAAATTGAATTATGGAGGTCAACCTTAGAGTCTAAATGTTTTTGTTTGAGAAGATCTAAAAGTAAATATATGGAGCATAATTTTAGTTTTAAAAGATCTAGTGGTGTGGTTGTGACATTAGGTGATCAAGTCATTAAAAAAAGTGAATGCTTTAGATTTCTCATGTCTATTATTCAAAGTGATGGTAAAATATGCAGATGTTATTAGTAAAATTTGAGTTGGATGGTTGAAGTGGAGGAATGCATTTGGTCTATTGTGTGATTGAAAAGTGTCACTTATACTTAAGGGAAAATTTTTTAAGATGGTGGTAAGACTTGCAATGATTTATGGCATAGTTTGTTGGCCAGTAAAAGAGAAGCATAAAGTGTCGCAGAGATGATGATGCTTGGGTGGATGACTGGCTTTACGCTTAGGAGAAAAATGCAAAACGAATATATACGTGAAAAAGTTGGAGTAACTCCAGTGGCAGGTAAGATTAGAGAGAGTTACCTTAGATGGTTTGATCACATAAAATATCAGTCGTCTGATGACCCATTTAGGAAAGTAGATATATTAAATTTGACCTATATTAAGAAAGATATATGTAGACTTAAAAAGACTTGGTTAGGTATTATAAAAAATGATTTTATTTTATTAGAATTAAATGAGAATTTGATACTTAATAGGTTACACTGGAGAAGAAAGATTCATATAGCTGACTCCACATAGTGGGATAAAGGCTTGTTATTGTATTGAAGTTAATGATTATGGAGGGTGGATGTTCCATGCTTTATTGAAGATCTCCCCTTGGAGGTAGAGGAAGGTGAGATAATTCAACTTGACTTTCCTAGATGACACATAAGAAAAGTATGATAGCAGTTTTATATGCTTGTCAGCTAGTGAGAGCCTACCTGCCTTAGCTATACCCTTGGGGTTTGCTGGCATCCTTGAGCCATCTCTCTAGATTTCATGTAATTATTAGGACATTTTGAACAAGGTTTGATGTTGACGTATTATCTTACAGGACACCATAGGTGTGGGCTTTCTTAGTTTTGTGTGATCCTAGTAAGCCGTTATAAGGAACGATGTAGTGATGTTGGGTTGAGTCCTCTTAAAACATGAGTTAGGTTTATGAGATGGTTCCCTCGAGCAAAGGAGATGCATCAACCTTACTTTCAAAGGGTGTCTTGATGTCTTCTTTATTTAACTTAATGACTTTAGGTTGAATAAAAATGTCCTCAATTATGATTTGATATTTAGTGGAGGACCTAAAGAGTTTGGGTCTATGTTGTGGAAATGGAGAGAACTTAAGAGTGAGAGAGAGGAAATACTTGGTAGGAAAGGAGGGTGGTGACCCTCTATTAGGGACAAATGATCTAGAGCTTTAGGTAGGAGATTTTAGATGGATAGGATTGGGAGGATAGTAGTCGGGGTATTTGGTTTAGAGTAGAAGTACTCTATTTTTCTTCTAATCAAATAGTTACAATGGCCTTTTTTTCTAAATCAAGGGCCAAGCTAAACATCAAGAAACTACGAAACCTTTCTTATCATAATAAACTAATAATAAAATTTTATTAATATTTAGAAAAGATATTGAATAGTATCTTGTAAGATCTTAACTTGTTGATCAAGATATATTATGAAAATTATAATTCTTGTTATAAGATATCCTTGAAAATTAAATAAAATATTTATCCCACTAAGGTTAAAGTATTAATAAAATAATTTCAAAAGCTATTAACATTCTTTTAAACTTGGGTTGCCCTTGCATCCCTTCAATCAATGAAACCCAAAGACTATCATATGTCTAACCAAGCTTATAATTGCTAATGATGTGTGCTTGATCTTCCAAGTATAACAAACCCAAATTGTGTACCTAACCTTTGATGTAACTAGTAGTATGATGATAATATAGTCAACTATAATAATGCAGTTGAGCTATGTGATACAATGGACTCATATGTTGTGGTTGATTTATGTTATTGTTGCAGATTAAAATGATTTAACAATTTGTAAATTGATTTAGTTGAACCCTTAGGTGTCGTTGACATAATGTAGCTTAATGTAGCCACCCTTTCATATGGTGCCACTTATAGATGTCATCATGCTACTTTCTTTTAAACCTCATGCTACTTTTTTTTAAACCTCTTGGATCATTTTTGAATACCTCAAATTGTCTTTACTTGATTAAGGTTCAAGGGGCTAAGTGTTGGAGTGAACTTTTGGTATGTCTTTATGTGTGATATTTGATTGATTTGAATTTAGCAGTCAATTAAAGAGGGAGTGACGGTCAATGTTCCAAAGTTTCTTGTGTGAGGGAGAGTATGATATATGAGAGTGATGTGTGTTCATCCTTTGGATAGTTAAAATTATGTTGGTGTTGATTTTCTACTTGCTTTTTTGTATTCCTATTGTTCAACTTTCTGGTTGAATAGATGTTTGACCATTGGTATATCAATGTCTTGTTTGTCCCTCAATAATTCACATTCTACAAGTCTTTGATAACATTATGTACTTGTGGTTTTTACATGAAAAGAGAATGTGTGGAAAGATATTAATCAGTTAATATTTTATCCTATTTCAATTTGTCTCAAATAAATTAAGTTTCTTAAATTAGGTGAATCAGTCTATTAAGATCCAAATTCTCTTTTCCAATCTTCAGGATATTACGCCTTTCTATTAATTGCATAGAGTCGAACAGAGCATCTATAAGATGTCTAGAACTATGCTGTAAACATGTAGGATGATATGTGGAAAATAAGAAATACTTCCCAGTCATTTATTTTCATGGTATCAGAGCTATGGTTCTGAACAACATACATTTTTCCCAACAAATCTTCATCACTGAGCTCCCTCTAAGATGTCAAAAATCGGGATGAACACATAGTCCTCAAAATCTGAAGTCAGTTCCAAGGATGAATCGAGCACTCAAACTCCAATTTCAACCCAGGATAAATCTTTGGTTCTTATAACCAATCACAAACTTAATGGACATAATTTTCTTCCATGGTCAATCAATGTTTATGTTCACATGTGGCAAAGGGAAGGATGATTATCTTATTAGAGATGCTGATGTTCCCACCAAAACAGATCCCTCTTATTGCACCTGGAAGGCTAAAAGTCACATGGTGATGTCATGGTCAATTTTGATGTCTGCATAAGTTGGAGTGAATTTCTTTTTCTATAAGACAACCCAAGAAGTCTGGGAAGTCGCTCGAGAAACCTACTCCAGTTCAGAAACCACCTCAGAGTTGTTTGAAGTTGAAACAAAGATTTATGACTTGTGACAAGGAAAATTGAATGTAACTCAATATTTCAATCTTCTCACACGCTCTTGGCAATATCTCGATATGTTTAGAAAGTATATCTAGAAGTGTCCTGTTGATGATGCATTATACAAGAGAACACTTGAACAAAAAAAGACATTTAAATTTCTTCTTGATCTCAATAAAAACTTAGATGAAGGGGGAGAATCATGGGAATTAAACCCTTACTGTTTATCTGATAAGCTTTTTTAGAGATCCAAAAGAGAAAAGTCGAAGGAAAGTCATGATGGGCAATTCAAACACCACAATCGTAATAAAAGGTTCAACTCTTCTTACTCGTGATTCTCTTCAAGAGAATCAAGATAATAAGACCAGAAAAGGAAGGCCATGTTGTGAGCATTTTAAAAGACAAGGACATACGATGGAGAGTTGCTGGAAAATTCATGGTAAGCTGATTGATTGGAAACCAAATCGTGCATGAAATGATAAAGAAAATCATGCACAAGCTGCTGAAAATTCAAATGGAACCAGTCTTATCGAAGTCAATCCTTTCACCAAAGAACTAGAGGTGTAAATGAGCCGAACCTTTGTTCGTGTTCGACTCGTTTGGAAGTTACTCTATTCATGTTTGGCTCGTGCTCGAAATGGCTCGAAATTTCAGTGTTCGTGTTCGGCTCGAATTGTTTGAAATGGCTCGTATAAGCTTGAAATTGCTCGAAAATAATAATCTAAAAAATTTATAAGAGGGAAGATTTGAACCTGGGTCATTCTTTTGACAACCATATATATATATATATATATATATATATATATATATATATATATATATATATATATATATAAATAAAATAAAATAAAATTTTATTTTAGCTAAATCGAGGCACAATCAAAAAAGGATTGTTGTTTTAAAAATAAAAACTTCGACTTGTTAAGTATTTACCGACTTTTTTAGCAATTGAGCCTACAAAAACTAATTAGTCAAAAGCTTAGTCTTAAATCTTCTTCACCAAACTAACCCACCAGTATGATAGCACATCAAGGTAATGTTTCTTTTAACCTACACACAAAAAAAGGGAAAATAAAGCCGTGAATAGTCAATTCTAGTGCCTCGGATCACATGACAGGAGATAAAAGGATATTCAACCAATTTAACCGAAATGATGAAGGCGCAACAATGCACATAATAGACGGTTCTTATTCAAAAATAATGGGAAAAAGAATTGTTCATTTGACACAGGATTTTATTTTATCTTCTATCCTTGTTCATAATAGGGTGCGTTTGGGATAATGTTGTGGCGCGTTTTCACACCACACTATAGTTATCGTTTAGAAAATTGTGGTGTAGGTGCATTTTGCGGTGCGGTGTGGTGCGTGGTAATTGTATTTTTAAACCTGACCTAGTAGAGTGTGGTAGTTGTCAGAAAATCACGGTTTAACTTTTTAAAATAAAAAGATTTGTAATACTTAATATAATTTTTTAGATAACAGTTTTACCATTACTTTTTCAGACAACAACAACCATGCCAAACTCACCCTTAGATTGCAACTTGCTTTCAATTAGCAAACTTGCGATCTAAATTATGCTGCTAAATTTTTTTTTCAAACTTATGTGAATTTCAAGCAGTGGATTTGGGGAAGGCGATTGACAATGCTTAATTATTTGGACTCAACCTACTTAAGGAGAATACTTCACTACAATGACTAGTTTCCACATTGAGTTGTCTCCCATTCTTGTTTTAATTCTTTCTCTCTGCCAAATGAAAGTGAAATTATGCTATGGTATTTCCATTAATGTCACTCAAATTTTGTGTACCTTTCAAAAATGTTACCTCATTTGTTTATCAATGACAGTTCTAGCTCTCTTCGTTGTAAAATATGTTAACTTGTTAAACATACTAGATGTGAGTATCCAAGTATCCAATATTCATCATCTCATCCCTTCTTTGTTATTCATTGTGATATTTGTGGACCTTCAAGAGTAAAAAACATAATTGGAGCATGATGGTTTGTTTTATTTATTGATGAACAAACTAGAATCACTTGTACATTTCTCACGAAAGACAAATTTGAAACACACCATTTTTAAGTCTTTTCACTCTATGATTAACACCTAATTCAACAACAAGATATGAGTTTTAAAAACAGACAATGCAAAAGAATTTTTTGATTTTATCCTTGGATCATATCTTTAAAAAAAAAGGGGATATTTCACATTAGTTTATGTGTGGATACTCAACAAAACGGGATTGCAGATAGGAAAAATCAATACTTATTGGAAGTGGCTAGGTCTATTATGGTCTCAAGACATGTTCTCAAATATCTTTCGGGGGGAGCAATACTTACTGCCACATATCTCATCAATAGAATGCCCAGCTGAATCCTAAAATTTCAAACACCGAGGCAAGTCATCACTTAGCTTTTTCCACATATTAAGCCTTCAACTCAGACTTGCCTCCTAAAATCTTTGGGCGTTCTACTTTTGTTGACATCTATAACCAACATCGATCCAAATTTGATCCCAAATCACTTAAATGTGCTTTTTCTTGAGCATTCATCATACCAAAAGGGGTACAAATGTTATTCTCCTCTCACAAAAAAGACCTATATCACTATGGATGTCACCTTCTTTGAACATCAACCTTATTTTCCAAAACTTTAAATTCAGGGGGATAACATGAGTGAATATCAGGATTGAGATACTCTCACCTTTCAAGACTCTCAATCCATACCACCAACATCCTTTTCCAATTTTAATCAACCTGAACTTGAACTTTTACCAACACATGACAAAAGCTAGCCCAACCAGCTCGAGCACCTACCTAGTTCCCCATAGTTTTCTTGACAACAACTTGATATTAGCAACAAGGAACTACGTGTTTATAGTTAGAGAAAGAAATCCATTGACCAAGTGGAGACCACTGCACAAGCTTGGCAAGACCAAGAACTCAATCCAGATCCATCTACCTCCGAAATTCATACATGTATCAATAATTCAGAACATAAGTATATTGTTCCGAGTTTTGATGATTTAGATTTAACCATTCCTTTAAGAAAAGGTGTGCACCTCATCCGATTAGTACTATGTGGCCTATGAGAAGTCACAACCTAGATATAGGACATTATTACAAATCTTCACACCTTTCAGATTCCTAACTCTATTCAGGAAGAACTAATAAATCCAGATTGAACGAAAGTTGTTGAAGAGGAGATTAAAGCTCATGAAAAAAATAGTACTAGGCTATATCTCAATTACCTAAATGGAGGAAATCCGTATGATGCAAATGGAGTTTTACAGTAAAATCAAGACAGATGGGAGCATAGAGAGGTTTAAAGCTTGATTGGTGGCAAAGGGATTTACACAAGGGTTTGAGATAGATTATGAAGAGACTTTTGCACTAGTAGCGAAATTGAATACAATTCGAGTACTTCTCTCATTAACTATAAATCAAGATTGAGCCTTAAATCAACTTGATGTCAATAATGCATTTCTAAATTGTGGCTTGGAAGAAGTCTTCATGGAGATTTCACTAGGACTAACGAACTTATGCAATAGCCAAATGGTGTAAGTTGAAGAAGGCACTATACAGCTTGAAACAATCACCTTGTGCCTGGTTTGAAAGGTTTGCAAAAACATTGACTTCACAAGAGTATACATAAGGTCAAATAGATCACACCTTATTTATGAAATTATCCTCTAACTGAAGAATTGCAATTCTAATAGTATATGTTGATGATATAATCTTTACAGGAGACTATACAAATGAACTGTTATCACCAATAAAACTTATTGCCACTGAATTTGAAATCAAGGATATTGACCCCTTAAAATATTTCCTAGGAATGGAAGTGGCTCGGTCTAAGGAGGGAATGTACGTCTCACAGAGAAAGCATACTTTGGCTCAATATGGTTCACTTAGGCTCATTTGGCAATTGGCTAAATTGGGTTGTAATTTGGATTGAGAGATGATCAATCATGTATTTGTGATGATTGTAGGATTTTGGGTTGGATCAATTTGATTTGAATTGGATTGAATTGATTTTAATCTTATAAGATTCAATTGGCTAATTTGGGCAAAGTGAGCTAATTAGCTAAATTGAGTCTTAATTGAGCTTCAATCAAGTTCAAATATGTTTTAAATGGTTTGGATATGTTCAATTTCAAATGGTTTGGGTTAATTTTGGGTTATACCCCTTTAAGCCTAAATGAGTAAATTGAGTTAATTGAGTCAATTCATCAAATTGGATCTCAATTTGGGTGTGACTTTGTCATGGTTGGTATTTTGGATATCATGTGGTTGATTGGTGAAGCTTAATTTGGATTTGGTCAAAGTTTAGGTCAAGTCGACCTAAATGAGCCAAATGGATTAATTTGGACTAAGCGAATCAATTAACACACTTGAAGCCATGTGTGCTTGATTTATGTTTGGTTAGATTGTATTTGAAGTTTAGATTGGTTTCAAATCAATTTGATTTTGTGTGCAAGGTTTTGAGTTAGTCAGGCTAGGTGGGGTCCACTAATCAATGGCTTAACCCTAGGGTTGCTCTATAAGTCTTTGGGTATTCTCTTAATCACTAGAAGTGTCCTATCCCTAAGCGAGGAGATCCTAGTGTCAGGATGGGATCTTATGCCTAAAGAGGATGAATATCAATTTCACTAAAGATGAGGTCAACAATGGAGAAAATAGAATAGTAAAGATCATGAACTATATCTGTTAGGTGCAATTCTCCTAGTTTTACTTCACAGTTGAAAGTAGATTAAGAACTTCAAGCCAATGGACTTCACATCCATGGAATGAAGTTTTATTTGTCAGCATACTTGCATCATTAACAACTTCAGCCTCTTTATATTGGAAAAAAAGTACTCAAAAAGGACAATCTAAGAAAAAAAAAGGAAGAAATACTCTTTGCTTAACTAATGATATATGTTTTTTTTTTTTTTTTTGATATAGTGTGTATCATTGCATCTTCATTTATCTCTCTTCGTCAATTAATTTACTTTTAATAGCTTTATGGACCTATCACCATCTAAATCAATCTTTGATACTAAGTTGATGTAGGACAACTAGATAAATTTATGCATGAGAGTTTGACTCCTAAAAAATTTTCTGGTATATATGACAGAAGAGGAAAGGCTCAAGTCTGGAAAATAGAAAATAGAACTTGGATGCAATTTTACCCATTCTTTCAATCATAGCACTTTTAAGAAGCAAATAATTTCAAATCCATGGCATAAACTAATATACCTTATATGCATCAACAGATCATGTTTTCATAAACACAAAATTGTTTTTGTAGGTGTAACTTCACGTCAAACCAAAGAAAGTACTTAAGAATATATGGGTTATGTCTTGATATGTTGATGATTTCTAGAATCAACAAATTTCTCTTGCATTCATTCATTGGAAATGTTGGTAATATCTAAAAATATCAATAGACCTGCTGTGCATTTATAGCACGTATAAACTCCACAGTTCATGGCTGTTCTTTTTGGCAGGTATTTCTTCATCCAATCTCTTGTATTATGCATATCTCCAAAAAGAAAACTAAGATTACTCTGAGTTCGATTCTTGTTTCAATTTTGGCTTGATAAAACATAAAAGGATAGAAAATCTGATTATCAAGTTATAATTTGGAAAAAATCCTTTTAGTTGTAGTAGAAAAATCTCTAGCTTAAGCATGCCAAAGTGATAGGCTCCATTGAACTCTGATTTAATGGTTCCTTTTGGACTAAAATCTGAACCTGTTATCTTTTAAAAAATTATGCTTCATAAATGTAAATACTATATCCATTATAATGGTTTTTTCTATAGCTTCCCGAAAATTTGCATGTGGATATGATAATACCATTTCATCTTGGGGAACTTTGAGCTCTAGCTTATTCAGAAGATTTGTGCTTTTAACTATGTAAATCATCATTGAACTTCGCTCGAGGAATTCATTGTTCATTTTTATGGGTCGACTTTATAGGTTTAAGTTGTTTAAGTTATCACTGTACATTATCTTTTTGCAACTTCTTAGGTTCAAATGTAGTTGGCTTCTTGCAAATCTTCCTTGTTCTATCATTCAAGGCTTTTTCCCTTGGGAATTTGCAAGCTGTTTGTTTGTTACCATGGACTTCTTTCCACTAAATGATTCGATTGAAATGCATCATTCATTTATTGCACTATGAAAAAAATAGTTTTAGATATAGAGACCAATCAGAAAACTTTAATGAGTATTACCTGATGTATCTTATACTTTTTCAGATTCTATACCTTCTTACAGGGCCATGAAGTTACAAATAATAGTTGCTATGAAGGCTATGCCATGCTACTGTGCTCTTCCCACGCTTTCAGAGTACATGGTTGAAAGTGGATGGACCAAATGCTTCTCTACGATCAGTGAAGTTGGATGGCCTATGTACATTGTCTACTTGTTGACTTACCTTGTTCTGTGCGAGTTTGGGATATACTGGATGCACAGGGAGCTACATGACATCAAACCATTATATAAGCATCTTCATGCAACTCATCACATCTACAATAAACAGAACACACTCTCTCCCTTCGCTGGTAAGTAATTTGGAATGAATTTATTCTATTGTCTACTTTTATAAGGGTCAGAGTTTAAAAAATTTATCATTTAGCATATGATTGCTACAAAAGATCTTACAATCGACCTGCATATCTACTTGTTTAGTAACAGAAGCATGAACTTCATTAATTGTGATAAAGATGCTAATGATTCTTGAAATTGTAAGCAAGGTGATGAATGTTCGACAAATGAATTATCTTTTAAAATTGTTATTTCTCTATTTTCGATGTATATATTCCCCTTTACTTGCTTTGAGATTCTGAACAAAGAAGCAACATTTGTAATGTTGTAGAAATTTGAATCCTTCAAAACTAGCTCATAATGCGTGCTCAAGTCTATTTTGATGTGGGTTGAGTGTTAATGATTATTTAGGAAAAGGTAGACCCCTTTAACAACAAGCCTCACCGATGTTTAGGCTTAGGGATAGTCTTCTATGAGGTAGATGAGTTTGTTTAAACTAGATTTTTTTAATGATTTTAAACCAAAGTTTAGTTAGATTTGGTGTCAAAAAAATTTTATAGTGCAAGCTCCCATAGTTATTTTCTTCTTTAATTTGTTGGAGAGCACTCTTGATTAAGGATGTTGCTTAGGCTCATATTTTATACTTAAATTTAATGTTCAGGCTTGCATTTAATTGATGGGGAATGGTTGAAGGGATGGATGTAGATCCAACTAAGATACTACAATTATGCTATCTTGGGCATACCAGTGGATCCATTCAATCAATAGTAGATGACATAAGCTATAATGCATAAGGAATCTAATTAGCTACCAAAGTTGTTTCATCTCATGTCTAACAAGTAGTTTAGGGTGAAAATGTCTCAAAGATGAACTTTTTGGATTGGCGTTAACTTGCTTGTTGATGGATGGTTGGCTGTAGAATTGGACTTACTAGTTTTCAATGGATAGTTTAGAGACATTGACGCTTGTAGTTTAGAAGTACTAAATAAGACCAACAAGAGCTCAGAAGAAAATCGTGAGTGGGATGATGATTAGTTGGGCACAAGGGAAATGAAGGATAGATGATGTTTGGAGATGCCATCGTTATGGTTTTCTCGAAATGTGACCAGTTAATGAGGGAGGGCATTGAAGATACGTACTTGTGTGCCTTCAATTATGTTACAAGTGGCTTCTCATGTCTGACAAGAAAAACTGATTGGATTGAATTTGAGCTGAGATGCAAGGACGGGGTAATAAAGAATGCACACCGCTCAAAAATTGTTAATATTCATTTAGTAACACTTTTATTTTTATTCATTGAATTATTGTAGATGTTTTGATTGAATTTGAGTTGAGATGCAAGGACGGGGTAATAAAGAATGCACACCGCTCAAAAATTGTTAATATTAATTTAGTAACACTTTTATTTTTATTCATTGAATTATTGTAGATGTTTTGATTAGTTGACTTATTGTTTGTATATTTATTTTACATTTAATAAGATAGCAACACATTCGAGTGGCTTAGCCATAGCTCTTACTCAAAATATTCTAGTTTGGGTCAACCAAAAATCGATTCACAATGAGGAATGGGTCAACTAAAAAATTAGTTAAATCCTAACTATTTCATAGTAATTTTAACTTCCTTGAATTTATTAGTTGTTATATAAAGATGTCGGAAATCTTAGATCATGCTTCAACTTTTAACTAATTTTTTCACCTTCCTTTTTAAAAAGAAAAGAAAGAAAGAAACAAGAAAATAATTTTAATATCCTGTAAAATTGTCCCCAACAAATGTGATAGGCACTACAACAAGCACTTTAGGAATATTTGGCATAAATATTTGTCTATAAATTTCAGCAAGATTTTTTGTTGGATAATCTGCCAGATATAAGTGCCAAAAATTTGTTGGATGTAAGTCACTTGATTTTCTAGTGAAAATTTTGTTGAACTTAAGTGGCGGAATGTTATCCTCCAAAAAATCCATTGGAATGCATCTTAAAAAATGCATCATAATCTTTCTTCTTCATTCTCTCTATTTTTTAGAGAGCTATTGCCAATCTTATCTATTTGTTGCTGTCAACACTAGACATGCTTGTTTTCATTGGTTTCTCTGCAAATTTGAAGGTAATTCTTCTTCTCTGCCTTCTATAAGTTTTAATTTAAGATTTAATTTGTAGGTTTCTTCAAGTTTTGCTTGCAAAGTTTAGGTTTTAAATTATTTCTGTTTTTTTTTACATTTGTGTTGATCTGATGTTGTATACATGTTTATAGTGTTGATGATTGTGTTTATTTTCATATATATATATACACACAATATCTATGTATTATTTGTTGGATCTATAATATTGAGGTTAAGTCATGTTAAATCATAAGTTTTATAGTGCAAAATATATTTATTTTTATTTTTTTGGCTAGAGAAATAAATTTTGACATCTAAAACTAAGTTATTTATGAGTAGAAAATTTGTTCTATGAAATTTTAATTTAGGTAATTATTTATGTAAAAATTTATTAAGAAAAAAAATTACGTGTATATACTTTTCAATTTTATTAAATATTTAAAACTGATTTAGTTTATAATTATTTTAATTTATTTGAGATGACGGTATGAATGTAATCTATAAAATTAATTGTCTATGCTATAAAATTAGATCACAACAATTAATTATGTATAAACTTTATAATAATGTAATTATAGGTCATAACAATTCATGCGTGCCATAAAGATTATAACTTAGATAAAATTGCATACAACAGATGAATGTCATAAGTCAATGATCATGAATATATAATAGTCTACTACAAACAACAATACTAAGAACAAGCCTTTATCCCATGGTGGGTCGCTTGCATGAATCCTTTTTCTCATTTGTCATATATTGTAATCAAATTCTCATTTAATTCAAGTATATTAAGGTAATTTTTTATACATCTTAACCAAGCCTTTTTAGGTCTACCTCTACCTTTCTTAACATAAGGCAAATCTAATACATCTACTCTCTTAACCGGGTCATCGAACGATCGATGCTTTATGTGGCCAAACCATCTAAGGCGACTCTCTCTAATCTCATTTGCCACTGGAGCTACTCCAAATTTTTCCTGAACATACTCATTTCGCATTTTATCTCTAAGAGTAAAGCCACTCATCCATTTGAGCATCCTCATCTCTGCAACACTTAACTTAGTCTTATGCTTCTCTTTTATTGGCCAACATTCTGCACCATAAATCATTGCAGGTCTTATCACAATCTTCTAAAATTTTTCCTTAAGTTTAAGCGGTACTTTTCTATCATATAATAGTCTACTACTTAGATGAAAATGTTTAATTTAAAATTCTGCGAAAAGAATTGAATGCTTCTTAGTAGTTTATCAACAATTTTTTTGTAGCTTTGAGAGGAAATTTAAATGTCCATGTTTTAAGCATAAATATCAAGCAGTTTTAACTCCAACAATAACAACAACAACAACAAGCCTTAATCCTACTAGGTGGGGTCGGCTACATGAATCCTTCATTCCATCAGGTCCTATTATGTGTCAAATTCTCATTTAATTCAAGTATACTAAGATCATTTTTATACATCTTAACCAAGTCTTTTAGTCTACCTCTACCTTTCTTAACATAAGGTAAAGCTAATGCATCTACTCTCCTAATTGGGTCATCTGACGGCCGACGCTTTATGTGGCCAAACCATCTAAGCGACTCTCCCTAATCATCTATCTACCAGCTACTCCAACTTTTTCCCAACATACTCATTTTACATTCTATCTCTAAGAGTAAAGCCACTCATCCACCAGCATCCTCATCTCAGAACACTTAACTTAGTCTTATGCTTCTCTTTATTGGCCAACATTCTCGCACCATAAGTCATTGCGTGTCTTACCACCATCTTATAAAATTTTCCCTTAAGTTTAAGTGGAACTTTTCTATCACATAAAGCCGATGATTCCTCCACTTCAACCATCCAACTTGAATTCTACTAATAACATCTCCATCTATTTCACCATCATTTTGAACAATAGAACCTAAATATTTGAATCGCTTCACTCTTATTAATGACTTGATCACCTAAAGTCACAACACTATCTAAAACTTCTACAACTAAAATTACACTCCATATATTCGCTTTTAGATCTACTTAAACTAAAAACCTTTAGACTCTAAAGTTGACCTCCATAATTCAAGTTTCGTTGGACTCTCTAGTCTTATCAACAAGAAGAATGTCATCAAAAGCATACACCAAGGTACATCTTCTTGTAAATGCCTCGTAAGAACATCCATAACTAAAATAAAAGATAAGGGCTTAATGTTGATCCTGATGTAATCCAACAAATAGGAAAATA
This sequence comes from Cymbidium sinense, assembly GCA_021442155.1. Taxonomy (NCBI): domain Eukaryota; kingdom Viridiplantae; phylum Streptophyta; class Magnoliopsida; order Asparagales; family Orchidaceae; genus Cymbidium; species Cymbidium sinense. Next base: position 188,491,099 of record CM038216.1, read on the forward strand.
TTTTGTCAATCCTCCTTGGTTTTTGGACACAATGCTCTAGTATACATATCCTTAATGACTTGAATATAACCAATATTAACTCCTTTCTCGCTCTAGAACTCTCCAAAGAACATCTCTTGAGACTTTATCATAAGCTTTCTAAATCAATAAATATCATATGTAGATCCTTCTTACTTTTATGTTTCTCCATCAAACCTCTTAACAAATGTATAGCATCCATAGTAGATCTACCGGCATGAAACCAAACTAAGGAGAAACTTCGTATCACATCGTAACCTATGCTCAATTACTCTCTCCCATAATTTTAATGTATGACACATTAAATTAATTCCTCTATAATTTGCACACTCGCATCACCTTTATTCTTAAATATAGAACCAACAAACTTTTCTCCACTCATCGACATCTTTTAGTTTAAAATAACATTAAAAGATTTGTAAGCCAAGAAATTCCTCGATCTCCTAAACATTTCCACACTTCTATTGGAATATTATCCGTCCATCGCTTTTCCACATTTCATTTTTAAAGCTTCACTAACTTCATATTTACTAATGATGATAAAATGAAATTCTCTGTTTAGGTATTAAGGTTGCTAAAGTCAATCGTCAGATCCTTCATTGAAAAGTTTATCAAAATACCTCATCCACCTATTTTCAATATCTTTTCTAAGAAAACACTTTATTATTTTCATCCTTAATACCCCTCACTTGAACTACGCCTTTACTTCTCCTATCTCTTTGGTATAACTTATACATACATCTTTCACCTTCTTTCTAGATCTAATTTATCATAAATCACTAAAAGCTAAATTTTTCAGATCACATATCTTTTCTTAATCTCTACGCTTTCTTTATATCTTTCCCAATTCTCCGAAGTTTTACATCTAAACCAAGTTTTATAACAACGCTTCTTATTTCTTATCTTTTGACACTCCTCATCCACCACCAACTATTCTTATTAAAAGTTTTTCCTTTGATTCTCCAAGGACATCTTTAAGAACTTAATTTCACTTAATATTTTTTCCACATAACGCAATTTCCTTATGAACATCCCAAATTTCTAATTTCTTTTATTTTATTGTTAAGTGTCCCCATCTAATCCTGCAATAATTTAATTTATTTTTTCTCTTACAACCTTTCATCTTAAAATCTAAAACTAATAATACGCACTTAAAATTTCACTGAACGACCTTACAATCTTTACAATCTAAACGATCTATTTTTCTTATCAGAAAATAATCAATCTGTGTTTTACTAGATCCATTTTTATAAGTAATAATATGTTCATCTCTTTTCTTAAATAAAGTATTAGCAGTTTTAACTCCAAATAGTTAAAATTCATTTATATTATGTGAAATTTCAACCTGTTTATTAATTGTGGTCATCACATGAAGAGTATGAGGCACTAGTTAACTCTTGTTGTGTTGCTTCAATAAGCCATGCATCATTTAATGAAGATACAACATAGATATATGAAGAAATGATATTTGATATGACTGACCTATAATTTCATGGAGCTATAAAATAGCTTTTAACAACAAAGCCCAAAAAATTTATTATTTATTTTGTGCTTGAGAGTTTTATTTTGTATTTTGTATTTATGTTAGATTTACAATGATACAATTATTTCTCCTGATATATTTGATTGTACTATGGAATGCTTGGTTATGTAATCTCTCTTTTCTGTTTTAAATTAGTTTATCTATGTGATTTTCTTGCCATATAGACATAATGTGATATGACGAATCAATATCTTGTATAATATTATTTTTATTTGTCAGGACATGCAACTTTATAATAAAAAATTTAATTTATTTTAAATTATTTTGTAATGACTTATGACTTATTTTTTTGCCAATACCTAATGATAGCGGTGGTGAAAATTATTAGTTCAAGGCTAACAGATGAAAATTTCATTCGAGGTTTTTGATGAATTTTCTAATAGAATTTTTGTCGATAGTTGTTTGCTAGAAACTATTTTTGATGTGCCTGTTTCTAATGGACTTAAATCTATAAAAAATGTAAATTTATGGCAGATTTGTGTAAAATTTTGATAGTTTTATTAGTCAAAAAATGATTGTTATTTTGTAGGGAAATGTGATTGGTGATTGTAGCGTGGCACATTTGTTATATCCATTCTTGCATGATTTGTACTTTAAACTAGATTGTAGGTGTGAGATGTACTCGTATTTGTCCTCAAATAGTTTAAATTGAAGTTCAATATATATGAGGTTAAATTCGACCATTAGAGTTGCCAAATAAGAACATTTTTTTTTGTAGATTCGTTTGTAGAGCTGGTTGAATCAATGAAATGGCTCAATATTTGGGCTTGTAAGCTTAGGGTGTTAGGTCGGCCATTAGTTTTATTGAACTAAGACTTCACATTCATGTTCAATCCTTAGACTATTGAACTTAAAAATTTGTGCGCCTTAATTTCACATCCAGAGGTTATTGAATCTATGAAACATTGAACCTTTTGAAACATGATTTAATATTCATGCTTGGTCTTTTAAACTTATTGATCTTGAGATATACTAATTCTACTAATGGAGCTTATCAAATTTGTTAGATAGCTTGACCTTTAGGATTATGAATTGAGATTTTTTTTTAGTTTAGCCCTTAAGTTTGATGAATTAGAACTTGATGTTCAGTCCCCATCTGGGGCTTTTTGAGATTAAATGACTCAATTCTTAGTGTTTGTTGAATTAGTGTGATAGCTTGACTCTTACATTTCTGAGCTAAAAAAATTTTGTTTGTTCAACCCTTATGGTTGTTGAAATATAACTTTATGTTCAAGATCTATCCTTGGATTTGTTAATGAAGGGTTCTATCTAATTTTAATTGAGTTTTTCAATGGGGAATTATATGTTTTCAATGCACAAGGACTAGTTCATCCGCCTTGAAGATCTAAGATGAACCATATGATCATGAGATCTTGTCATCCTCGTCCTATAATTTTCTAAATTTTGTTGGGCTTGAAGTCAATTTTCATTTAAGGCTCCATGCTCTTCAAGCCGTAGATGAACATTCTCTTCTCGTGTGAGTTAATAGTGGATGATAGCGTGAAGTGAAGGTAGTTCAATCTCAAAGGAGAGTATTGCCTCTCTTTTCTAACTAGAAGCAAATACAAAGTGGCTTTCGTTGTATTTTTATGTGGTGTGATAGTCCCCTAAAATTTTTGTTAGTTTTTGCATGTCATTCTCTATATTTTTTGGAGATATATTTAGTAGTTTTATCAAAATCTTACTAAATGACCTAGGCCAAAGCATTGGTCCTTGACTTATATTTTGAAGAATAACACGATCACTGTTATGTTTTTTTGATGAATTGATAAATGTTAACTCTTATAAAAGTCATCTTTATTAGATATGATTTGACATGAGACTAAATTAGTAGATTATGTTCTTAGAAGAACTTCATCATATTTTCTTAATTTTTTCTTGTGAAATTGCTTTTACCCACATTGAGAAATAGTTGGTGGCAATAAGGATTTACTTAGGTGTATGATCTAGTGGCCAAAAAAAAAAGTGACAATAAGGATAAATTGATGTCTTGAGGATGATAGAGGGTCTATAGGACCAATTATGTTATTATCATGGCTCTTAAACATTTAGATGCTATTGTAAGATATAATGGGTTAGGAGATCAATGTAGTGAACTTGACATTGGTAGTAGTTCTTAGCATAGCCAATGTAATCCTTAAGCATACTAGGCCAGAAATATCTCATAAATATGTTTTGTTTTTACTTTCTTGGACAAGATTGATGTCTATTAAGCATCCCTCCATGAATTTTAGTTATGACTGCCTTGGCTTCATTAGATTCAAGGCCTCAAATCTACATTTAGTCAAATGACCTACGACATAGCATATCATTTATGAAGGCTTACTACTGTACTCTTCGTGACATTTGGAATGCTATAGATTTATGCTTTAGGTAGCTTGCCTTCTTTCAAAATAGGTAATGAAAGGTTCTTTTTAGTCATCCTTGCCAATTACTATTAGGGTTTCCTGAATTTCTTGTGCTTCTTTAATTTACAGGATGACTTGTGACAATATTTGTCCATTTTGTATGGTTATGATGACCAAGTCCTCTTTAGGATCCACATCTAATTTAGCTAGTGAATTGATTTAACCATTCTTGTGATGCTTAACTTTTGTGAAAGTCACGTTTGAGATTGCTTTATATGCACTATAGGCAAGTTCAATAATTTTCGATGATTTACAAAATAGAATATAAATTAATCCTATTTTTTGTTATGCCGTGCAAAATACCAAATTAAAACAGGTCTTCTCAAATTGAAGTCAAAGTGGGTTAAGGTGAACACCATTACAGGGCAAAAATTATCAAAAATTTTGATTTATTATGCATAATTTTTCATACTTCTTTTAAATTTAATATATTTTTAAAGTTTAATTGCTTAAAAATGATTAAAGAATAACATCAATTATTCTCTTACTGGCTGCTACCATGTTGCAAAAAATGGGCCATCATATTTGAATGAATGGCTTCTGAGCTTAATCACTAGTCTTAGCGGGCATTCTTTTCCGAGTTGCATGTTTGAGCATCAGAAGTGATTGGCTCATAGGTTAGGTGAGGGAGGGCGAGGGGGATGTATGTTGGCCACTTGGTTGTCCGTGCATTCTTTTTCCAGCCATTAAAAGAATTGGACTAGGGTGATAGTTGCACCATTCATAATGGTGAGGGCTCTCAGATTTTACATCTTGTGGCTCAAATCAAAGAGTTCAACTTAGAGCTTATTTGTATGTAACGCACATTGGATAGACATGATATTTGGTGTCTTGAGCCATTCATTGAATCATAAATCTAATGGATTGTGGGCTCCGAAAATTTGCCACCGATCTCTCGTTGAAAAGAATGTTTTAAAGTGTCGGTGAAATTTTTTGATGAGATAGAGACACTACCTGAGATTTCATTTTATATTTTTAGATCTGGTTTCGTTTTCTATGCGCAAGTTATATAATTACCCCTCTCAATGAGAGAGAACTTTCGACAAGACTGTTGATCGTTAAACGTAGCGTATAATAAGAAATGTAAAGTTTTAGAATTTAAGATATGAAATTTATCATTTTAAACCTGATGGGGAATGATGACGTTCAATCTAGATCCCAGATTTTCGTTATCCCTAGTGCCCTAGTCTACTTAGGAGGAGGTAGGGCCCAACTGATGTAAGGATCCTCATCAAGAAATACACGTTACGCCGGCCCAAGAAATCCTTATAGCAGGTTTGTCAAGTGACAATCTTAAGTCTATCTTAAATAGAGGTTGTTTGCTCTATCGATACCTATGATTCATAACTCAAAGGCGAGCCATGAGAGCATACGAAGCACGCATTATCGTAATATAATGGAGTGGATCCAAACCACCCGATCGAGGACTCTCGCGATCGCTTCATCTGGAGTATCTCAAGCCACGCAATGAGGACACGGTCACCCTACCTACAGATTGATTGAAAGTGAACACAATGTAACACTTGATTTGACATCGCTTTGTGAGTTAATTTGTTACACAAATATGGCAAGGTGGATTGAGTTTAGTTTAAGTTTATATGATAGAGTTTCATTTGAGCGCTGATTGATATTTGAAAATTAATTTGAAAAATTGATTAATGAATATGTTAAAGCTTTAGATCCAACTCTATTTACCGCTAACGAGATAGATCTAGCCACATGACAATCAATTTCTCAGACATTTCATTGATTTGAAAATCTTATTATTGGTCTTTTGATTTTGTTAACCCGGACCCAATCCTAAGACTAATCCGGGAAGCAACACACGTAGCATTCTCAGACACTTGAATTTAAGCATTCAGCATAGTGTCGGGGCATAAGCGGGTGTATTTAAGAATTTAGGTAATTTTATATTTGAATTATGAGATTGATTTTAGATTTTCATTTAATTAACTTTTTCATTTGCACGACGTTAAAATTTACTTAAAATCTACATGTAAATGCGTACATGTGTTTATAGCTTATAATTTCATTAATTAATGAAATCATTGATTTTGAAAATCATAATTAAAATGAAATTCTTAATTTTTTGATTGAAGGAAGTCTTATGATTTTTGTAGATTTTGATTTAGTATCGTCTTACATCTGCTTTCTGAAAGTTCGATCCGTGTGAAAGAAGCGTTGTAAATTGATCCCAATATCTTATTAGATTTTTGATTAATATTTAATATATTTCAATTTAGCGCCTTTCTTTTGAAATATTAAAATTTTCACTGAAATCTCTACAAGACATGAGTTTTTTGTAGCAAAGCTAATTTTATTTAATTAATGAAATTATTGATTTTGAAAATCATAATTAGAATAAAATTCTTTAATTTGATCGGTAAGTAATGATTTTTGTAGATTTTGATTTAGTATTGCTTACTTGTACAAGGTTATAGATTGTGGTGAGTATTTGAAAGTTTACAAGTTTTGAATAAAATATATTCATTTTAGATATGGGTAATGAATTTATTTTCATTCAAGCATTTACATGTATTTTGAAATATTTGATCCAAAGGGTATTCTATAAGATATGTCGAGGACATACTTCATCTGATTATATACATATAAGTTTATATGTCAAGTTCACCGAAAGAAAGTTTCAAGTCTCTAATTTTATCATTTAAGGAATGTTCACATTTCATATCAAATTCCCTATTTATTTGAAAATTAAACTTCAAATATATTTTAAGTCATTTGTGATGTATATCAAAGGAATTCAAATTTATTGCAAATTTTATAGGTTCACTTGAGTTTGATCCCAATTTTCTTATTTGAAATATGATTTTTAATTTTATTTGTACTCAAGTCTTTTTCAAATTCATTTCCATTTCATTTATATTTAATTTTCACTCCATTTTTTAGGACTTTATATTTTTTTTTGTTAAGTCCCAAAATTTGGCAAAATTTTGGCGACCTCGTCGATCCGCGTAGGAGGCTGAGAGTTTTAATTCACCATCCGCCGATGAGCATGGCGGTTGGTGTTTTGAAACGGTACCTTAAATCTGCATGCATGTGCATAAGCAGCCTTGATTACTGCATAAAAGCAAATATATATATATATGCAAATATTTTTAATTTTGACAGCATTTCGGCATACAGGGTGCCACATCTGACGGTTTTGACTTACTCAGATGCCTGAAGCGTAATGTGTCTTCGCGACACTACAATGATTTTCATCTCGTCACGCCCTGATGAGCATGACGAGACCTTCAAATTGTAAAGCTCGAACGGCGATGTGAGAAAGGATTGGAGGAGTCGTGTGATTTGTTGGCTTGCAGCTTGGCAGCAACTGCAAGTTTTGGCTTTGGCTTTAGCTTTACAATCACCTTAGACTTAGCAGTCGGATTGATAGACACTTTAGTACTTGCAGAGCTCACAACCTTTTAGTTCCACACTGTATTAGATCTAACACCTCTCCAGATGTCAAAACTATGTCCACCTCTAGCATCTTCATGGGTGAACCATTATCATCAAGATCATTTTCTCCTCCATGATTGCCATCTAAGTGATATTGTTTATATCGTGAAATAAATTCATTGCAATATTCTACGAGTGATATATCTCTGCTGCAACTTGCATCATAAACTTTTTCCTTGAATTAATAAAAATTCTGTCGAACTTTGCTTCTCGAGCATCGTTGTTTCTGCTGAAGATATGCAACAGTCTTTCAATGAAACTTTGACAACCTCGGGAGATGGAAACTTGCTCAAAGGCTTTACCATGTCTTCCTTCTTAGTTTCGCTTTTGGACTAATCTCCTTCAGAGACAATGCAATTCGTGATGAGGCAATGAAGTCATCGAGATCACTTGACCGGTGAAAACTTGTGTGACATATTCACACAGCAAACCCGGCCCACGATCAAGAAGAGCAATGACTACCGTAAGAATGGCTTCTCGCCTGTGCAAATGGAGCATCTGGATTCTTAAGTTGTGAAGAGACGGATCTTGCATGTGAACTCATTGTAGCAGACGTGAAAAGTGAAGAGGTTCGGGGAGGTGCCGAATGCCCCAATAACTGGCCGAGGTTGTTTGAGGGAGGAAGTGGAAGAGAGGAAGGAAGAAGAGTTCGAGATGCAAGACAATAAGACTTATCATACTCATCACTCTTCATCGCCGTGAAACATCGAGTTCTCGCCATCTCGGCATGCAGGAAACGCTGTTTAATTCCTTTTTTTGTGGCTACGTAGTGGTGGTGTCACACCCCGCATGCCCCTTTAAGTATCAATCAAGTGTATCAGATGACTCGACGGACACGATTCTAATCGACACGCTCCAACCTCGCATCAACGAGCAAGTGGAAGGTGTATCTAATCAAATCATCACTAAACTATTTACAATTCATATACCTTAACTTAATTCATATCACATTTACCCAAGCATGAAATCTTAAGTTTGTAAATAAATGAAAGAACTAAAGACATTTAATTTGACGCACTCAAAAAAGCCTTTAAGCTTCCCAAAACTATACAATTCAACAAAACAAACCTACCCAAACTGCCTTTTCTTGAAATTTTCAATCCAGAAGATCATCATAAGCTAAAAGCAATGAGACAAGAATGCTAAAACAAGCTCAGTACAAGACAAGAAACAACCGCGGCATGTATATGTAAATTTGTAAACTCAGTAAATCATCAAGAATGTAATATCAGAATCAACAATACGTCAGGTAAAAGAACAATATAATCAATAATATGTCAGAAGTTCATACCGTATCAACAATCAATGTCAAGAATGATTTTCATTTCGCCGCTATATCAAATCATTTTCTAAACGCATTTATAATCAGATGTTTTGACTTTCATTCATAAGGTCGCCACCCGCCTAAAGGCAGAAAGGGCCGGAACCATACTCTACATACCTAATAAATGACACCTTGGACAAACTTAACTAAACCTCAACCTCAAATGCCTGGGATACTAAGATCCCCTAATCACCATCTCCGTAACTTTATCTCACAGACATTCCTCGTAACATACCTTCCTATCACAATTTTCCGACATTTCCTCGCTTATCACATTATCGCTTTACAACATGTATAAAACATTTCTATACGCCAAATGAAATCAATGCCGAACTACACATCAAAATCATTAATCTACAAGCCAAATAATAAGATTCAGATTTACATTCAATACGACAAGACATTTAATACGACGTAAATCTACGCCATTCATACAATTTATACGCAGTAAACAACAAGATACATAGATAAAACTGAATTTACATTAATTATGTCTCACATCGTTGTTTAAGTCTGTGTGTGCACCTCGATTCCTCCTCGAGTACACAACCTATAATAAATAACTCTTCTAAGAATTCTATAACATACAACTCATAAATGAAACATAATAACACAATCTTACCCAAATTGATCTCTCCTCATAAGCTTTGGAAACACTGGAGTACGACTCCAAAGTAATCTCCAAAGAAATCTCCTAACGTCACTATTAATACCTGCTTAAAGTAAAAAAAACTAAAATTAGCAAAAATGTCAATTCTAAACCCCCATTTTACTACACAATAATTCTACAACTCACCTAAGAAAAAATCAAAACTCCCAATCACATTTCAACATCGAAGGTCACGCGAAAAAAGTGATGGAAAGAAATTAAGAACTTACAAGTTCCCTAAGTTTCCGACGGCGACGTGAAATTAAACCGAATGGACGGTTCACTGGATTTCCGACCGCATTTTACGGATTTTCCAACCGTCAGCTCACGGATTTCCAACCGCGACGAGTGCGGCCTCCGACGCCGAAGTCGCGATCGACGTCCAAACAGCCGACGACGGCGGCGATGAAGAGACACGGCTCGCGGTACGCGAACGGATCGGCGTCATATGCTCTCGGTCACGGAGAGGCAACCGGTCGGGAACGGAGCTGTCGATCACGAGCCGGTGGGAAGGGAAAGGAAATGAATTTACCTTCGATCGATCCCACCATACGCGTCGGCTTTTAATCCCGCCGCAGATGCGAAGTAAAGTGATTTGCTACAGTGCTACAAAGAATTAATTAGCTTAAAATAATTAATTAGAAATAATGGATACAATTTCCTCTTAAAAAAAATTTCGTCCTCGAAATTTCTTCTGAATCATTCAAACAGGAAGGGAAACTGCCTCATCTCGTTCAACCTCCCAAATTTCTTTAATTGTCTCGGTCTTCCATTTAATTTTAACGAAATTTGTCTATTTCGCAATCTCTTCACATCAAATTCCAAAATCTTTTCCTGCCAATGCATAAGTCAAATTGTCAGATTTCAAACTTGTATATGGAATTTTTCGCTCAGATCTGATCCATTTTCTCAACATTGAAATGTGAAAGACGCTAGAATGTCTAATTCAATGGGTGTAAGTTCATATATCACAATCCTTTCAATGATTTCAAAAGGTCTATGTATCTGGCTCAATTTACCGCGACCAAATCTACTAATTCCTTTCATAGTTTGACTTTCAAAAATACAAATTCTCCAACTTGAAATTCTACATTGCTTTTAAGTCGTAATATATGATCCGAAAGCACCCATTCGACATCTGATTTTCTCAAGAATTGATCAACCAACTCGACCTAAATGTTTTCTCCCACTTCACCCAACTTAATGGAGTTCTACACTTTCACCATACAATGCTTCATACGGAGCCATCAATATTAGACAGTTATTATCAGAAGAAACTCGATCATGAATATGATCTTCCCGCCTACCTCCAAAATCTAAAACACATAACCTCAACAAATCTTCTAGACTTGAATTCTTTTTCTCGATTGTCCATCACCATGGATGAAAAGTCAGACTTATGTAACTGTGCAAGCCTCTCTCAATTCCTTTCCATAATCCTAAGTAAATCTACCATCTCGCCGAGACGATCACTTTTGGTACACCATGAAGTCTTACAATTTCTTTAACATATAATCTGACAATTTATCAACTGAATGCCTGTTTCATGGGTAAATGAATTTTCAATCTATCCACAACAACCCGTGATACTATCCTCGCTTGCGATCTAGAAATCCCATAACAAAATCCATTGCAATTTCTTCCCACTTCCACTCCCAGATAATGATCAGAATAATCCACTTGATGCTCAACTTTAACAACAGTTTCGACATTTTGATATATATTCATTTATGTCTTTCTTCATACCTCACCACCAAAATTGCTTTTAAATCTTTATACATTTTGAACTACCTTGATGAATAAGATATCCTCATGAGCCTCAGTAAAATTTCTTCAACACCGCATCACCGGCATCTATAATGTGAATGCTTAATAATACCCTCTCGCATCTACAAGAAAATCGCTTCAACTGATTTGTTCAATGAATTCGATATCCACGATCTAGCACTTCTATCAAATAAAGCCGATCAGATCAATCGAGATAAATGCCCATCACCAATTTTCTAACTTCCAAGTAGAGCCTCTAATTCTCTAATCAACTCGACTTTGAGTAATAACCAACCGCATTTAATGACTTATGAAATGCATCGCCACTACATTACTTTGCCCTGACAATATCAATATCTAAATCATAATCTTTAATAAACTCAAGCCACCTTCTTTGTCTTAGATCCAGCTTCTTTGTAAAAGATATATTTAAGACTGATGATCGAAAATTTCGCATTTCACTCCATACAAGTAATGTCTCCAAATTTTAAGAAAAAACCACAAATGCTAACTCTAGATCATGACGGATAATTTTCGGTTTTAATTGCCTCAAGATAATAATTACTCTTCGCTGATTAAGACACAACCCAAACCTTTTAAAGATCACTAAATATTTGAATCCTCGCCCTCATGGAATAAAAAGGGCAAGGGTCAAAGCTTTTCAATTCTTGAAAACTCGCACATTCAGTCCATCGAATTTGACATCCTTTCTCAATAAATTAGATAGAGACATTGCAATATGAGAAAATCTCTTAACAAACTTCCCGTAATAACCGCTAAGCCCGTAAAATTATAACTGTAATATTCTTTGCGACCATTCTAAAATTGCTTTTACTTTTGAGGATCAACAAACTCCTTCGCCACTTATAATGTGACCTAAATGCGACGCTTATGCATCCAAAATTCACATTTTGAAAATTTGGCATATAATTGATTTTGTCTTAACAATTCTAAAACAATCTCAAATGATTTGCATGTTCTTCATCGCTTAATAAATCAATATCATCAATAGATGATAACAATAACCATAAGGCTTGAAAATACGATTCATTAAGTCCATAAAGACTACAGGAGCATTAAACCAATGACATAACAAGAAATTCATAATGGTCATACTTTGTTCCAAAAGTTTTAAAAATATCAGCATCTTTAACTCTAACCTGATGATATCCATCTCAAATCAATTTGAAAATATGCTCCTCCAACCGATCAAATAAATCATCAATCTCGAAGTGGATACTTTTGTTGATTGTCACTTTATTTAACTCTCTCAGAATCAACACATAATCGATGACCCATCCTTTTCTTAACAAATAATACGGTGCACTCCACGCGAGTTGTCGCCGAATAAATCCTTTGTCACCACCTCGCAATTCTTGAGCCATCCTAGAGATTTATGTATGTAAGTTGTATTGCGTACATCAATCCCAAACTCTACTGGTGGCAACCCCGTAATTCCTCGAAACACATCGAAATTCAAACAACGGAATGTTTTTCATCAAACACCTCCTTATTCAACACATCTAATTTGGCTAGAAATACCATTTCACCGCTTCTTAAATATTTACTCAACTTCACTGCACTAATCAAAGAAGAAACGACATTCTTATCACAAGAAAAATAAAATGATTTTTCACCAGATATGCAAAATTTCACTCTCCTCTTCCAGCATTCAATTGTTGCAAAATATTTGATCAACCAATCCATACCTAGTATAACGTCAAAATGTCTGACGGTAAGATAATTAGTGGGAAAGTGTTTATCTTGAATGTTAATGTCAACAACACATTTCCTATTTCAGATTCAAACTATCCAAGGCATTATCACATTCAATACATGAAATAAATAAAGATCAACCGGTAACCTAAAAAGGAATCAGAAATGAACGAATGCGAAGCCGAATCAAACAATCAACCCAAATGATCTCAAATTTTAAGCATACCGACACACTTCATTTGATTCTTCGCTTCATGAGGAAAGAAAAACTCGCTTTTACTGAGGGTTGGTTTTCGCTCAAGCTTTTTCTTGAATTGAAGGTCTACCCAAAAATTGTGTGTTACCTGGCTTCCTGGCTTCCAAAAATTTTCTTTGTTGACCCGCCTCGATAATTGTATGGTTTTATGTCCTTCTTCTTCTCCATCGGGCAATCTAGACGATGTCCAACCCGACCACATTCAGAAGATCTCCGATCCATAATGACACCAAAATGTCGCTTTCCACACTCACAATAGTTTCTAACTGAATTTGTTTCGTGTCATCAAACTTCTTAGAAATCGCTAGAGAAATCGCCTTCTTTCAAAGCTTTCGCTGTCAGAATCCCACTCGTTGCTTGGAAAAATTCAACTCATTCTCAATTCTACTTTCAACTAACACGAGAACTCACCGATATGCTGTCAATCTTAATCGAGGCCTCGCAAATCTATGACATTTCTTCCTGCCGATATAATGTGGAGCATATCTAGAAAGAAGTGAACTCGCTTCATATCGCATTATAGTTTTGAGCCTCAGTTAGATTAAAAAATTTGTCTCAGAAAGCAAGTCGTCGATGGAGGAATAAACCAATTTGAATACTTTGACAAACTCATCCCATTTGATCAGTAATGTGGTCAAATCTTTCCCTGGTTGAGCTGCCACCTTCGCCTCCCCTTCTAACACAAAAGTAAAGACTTCTTCTGCTTTGGGCAAATCATCCCATCCAAAATTTTTTTTTTAAGCACCAATCTTCCGCCACTATAGATCACCGCTCCTCGCTCTGGTTTGAACGTTTGAAGATCCTCAAATGTTATCCACTTCAACCATACTTATCTATGCCAGATTTTTCCATGAGGCTACTTTATCAACAACCTGAAATCAACTGAACTACCCTCAATTCATCGATCTACCTTCACCACTTGCTTCAGTTGTATTTCACTCATGTTAATTATCTTCACAGACAGTGGTCTCAGATCAGAGGAATGACTCTAACCTTTCCGCATTTCTTCGCAAATTAATAAATTAAAAAAGTATTTATATGATATTTATTAAATATCATACATGCATGAAATTAAATATCATACATGCATGAAATTAAGAACATATATGGATTCCTAACCCAAAATTAATCGCCTATACCAGATCATCAATTCACTTATCCATCCCTAAATCCAAATCATGCTTCCATTACTATTGCTCATCTATCTTTTTGCTCTGTTCTCAACCTTATTGCTCTGATACCACTTTCTGTCACACACCGTGATGACCCTTTTGCTAGTGGTCAATCAAGTAGAATAGATGACTCGATTGACAGATTCCACCAACACGCTCCAACCCGTTATCATGAACGAAAGCAAGTGAGTGTCTAATCAAATCATCACTAAACTATTTACAATTCATATACCATTTCACTTAATTCATATCACATTTACAAGCGAAATCTTTGTAAATAAATACAGAAGAACTAAAGACTTTTTTTAATTCAGACGCACTAAAAAGCCTTTAAGCTTCCCAAAACTATACATCAATAAACAGACTACTTCTACCCATGCCTTTTCCTCAAATTTTCAACTAAGATCATAAGCTAAAAGCTTAACAGACAAGAATGCTAAAACAAGCTCACATAAAGACATAAACAACCGCTGCATGTATATGTAAATTTGTAAAATCAGAAAACTGTAAATCAGACGCAAGAATGTAATATCAGAACAATACGTCAGATAGCGTAAAAGAACAATATAATGAATAATACGTCAGCATATCAGATCAATCAATGTCGAACGTTGATTTTCATTTCGCCATATATCAAATCATTTTCTAAATGCTATTTATAATCAGATGGTGACTTTCATTCATAATCGCCACCCTACCGGCCTAAACAAGTCAGAAAAGTGCGGTAAAACCATATTCTACATACCTAATGTCGACACTGAACTTAACGACACCAACCTCAAAATGCAGTCTGATACTAAGATCCCCTAATCACTCATCTCGTCCGAACTTTTGCCTATCTCGCAGATTCTAACATCCTCTTCCTATCACAATTTTCCGACATTTCGCTTATCACATTATCGCTTTACAACATGTATTAAAACATTTTATACGCCAAATGAAATCAATAACTAATTACATATCAGAATCATTAATCTACGCAGGCCAAATAATCATTAGATTTACATTCAATACGACAAGACATTCATATATGTAAATCTATGTCATTCATACAATTTATAATGCGAAAAAATACATAAAAGATAAACTGAATTTACATTAAGAATTATGTCTCACCTGCCTAAGTCAAGGTCGTGATGTGCACCTCGATTCCTCCTCACAACCTATAATGAAATAACTCTTCTAAGTAATTCTATAACATACAACTCATAAAAAACATAATTAACACCAATCTACCAAATTGATCTCTCCTCTTTAAACACGGAAGAACTCCAAAGTAATCTCCAAAGAAATCTCCTAACGCCACTATTAATACCTAAAGTAAAAAACTAAAATTAGCAAAATGTCAATTCTAAACTCCGCTTTACCAATAATTCTACAACTCACCTACAAAACAAACAGTTTCAAAAACTCCCAATCACGATTTCAACATCGAAGGTCGCCAAAAAGAAAAAAGGATAGAAAGAATTAGAACTAAAGTTTCCCTAAGTTTCCGACGTAGAGAAATCAACCGAGCCGACGGTTCACGGATTTCGAAAATACGGGATTTTCCAACCCGCCGGCCACGGATTTCCAATGGTGATTTGGGCGCGCGCGCCGAGCGGTCGCTTGCGGCGCCGCCGAAAGTCGTGGATCGACGGTCCAAGCGAGAACGGGATGAAGAGAGCGGCGGTTCGGTGAAGCCGACGCGAACGGATGGCGCCGTATGCTCGCGGTCACGGGAGGTTCTGTCACGGAGAGGCAACTGCCGGCAAGGAACGGAGCGACCGTCGGAGTGGTGGAAGGAAAGGAAATGAATTACCTTCAATCGATCCCCATACGCGTCGGCTTTAATCCCGCCGCAAGTAAGGATTTGCTACATGGCTACAAGAATAACGGTTAATTAGTTTAAACAATAATTAATTAGGAAATAATGGATATTACATTTGGTTGATTTGGATGGATTGGATGATAAATTTTTAAAACCGATTGGTTTTAGATTCTTAGAAATATTGAACCAAACTGATCAAATAAAATGCAAAATCGAACAAACCGAATAATAATTGTCGCTTATTTTGATTTGGTTTTGGATAAATCTTGGTTACATTTAAAATTATTTGCATAATTTTTTATTATATAATTAATGTTTATAAGAAATAATATAAATATAATCAAAATACAATTAACTACAAATAAAGAATATTTAAAACTAATTTTTACTACTAAACAATGTTTTAACTTAAGTTGATAACTATATTACCATATTATGAACCAAAATATTTCAAAAATTGATAATGGTCCAAAAAACATCTACTCAAGATTCAAAAATAAATAAAAATAAGATATAATAAAGAAGTCTATTATATAGAAATTAATATATCGTGTTACATATAATTACTTTAGTTTATTTAGTTCCATCCAAAATTTTATTTAACAAATCAATCCAAAAACCAAAAACTAAAGTTTTCATTAATTAAAACTAAAATCTAAATTATCAAGTTCAAAACCGAATCAAATTACTCAAAAATTTTAATTCGGTTTGATTTTTTTTGGTTAAAACCAAATAATGCACACCCCTAACCGCGAGCATGGACAAGAATTAGCACGTTGCATTTCATACCCAATCTTACTCCCATCAATCTTAGGCGTGTTCGCAGACCGTGGCTGCCGCTTCTTCCTCGAACGCATTGAAGGTGACTCGGCAGGTATGGCCACAGTGTGCTGAGGGAAGGGATGCCTACCCGGGAACACGTAGCGTAGAAAGGAGAGTTGCTGCAGCTGAACGGTGCAGCTTGCTCGTGCCGTAGACAACGGCGTCGGCTCGCTGTCGGCGGAACGGACGACGCCATCAAGTGACTGGGAAGAGACAACGTTAAGGTCCTAGAACGCTGCGTCCATTTCTAGACGGAGGTTAGCCATTTCTTAGGATTCTCTTCTCCTGCCCTAGTCCCCTTTGTTCTGTGTGACTTTATCCTCCCGATGGTATCCCTTTGAGATGCTCCTGCCATTTTCTGTGTATCAGGAGGTAGTTCAAAAGAGAACTACTTTTTTCTTTTCCCACGAAATCCTCCCTTTGTTGTTCACAGGGAATGCTGTTTTACTGTTTTTATTTATTTATTTATTTATTTTATAACTGAGATAGGGAGCAGTTTTTTTGTTCGGTTAAGGAAAGAGTGGAGGGAACAGTTTGGCATTCGAATAGAAGAGCGGGAGGAGGCTTCGGTTAGGGCTATTTTGACTTAATTAATTTTCCTAAATATTTAATTAAATCTCAATTATGAGTTTTAGGCCAACAGATTCATATAGTCAATATATATATCAATCTTAGGTTATTTCGTTTCAACGCAACGACGCAGCTCGTTAGAATCGGAGACTGCTTTTAGTCACCAAATGAGTCAATTTCACCAAAATACATGCCACCGCTGACCGCTTCGATTTTCGCATGACTCGTCCGAATGAAAAGCCTACTTGATAGATTGACGCTTCGCCAACGATGTGATCAATTAACCGAGCTCGTTGATCATCGGCTCTGACAAATATGTGCTGACGCTGACACTGAGCTGACGCTGATCATTAAATCATATTTATGTTCCACCGCTGACGCTCAACGCTGATGAAGTTCGTCGTCATCGGGTCATTTGAGTTGATTTTGACGCCCATGCTACCGATACGATCACTTCAAAGATTCGACATTTGCACGCCTAAATTGCGACGCCTCATTTGATAGTTTTGATGTTTCAAAGATAATTAATAATCAATTTTCAACCATAAGCTCGGATATCGTCAAGTCGACTAGCATGCGCGATCGACACTTTGATAAATAGCTTAATCAATTGCTCGTTAGATTTTGCAATATTTATATTGATCAATTTTGACGTTTGAACGCAACAAGTCCATTCCAATCGGAGCATTTTGCCATTTGACGCCCAGCATTTCAAATTTCAATTTGCGAGTCAGCTGATTATTCAACATTTGCACGTACTCGTCCAATTAAGCGTAACAGTCAGATAGTTTAGATGCTAACGCATAATCAATTGAACGGAGGTTTGACATCACATCTTCCGACCGACATACGCTGACACTTTGATAACTTGAGCGTTTAATCAATTGTTTGTTAGATTTGCAATATTTATATTCGATCACGACGTTAACGCGACGGCAAGTCCTTTCGTCGACGGAGTCGTTTAATTATTTTGATTCTACAGCATTTTGAGCCCTAACTTGTGCACTATCACCTCCAAAATCTATCGAATTCAACTTGCGGGCTTGTCTTGATTTATAACATATATGAGGAGGTCAACATGGATCAAAGCCTTATTTTTTTTGAAATGGTGCGTCAAAAGAAGGAAAGCAAATTGTCTTTATTTGATTCAAGTAATTTTATCAAAGATCTAAATTCAATTGATTTGGAATTTTTTTGCCCATGTAATCTTTTGTGAGGAACAAACTGTGAGCTCAATGTATTTTTTTTTCATTCATTTTTCATGATTATTATGATGATTTTCAATATGTGATGGGTTGAGGAGATGGTTTAATAGCAATCTTTCTTTCTCATTCTCCTCTTTTAGTTGTAATTGAGGTACACTCACAGCTCAACTCATAGAGTTCAAAGGAGATTCGGGTAGCCTATTTGTGCTGTCTAAAGGCTTGTGAATTCAATGGGGATGAAGTAAATCCACATGGTTTGATGATGCAATCCTTTGGGATTATAGATTTGAACTGCAGTTAAGGGTGTAAGCTGGTCATTCCTTGTGCATTGAAGACCCATGACCATTGTTCATGATTTATACAAGGACAATTCCAAGTCACCATAGAACCATGGTTTTATGTTGTCAGAGAGGAAGAAGAAGAGGGTAAGAGTTAAAAGATGAGTATATTATACACTTCACCATCTTATTTGCCTTTTTGCAGCTTTCTTTTTTAGAGAGGAGACCTAATGCTCCCTTTGCATCATAGGAAGGCTTCTCCATCATGATCATGATAAATTGTGAAGTTTGTATTAACTCTTTGTTACACCGAAAGATGTCTCATTCCTATCATTTTTTTTGTCACTAGAAGCTCACCATTCTTATACCTTCTTTGAATATTATAAGAGTTATTATTTGTTCAAGCCTCATTCCCATTGATCACTGCCAATCATCGTAGTATTTGAGATGCCACTATGATGAGTTTGAATTGTAGAGAGGAGTTGATTTATGTTAAAAATGGTGAGACATTTTAATGTGATATCATTATTTTAGGTTAAGATCCAAATCTTCTTAAAATTCTATTTGTCATTTTCTTGTGAAAATTTTGATTCGTCATCACTAATGCGCTCATAATATCCTTGTTTATGATGTTATATGTTTAGATTATCCATTATTGACCATTCATGTTGCTATTATCGATCAAAATTTAATTATCGGTGTCTTTTATGATCATTTTTGGATGATTATAAAGAATATTCTAATTAGGATAAATTAAAATAAAAATATTGAAATTGGGCACTTTTCCATTTCATTTGGCTGATTTTTCTTTGAAGAATCTTTGGAGAAATTTCTTATTTGACATCTATGGCCTGATGAATGTTGAAACAAGCATTTACTGACAAGACACTACTCTTTAATATTCTATGATTTTCCTAGATTATGGTGTGCTCATATCTGAAAATTAGGTGATGCTTATTGTGTTTCCATCGATTGTCATCATATTTGGAAAATAGCCACATGGTATGTTCCTTACATGATGACAAAAATTGTGTTTCGCTACCTTCTAATGATCAGATGACCCTCATCATGTTTCCATTAGCTGCCATCCTACCATTGCAATAATTGCATTGTGCATGTGACATGTGGATGATGATGATGGCTCTAGCCACCATCCAAAGATTGTATGACATTTAAGATTACAACAAATAGTGTATCAACATTACTCAAAACTGTCATTATGTGCTGTATCCAAGGAAGCTATCGTATGCTATTGTTGTGTTTGCTGCTGACATGCTTGGGAGCCAATCTAGGCGCTTTCAATGTTGCCTCTCTTCATTTCAATTGCTTAACAGGCATTTTGTGATAAATTACCTTCAAGTATTTGGGGATGAACCAACTTTGCCTTAACTTTTCACAAATAGTGATTATTTTTCAATTGGTTAGTACTTATGTTTTTTCTTCCTTTATATAAAAATTCTACTTTAGACATTGTGGTTATGGATTTATGAATTGATATAGCATAAAACTCTTCCATTTATTGGATGGTGAAAATCTCTTTTGACACAATAAAATAATATAATAAAAATGCCAAGGATTTCAGGGAAAATGATTGAAGTTATGATATTATATTCTAAGGGCTCATATGTATTCTTAGATCAATGGTATAATAGGGAAGCAATTATGATTATCTGATTATAATATGCTAAACAACAACAAGAAGTTTTTATCTCGGCTACATAAATTCATTTTCTTCATTGGATTCTATTAAATGTCATATTCTCATTTAATTCTAATAAAATAATATCATTTTTAATACTTCATAAAAAAGTCTTTTTAGGTTTACCTCTATCTTTTTAAACATAAGTCAAATCTAATACATCCACTCTCTTAATTAGATCATCGGATGGCCACATTTTATATGACCAAATCATCTAAGACAACTCGCTCTAATTTTATCAGGCACTAGAGCTACTCTAACCTTGACACATATATTCGTTTCACATTTTGTCTCTTGGTGTAAAGCCATTCATCCACATGAGCATCCTCATCTCTGCAATATTTAACTTAATTTTATGCTTCTCTTTTATTGGCCAACATTTTGCACTATAAAGTATTATATGTTTCACCATCATCTTAGAAAATTTTTCCTTAAGTCTAAGAGATACTTTTCTATGACACAACAGGCTTAATGCATTCTTCCACTTCAACCATCCAGTTGAACTCTATTAAGAACATCTTTATCTATTTCAACATCACTTTGAACAATAGACTCGAGATATCTAAAATGATCACTCTTTTTAATGACTTAATCACCTATTATCATAACTTTGCCACTATATCTATTAATACTCAAATTATGCTCAATGTATTCAGTTTTAGATCTATTCAAATGAAAACCTTTATACTTTAAGGTTGACCTCAATAATTCAAGTTTTCTTAAACCCCCTATCTAGTCTTATCAATAAGAAGAATATCATCAGTAAAAAGCATACACTAAGGTACACCCTCTTACAAATGTCTAAGAAGAACATCTAGAACTAAAGCGAAAAGATATGGGCTTAAAGGCAATCCTTGTTGTAATCTAATTGAAATAGGAAAATACTTAGTCAATCCTCCTTGTGTTTGAACACCAATAATAGCCCAATATACATATCTTTAATGACTTGAATATGCACAATATTAATTCCTTTTCTAGAACTTTTAAAGCACTTATCTTGGAACTTTATCATATGCTTTCTCTAAATCAACAAATATTATATGTAGATCATTCTTACTCATCAAACCTCTCAACAAATTTATAATATTATAGTAGATCTATCTGGGATGAGCCCAAATTGATTTTTACAAATTTTTGTATCACATTATGATTTATGCTCATTTACTCTCTCCCATAATGTTAATGTATGACATATTAACTTAATTATTCTATAATTTGCATACTCTTGTGCATCACCTTTATTCTTAAAACTAGAAAGCACTAAACTCTTTCTTCACTCATATGACTTCTTTTTAATCTTTAAAATAATATTAAAAAATTCAGTAAGCTAAAAAATTTCTTGATCTGCTAAGTATTTTCATACTTCTATTGAAATATCATCAGGTTTAACTGTTTACCATAATTCATTTCTTTAAAATCTTTCCAATTTTGGTTTATTAATATCATGATAAAAATAAAATCTTTATTTTTTTTTAGGATATTAAGGTCATTGAAGTCAATCATATTATCACAATTTTCATTAAAAAGTTTATCAAAATATCTCACCAAATGATTGAGAAACAAATTGGGTTATATTATAATCTGTTGGGATGGTGGAAGAGAACATACTTGTCGTAAACAATTAATGTTATTTTTTATAATATATTGGGCCTTTTTATATTTCCATTGTGTTGTTAGATGGAACCCCATAGTCTATAGAAAATTTCCCAAAATTTAATGTGCATAATTAGAGCAAGTATGCCAATTCAGAAAATATGTACATACCAATAATTATGACAGGTATAATTATAGTATTAAACATATAATATTAAACAACGTGATATTGGAATATTATACATGACAACTCTGAAAAGACAATATTTATGTGCAAGAAAGAATAGTAAAAAAAAGAACTGGAGGAGCAGTGGGAAAAAAGAGAATTTAAGGAAATTTATTGATGTTATATGATTATATCTTAGAACTTCTGTGCATTTTTAAAGTGATGATATTTTGAGGAAGAACAAGAATAGGAAACTTTTGAAGGTGAAGAAAGGAAATAATTGTGGAAAATGATTGAAGTTATTATATTTTGATTTATTAAAACAAGTTTGTGTTGTGGAAGTGATTATAGCTGGAATTCTAAATTAAATCTGCAGTACCAGAGTTCAATGTTTATTCAAAATTATGTCGGTATGGTGCTCTTCCAGGCATGTTGCATTATCCTTATTCAAAATTCCGTTAGTCTGGTGGGGTATTCCAGGCAAGCTGCATTTATCTTTATTCAAAATTCTGTTGGTTGGGTACTTTTCCAGGTACGATGCATTAACTTTATTAAAAAATCTGTTGGTCTGGTATACTTCCAGGCAAGCTTCTCAAGTAGTTAGATGGTCAGCATGTTTGAAATTGTGAATCTGACTGCAGGTTTTCTTGAAGTTTCTCCTTTGATGAGACTCAAGAATTTTGGGCTAGACTTTGACATCCATGTGTTGACCTGTATACTCAAAAAAAGAAAAAAAAAAGAAAAAAAAAGAAAGAAAATACAACAACTTGAAGTGAGGTAGTTGTTGTGTTGGAAGAATTGAAGAGAATCAAAACTGAACACAAAGTTGAACACGACTAGATAACATGGAATTGGGCAACTCGCCAATGAGTATGAGGAAGACCTTCTATTTAAAACTTAGATGGCCCGACACATCACTTTGAATGAATTAAAAAAAAAAAAACTTGAATGAAACTTATATTGAACTTGGAGCCTCATCAGTGCCCATGAATTGGACTTCATTGAATATTCAAAGTTCAACAAATTGTGAACTAAATCAAAGAAATAAACATCAACTTGAATGTATAACATGAACTTAAATCACCACACACCAGATTTGTACCATATACACATAAGTAGACAGAAAAGTGTTTCTTTAAAAATTCAAAAATGAAAAGGTTTCTTGCATTTGTGATAACACTATTTGTGAAAATGATAAAATTTGGATATTTTAAAGTCATGAGTATGCATCACTAATACATTGTGTAAGTACACTATGCAAGCGCATCAAAAATCATGTAAAAGTAACTTGCTAGTTCAACAAAATTCGTGTGATTATATCATACATATGCATTGAGAATAATGCAAGAACATCAAAAACATTTGCATGTACTCTAATAGATATGTTACATGCTTGAACTTAATGTCAGAAAATATTTCACTGATTAAAAAAAGAAAAAGAAAAAAGATAGACTTCAAATTATCCCATCTAAAGAAATGTGCAACCTATCTTTAAATTCAAAATTATGGATGAATATGTGTGCACACTCTTAGGCTGGCCGCTCTGCCTATAGGGCTAAGTTGTAAATAAATCTCACTTAGCAAATCTAATCTTCCTCCCCATAAGTTATGGAGTTGACAAGACTTAACATTCATGACTAACATTTTCATAGTGAATTTAAAATGATAACAATCGAAAAATGATTTTAACTCCCCTCTCCTATCATAGTTTAAGTTAGTCATGAAGTTGAGAGTCTAGTACTTGATTGTAAAATCCACAAAATTATTTGAATGCACATTTGTATACAGCCTTCAAAGCCTTTTTTATAAAGAAATTTCATTTTAAGAATGTTAATTGTTAATATCATATTTATAAAATATGGTTACAAGTTTTAATTTTCAGACCTAGTCTTTATTAAAGTAGAGTCGAGAAGATTGGAGATGCAATGAATATATATAGTAATTAAAGTGATATATAGATTGTAGACCTTATTTTCTACATGTAGACAAGCAAAATCGGCAATATCTAAAAAAAAAAAAACTATTTTAGTACCTTGATAATGGTTATGTGAAAAGTAAATTTTAACCAAAAGAAATGCTATCATCAAAATACTCAAAAATTTTATGTAAATTATTTCATGTTTAAGTTCTACAAAATATTGAAAATTGAAGAAAATTGGGAAGTTTGAGAAGAAAATTAAGGTAAAATTAATGGCTAAAGCTTAAAGCAAATCAACCATTCCCCTTTCAATAATAGTTTGTTTTGAGGATGAAAAATTTAAGATGATGTAAGCTTACAAAGAGCCAACATCAAATCAAATGTAACTTTATGGTCATTCTAAAAATATAATGCTAGTAAAGATGTGGTATATGTCCTTTGACCTTGTAGTTTGACAATCAAATGCCATCATAAAATAGAAATGATCATTATTATATAGTTTACTATGAAATGGCATCATTAAATTATAGTTATGATTAAGACTCATAAGTTTTTCAATGGCCTAAATCCCTTAGTAGTGAATCATATAGTGTGCTTGATAGGGCACAAAGTTCTTGTTTAACTAATGTTGACTTGAAATTGTACCCCCTTAGACAAACATTCACCCTAAGTTTTTAAGGTTTGCTTGGATGATGCAACCACGGTTGCTAACAAAGAATTTTTGGTTATGTTAGATCAATTATCTTTTTCCGACTAAGTATATTAAGCTCCAAGATGATCCTGGATGATGAAACCATGTGATCTTGATCGGGCTTGTTATTATTTCTCTTATTATCTGTTTTAGGCTAAAGGTGATTTTTTTTTTAATTCCAAAGATAAATTGTTGCTATTGTATGTTAAACATTTCTTGTCTAACAACCAGCCTTAATCAAAATATCTCTCTCGTTATTGGGAAGGTTAATTAATTATAAGTTCTCGCACTTATGAAAAATGTGAAACCAAATTAAAGTCCTTGTAAAATGAAGATGAAATCTTTGGATAATATTTTATCTCCAATGTAACCTACTAAAAATTTGACCTGAAAAATAACAAAACTCTCTTGGGAGAGTCAAGCTTAAATTCTCAGAGCCCACACTATATTGCTACTTATTTAATATAGCAACATAGTTATTTTACTTTTTTAGCTAATGATCTCGTCATTTGCAATGTACCTTAGCTTTGTTTCTTTTGATGACATATTTCCCTAATGTCAAACTTTGTAACAATTTCTTCAGGACTGTAAATTTTGGTATGTCACTACTCACCACTAGCTTTGTAGCCTAAAAAAAAGACAAAAAAAACACCACTCAAACCCATTATTGATCCATTTAAATCCTTCCTTTTTAATCATTTTGCATCCCACTATTTCGTGCAATTATCAACATGTTTCCTTAACAGTGTCCTCTGCATTTCCAGGACTTGCGTTCCACCCTTTAGATGGAATCCTACAGGCCATCCCTCACGTCATATCCCTATTCCTGGTTCCAACACACTTCATGACGCACGTAATTCTCCTCTTCTGTGAAGCAATCTGGACAGCAAACATTCACGACTGCATTCATGGCAAAATCTGGCCTGTGATGGGTGCCGGTTACCACACCATCCACCACACCACTTACCGCCACAACTACGGGCATTACACCATATGGATGGACTGGTTGTTCGGAACTCTTCGCGACCCGGAAGACCACTCCAGCAAGGGAGAATGAGAGGTACAGTATAGATATATATACGTTTCTATGGTGTTTTATTTGTCAGGGTGTTATTATGGCATTTTGGTTTCTGTGTTCTTTTGGTGATTTTACCGTCTTCAGCTGTTGTTGTATTTTGCATCTTATTTTGATGTGATTTGATTCAGAAGCATGGCTTCTTGTGTGCTCCTAGATTAGTTAAGTGTCAAGATGTCTTTTTTGTTCTTGTTTTGTTATTGCAAAAGCTAGCATAGGAACTCTGTTTTTGTTAATTTTCTGTTAATTCCATTGAAAGAGATGTAATGAAATAAATGTATTAATTATGATAACTTAATTTGTTTTTTTATTTAATAAATATATATTTATTTGTTCTTATTTGATATTTATTTGGTTGAGATAGCTTGATTTTATGAGGATGGTGATAATAGTTCAAGTAAAATTAAATGAAGATGAGAAATGAATACATCGAAAATCATAGTTAGAAGACATGCCTTAGCATGATATTCTCCTATATTTTTTAATGGCGCACAGAGATTAAAGAGGAGTACATCAAAAAATTTCTTTTTATGCTTATCTTTCTCTGTTGCTACCTCACTCAAATGTTTATTTCGATCTCAACATCATGACATCCAAAATCTCATCTCATGGACAACTTATTAAGCATGTCTTTTCTTGTGTATATCTATCCCTATCTCTTGGTGTCATTGAAGAAACAATCTCCTTATGATGTATTTTAATAAAATTTATCATCCTTTCTCCAAGGCTCCATCCACAGCATCCTTATTTTTGTAACATCATCATGTACAATCTTTACACCAAATGAACCTCCCTCCATAGCAATATCAAGACTCATTCACAACAACACCCACCTAACCATCCTCTCACCTTATAGTACTCATCCCAACTACTTGAGTCAAAAGTATATCCAAAAACTCACTCTCACAACTCAACTAAACCAATCATTTGATCTTGATCCTACCATCATAACCTAGTCACTCAAAGATCATAAAGGTCATCTCAAATGAATACAATGCTCTTGTTCAGAATGAAATATGGGATTTTGTTTACCGACCTTCATTCAAAATTTAGTTGAGTTTAAGTAGATTTTCAAGTTCAAAAATAACTTTGACGGCTCTATTGATAGGTAGAAAGCTTGATTGTTGATGGTTAAAGGTTTCCATTAATGATTGATAGTTTGACTACATTATACATTTAGTTCTGTTGTCAATTTTGACAATGTGTTGCCAGTTTTCAATTTTGTTGCCAGTCAACACTAGTTTCTTCAACTCAATGTCGCAATACCTTTCTCCAAGGTCATCTTTTTGTGGATTCTTTGGCTCCAAAATCATCCATGGCCTCAAGCAAGTGAAGTGTGCCTTAAACCATGTGTTTAATAATTTCTAGCTACTTTGGCTCCAACTTTCCAGTAGATATATTTTTATTTCTTCTCAACACTGGCAATACACTTATCTATCTTCTAATTTATTAAAGATATCATTATCATATATAACATCGATATTGCCTATTGATTGTCTATCAAGGACCTTCGACTATTGTACTAATTTTTTTGGTGTGGAAATTTGTTCTACACTCATATGGATCTCAAAGCTAGTACATACTCGGTCATTTTTCTCACACTAAGATAATCATAATTTATTAGAATTAAATGAGAATTTGACATTTGATATGACACAATAGAGAAAAAGGATTCATATAGCTGATCTTACTTAGTATGATAAAGGCTTCTTGTTGTTGTTGTTATTCATACTACCTCAGCAATGCTTACTCTTCAATTTGCCCATACACTCATTGATCTGATTAATTGTAGAGCCATTATTGTTATTATATAGTATTTAGCCCTAATTGTCTAGTCCAAGCCTTCATGATTAATAAATTATCTTAGTTTATTCACCATTCCACTATTTATTACTCAATAGCATTTTTCTTTGCTGCAACTCATCACTTCAACTTTTGTTGATCGATCAGATAACAAAGATGGCTTTTCCTCTATATATGTTTTCATTATACATCTTGATTGAATTATCATTTCTTTGAGTGTTGAGAGACAAAGTACTGTTGCTCACTCCTCCACTGAGATTGAATCTTGGTCAAAAAGCGTTGTTCATGAGCTCGTGTTACCGTCAGACATTTCAAGCTCGATATATAAACGAGCCGTACGCGATCAAAATAAATTTCAGCAACGAATAAAAGTTGTTTATTTGCTGCCGTTTACATTGAATACCATTCATTTGCTCACCAAACTTAAAATCATCCTTTTTTTTTAGGCTCATCAGATCTATTCTGAAAACATAGGTGTTATTCATCTCTATATCACTTATATATAAAATATATGGTTATCCATATTTAACCTTTTATTCGAATGTAAGTTCAAAATGGTACCCTTTGTATCGCTTCTAAGGAGTTTAGAGGATGCTCTCACTAAATCACTTATGCGCACTCGGCTTCTTGAGTGTTAATATTTCACTCTTAACTCTGAGCTCTTCTTCCATGGGACAGGTAATTATAAGAAAGATTTATATACATATCATATAATTTATATATATTTAAATATCTAATATCTAAAATTAAATATTTATTTATTTAATATTTTATTATATTTAAAATATGTATTTCGTTTTAAAAAATGAGTGATGTTGGTATTTTTATGGGATATTAAAGATTAGAATATTATATATATAAAAATTGAATTTCAAGTATTAGATATATAAATACATAAGAATTGTGTTGTTTGTATGTAAATCTTCTTAATTATAATCAATTTCTTAATTTTTTATTTGTTAATATTTATAATTTTTTAATATATGTTCAATTGTACTAAATTAATTGTATACTTATATAAATTAAATTTTATATTATGGTATAAATTTATTGACTAAAAAATAGTCATCATTCAACCTTTTATATATAGATATAGAAATTATTCAGTAGTATATTTTTGTTTATGTTTACCGAAGTGGATGTTCAAAGTCATCGCTAGGTTAGGTCTCACACAAGTGTATCATTAAAGTGTTATTTGAAGCTTTTAATAATGCCAGTTCTCTGGTTGTCTTTTTGCCAGATAATGGCTGCTTTTTTTTATTTTCATAGCTTTATTATTTATTATGATGTTCTATAAAGTTTTTGATAAATTTCTTTTTATTATTTATCTAAAACGAATTTTATATTTTGACTCATAATAGTGTTATTAGGTTTGAATTTCATCATATGAATTTTTTCAAGTAGGTCTTTTGTATACTTGATTGGATAAATAAATGTTATTTTTTTGTTATTTCACTTGAAAATTTTTTTTTTTTTTTGAATTTTTTGTAATTAAATTTATTTACTAAGGCTGTTTGGGATTATTTTTTATTTTTTATTTTGTTTTGTTTCAAATAAAATATGATTTGTGATTTTTTTTGTTTTAAAATAATTTTATTTATTTTTGAAAATACAAAAAAAAATGTTTTTAAAAGTAGCATAAAAATAAAAAATAAGGAGCACAATAAAATTGTCCCTAACTCTTAAGGGTAAGGGGCCATTTTGGAACACTTGTTTTTTATTATATATTTTATTTTTTACGTTTTGATTTAAAATAAATTTATTTAATGGTAATATTTATTTTTAAAAATATCTAAAATATTAAAATATTATTTTGAGTATTTTTTTTTAAAAAGAATATAGTTTATTTAAAAAAAATAAAACACTTAAGAAATTTGTTAAACAAATATTCCTTTGCTAGTATCTTTCAAAGGAAGGGATCTTGTTCTTTTAGAAATCAACTCAGCTATTTTGCATAATAATTGCAAGGAATATTGTGAAGAAAATAAGGTTTTGTAGTGGAATAGTCTTTAATATTATAATAATAACATAAACACCAACAAGCTTTTATCTCATCACATCACATGAGAAACGCTATAATTATTAAGTGTTAAATTTTTATTTAATTTTAATAAATTAAGATTATTTTTTATACTTCTTAACTATTTTTTTAATATAAATCGAATTTAATATATCTACTATCTTAATTTAATCATCTGATTGATGTATTTTATAGAATCAAATCATCTAAAATAATTCTCTCTAATTTTAAATTTTTTTTTTGACAAATAAATAATTTAATATACAATAGCTATAAATAAAACTTAACTCATAAGCAAAATATTAATTTAGTAAAAGAAAGTATAGTAAATATGAGTTGTAGAATTCTACAACTCTAAAATCTATCTTGCAAACCTCCTCCTTAGTGGCCTATCAAGTTAATATAATCAAAAATTCAAAAAAAATAATAATAAAGCTAAAATATAATAAAATGAAAAAGAAAATAAATTTTGTTTGCAATCCCCTTTAAACATTGAAGAAAGATGAGTTCTCCGTGATTTCTATGCACAAAGGATTAATCTCTCTTTTTGACTCTTCCATGATTCCCTCCAATAAAAGCTTGTTCTACATTCATCTTTTTGAATCATGTGGACGCAACAATAGCTTAAACTAACTTTTAAAAAAAAAAAAGCTAAAGATCATAAATAAATTAGAAGAACTTTAAAATCTTTTTTATCAATTTGTTCAATGCGCGTTGACCCCTCGCATGACAAACGACAAGCTCAACTAATCTTCTAATTAAGCATGTTATAATAAAAAGTTTATATTTTTAAATTTAACTCGATTTAAAATTTCATTTTATTTTAATTTGATCTTCATTTTTGAACTCGAAATCAATTTCAGACTTTTCTAGAATTTACTCTAATTTGTTTGATTATAATTATAATTGATATATATATATATATATATATATATATATATATATATATATATATAGAAATTAATATATAGAACAAATGGGCACGGCCTTGGTGCACGCGTGATTCAGTCTTTCAAGAAAACGATCAGTCATTAACGCGGGAAGGGAGAAAGGGAGAGAGAGAGAGAGAGAGAGAGTTTTATTTTCAAATTAATTAGAATTCAATATATTCTTAGACCCAACGAACCATAATAATTAAGTGATAATATCCTTTAAAAAATTATGATTATATATATATATATATATATATATATATATATATATATATATATATATATTGGGCATTTATATAAATAGCGCCTTATTGTTTATTATTATCAT
Organism: Cymbidium sinense; assembly: GCA_021442155.1. Taxonomy (NCBI): domain Eukaryota; kingdom Viridiplantae; phylum Streptophyta; class Magnoliopsida; order Asparagales; family Orchidaceae; genus Cymbidium; species Cymbidium sinense. The sequence continues at coordinate 188,522,324 of CM038216.1, forward strand.
CATTAATATTTTAAAATGAAATATATTTTTTTATGTTTAGAAAAAAAGTATTATTTATTTGTAAATATCAAAATTTAGGTTCTAGATATGTAAATGCTTAAGAATTATGCGCCGATGTGCGTAAATTTCCCTTTATTTATTTATTTCAGAAGTCCAAGTCGTCGCAGTGTTACGGTGCCTCTCTTCCTTTCTTTTGTTGTGGACTAATCGAGAGTTGGACGGTCATTTATTTCTCAGATTTTCACACGCTTTCTTTGACACAAAAATAGCTATTTCTAATTTCAATTTTTTTTTATGAAATAACAAAAATTAAATTTTTCATGAGGTTTATATTTTGTTCTATATTATATTATATATATATATATATATATATATATATATATATATATATATAGATTAATATCTAGATATTTAAAATTATAAAGCAATATGTGCAAGAGTGATAAAAGAAAAACTTATAGCTATAATTAGCTACATTGGGTAGTATAGATGATAATTTTTATTTCTTTTCAAGGATTTGAACATTATTTCTCACAATTAAATGCTAAGAGTAAAGAAAAGCATTTATGCCTTTAAATTTTAATTTTGACATAAAATACAAAAAAAATGGAGACATTCATAATAATTTTAATAACAATGACAAATTTTAAAAACACATGAAATATGGAAACTCACACAAATGATATAAAAAATTACAATAATAATTAAAGTAATTTTTGGAAAATATTTGAAGCCATATTGATGACTATTATTTATATTAAAATAGAAGCAAATATGAATTAAATATTATTTATTTAATTAATTAAAACCTATTAGAAAAAAAATCAATATATCGTTAAGCATGAGTTACTAGGCAAGTCATAAAGTAGGTATTTAGAATCTTTTGGACTTACTAGAACCATTGAATGGATTCAAAGTTTTTAAATCTATAATAAATAAATAAATATTTTTTTTATTATATTGCTTTGAAATGTTTCTAAGAACTTTATAATTCATTTAGAATGTTCTCTCACAATTTTTTTTTCCTGATTTTTAAGGAGATTTTGTATGTTTAAAGTACCTATTTGAGTTAACGAGTCAGGCTTGAGTCAAATCTGATACTCACTCGACCCAATACAAAACAATTCAACTTCAAGCTATTAATGAAACAAGACAATTAAATGATCATGGGTTAATGTAATTTGATTTGAATATCATAGCTCTAAATTAAGGAACATAACTTACAAATCAACATATCAGGTTATTAATTTTAGGTTGAATCAAACCCAATCAACCGATAGTAACTGTTTAGCTATTTAGGTTGACCCAAATTGAGCTGTCGAATTTAAGTTAAATTTTCGTGTGGGACCTTAATAATATATCATGAAAAGAAATTGGATGAAGTTGAAGAGGAGAAATTACCAAAGCTGCATATATTAGCACTTGAAAATAGACCACCAGACCCACCACATGAAACTTCTCTTTATTCTCGTCGTAATTTCGCCACTATTTCGATCAGATGAAGACCGCTAATATGTTCCCTTTGCAGCTAAATATATGCATAAGCGTCATCTCATTTACTTCTCCCACCCTCTCTCTCTCTCTCTCTCTCTACCATCGTTTGTTCTTTTATTTTAACATTTAAAGCTCAACTACTCCTTATATATAATCATCATCGTCATCTTCTTCTTCATCGCTATAATTCCTTCCTGATAACTTTCTCTTCCTTCGTCTTGAAACTTAACTTCTGATCTTCTCTTTATAAGATTTTGCTCAAAAATGGCTGCAAAGAGAATTCATGATGACTCTGGACAAGATTCCAAGCAGCCAGAAGACAAGAGAATGCGGCGCCTTCCTTCTTTTGCAACGTTCTCTCTCTCTCTCTCTCTCTCTCTCTCTCTCTATATATATATATATATGCTTATATTTTCATTATTAAGAATTCATGCATGAAAATTTTCTTTTGGACGTTCTGTTTTAATTCTTGTCTCTCTCTCTCTCTCTCTCTCTATATGCTTATATTTTCATTATTAAGAATTCATGCATGAAAATTTTCTTTTGGACGTTCTGTTTTAATTCTTGTTATTTATTTTTTATGTTTCAAATGAAAGGCAGCTATTTATTCAGAAGTCGGGTTTTCTTAAATTCATTTCAGATTAAGAAACTTAATCAAGAATCAAAATAAGAAAGTCCATTTTTTGCAAGTAAAATTATATAATTATACATTTGGAGTAATAGCATGAAAAAAAAAATAGAAATTTTGGGTGAAGATAAAATTTTAAATTTTTAAAATTTATTTTGTGTTGACTGCATATATATGACTGATCAATCAATCTTTTATTCTATTCATCTGAAAAGAATTTTAAATTCTTTCTAATCAAATTTATACTAATATTTATTTATTTTATTTTATTTTTCAGTGTGATTAGGGAAGTAATGATGGCTAAGACCCTACAGAACTTGTTTAAGGCAATTGAACCGTTGCTTCGTAGAGTGGTATGTGTATAATTAATTGTTTTTTAAATTAATAAGAAGTTTTTATTTGAATATATATATATATATATATATATATATATATATATATATATATATATATATATATATATCATTAAATCGCGAAGTTATTCTTTTATTTATTTATTACAAATTCTAAATGCCGATTATTACTTTAGGTGCAAGAGGAGTTGGAGCGTATATTGGTTCAAAGAGCAAGTTTTAATATCTGGTATATTCTCAGCATCAAATTTTTAAATAAAATGAAATTAAATAATATAATTGATATTTTTTATTTAATTTAAAATTTAAATATTATATAAATAAATATTAACATTAAGATGTTAGATATATAAATTAAGAAGAATTGTATAGTAAAGTCAAATAATTTAAATATATGTCGATTTAACTACTAACAATTTATTTATTTATAATCTTTTGCTTAATATATCAGGCCGTCCCAACCTCAGATACAAGAAATAGAAGCATCGAGCTTGCAGCTCATATTCCAAAAACCACTCTCTCTTCCGATCTATACAGGCAAAAAGATTGAAACTGCAGATGGAACTCCTCTCCAAGTACTGCTAACAGACAGAAAAAATACTCTCCACAGTCTCTCTTCGCCATTGAAGCTCGAACTAGTAGTCGTCGATGGCTGCTTTCCTCCTGAAGGACGAGAAAACTGGAGCAGCTTAGAGTTTGATAAATACATAGTTAAGGAAAGAGATGGGAAGAGGCCATTGATTATCGGAGAGCTTAATCTGACGATGAAAGAGAACTACTGTTGCAGTATAGGTGAGCTTATCATTACAGATAATTCAAGCTGGATTAAGAGCAGGCGTTTTCGGATTGGTGCGAGAGTATTAAGGAGTTATGAAGGGCCTCGGATTATGGAAGCTTTGACTGAACGTTTCATGGTTAAAGATCAAAGAGGAGAATGTAAGTTTATCTAACTCGATTATATTATTTTCTTTGCTGAAGTTTATATTCTTATAATTAAAAAAAAAAAAGTTTTTTGTTTGTTTGTTGGGTGATCTTAATCAGTTAATAAACTACTAAGGTGCCATGGTGATCTTAATTAGCTGATTTGACAAGGACTCGGGCTGTGTTCATTGAATTAAATTGGAATAAAGTGTTATTATTCTATCTATTTTATCAATAATTAGTGGTCTGTATGCACTGTTTCGTTATGGGGGGTAATTAAAGCCTTTTGATCTTTAATATTTGATATTTTTGAGTTGTTTCATTAAATATATTTAAAAATTTTTATTATAATTTTTAAGTATAATTTTATATGCAAGAAACGAAATTCTCACTACCAAGAAATTAACACTCTTCTATCTCTATTTTATTAAAATTTCACCTAAATAATAAAATTTAGATTGAAATCAAATTAGATTTATAATTTTGTCGACCTTTTTATGATACATATAAATACACAATTCAATGGTTCAATGGCCTGATTTTAATTTTTATTGCACATATCAATTCACCCTCATATATTTCTCAGATAACTTAAAAAAAATCGATAATTACTGCTCTTCTCAGCATATAAGAAGCATTATCCTCCCTCACTCACTGACGAAGTCTGGAGACTGGAGAAGATAGGAAAAGATGGACATTTTCACAAAAGACTTGCAGATGAGTCCATTCATACTGTCCAAGATTTCCTCAAGCTCCTCTCTGTAGATTCCGCTCGCCTTAGAAAGGTAATTAAGATAATAAAAACTTAGTATAATCACTGCATATTTTTTTCAGAATAATATCTTCTTAAAAGGCCATTATAGCTCCATTAGTATAACTAAAACAGATACTGGGAGTTGGGATGTCAGATCGCGTGTGGGAGAAGACAGTAAGTCATGCAAGGACTTGTGCTTTGGGCCAAAATACTTTTCTGTATAAAGGATATCAGTTCAGTCTTCTCTTAAGTCCTATATGCGAACTTAAGGGCATAGTAATGCAAAACTCTACTTTTACTCCACAAGAACTCACCAAAACTCATAGAGTAAGTTCTGAACAAAACTTTATAACTCGTTGAGTTAATTATGTACACTTTACGTATAATTTTTTTGTTTTTTTGCAGGATTTCGTGCAGAAAATGGTATTAGAAGCGTATGAGAACTGGAATATGGTGGAAGAGAATTCTGGGGATTTTGGGAACAGTAATTCAGTTGAAAGTACTACAAATTGAAATTTTGTGTTTATTAGTGTATTGAGTATGTTGGATATAATTCTGATTTTATGTTGAATATTTTAGATTTGAGTGTGGCTGAGCAAAGGCAGCAGTGGCACAGCGAACATCAGCAGAACTACACATCCCTTCAGTTTGAAATGGAGGATTTCGATGAAATGGAAGGGACTCAAAATGATCTGCAAAGAATATATCAGAACTTTTAAATTTAACTATAGGCCATAGTTTTGTCGATATATACATACTAAATATATATGTATGTATGTATGTATGTATATGAATGTGAAGTTTTAATTTAAAGTTTCATTAATTATATTCACTCTTTTGGTATAATTACCATAATTTGAATGGTTTGGACATGAAATTGAACATTTACATCGTAATTTATTTTGGAATATAGATTTTTGAAAGATCTCTCTCATATATTACCACGTAACCATGCATCTAAATATATCACCCTGAAAAAAGCTTCTTTTTTTTTTACTTAATATATGACCAAATGATTAAAAATATCAACTTCTCAGGTAAGTTTCACCTCATGGGCAGTTCTTTATTATTATTATTTTTTTTTTTTGTGGTTGTAATTTTCTAAAAGCCCAGGGTTTAATTGCATATCTCATTGTATAGAGAACACTTCATGGAAGAAGTCATTAGGTTAAATTTGTTGTACAAACGATGCGATACAAAAAAGGGCTCATATGTGTTGACCTCCACATATGTGTCATAAGTCAAGTCAAGTCCACAAGTCAAATTCGACGAACTTGAGCTGGCGCAAATTGAGCTCAAAATGCGACGCCATCAAAAAATGGTAAACGACCTCCGATCGATAAATAGATTTATGCTCGCGTTGAGCCAAAATTGATTGAAATATAAATATTGCGAACCGACGATCAATCGATGATCCCGGCTATTAATGTATTACATATCGAAAAGTCGGACGATATCGAGCGACCTCCTCATGAAATTGATTGGACCATTAGATTCCAAACATCGAAAACTATCAAATGAGACTATTCATGCTCAATTCGGGTGAATTTATGCAAATGTCGAATAATTAGAAGTGACAGCGCGCAAATCGAGGCTGAAATACACAGGACATCACCAAAATAAACTCAGATGGCTTCCGATCGAAGAACGGACTTCTCCATCGCATTCAAAATGTCAAAACTGGTTAGAATATAAATATTGTATGACTTGATGATCAACCGATCAAGTGCTCGGGCCGTCAATGCGCATGCACGTATATCGAGGTTAGAAGACACGAACGAGAACCAAACAATCTTCGTTCGTGAAATTGATCTCGCCATTAGCTTTTCAAAACATCTACAGACTATTCACACTCAATTGGACAAGTCCTTAAAATCGAGCGGCGGCACACGCATATTGAACCGAAATTGACTCAATTTTACGCACTAAAGCGGTTTCTAATCGCGAAATGGACTGTGTCGTTGCATTTGAAATATCAAAATAACTTTGAATCAACATATATATTGACCATATAATGATGTCAGTATAAAATCCATTTTAAAATTGATTAATATTTAAAAAATTAATTAAAAAAGTCTATTAATTTCAATAACTCACACCGGCCCTAATCCTAATCCTAATGTGCACAGCCACTCGACCCGCGGCTTAATTTTTAAATTAACCCTAATTAAAATCGTAATTAGCTAATTAATCCTTAAAAAAATTTAAAATAGCGGAGTTGGGCGATGGCCGACTGGTAGGGCCACTGCCGATGTATGATGGCGCCAAAATAATTTTTTTTATAAACCTAACGAGAGATCGGAATCCCGATCCGATCTCTCTCGCTCTCGTTTTCTTTCTCCCTAAACCCCGCTCTCCCGCTCCGGCCACCTGAAAGCCAAGGCCCTTCCCGCCCGTCACCTGATCCCCCGCCCACGGAAAGGCGTTTTAAAAAGGTTTTGTTTGATTTTTTTTTTTCAAAACAAAAGGGTAATATGTAGACCTAATTTGTGACATGTTATGGATCTAATTTCTTTTGTGGATCTAACTTATTTTGTGGATCTAATTTCTTTTGTGGATCTAACTTATTTTGTGGATCTAATTTCTTTTGTGGATCTAATTTGTGACATGTTGTGGATCTAATTTGTGTATCTATTTAAATTGTAGATCTAATTTTGTGTATCTCTTTAAATTGTAGATCTAATTTATTGTAGTATGTTTAGGTATGCATATTATGGATCTAATTGATTTTGTGTCTCTTATATTTTGTGTGTCTCTTATGTTGCAATTATGAAAAAGGTACTTACCTTTCTCATCTCATATAAGTTGATCAACTCCTAACTTTTGGTGTTGTTAAGTATGATAATGTTCAATGTTTATAAAACATTATAAATATCTACTTTCATTCCATGAGTCTAAAAAATCAATTAAAATTTGAGCTCCTATCAATTTAATGGCAATGTTCTGGGTTTTCAATGTATGTCCCTTCCCTTGTACTACTTGGAACATATATTTCCTCAAATTTCAAAGCTTCTAATTGTCACTAAATCTTGGAGAAAATTCAAAATTGGTTGGGAGGTTCAAACAAAAGCTTCTCTTATTTGCGCCACTTCAAATCACTTATTTACTAAATAGAATTAGTTACATTTTTTGATGAGTTTGATTTTCCTCTCAAAAGAATTAGAAGAAATTATTTTATCACTAATCATTTTATTCATAATAATGAGGGTGATAATAAATTTACTATAGTTTCATGTGATACTACCATAAAACTATTAATAAAGGTGGCTTTATTTTACCATCTTTAGATCCCCATATACTATATGTGCAAAGCAAAATTTATATGAAGAATTTTTAATGGGAAGCATACCTAACTACTAAATATTTTTGATTTCTATGCTTCATAATGGAAATTTTTAACAAAATATTTCTAATAAGTAGAAGTCGATTCAATGTACTATACCAAAGTTGAAATTTTTTTTTTCAAAGCTACGATGTCTAAATGCATATTCCTTTTTTGACCCATGACATGATAATTATTCTTTTTATTTTTTTGTTTGTATGAAGTTAATATTTGTGTTATTTTTATTGTATATATTAAAGTTTAGAATTTTCTTTATGTAAATATCAAAATTTAAGACATTAAATATTTTAATATATAAGAATTATGTATTATGTATGTTAATAGCTATCCCTCAGAAAAGAAAAAAAAGAAAGGTGGGCTTTTTGTTGGATGTAGCTATTTAGTTTGATTTAGAATTTATAATGTTGGGTGTTTTGTTGGTATCTTTCATAATTTGAATAAAACTGATTGTCAAAGTATGTAAATTTGATTATTGTTGTATCTTATATGTAACTCATTAATGATTAAATCATTATCGATGTCGATGCGATTTGGTTAATATGTAAATTTTATACTGAAGATTACCATTTTCAACTCATTTACAAAATTAGTATATATTTTAACAAATTTCCATTTAATAAGTTGTATAATTGTCACTGTTTATTATTCTAAGTTGTAACTTGTTAGTTTCTGAAGTGAGGTTTTGTGACAGTCAGTCTTTGTGGTTTAAAATAGTTTCTGTAAATTGTTACGTAGTAGATACTTAATATATTGATGAATGAGCTATGTTAATATTCTTTTGTAGTCTTCTATATCGTATATGAATCCAATCATTTTTGTGCGTAATAGGTAGCATCTCGCATCTTCTATATCATAAATGAATCCAATAATTTTATTTCTCCTTAATTAAATTATTTGCATTTATCAGGTGTGGTGAAAGATTATTGTTGCTCTATCGGGTTAGTGATGAATTCAACTACGCCAGATAAGTACTTTATTATGGCGGTGAACTGAGAGTGAACGACGATTTCATTCCAACATACATTGGTGGGAAAAATCGTCCAGTCCAAATCCCACGTCGGATTAGATTCGAGGAATTACAGAAACGAATCATGAAATCGTTGAAGATAGATCCAACAAAGTTCTTTGTGAATCTGGTGGGTTGTTTTCCTATTGGTGCTGGATTTATTGCAACTCCCATTGATGATGAAGAAGCTATACTCACGCACTTGCTGCAACCTATGGTTATGTCAGTTATGAATTGATGGGGAGGCGGAGGTTAATAATATGAGAATGCGAGAGAGCTCGAATGAGACCGCACATCGCATTCTCGCCAAGTACTCAGGGAATGTTAGCAAGAGAACATGATTTCTCGGACGTTCTGTATTATGGGTGACTTAGAAGATAATGAGATTAATGTAGCACCCACAAGAAGATGTTGGATACGAAACTATCAAGTGGAGGTAAGATGATGATGAGGAGAGGATGATAACCGAAGCTAACTTATCGCGGCGTAATCATCCCTTAATGCTGGGACTTGATTGTTGATTACTCAGAACAAGTCGGAAGAGCACTTGATACTGAATAACGATTATCTGTGTTGGCGAAACCGCTAGATGGGATGAGACCTCAGCACACGATGGCCCATCGATCATTCGTCTTTGAGGAGGATAACCGCATTTCAGATGAATTGTTTGAAGGTATGTGTTTTCAATTCAAGAAACAGTTATAATTTGCTATTCAGGGTTGGTCTATCATGAACAATGTTGAGTATGTCATTTGTGCTTCAAATCAATTAAAATTCACAGCAAGGTGCACATCATTCTAACCCAAGTAGACCATGTTTATGGAGCTTACATGCAAGATCGCTTAAGAGGCGCATATATTAGTTCACTTGCACCTCATACCAGAATACTTTTAATCACACGCAATGCACGCACAGCTCATTAGTTATTTCATCCAACCCGCAATCGACTGTCAAAGCCTGGGAAATTGTAGGCCGCATTGAGTCGAAGTTTAATATAAGAGTGTCCTACATGAAGGCTTGGGATGCACGTCGAAAGGCTGTTAAGGTTATTTTTGGAAGTTGGGAGGAATCTTACAAAACATTGGGAGAATTCATTGCTTATGCATCAATTCGCGGTCGATATCTGGATACATTCAACAGAGTCGAACAGATTCCAACGGTTGTTTTGATCATTTGAGCCTTCCATAAGAGGTGATGCTTGATTATGCCTTGATGGGACTTTTCTCAAAGTTGAGAAAAACTACTAATGCAATTGGGATCGACGCAAATTGTTCCTACCGAGTTGAATCGAGAGCATCGAGGTTTGGTTTTACATTACAGACTTGATCCCAACAATTTCTGGATCATCTCGTGATGTATACGCAGTGCACAGAAAGAGATCTTTCCGCATGAGATGATATCGCTCATTTCACATACACGCATAACTACCCTCCCTCATACTACGCTACCAACGCGTCGATGGTTAGTTTAAATGCTTAGTATTAAAATTTTCTTTTCTTTGTAACAACGATACACTCATATAAATTCTCAGATATGCATGACCATATTTTGAATACAGGACATATTCGACGTATTTCTACAGAGTGAGATCTAATATCGGATATCACATCAATGAATATGAGGAACGCTGGTGGCACTAAGGCGATATGCATATCTCGGACATCGATGGGATACGACATTCCGTGCACTTCGACATGTGATGTTCCATCGATGGATGGGGCCATCCTCTCCAAAGGTATACCCGCATTTACACCACCCCAAGATTCATATCGAGTAATAGGTCGCAAATACACCCATGGAACGCAGTCTCCGCATATGGTCCATCGTCATATCATATGACATCGCCATATGGAGTTTATCACGTATTCATCGCTACAGCTTCCCGACATACCTCATGTTACAGAGTTAGGATCACAACACCCCGTGGAGCGGATGGAAGAGACCACCATCGACAACATCATCTGCGTGATCGGCCGCAGAGACCACCATCCCACTACACTCTCGGCAAATGATGCAATTCCACCACGCAGGCATCTACAGATATGTATTATGTTTTTCTCATGGCATGTATTTATAATTTATATGTTTTTTTATGTTTACTCATTCACCTACTGTGTTATCGTGATGTCGCTTATTTAATTTGGTTAACTCACTGAGAGGATGGAAGACTTAATGTGGAATTACATATAGTTTAAAATGTCCAAAAATTATTTTGAGTATTTATAAAATAATATGATTTATTTTAAAACAAAAAATAAAAAAAACATTAAAATAATTAAGTAAATATGTTTTAAAATAACATACAAAATCAAAAACATAAAATAAGATTGATCCAAATAAGCTCTAATTTAATCGATACCATTTACCCTAATTTCTAAAGCAAATGAACACTATCAATTTAAGCTATAGTTCAATTTTCATTTACTATCAGTACCTAAATATATACGCTTATTTTCAGTACTAATCATATTAAAACTCATTAACTCATTTCATCTTTATTTAATTTATGCAATTATTATATTTCATTTTTCACACTTGTCAAGTTAAGTTCAATATTAACAAACGAATGAAATCAAAATTTCATGAAGAGATATATTTTTCATCAAGTAGTTGGACTCTTTTCATACTGTTAATTAGTCAATTTATATATTAATATATCAGAAATTGATATTATCGAATTATATGTATTTAACAATTTATATTATGACAAAAAATAAATGTCGTAATAACTTTCACTTTCAACTTCAAAATTTATATATACAAAAAATGCGCTACCCTTCGAGAGATCGTCAAAACTTCAACATGAAAGTTGTAGAATTTTTTATTCCTTTCCAACCATACAACCACGCAAAAATTTGATAACCGACCAACTATTTGTTAATTTCATTTTTTTAAAAAAAATTTATTTTAGTGCTAGTCACCCAGCCAGCGGGGTCCGAGGACCGGGGCTATTTTTAAATTTTTTTTTTTTAAATTAATTAACTAATTACAATTTTAATTAAGACTAATTTAAAATTTAAGCCCTCGACCCGCTCCTCCTCCACGCACAGTTCGCATGCAACCGCTCCCGCGCAAGCTCCTTTCAACCGTCCCTCTCTTCCTGACAACTGCAAGCAACACAAGGAACCTGGCCCCCCCCTCTTTTCTCTCGTTGGCTCTTCCCCCGTCCGTTCGGTTATGGCAACGGAAGAATCGCAATTCCTCCCTCTCTCTCTCTCTCTCTCTCTCTCTCTCTCTCTCTCTCTCGTTGGCAAAGAACCCTAGAGGAAGCTCTTCTCCAAGCGTGCAGACTGGAGAAGAGCACAGTAGATAGGCAGTTGCCAAAGATCTAATTTTTACCATATTTTCTGCTCTGTCACGGTTCGTCAACGGAAAGATCGAGATGGACGATGATGGAACGCTGGGGATTCAAAACTGGGGAGGTTTCTTTTACGTGGCTCCGCCTATGAAAGGAAATCAAGGTCTGCAACTCATGCCCAGCGTTGGAGAACGCGACACCAAGCTTTTCTTCTCTGGCCTAGGGAGTGGCGGCGGCTTCCTCCAGCGAGAATGTGAACTCACGGGACCCTCTGCCATGCCGATAGGCTTTGCAGGGAACTTTGGTATCATAATAATAGAAAGAGCAGCAAAATACTTTAATGTTTTTCATGGAAACCAACAGATATTTATCATGTCTGAAAATCTCTTAGATCCTCAGAAGGAAGATTTAGCATGGGCATCATATGTTATCTTGCTCAATACAAACTCATGTCAGTGCTTATTGCGGTCAAAGATGCTTCATGTGTCCGTGGCTAATGGAATGTGCCCGAAGAGGCCAGATTCTGTATTGCAGCAAATGCTGCCCAGAGGAACACTTTCTCTACTCGTACAACCAATTTTTAGTGATGTCGGTGCTTTGATTGATGCTAGAACAAATATTGAAGGGTTCATGTTGTTGGCTTCTAGTGCAAACTATGCATATAGTCACAAAGATATCGCTTGGATTAGAGCAATTTCAAACAAATTTAAAGATAGAATCTGCTCTTCCAAGCCTTGCAAGACCAATTATGTCTTTGGACGGAAATGAAGATGCTATAGTGGGAGCCCTCAAGCAAAACTTGAGGCAGTTGGAAGAAGTAGGCGCACAAAGGGCCAGCCTTGAGGACATGATTAAAGAGATGAAAAGAAAGGTTGATATATTACCAAAGTTGATGGTCAATAGTGGGTCACTGGAGGAACTTTTAAGGAAGGAGATATCAAAATATGATCATATTTGTGAAGAAATTGGCAAAAATATGAAAGCACAAGAGCAGTTATTGCTACAAATTCAGATTGCTGCAGCCGTGAAAAAATATCGAGAACTAAAGGAGAATATCAATGAAGGATTGAAATTCTACATCACTCTTCAGGATGCCACAACAAATGTGAAGCAACAATGCAGTGATTTTGTGATGAGCAGAAGCATCCAATGCAAAGAAATGATAGATGATGTGCAGAGAAAAGTATCAAGTTTCAATTTTTCAAGTGATGTAAAGGCAAATCATTATCCTATTGTTGAACAATCAAGCCAGCAGGAAAGTATATCTCAGCTAAATAACCTCTCTTTTCTTTGTTGCAAACGATGGAAACCGAGAAACAACACCGTCAAAAGCGGTTCTTCTTCGATGGCGTCACATCATAGCTTTCCTTCCAATTTCACTTGAAACCGGAGAAGAACATCATCAACAATTTAATTTCGATGCACTGCTTAGCCATCCCGTCTGCTGCAAGAACCGAGGAAGAACCTACAGATTTTCTTCGGCGTCGCATTTTACCTTCCTATTTTGCTTCCCACAAATCGTAACATCAACAATTGAATTCTTCTTCGGTTTCCAGCACTCATTGCATTGCATTCAATTGCATATCTAAATTCCTTTGCGTAAGACTAAAAATGTAACATGTGATCGTGAATGTGGATATATACTACAAAATATGATCATATTCTAATTAATCAATTTTTAAGTAACAATCTGAAACTGTTTAAATGAAATTCTATCATTAAAAACTTAAATCAAACTCAATCCATCCATCTTCCGCAACCGTTTTCGACAAATTAAGAAACTCAGCTCACAAAGGAGCCAATGTCAAATCAAGTGTTCTACTATGTTCACTCTCAATCAATCCGAAGGATGTATTGTCCTTCATGCTTTTACCAATAAGCTCCACTGATGAAGTAGTTATGACCGAGTCCTCGACGTGGTTTGGCCAACCGCTCCATTATATTATGATCATGACCGTATGTGATATTCCCCAATGGTTCTCGCTTTTGAGTTGTGAATTATAGGTATACTTGATAGGACAAACAAATATCCGTAGACTTGTCTCCTTAGACAAACACCACCTCATGTCTACAAGGATTTCTTGGACGACGTAACTCATGTGTTACTGATGAGGATCCTTCTATCAGGTTGAGTCGACTATCTCCTCTAACTAAGTAAACTAGGGACCGCGACTTCCCGGGATGACGGAACCATGGGATTTAGATCGGGCACGTCATCATTCCCCAACCATCCGGTTTAAGCTAAAATGATGAATTTCATATCTTAAATTCTAAAACTCTACATGCTGCTACTATACACTACGCATTAAGCGATCTAATGACTAGCCTTAATCGAAAGTTCTCTCTCACTTATTGGGAGGGGTAATTAACTATAGGCTTGCGCCTATAGGAAACCTGGAACCAGATCTAAAGTTTTCACCAAATGAGGATGAAATCTTTGGGTAGTGTCTTATCTACAATTCCATCTGCCTTCTGAAATTACACTGACACTTTAAATCACTCTCTTTAATTCAAATATTTGTCGAGAGGTGAATTTTGGAGCCCATTTTCTAGCGAATGGGGACATGATTCTCTTTTCATCTTTGGCTAGTCATATATGTGTTATAGTAGCAATAAAATTTTTGAAAATTCAAAAAAAAATGGTGATTTAAGTGTGTAATAAATTCAATATGATGCTCTATGTAGAATGAATCATTCCATAGAGTATATCTTTATTACACCATTATTTATTCTGTGGTACCTTTGCATCTTAAAAGTATGAGGTGAAATAATAATTATTAATAACTAATCCCCATCTTTCACTTTTGCAGAATGGATTTACAAAGCACCTTTCTCAACTAGGTCACAACCTAACATCCGCTAGCCAATGCCGTCATCAATAGTGATGTCTGGGGCTACCATTCAATTTGGTAGCTTGAATTTCCTATCGTAGCTAACTCAAGTACCCACCGGTACATTAGGCCATCGGAAGGCCTAAAGTTATCAAGCTCCTACTAGCTAGCGCCAACCTTCAATAGAAATCCATCAAAGAGTTCTCCACAGAGAACTTCGTTAAGGCTAGTCAACTGAAGCTCGTGATGAAAAGAATCGCCGTGGAAAACTGTGTCTCTTTAATCAGGCCGACGAACCTTTGTACTGAAAAGCATGATCATGAAGCTTCCTCATCGAAGTAAAATTAACCGAAGAGAAGGAGAAATGCTGAGGGCTCAGATCCCCTTGAACTTGAACAAGCGATATTCTACCCACAATAACTATGACAATCTAAAGAGGAATAAATACCCTAAATAAAGTAATCTTCTAACCAACCACAAGCTCCATCACCACGTAAGAGATACAAAACACATTCGATATATAATAAAGTTCTAAAAGTAGCCAAGGACAGAGGCCTCATAAAAAGAATATTTCAGAGGCATGTTGTGATGGAAAATATCGAAGCTCCACCAAGAAAGTTACCATCTCTTCTGGTAACTGGCCAGTGAGGCCAGTACGCTTCGCATGGTGAGCATCAGAGTGTGGAACTTGGACCGCATGTCCAAGAATCTGCTGTCAAAAGGTCCCGTCGAAAGGATAAGCAAATATGGAGCCAAGACTTAATGAAACTAAGATGTGTGACATCATCTCATACATAAAAATCGCCTCAAAATTAACTCATCGAGTGGATACCCAAAAGAAGGGATATCACCGATGAAAGATATGATAATCGACACCTTGAGAATCCTCTAGGGATCCCATCATCGATCACCCTACAAGAGAGAAGGATGTTGATTGGTCCTTTAATAGAAGATATTGTTCACATTGAACTAGAGATCCACTAGAAATGTTAATCAAAATTCGCAGAAGAAAATAATGAAGAGATTCTATGGAAATGGAAGTATATGGTCGAGATATAGATGAACTCAACACCATCAAGAGCAACAAATCCGTGGAATCAACCTGAATTTGACGCTTATGAAGAAGAGTCTTCACAGAAGCAAATAAAGGATGGATATTCGATCTTTGTTGAAGATGAAGAAGAAGAAAAGACGAGAAAGAGATCATGGGGTGATGGTTGAAATAGGAAATGATCAATCTGGTACATGCTTTTATAATCATTATTGTCGTACAATCCCAATAACAACTGTCTCTACAAATGCACAAAGAGAAGGACAGTCAAGTTCTTCCCATGAAAATGAATAAGGAGTAGAACAGCAACAAGAAATAGAAGAAGAGGAAGAGTCTGTACTGATTGATGCTATAATGCTAGCTAGAGAACAAAGAAAAATATAGCATCAAATGGAGGTCAAGGGCACGGAGATTGCATAGCTGGGTACCAAAATGAATGATATGATGGTACAAATGAACATCATGATAGAGATGTTGTAGAAGAAAGCCACATCAATTGCAGCACCTGTTTTGTCTACTAATCAACATGCAGCTAATAATACAACTTTTATACCACCAACCACTATGGTACCTCATGCTCCTACAGACATGCTATGCATAAAGCGAGGAACGAAGTTAACCCACTACCTCTCCAGCCGATAATTCAAAATCTCACAGGAATGAGAATAACCGCTCAACTAAAATGATAATCAATGAAAAGATAAAGTTATATTTAGAGGCAAAAAAGTTGAGTGGGCCATTACCCACCGAATATGATCAAGTGCACAAATATTACCCGCAAAATTTAATACTTTTAGGCTTGGTAATCCAAAGCAACATCTAAATCTAAGGCTACTTGGTAACATGAGGGAATGATGCACGCTATCAATTTGCTAGTACGACCCTTTTCGAATGGTATGCATCAAAATGATTTAGTTAAAATATTTACTGAATTGGAGACCATATTTGTGAAGAGGTTCGCCAGTGTAATCGCAAAAAATCACAATCGCTGACCTTGCCTTGCTGAAAAAGAGAAAATATGAGTCGGTGACAAAATTCATAAGTCGTTGGTGAAACCTAAGTATGAAATGAGAGCAACAATTAGAAGAAAAATATGTGATCCAATTGCTAATGGGTAATATGGATGATAAAATGACACCATTTATGCATGATGTCGACATATTTGACTTGCTAGAGGTGGCTAAATTCAAAAGTTGAACCGCCCTAAAGTCAAGTCTATGCAGATAAAGCAAAGAGAAACAAACCTTCGGACTCAAGAAGAAATGAAATTCATGCCGCTTATAGCTCAAATGGCAAAAAGCGAGTGATATATAATGTGGATAAAGGAAAGCAGCCAATGTACAATGATGATAAAGGAAAGAAGTTTGTTTATTCTAATCCACAATCAAAATTGGTATTAGGAGGTAATGACAAACCTCAGACTTTTCCAAGTGGTGGAGTCCAAACAAGACAAGAGATGATGAATACCATCTCTTAAGGAAAAGATGAATAAAAATATTCCTTTAGAATGGATAAGGACAAATTATTTCACAAGCCAAAGCTAGTACACTAAATTAAAATACCTAAAGAAGCTAATCAAGTCAATAATCTAAACTACTGTCCCTATCATCAAATGATCAATCATCCTATCGAAGATTGTTATGTCTTCAAAGATTGGCTAGAAAGAAAGTATCACAGAGGTGAATTTATATCCGATAATTCTAGTCAACCAAAAAGAGTCTACAAGATGATTACGCCATCTTCAGATCATCCAAAGAAAAAGACAAATAAGGAGAAAATTGAAGAATGGCAAATAGTAGTCTCCAAAAGATCGTGAAAATGTAAAAAAGATCCCTAGTGTTAAGTGAAAATCGCCACTTGAACCTATATTGAACTTAAGAGAGATGCCTAAACTAAGTATTTGGGCTCCTTAGTGGCATTTTGATAAGGCTACTTTGTCACACCATGAGAAGCAGTCTACTAAACGCAAGCCTCATAAATCAAAGAAGCTGGCCAAGAAAAGGAACATCAAGAAGAGAACTACAACTCAAAAGATCATTAACAATCTAGAGGAGTATCACCAACCCAAGAAGACATCCATTTAGCTTGCAAACTTCATGCTTAAACTTTGCATTGTCAATCAAATGTGGTGATGTCGATGTTTAACATCCGTTTGACAAGGGAAGTCATGGACAACCAACCCATCAAAATTTTATCGAAAGCAAGAAGAGCTCGAGGAGCTAATTTTGTTTTGTTTAATGACTTAACAAGACAATAACAGTTTAGATGAATATCTATATTTTCTCGATGGAGAAGAGTCAGACTCATCTATAGCATCACGTATGAAATGTATGATGTTGAAAACTGAGTCTAGTCATTTGGCCAATCTTCCAATAGAAGGAACTTGAAGAAACTACCTCTTCGAAGAATCGAGACAAAGTTTCGTTCAAGAAGTGGTAAAGTCTTACCACCTTCATCAAAGAAGAAAAATACAAATAAAGATAATGATAAGCAAATTGAAGTATATGAGGATATCATTCCCAAGAATACTAGGATAAAGCTTAAATCAAATGAGAAGATATATTATAATATTCTATCACACCTGAGAAAGATCTGCATAATGTGTACAAGATGTCAAAAGACCTCTGAGAAACTTTGATACAGGCTCTCAAAGATCAGGAAAGTTTTGAAGATTACTTTACTGAAAAATGCATGATTGAAATATTGTAAACTCAAGATCTCTCAATAATTACATTTTCTGAAGAAGATCTTATGTTGGGAATAGCAGATCACAACCGTTCTCTTTATGTTAATGCAAAGAGTGATAACATCTCGATCAGCCGAATATTGATTGATCTAGGTTCTTCTATTAATCTTATGAGTCTAAAGGTATTAAGAGGATTATCACTTGATATCCAACATCTTGGGAGAGAAAAGTTGATGGTTCATGGCTTCAATGAAAAAGGACAGAAAACTTTGGGTTCTTTTATTCTCCCACTCAAGTTTAAGGATTTATATACATAAGCCAAGTTTCATGTAATCGATGTCGATACATCATTTAGAGCTCTCTTGGGCTAGTCGTGGCTATATGAGTATGGCATGGTCCCATTAACTATGCATCAATGCATGAAGTATCTGAAAGGTGGAGAAGAATTCAATTCGAACCTACAACCATTCTCCATCAATGAAGCAAAGATCTATGAAGATGCAAAATATTTCATTCAAGAGCCTAAGCCAACAAAGCCTCTTGAAGCGGATCCACTTTAGAACTAAAAGTAATTTCACAAAGTGAAAGAGCAAAGAGGAAGAAAAAGGCAACACTCTCCTAAAGCACTTGATTCTGCACCTAAATCAAGAAAATCCCTCATTTGGGAAGTGACACAAGAAGGAAGAAGATATTCTATTAAAACCTTGAACTTATAAGCTCTCAAGAAAAGCAGTATGAAATAAGTGATTCGATTGATTATGATTTTAAATCTACTTATAGAAATAGAGTTCAGATGACTGCATCAAGGAGGATAGCTCACTTAGCAGAATCAGATGACTCACTCAAAATTATACTCATCCCTCAACATTGCTTCAAAGAAATCATTCCACTGGAGGTTCATGAGATTGAAGAGTTGATAACATTATATGTGCCGTTGTTGAGTGAGAGTGGCGGAGTAAAAATTTTATTTTATAAATCTGAAGAGTCTCAGCCTCAAGATTTTGAACAACTTGCTCAACATAAAAGTTCTGATGAGATTGTACCAACAAGAATACTAATATATTATCTACAAAAATGATGAAGAATGATGCATAAGCTTGGAATTCATATGGGAACTATTAAACATAGGACTCAAGTCTTTAACAAGATGTGGAGCCAAAGAAATCCTCAAGTATCGCTAAGAAGTGATAAGTTTATCACTAAAGTTCTGGGGTTCATCCGTAAATCTCATCAAGATAGAGCTTGTTATAATATAATAGAAGCTGATATCGAGAGTCTCAATGATGAAGAAGATGATTCTCATGAAATTCTTCTTAAAAATGATGAAGAAGTAGAAGCCAATCCCGCACCTGAAGAACTCAAAGTTGGGGGACAAATAGCTACTATGGATGAACTTAAAGAAATCAACCTAGGAGCTAAGGATGATCCCAACTTTCGCTGCCTTCTCGATGAGAAAGTTGAAGAGCTAAAAATGCTACTTTGTGAATTGGGATTGCTTTGCCTGACATATTCAAATGCCGCTTATCCTCGATGTAAGTTCATAAACTAGCTATTAAACTGATGCAACGCCTAAGCAAGCCCCTGAATAAGATTAGAGATCAAGAACAAGTAATTGCGTAAATTAAAAAAGCTAAGTAGGCTTCATCCGAGGAGAAGTATGCATTGGATAGCCAACATTGTCCAGTGAAAGAAGAATGGCCAAATCTTCTACATTGACTTCGATTTAAATAAGGCATGCCCAAAAGATGACTTTCCGCTTCCAATGAACTACTGGACAACACCTCCAACTATGACATGTTCTCATTTATGGACGGATCATCAAGATACAATCAAATCAAAATGACACATGAAGATGAAAAATATGCATCATTCAGAACACCTATTGGCATCTATTGCTACACGGTCGTGTCATTTCGCTTAAAAAATGTCGGAGCTACATACCAAAGAGCCATAAAATGTATTTTTGATGAGTTGATTCATCAAAAGATGGAATGTTATATTGACGATCTGGTGGTGAAAAGCTTAAACTGTGAAAACCACTTTAAAGACTTGAGAACTGTACTGGAGAGAATCAAAAAATATGATCTCAAGATGAATCCTCTAAAATGCGCATTCGTGGTATCCTTTGAAAAATTCCTCGGGTACATTGTACGTCACAGAGGTATTGAAATCGATCATGCTAAAATAAAGGCAATCGTGGAGATGCCTCCACCGAAGAGTTTGCGTCAGCTCCGTTCTTTATAAGGACAGCTTGCATTCATCCATCGATTTATATCAAACTTATCAGAATGTTGTCAACTATTTGTAAGGTTAATGAAGAAGGATGCTTCATTCAATTGGGATAAGGAGTGTCAGGAAGCCTTCAATAGCATTTCAATAGCATTAAAAGCTACCTGTTAAATCCACCAATTCTTGTAGCGCCCACTCCTGGAAAGCCCCTCATTCTATACACAGCTGCATTAGAAGAATTTCTCGGAGCATTGTTGGCACAACACAATGAAGAAAATAAAGAGAATGCTCTTTATTATATCAATCGGAGGCTGATTGGTGCAGAAATGAGATACTCTCTGATAGAGAAGTACTATTTAGCATTGATCTTTGTAGTCCAAAAGCTCTATCACTATATATTATCTCACAAGATTACCCTTATCTCGAGGATCGATCCGCTGAAGTACTTGATGACAAGACCAGAGTTGAAAGGTCGCTTGGCAAGATGGACAATATTATTTTTGCAATTTGATATCACATATGTTCCACAGAAAATAGTGAAGGGACAAGTCTTAGCAGATTTTCAGCACATCCATCCCCTGCGTGGACTCTTCTCTAATGACGATTTTCACGATGAGCAAATTATGCTCATTCATGAAAGAGAAAAATCACAAATTTGGAAAACGTACTTCGATGGAGCCTCATCGATCAAACAAGTCTAACATCTAAATTTCTTAAGAACAAGAGCAAAAATCGGCATTGTCTTCATAACACTAGAAGGATGGAGATGATCATATGGATTGACCGAGCCAAGAACTAATAATAAAGCTGAATATGAAGCATTAGTGGCAGGTCTTGAAGAAACTATTTTCATTGGCATTCAGAACTTGCATATTTTTGACGATTCTCAGCTTATTATAAATCAAGTACTTGGCATTTATAGAATTAACAAGCTTGAGTTAGCTTTCTATCATAAGCTAGTTTTTGAGCTTATGAAGCAGATACCAAATATCACACTAACTCGAGTCTCTCGATCCGAGAATAACAAAGCCGGCTGCTTAGCAAAACTAGCTAAGAAAATGACAAGTATGAATAATGATTATGTCATGATTGGAATATTTACTTGATGAGTTCTAGAGCCAATAAAGTATCAATCCCCGCAAGTAGATGGGTTACCAAATTCAAGAAGTAGAGAGCTGTTGCTCATACTCCCAAAAATCAATAAAAAGTTGTACCAAGAAGAGAAGAATGACACCGCCTCGGAAAGGTAAGCCTTTATTAGAGAAGAGTCACGTGATTGGAGGTAAGTTTCATTACTTTAAAGAAGACAAATTACCAAGTAATAAATCAATTACAAATCGAAAAGAGAATGTTATGCTATGTTATGTCAATAACACTTTATATCAGATCCTTTGAACAAATGTATTTATACTTAAGTGAAGCTAGCAAAATGATTGTTGAAGTTCATGAAGGACTTTGTGGTGCTCATCAGTCAGGTCCTAAGATGGCAGTACAGATTAAAATGATCGGTTATTATTAGCCATCTATGTTGAGAGACTATATTAATCATGCTAAGAAGTTTCATGAGTGTCAAGTACATGATAATCTCATCCATCAACCTCCAAATCCATTATACCCAACAATAGCATCCTGACTATTCGAATGTTGGGGGCACAGATGTAATTAGACTAATTGATCCACCGTTGTTAGTTGGACATTGTTTCATGGACATTATTTTTCTGTAAGGCTACCCCATTTAAAGAAGTTACTGCTGATCGAGTGATCAACTTCTTCAAGCATAATGTAGTTTATAGATTTGGAGTGTCACACCGAATAATTTTTAATAATGACACAGCTTTCAAAAGTGTAAAGATTTATAGATTCATCGATCGACACAAAATTGATTGGCGATACTCTTCAATATATAATCCAAAAGCAAATGATTTGGTAGAGGCCTTCAACAAAATATTAGTCAAGCCAAGAAAATTCTCACTAAATATAAGAGAATGACACGTTAGAAATTATATCGAACTACCTACAAGATGCCGACTAAAGCCACTCCTTATTCATTGGTATTTAGAAATGAAGTAGTTCTTCCGCTCGAAGTTGAGTTGCCTTCACTTTGAGTAGCCATCCAGTACAATCTAACTAAAGATCAAAATGCTCGTCTGAGAATGGAGGAACTTGATGCGCTTGATGAAGTTAGATTGCAAGCTCATCAAAATCTGGAAGTCTATCAAGCAAAGATGTCTAGGGCTTTTGACCATACGGTGCGGCCTCGAATATTCCAAAAAATGGAATTGGTCCTGGTGCGGAGAAGACCAATTATCCTCAATCAAAAATCTTGTGGCAAATTCGAGTATAATTGGGAAGGCCCTTTTGTCATTGAAAAAGTATACCAAGGAGGGCATACCAATTCATCAACTTAAATGTTGAAAGACTAATGCCGCCAAATAATAGTCAATACTTAAAAAATTACTATACTTGACGACCATATT
Organism: Cymbidium sinense; assembly: GCA_021442155.1. Taxonomy (NCBI): domain Eukaryota; kingdom Viridiplantae; phylum Streptophyta; class Magnoliopsida; order Asparagales; family Orchidaceae; genus Cymbidium; species Cymbidium sinense. Next base: position 188,545,395 of record CM038216.1, read on the forward strand.
CTTGAGGTACAATAGAAATCCCTATACAATACAGGGGGAATTTTTTTAGTATATCTATTTAGGTTGACATCGTTTTTCATGCTGAGATCCCTAAATAAACATACTTCATATGAAGAATTTTTTCGTGAAAATTTCCCTGTTACATAGGGGCATTTTTAGATTTTTATATATAGATGAAATTAATGTTGTATGTTAAAATCTCCTTCAGAGTATATTAATTCAAATATTGATGTATTTGTGTATTTTTCATCTTGAAAATTCTCCTAAATGTATTTTAGAATTCCCCCTACAAGATAGGGGCATTTTTAGTTTATGTTAAGTTTATTTGAGTTGACATCGTGCCATAAGACTAGATCCTTAAATATATTCTTATTCAAGTTAACATCGAGCTTTATACCAAAATCCCTAGATATATCCATAATTATCATTATTAAGTTGCATGTTCTTGCAAGGACAAAAAGAATCTATTTATATACATGAAAGGACAACCCTAAATGTCAAGAAATTTATCTCTAAGATTTGCCAAATTTTGGAGATCAAGTTAAAAGGACTCTTGATTTCGGAAGCTTCAATCAATTAAGTTGGAGAAACATCAACCTCTACATCCTGAAGTCTAGGACACGAATGGGTTATAAAGGTCGGACTCAATGAGCCCACAAATGGCTAAGTTGCTGACGCTCTCCTCACTCAACAAGCCACAAGAAAAGGCCGCAGTGAAAGAGCCCCCATTCATCAGTCTGATGATAAAACCACCAACCCACTACAGCTTAAGTCGAAGACTTGAATAGGTTCTAAAGGTCGAACTCAATAAGCCCAGATATGGCCGAGTTGCTGACGCTCTCCTCACTCAACAAGCCGCAAGAAAAGGCTGTAGTGAAAGAGTCATCGTTCGTCAGTCCAATGACGATAGTTGTTCAATCTCAAACAAGATCCAGCTTTGTGATTACAAGCAACCAGGATCCAAGAGATCTCTCTACTTGATCGATAGATCAAGGCAAGCTGAGGAAATACTCAATTTAGGGCTACCTCAAATCAAACTATATATTACCCGCAGGGTGATATCTCAATTTATTCTCAAATGATCTGATCAAGGTCAAAGCACAGATCAAAGTCAACCTTCTCATCGAGTCCATCAAAGCAAAAAGAATAGGACCGAGGAAGCAATTCCATAGTTTAAATAAAGTCGATGGCTGAACTAAAGGAATTTCGTAGTTATTCAGTCTATTAAAGCACACGTTGCTAGACTGATAACTCAACAAATGACTCTATATAAGTCGGAAGGCTGAGTCATCTGTATGTATCCTTCAACGAATTCGTCAAAGCAGCAAGCTCAGGGTTCATGGAGTGCATACACTTCCTTACAAGTCAATATGGACAAATCAGGTCAGTCCTTCATCAAGCCCGTCAAGCTCAAAGTTAGGATAGAAGGAATTTTAAATCCAACCAAGCATGAAACTAGGGTTAAAGGAAACTCAAATCTACAATGACATAAAAGAAAGAGATCTTCAGCAAAGCCATTGAACTAGATAGTAGATTGTGTAAAAGCTCTTCATTCGATTCGACAATCGATGCCCGTCATTTAGCATGTCACGAATAAGGCAACATACTAATGACAAATCCTATCAAAGTTAAGTTCGGAATTGAAAATGATCCAAGTTCTATGGCCAGCCTAAAAGGTCAACTAATTTTCAACAAATGTGACTCGCTTCATACGCGAATCACATTTTCTGGGGGGCATTTGTTGACCTTCACATATGTGTCATAAGTTAAATCAAGTCCACAAGTCAAATTCGACGAATTTCAGATGTGACAATACACAAATTGAGGCTCAAAATGCACTGGACGTCACCGAAAATAGCCGAAATGACCTCCGATCGATGAACGGACTTCGCCGTCATGTTCAGAATGTCGAAATTGATCGAAATATAAATATTGCAAAAAATCTAAAGATCAATCGATTAAGCGCTTCAGCTATCAATGTGTCGATGCATATATCGGAGTTGGAAAGCTACGATAATGTCTAAACGACCTCTATTCATAAAATTGATCATGTCATTAGATTCAAAACATCGAAAACTATCAAATGAGACTATCCATGTTCAATTTGGATGAGTTTGTGCAAATGTCGAATAATCAGAAGTGACCGTGCGGAAATCGAGGTTGAAATATACAGAACGTCACCAAAATTAACTCAAATGACCTCCGATCGATGAATGTACTTCTCCATCACGTTCAGAATGTCAAAACTAGTCAGAATATAAATATTGCATGACTTGATGATCAAGGATCGCGTCGAGCGCCAACCGCATGACATAAGATCGAGATTTAGACTAAACAACCTCCATTCGTGAAATTGATCACGCCGTTAGCTTTGAAACGTCAATATCTATCAAGAAAGACTATTCGCACTCAATTTGGACAAGTCAAAAATCGAAAAGACGCGTATTTTGAACCGAAATTGACTTTACTCAATTCAACCAAACGCCTCCGACGCAAAAACTACGTTGTTACATTCAGAATATCAAAATAACCTTGAATCAGCATATATATTAACCATATAATGATGTAAGTGTAAAATTCATTTTAAAATTAATTAATATTTAAAAAATTTATTAAAAAAATTTATTAATTTTCAATAACTCAGACCGGCCTTAATAATTCTAATCCTAATGTGCACAGCCACTCGACCCCGCTCCTCCTCCACGCACGGTTCACATGCAACCGCTCCCGCGCAAGCTCCTTTCAACCGTTCCCTCCCTTCCTTACAACCGCAAGCAACACAAGGAACCTCGGCCTCTCTCTTTTCTCTCGTTGGCTCTTCCCAAGTCCGTTCAGTTATGGCAATCGCAATTCCTCCCTCTCTCTCTCTCTCTCTCTCGAATCCTCATCTTTGGCCCACGACAAAGAACCCTAAGGAGGAAGCTCTTCTCCAAGCATGCATAGGACTGGAGAAGAGCACAGTAGATAGATCAGGCAGTTGTCAAAGATCTAATTTTTACCATATTTTCTGCTCTGTCACTGTTCGTCAACGGAAAGATCGAGATGGACGATGATGGAACGCTGGGGATTCAAAATTGGGGAGGTTTTTTTACACGGCTCTGCCTATGAAAGGAAATCAAGGTCTGCAACTCATGCCCAGCGTTGGAGAACGCGACACCAAGCTTTTCTCCTCTGGCCTAGGGAGTGGCGGCGGCTTCCTCCAGCGAGAATGTGAACTCACAGGACCCTCTGCCATACCGATAGGCTTTGCTGGGAACTTTGGTATCATAATAATAGAGAGAGCAGCAAAATACTTAATGTTTTTCATGGAAACCAACATATATTTATCAGGCAATTTTTTTAAATTGAGTACGGTTAAAATGCGAATTAGCTAATTGAGTATCAATAAAAAAATTTAAGAATACGTCATATGAAGCGCTACACATCGCCGACGTGGCGTGTCGCGCGAAGAGTAGCCGCCGCACCAAATGGGCGGTTTTCAGATATAGCGCCGCAATTAGCGAGCTTCAGCGGCGGAGCGCCCGTACCACCGAGCCCTAGGGGTCGATCGGTCCCGATATGTCCGGTTTTGCTCGATTCCTCTCGCCAAATCCTCTCGCCGTAGAACTCGACAACTCGACCGCCACCCACCACGGTCCTCCGCCTCTGAACTTCTGCCACGTTCTCACCACCGATGTTTTCTTGTCCTGCATTCTATTCTTCTTGTATTTTGCTATCACTCATCTCGCTGCACACTAAGTATAATGATGTAATAAACTTTGAATAAAATCAAATGAAGACGAGAGAACATGTTAAAGATCTCAACACATAGCATAAGCTTATGTGATTTGATATAGCATGGATTAGTCATTCATCTTAGCACAACAACTATGAAGATCATTAACTTGTAGTTATTTTCTCAGTAAATTCTTATGTGACAGACTTTTTGGGTGCGTGGAGCAATGCTTATCCTCAATTTTTCTTTAGTCTATTTGTGCTTAGTAGGATAGTCGCTACGACATGGTGTTTAATATTATTTCACATTGATGTTCATTAATTATTCAATATTTAGATGATAAATAGTAATCATAAAAATTAAGTGATACTCTTAGACTTTATATATATTGAGTTAAGTGATACTCATAAATTTAGCTAATACTTGCAATTTTATTTATGTGCATGTGAGTTTTCAAGATTTTAGGTATTTTGTCTATGGAAATGATATTAAAGATTTGTGTGGATGACCCTACATTAGTTGGTCATATAGTTGGCATGGGTTGAAAATAAGAATGATGGCTTCATTACAAATTTTGGAAGGCCTCTTTGCTTGTGTGTGAGGGCATGAAAGTTATCCTTGCACTTATTTTAGATTGGCATTTTGGAGAGCCTTTCATCTTTCGATTTAACTAAACTTCTATGTATGCATTCGTTGTCTTGGAGAGTTGTTTTCTTTCTCTCGAATTCAAGCAATTCATCATGAATGACAATTTTGTTGTGAATCTTGATATTTGAGTGAATTTAGAAAATAATTATTGTAGGATAAAATTGTAAATATAGCCAAGCTTAGCTTGATTAGTTTTAAGTAGTTTGATTTGAACTTCACTCAAGATTATATATTGAGTTGGGAGCTTGAATTTATTTTTATTCGACATGCCTTTAATATATAAATCATAAAGAAGTTTTTATTTCAAAATAAATATGTAGTAATCCTTTTTTTAACTAAGTAGTAAATTTTATTTATAATTTATTTGTAATTTATAAGATTGTTTAGTTCTTATGTAGCCAAGTTATTCTTCAAAAAAAGCACTCATTATATGTGATAAGAATGTAAGGTTTGTCTTAAGATTTATTTCCCACTTTTATTTAGTCACGATCCGTTATTTCTCATAATTTGCGATGTAGCGTTGATTGTAAATCATAATCTTCTCTACAATGATAGCAGAGGAGCACCAATTAGACGGGCGGCTGCTAGGGAGGCCCCCACCATTGGAGCAGCACTTCGAGGTTCATCCTAGTATTGCCTCACGTATGCATCGAGCACCCCGAGCATCGTAGTGAATTTTTTTTCCGAATATGTTACGCGCTTACCTTTTATTCGGAGTGTACTTAGATTTTTTTTTCGTGAGCACCATACTGAGGCCGCATCACACTTGCTTATCAAGGAGTGGCCCATTACATGCAGATTCATCGGCGCTAGATCGTGGGCTCGCACTGTGAGTCGCCTACGCTTCATGTGTCGGATCATCGGCTTACGTGACACACACGTGAGATGGTTTAACCATCAAAATCCCAATGCGACAATCACATGTGGGCATGGACAATGATATATGATCGTTCTGCCATAATTACAAACACACAGACCATTATCTAGTAAATCAACTGATCTACTGACCACAAAACCCGCATCTCATGTGGGTTATATTCATAGGAATAGGAAATGCCTAGCCTCCTTTCAGGTAATAGTGGAGAACTGGGTATAAATAAAAGTTGACTTCCTCTTGCAAGTAGCGTGGATAATCGTTTCATGAACAAAGCCACTAAGTTGTAATAGATAGCGTGATTAAAGCTGAATTGGTAAAACCACGCGTCTGCTTCAAGAAACGCTAAAGCACTCGATGCATTCGTGTCATTGTCCCATAACGCATACCACCATCGTGCACAAGGGACCATTTTACATGGTCACGCTCTACAAGCCAATTGTACGCTTCTTCTTTAACATTTTTAATGTCTAGCATTAAACGGTTGAATTGACGAATATCATCAGTTACCTGCCATATACATCTTTTGGCATAGAAACTCAACATCGAATTCTCGGTCAGATGACTTTTAAAATTTTCATGCAAATGGCACAAACAATGCCTATGGCCGCAGGAAAAATCTCTTTGCATCCACGCAAAGAGACCAAAGATGTTTATCGATATTATGCATAAATCACGCCTACTACACACGTAACATATCATGCAAGCACAACAAAACCACAACCACGAATCAACATTCTCTCGATTCCACAACAAAGAAAAGCTAGAAACAACCCATTATTATCCGATTCCTACGGTTAATAATGTGCCAGATACTTGCCCAATGTAAAAGTGTACCGTTTGCTCAACAGGTCGCTGAACTCCATCCCATTATTAAAGGTCCAAAGCCCAAAAAAGTCTCAAAATATTAGTGGTAGATTGAATTCGTAGACGTACTGTGTAAAGTAGTAAACGAGATATAAAGACCGAGAGTCCATAGACTCTTCCCATACCGAATATTGCTTTTATTGCCTTACTTGCATCATCCCATGCTTTCATATATGAAACTTTAACATTGAATTTCGACTCCATCCTACATATAATCTCTCTAGGTTTCAAATCAATATGGTGCCTGATCACAGGTTTGATGTAGTACGCTATGAAATTTGAACTAGCCGTCGACCCATGAACTCGCATTGACACATCTATGATTTTCACCAACTTTGATATTCTCCAAGCACCCCTAATCGTCACGCCGCTACAATGTAAACTAAATATGGGCCTTCTAGACTATCGCACATACATACAACGTAGTTCTTCTTAGAGGTAATGCTCGAATTGAACATTATTTACTGGACCACCCGACAATAGCAAATTGCATACTCCGCTTACTTGTAAAACACATACCTTCGCAATGTCATTTGGAATTTCATCATTTTAGAGTTTGCCGATGGGCCGTCAAAGTAAACATCGTTGTCCCACTGCCTCGTAGTTTTACACATCCGGACATACTCGTTTGTGGACAACATTTGACTCTCACTGTCAATATTACGAAATGAGTGATTTCTCAACAGATTATGACTGTCTATATTCTCAAGTACAGTGGCTTCTAACCCGACTGAACAGTCATCATCACTAATACCCTGATCGACTAACTACTGAGCCACTACTCATACCGATACTCATCTCCAACCGCAAAGACTTTGGCACATACGGTTCATCCAACGGTAGACATCATCATCACGCCACATAACTTATAAGTTCAAAGAACTAATTATCATATTAAATGTTACAAGTATAATCGATAAATTATGACGATATACTACCGGGAATAAACTCATCGAGTCGCGTTGTATCCCGGATGTTGTGCAATGAAATCGGTATGTGTTTGCGGTATATCTACTGACCTTACTACCGGATCAGCTGATGTGGATGCAATATTAACATCTTCCACCTCGACATACAACACCAACATCTGACGGGAAGCTTCGTCAAGTGTAACTTCGCAAACGTCATCGTCAGATATGACAGACGCTATAAATCCGCTACCCACTGGATAGCGACCTGTTAGAGTGACAGTGTGGCGCTCCGGATCAATGTGCAAGCTTCTCATAATTCGTTGCTTCAATTCCACTAAGGTGCGCCGAACCTTAACCGACCTCCCACATAACTTGGACTGAATTGCTCATCGATACTCGCCTCCATAAAAGAATCAATAAACAAATTTCTATTCATCTTGCAAAACAAGTTATATGAATAATGAGAATTTTATATTAAGTGACACAATTAATACTACTTTTGGCTACTTAACACCTAAATAAATTGATAAATAAAGTGATCGTGTGTTTACTGAAGAACGGGATGTGCGCAAAAAAAATGTAGAATCCGCCAAAGGGAATTTTCCTCAATGAAATGGAGCGCAAGAATCGCCGAAAAGCTAAAGTTGACTTCCAACGGTAAATGAGAGAGGGAAGTAATTAAACATCCAAAGTGAATGCCGGAAAACTAAAAGTTTCGAATACCGGACAAGATGCACGCTGCCGATCTACGCCTACGGGCGGAAGTTCCAAGAGGGGAGGACCGTGGTCGGAGTTCGGGAGTTCCACGAGAGAGCCGAGTTATAGTCGTCGGACCGATCGCCTAAAGATATAGCCGCCCCAATTGGGCGGCTCCCCGTATTCGAGCCGCACCAATTGGGCGATGGCTCGATTGAGAAGCCACGCCAATTAGTGGGCGATGGCCACTCTTTCACGGTACGCACGCCTTAAATTTTTTTTTATTGATACTCAATTAGCTAATTCACATTTTAACCGTACTCAATTTAAAAAAATTGCCTATTTATCATGTCTGAAAATCTCTTAGATCCTTAGAAGGAAGATTTAGCATGGGCATCATATGTTATCTTGCGCAATACAAACTCCATGTCAGTGCTTATTGCGGTCAAAGATGCTTCATGTGTTCGTGGCTACTGGAATGTGCCCGAAGAGGCCAGATTCTGTATTGCAGCAAATGCTGCCCAGAGGAACACTTTCTCTACTCGTACAACTAGTTTTTAGTGATGCTAGAACAAATATTGAAGGGTTCCTGTTGTTGGCTTCTAGTGCAAACTATGCATATAGTGACAAAGATATCGCTTGGATTAGAGCAATTTCAAACAAATTTAAAGATAGAATCTGCCCTTCCAAGCCTTGCAAGACCAATTATGTCTTTGGACGGAAATGAAGATATGGGGAGCCCTCAAAACTTAAGGCAGTTGGAAGAAGTGGGCACACAAAGGGTCAGCCTTGAGGACATGATTAAAGAGATGAAAAGAAAGGTTGATATATTATCAAAGTTGATGGTTAATAATGGGTCACTGGAGGAACTTTTCAGGAAGGAGATATCAAAATATGATCATATTTGTGAAGCAATTGGGAAAAATATGAAAGCACAAGAGCAGTTATTTCTACAAATTCAGATTGGTGCAGTCGTGAAAAAAATATCGAGAACTAAAGGAGAATATCAATGAAGGATTGAAATTCTTCTTTCAGGATGCCACAACAAATGTGAGGCAATAATGCAGTGATTTTGTGATGAGCAGAAGCATCCAATGCAAAGAAATGATAAATGATGTGCAGAGAAAAGTATCAGGTTTCAATTTTTCAAGTGATGTAAAGGCAAATCATAATCCTGCTGTTGAACAATCCAGCCAGCAGGAAAGTATATCTCGGCTAAACAGCCTCTCTTTTCTTTCTCACAAACGATGGAAACCGAGCCAACGTCGAGATCTTTCAGCACTCGCTATCCTTCCTTTTCGCCTCAAACCGGGAAGAACATCGAACAGCAATTCTTCTTCGATTTTCGGCGACTTCGCTTTAGCCATCCCATACCGTTTTCTTTGGCCAGAAATGGGAAGAACATCAATAAACGAATTCTTCTTCAATTTTATGTCACACTTTTAAAGCTTCCCATTTTAAGAACCGGGAAGAACATCAAAAGCGAACTTTTTTTCTTCGCGGCACACCCTCGCATATTTTCGCTTCAGAAACTAAGAATATCAAAAGCGATTTTCTTTCAAAGTACCTCGATACATTCCTAATTGCATACCTAATGCCTTTTTTGAGTATCAAAAGGCCAAAAAATAATAATATATATATATATATATATATATATATATGTTCTTTAGTTTGAAGATCTCGACGCTAAATTAAGACGAGATGAAATCAGTGTACAAGACACCATCACGCTATGAAAGAGCACCGAGTAAGCCAATACCGTTAGATGTCGCTCCTATGAAATGTTGCCAAAATTTTGTCTAATTTCTAATCTTAAAATAAAAAAATGAATATATATTGCATTTGTGTTCTTCAGTTTGAAGACCTGCTTTACGGACGAGATGAAAATCGGTAAGTCGCAAGACACCGCTACGGCCAAGAGGGCGAAAGTAAGCCAAAATACGACCTACATGGGGATGATCGAGGTACAAAATTACATCAAATTTGACTTAGAAAAAAGGAGAAAATGAAACAAGAATTAAGAAGAAAAACTAATTTTAAACTAAAAGCATCAAACAAAAAAAAGCCTTTAAAGAAAATTTGGAAAAAATAGAACATAAAATTTAAGTGAAATTTGGGAGGCTAATATTAAGCTAAACTTTAGGAGACTAATATTAAACTCACAACTTTAGTTATAATTCTCTATGGCTAAAATTAAAGCGATAAAGTGAGTTCTTTCTCAAATTCTCAAAATTAAACAAGCTTTAATTGGAATTTGGGGCAATTAATACTAAACTCATAACAAACGCAATAAACTTAAAGTGTAGGATGAATCCAAATTGATTAAATAACTCTTATACGAATATGGATGTGATTCTTATGCTAATTAATAAAGATAAGTAAAGCAATAAATATCAAATCCATAACTTATCAAAAGTGATGTAGATTGAACATAATTGGGAGAATTACAAAACTCAATAAGTAAAACGTAATTTTTAAACTACAATCTAAATCAAATGTCTTCTTTGCCATCGGATCTGCAACTCTTTGTACAAGCAAATGTATGATATTTAAACCAAAATCAAAAAATCATGAGCTTCCTTCAATACAAAAATTAAGGAATTTCATTATAATTATGATTTTCAAAATCAACAAAACTACTAATTAAGTGAAATTATCTAAGCTATAAATACATGTATGTGTCTGCATGAGATTTCAAGAATTTTAATCAAAAGTAGCAAAAGTTGGAATTAAATAAAAATTTTGAAATCGATCTCATAATTTAAATATAAAATTAACTAAAATTACTATACACCGCATGCCCTCACTATACAAAATGCTTAAATTAAGTGTTTGAGGATGTCAAGGGTTGGTTCGGTTAGTCTTAAGATGGTTAACAAAACCTAAAACCTATAATAAGAGTTTCAAATTATTGAAATATAGAACCGATGTCGGATAGTAGATCTAATCCTATTAGCCTAAATAGAGTTGATAGGATGTAAAGCTCTTAAACATATTCTAATTAATTAATTTTTAAGTAGCAATCTGAAACTGCTTAAACGAAATTCTATCATTAAAAACTTAAGTCAATCTCAATCCATCCATCTTTCACAATCATTTATCGGGGTGACAATTTAATAAAACTCTAGCTCACAAAGGAGTCAATGTCAAATCAAGTGTTCTACTATGTTCACTCTCAATCTCTTGCCGAATGATGATGTCCTCCGATGCGTAGCCAACATTCCGGAGATGAAGGTTATGACTAGAGTTCTTTGATCGGGTTTTGGCCAGACTCCACTTATATTACGATCAATGCGTAATGTTCAATGCTCGCCTTTGAGTTGTGAATCATAGGGTATACTTGATAGGCAAACATCTCTCTTCGCCTAAGTGTAGACTTAAGATCTCTGGACAAACACCACCACAGGTCTTCATGAATTTCTTGGATGACATACTCCATGTGTTGATGAGGATCCTTCATCGACACCTCTAACTAACTAGAGCGGACGCCCGGATGATAACCATAGAGACATCATCATTCTCCCAACCATCCTTTAAGCTAAAATGATGAATTTCATATCTTAAATTCTAAAACTCTACATGCTCTTACTATACGCTACACATTAAGCGATCTAATGACTAAATTTTAATCGAAAGTTCTCTTTATTGGGATTTATAATTAGTGCTGCCATATAAGAAACGAACTGATCTAAAGTTCTCACTAAATGAGGAAGAAATCTTTGGGTAGTGTCTTATCTACTATTCGATCTGCCTTCTGAAAATCACACCGACACTTTAAATCACTCTCTTCAATTTAAATATTTGTCGAGAGGTTGGTGGCAAATTTTTGAAGCCCAAAATATGATTTTATTCCTATTGCATAGGGGTTCTCTTAAATTAGTTTAACATAAGTTTAGTCAAAATGATTATGTCAATAAGACGGTTCCAATAATTTCTAGAACATCTGAAATTGAGATTAAATAATCATGAAAATTAACTAAAATTATAATAAAAATTTATCAAAAAAATCAACTTAATTATGAATTTAGCAATATATATATATATATATATATATATATATATATATATATATATATATATATATATAAGATTTTATTGTTTACTTTTTTTCAATCCAATTAGTTAAATGAAATTATTTTTAAAAAATCTCATAAATGTTGATTGTAGATACACCAAAATAGAAATCATTACCATGACTTTTCCAAAAAAAAAAAAAAAAAAAAAAATCAGTACTATGCATATTAATTTTTACCTGTCAACTTAAGCATGAACAAAAAATATTCCATTATACCTATATATGATCATTATTCCTTCATGTTCAAATTTACTTTAATTAATGGTTCACGGTAATAAAACTTTAAAGAGAAATTTACATACCATAACACATAATTATTATGCATTTACATATCTAATACTTAAAATTTGATATTTACAAATATAATTCTTTTTCTATGCATGAAAAAATATATTTCAGTTTAAAAATTAATAATGATACTATTTAATATAATATTAAAAATTCAGGTGCAATTTATATAAATATGAAAGTTTATATGTGAGCTATGTAAATATATAAGAATTGTTATGTATATAAATGCCCCTACATATCACACATTTCTTATGTAATCAATATCTTAACATCAAAACTTTGATATTTACATTTCAAATATTTTACACATGTATGAAAACATATATTCGTTTTTGAAAAGGTAATAATAATAATACATTTGATGTGATGTAAAGATTTAAGTATTATGTATATAAATATCAAAATTTAAGTGTTAGATAGGTAAATATATAAGAATTATATTGTATGTATATAAATAGGGGTATTAATTCTGATTCATTGATCAAGTTAGAATCTGACCGGAAATTGACTTGAACTCGACCCGAGCATTATACGTGTTGAAAATCTTGACCGAAACCCAACCTGATTGACCATTAATATTTAGATGTATTTCAAGTTAAATTTGAATTGGAGAGTTAATTTCAAGTTGACTGATCAAAATTGGATCAGTTTCAAATTAATAAGTGAAAATTGAGTCAATTTTAGGTTAGCAGGTCAACTCAATCTCGACCTAAAAAAATTAATGATTCAAATATTTTAGTCCAAACTTATCCCAAAAATTAATTGGGTCAACTCAAATCCAATTTTTTAAAATTTAGTTCGTGCCAGACCTCTATATATAAATGCCCCCTTTTTTATTTTGTGCAATCAAATAGAATCTGAAATATATATATATATATATATATATATATATATATATATATATATATATATATATATATATATATATATATATGCCTTCATATTTAGGAACTAATAAACAATCTTAATTTTAGAATCTCCTAAATTTATTTGATTATTATATTAAATTAAAATTTATTGCTTATTTAATGATAGGGTGAGTATTAAATGCATAATTTTGCAATATTCTCATAATATAAAGCACTGATTTATCTTCTTGCACAAACAAAAATCAAGAACAAGTCATACCAAGCTTCATCACAAAACTTTTCAAAAATAAAATAAATAAATAATAATAATATTTATATTAAATATCTTATATTTCAAAATACAAACCATATTATGAAGCAAAAACCTATAAAAAGAATCAGATATCCTCAACACAAAGCACTCCTGAGAAGGTTATCCTTCTCCATTCACTCAGATATACCTATCTCCATCACTTATATCTGATATAGAGAGAGAGAGAGAGAGAGAGAGAGAATCAGATACAATTCTTTTCAAATGGTCTTACTGATCAAATTCAACTAATATATATACACCCAATCTCAACATTTTACGGCGCATTATGCATCAAACTAACAATGTCAGATCGACCCGGCCGCAAAAAACAGCCATTTCGCTTCAGGTTTCCACCATGGAGAAGCCCATCTCAAGCTTCAAAGCAACCCAAACCTCCCTCCATTCCCTCCCCATTGCCGCCGGCATCTTCTCCATCCTCGCCGCTACTTGACGGTTATCGAGCCCAGTTGCAGCCGCCGCCGCCATCACCGCCTCCATTGAGCGGGCTGACGAAAGTTCCTTCCTCCTCAAGTTCAGGAAGTGGAGAATTGCTTCCACAAGATGAACAGCCAAGAGCTCAAGTTGATTCAGAGGAATTGGCTGATAAGTCTTATGCCAAGCTCCCATTAGCATCATTACCACAGGAAGAGAAAATCAGAACAGAATTTGAATCAGAACAAGTTGCAGAAACTGAAACTAGTAGTGTTGAACCAGCGTTAGCTCAGGTAACTGAGGAGATAAAGCCAGGGTTAGATATGGAGCCACAGACAGATTCTGAAGCTCAGTTGGAAAAGATCCAAGAAGAAAAACCTGAACTAGATTCAGAAGCACAGAAGGAACTTCAGCAGGACAAGAGCAGTCCCATTAAAATTGCTGAAACTAAACAAGTAACTGATGAATTTCGCTCTGAAAAAGAGGAAACTCTTAAGGAGGAAGTTAGCGAAGAGCCAAAGAAGGTAAGCGAGCCAAAGATCTCAATCAAAGTATCTGATTCTGTCTCACTAGGTAGAATAACAGAACGAGAAACACCAGAGGAATTGGAATCAACAGATGGTGGCTTGAAAGAATCAAAAAGACATAAAACCGCCATGAAAGAAAGAAAGATAACCATTTCCACTATGCCACAATCTTCTTCCCAAAATCTAGGACAGCCAAGCATGCAGAAAGAGCTTAAGGATGGACTTTCTAGACTCGTTCAAAAGCTGAGTATTGGACACCAAAACAAGCGAGGAAATGAACAAGGCGTGAATATTATAACGTTAGCAAGTGAAAACCAGGGTGCCAGTATGTTCATTGGTCATGAAATTCAACCTGGGAAGAAGGTGGGGAAGAGCAATGAAAAAAGGGAAGAAAGTTACCATAATGTGAAAGGAAATCAGTCAATCGTTGCTAGTATCAACAGTAATGTGCAGGGCATTAACAGCTCAATCCTAGCTGAAACTAACTACAGGGAAAGAAACCCAGGTGTTCATATGACGATCTCTACGAAAGCTACTGTGCCTGTATGTTTTACAGGGAAAACTGAATCTCAGAAGGCTACTTCCAGTATTACCTCCCCGCAGAAGCTTACTTTTAAGCCCAATATCAGAAGGCGATGCCTTCGAGGTCTCTTTCTGGAGTCAAGTGAAGATGATGTGAAGAATCCACAGAAGCCCCGTCGCCATGGCTGCCGGTTCAGCTGTGATGATAAAACGAACGGTAAGGTAGAGGAAACTGGCACTTCAAGGAAGGCATAAGCTGGCTGTTACAGCAGCTTCAAATTCCCAAGCTGACTGATCTGAACTATGTAAATTAGTCTGAACTTGTACAAAATATGTTTGATAGCTTTGTGGTTTTCTGGAACTGTATTTTTTTAACAAGAAGCATGAATGATTGTGTTTTCTTCAGTGTAAAGAAGATTAAATATGTAAGTATAACCAATATTGCAACATTTATGTTAGTCTTTGATCTCAGTATCTATTTAAGATAATTGTTATGACAAAATATATCTCAAATAGGTGGATTAAGCTAATTAATGAAGGTGATAATGAAGACTTTGATTCATGCAAAAATTAATATCTTGGGATAGAGTACTTAAATCAAAAAAGAAAAATTGTAGTTCATTTTAGAAGGCATTTAGAACATTTTAATGTATTTGATTTTAATAAAAAAAACATCAAAATAAGGATTCTTGTGAAGAGAATTACAAGCTACCTATTTCTTTGTCAAGTTTCTCATTAATTTTTTTTTTAATAATTTATAAAATATTTTCTAGTCCCTTCTGATATTTGACTGCAACAATTTATGTAATATGCGTAATTTTTATTCAGGCACACAAGCTTTTGAGACCATCGATGGCAAGTAACCAAGTAAAAAATGGGAAACAATTTTAAAACTTTGAATTCTTCCTCCGCAGCACTTGGAGTCCCAACCACTTCACGGCAACGGCTACTTACCGTTGTTCTCCCATTTTAAAAAATTCAAAAACATAGCCACTAACTAATAAAACAAACACCCACCGACCTCCCAGCTCGCTTTCCAGCTCCTACTCACTGTCAAGCCCGCTCCCTGGCCTTTCTTCCTGCCCTCCTTTCTTCTCTTAAATCCCCCCTCCCCTCTCTTTCACTCTGCAATCGATTATACCTTATCCCACAAAAGAGAGAGAAAGTATATAAGAGAGAATAGTAAAGGAGTTGAGACAAAATGATCAGGAAAAGAAACCCAATTCTCAGGAGAGCATGGGACATCATTTCTCTCCATCATTCTGATGAGGAGAAAGAGAAAGACCAATACTCAGAACTGTTCTTCAAGAACCAGCGACCAAAGCTCATTCGACAATACAACTACGCCTTCATCGGTGAATACGAGTTCTCCCCCTCTAGCACTCCCACCTTCCACCATCTTCGTCCTCTGTTCAAGAAGACGAACCACATCTTATCCTTTCTCCTGTGCGGAAGTAGCTCAGCTAATGCTGATCGAATCTGCGCAGGTGAGAAAAAATGCTCGGAGATGCAATGCTCCGATATGTTGAAGCTGCCGCAGGTGATGACAGATCAGAAAGAGATGACATTGAAGTTCAATTTCTTGGTTTCACTGAAGATGAGTCTAAGAAAGAGCAGTTTGATGAAATAGAGCTGACTGATGAAGATGAATCAGTTGATGGAAGAGCAGATAGGTTCATAGCGAAGTTTTATGAGGAGATGAGAATTCAAGAGGCAGGATTCAATATTGAATTACAGAATTAAGAGTTGTATTTAGATACTGTTTTCATATCCATGTTTGTCAGCTCTCTACAGAGGTGCTTTTTTTTAGTCTGTTAGCCTCTGAAGTTAATTCATTTGAAGTTGCTGTTTTTATTATATCTATTTTGCCTTGTTAAATTGATTGATGACAGCATTATCAAAACATTTCATAGTGCACACTTGTCATTCCAAGAAATATCAAGTTTGTAGTACAAAAATAACAGGTAAAGGAAATTCTTCTTCATAACTTTCCATAGGAATTCAAAACAATGCAACAGAACATCCAATGGAAAAGACAAATTCCATACAGTTAAAACACCTGAAATATTTCTGAACAAGAGCCTCCTCTAAAGCAATTCTACACAATAGTTAATCCAGACCCCCTAAAAACCCAAACAAAATTGTACAGTCAACAACCACTCCCAGTTCTAATGCGTCAAGATTAGTTGAAATCATCATCCAGCTTTGAAATCACAAACAAATCCACAACCAGTTCACCTATCAACTCCTGAAGTATTGCCCTCTCAATGTCCATGGCCGTCAATGAAGCTTCAGCCTCAAATGCTGTCCACCTTATGGTTGAGGAGCTCAGCTCCTGCTCAGCCAAATCATCCAAAACCTTACCAGCCAATTCCATCAACCTTCCTATCTCGCCATAAATCTCCTTCAGCAGCTGGTCTTTGTTTAACAGAAGAGGCAATTTCAGCCATATCTTATACCCAGACATACAGAATTGGTTAAATCTTGAAACCAAGCACTCAATTAAGAAGTCAAATAGAAAATCTTTGATACGATTATAATCATTTACTTCTGATAAGCTTAAACTGGGCTTCATCCTTGAAAAGAAAGCATCTGAGATTGAAGCAAAAATGTCAAAAAGAAAGAAGTTGACAGAAGACTGCAATGTATTGTCTGCTTCGAAGAAGAGGATGCTCTCAAGAAGCAATTTGGTCTTTGAGACGGCATCATTAGAATAGCCAGCTTTCGTCCCAAGAATTTTGCCATCATATGATTGGGTACTATGTATGCTGGAGTCGCTCCGACCGCTGTTCGGAATCTTTTCATTATCAGACAGGCTAAATTCCACTGAGTTGGCGGAATCCAGAAGGTCAGAGTCCAGGCTCAGTGATTCTGTTCTATTGCATTTAAGTGTGAGGTCTATGAGTGTTTTGCTCTCTGGAATGTGGAGAAGAAATAAGAGTAAGTCATGTTTAGTTTGAATATTGCACACTTTTGTTTAAGTAGCATCAAACAAAAAAGATATCATGGTTTTTTTATGTTATTTTTTTCTTCGTTTGAATTATTTGAATAATACCTTTCATGTCAAAGCTGCCATTGAAACTACCAACTGAGCAACTCTCACTTGAGAATGATGCGTCAAATATTGATATTGGGCTAGGATGATTGCTGTCACTGACCACAGATGCGGCATTAAATGGATTTGTTCCTACCTGTACAAATCAAAAACAGGTTACATTAGTGATGTTTAAGTACAAAGCAGGGGCTGATATGGTATGTTGCCAAGGATCTATCATATTCATCATCATTAGCCACGTTCCAGCATTTTGGGGTGAGATTTATGAATTCTTATTCTTGATTTATCCAAATTGAACTGTTTCATATGGTGCTAAACTTCTGCACAAAATATTTTGCAAAACTTCCATAAATATCAATCATAAGATGGTAAATCGCACCAGATACCCTATGAGACTACAAGTCTAGAAGACAGTTCAATAGTTATAATCAGAAAAAAAAAATAGCATAATTGATTTCTTTTCAATTATTTGCAAATATAAACAGTTTCTTTGTAGTAAAGCAAAAGTAAATGGTCTTTCTACATCTGTTGAATGCTGGTTAGCATTATTAATAGAGAAACCATTAGAAGCAAAAAAATATTAAATGCAAAGGTTCATTAATATAAGATAATTGCTTTTGGATACAACATGAAGAGTAGAAAATGCACCCATTAGATGATTAGATAAAACTAGTGTTAAGAGGACTAAGGGGGGACATAAGTTTACATGAATATAAATAGTACTAATTAATTTACAAAAAAATTGTTCAATTCCCCTATGCAACATTCAGCAAGATAAAAAAATAATGAAAATTCATAAAGTCGACCCCAAATAGTTGGGATAGTACTAACGACGATGATAATGACAATATAAGCTCAAGTTTCACCAAATTTTACTATTGAACACTAGGATCACATTCTATCCAGTTAATAGTTATGAATATCAAAAAATAAATATTAAACATGAAGCTTAATTGATATGATCTTGGATTGATTCTATTGTGCTCTCTACCCTTTTCACACTCAACTTTAAGAGATACTATTCTCTATAGACGGAATACTCTTGCTCTAAATGAAGTGTACGATACGCTATTCTCCAAAGAAAAAATTAAAGCATTTGGTGGTTGTCTCAAACTAGAGCTACAAATGAACTGAGCATTTGAGAAACTATTAATGACTCAATTCGATTAGAGCTCATTCTGATCATTTGATTAATTAATCAAATATGCCTGAACACTTTTCTAAGTACTCGATTGCTAAATGAACAAGCTTGAACAACTTATCGTTCGAATCATTTATGTTCCTGAACAATATCGTTTAAAGATCGTGAATAAGCTCGATTAAGTCTGGTTCGTGAGTAGTATTGTTAATATATATATTGGCTTAATAAGCTTTAATTGATACAGCTCGTGTATGTTCCTCAACAAAATGCTTTCAAAAAAGCTTGATTAAGGCTTGATTAAAGCTCGTTTATTTCATTAAATGAATTGCTTGTTAACAGGCTCGATAATCCCAATGTGAATTGAGCTTGAGCTCGGTAATGGTAAACAAGCTTGAATGCAAACAAGCATATGCTCGGCTCGACTCGGTTCGTTTGTAGCCCTCATGGAATAACTATGGAGAGGAGTTCTAATGCTAAAGCAAGAGAAAGATCTAAACCCAATAATAGAGAAAAAAATATGCAGATATTGCAAGAAAAAGAGACATATCAAAGCTAAGTGCCTCAAATTGTAAAATAAGACTGAAGCTGTTTGGAAAAGTAGCCTGAAAATTTTGGTGAAGCCTATATCGCTAAAGATCACAGTGAAGGAAAGCCGCTTATTGCATCTACTACTGATGACTCAAATCTTAATGAAGAATGAATTCTTGATTTTGGGTCATATGTGTCCCCTCCGAGACTAATTTTTCAACATATGAAACTAGGTTCGCAAGATACTTATGGGAAGCAACACATCTTGCAAGGTTAATGGATCTGTGTATTCTTGAAGTTGTTATCATTTATTGTATATCTCTTCTTTTATCTAAGCATCTAGTGGTGGAGCTTATGATGTCTATGATAGTGTTGTCAATTTAGAAGTAAAAGCTTCAATAGTATCTAGCATTGTAGACATCTAACTAGCCATCTACTCTTTAACTTAAAGAGATTTTTGATTATTTACAAGCTTGCCTCGGAGTCATAGATCTTAAGCATCATTGAATCACCAAGAATATACTTCCTTAATCCTTAATTTAACCATGAAAACATTTCCTATAGGTTGGAATTAGTGTTCGGATACCAAAGTTATGTAGGATTGCATGCTCAAGACATACATAATAAATAAAAAATTATTGAGGAAAAATGACACGGAGAGATTCAAAAATAAAAGGATGTTTCATAAAGTATTTGAGAGGAAAGGAAGGGTGTTGCAATCTTTTGCTTGAAATTCCATGCCCTAAAGTTTGTAATACATAGGGCATATGAATGTCAATAAACAACCTAAAATGACAACCATCTGAACAGACTCAAAAGATTCAGATTTTGGTTGACCCAATTAATATCTCAATTAAATTTAAATTCACTCAAATAATTCAAAGTTGAACTAGTTATTATTTAGGTGAGCTAATTTAGTCATATTAATATATATATATATATATATCTATATTATCAAGTTACATGAGTAATATTTGAGTTAATTGAGTAATGTTGATCCGAAAAATTATATCATTTATATAATAAATGGTTTAGACAGGTTGGGTTTGGGTCGAGTCAAATTTGGATCAAATATTTTAACTCAAATAATAAATGAGTTGGATTTGGGTTAAGTAGATTTGGGTAAGGCAACTTCAAGTCAAACACAAACCTACCCTATTAACCCAAATTGATCCCCTCAATTGGATAACAAGAAAGAGAAAGGTCCAAATGAAGGCAAGATCAAGAACTTGGAATGGAGAAGATGAAGATTTTGAAAAATTAATTTGAATCACTCACAAAATGTTAATTAACATCCTAAAGCCTATAATTTAAAGAAAACAAAAGTCAATCCATAATTCAAGGGCGGAACTAGCCTATATTTTAAGGGTGGGCAAATTTATTATATAAATAAAATAATATTATAGATATAAAAAATATAAAATTCGAATAAAAAATTATATTTTTAATATGATTAATGAGTTAAACATTAACTATAAGAAAAGAATTAAATAAAAATTAGCAAAATAGAAAAAAAAAATAATGTTAATTTAAGCAATCTATAAAAATAGAACAAATTGAATTTTTTTTGTAAATCAAGAAGAGAATTCAATAAAAGTTCATTTTAGTGAAAATAATTATAGTAAAATGACTAGATAAAATATATTTAATTAAAATGAATTCCAAGAAAATGATTTAACAAAATAGATTTTAACAAAAAATTAGCAAAAGAAATACATCAAATTAATTTAAAAAAATATTAGTAAATGGGTGACCTAATATTCTTTCTACATGAATACCTCAAAAAAGCATTTCTACAATCTCATTTTTATTTCTAATATTGCAAAACTTTTTGTTAATATTACAATTTTGTTGTTTGTGCTGAGTGCCCCGCAAGGAGAGAGAAAATCATCTTTTTGGGGCAAATAAAATAATGCAAGAAGAGTGAATTTTCAGAGTGGGCAATTGCCCACCTTGGGCAAACCGTGGATCCGCCCCTGATCTATATCTAATAACATTTAACTAAATGTATCAATTTAAGAAATCTTACCTTGAGTATCATACACAAATTAAATTATCAATCCTATTAAAAACATAAGCTTAAAAAGGCAAATATAGCTTAGAAATAAAAGAATTTTTTATTTTGCACACATAAAGATGGCATACCAGTTAAAATATGAAAGAATTTTATGGAATAATTATAGGATAGTCACCTTGAGTTTGTCCACACAAATCTCTATCTTATTTGGTCGCTCCTTTTTTGAAAATTTAAATTATAATTCCACACAAATCAAATTTGATGCGCTGCGCTGCGTTATACAAATAGAGCTGAGGGTGCCGTGATGCGCTGCGCCATACGTCATGACAAGTGTCATTTTGCACCATTGACATGTATGCATAATCCAACTAAGAGATAACATATCCATGGATTTCATTGAGTGACCATCAATAACTTATAATGGTCATAACTAAATGTTAGTTGAGTTACAAGTATTAGAAATTCAAAAGTATTCAAAAGATAATGTAAAGTAAAATCATAAATTTAAAATACTCTATTAGTGATTGTTGCTTATAAAAGAAACTTAAGAATTTACGTCTTTTTTTTTGTATTTGGTTGCAAAATAATTTTTTACGCATTATTTTTTTGGGAATTTACATGCATACCACAAAATTCTTATGCATTTACATATGCACCACCTATACTTAAATATTTATAGAAATAACACTTAAATCTTTAATATTATTCAAAAACATCACTACCATTAATTTTTTATAAGTTAAATACACCTTTTCATGCATAAGTTTTAATATGATTATGACACAAAAGTTATACATGTAAATACAAAATAAATATGTAAATACATAAGAATTGTGTGGCATGTATGTAAATCTCACTTAGGCAAAGAAGGATATATATAAATATAATTAGGATATTGTTTATTAAAAAAATGTTGCTAAATTATAGACTATAAAGATAGAAATGAAAATTAAATTAAACACAAGGTGAAAGTGATTAAGAGTGTTGGGGAACGCTACAAGCTATTATAAATTAAAATAAATAAATAATAGATATAATGTTGGGAAAATAGCAAATAGAGAGTTAAGAGACTAAATTGTTGAGATCAATAGGGTTAGTGATAGGATCATCAATATTAAGTTATTTATTAATGAAGATAATATAAATATGATTAGTGCTTGTGCTTTTTTAAGTTTGATTAGGAAAAAAATAAAAATTAATCTTAGAAGAGATGATAAATTATTATAATATATACTTAAGAATGAAATATTATTAAAAGTAAGTTTAATAAAATAAAGATTTTAATGGGATGAGTTTTAAGAGAAATCATTAAATGATATGTAATACAAGACAAAAAATTTAATAGAAGCTATACTTAATTTAGTAATAAGTTTATACTATTGGAATAGTGAATAGATATTTTAAGAAACAATAAGCAATTCTTCTAAAAAAGGAGCCACAAAATCAATATATTGCATTCTTTTTATTAGAATGCAAGAAGAATATTTTGCGAAGATAATAAGATAATTACGAAAGAATGTTTAACAATACAAATTATAATGGTAGATATAGATGTATATCTTAGAAATAGAAGAAAGCAATCAAAACAAATAATTGTGTTTCATTAAAACTATGGAAATATGAGATGAAACTAATTATTAATATTCAAAAACAAATGTGATTTCAAAAAGTGGCAAAAGATTAATATTATTGAAGATTATAAAGACAATAAAAAAGGCATAAATCTTACAAAACGATAGTGAGTAATGCAAACAACTATATTGCTTATGATTAATAATAACTAGTTCAGTGTCAAAGGAGGGTAGGAGATACATATCTAAAATAACTAAATTCAAAGATAAAAGATCTAGAGACCTCAATGAAGTTGAATGAAATAAAAATTGAAGATAATAAGATTGTAATTAATTTATTATTATATTACCTTTAAATTATTATAAAATCAAACAATCACAATAAACTACATATGCAATCACACTAACAATAATTGTGTCATAAAACATATTGAAAATGCTTCTAATCTAATAGGCAAATGAACAATAATTCAAAAAATATTGCAACAAAAAATCTTAATTATATTTGGATGATGTAGGTAAGAACATGTCAGTGATAATTAACAGTCAACAAAAGCAATGACATTAATGACATTGGGGAGCATTGCAATGGGCCATAAGTTACATGAACAAAAGTTGAAAGGAAACTAGGTTCACCACAATGGAACTGACCTGAAACTTCTGATTGTTATCAAAATTTTGATTTCCATTAGCAGTTTTATTGGAAAGCGTCTCAAAACTGTCAATGAGATTATCTTTTGGAGTAGAAACCTCTGACTTCACATCATTATGGAGGCTTTGAACTGCAGATTCTTCAGAAATCAGGGCTGAAATCAACTCTTCAAGAATAGAAGCAGTAGATCTTCCAGAAGCATCCCTAATTCCCACCTCAGCTTGGTCTAATGAATTGAGCTCCCTGATCTTCTCGTCTAGAAGATTGCTCAGCTCATCTCCTCTCAAACAACACTTCCCTCTCGAAGAAGGTAAGATATCCTTTTTGGCATTCAAAACCAACTTTTTCTGTTGAAAAGTTTCATCTGTAGGTTTCATTTGATCCCCACTTTGTCCAGAAGTTGATTCCTTCACAAAAAACAGGGAATTCTGCTTCATTGGTGAGCTAAAGGTGAAGGAGACGATACCATTGTCTCCACTGCTTAAAGTTTCAACATTAACCCGTTTCTGTGGTTCATTCATTGCACAGTTGCTATTACTAGCTTGACCATAAATTAATCCTGCTTCTTTTCTGTTAGTTATATCAATCTGAGTGCTTCTCTGCTTCATGAAACTGAAATTTGGTACAATTCCATTATCTGTCTGTAAGTTACTGCTCAATCTTCTTTTACGTACCACACTCTTTTCCCAAACATTTCCTCTGGTACTCATTCCATTGCTACAAGAAGCTTTGGAGACAGATTTCAAACGAGATGTAGTTAAATTCTTTTTGACGCCTACAAAGTGTTTGGACCCCATGAATTCATTAGAATCACTACCAATCTGTCTTCTACTACACAATTTAGATCCATAATCCAAGTTGTCCCTCCTCATTGGCGGTTCAGCCTCCTTAAAGTCTTACTTTTAGGAGCAACCTTTGGATTGATCTCCTGTGGAGGTTTGCATTTAACCTGAACACTTGCTATATGTTGTTTCCTCTCCATTGACTCTCTGGCCTTGCCATGAGCATCAAACTTTGCTTGAACAGCAAGTGAGTCGGTTCCATTATGAACCTTGTTGTCCTCAACACCACAGTGCAGAGATAAAAAATGGGAAGCAGTAGAAACATTATGAGACACCAACGGTTCTTTCACACCAGAACTCAACTGCGAGAACTCAACTGTTTTACCACAGCTCCTGCAAGACCCAATTAAAGAATCATTTTGGGGCCCTTTAGATTTCTTCAAATTAATAGATGATTCGGGTCCTAAACTTTCTGATCCCAAAACTCCATTACTAGTAATGGCAGGTCTGCTTATGCTTCGAGGCTGCAGACCAGGCTCCAAAATCTTAGTTGCAACTTGCATTAACCGAGCTTGATTGCCCCTTGAAAGCAACCTTGGACTGTTCACTGGAGAAACTAGTTTATGCTGTTGCTTTCTGGAGCGAGCAACAACGTTTCTGTGGATAACATCAGGACTAAATCTTGCAGCATTGGCTGGGCGCCGTTCCAAGAACCCTCCAGTCTTCTGTAACTTATGCGGCCTAGAAGAATCAGGCTTTCCCCGTCCTGCAACCTCATGACACAAGTCCTGATCAAGCCGAGAGTACTCCCCACTCCTATCCCGGTCATGGTAATACTCAGAATCTAAAGCTTTCCTGGGCTTCTCATGGTCTATGACAGGGAGAGACTCCAACCCCATAAGCCGGGCCACTAACCCCGGGGTTCGCATGACATTTTCTGGATTCTCATCGGCGTCCGCCTTCTTCGCGCAGGGGAAGCCTCCGCGATTCTCATTAGCGATCTAAACGAGATTGAAATTTCAATAAACGTGTAAGAAGAACAGAGTATAACAACCACATTGTCATCCAACAAGTTTCTACCATAAATTTAAAAGATATAAAAAAAAAAACCTTACAAGCATAAGCTTCGCCCTTGGTATCTTCTCATCACCGCCAAACTTCTTCGTCGGCCTCTTCACAGTGCGAACTGAAACAAAAGGGAAATGGCATAAACGAGAAGAGCGAGAGGAAAGGAAGCCAAGATCTATTTTTGCAAAAATGTAAGATGCATAAGAAGGGTAAAATACCTGGAGGAAGGAGTTTCTTAGAGAAAAGCTTCTTTTTGGCTAGCCTCCGGTTCCAATCAAAGAACTGAAAGAAGATACCGGCGCAGCCTCCAGGACGCCGCTGCGGCCGCTTCTCTATTATGGCCAGGCTCATCGCTCCCGCCTATCCAAGCAAACACCAATGCCGACGATCAAAAGAAATGCAAGTAAAGGAAAGAAGAAAATCCTTAGCTGCCCCTTTATCAACATTCCTACACAAAGCGGCAGAAGTTGGGAAGAGAGAAAATAGCAGAGGTGGAAAAAAGAGAACGGATTCCAATGGACAACCCTAGATAGAGGAGAGCAGTGTCGGGGCTGTAGGGGTCGCCTCGCTTGTGAAGAAAACGACCTCACTCCTGTTTTCCGCCTTGTCTTGGCTCTTATTCAGGGTAAAAATTTCTTCTTTATGGAGTTATAGTAGGGTGGCCGTTTGTGAAAGCTCTGAAAGCACGACGCCGTGTGAGAGAGAGAGAGAGAGAGAGAGAGAGAGAGAGAGAGAGAGAGAGAATATGACAACTGGGATTTGGCTTCGGGAGATCTTCGTGTCCTTTAGCCGAAGGAGTGCAAACTTATTTAGCAGTCAACAACACAAACGACGAAGTGAAAATTTTAAATATTTATATACTTTTCCCAAAAAATAAATTTATATACCAAATTTTCATAAAAATACAAAATTTGAAAAAACATATTTATTGTCTAAAATTTCATTATAATTATAATAATTAAAATGATCAATTTCTTATTGCTTTATTTATATTATATAGAAAAATAATAATTTTCATGTAAAAAAATATACCAAATTTTTATCTCCTTCTACACAAAGGTAAATAAATGACACAAGATTTTAAAATTTTAATTATTATAGTTATAATAAAATTTTAGACAAAGCAATATTTTTTCTCAGAATTAAAATTTTTAATAAAATTAGTTCAAAATATTCGGATTATTTTTTGGATAAATTAATTTTTAAAATATAAAATTTATTTTGAGTAACATGTAATATAAATTTCCATTCAAAATGAATAAAAACTTTTAAATTATAATTAAATTTGAAAATATTAATAAAAAACTTACATCCACACCACTGAATTCTATTATTTATAAATCTAATAGTTAAATATTACATGTTTACATAGTATTACAATCTCTAAATAGTATATTTATATATAAATTATATAAATTATAATTGGTGATTTATATAATTAGGAAGATAATTTAAGCAATTCCAAAAACGCGCTTTTAAATAAAAAAAAAATCTATGAAAGATAATTTAATAATAAAATTTTATTGGAACAGTTAATAATAATATTTTTATAATAATTTTGGGGATTTTTAATTGATGGGATTTTACTCTTTCTTAAATTCTAGTTTTATAAATATAGAAGTTGCGTAATATTTTTAAATAAATTATAGCCATTATTAATATAGGAGTTGATTTTTTTCTTAAATATTTTTAAATTTAGTAAATAAATAAGTATTTTCACTATTTAGTGAATTTAGTAAATACAGCCGATTATACGATTGATTAAAATTTAGTAAAATCGCTTATTTTCAATAAAATAATTTTTTCAATTTAAAGATATTGGCAATCAAATAAATATTTGAGATGTGATACTCTAAAGCTTTATTAAATCAATTTTTACAAGAGTTAGTAAGATGTACTTACTATATTATGATTTAAAAGATATGTTAAACCCACTTAAATCCTATATCAAACAATATTTTTGATTTTATATCATAAAATAAAATGTATTTGTTTTAAGTGCATATCTCAATGTAATATTTGAATTATTTTTTTAAATTAAATTTATAATTATTGTGTGTGCAAAACTTTTCTGCAACGTCAAGATATCAAATTCTCTTACTCGACTACCGACCCAAATCTTCCTACACGATCATTCGTGTTTTATTTTAGCAAATTTATAATCAAAATAAACTTTATAATGAGCCAAATAACATGACATAAAGTACTCTAATTATAATCAAAATAAGCTCAAGTTAAACATTTAAAATATAGTTAAAATTTCATGATAACATTTAACTCACGACAGAGAAAATCAACATATATTAAGCCTCTAATAAAACCTAGAAGAAAGAAATAATTGATATTATAAAGATTATCATCTAAGGATCATCATAACCCAGCTTAACCTTTATCTAAGAGGAGATGTTAAGAGAAAATAAAATATATTTTTTTATTTGAATATTTATATAAAAAAGAAGAGTTATCAGTTGTGATGAAGTATTTATTTGATTTTAAGATTAAAAATTTAAACGTATTTTTAATGAATTTGTGTAAATTTAATATATATATATATATTTTATATATTTCAAATTTATGATTTATTTGTTGAGAGCATAAATTTAATCATTCAATATGAATGATTTGATGATTGACGTCTTCTTCTTCTTATTAATATTATTAATATTATTATTTATTCTTTAAAAAAAAAATTTCAAGTAGGATCTCTACCTTTCACAGCTGGAAACATGACTCGGGCTTTTAGTGCAACGGCGGGAGATGAAGCATGCCGACGTGGAAGCTACGCCTTGTGGATCTTTGGTGTTCGCTGTTTTCTGTAAGACGTCGGATTACAGAATATACTGGTCTTGACGTATCATTGTAGGTATACTGTAGCAGGTGTGAGAGAAAGGTGGGGGCTTCTCGTTGACAAGACAACGAGGAGACCCATCAAAAACTACGGGGCTTCTCGGTAAGATGGTGATTTTAATATTTTAATCAATGAGTGTTAAATTATAAATTTAATATAAATGGGATCTAAATTAAATTTTTTAATAATAATTTTATAATATTATCAATTAAACTATATGATAACTATTAAAATAACAATGTGTTGCTCGTAGAAAAAAAAAATCTTATAAAAATATTTAAATTTTATATTTAAAGATGAATGTAGTTAAATTAGAAAATATTATATTTTTATTAAAAATTTATTTTCTTATGTAATGGTTCCTAAAATCAAATTTATGGAATACAATTTTTTTTTTTTTTTGGGTATTTTAATCTTTTTGTAATTGTTTAGTTTTAATAATTTTACTCATTTCATTAATTTTGAGATTTAATTTTGATTATTATTTATTATAAAGTATTCTAAAATACATATTTAAAATGCAAAATAATTAAATTATTTTATTTAGATCATTATTACAAAATATAATATGGCCATATAAATATGTAATAAGTAAATTTTTGACAAACTTAATAAGTTATTATTCAATTTTGTTCATAAATTCTTGAGTTTCATTGAAACCCTAGAGATTTCTTTGAGATTTCATCAAATTCATTGAATTTCAATAAAAATTTTGTATATGAATTGAAATTAGGGATTTTATTGAGTTTTGAATAATTTTAGTTGAAGAAATCTTTGTGGTGTTTTGATATATTTTTGAGTGCATATCTCAGGAATCTTTCTTCTCTCTGATAGAAATCATCAAGAATAATGTCTATCTAGAAATCACCACCATATAAAGATTTCCTTCAAGATGAATAAACATATATTAAACCAAGTTCAGTGAATGAAATCAATTATCATAAGAGTAAATCATAATACTAAAATCAAATATTTATTAAATTGGATTGAAAAATCAAATATGATATTAAAATATTATTTGCTCGATGCTTAAAACTTAGTGAGCATTCTAATCTACAGTTGGGCTTTATATGTTTGAAATTGAAGAGAATTATATGTTTGGGTTGAAATTTTAAGAAAGTTGGGACTTCCAACAAATACTATGAAAATACATAAGATGTGAGGTATGCTTCAAGGAAATACATTGGATCCTAAATCTAAGGAGCTTTAACAAGGCTAAAGCACGACTAAATCTAAGCAAAGATGGGTATTCCTGAGAGAGTAGTCCTGGGACTTATAATAGCCACAGGTGGCGGCCATTGTAGAAAACTTAGTGAGCATTCCAATCTACCTTATGGTTGGGCTTTATATGTTTGAAATTGAAGAGAATTATATGTTTGAGTTGAAATTTTATTAGAAAGCTAGGACTTATAATCTCACAATACAAAATTATGAAAATACATAAGATGTGAGGATTTATGCTTATAGCCCGAAGGAAATAGCCACATTGGATCCTAAATATAGGGAGCTTTAACAAAGGCTAAAGCACGACCTAAATCTAAGCAAAGATGGGTATTCCACAAGAGAGTATGTTTGGACTTAGCTCGAGTGGATCGGTAACTCCTCCTACGCTTTAAATTCATGTAGGCAAGTCATATGATTTTGCAAGACAATTGGGTTATTATTTAGAAAGAGACTAAAGTCCTTAAACTCACTCCTTAGAGGCTAGAGCATGAGTGGTATGAGCAATGACTTAGCTTAATGCAAATATTTTCAATTTTTATTTGATTCAGACTCTTCATTTTGATAAAGGCCATAGAATTTTTTTATATATCTAAATGCATGTTGAAATGAGATTTGGGGCTAAATCAGAGAGAAATATGTCCTTTCTACCATAGAGGAGACCCTCAAAGGTCAAGTCTTCCCCTATCGTGCAAGGATGAAAACCCTCTCTTAACAAGAGTGAAGTAATACGAATGCATGATATTAAATATACAACATTCAGCTAAAGAGTTGCTAAATCTTTTAATTATCTTGATTTAATACCTAGGCTTTATGTGAGGTTATGATTTATTTAAAAAATTTAGTTATGAGTTATAGTTGAGGTATAAAATTTATTTTTCCCTAACAGCCTAATCAGATCCAGGCCACTGATTAAATCACCATTTATAAAGAAACTATGAATAGGCATGCCATTTTTATTACACAATTTAAACATAATATAAACAATTTTATAAATCTAACACAAAAGAATAAATGGCCGATGCGGTCGGGTGTCGTCGTACAACTCAAAATGAGAAAATAGATAGTCGAGCTCTACCCTTATACAACCTGGTATATGAAAGAATAATTACAAATTAAAAATGAATAAATGCTATGGGGGTCTTCTTATCTTCGTCCTTCATATCTCCTTCATTTCTTCATTTGGATTTACTTGCTTCAAAGGCATCACAGGGCCTCCCAATAACACTAATTCTAATTTTTAATACAAAATTACATTATAAATAGGAAAATTAAATCTAACTACACACAAATAAAATTAGCTAAACACAATACAATCTAGCGAGTTATATGAATAATTTGGACTTAGCACCGCAGGTAAAACTACATCCTAATTTGGATTATGCTTAGGGGTTAAGCAACCTGCAAAAGATAACATTTATATTTATTTTAAGAACCCTTTAAGCACAATATCCTGTAGAAAATATGATTAGACTAATCACGACCTACCATCCAATCTACGAAGCATACACCATAATATCCAGTGTACAACAATACATCATAAAACCAAACATATATCACTTCATGCACCGGCTTAGCATGAAGCTATAAATGGTGACTTAATTTTAAAGTGTTTGTATTAAAGCTTGTGTGGTATGCCTTAATTAGGCTTTGTTATGATTTTCTAAGTATAAAAGGATTTAATTATAAAGAATGGTTTCACTTTAAGTGGTTTAATTGATTTGTAATTTCTACTTAATATTTTCTTTTGTTCCATTTGGCTTACACCTAACAACTAAGTGTTATAAAGAGAAGAAAACAGAGGATTACTCTCTTTTATCCCTACCTTAAGTCACTTCTAAAGTGTATTAGTTAATGAATTATCTTTAGTGAATGTCTTATTATATATTTTAATTAATCTTGGATTTAGGTTTACTTTAAATACTATACATTCAATAAGAAAGGCATGTTAAGATTAATTTGAATAAATTACTATCACATAACACATATTCATTCATTTCTTTCCATCATATGTAACATGCATATGGTTAAATCCTAAGCAAACATATACATGCAATATACTTTAGCACACTTAAATGATGGATGTAAATATGTACTTTTGGAATTTAGATGCTAAGGTTATATTTTTGAAATATTTATGCATTTGGAACAAAGTCTTATCTAAATTCTAGTATTGAAGTATGTAAAAATAAAATCAAATGAGTACGTGCTGTTATTAAACCAGGGAAGCGAGGTAATCAAATGACCTCCTTGGGCCTAACTAAAGCCTTGTATTCTTGGGATGTCCAAGCTATATACCCATTTAACATTCTTACTTACATAAACCAACACATGAATGAAAGAAAATAAACTTCAATTCATATGCTTAAGCTATAATCACATATATCTACTATGTATTTATAACTAGCATTCATAACATATATAATCATTCATTTATTAGTTTTAAAAAATAGATTTAGATTTAATAATGATAATAGCCATACATATATTAATTTAAATCAACACATGCAAGCATGACATAAAGAAAATTATTTGATTTAATTAATTTTGCAAGAGATGAATACATGAATCAAGTGACATACACCATTTAAATATAATCGGAATGAAATAAAGAGGCATAAGCACATGATTTCATTCAATCCAATTAACTCCTAAGGACAATCATACTAAGTAAGCTCATTTAAAGTATACCAAAATTTCTTAATGTCATTATTAATTTCATGTTTGATTTAATTTAAGAAATGTGAGAAAGGTTTTCTAATCCTAATCCCATTCCATGTGTGAGTTAGTTTGATTTAATGAAAATAAATTAGATTGATTTTATGGATTAATTAGGTTAAAGTGTGAATTAAATTAATTAATTAAATCCTTACCTATGTTATCTTAAGGCAATCAATTAAATGATTATGAGCCAATATAATATGCAAATGAATTGAAAAGTAAATATCAATGCTCTTATGAAATGAGATGCAATTCCTCTTTTAATTAGGTTAATCAAGACATTAATCCATTAATCCAATTTTCTTTTCTTAATTACCAACTTTAATTGATTATCCTTTAAAATGAAATGGGCTTAAGAGAAAAAAGATTGGGAAAGAGGTCCCAACCTAATTTCATAAGCCCTCTCATTCAATTAAACATGATTTAGCATGATTTGAATTTCAAATTAACCAATTAGGCCACTAATTAGTTAATTAATCCTTAATTAGCATTTTGGTTGAAAAAGAGAAGGAAACATAGGGGAAGGATTAGGAAGGATGCTCCAATCCAATTTCTTAAGTATCCCCACTATTCAATAGTGATTAAGGGGTCCAATTTATTGATTAATTACTATTCACATGCTTAATTATCACTTAATTAAGTTAAGAAGATAATTATGGCTTAAACAATTAATCAACTAATAAATTCCAAGAAAAATAGGGGAGGTAGAGGTCATCCCCCTAAATATTCTCAGAAAGTTTAAAATTAATTGGTTAATTAATTATGGAGTAATTAGGCTAATTAAAATTTTAATTAAACTTTAATTAAGCTAAAATTACTATTTAAAATTAATTAAGAATAATTTTAATGGATTCCCCTCTGAAATACCTTTAAAAGAGCCATTATTTATATTTTTTGAATTTCTTTATAATTAGTTATGAATTATGGAAGTTTCAATCTTAAAAATATATTAATTAGCCTTAATTTAGCTTAATCACATCGGTGCCACATGGCGTGCTGACGCGACACATTTTCCACGTGGCACCATGGGATTGGCTATTTAAAGAGTCACATCCGCTCTAAGTTAGGCCGACGCAGATATCTTAGATTGATCGATTTAGATCAAACCTGTGGCATAAAGGGAGAAAATAGATGGATCTAGTGCGATCTAATTAGAGCCATCTATTCTAATCATGCGGAACGGACAACTTGTGATCCTCCTTCCTACGAGCGATGAACAACGGTGTTCGTCCGCCATGGATCGCTCGATTGACCTCACCCGAGCTCAGATTCACTCCAAAATCAACCCACACCTTCACTCGAGGATCCATAAGGATCCAATGGCTATGATGGGCACACATGCGAATTTTGTTCAAAAGCTTTGACCAAAATTTTCTATTTTTATGGTTTTGAGGAATTACCTCGCTGGACCTCAAGACTGATCGTGAGATCGAACGTCTAGTAGAGATGAGACCATATTGAGTAGCACGCAAGCCAATTCCCCTTGGTTCACTCGATGGATCAACTTCTGCCACTTTGGAGCTCAGTGGTGATCGAAGTCCCTCCTCCGGTGGCTTGGGAGCTTGGAAAATGACTTTAGTGGCTTCGATGACGTGCGTGGAAGGTGTGTGTAAGAGGAATTTGATTGAGATGGAGTATTGATGAAGTTATGATCGAGATTGGAGTGCCCTATTTCAATTTTGCACAAGGAGGAGAAATGCTGAAAGAGGGGAGCTTGGGATGGCTCTGGGATTGCAAGGAGGTTTGAATTCGCACTTGGAAGTTCTCACGATTCGAATTGATGCATTTCCCATGCGAATTGAGGGGGTATACCCCTCAGTTTGTTGAGGTGGATGGACGGGATGGCTTCCTATTTTTGACCAGCCAGTCACCGCTGCCAGAGCACCAGAGTGGTCGCCATCAAGCATGTGGCTCGTCTAGATTGGGAGAAGCCATGGCAGGAGGCTCCAAGGTTGATTTGGCCAGATTATCTTTCCTTGATCCCTTAAATGCATGGCATGGGAGGTGAGTTAACTCACCTTTGGTCCATAACGAATGGGTTAGGTAGTGGCTTAGGTGATGCCTCATTTGGATGAGTGAGGGCTGCCAAGGTGAAATAAAGAGTGGACTTTGCCATATGAGGAAAGAATCCAATGATGGAGAGGATCCATTGGGATTTGCATTGAACTTGGCTCCAAATGGGTTTGGACTGATTTTAGGTTGACCCAAGATCGGTTTGGGTTAGGTTTGGTCAGCCACCTATGGGACATGGGTTGGTTTCATGGGTTTTGGCTTCATTTGGTTAAATGGATTAATATTGGGTCATGTTGGGTTTGGTTAATGAATTGGTCAAATTGGGTCAAACCAAGGCTTGGTTAGGTTTCAAATCATGATTTAAATAGTTTTTGTTCAAGTGGTTTCAATTAATTTAGCCTAGGTTTGATT
This sequence comes from Cymbidium sinense, assembly GCA_021442155.1. Classification (NCBI taxonomy): domain Eukaryota; kingdom Viridiplantae; phylum Streptophyta; class Magnoliopsida; order Asparagales; family Orchidaceae; genus Cymbidium; species Cymbidium sinense. The sequence goes on from CM038216.1 coordinate 188,580,142, forward strand.
TTGGCTCAATTGGATTCATATAGGTCAAATGTCATAAGTTGACCAAATTGACCAAATTGGATTGGGTTAGGTGTTGGATCATGTTCAATTGGTTAATTAAAAATGATTGTAAGCTTTGGTTTGAATCAATTTAGATTTAATTTAGATTTTGGCCAATTTAACCCTTTAGGTCAATTTGGGCTACGTTGGGTCAAGTTGACTAATTGGTCAAATTAGGCTCAATTATGGCTTTGGTCAAGTTCAATAACAAATTTGAAATGAAATTGAATCATTGGTTGCAATCAATTTGGGTTAGATTATGATTTGACCTATTTTAGCCTTTTAGGCTAATTTAGGTCAACTTGGGTCAAATAACCAATTGGACTTGATTTGAACTCAATTGAGGGTCAAGTCATGTTCAATCATTGATAATGAGTTAGTGTGAATCAATGGTTTCAATTAATTTGGTGTATAGTGAGTTTTGGCTAGTTTAGGTTTCATTTGGGCTAAAGGTTGACTTAGTCAAAGGACCAAGTTGACTTGATTTGACCCAATTCAAGGTAATTGATCATCCTAAGGTGATTATTGATCATGATATAAGTCTTGGATGGGCTTGGTTCAATCCAATTTGGGTTGGATTAGAACTTGGCTCAAAAAGGTCATTTAGGCCACTTTGGGTCAAGTGGACCTAAATGGGTCAATTGACTTGGTTTTAGCTTAATTCAAGTTTAGTTGAACTTATATATGAGCCTAGGATTGAAATAAATCCAACTACAATCAATTTGGAGTCCAATAGATTTTGGCTTATTTGTAGTTTTCAAGCTAAAGACTAACTTGGGCTTGACTTGAGTTTGGTTTAATAATTTCAAGTTTCATTTATATTTGGATAGATGATTGAAGGAATGATTGATTTAAGAGAAAGTCCATTGGTTTTGACTTGGTTTAGGTGGATTTTAGTGAAGTCCAAGAAATTAGCTTAAAGGGTATAAATTGGATTTTAGTTTGATTCTGGATTTGGCTTTGGTTATTTGAATTTATATTTCATTTATATTTATGAATATAAATGAAAATATAAATGATTCATGAGAAAATTACTTGAGTTTGGAGTGATTTGGAATCAAATTTGACCAAGCTTAAGGATGTAGGTCAAAAAAGCTAAGAAGAAAATCAATTTAATTTGATTTATTTTTGGTCATTGGAAGTTGGGATTCATTTATATTTGTGAATATAAATGAAGGAATAATTTATTTATAAAGAAACCAATTGATTTTGGATTAATTTGGGTTAAGATTTGGTTAAGCTTATGGAGGTAGGTCCATATGGCTTAAGAAGGGTCTTGGCTTGGTTTGATTTAGTTTGATTTAGTTTTGGTCATTTGAGTATGGATTTTATTTATATTTATGAATATAAATAAATGAATAATTAATTTATAAAGAAATCAATGAAGTTTTGGATAACTTAGGTGGATATTTGGCTAAGCTTATGAGAATGGGTCATATGGCTTTGGAAGGAATTTTGGAACATGGATTTGATTTTGGGATTGAATTATTTGAAGTTGGATTTGAATTAGAATTTGATAGTTTGATTGAAGGATTGAATTGATATTTGAAAAAAAATCAAATGAATTGGAACTAAATTGGATTTGGTTAAGGCTAAGTCTATAAGATGAAATTAAATGGCTTAAAAAGGGTTTTGAATTCAATCATAAGGTTCATGAAAAACTTTTGAGCTTGGATTTGATCACAGGATTGATTATGAGTCTTAGAAATTTGGTTTGGATTTGGCATGAATTTGAGGTTTGGTTTGAGAAGGAAAGTATGGATTGAGTTTAAGCTATAGGGTAGGCAAGTTTCCTAAGTCCCTAAGGCATGACCTATCCCTATGGTTAACTTTTATAAGTCTCTAAGATTAGGTTAAGTGTTCACCTAATCACTATAAGACTAATGAGCTCTTAGTGTCTATGAGAGTCTTAGATCTATCATGAGGAAGTTAAGAACTCACCCCAAAAGTGAGGTCAACAAAAGGACACCCAATAGGTGTGGTGTAATTGACAAGGCACACTGTATATATTGACATTGATCGAGACGATCAACAACGTCCAAAGGATTGCAAGCGCTAACAAAAATGATCTATCCCTAAACTCGAGACATAAACAAAATCACGACCTAGTGCAATGCAGCCCAACTTATGCTAAGGGCATAAGAGTGCAAGGAAGGATCCATTGAGGGATCGAGTATACGAACGTTCCACTAGGAAACTAGGTTCGGGTTATCCACAGAGGATAAGGGTTTAAGTTTGATTACAAATATGATTTGGGGAGAGAAGATCTGCTGGGGATTAGGATTTATAATCCGCCAAGAATGGGTGCATGAACCTTCCACTAGGGAAGTAGGTTTGGATTATCCGCTAGGGGTAAGAATTTGATTTAATTTGATTTGTGATTATGGGGCTCCACTAGGGAGAGGATAAGATTTAGTTTAAGGTGCAACCGAGTGTATATCTACTTGAGATATGAGCTTAGATCCATTGAGGGATCAGGTGGGTTTGATTTATGGGTTTCTTTGGTTTGTTTAGGGAAGTATTTGCAAGGGATAAGAGTGGATTTAATATAATGACCCTGTCAATGTGCGCTGGATCTATTGAGAAGGGGCTATATTAGTCTTAGCCTATTTTAGATTTACAAATCCAAAGGAAAGTATACCAGCCATTAGGTAGGATTATCCAACCTAAGGGTGACTATTGAGAGAGTGCCATCAGAGGCTTACCTTAACTCATAAATAGTCAGAGATATCATTTTAATTTAAATGGACCCTGTCAGTGTGTGATGGATCTACTGAGAAGAGGTTATATTAGCCTCGGCCTATCTCAGATTTACAAATCCAAAAGGATAGTCTACCGGCCGCAGGGTAGAGCTAACCAACCTAAGCCTTTCGGTGTGCAACGACTATGCTACGAAGAAAGCATGTAGACTTACATCTTCCAAAGCGGGGAGCAACCACTGGGGTAATTGATTGGTAGCACAACAAATCAAACCCAACCTAATGCTGCCCGTCGATATGCAATGGTCGTGCTGAAAAGAATGCATAATAGACCTGCATCTTCCAAAGTAAGGATGACTACTGGGGTGATCGGTTGGTGGCACAACAAAGTCAAACCCAACCTAAGGGTGACTATTGAGAGAGTCCCGCTTGAGACTTATCTCAACTCAAGAGTAGTCAGGAGATTACTATAGGGATGTCTTCTGACACTGCCCTAAAGATAGGATGCCTGATTGGGAAAAGGTACCGATGGGGGTGTCCTCCTAATCCATAAGCGAAAAATATATATTTTATTTATATGTTTGGATGGACCCTATTGGTGTGTGAGGGACCACACTGAGAAGGGGCTTATATCAGCATAGTCTTATCTCAAACTTACTAGACCAAGAGAGAATCTACATATTCACAAGACAAATTCTCTAACCACAGAGGTGGCTACTAGAAAAGTGGGACTGTCCAATCCAAGAGTAACCCGGGTAGTGTCTAAATGGGGTTGCTAAGGATGTGATCCAAATAGAGTGCCCATAGGAGAGGTGCCGCTAGGGGCTTTATCCTGGACCTTGTAAATGAAAGCCTATAGGTATACGGTGGCCAACTCCGGGAGAAAGCTTGTAGACTTACATCTGCCATGAGTGGTGTATCCATCGGGTGGGTCACTATCAACATAGCGAGAACCAACTAACTAAGGTGCCCATCGATGTGCGACTGTTGACCTCACTTTTGGAGTGAGTTTTTAACTTCCTCACCATAGATCTAGGATTCTTGTAGACACTAAGATCTCCTTAGTCTTAAGACACATCTAGTGATTAGGTGAACACTTAACCTAAGCCTAGAGACTTAGAAGGATTAGCCCTGGGAGTAGGTCATGCCTTAGGGACTTAAGAAGACTTGCCTATCCTATGGCTCAAACCCAATCCATGCTTCCTTCCTCAAACCAAACCTTAAATCCAATTCAAATATAAATTATAAATCAATTTCAAATCAAATGATTGAAACCTATGATCAAATTTAAATTCCAAAACCCTTCCTAAGCCCTTTGATTTTATCTTATGGACTTAGCCTTAACCAAATTCAAATCAACCCCAATTTAATTGATTTTCTCAAATACCAATTCAATCTCAAATCAAATTCCAACCCAAATTCCAAATCAAATGATTGAAACCCATGATCAAATTCAAATTCCAAAACCCCCTTAAATCAAATCAAACTTGTTTGATTTTCTTATAAATCAATCATTCCTTTATTTATATTCACAAATATAAATGAAATTTAAATTCAAATAAGCCAAATCAAATCAAACTAAATCAAACCAAATCAAGACCTTTCTTAAGCCATATGGACTTACCTCCATAAGCTCAATCAAATCTCAACCCAAATTAACCCAAACTCAATTGATTTCTTCATATTTAAATTATTCCTTCATTTATATTCACAAATATAAATGAAACCCACCCTCTAATGACCAAAAATAAATCAAACAAAATTAATTTCCTACTTAAGCCCTTCTAACCTACATCCTTAAACTTGGTCAAATTTGCTTCCAAATCACTCCAAACTCAAGTGATTTTCTCATGAATCATTTATACCTTCATTTATACTCACAAATATAAATAAAACATAAATCCAAGTGGCCAAAACCAAACCCAAATCAAATCAAATCTCCAACTTTTAGCCTTCTAAGCTAATTTCTTGAACTTGGCCAAATCTTATCCTAATCAATTCAAAACCCATGGATTTCTTCATGAATCAATCATTCCTTCAATCACCCACCCAAATATAAACATAAACTACAATCATCAAACCAAACTTAAGTCAACCCAAGTCAAGCCCAAGTTAGCCTTTTTGACTTGAAAACTTCAAATGAGCTAAAATCCATTACACTCTAAATTGATTGTAGTTGGATTTATATTTCAATCCTAGGCTCATATATGAGTTCAATTGAACTTGAATCAAGCTAATACCAAACTGATTGACCCATTTAGGTCCACTTGACCCAAAGTGACCTAAAGGACCTTATTGAGCCAAATTCTTATCCCGCCCAAATTGGATTGAACCAAGGCCAGCCAAACCTCATATCATGATCAATAATCATCCTAGGTTGATCAACTACCTTGAATTGGGTCAAACCAAGTCAACTTGGTCCTTTGACCATGTCAACCTTTAGCCCAAATGAAACACAAACTAGCCAAAACCCATCATGTACCAAATTGATTGAAATCATTAATTCAAACCCATTCATAATCAATGATTGAATATGACCAAACTCTTTGAGCCAAACTAAGTCTAAATGACCATTTGACCTAAGTTGGCCCAAATTGGCCTAAAAAGCCAAAATGAGTAAAATCATGATTTAACCCAAATTGATTGCAACTATTGGCTCAAGTTCATTCCAAATCATTTATTGAACTTGACCAAAGCCATGATTGAGCTCAATTTGACCAAATTAGTCAACTTGACCCAACCTAGACCAAATGGACCTAAAGGGTCAAATTGGCCAAAATCCAAATTAAACCCAAATCAAACCAAACCAAAGCCTACAATCATTTTCAATTAACTAATTGAACATGAACCAAAACCTAACCCAACCCAATTTGGTCAAATTAGTCAAATTGGTCAACTTGACCCATTTGACCCATTTGATTTCAAATGAACTAAAATTAAACCTAAGACAAATTAATCAAAACCACTTGAACCAAACTCTTTAAATCATCATTTAAACCTAACCCAAGCTTTGGTTTGACTTAATTTGATCAATTGGTCAACCCAACCTAACATGAACCCATATGAACCCATTTAACCAACTGAAGCGAAAGCACCCAAAACCAACCCATGAGACCCTAAGGGCTGACCAAACCTGACCCAAATTGACCCTAGGTCAGCCCAAAATCATCCCAAAAGCAAAGTGGACCCCACCTAAGGGAATTAGTCATTGGACACACTTCATTTGCATTGCATTCTCTCCATAAGAAGCAAAGTCCACTTTCCCATCACCATGGCAGCCATCCAATTGCCATATGGAGCACACCTAAGCCTCCTATCCCACCCTAGAGCAACTAGGACTCACCATGGACCAAAGGAAGGTGAAACACATCACCTCCCTTCACATCCAAGCACCCAAAGGACCAAGCAAACTCAATCCCCAAATATCTTGCCTTAGGCTGCCTGCCATAGCTCCCTCCACTTCTGGCATGCCATGTGGAGTCGATGGAGACCCCTCCGGAAGGCTGGCGGCAGTGAACTGGCTAAAATTTAGGGATAGATCCCATCCGTCCATCAAACTCAATTAAGGGGTATACTCCCTCAATTCTCACAGGGATTAACACAATTCTAATTCATGAGCTTCCCAAGTGTTTTGAAATCTGAGAGCCTCCCCAAGCCTTCTCGAGTTTCACTTCACTGTAATTCTCCATTCCCATGCACAGCCAAAATAGGGCATCCCTCCTTTGATTCAAACTCATCCATCTCTTAACCAAACTTCAATTAAACTCACACACACCATCCTCGTATGTCATCAAAGCCATTTAAACCTTTTTCGGAGCTCCAAATCCACTCCAAGCACAAATTCGATCAAGACCGAATGCTTAAAGGGAGGATCTTGGTCTCTAGAGTAATCCACCTCAAATTAAAGCTTGTGTAGCTTAACAGAGCTTCATTTTTACAAAATAAAGCTTCCTCAATCGTTGGAACTGCCAGTCACAAGCTCTAGTGAGGTATGCCATTAAAATCGACCCTTCTATAAAAATGTGTTGGTCCTTTTTAAAGAAAACATGTATTTAAGCCCATCATAGCCGTTAGATCCTTATGGATCCTTCATACAAAGGTGTGGGTTTAGTTTGGAGTGGATCCGAGCTCGGGTGAGCACGAATCGAGCAATCCATGGAGGACGGGCTGCGTCATACATAGGAGGATGGATCATGGGCCATCCATTCCACGTGATTGGAATGGATGGTCGTGATCAACTCACTTAGACCCCCTCTATTTTCTCCTTAATCATGGGATTTAATCATGACCGTCCGATCTTAGATAAGAAAGTCAGCAGGAAAGCGCATCCGTCGCTTGCTGACTTAGCCGCGCGATGTGATAACTTAAATAACCTATCTCATTGCTCCATGTGGAAAGCACGCTGCATCAGCTGTCACATGGTACTGATAGGATTAAGATTTATTTAGGACTGTTTAATTAATTTTAAGGCTAATTCCAAAATTTATAACTAATTGTAGAAAAATCCAAAAATATAAATGAGGACTCATTTTAAAGGTATTTTAGGGGAGGGGAATCTGTTAAAAATGTCATTAAGTGATTTTGAGTAGTGATTTTAACTTAATTAAAGTTTAATTAAAAAGATAATTAACCTAATTACTCTCTGATTAAGCATCTAATTAACTCCAAAATTTTTGAGCATGTTTTGGGGGATGACCTCTGCCTTTCTAATTTTCTTGAAATTTATTAGATGTTTAATGAGGAAATTAGTTAATTGAGCTTTAATTACACTCTTAATTCAATTCATGATTAATTAAGCAAACGAACAATAAATTAATCCACTAATTATGCTTATTTCCATTTATTAATAGTGTAAAGTCTTAGGGAAATGGTTTAGGTTTACTCCTTATGACCATTTCATTAACCCTCTTCATTTATTTCAAATTAATTAAAGTTTAAGTAATTAATTTGCCACTTAATTAATCAATTAAAATAAAAAAGAGTCTAATTATTTTGGAGCCTAATTGATTGTTTGAAATGACTTAGGGATTGGGATTGAGGCATCTTCCTTGATCTCTTTCCCTAAGTTAACTTCATTATCCTAATTAAAATATTATCAAAGGATTTAATTAACTAATGAAGGGCTTAATTTAATTAATTAAAATTTAATTCATTCCTAACTTTGATTAATCAACCTTGGGTAGTTCTTTAGATGTTTAATAGTCTAAAGAAATTTAATGAAATTATGATTAGCTTACATGTGTGAGAAAATCATAAAAGTAATTAAACAAATCTCTTAAGCTTAATTAACTATTAATTATGAGCCAATTGCATTTGGCCCCTTTCATTTCTTAGGAGCATTACTAATTTACTTATCTATTTGGTTGCATCTCATGTTGGCTCATCATTATTTAGTTAATTAACTTAAGGTGATGTAGGTAAGGGTTTAATTAATTGATTTAATTCATACCTCAACCTAATTAAGCCATAAAATCAATTTAATTGCTTTTCATTAAATTAAATTAACTCACAAACATGGGAAATGGGACTAGGATTAGCAAACCTCTTTCACATCCCTTAAATCAAAGCAAACATAAAGATAAAAAATGGTTTTAAGAAAATTTTATTTATTTTAAATAAGATTATTTAATATGATTGTCCTTAGAAATTAGCTGGATTAAATGAAATTACATGCTTATGTTACTTTATTTCTTTCCAATCATGTTAAAATATTGTTTGCCACTTGTAGTCATGCATTCATTTCTTTCAAAAATTAATTAAATAAAATGATTTCCTTTATGTCAAATTTGCATGTGTTGATTTAATTAGAAATATGTGTGGTTATTATCACTATTAAATCTCAAATGTATTGTCAAAAGCTTATTAATGAATAATAAAATATATTGTGACTTTAGTTACATATACATAGGAGGTGTATGTGAATATAAGCTTAGTGTATGAAGTGAAGTCTCTTTCTTACATTAATATGTTGATTTGCATAAGTTTGAATATTAATGGGTATATTAGTCTGGACATTCCGGGGATACAAAACTTTAAGTAGCCCCAAGGAGGTTCCTACCTCACTCCCCTAGTGCATAACAATGGTGACGTACCCAGTTTGATTTTATTCTTATGCATCTTGACATTAGAATCGGGATAGAGCTTTCATTCATTTACATAAATAAATTAAATAAATCAAATTCTACTTTTGCATGGATTTTTCTATTCTTATAGTTGTTTATACATCCATATGTATTTAAAAATAGTGGGTATATTAGTCTAGACATTTCGGAGGTGCATGGCTTTAAGTAGCCCCAAGGTTCCTACCTCACTCCCCTAGTGCAGAATAATGACAATGTACTTGCTGAAAACTTTCATACATTTGAATGCGTATTTAGCTAATGAATGAAAACCCCCCTTTCTATTATGAAGACAAGCATTCATATTTTGTTCAAGTGGTTGGATTGATTAGTCGTATGATTTAGAGTTCTTTTCTTATACTTTTGTATACAAATTTAAATAGAGCTTTAAATTAATATGATAAAATAATTCAACCAAATAAAACATCAATTCCAAGTACATTTGTTTGCATTCATCATTTAAGTGTGCTAAGGTATAAATTGCATGTATAGTTATGTTTAGGACTTAATAATATGCATGCTATATATGATGGAAAGAAATGAAAAAATATGTATTATGTGATAGTAATTAATTCCAATTAATCTTAAGATGCCTTTTTATTTAATGAGATTATTTAAAGTGAACCTAAACTTAGGACTAATTAAAATATATAATAAGCCATTCATTAAAGGGAATTCATTTAATTAATTTACTTTAGATGTGACTTAAGATAGGGATAAAAGAGAGTGATCCTCTCTTTCCTTCTCTTTAAAACACTTAGTTGTTTAGTGTAGGGCAAATGAAATAAAAGAAAATACTAAGCAAATATTTACAAATCAATTAAACCACTTAAAGTGAGACCACCCTTTATAATTAAATGTCCTTCATACTAAGAGAATGATAAATCTAAAGCCTAGTTAGAACATACCACATAAGCCTTAATGCACACACATTAGATTAAGTCATATTTCTAGCTTTATGTTAGGGGTGCATGGTTTGATGTATGTTTATTTTGAGATGTATTATTATAGACTAGATGTTAGGGTGTATGCTTTGTACTAGATGTTAGGCTGTGATTAACCTAATTATATCTTATGTAGAATATTATTCTTAAGGGGTGCTTAAAATAAATATGAATGCTCTCTTTTGCAGGTTGCTTAACCCCTAAGCATAATATAAGTTAAGACAAGTGAACTTGGTTACCCATGTGCAGGGTGCTAAGTCTAAATTATACATATAACTGCTTGGGTTGTATGGTGTATTTAGCTAACACTTATTTTATAGGTATAGTTAGATTTACTTTTCCTATTTTTGATGTAATTGTGCATTAGGAATTAGGATTAGTGTCATGAGAGAATTAGGATGAGGAAGGCTAGAAGGCTTTATTCTAGGAGGCCCCGTGATGCCTTTGAAGCAAGCAAATCCAAAGGAAGAATGGAGGAGACATGAAGAAAGAAGATATGAAGACTCCATAATATTTATTCATTTATACTTATAATTATTCTTTCATATACCGAGTTGTATAAGGGTAGAGCTCATACTCATTTTCTCTTTTAGGGTTGTACGAAGATACCTGACTGCACCGACCTATTATTCTTTTACGTTGAGTTTATAAATTATTTGATGCTTTGTTTATAATTATGTAATAGAAATGGCATGTATTTTCCTAGTTTCTTCATGTATGATGATTTAATGTGTGTTCTGGTTCGATTAGGCTCTTAAGAAAAAATAAATTTTCTACCCCAACTACAACTCATAATTAATTTTCTAAACAACTCATAACCTCATTAAAGCCTAGGAACTAAATCAAGATAATTAAAAGTTTTGCAACCCCTTAGCTGAATGTTGTATGCTTAATATCATGCATATCATCTTCTTTCATTCTTACTAAGAGAGGGTTTCCATCCTTGCAAGATAGGGGAAGACTAGACCTTTGAGGGTCTCCCTTATGGTGAAAAATATCTCTTTCTCTCTGATTTAGCCAATAACCCTATTTCATCATGTATTTAGACATATGAAAATCCTATATCCTTTGTCAAAATGAAGAGTCCAAAATCAAATAAAATTTGATAAAATTTATATTAGACTAAGTCATTATTTATACCACTCATGCTCTAGTCTCTTAGGGAGTAGGTTTAAGGACTTCAGTTTCTTTCTAAATAATAATAACCAAACCATCTTGCAAAATATATGACTTGACCACATGATTTTAAAATGTAGGAGGAGTTAGCTGGCTCCCACTCCAAGTGGTTATAAGTCTAGCAGTCGGGTGGTTTACCCTCTCTTGTAGAGGTAAACAATATACCCATTTTTTTGCCTTAGATTTAGATTTTTGGCCTAAAGCTCTCTAGATTTAGGATCCGAGGTTGTCCCTTGGGCTACAAGCATAAATCCTCACCTCGGTATTTTCATAATCTTGTGTTGTGAAATTATAAGTCCTAGTTTTCTAATAAAATTTAAACTCAAATATATAATTCTCTCCAATTTTAAACATATAAAGCCCAACCATAGGATAATTTGGGATGCTCACTAGGCTTCTTAGTATCATGAGCATCTCCCACTCATCTCCTTTTGATTTCGATAATAAGTCTCTCCTTTTGATCTATCCCACTTGATTTTCCAAACATAGCCAATTTATTGACAATCCTATCTTCAAAATCTTTGGAGACAACAATTGCCTACTTTCATCGAGAGTATTCTAAGGAACTCACCTTCCTTAGAATGCAATTAACTATGGGGGCTTTCCCCCATAGGAAACTTTAGAACCCAATTTAAATAAACCTTACTTTATTCATCCATGTAAAGCGAAAAAAAAAATCTCCGGTATATTCAAAGACCCATCATGCCTTAGGGATCCTTATTAGGTGATTAGGTCCATTATAGGATAGTGATTTCTATCTTTTGAGATAGTGTACTATTCCTTAATATTGTACCCGATCACCTCAATAAGTACACCCTAAGATCTATGTGGTGTCGCCCCATATACATATATTTAAAAATAAATGCCATAGCGACGATCAATCTGAGAAGAAGGCTTGTAGACATACATCTTCATAGACAAAAATGATCATTGGGATAGTCTATCATTGGTGAGATAAATGCTATCTGACTTAGGGTGACTACTAAGTGGGGAATCCCGTGTAAGGACTAGACCTAGACTTAAAGTAGTCAGGAGGAAATGAGTCACTGGGGGACTTATCCTAAACCTCAAATATACTCGACCCAGTCAGTGCATGATGGCTAGCTCAACAAGAAAGCATGATAGCTTACATCCTCTTAAACAAAGTCAACATGAGGTAGCTTACGGGCCACGCAGTAAGGCCTACCAAATTATCAAGGTGCTCGTTAGTTTGTAATGGTCAAGTTAAGAAGAAAGTTTGCATACTTACATCCTCTAAATAAGAAACCACTAGGGTGCACACTAGCAGGGTAGCATGTCAACCCTGTGGTGTTTATTTTCGATTATGTATGGGGGACACCATGCAGATCTGAGGGTATACTTATTGAGGTGATTAGGTATGATATCATGGAATGGTACACTATGTCGAAAGATAGAAATCACCACCCTAGAATGAACCTAATCACTTAATAAGAACTCCTAAGGTATGATGGGTCTTCAAATATAGAGATTTTTCTCTTACTTTATATAGATGAATAAAATAGGGTTTATTTAAACAAATTAACTATGTTTGGAAAATCAATCAGATAGATCAAAAAGGAGAGACATATTATCAAAGCTAAAGGGAGATGAATAGGAAATTCTCATGATACTAGGAAACCTAGTATGCATTCCAATCTATCATGTGGTTGGGCTTTATATGTTTAAAATTGAGGAGAATTATATGTTTAAATTAGAATTTTATTAGAAATCTAAGACTTATAATCTCATAACACAATGTTGTGGAAATACCTAAGAGGTAAGGATTTATGCTTGTAGCCTGAAGGAAACAGCAACCTTAGATCATAAATCTAGGGAGTGAGGGCCAAAGTATGTCCTAAATCTAAGTGAAGATGGGTATATGGTTTACCTCATAAGAGAGGGTAAACCACCTGACTGCTAGACTTATAACTACCTGGACTAACAACCAGCTAACTCCTACTATGCTTTAAAACCATGTGGTCAAGTCATATATTTTGAAAGATGGTTAGGTTGTTATTATTAGAAAGAAAACTAAGGCCCTTAAACTTCCCTAAGAGACTAGAGTATGAGTGGTATGAATAATGCCTTAGTCTAATGCAAATCTTTTCAATTTTTATTTGATTTTAAACTCTTCATTTTGATAAAGGCTATAGGATTTTTATATGCCAAAATGCATGTTGAAATGAGTTATGGGTAAAATCAAGAGAGAAGAGCGTGAAGCTCCGTCAGTAGGAGTTGCTCTCACAGGTCAAGCAGTTCTCATATGTGCAAGAATGGAGGCCCTCATTTTATAAGAGTGATTCAAGATGATAAGCATATAACATCCAACTAAGGGGTTGCTAAAATCTTTTAGTTATCTTGATTTAATGTCTAGACTTTATGTGAGGTTATGAGTTATTTATAAATTTAGTTATGAGTTGTGGTTGGGGTAGAAATTTTATTTTATTTTCTTAAGAGCCTAATCGGATCCAGGCTACACATTAAATCACCATATATTAAGAAACTAGGAAAAGACATGTCATTTCTATTATGCAATTGTAAATAAAATATCAAATAATTTTTAATCCTAACGTAAAAGAATAACAGGCCGGTGCGGTCGGGTTCCTCCATACAACCCGAAAAGAGAAATGGGTAGCCGAGCTCTACCCTTATACAACCCAATATATGAATGAATAATTATAAATATAAATAAATAAATAATATGGGGGGTCTTCTTATCTTCTTTCTTCATATCTTTTCCATTTCCTCATTTGGGTTTACTTGCTCCAAAGGCATCATGAAGGCCTCCCAAGATAATGCCTTCTAGCCACCACTCATCCTAATCCCCCCATAACACTAATTCTAATTCCTAAAGCATAATTATATTAAAAATAGGAAAAGTAAATCTAACTACACCTACAAAATAAGTTAGCTAAACACACCATACAACCCAAATAGTTATATGTATGATTTAGACATAGCACCTTACACATGGGTAACCAAGTCCACCTGTTCTAATTTAGATTATGCTTAGGGGTTAAGCAACCTACAAAAGAGAGTATTTATATTTATTTTAAGCACACCTTAAGCACAATCTCCTGCAAAAAATATAATTAGGCTAATTACGCCTAACATCCAGTCTACAAAGCATGCACCCTAACATCCAGTCTATAATAATACATTATAAAACTAAACATACATCAAACCATGCACCACCCTAACATAAGGCTAAAAGTGACTTAATCTAAGGTGTGTGTATTAAGGCTTATGTGGTATGCCTTAACTAGGTTTTGTTATAATTTTAAGTAAGAAATGATTTAATTATAAAGGATGATTTCACTTTAAGTGGCTTAATTGATTTATAAGTTTTACATAATGTTTTCTTTTATTTCACTTGATTTACACTTAACAACTAAGTGTTATAAAGAGAAGAAAAGAGAGGATCACCCTCCATCATCTTTACCTTAAGCCACATCTAAAGCACATTAATTAATTAATTCTCTTTAATGAATGGCTTATTACATATTTTAATTAATCTAAGTTTATGTTCACTTTAAATAATCTCATTCAATAAGAAATGCATCTTAAGATTAATTGGAGTTAATTACTATCACACAACACATATTTGTTCATTTCTTTCCATCATATATAACAAGCATATGATTAAGTCCTAAACATAACTATGCATACAATATATTTTTTGGCACACTTAAATGCAGGATGCATGAATGATTTTTTATAGAAAAAGAGGATTCTCATTCATTAGCTAAATACACATTAAAATATATGAAAGTTCTAAGCAAGTACTTTTGCCATTGTTTGACCAAGAGAATGAGGTAGGAACTCCTTGGGACTACTTAAAGTCGTGCATCCCCGAGTGTTCAGACTAGATATACCGCTATTCTTAATTACATGTGGATGTATAAACAACTATAAGAATGAAAATCATGCAAAAATTATATTTTTATTTTGAATTATGCATATGGAATAAGGTGAGGTTTTCCATTAATTAGCAAAATTCACACACAAGTGTATAAAAGTTATAAGCAAGTACTTCTCCATTGTTTGACCAGGGGAACGAAGTAGAAACCTCCTTGGGGCTACTTAAGCCTATGCATCCCAGGGTGTCCAGACTAGATATACCCGCTATTCTTAAATATTCATGAGTGTACAAACAATTATAAGAATATAAACCATACAAGAATTGTATTTTGATTTATTTATACATGTGAACTAAAATTATATCTAAATTCTAACATGGATATACATAAGAATAAACCCAAGCAAGTGTTGTGTCATTTTCAAAAAATCATACACTTGTTAATATTCACATTCTTATGTAAATTCATGAAGATTAAAGAAAAGAGAACTTCATATCACATGTTCTAAGTTGTAAGCACTTACAAGCTTATAAATACTCATAATTATCACATAGAGAATTTAATAGTGATAATGGCCACACATATTTTTAATTTAAGTTGACACATGCAACTTGACATAAAGAAATTCATTTCTTTTAATTAATTTTTGAAAAATATGAATGCATGATTACAAGTGGCATAATATTTAATACAATTAGAGAGAAATAAAAGAACATAAGCACATAATTTCATTCAATCCAATTAATTCTTAAGGACAATCATATTAAATAAGATCATTTAAAACAAACCATTGTTCCTTAATGTCATTTTTTTAAATTTCATGTTTGGTTTGATTTAAGAAATATGAGAAAGATTTTCTAATCCTATGTGAATTAATTTGATTTAATGAAAAGTAATTAGGTTGATTTTATGAATTGGAAAAGTTAAGCATGGATTAAATCAATTAATTAAACCCTTACCTATGTTACCTTAAGGTAATTAATTAAATAATTATGAGCTAATATGATATGCAAATGAATTGAAAAGTAAATAGCAATGCTCCTATGAAATGAAAGGGGTTTAATGCAATTAGCTCATAATTATTAATTAATTAAGCTTAAGGAACTCACTTAATAACTTTTATGATTTTCTCAGACATATGAGCTAACCATAATTTCATTAGCTCTCTTTAGGTTATTGAACACTCAAAGAACTGCCAAGGATTAATTAAGGAAATCAGATTTAATTAAAATTTTAATTTACTTGATCAAAGGATTAATCCATTAATTCAATTTTCTCTTTCTTAATTATCAAATTTGATTATCTTTTGAAAATGAGATGGACTTAAGGGAAAAAAGGTTGGAAAAGAGGTCACAACCTAATTCCATAAGCTATCCATTTGATCAAGCATGAATTCATATAATTTGAATTTTAATTTAGCCAATTAGTCATTGATTAATTAATAATTATTAATTAGCATTTTTGGTTGAAAAGAGGGGGAAAATTAGGGAAAGGATTAGGGGAGAAGGCCCAATCTAATTCCCTAAGCCTCCTTACTATTCAACAATAATTAAGGAGTCCAAATAAGTAATTAATTACTGTTCATATACTTAATTATTACTTAATTAAATTAAGAAGGTAATTAGGGCTTAATCAATCAATTTTCTTAATTAAGAAACCAATAAATTTGAAGAAATATAGGGGAGGCAGAGGTCATCCCCTAAACATCCTCAGAAAGTTTGAAATCGATTGGATGACTAATTAAGAAGTAATTAAACTAATTAAGTTTTTAATTAAATATTAATTAAATCAAAATTACTATTCAAAATTAATAAAGAATAATTTTAATAGATTCCTCTCTAAAATACCTTTAAAACGAGCCCTCATTTGTATTTTTTTGGATTTTTCTATAATTAGTTATGAATTTTGAAAGTTTCAATATTCAACATAGATTAATTAACCCTAATTAAAGCCCTAATCTCATCGGCGCCACGTAGCATGCTAATGTGGCGCGTTGACGTGACGTGCTTTCCACGTGGTGTGATGGGATTGGGTATTAAAGTTGTCACATCGTGAGACTGAGTCAGCCGACGGTGGGCATGCTTTCTCGTGGACCATCCGATCTAAGATCAGATAACCATGATTAATCTTATAGTTGAGTAGGATTAATCCGTAGTCTAGCGTGATTTGATCAGGAGCATCCATTCTGACACGGAAATGGATGATCCATGATCTATCTCCTCTTGAGCGGTGAGAGACGGAGACCGTCCATCGTTCATCATGATCTGAGCTCACCCGAGCTCGAATGGAGATCAAATTGATCCCACACCATCAGGGAAGCAAAATGACGAGATATAATGGTGGAAATCTCACGACATGCAACTTTTCTTCAAAAAGCTCCAAACTGTTTTAAGCTAAAGGTCAATTTTAATGGCATACCTCACCAGAGCTTAAAGCCGATGATTCGATTAATGAACCTTCATTTAGTAGAAACATATTGAGTGGAAAAAGCTTTGATTTGAGGTGGATTGCTCAGAAGGCCAAGGCATGGGATGAAAGTGGTCGGCTTTAATCGAACTCCACCCTCCAGTCATTAGGAAGCTTGGGGGATGATTCATTCTCTCTCGTATGGCTCCAAGGATGATATGTGCAAAGTTAATTGCACTTTGGTGGTGGTTTGAGCAAATGATAAGATTGGGTCTCCCATGTTTTAGTTTTTTGTAAAATCAATAGAAGAAGAGTTGGGGAGCTCATGAAACCTTGGAAATTGCTCTAAGATGTGCATCTCTGGTTGCTAAGGTTGAATCCAGCATATGTGTTTTGATTTGAGTGAGAATGATGAGGGTATACCCCTCATTCCTTGGATCGGATGGATAGCCTTATTTGGCCATTTTGATCAAATGGCTATCATGGGGAGTTTGATTTGGGTAGGGAATCACCTTAGTTAGCTTCACTTGAGTGGAGAAGGGTGTGAGAGTGGTTGCCATGGGAGTAGTAGGTGTCCTATGGCTTTCCAAGTGTTCTAATAGGAATGGGGAGGTAATTTTACCTCCCCATGAGTCATGGCTGACCTAACCACCCTTGGGTTAGGTTAGCCAGTGTCCTTGGTGCCTAAGTGGACTAATAGATGGCTATCAAGTGACCAAAGAAGAGAAATGACCATTCCCCCAAGTGATTTTCCTCATGTGATGCCCTTAGCCCAAGGGTATCTTATTCATTTGGCAATGGATTTGATTTAGATAGATTTTATATGAGTTAAAAGTGGGTTATCCCAAATTTCAAGTGATTTGGAGTTCATTTGGTTTGATTTAGCTTAATTTGACCTATTTAGGTCAAATTGGGTTAGGTTGGGTCAAATTGGGTCAAACCAAGGGTTGGGTCAAGTTCACATGATCATTTGGAGTGTATTGGTGTCATTAGTTTGGTTCGATTTGCATTAGATTTAATTTTGGTCTTTTGGATTCATATAGGTCAATTGGGTCAAGTTGACCAATTTGACCAAATTGGCTTGAGTTCGGTGTTGGTTCAAGTTCAATTGATTAATTAAAAATGATTGTAGACTTTGGTTTGAATCAATTTGAATTTTGGCCAATTTGATCCTTTAGGTTCAATTTGGGCAAAGTTGGGTTAGGTTGACCAATTGGTCAAATTAGGCTCAATTATGACTTTGGTTAAGTTTAATAATCAATTTGGAATGAACTTGAGACATTGGTTGTAATCAATTTAGTTTAGGTTGTAATTTTGCTAGTTTAGGTTCATATGGGTTAAAGAGTTGACTTAGTCAATGGGCTAGGTTGACTTGGTTTGA
Source organism: Cymbidium sinense (assembly GCA_021442155.1). Taxonomy (NCBI): domain Eukaryota; kingdom Viridiplantae; phylum Streptophyta; class Magnoliopsida; order Asparagales; family Orchidaceae; genus Cymbidium; species Cymbidium sinense. The sequence continues at coordinate 188,598,766 of CM038216.1, forward strand.
CCCAATTCATGATAATTGATTAACTTAGGATGATCAATAATCATGACATGAAGTTTGGATTGGCTTAATTCACTTTGATTTGAATTGAATTAGATTTTGGTTCATATAGGTCAAATTGGCCACTTTGGGTCAAGTGAGCCAATTGGGTTTAGTTGGCTAGATTGTGAGTTGAGTTTGATTTAGTTGATTTTATATATGGATTTAAGATTGACATATAAATTCAATTGCAATTGGTTTAGGTTCAAATGGGCTTGGTTGGGTTTGCCTTGAGTTGATTTTGATTTGGCTTGATGATTGTAGATTTCATTTATATTTGTATAGATGATTGAAGGAATGATTTATTAAAAAGAAAATTCGTTAGTTTTGACTTGATTTGGATAGGATTTGGTTAAGTCCAAGAAATTGGCTTAAAGGTTATAAATTGGATTTTGGTTTGAATTTGGATTTGTTTTTGACTATTTGAATTTATATTTCATTTATATTTGGGAATATAAATGAAGATAAAAATGATTCATGAGAAAATCATTTGAGTTTGGAGTGATTTGGAAGCAAATTCGACCAAGCTTAAGAATGTAGGTCAAAAGGGCTAAGAAGGAAAACCAATTTAGTTCAATTGGTTTATGGTCATTGGAGGGGGGGTTTCATTTATATTTATGAATATAAATAAAGAAGTAATTTTATAATTTCATTATATTTATGAATATAAATAAAGAAGTAATTGGTTTATAAAGAAACCAATTAATTTTGGATTAATTTATATAAGATTTGGCTTAGTCATTGGAGGTAGGTTCATATGGCTTAAAAAGGATTTTGATTGGATTTGGATTTAGTTTGATTTATTTTTAGCTATTTGAGTTTATATATCATTTATGTTTGTGAGTATAAATGAATATATAAATGATTCATGAAGAGATCAATCAAATTTGGGTTGAATTGGGTGGAGATTTGGCTAGGTTTATGGAATTCAACAATAAGGCTTTGAGGGAGATTTTGATTTTGGATTTGATTATGGGTTCTAATCATTTGATTTATAATTTGGATTTGGATTTGGTAAATGAGTTAAATTTGAGGTTTGGTTTGAGAAGGAAAGTATGGATTGGGTTTAGGCTATAGGGTAGGCAAGTCTTCCTAAGTCCCTAGGGCACAACCTATTATAGTAGCTAACTCTTGTAAGTCTCTATGTTTAGGTTAAGAATTCACTTAATCACTAGAAGTATATTAAGACTAAAGAGCTCTTAGTGTATATAAGAGTCCTAAATATATGATAAGGAAGTTGAGAACTCACTCCAAAAGTGAGGTCAACAAAAGGACCCCCAATAGGTGGGTGTAATTGATAAGGCACATCGCATGTATTGGCATTGATCGAGATGATCAACAATGTCGAAAGGATCACAAAAGCTAACAAAAATGATATACCCTAAACCTAAGGTGTAGCCATAATCAAGATCTTAGTGTAATGCAACAATTTATGCCAAGGGCATAAGAGAAGAAGAAAGAATCCATTGAGGGATCAAGTATGTGAACCTTCCACTAGGGAAGCAGGCTTAGATTATCCATAGAGAGGATAAGGGTTTGAGTATGATCATAAGCATGATTTAGGGGGAAAAGATCCGCAGGAGATTAGGATTTATATCCCACCGGGGATGAGTGCATGAACTTTCTACTAGGGAAGTAGGTTCAGATTATCTGCTAAGGATAGGGATTTGATTTGGTTTGATTTTGAGGGGGCTCCACTGGGGAGAGGATGTGATTTGCACCTCGCTGGAGAGAAATTTGGTTTAATTTAATTGATGGGTATCCACTAGGGATGAGAACTCAGATCCGCTGGGGATAAGGTGGATTTAATATATGGATTTTTTGATTTATTTGGGGAAGTATCCACTAGGGATAAGAATGGATGGATTTAATTTAGATTCCACTGAGGAAGGATGGTGGATTTAAGAAAATGGACCATATAAGTGTGTGATGGATCGAAGGGGCTATATCAGCCTTGTCCTATCTTAGATTTATAAAATCAAAGGGATAGTCTATCGATTGTAGAGTAGAGCTAACCAACCTAAGGGGTACCTTTCGATGTGTAATGGTCAAGTCAGGAAGAAAGCTTGCAGAATTACACCTTCCTAAATAATGAACCACTAGAGTGATCGGTTGATAGCACACCAAAATTGAACCTAACTTAAGGCTGCCCGTTGATGTGCAATGGTCGTGTTGAAGAGAATGCATGATAGACTTATATCTTCCAAAACCACCGGGGTGACCTATTGGTGGCACAACAAGCCAAACCTGACCTAAGGGAGACTATTGAGAAAGTGCTGACCTAGGGACTTATCTCAACTCAAAAGTAGTCAGACGATTCCTATAGGGAGTTTTGTTGACACTGCCTTAAAAATAGGATGCCTGCTTGGAAAAAGATACCGCTGGGGGAGTCCTCCTAATCCACAATTGAATATATATATATATATATATATATATATATATATATTGGAACCTATTGGTGTGTGAGGGACCACACTAAGAAGGGGCTTATATCAGCTTAGTCCTATCTCAGATTTACTGGACTAAGGGAGTATCTGCATATCCATAAGACAGATTCTCCAACCACAGGGGTGTCTACTAGGAAAGGGAGACTGTTCAATCCAAGAGTAGCCCAAGTAGTGTCTAAATGGGGTCGCTAAGGATGTGATCCAAATAGAGTGCCCACAGAGGAGGTGCCACTAGGGCTTTATCCTGGACCCTAAAAAAAAAGCTATAGGTATACTGGCCAACTCGGAGAAAGCTTGTACTTACCGCCATGAGTGGTGTATCCATTGGGTCATGTCGATAGTGATAACCAACCAACCTAAGGTGTCCATCAATTTGCGATGATCAATATGAGAAGAAGGCTTGTGGACTTACATCTTCACAGACGAAAATGATCATCAGGATAGCTATCGGTGGGAGATGCTATCCGACCTAGGGCGACTATCAAGTGGGGAGTCCCGTATAAGGACTGGACCCAGGCTTGAAGTAGTCAGGAGGAAATGAGCCACTAGGGGACTTATCCTAAACCTCAAATATACTCGACCCAGTTAGTGCATGATGGCTAGTTCAAGAAGAAAGTATGTAGCTTACATCATCTTAAATAAAGTCAACATGTGGTAGCTTACCGGCTGCACAGTAAGGTATACCAAACTAACAAGGTGCTCGTCAGTTTATAGTGATCAAGTTAGGAAAAAATCTTGTAGACTTACAACCTCCAAACAATTAACCACTAGGGTGACACACTAGTAAGGTAGCATGTCAGCCTGAGTTAGAGTAACTAATGAGTGAGTGGGGGCTTTATCCCACATCAAAATAGCCCGAGACAAAAGATATGTGTTTATTTTATGTGATTGTTTGTAGTTTATGTTGGTGTGTTGTTAAAGGATAGGATGCCGCTTGGGTTCCTACACCTACCCTAAACACATCATGGCAGATTCACATGTAAAGATGTTTCTAAACATGGAAGAGGTAGAATTTGAGATGAAAGAAATTTATTGATAATTATTTTCAAACAAGATTTATGGATAATATTTCTTTAGGTAGAGCATGTTGATTAGAAGCATTTGGTGCTCTCCCTTACAATTTATAAGCTGAAAGATCCTCCTTAGTAGGCCTTCTCTTTGGCAAAAGGATCTTCCCAAGTGGGTTCAAACTTTTCCTCCCATCTTTCGATGGGCAACAATTGGTCTCCTTAGAACTAAAATAAGCTCTCCTACTTGAAAAGCTCTAGGATAGACCAACTTATTATGAGCTTGAATCATTTTATCTTTGTACAACTTTACTGAGCATCTCTCTCCAAACCTTCAAGCTCTTCTAACCGTAACTTGGTATTCTGCTCCGTGGTAACCTTGCCACCCACAACTATCCTTGATGATGGGAGTTGGACTTCTAATGGTAGAACTGCTTCAGACCCATACACTAAGGAGAAATGGGTAGATTGAGTTGGAGTCTCTATGTGGTGCGGTAAGCCCACAAGATTTTGACTAACTGCTCATGCCACTGTCACTTATTATCGTCGAGTGTTTTCTTTAATATTTGGATGAGAGTTTTATTGAAGGCTTATGCCAAGCCATTTTCCTCGGGTAGTAGATGGTAGAATATCTCCAATCTATGTTGTGTCTTTGGGCAAAGCTGTTGATTTTAATGCTCTTGAATGTAGTACCATTATCGGATATAATTCATCGAGGCACCCTGAACCTATATATAATATGATTCCTAAAAAATTGGAGCACATGCTAAGATGTGACCTCTTTAAGTGGGATTGCCTTCGCCCACTTGAAAAAATAATCGGTGGCAGCAAGAATGAATCGATGACCCTTGGAAGAAAGAAGATCGATTGGACCCACTATGTTAGTATCCCAACACTTAAATGGGCATGAGGCCAGGGTAGGGTGTAGATTGTTGGGTGGTTGGTGTAAGACCACATCGTGTACCTGACATTAGTGGCATCTCTTAGCTACGTCCATGTAGTCTGTGATCATCGAAGGCCAGTAATATCCTAGTCTCTTGATCTTGGCTTTCATGTTAAGACTAGATTTATGTGCTTCGCATAAACCTTAGTGTACCTTGGTCATGATCTTATGGGCTTCATGTTTGTTTAGACAACATAACCATATATGATTGAAGGACTGATGGTACAAGGTGCTATCTATGAGAGCACATGAAAGGGCTCTTTGCTTCACCTGATGTGCTAGTGACTTCTCTTGAGGTAGTTTGCCTATATTTAGATAATCCATGAATGATTGACTCCAATCAGACTCCTTATCCTTTTTGGCAACGATAACCTCCCCTTCAAGAGAGAGTCTCGATGAGTTTAGCATCAACAAAGGATAAGACTTGTCTATTTTGGATCCTTATTGGTATGGACTTATCTTTGGGACATGCTAACTCTTTGGCAAGCTTGGCTAATGCATCTGCTACTACATTTTCTCCTTGAGAAATATAATAAATAGTAATTTTTGGGATTTACACCAATAACTCCATGGTGTACTTGTGGTAATGATGGAGCTTAGGCTTCAAAACCTTGTAAGACCCAATAATTTGGTTGATAACTAAGTGAGAATTCCTGAACTTGTTGATACTATGGATGCATTGCATAATGGCTAACTCTAGATCGGTAATCAGAGCCTCATATTCAGCTTTGTTGTTGGTGCATGGATTAGATAGATGATATGATAATCTCATCACATCGCGGCCTGGAGTTAAAAGAACTATTCCTACCCCTGCCTTTTCTGGAAGGGTAGTTTATAATTCTTCTCCCTTTTGAAAGAAATCGCACCATCAAAATACATCTCCCAGCGGGGAATGCTAGCATCCCCTAAGTTCATGATTTATTCATCGGGGAGGTCATCACTAAGTGGAGAATCAGCAGGAAGTGGATGTGCTGCTAAGAAATCTGCTAGTGCTTATCCTTTTATTGCATGGAGGGGTATAAAAGTGATGTTAAATTGTGATAAAATCATGAACCAACGTGCTAACCGTCTGGATAGTGTCGACCGTGTCATGAAATATTATAGTGGATTGATCTTGGAGATCAAGTTCACCTTATGAGAAAGCATGTAATGTCGTAGCTTTTGGGATGCAAAGATTAAAGCTCAATAGTACTTTTTAATAGGTGGATAGTTTGCCTCAGCAGGAATCAGATGATGATTAAGATAGTATAGTGCATTTTCTTTCCCATTATTGCTGGTTTGGGCCAACAAAGTGCCAAGGGAGTCATCTGATGTGGTAGCATATAGTATGAATGGCTTACCCGGATAGTCGCTAGGGCGTGTCATATGGTAGTGCTTGATGTCTTTAAAGGCATGCTGACACTTATCATCCCACTTGAACTTGGCATCCTTTTTGACAGGTGTTGAGAATGGCTGGCATTTTCTTGATAGGTTGGATATGAAGCATCTTAGATATGCCGACAGCTCTTGGAATGATCTGAGTTGAGTTAGACTCTTGGGAGTGGCATTTTTAATATTACCTTGATCTTCTCCGGATCAATTTCTATTCCACGATGTCGAATAATAAACCTAAGGAATTTCCCTGAAGCTACTCCGAATGCAAAGTTCAGGGGATTCATTTTAAGGTTAAATTGTCTTTGCCATTCAAAAACTACTCTCAAGTCAAAGATGGTCTTCCTTTTCTTTACTTTTGACTAAAAGATCATCGACGTAACATTCAACCTGATGATGACTGAGTTCATTGTAGATCCGAGCCATGGCTTACTTGTATGTAGCACTGATATTTTTAAGGCCGAAAGGCATGATCTTATAGTAAAAGATTCTTATCGGGGTTCAAAATGTAGTATTTCTTTCATCTTCAGGGGCCATCTTTATGTGGTCATAACCAGATGAGCCATTCTTTTAAGAGAAGACTGCATGAGATGAGACAATGTCCACTATCAGTTCTAGTATTAGTAGTGAAAATTCATCTTTTGGACATGCCTTATTTGGATCCCTAAAATTGATATATATGCAAATTTGGCCATTCTTTTTCTTAACTTGAATGACACTGGCCAACTAGGTAGGATATTTTTCTTCCCTAATAAAGCCAGCATCAATCAATTTCTTGACTTCAAAATGACCTATGTTTCAATGTATAATCGCTTGCGTCTAGAAACTTGCTTGATAGGTTATTAGATTCTATCTAGTGGAGCTATAGGGGAGATAAATCGAGCATCTCTTTGTAACTCCATGCGAAGCAATCCTTAAACTTAGTCAATAACCTAACTAAGCCATTAGTTTCAGTACCACTTAACAAAGAACTGATGTATGTCGGTCGTGGATTATCTTTAGTTCCTAACTTGATTTTTTTTGAGCTCGTCAATGATTAACCTGATCTCCTCTTCGAACTATGGTGGTGCATCCTTGACATCAAGGTCATTTGGATCATCTGAAGTTTCTAAACACACCTCCTCATATGAGTTAGCATGATTTGAAAAGAACCTATTAGATTCCAAATGATTGGTGATGACTAGGCAATGATTGTCATCATCAACTAGACCTACTGTATCGAATCCTAGTCCTGGTCTTGATTGAGGATGTCTATTTTGGTTGTCCTATAACCTTTCAAAGTAGTTTGACCGTGTTTAGACCAAGTATGTGAGATTAATCCCTTCTTTACTAAATTAAGAACACAAGGCGAATACTAATCAAAAGGTAATTGTATTAAATCTTTATATGAATCATCCTCAAGTTCTACATCAACTTCTTGACTTGAGGATGGTGCTCTCGAAAAGAACCTTTGAGTTTTCCCATCTATGAATGACTTAGGGGCTTTCTTAACTACCAAGCCCTCAACTTTCTAGGAAGAAAGTCGAGTTAGATCTAAGGTTCTCAATCGACTCTTGACTATTTCATATGCAGACTTGGATACATTTATGCTTTGCTTTGGAGCCTGATCTTCTTCACTTTCATGCTCAAATGTCACCTCACAAGGGATCACTGTTGAGAAGAGCTGGCTGGTGTGCTAACCACATAAGAATCATCCTCTGAACTAGATTCTAAGTCTATGTGGATAACATGTGTACTCTTGGTAGCTAGGACATACCTATATTGGGTGGATAATAGGAAGGTTTTCCACCTCAGGGGCTACCTCTGAGCTGTCCTTTGTCACTGCCTAGTGATGGTCGGGTCATCTTACCCATATGTTCGAATGGAGTAACGAACTGTGGGTGGAATCTAATGTTAGGCTCTATATCTTCCCCTAAGTCCATGTCTCACTCTCTTTTATTTTCTTCATCTTTCTCTTTTATCTTTTCTTTTTTTAATTATTTTTTCTTTTTCTTTTTGTCCCTCTTGGGGATCTTGACTAGATTCATGAGAATGGACTTGTTTATTTTGGGGAAGGAAATAGCTTGCATCTTCATATATCCTGACCTCATGAACTGTGAAGGGTTTGAGATCTCCTTTGACGCAGTACTCAATTCCACCTCTTATGAACTTCATGTACTGATGTAAAGAGAATGGAACTATGTTATTCTTATCTATTCATGGTCTCCCAAGTAAAGCATTGAAAGATATATCTAAGTTTATAATATGAAGCTTGGCTTCAGTCTTCCAATCATTTATCTCTAATGAAAACACTATGGAGCCTAAAGCCATGTCGCCTTATTCATTGAATCCTCTCAACATCATCCTCTATTTTTGGAGTTTGGAGATGTCAATCCTCAAGTAGGCAAGGGTACTTAAACTCATAATGTCGACTAATGCACCTTGGTTAACCAGAACTCTTGATAACCTGTATCTGCCAATATCCACTGCGATGTAAAGAGGGCGATTGTGCTTGGTCGTTCCTAGAAGCAAGTCTTCATCACTAAATGTAACTCTTAAGATTTCCTTTGAGCTGTGTGCCTCATCTTCAGTGGTGCTTAGCTGAGCTAAGCATATCCTTGGATCAAGAAGAGTCTTGACTAGAGATTCCCTCATCTCTTTGGATAAGATAAGGGCATCATATATGTTTAACTTAGCTGTCAACTTTCTAAGATGTGCTAAGATGTTGTAACCAACTCTAACTTCATCCTCCATAAGCATATCCATGGGTGGAACATCCTGTGGAGGGGTTATCTGCTTACTAGAACTAATGAATTATTTACCCTTATCAAGAGGTGCTACTCTAGGAGGTAGAACTTTGTCACTGCATAGGTTGACTTCAGTGTTTTCTTGGAATGATGAACTTTTAGAAAATTCTACCTTCTCATCAAGCATACCTACAACTTCTCCTATGGAATCCTTAGGGTCAGTTGACTCCAAATCAATCTCAAGAGGTGAACCCAATTGATTCAGAAAGGGAAAGTCTAATTCTAAATCAAAAGAGAGTGGATCAGAATGGTTAGAGCTATCATTATTATTTTTTAGACTTGAAAAGTTTTCAAGAGGAATAAAATCTAAAGTATCAGAAGTGAGGAAAAGACGTAAGTGAAATAGAAATTTAATAAAGTAAGCGGAGTAAGGGATTTAATTCTCTTATCCATTGATACAATGCTACGGTAAGGGGGAGCTAGGAGAAAGAAGAGTACTGCAAGTGGATGAGTGGACCGGATGGTGGTTGCATTACTAAAGTATCCCTGCAAGTGGAAGTCATGATGTTATCACCTTCTATAAGTTGTCTTTGGCAACTTGCAAATCTTCCTTGGTGTTGGAGGTTTGAGCTGCCTCAGGCACTTATAAAGAGAGTTTCTTAATTTCAAAAACTAATTTTTTAGAGGTTCGAGATAGGGCAATATCCCAACCTTCTTATCTTAAGAGGATGGGTTTCCCAAGAATTACCCTAATAGATTTGGAAGGTTGTTCTAATAAGTATTCCTTGGGGATAACTAATGTGCCTGACTTGAAGCTACACTCAAGACAGTCCTCAAAAGTAATACAATCCTCTAAGACATGACTAACCATGGAGTGGTAGGGGCAATAGTTAGGATCATTACTCTTGCCCACTTTCTCCAGCCTCTTGGGTTCTGATAATTGAAAGTCAAGTTTCTTTAGAAGATTTTAAAGATTTTTCTAACTACCTCCTCTTAAATGAATATGGCTTATTCAATCCATAAGCAAGAGTAGGTGAGTAATAGCTACTTGGCAGGGGATAAGAATATCGCTATTGGGTAGGCTATTGATGTGGTGAAAATAACCATTGTGGTAGTTATGGTAGCTAATATGATGGCCAAGGTGGTGGCAGAGGAGGTGGCAAAGGGGGCTACTGAGCTCGAGGTCTCTTATACTAGACTCTGGCTTGTTACTTACCTCTATCCACTAACATAACTGTCCCTGACTTCTTCTCGAACACCTTCTGCAGCTTGGGCTGAGATGATTGGTCAATAAAGGGCAACTATTTGGATCCCTCTTGCAAGTTACCCACCTTGTTGATTAGTTTCTCAAATGTCCAGATGGTAAAGCCCTTAAGTATGAAGGCGACCGGCCATGAATATTCTTGAGAAGAATCTCAATGGCATGCTATTCGGATAGCTGTTGTTCACATTTCATGCTCAGGTTGTGCCACATAAGAATAAAATCAATAAGAGACTCATTGAGAACTTGTTTCGCTATAATGAGGCTGCCTACAATCACTCTTTGATGAGCTCCAGCAAACCTCTTGATGAAGAGGTGCTCCAACTCAGGAAAAGTCCCTACTGAATCGTTGGGCAGTTTAGCATACCAATCAAATGCAACCCCTGCTAGACTGCTGACAAAAAGTCTATGTAAAAGTGCATCATTGTGGTGTTGCAGCAACCGACTCTGAAATGTGTAATATGCTAACGTGGGTTTGCACTACCATCAAAGATCTTGAAGGAAGGCAACAAAAAACCCTTGGGGGTATTGAACTACAACAAATTTCTTCAAGTATGATCTTCCCTTTGGAATAGATGAGCTCCCCAGGGCTTGCACCTTCACTTCCCTCACCTGCTGCTCTACCATATTTTTAATGTTCTTCTCATGCATGGAGGTGCCATTTATAACCTTCTTATGCAAGCTACCGGCGTCATCCTCAGTGGGAGTGCACCTAGGATGCTCTAAGGTATGTAACAACTTTGGGGTCGGTATCATAGGAGAAAGTTGTGAAACTGGGGCTGAGTTCTGCAATGTTGAAATCACTTCCATCAACTTCTCAATTTTCTTCCCCATCTTGTCAATGTGATCATCCCTCTGTCTGAGCTAGTGGAGGAGGTGCTGAGTTGAGTGAGAAGTGTCACCTTCCTTGAGCACAACACCTTCAGCTAAGTGATCCATTGGGATGTATCAACCATGTGGACTTCAGTTGTGTCATCCAACATGTTACCCTCATCAGGATCGAAGTAGACTTTATCCTCCTCCTGATCTGAATGGTCACTCCCGAGAATTCACCTTTTCTTAGCAAAGTAGTCTGCTAATATGTCATCTATCAAATGGTCTATTATGCATGGCTGGACTAAGATGAATACCCATTGACTGCTAACTATGGGACTGTGCTCCTCTTCTTCTATGCAACAGACACTGCCTACTATCTAGACTTCTTCCCTAGTTGGATCAATTGTCATGGGGAATATGTCTATGTCCACTTCCCTCTCTATCTCACTTTCTGTGGAGGTGAAGATGGATGCTTTCACTCCTTCACGACCACTGGGTAGGGGGTCAGTGGAGCTCGATCTCACCTCAATGGGTAGAATGGATGGAGCAGGATCCTTGGGCCATAGATGGATCACTAGTGGGGATGGTCTCTCCCCGGATGGGGGCTTCTGAATCTTCATGGGAGTGGTAGATGCTGTAAGTTGAATGGGTGATGGTGGATGGTGAGGGGAGTGGTGTGATGGCAACACCCACTACCCCTCAATTGGAGATCTCCTCCTATGATGGATTTCTCTAATAAGAATAATGTTGTCTGAGTGATCGACCCTAACAGGGCGACGATCAGGAAAATCCATCAGAGTGGAGGCTGCCGACTGTCTAGCATTCCTTCATTGCTCTCTCTTGCCTACTTGGGCAAATACTTGAGCTTCCATAGCTCTCTTCTCTCTCTCTCTATGGATCTATCTCCCTAAACACTCCTAGGGATCATGGATTGTAAGTCAAATAAAGTACCAGACTCAGCGTCCATAAGCTCTGTCGACCTGGCGTAGAACAGTTCTAAGTCCGGCATAGGGTCTCTATGCTCCCTAGTTGGTGTATCATAGTATGCTGGTGGTGGAGGAGATGCTGCGATCATCCGATAGTCTTCCTCTACATCTGAGATCGAGAGGTGGTGGAACCTACTGCCACTCAAAAGTGGAGAGGTCTTAAGGGGAGAACCCTCCTTAGCTATATGGGAAGCAGCGTCAAGCTCTCTGGTTGCTTGCTCATGATCCCACTTAATCTTTCAATTTTTTTTTCAGCGTTGAGTGCAAGTGAGCAAAGCAAAGCGGGTGCTGGAACCTACCTCAAAGGTGGGGGAGATTATCTCAGAGGCTAAGATAGCCTTCCCCTTTGGGGTAACCAAAGAGGAGATAATAGCTCTCACTGGAGCTATGGCAAGGGCAACTAAACAGGCAAGTACTGAAATAGCTAGTACTGACACTGACATTTAACGGGGGTGTGGGAACCACTGCAACCTTCCTCTTCAATGAGGGAAACTAAAAATCAGATGTGACATTCAAGCGGATGAGTAGCGTCTGTCCTGCCACCTCCTCCATGCTAATAGTTGTGGGCTATCCTTTCACAAGTAATCTAGACCCCCTTAAATTCATGACCAAAGTAGATTAGGTGTGCAGCATTAGTCGTGGTGAGATTGGCTTGATCAAGGCTAGATCTACACCAGAATGGAAAGAGAAGATGAACTTGCTATAAGCCATGATCACTGCATTGACTAGGGGCTGAAAAGACTGACTATACTAGAATCACTGCATTTGTTGAAACATAATTGAGTCAGACCCTTACCTTGATATTTGCCTTCAATCATTGACTTCTATACTTAATTTGGAATTTGAACCCATACTTAACAAATTTAGTTATGCAAAGTGGGGTTCATTGAATTTTGGAGAGATTTTTGATATTTGGAGGAGAGACTTTGCCATATGACTTTGATTTAGAACTCATACTCAACCAATTTAAGTAAGTTGGGCAGGGTTTAAATATTTGGAGATACCTTTGAAGATATTTGTATTGTGTGTCTTGTTTGAAAATATTGATTTGGAAAACCTTTTACTTAGCAAATTTAGGTATGCTAGAAAGGTTTTGATTGTATGTTTGAAAATTTTGTGAAAACATCTTTGCTTGTGATGGTTGTTTGTTATGTGTGTGATATATGTTGATTTGATTTGAAAGTGGAGCTTCTTACTTAACAAATTTGTTATGTTAAGTAGAGGCCAAATGTGTCTGATATATGTTTATTTGACTTTAAAAATGAGGCTCTTACTTAACAAATTTGGTATGTTAAGTGGGAGCCAAGTGTGATTTGATATATTTTTGTTTACTTTTGAAAATAATACTTTCATTTAACAAATTTGGTATGTTAAGTGGGAGCCAAATGTGATTGATTTGTTTTTGAAAAATGATACCCTCACTTAACAAATTTGGTATGTTAAGCAGAAGCCAATTGTGACTGATTTGTTTTTTTTAAATGAGACTCACACTTAACAAATTTGGTATGTTAAGTGGAAGCCAAATGTGATTGATTTGTGTTTGAAAAGTGAGACTCACACTTAACAAATTTGGTATGTTAAGTGGAAGCCAAATGTGATTGATTTGTTTTTGAAAAATGAGACTCAAACTTAACAAATTTGGTGCGTGAAGTGGAAGCCAAATGTAATTTTATTTGTATTTGTTTATTTTTAAAAATGAGACTCCCACTTAAAAAATTTGGTATGTTAAGTGGAAGCTAAACGTGATTGATTTGTTTTTTTTTTAAATGTGACGCACACTTAACAAATTTGGTATGTTAAGTGGAAGCCAAATGTGATTGATTTATTTTCGAAAAATGAGACCCACACTTAACAAATTTGGTATATTAAGTGGAAGCCAAATGTGAGTGATTTGTTTTTGAAAAATGAGACTCACACTTAAAAAATTTGGTACGTTAAGTGGAAGCCAAATGTGATTTGATTTGTGTTTGTTTGCTTTTGAAAATGAGACTCCCACTTAACATATTTGGTATGTTAAGTGGAAGCCAAATGTGATTTAAATTGTTTTTGAAAATTAGACACTCACTTAACAAATTTGGTATGTTAAGTAGGAGTCAAGTGTATTGTGATTTGAAAATGAGACTCTTACTTAACAAATTTGGTATGTTAAGTAGGAGTCAAGTGTATTGTGATTTGAAAATGAGACTCTTAATAAATTGGTATGTTAAGTAGGAGTCAAGTGTATTGTGATTTGAAAATGGGGCTCTTACTAAACAAATTTGGTATGTTAAGTAGGAGTCTAAATATGTTTATGATATTTGAAAAAGGGAAATCTATTTAACAAATTTAGGCATGTTAAATAAAATTCAATTTGTTTTTATGATTTTTAAAAATGGGACTATCATTTGACAAATTTGGTTATGTCAAATGGAGTCCAAATATGTTTTGACATTCAAGATTTTGGAAAAGAAATTTCTATTTGACAAATGTGAGTGTGTTAAATAGAATTCAATTTGTTTTAATTTTCCAAAAGAAAAGGGAAATCTTATTTGACAAATTTAGGTATGTCAAATGGAAGTTCAATTATATCTTGATTTTTGTGTGTGATTTCTTGCTTTTTCAAAAGAGTGAAGCTCTAATTCTAGCATATATGAAATATGCTAAGTGGTGTTTTAATTTTATGTTATGATTTTATTTGAAAATAGAATCTTCATTCAACAAATTTGGGTATGTTGAATGAAGATGGTCATTTTCAAAAGTGTGCTTTTGAAAGAGGGGTTTTAAAAGTTTTTTATTTTGATTTTGAAAAAGAACCTCCATGTAACAATTATAGGAATTTATGGTGAAATTATATATCTCCGCCTTCATCTATCCCCTTTTGGAAAAAAAGATAAATGAAAACAGAAATATATAATGCCTTGAGTCGGGACACCACACATATCCATGATGTTCTTATTAGGGTGGTATGACTTTGAGGAGAGGTGTACTATCTCGAAAGATATAAGTCACCACCCTTCAATGGACCTAATCACCTTAATAAGGACTCCTAAGGACTATGGGTCTTTGGAATGTACCAGACTATGGGTCTTCAGAATATACCAGAGATTTTTCTCCTACTTTACATGAAAAAGTAAAGCAAGGTTTATTTTAAACTGGGTTCATTAAGTTCCTACAAGGGTAAGCCCTCATAATTAATTACATTCTAAGGAATAGGATTTCTTAGGAATACTCTTGATTAAGGTAAATGATTGTTACCTCCAAAGATTTTAAAAAGAAAGACTATCAATCGATTGGTTTATTTTTAGAAAAAGTTAAGTGGGATCGATTCAGAGTAGGGAGTTCTTATCGAAGCCAAATAAAGATAAGTAGGAGATGCTTAGGATACTAGGAAGTGCTTAAGAGGTAAGGATTTATGCTCGTGGCCCACAAAGGGAAGTAGCAATCTTAAAACCTAAATTTAGGGAGCTTTGGCGAGAGCCAAAAGCACGACCTAAATCTAAGGAGAAAATGGGTGTTTGGTTTACCTCCATAAGAGAGGATAAACCAAGCAAATGTTGAACTTACACTGCCTAGGGGTGGCCACCAACTAACTCCTCCTATGATTTTAAAACATGTAGGGAAGTCATATGCTTTTACAAGATAGCTAGGCTATTATTTATTTTAGAAAGAGACTAAGTCTTTAAACACACTCCCTAAAGACTAGATCATGTATGGCATGATTTAATGACTTAAATCTAATATAAATTTTATCACATTTTATTTTTATTTTGGACAATCAATTTGACACATGCTTTAGGATTCATATGCCTAATGCATGAGAAATTAGATTATGGGCCAAAATCACAATAATAAGGTGTGTTTTCATGACTCTCAAAGGTCAAGCCAAGTTCTCAGCAAGGTGGAAGCCCTCCAATTAAGAGTGAAATAATATGCTTTTTTATGCATGATGTGAGAAAAGTAATACAACATCTAGCTAAGGGGTTGCTAATTCTTTTATCTTGATTTATAACCTAGGCTTTAGGTGAGGTTATGAGTTGTTTAATTTTAGTTTGAATTGATTAGTTTGATAAAAAATTTATTTTCCTAAGAGACTAATCATCATTCAGGCCATACATCAAAGCAAGGAAGAAACTAAGAAAAGATGTTATCTTAATGCACAAGCTAAAAAAACATCAATCAATTTATAAAACTAGCGTAAAAGAATAAGATGCCATTTATGGTTGGGATCCACCGCACAAACTTGAAAACAAATTGGGTAGCCAAGCTCTACCCTTATACAACCCGGATTACAAATGAATTAAATATAATTAAGCAAGAAATTCATGTTATGGGGGTCAACATTCTTTATTTCTTCTTTTTTTTTTCTTCTTTTGGTTCCTTCTTTTGGATGGTTGGAATGTAGTTGTTCCAAAGGCTTCACATGGTACATAAGGCATAGTCTTATGACCAATTTTAATCTAATATCCCATAACAATCATTCCAAAATCCTAATTGCAAAATTACATGAAATGGGAAAAAGAAAATCTAACTAAAACTTGCAAAATAGAGATTAGCCAAACAAACCATACAATCCCATGCATGTATATATATATAAATTGAACTTAGAACCCCACACATGGGTAACTAAATCCACCTGGCCTATTTTGGATTATGCTTAGGGGTATAAGCACCTGCACAACAAAAATAGTTTTATATTTTTATTACAGTGCCCCTTAAGTGCAATCCCCTGTAGAAGATAATGGTTAGACTAAGATCACCCTACCATTCAGTCTATGCACATACACCCTATCATCCAGACTAAAATATCACATCATAAAATAAAAAATATCAAATCATGCACCACCTTAATCTAAAGCTAGAAGTGATTGATTAGCTTAATGTGTGTGATTTTTAAGGTTTGTGTGGTATGCTTAGCTAGGCTTTAAGGTTAAAATTTTCTAAGTATGAAAATGTTCAACTTAGATGGTGGTTTCATTTAAGTGTTTTAATTGATTTGGTTGATTTTTATTTTATGATTTGATTAGGTTTGAATGCACCTACAATTAATTATTAAGTTGTAAAGAGAGAAAAAGAGAAGAGAACTTCTCTTTCCTCCCTACCTTAAGTAATTTCTAAGGTAGATTCATACTTGATTTTTGTTTAGTGAATATTTTATTATGTGTTTTAATTAATCCTAAGTTTAGATTTTTTTTTCTAAACAAACTTATTCAAAAAGAAAGGCATTTTAAGATTAAGTAAAGTGAAATACTATCATAAAACACACATCACTTCATTTCTTTCCTAACATGTGTAACATGCATATGGATGAATCCTAAGCATATCTATACATGCAAATGGAGATGTTTAGCACACCACAATGATGAATGCTAAATGATATTTGTTAAGAAAATTTGGATGTTTTATGATGCATGATTTTCATTAAGAAGAAAAAGAGAGATTCTTTTATCCATTTTTCATATGCACGTTTACAAGTATAAAAGACATAAGTGAGTATGACACCATTGTTAGTACCAGGGGTGTAAGGTACAAGACCTACTTAGGCCTACTTAAAGCCTCGCAACCCCGGGGTTGTCCATACTAATATACCACTTTTCTTAAATACATGTGCATGTACAAAGAGAAATGCATGGAAAGAGAATCATGCAAAGTTTATATTTGTTTGATTTTAGTTTGATTGTTTAGTTTATATGTGTGATGTGGAATTCCTTCTTGAGTCATGACATAGGAGTGTATAGGAATGGATTTAAGCAAGTGTTATGTCCTTTTCAAATAGACTATACACTTTGAAAATCCTGTACAATTTTATGTTAAGAAAGAGAGGGAGAATCACATAACACATTTTATATTCACATGCAAGCTCATAAATAATTATAAATAGCATACCTTTCAGTTTTTATGTTTAATTAATAGGTTTTAAAATAATTTTGAAATTAATAGTGATAATAGTCATTTCAATTTAAATTTTACAAAACATGCAATTTAGCATATGAAAATGTAGTGATGAAAGCATGTAAATTCATTCACCCTAATTAATTCTAAAGATAATCTTATGAATAAGATTATTTAAAGCAAACCTAAATTATTTTAAAGAGATTTTTATTTTATTTTGAGTTTGATTTGGATATAAAGAATGTGAAAAGGTTTGCTGGTCCTAACCCATTTCCACATGTGTGTATTATTTTAGTTTAAAATTTATGATGATTAGATTGATTTTATGCTTTGGTTAGGTTAAGGTGTAGATTAAATTCATTAATTATCCCTTACCTGCACCACTTTAACATATTTAATCAAATAATTATGAGCTAATGTATGACATAAAATCACACAAAAAATTTAAATCATCAATGCACCTAGGAAAGAATGGTCATAATGCAATTGGCTCACAATTAGTGAGTAATTAAGCTAAAGGGTTTAATTTAAGTACTTTCATAACCATTTCCACACATGTGGGTTAGATTTTTATTTCCTTAAGTTACTTAGCTTATTGAACACCTAAGCACCTACCCAAGAAAAAATGATTAAGTTCAGATTGATTTGATTTTAAGCCATTTAACAAAGTGATTAAGTCATTTAATTAATTTGTGCCTTAATTAAATTTTTATTCAAATGGAATAAACTTAGGGAAAAAGATATGGGAAAGAATGCCTAATCTCATTCCCTAAGTACATTCACTGTACTAAGATGATTAGAAAACTTAATTAATGAATTTATCATTATTTAGAAGGTTAATTAATCATTTAATTGATTAAGAGGGTAATTAGGAATGAATCAAGCAATTCCCCCAATTAAACCATTAATAAATTCCAAAAAAATTATGGGAGGCAGAAGTCATCCCCATAAATTCTCATGAAAAGTTTGGAATTAATCAATGAGATAATTAGAGTAATTAACCTAATCACATTCCCAATAAAACCAAATTAGAAAATATCACTATTCAAAATCAATTGAAATTAATTTTAGATTATTCCCCTTTGAATTATCTTCACAATGCTTTTTATTTTGAATTTTTTTTTATATTTAGTAATGAATATTTGAAGATTTAGTGATTAACAATTAATTAAAACCCTTAATTATTAACTAATCTCGTCGGCACCACATGGACTGCTGACACGGTATGCACTTTCCACGTGGCGCGATGGGATTGGTTATTTAAGTTATCACATCCGAAGCCACATCAGTGACGGTGCTACGCGCTTTCTCTCTAGATCATCCGATCAGAGATTAGACGATAGAGATTGAGCCCGCAGTTCTTAAGGGGTGAATTAGAGGATCCTATGTGGCTTGATCATGACCGTCCATCCAAAATGGGTGGATGGACATTTGATGTCTCACTAAGTTTACTGGTGAGGACATCAGGGACTCCAGCTTAGATTAAACTCAAATTTTACCAACACCATCTAAGAGTAAGCACAAGTAAATCCAATAGTCAATTTTTCATGAGGTGATAATTTCTTTCACAAAGGACCACACTCCCTATTTTAAGCTCGGGTTGAAGGCATACCTCACCGGATGCTATCACTAGTGCTAATCCATCGAGGTAGCTTCGTCTAGTGGAGACGAAGCCATATTGAATGTTTGAGATGTTGAGGTTGAGTGGATCTTCTTATGGACCAAGCTCACCTTCAAATGGATGACCTTGGTCTAGACACCACCTCCCTTGCCTTTAAAACTTGTGAGATGCTTTGGATCAACTCGATTGACTCCTCTGAAGATGCTTGCATGAGGAATTGAGTTGATTTTGTGTATTGAGTGAGTTAAAAATATGATGGAGCTCCCCTATTTTCAGTTTAAAGAAACTGAGAAATGGAGAATTGGAGATGGCTCTAGTAAGCTTGGAAGACTTGTAATTGCATGCTATGAGTTTCCTAGCTTCAATTAGTGTGAGAGTCTTAAAATGAAGTGGAATTAGGGGGAGTATATCTCCCCTTAGGTGAATCGGATGGCCTAGCTTTCCTTTGTCATTTTGATCTAATTCACCCTATGCAATGGGTTTGTTAGGCCGTTTAGGGTTGCATGTGTTTTGGCAAAAGGGAGTAGTGGAGAAGTTGCCATGTGCAAAACATGGTGTGGGAGTGATTCCCATGTGCTTATTTTTTTGAGTGGTCAGTTTTGACCTTGGGTTGGGTTTGGCTGACCCAAACCCATTGGGACAACTGCACCATGCTCACTAGTGTCCACTTGGTCCACTAAGAGGGTGCCAAGTGGCCATGAAGAGGAATTCAAATTAAGTGGAGGATTTTTTACCTAGGGATAAAATGGTCATTTGGCTTATTTCAGTTTAGTATGTTTGGTATGATTGAAAAATGGGTTGGGCCAAGTTTCAATGAATTTGGTGTTGGTTTGATATGATTTGGCTCATGTTGACCCATTTAGGTAAAAATGGGTCAACTTGACCAATTGGTAAAATTGGGTCAAACCAAGGGTTGGGTCAAGTTCATATGACAATATGAATTGATTTGGTATCTTTTTAACCAATCAATTTGGTTTATGTTTGGATTTGGTTCATTTGATTTCATTTAGGTCAAATGGGTCAAGTTGACATATTTGACCCATTTGAACTATTTGGGTTAGGTCATGGGTTGGTTTAGGTTTCATTGATTATTTGAAATGTATTGGTATCTTTGTTTCTAATCAATTTTAGTTTAGTTTGATTTTGACTCAATTTGACCTTTTAGGTCAAGTTTGGTTCATGGTCAATTTGGGCTAGGTTGGGTCTAGTTTGCCAATTGAGGCTTTGGTCAAGTTTAACAAGTGATTTGGAATGAACTTGACCCATTGGTTTCAATTAATTTAGCTTAGATCAAGTTTTGACACATTTTGACTTTTAGGTCAAGTTGGGTCAACTTGGGTCAAGTGGCCAATTGGGGTAGGTTAGGCTCAAATGATGACTTGGTCAAGTTCAAACATTAATCATGAATGAGTTTTGATCAATGGTTTCAATCAATTTGGCCTATGGTGGATTTTGGGTAGTTTAGGTTTCATTTTTGCTAAGTGTTGACTTGGTCAACCCTTAGGTTTAACTTAGTTTGACCCAATTTGAGTGATTGATCATCTCATGATGATTTTTCCTCATAATGTGAGGCTTAGTTGGGCTTAGTTTAATCCAATTTGGGTAGGATTAGAATTTGGCTCAAAAGGGGTACTTTATGTCACTTTGGGTCAAGTGAGCCTAAGTGGGTCAATTGACTTGATCAAGGCTTGAATCAAGTTTGGTTGAACTCACATATGGACTTATGATTGAAATATAAATCCATTTGCAAGTGGTTTGGAGTCAAATGGGTTTTGATTCACTTGATAATTTCAAGTTAAAAGGGTGAACATGAGTTTGGCTTGGGTTTGATTTTTCAATTTAGTTTTGGTTTGATTGAAGTCTATGTTTATATTTGGATTCATGATTGAAGGATTAATTGAATCATGAAGAGAAATCATGAGTTTGGCTTGATTTGAATTTGATTTGGCTAAGTTCAAGAATTTGACTTGAAAGGCTTAGGTTGAATTTTGGTTGAATTTGGATTTGAGTTTTGAATTGATTTTTTGGATTGATGTTGAAGTTTGTATTTATATTTAGATTCATTATTAAAGGATTGATTGAATCGTGAAGAAAAATCAATAGTTTGGCTTGATTTGAATTTGATTTGGCTAACTTCAAGATTTTGACTTGAAAGGCTTAGGTTTAATTTTGATTGAATTTGAGTTTGAGTTTTGAATTGCTTTTTGGATATTTGAATTTATATTTCATTTATATTTGTGAATATAAATGAGAATATAAATAGGTTATGAGAAAATTTCTTGAATTTGAATTGATTTAGATTTGATTTAGGCTAAGTCCATAAGATAGAATCAAAGTGACTTAGGAAAGATTTTTAGGATTTGGATTTCAATCATAAGCTTCAATCATTTGGAATTGATTTGAGTATGAGAAAATCAATTAAGTTGGAATTGATTTAGGTTTTGATGTTGATTTGATTTGGAGTTTGACTTTCAAAGGAGGAAGTGAGGATTTGGTTCAAGCTATAAGGTAGGTAAACTTTCCTAACACCCCTAAGGCCTGACGTATTCTTATGGCTAACTCTTCTAAGTCTCTAGGGTTAGGTTGAGTGTCCACCTAATCACTAGAAGTGTCTTAAGACTAAGGAGACTCTTAGTGTCTAAGAGTCCTATGTCTAAGATGGAGGGTTGAGCTCATCCTAAAATTAGGTCAACAAAGGTGCTAATAGGTGTAGTGTGGCCGACAAGGAACATTGTGGTGTTGATTGAAATAATCAACAACGATCATAAGCACTAACAAAAATGATCTACTCCTAACCCAAGGTGTAGAAGGAATCCAGAGCTTAGTGCGATGTGACTACTCATGTCACAAACATAAGAGAGTGAAAGAGGTATCCACTAGTGATAAAGTATGTGAACCTTCCACTAGGAAAACAGGTTCAAGTCATTCACAAGAGGATGAGAGGTTTGATTTGATTTAAATCTCACTAGGGAGAGAAATTGATTTAATTTGTCTGTTTTGATTATTTTGTTTGATTAAATTTATTTTATTTATTTTGTTTGATTTAATTTGCTTAGTTTGTTGTTTTTGTTGTGACTCCAGGGGTGGAGGGTTGAATTGTTTATTTTAGATTTTGGATTTTGAGATGGGCCTGTTGGTTTTGCGATGGATCACTGCGTAGGAGCCACAAAGGCTAAACCTAACTTCAGATTTACCAATTCAAAGGGTAGTCTACCAAACACATGGTAAAATAGCCAACCAAAGGATGTCTTTTCATTGCAACATGTTAGGAAAGCATAGTAGACTTATATCCTCCAAAGTAGGGACTAGTTGCTAGGTGATCACATTGGAAAGGAAAGCATTAATTAACTATTGAAAATACCATTGAGGGACTTAGATCAGCTCAAACATAGTCAAGATTAATTTTATATTTTTAAACTATTTTGATGGATCCATCAGTTTGTGATGGACTGCATTGAGTAGAGGCTATGGAGGCCTAGAGCTAACACAGATTTACCAATCCAAAGGGAGTAGTCTACCAACCACATAGTAGGACTATCCAACCAAAGGGGTGCATTTTAGTTTGCAATGGTCAAGCTAGGAAGAAAGCACGGGGACTCACATCTTCCAAAATAAGAAATGCTAGGGTGATCAATTGGCAATGCAACAAATCAAACCCGACCTAAGGCTGACTATTGAGTGAATGCCGCTGGAGGAATTAAATTAGCTCAAAAATAGTCAAGACTAATTTCAATTTTTTAATTTATTTATTTTGATAGATTCTATTGGTTTGCGATGGATCACACTGAGAAGGAGCATATATCAGCCTAGACCTATCTCAAATTTACTGAACTAAAGGGAGTATCTTCCAGGCCGATGGGAGAACTATCCAACCAAAGGTGTGCCTTTTGGTTTGCAATGATCAATTCAAGGGAAGAAAGAAGTATGGGACTCATCACTACAAGACCACTGATCAATTTCTTTGGACAACAAATCAAACCTGGCTCAGGGCTGCCCGTCGGTTTGCAACAATCATGCTAGAAAGAATGTGTCATAGTCTGACATCTTCCAAAGTAGAACAACTGTCGGGGTAACTTGCTTGTGGCAAAATAGATTGAACCAAACCTAAGGGCGATTATGGAGTGAGTGCCAACCTGGGAACATATCTCAACTCGGTGGTAGCAATTCTATAGGGAGTTCTGATCGCCTAAAGATAGGATACACTCGGAAAGCCATTTGGGGCTTGAATTCCTAATCTACAAGTGAATAATTTTTGTTTATTTGTTTAGTTAATCATGGACCCTGTTGGTTTGCATGGTATGACGAGAAGGAGCTTATATAAGCCTAGATCTATCTCAAATTTATAGAACCAAGGGAGAATCTGTACATCCGCTAAACAAATTCTCCATCCATAGAGGTGGCTACTAAAACAGGGGGATTGTCCAATCCAAGAGTAGCCCGGGTAGTGTCTAAATGGGGTCATAAACGATGTGATCCAAATAGAGTGCCCACAGAGTGAGGGGCCACTAAAGGCTTGATCCAAAACCTTGGAGAAGATGACATGGCTAGTCATATATCAAATAGGTATTCAGTGGCCAACTCAAGGAGAAAGTATGGGGACTCACATCTACCAAGAGTGGTGTATCCACTAGGTGAGTGTGATAGAAACATCAACCAACCTAAAGTGCTTGATTTGCAATAATTAGGAAGAAAGCTGGGGACTCACATCCTTCTATAGTGACTCTGGGATAGTCTCTTATTTGACAAGTGCCATCCGACCTAGGCGACTACAGTGAATGCCTGGGACTTATCAACTCAAATATAGTCGGGAAAGGAGCCATTGGGGGACTTATCCTAAACCTTAAATATACTCGACCTAGTCAGATCATGATGATTAGTTCAAGAAGAAAGCACGGGGACTCACAGCTTCTTAAACAAAATCAATACGAGATAGCTTACTGGCTGTAAGCAGTGAAGACTACCATACTAACAAGGTGCTAGTTGGTTTACAATGATCATGTTAGGAAGAAAGTGCTAGGACTCACATCTTCCAGATAAGTGACCACTGGGGTGACATACTAGCGAGGTAGCATGTTGACTCGACTTTGAGCAACTAATGAGTGAGTGCCATAGGGGGCTTGCTCCCACATCAAAGTAGCCTAAGATAAAAGATATGTGTTTATTTTTGTGCTTGTGTTAAAGGGAATAGGACGCCACTGGGGGACTCTTACACCTATCCTAAAATACGCTGGGGAAGATTGTGTTCATTTTGTGAAAGAGGGATAGCATGACTATTGGGTACTCTTACACTTATCCTAGACACTCCATGGTAGATTCATAAGACAAGCTAACAATGCTTCGAAAGAAGAGAAGATTTTGATAAAATGGAATCATATTTTATTTTTTGTTGATAATTATTTTCAAACATGTTTTATGGGTAATAGTTCTTCAAATAGAGCCAATTAATTGGAAGCATCGGGTGTTCCCTTTACAATCAATGAGTTAATAGGATCCTCCTTGGTAGGCCTTCTCTATGGCATAGGGGCCATCCCAAGTGGGTTCAAACTTGCCTCCCATCTTTCGATGGACAAAAATTGGTCTCCTTTAGACTAACACAAGTTCTCCTACTTGGAAAGACCTAGGGCTGACCAGCTTGTTGTGAGCTTGAATCATTTTGGCTTTGTACAACTCGAGGTTCTAGCATGCCCTTAGGCAACTCTCCTCCAAACCTTCAAGCTCTTCTAACTGCAACTTTGCATTCTTCTCTGTAGTGATCTTACCACCCAATGCTATCCTTAGTGGTGGGAGTTGAACTTCTAAATGTAGAGACTCATACACTACTAAAATAGGGTAGGCGAATTGGAGTTCGGTATGTAGTGCGGTAGGCCCACAAGGCTTCAACCAACTGCTCATTCCACTACCGCTTGTTATCATCAAGAGTCTTCTTTAGCATTTGGATGAGAGTTTTGTTGAATGCTTCTGCTAAGCCATTTGCTCTGGGATAGTAGATGGTGGAGTATCTCCAATGTATATCATGTCCTCTGGTGAAGCTATTGATCTTGGTGCTTTTGAATGTAGTACCATTATTGGATATAATTTATCGAGGCACCCCAAACCTATATACGATATGGTTCCTGAAAAACTGAAGCACTTGTTGAGTTGTGACTTCTCTGAGTGAGATTGCCTCCGCCCACTTGAAAAGTAGTCGGTGGAAGCTAAGATGAACTGATGACCCTTGGAAGAAGGAGGCTAGATCAGACCCACAATGTCGGTACCCCAACACTCAAATGGCCATGAAGCCAATGTAGGGTGTAGAATGTTGGGTGGTTGATGTAAGACCACACCGTGTTCCTGACACTGATGGCATCTCCTAGCTACATCTATGAAGTCTGTGATCATTAAAGGCTAGTAGTATGCTAGTCTCTTGATCTTCGTCTTCATCTTAGACCGAATTGATGTGCTCCACATAGACCTGAATGTTCCTCGGTGATAATCCTATGGGCTTTGTGTTTGTCCAAATAGCGTAATCACATTTGATCGAAAGATCGTCGGTACAAGGTGCCATCAACGAGAGCACTCTCTATTTCACCTGATGGGCTTGTGCCTTGAAAGAAGGAGGATCGATCAGACCCACAATGTCAGTACCCCAACACTCAAATGGCCATGAAGCCAATATAGGGTGTAGAATATTGGGTGGTTGATGTAAGACCACACCGTGTACCTGACACTGATGGCATCTCCTAGCTACATCTATGCAGTCTCTGATCATCGAAGGCCAGTAGTATGCTAGTCTCTTGATCTTCATCTTCATCTTCAAACTAGATTGATGCACTCCACATAAACCTGAATGTTCCTAGGTGATAATCCTATGGGCTTCGTGTTTGTCCAAATAGCGTAACCACATTTGATCGAAAGACTGTCGGTACAAGGTGCCATCAATGAGAGCACTCTCTGTTTCACCTGATGGGCTTGTGACTTTTCTTGAGGTAGTTTCGATGTTCAAATAGTCTATGAAAAGTTTCTTCCAATCCAGCTCCTTGTCCATTTTGGCAATGACAACCTCTCCTTCAATAGAAAATCTCTTGATGAGTTTAGCATTAATAAGGGACAAGACTTGTCTATTTTGGACCCTTATTGGAATGGACTCATCTTTCGGACATGCCAATTCTTTGGCAAGTTTGGCCAAAGCATCTGCTACTGCTTTCTCTGCTCAGAGAACCTTATAGATGGTAACTTTAGGGATTTGGGCCAACAGCTTCATGGTTTACTTGTGGTAATGACG
Source organism: Cymbidium sinense (assembly GCA_021442155.1). NCBI lineage: Eukaryota > Viridiplantae > Streptophyta > Magnoliopsida > Asparagales > Orchidaceae > Cymbidium > Cymbidium sinense. The sequence continues at coordinate 188,625,109 of CM038216.1, forward strand.
AAGCTTAGGTTTCAGAATCTTGTAGGACCCGACAATCTTTTTGATAACCAACTGAGAATCCCCATAAATGTCGATGCTCTTGACACACATTGTGATAGCTAACTCCGAACTAGCAATCAAAACCTCATACTCAGCTTCATTATTGGTGCAGATATTAGAGAGAAAGTATGAGAATCTTATCATATTTTGATCTAGAGTTAAGAGAACTATTTCTACCCTCGCCTTTAAAAGAGTAGATCGTGGTACTTCTCCCTTTATGAAAGGAAGCTGCACCACCAAAATACATCTCCCATCGGTGAGTTATCAACCTCCCCTAAGTTCATAATTTCTTCGTCAGGGAGATCGTCACTAAGCAGAGAATCAGCAGAGAGTGAGTGTGCTACTAAGAAATCCGCTAGTGCTTGACCTTTTATCGCATGGAGGGGTATGAATGTGATATCAAACTGCGAGAGGATCATGGACCATTATGCCAAACATTTAGATAGTGTTGGCCGTGTCATGAGGTACTACAGTGGATTGGTTCTGGAAATCATGTTTATCTTATAAGAAAGCATATAGTGTCGTAGCTTCTGAGATACAAAGATCAAAGCTAGGTAATGTTTCTCAATAGGTGGGTAGTTTGCTTCAGCATAGATCAAATGATGGGTGAGGTAGTAGAGAGCACTCTCCTTCCCTTTTTCATTGGCTTGGGCCAACAGAGCGTTGAGAGAGTAGTCCAATGCAGCAGTGTAGAGGATGAGTGGCCTGCCCAGGATAGGGGCTGCTAGAACTGGCGACTTCACCAAATACTGCTTGATATCATCAAAGGCATGCTGACACTTATCATCCCACTTGAACTAGGCATCCTTTTTTATAAGTGCTGAGAATGGCTTGCATCTCCCCGATAGGTTAGAAATAAAGCACCTTAAATATGCCAACCATCCTTAGAAAGATTTGAGTTGAGTTAAACTTTTAGGAGGTGACATTTCTAAGATAGCTTTGATCTTTTCAAGATCTATTTCTATTCCCCGATGTCGGACAACAAACCCAAAAAAATTTTTTGAAGCTACTCCGAATGCACACTTCAGGGGATTTATTTTGAGGTTATATTGTCTTAACCATTCGAAAACTACTCTCAAGTTAAAGAGATGGTCTTTCTTTTCTTTGCTCTTGACTACTAGATCATCAACATAGCACTCGACCTGATGATGGATGAGTTCATTGAAGATCTGAGTCATGGCATGTTGGTATGTAGCACCAGCATTTTTAAGGCCGAAGGCATGACCTTATAACAATAGATTTCAATTGGGGTTCAAAAAGTAGTATTTCTTTCATCCTTGGGGGCCATCTTGATTTTGTTGTAGCCAGATGACCCATCCATGAAAGAGAAAATTGCATGATATGAGGTGATGTCTATCATTAATTCTAGTATAGGAAGAGAGAACTTATCCTTAGGACATGCCTTATTTAAGTCCTTGAAATCAATGCAAATGCAAATTTGTCAATTCTTCTTCTTAACTGGGATGACACTGGCTAACCAGGCTGGATATTTTTCTTCCCTGAAGAAACCAGCATCGATTAGTTTCTTGACTTTAGAAATGACCTGTTGTTCAATTTCTAATTGTATGCATCTAAGAGCTTGCTTGATAGTGTTAGCTAGGACTATCTATTGCCGCCAGAACCGGTACATCGAGATAATGGGCATCTCTTCATAACTCTATGCAAAGTAGTCCTTGAACTCAGTCAATAGCCTAACTAAGTCATTGGTTTCTTCTTCATTTAGCAATGAATTGATGTATGTCAGGCGTGGATTTTATTCTATCTCAAGGTTGATGTCTTTAAGCTTGTCGATTGTGGAATGGATCTCCTCTTTGAATTCTAGGGGTACATCTTTGATTTGGAGATCATCTGGATCATCTGAAGTTTCTAAACACACATCCTCATAAGAGTTGGTTTAGTGTGAAAAGAACCTATTAGATGGTTGGTAACTACCAAGTTAGCAATCTTCATCATCATCATCAAAACCTAATCGATCTTGATTGTGCATCCCTGCCTGTGTTATTCCATAGCTTTTTGAAGTACTCTGACCTGTGCTTAGACCATGAATAAGGAATCAAAGGCATGCTGGCACTTGACATCCCACTTAAACTAGGTGTCCTTTTTGACAAGTGCTGAAAATGGTTTGCATCTCCCCGATAGGTTGGAAATAAAGCATCTTAGATATGCCAACCATCCTTGGAAAGATCTGAGTTGAGTTAAACTCTTTGGAGGTAACATTTCAAATATAACTTTGATCTTTTCAGGATCTATTTCTATTCCTTGATGTCGGATAACAAACCCAAGGAATTTCCCTGAAGCTACTCCGAATGCACACTTCAGGGAATTCATTTTGAGGATATATTATCTTAATCATTCAAAAACTACTCTCAAATCAAAGAGATGGTATTCCTTTTCTCTGCTCTTAACCACTAGATCATCAACATAGCACTCAACCTGATGATGGAAGAGTTCATTGAAGATCTGAGTCATGGCCCGTAGGTATGTAGTACTAGCATTTTTTAAGGTCGAAATGCATGACCCTATAATAATAGATTCAAATCGGGGTATGAAAAGTGGTGTTTCTTTCATCTTCAGGAGACATCTTGATTTAGTTGTAGCTAGATGACCCATCCATGAAAGAGAACACTGCATGAGATGAGGCGATGTCCACCATTAATTCTGGTATAGGAAGAGGAAACCCATCCTTAGGACATGCCTTATTTAAGTCTCTGAAATTGATGCAAATGTGAATTTGGCCATTCTTCTTCTTAACTAGTACGACACTGGCTAACCAGGTAGGGTATTTTTCTTCCCTGATGAAACCAACATCGACTAATTTCTTGACTTCAAAAATGACATGTTGTTTGATTTCTAATCGCATGCGTCCAGGAGCTTGCTTGTTAGGGTTAGCGCTAGGATTTATTTCTAATTTATGGACTGCTACGTCAGGATATAATTTGGGCATCTCTTCATAACTTTATGCAAAGCAGCCCTTAAACTCAGTCAATAGTCTAGCTAAGTCATTGGTTTCTTCTTCATTCAAAAGTACATGGATTTTCTTCTCACGAGTGTTTGTTAATTATTGAATGGATCTCCTCTTCAAATTTTGGTGGTGCATCTTTAATTTGGAGGTCATCTGGATCATCTGGATCATCTGAGATTTCTAAGCACGCATTCTCATAAGAGTTGGTGTTATGCAAAAAGAACCTATCATACTCCAAATGATTGGTAACACCTAAGCAGTAATCATCATCATCGACTGGACCTACTATACTGAATCCTAGTGTTGCTCTTGATTGTGCTTCCCTGCATGTATTGTTCCACAACTTCTCAAAATACTTTGACCTATGCTTGGACCATATATGGGGAACCAAACCTTTCTGTATAAAATTATGAACACAAGGCGAGTAAAAGTCAAACAGTAATTCCATTAATTTTTTAAATGAATCCTCCTCAAGTTCTACATCAACTTCAAGACTTGAGGATGATAATCCCAAAAAGAATCTCTTCGGTTTCATATCACGGGAAGACTTAGGGGCTTCCTTAACTACTAAACCTTTTTGAGGTGAAAGTGAGGTTAGAGCTAAAGTTCCCCGCTTCACGATAGTTTACATCGATTCAAATACTACTTTACTTTGTCGGAGGCCCTTCTTCATCGCTATCGGCTCAAGTTTCACCTTCAATGAAACCCACGAGGGGTTAATGCTAATCACATTAGACTCATCCTCCAAACTGGATTCGTCTATGTGAATAGGGTACTCCTATGAACTAGAACATAACCCTGCTATGGCCAACCAGGGGTCTTCCACCTCTGAAACTTCCTCTATCTCTACCTCTGCCTAGTGGAGGTCGAGTCATCTTACCCATATGTCCATATGATGGAATGAACTGTGGGTGGAATGTGATATGTGGCTCTATTTCTTCTTCAATTTCTCTTTCTTGTTCACTTGGATTTTCATTTTTCATTTTTTTTTCTCTTTTTCTTCATTTTCTTTTTCTTTTGAATTTGAATTTTGTCCAAGTTCATGAGAAAGGGTGTTTTGAGGAAGATAGTAGGTTGCATCTTCATATATCTCAACCTCTCTAATTGAAAATGGATTTTCATCTCCTTTGACATAGTACTCAATCCCATCCTTCCTGAACTTGATGCATTGATGGAGGGAGGATGAAATTATCTTATTCTAATGTATCGAAGGCCTGTCAAGCAAAGCGATGAATGAAGTATTCAAATCAATGATATAAAACTTGGATTCAATCTTCTAATCACCTATATCCAAAGGTAACACTATAGAACCTAAAGCCCACTCATCTTGTTCATTGAATTCTCTCAACATCATTCGATCTCCTCAGAGTGTGGAGATGTCGATCCTCAAATAGGCAAGGGTATTTAGACTCATAATGTTCACCGATGCACCTGGATCGATGAGAACTATGGAAAGTTTGAATCTACCCATGTCAACTGTAATGTAAAGGGGACGATTGTGCTCCATGTCCCCCAGAAGTAGGTCTTCATCTGTGAAAGTAATCCCCTGAGCTTCTCTAGAATAATGTGCCTCCTCACCAATAGCGGTTAGCTGAGCTAAGCATATCTCAAGATCAAGGAGAGCCTTGATTAATTATTTCTCTCACCTCTTTAGATAAGACAAGGGCATCATATATGCTTAGCTTAGATGGCAACTTTCTTAGGTGAGAGAGGACATTGTAGTCCACCTTGGGTTAATCCTCCACAAGAATATCCAAGGGTGGAGCATCCTACAGAGGGGCTTCTCGATCCACTGAATCAATGACTTATTTTCCACTATCTTGAGGTGCAGCCCTAGGAGGTAAAACCTTGCAACTACGGAGGATGACTTCGGTGATCTCTTATGGCAGGGTAATGGAAGGTTCTACCTACACGTCAGGCTCACCTACAACTTCTCCTATGGGACCCTCAGAATTGGATGATTCTAAGTTTATCTCAAGAGGTGAACCTACAGCATTCAGAGTACAAAAATCCAACTCTAAATCAGAAAGAAGAATATCAGAATTATTATAGTTGTTGTTTAGACTTGAAGAGTTATTAGGAATATATTCAAACAACCCATCAGAAGTGACACGGATGGAATTCAAGCTAGCTTTATTCTTTAATTTCTTAGATTTGATAGGAGGTACAAAGTATAAATTAAGTAAAGTAAGAGGGGTGAGGGGTTGATGCCCTCATCCGCTGATACAAGAGTTCTACTGGCAGAAGAGGAAGATCTAGCTAAAGTAGTGGAAGTCAGCCATGCTACAATGGTGGGTGGTGGTTGACTGGTTGTGCACTTGGGCTATCCAGTGGCACAGCGCTAAACTCCCACCTTCCTTGAGTTGGCACTGGCAACTTGCAAACCTTTCTTGATGTTGGAGGTTTGAACTGACTCAGGCACCTGCAAGAAAAGTTTCTTGATTTTCTAAACAATCTTTTTAGAGGTTTTGGATAAAGAGATATCCCAACCTTCTTTGATTTTAGAAGGATCGCAAGTATCTCCAATGATTACCCTAATGGAACTGGATGATTGTTCCACAAGGTATTCCTTCGGGATGATTATAACACCAGTCTTGAAGATATGTTCAAGCCAGTCCTTAAATGTGAAGCAATCTTTCAAAACCTAACCTAGTATATGGTGGTAGGGCAAAAGTTAAGATCATGGCTTTTGCCCACTTCCTCTGGTCTCTTAGGTTTGAGTAGTTAAAAATTAGGCTTCTTTAAGAGATTCTGAAAGATCTTCCTGATTACCTCTGTCTTAAATGAATAAGGCTTGTTAGGTTTATCCAAAAGAGTAGGTGGACCATAGCAACCTGGCGGCGAGTATGTGTACCACTGTTGCTGATGATGTGGCTGAGGAGAAGGCGGTGTAGGCCATGGAGGCTGCTGTCATGGCCGGTAAGGATGCCTCGGTGGTGGTAGAGGAGGTGGAAGTGAAGGCTGCTGAGGTCGTGGTCCCTTGATCTCTGTTGCTTCCTTTCACCGCCACTATTCTCGCTTCATATACCTTCTGTGGCTTTGACTTGGGCAACTGGCCTTGAAAAGACAACTTTTTGGCCTCTCCTTGTAGACTAGCCACCTTATTGATTAACTTCTCAAAAGTTTTAATGGTGAAGCCCTTAAGCATGAAGGAAATTGAGCCATGGATATTCTTTAGAAGAATCTCAATGGCATGCTGTTCAGATAGCCGCAGCTCTTATTTCATACTCAGGTTATGCCATCAAAGAATGTAGTCAACAAGGGACTCACCTGGGTGTTATTGTGCTATAACGAGATCACCAACAATGATCCTTTGTTGAGCTCCAACAAACCTCTTGATGAAGAGTTGCTCCAACTCAGCAAATAAATGTCTTCACTGAACTGTTGGGAAGTTCAGCGTACCAGTCAAATGTTATACCCGCTAAGTTACTGATGAAGAGGCAAAATAGTAAAGCATCGCTACCACTAGCGTTATAATAACTGTCCCTGAAATATGCAATATGCTACCTCGGGTTCCTACTGTCATCAAAACTCTTGAAAGAAGGTGGCACGAAACCCTTAGGATATTGGATTATATCAAATTTCTCTAGGTAGGGTCTACCCTTTGGAACTGATGACCCTCCTCGGGCTTGAGCCAATGCTTCCTTCACCTGCTGCTCAACCATGGACTTGATATCTTTCTCCTGTATGGAGGTACTATCCAATACCTTCTTATACATGCTAGTGTTACCTTGTTCTACCAAAGGTAAAGTCTTGGATGGGTCCAAGACATGCACCAACTCTGGCTGACTAGTCTCAGCTATGGTAGGATGAACTACTGGGGCTTGGTTCTGTAATGCTAAGACAGACAGAAACAGATCTTCGAGCCTTTTCTCCATTTTATTTATTTTTTCATCCTTCTACTTATATTTGCTAGGAGGTGTTGGGTCAAGTGGGTTGTGTCTTCCTGCTCGGCCTTAACACCTTCCATAACCGCTTCGAGGAGGGATCCCAGTATCTATCAAACCCTCGAGCTCCCAACAAATCATTTTCATTAGGATCAAAGCTGATCTTCTCTTCATCAGACCAGTCATATCCTAGGATTTCTTTCTTCTCCATGAGATAATGTGCTAATATGTCCTCTAGAGAATGATCTATCAGAACTGACACAAATGACTTTGGCTGACCAGTGGTGGGAACACTATCATGTAGGCATCGGACCTCCCCTATTGCTAGAGAAGAAACCCTATGAGGGCTATACTCACTAGAAGAAATACACTCCTGACTATCCCTGACTCTGTATGTGGTGACACTCCTAGGAGGATCTATCATCATAGGTGCAATTAGGTTGTCACCTTCTCCCTCTGAATTGTTGTAACCATCTCTATGTCCTGCTGCAGTGGTGGTGGTGAAGGGACGACCACTATGCTTCGGGGTCGCCATTCCTTCTGCTCCACAACTTGGGCAGAAGGTCGAGCACGAGCCACATTAGGTGGTGTAGATGGAGTGGGATCCCTTGGTCGTAGCCGGATCACCAACGGGGTCCTCTTCTCCCTAGATGTGACATGGCCTCAGAATCAGATCTCAAAACATGGACGATGGTGGATAGGGAGAAGAGCGGAGACACCGACTCTGAAGAGCTCTCTCTATGATGTGTCTTGTGTATTGTTTGTATAATCGATGTAGCATAATGGAAAATCATAAGTGTCACCCGACTAAACCTCCACCTCTCCCAGCTGGTGATATGAACTAAGGTATGGGCCTCCATGGCCCTCTCCTTACGAAGATGCTTCCCCACGCTGTGGGGGATAACATATCTCAAGTCAAACTAAGCCCCGGACTCAGATCGTCCTTAGGCTCCACCAACCTAGCATAGAACTAAACGGAGGCTGACATATGACCTCCTACTCTGACTGACTAGTGGCTAAAATTGAACCGTTGGTGGAGGTGAAGTAGAGATCATCCTGGCATCCTCTCTGTCAAACCCAGAGTGAGGATGGAATGGGTTCACTGTAACTAGTGGAGAAACCAAAGTGGGCAACTCCTCAATAATAAACTATGTAGCTGCCTCCATCTCCCTAGCGATGTGAATATGGTACCGCATTATCATGTAGTTCTTGTTCCTCCTCTGCAGAGTAAGAGCTAGACCCACCTCAAAAGTAGACAATCCCAGGATCGGGAGCCTGAGGGGGTGCTATCCTCACTAGGACATTATGGGAACCACAGTGTGCTGGCCATGACACCGACCGGCGTCGGCACTATAGAACCACCACGCCTTCCTCTTTAGAGAACTCAGAATCACGATGGCATGTCAATCAGAATGATCGGCTTCTGCCCGGTCACCGTGCTCCTACTAATAGTGGTGAGGGGAGTGCCCTCACAGGTAATCCTCACCCCCTCAAAACCTCATCCAAAGTGGATGAGATGGGTGTAGTCAGAGAGGGGAAGGTTGGCCTGATCCAGGGCCAAGTCCATCCCATGGGGAAACGTGAAAACATACTTGCGTGCTACCATTTCTATACTAAAATTGAAGGCGAAGCTGACTGTCGAGAAGTGCAATGTTGAACATAAACTTGAATCAGATTCTTGTTTATTTTGAATTTGAATTTAGAATTTGAACCCATACTCAACATCTTGAAGGTGTTAAGTCGGGTTCAAATTGATTTAGATGAGATTTGAGATTTGATTGGAAAGAGGGATTTTTGAATATAGAATCTACTTTCAACAAATTTGGGTACATTGAAAATGGGTCCAAATATTTTTGAAGAGATTCTTCCATAGGTTCATATTTGAATTTTGATTTTGATTTTGAGAACCCTTTATTTAACAAATTTGAGTATGTTAAAGTAAAGGATCAATTTGCTTTTGTTTTGGATTTGCGATTTTTTGAATTTACTCAATTAGCAAATTTGGGTATGCTAAGTGAAATGTTTGAAAATAATTTCATTTTTTTTTTTTTCTTTGTTAGCTTTGTTTTGTAAATTGTGATTTGAAAAGAAAAATGGAATTCTCATTTAGCAAATTTGGGTATGCTAAATGAGGAAATCCAAGTGTGTTTTGTTTTTAGAAATTTTTTGAAAATAGAATTCTTAACAAATTTGAGTATGCTAAGAAAATCCTAATGTGTTTCTTTTGATTTTAATTTGATTTTGAAAAGTAGGATCCTTAGCAAATTTAAGTATGCTAAGGGAATCCTAATGTGTTTCTTTTGATTTTGATTTGATTTTGAAAAGTAGGATCCTTAAAAATTTGGGTATGCTAAGAAAATCCTAATGTGTTTCTTTTATTTTGAGTTTTATTTTTAAAAAAAATGGAAACTTCAATTTAGCAAATGTGGTATGCTAGAATGAAATTCCAATGTGTTTTGCAGTTTTTGTGAAATGGAGATTTCACTTAGCAAATTTGAGAATGCTAAATAAAATTTGAACAATGTGTTTCAAAATTTTTTTGTTTTGATTTTTTTTGAAAATGGAGACTTCACTTTAGCAAATATGGTATGCTAAAGAATGAAGTTCCAAAAGTGTTTTGAAATTTTTTGTGAAATGGAGATTTCACTTAGCAAATTTGAGTATGCTAAATGAAATTCCAAAAATGTGTTTCAAAAATTTTGTGTTTTTTATTTTGTTTTGAGAATGGAGACTTCACTTTAGCAAATATGGTATGCTAAAGAATGAAGTTCCAAAAGTGTTTTGAAATTTTTGTGAAATGGAGATTTCACTTAGCAAATTTGAGTATGCAAGATGAAATTTCAAAAGTTTCAAAATTTTTTGTATTTTTTATTTTATTTTGAAAATGGAGACTTCAATTTAGCAAATGTGGTATGCTAGAATGAAGTTCCAATGTGTTTTGAATTTTTTTGTGAAATGGAGATTTCACTTAGCAAATTTGAGTACGCTAAATGAAATTCCAAAAATGTGTTTCAAAATTTTTTTTTTTTTTTTATTTTGTCTTGAAAATGGAGACTTTACTTTAGCAAATATTGTATGCTAAAATAAAGTTCCAAAAGTGTTTTTTTTTTTGGTTTTGGAAAAGGGAAACTTCAATTTAATAAATGTGGTATGCTAGAATGAAGTTCCAAATGTGTTTTTAAATTTTTTTTTGTTGATTTTGAAAAGAGAGATTTCCATTTAACAAATTTGGGTATGTAAGATGGAAATCAATTATGTTTCATTTTTCAAAAATGTATTTTCATGTGTGATTATTGCTTTTTGGAAGAAGAAATCCCAACCTAATCTTACATGGAATATGTTAAGTGGCATTTCAAATAATGTTATTTTATTTAGAAATGTAATTTCCATTCAATAAATTTGGGTATATTGAATGGAGATGTTCATTTGTACTTTTTAAAAGTTTATTTTGATTTTTGATTGGAAATGAAACCTCCATTCAATAAATGTGTATATATTGAATGGAGATGTTCATTTGTGCTTTTTTTAAAAAAAATTTGAAAATTTTAACTTAACACATGTGGAATGTGTTGAGTGGAATCTCAAATTTGTGATTTTGCTTGAAGATGTAACATCCATCCAACACATCTGTGTGTATTGAATGGGAAGGCCCATCTTCAAATTTTATGCTTTTGAAAACATGATTGTTGGAATTTTATTTTTGAAAATGAAGTCTTCATCAAAATGAATTGAGTGAAGCAGTTTATTTGTACTTTTAGAAAATGTGATTGTTGGAATTTTATTTTTGAAAATGAAGTCTTCATCAAAATGAATTGAGTGGAAAAGTTCATTTGTGCTTTTTAGAAAATGTGATTTTTGGAATCTTATTTTTGTAAATATGATCCTACATATAACAATCATGAAGATTGTTAGATGAAGGTGATTTAGGAAAATTTTTGTGCAAAACATTTTATTATGTGCATTTTGAAAGAGTGCTTTTTGAAAAGAAAGATTTTTATGAAGGATTTATTTTGTCTTTTTTTTTATAATGTACCTTTCCTTACCATAAAAATGATAAGGGGGAAGTCTTTAATTAATTCTTTTTGGTTAAGCATTTATTTTCACCCATTAGGAAAACCCAATGGGGTTTTAAGACCAACACGGGGTGAGGTCATAAAATCTAAAAATGTTGGCTAGCTTAACTTAAGGATGAAATAAGCTAAGTGCCAATGGAAAGAAATATAGTCTTGGATCCATACAAAAGTATAAGCCTACTATCAATAATTGGAGACAATGATCATTTATCAAATATGGAGAGAGGAAAAATCTCCAGCGGAGTTGCCAGAAAAATCTGTGGTGAAATGATTTTCAATTCATTTCTAAGATGTATACTTCCATCTTCAATCTATGTGGGATAAAATGAAGATAGAAATATACTTTAATGTATTTAGACACCACGTAGATCCATAAATGTTCTTATTAGGGTGATAGGGTATGACATTGAGGAGAGGTGCACTATCTCAAAAAATAAAAGTCACCACCCTACAATGGACCTAATCACCTCAATAAGGTCTCCTAAGAATAATGGGTCTGCATATGTACCAAAGATTCTTTCCCTACTTTACATGAAAAATTAAAGTAGGGTTTATTTTAAATTAGGTTCATTAAGTTCCCTATGGAGGCAAGCCCCTATAGTTAATTACATCTAAGGAATGAGATTCATTAGGAATACTCTTAATTAAGATAAATGATCATTGTCTCCAAAGATTTTGAAAAGGTAGGACTATCAATCGATTGGTTTATTTTTAAAAATTCAAGTGGGATAGATCGAGAAGGGAGTTCTTATCGAAGCCAAATGAAAATAAGGAAGGGATGCTTAGGATACTAGGAAGCCTAGTAAGCATCCCAAACTATCCTATGGTTGGGCATTACATTTTTAAAATTGACTTGATTTGTTTGAGTTAATTTTTTATTAGAATGCAGGGCTTATAATTCCATAGTACAAGGCCATGGAAATGGCTAAGAGGTGAGAATTTATACTTATAGCCCACAAAGGGGAGAAGTAACCTCAGAACCTAAATCTAGGGAGCTTTGGTGAGGGCCAAAAGCACAACCTAAATCTAAGGCAAAAAATGGGTATTTGGTTTGCCTCCATAAGAGAGGACAAAATACCTGACTACTTGGACTTACAACAGCCTAGGGGTGGCCTCTAACTAACTCCTCCTACGATTTTAAATTCATGTAGGCAAGTCATATGCTTTATGCAAGATATCTAGGTGTTATTTATTTTAGAAAGAGACTAAATCCTTAAACTCACTCCCTAAGAGACTAGATCATGTAAGGGCATGAAAAATGACTTAGATCTAATCTAAAATATATTACATTTTACTTTTATTTTTGGACAATCATTTGACGTAGGCTTATAGGATTCATATGCCTAATGCATGAGAAATAAGATTATGGGCCAAAATCAATGAGAAGGGGAGGTGTGTTTCCACCATGGCTTTCAAAGGTCAAGCCAAATTCTCTATAAAAAGTGAAAGCCTTCCAATCAAGAGTAAAATAATATGCTTTTATGCATGATGTTAGAAAAGAAGTACTCATCTAGCTAAGGGGTTGCTAATTTTTTTATCTTGATTTTTAGCCTAAGCTTTAGGTGAGGTTATGAGTTATTTATTTTTAATTTTGAGTTATTTAATTTGATAGAAGATTTATTTTTTCTTAAGAGTTTAATCGTCATCTAAGCCATACATCAAGTAAGGAAGAAACTAGAAAATATGCTATCATAATGCACAAGCTAAACAAAACATCAAACATTTTATAAAGCTAAGCAAAAAGAATAAAAAAATTTGTGGTGGGCACCACAAACTGAAAATAAATTAAATTTAGCCAAGCTCTACCCTTATACAACCCAGATTTCAAATGAATTAATTTACAATCAAGTAAGGAAATTCATGTTATGGGGATCTTCATTTCTTCTTTTCTTCTTTCTTCTTTCTTCTTTCTTCTTTCTTCCTTCTTCTTTCTTCTTTTGGTTCCTTCTTTTGGATGGTTAGAAGATGGTTGCTCTAAAGGCTTCACATGGTACATAAGATGTAATCTTATGACCAATACTCATCCTAATCCCCCATAACATTCATTCCAAAATCCTAATTGCAAAAATTACATGAAGAGAAAAAGTAAATCTAACTAACTCCTGCAAAACAGAGATTAGCTAAACAAACCATACAAATCCCAAGCATGTATATTAGACTTAGCACCCCACACATGGTTAACAAAGTCCACACCTATTGCTATGCTTTATATAAGCACTGCACAACAAAACATTTATATTTATTTATTATAGCACCCCTTAAGCACAATCCCCTGCAAAAGATAATGATTAGACTAAATCATCCTACCATTCATTCTATGCACATTCACTCTAACATCCAGACTAGAAATAATGCATCATAAAATAAAAGCAAATATCAAACCATGCACTGCCCTAACCTAAAGCTAAAAGTGGTGACTTAGTCTAATGTGTTTGCTTTAGAAGGTTTATATGGTATGCTTAGCTAGGCTTTGAGGTTTAAGTTTTCTAAGTGTGAAGATGTTCAACTTAGGGGGCAGTTTCATTTAAGTTGTTAGTTGATTTGGGTCAATTTTATTTGATGATTTTTGTTTGGTTTAAATGAACTTACTTAATTACTAAAGGTTGTAAAGAGAGGGAAAAAAGAAGAGAACTTCTCTTTCCTTTCCTACCCTAAGTAACTTCTAAAGCATATTCATGTTTGATTTTATTTAGTGAATATTTTATTATGTGTTTTAATTAATCCTAAGTTTAAATTTTCCCTAAACAAACTATTCAAAAAGAAAGGTATTTTAACATTAAGTAAAGTGAATTAATATCACAAAACACACATCACTTCATTTCTTTTCTAACATGTATAACATGCATATGGATGCATCCTAAGCATATCTATATATACAGATAGAAATGTTTAGCACACTTGTTGATGAATGCTAAGAAATATTACTTAAGAAAATTAGAATGCTTTATGATGCATGATTTTCATTAAGTAGAAAAAAGGGGTTTCTTTTATCCATTTTTCACATGCACATGTATATATATGAAAGGCATAAGTGAGTACAATGTAATTGTTGACCAGGTGTAAGACTTACTTAGGGCTACTTAAAGTCTGAACCCAAGGGTCCGACTAATATACCACTTTCCTTAAATACAAACACATGTACAAAAGAAATAAATGAAAAAAGAAAGATGAAAAAGTTTGTATTTATTTATTTTTTTTTATACAATATATATTTACAAGTGTGGATGTCCTTCTTAGGTGATAGCATAGGAATGGATAGGAATGGGGTTAGGAGAGTTTTGTGTTCTTTTCAAATGAACTAAATACTTTTCCAAATCCTATTCAAAACTATGCTAAAAGAAAAGAGAAGGAAAGCCACACTATGCACATCTTCATATTTATATCCACATGCAAGCTTATAAATAATTATAAGTAGCACATTTTTAGTCTTAGGTGTTTGATTTATAGATTTTGAAAATAGTTTTAGATTTAGTAGTGATAATATCCATTCTTATTTTTAATTTAGCCAAAATATGCAATTTGACATAAAGAAAACATTTCATTTTCAATTTGATTTTAAAAAAGTATGAATGCATGAATTTCATATGACACACATTTGGCATGCTAGGAAAGAAATAAAGTGATGAAAGCAATGTAAATTCATTCACCTAAATTAATTCCTAAAGACAATCCTATGAAATAAGAAAGTTCAAAGTGAATCAAAGTTTGTTTAATGTGATTTTTGTTTTGAATTTGCTTTATGTTTGATTTAGGAAATGTGAGAGAGTGTTTGCTGGTCCTAACCCATTTCTCCCATGTGTATGGCATTTTATTTTAATCTTTAGATGGTTAGATGATTTTTATATTTTGATTAGGTTAAGGTATGAATTAAGTGTGTTAATTACCCCTTACCTACACCACCTTAGCATATTTAATCAAATAATTATGAGGCAATGATATGACATAAAACCACACAAGGAATTTAAATCAAAATGCACCTAAGAAGAAAAGGGCCTAATACATTTGGCCCATGATTAATGATTAATTAAACTAAGGGGTTTAGTTTAAGTACTTTCATAACCCCTCTCACACATGTGAGTTTGATTTTGATTTCCTTAATGTACTTAGGTTATTGAACACATAAGCATCTACCCAAGATGGATTAGTTAAGTTTTGGAAGGTTTTAGAATCTTATCAAATTAATTAAGTAGGTAATTAGTGAATTAATCCTTAATTAAGTTTGGATTAAGGAAGAAAGAGAGGGGTTTAAGGAATAGCTTAAGGAAAACATCCCAAAATTATTCCCTAAACCTCCGTTCACTTAAACAAATCATAATTAACTCAATCAAGGGGTTAAACCACTAATTACACACTTAATTAAACTTAATTATATTAAGAGGGTAATTAGAAATTAATCTAGCAATTCCTCTAACTAAACCATCAATAAATCCCAAGAAAATTAGGGGGGCAGAAGTCATTCCACTAATCATACAAAAGTTTGGAATTAATCAGTGGGATAATTAGAGAGTAATTAGCAAAATAAAATTCCCAATAAAACCCTAATCTAGAAAATAACATTGTTCAAAATTCATTGAAATTAATTTTATAATATTCTACATTCAATTATCTTTCATATGCAATTTATTTTATATTTTTTGATTTTTCTACACTTAGATATGAATTTTTGAGATTTCCAAGCTTAATTAAGTAATTTGAAACCCTAATTATATAGTTAATCTCGTCGACGCCACGTGGAGGATGACACGGCACATGCTCTCTACATGGCGCAATGAGATTCACTATTTAAGTTATCACATCATAGCGCCGCTTCAGTGATGGCACTACGTGCTTTCTCCCCGCCCGTCCGATCAAGGATCGGATGGCTGAGGTTATATTTGCGGTTCTAAAGCATTAAATGATGGATCCTACATGTTTTATCATGGTTGTCCATCCAAAACACATGGATGGATGACCCGTGATTCTCCCCTTATCTTCCTTGTGGGAGATGGAGGAGATGGACACCGTCCATCTTTAAGAGATGAGCTAGATTGAGCTTGGATTGAATCCAAATTTAACCCACACCTTCACCATGCAAAGGAGATCACATCTAACGGCTAGAATCTCATGAGATAAAACTTCACTTCACAAAGGACCAGACCATATCTAGATTGAGCTCAGTTTAATGGCTTACCTTGCCGAAGGCTATCACCAGTGTTTGATTCCCTTGGAGAAGCTTCGTCTAGTGGAGATGAAGCTTTGTTGAAATTTGGAGGTGTTGAAATTGGGTAGATTCTTCTAGAGGCCAACTTCACCTTCACTTGAGCTCGATCTTGGTCAAGATCACTCCTCCCTTATCTTTGGAGCTTGGGAAAAGGTCTAGGCAAGTTTGATTTGATCCGCTAATGAAACTTGCAAGAGGAATTAACTTGGTATGAAGTATTGGATAAGTTGGATTTCAGGTGGAGCTCCCCTATTTTCAGTCTATGAAAGCTGAGAAAATGGAATTTCTAACTCACTCTAGGAATCTTGGGATCACTTGGCAATGGCTCTTCTGGATTTCTATGCTTCAATCAAACAGGGCAGAATGAAATTCAAGTGAAATTAAGGGGAGTATATCTCCCCATAGAGCAATCAGATGGTCGAGCCTTCTATTATCATTTTGATCTAATTGTCGCCTTGAGTGGGTTTGTTAGGCTGTTAGAGGTGTCCTTGCATTCGAATTGGCCTAAGGAATGGAGTAGTGGAGCTCTCATGTGCTCAAATCAAGTGGAGGAGGGATTTCCATGTGCTCAATTTCATGCAAGTGGTCAATTTTGACCTTAAGCTAGGTTGGGCTAACCCAAACCTATTGAGTTAGGTGCACCACATTCACTACTGTCCACTTGGTCCACTAAAAGGGTGCCAAGTGGTCATGAAGAGGATTTGACCAAATTCTAAGTGAATTTGGCCAAAATTTACCCTATGTCCTAGGGTAAAATGATCATTTGTCTTGGGTTTCAATTTGAATATGTTTGGTATGATTGAAAAATGGATTAGGCCAAGTTTCATTGAATTTGGAGTTGGTTTGATATGATTTGGCTCATGTTGACCCATTAAGGTCAAAATGGGTCAACTTGGGTCAAGTTGACCAATTGGTCAAATTGGGTCAAACCAAGGGTTGGGTCAAGTTCATATGACCATTTGAAATGTTTTGGTGGCTTTGGTTTGATTCAATTTGGTTTATATTTGATTTTGGTTCAATTGAGTTCATTTAGGTCAAATAGGTCACGTTGACCAAATTGACCCATTTAACCTATTTGGGTTAGGTCATTGGTTGGTTCATGTTTGCTTGGTCATCTGAAATGGATTGGTATCTTTGTTTCCAATTAATTTGGTTTAGATTTGAGATTGGCTCAATTTGACCTTTTAGGTAAGTTGGGTTCAAGGTCAATTGGGCTAGGTTAGGTCTAGTTGGCCAGTTGGAGCTTTGGTCAAGTTCAATAATCATTTTGGAATGAACTTGACCCAATGGTTTCAATAAATTTGACTTAGATCAAGTTTTGACACATTTTGAATTTTTAGGTCCAGTTGGGTCAACTTGGGTCAAGTGGCCAATTGGGCTATGTTAGGCTCAAATGTTCACTTGGTCAAGTTCAAACATTGATCATGAATGAGTTTTGATCAATAGTTTCAATCTATTTGGCCTATGATAGATTTTGGCTATGTTGGGTTTATTTTGGCTATGTTGGGTTTCAACCCTTAAGCTTGACTTGGTTTGACCCAATTTGAGTGATTGATCCTCTCATGATGATTGTTGATCATGATGAGATGCTTAGATGGATTTAGTTCAATCCAATTTAGTTAAGATTAGAATTTGGCTCATAAGGGTAATTTAGGTCACTTTGGGTCAAGTGAGCCTAAGTAGGTCAAATGGCTTGGTCAAAGCTTGATTTGAGTTTGATTGAAATTACATATGGACTCATGATTGAAATATAAATCAATTTGTGAGTGGTTTGAAGTTAAATGGGTTTTGATTCACTTGAAAATTTCAAGTTCAAAGGGTGAACATGAGCTTGGCTTGGGTTTGATTTTTGAATTGAGTTTTGATTTGGTGACTGAAGTTTATGTTTTTATTTGGATTCATGATTGAAGGATTGATTGAATCATGAAAAAAAATCAAGGGTTTGGCTTGATTTAAATTTGATTTGGCTAAGTTCAAGATTTTGACTTGAAAGGCTTAAGTTGGATTTTTATTGAATTTGAGTTTGATTTTTGGAGTTGGTTTTGGTTGTTTGAATTTATATTTCATTCATATATGTGAATATAAATGAAGATTTAAATGAGTTATGAGAAATTTCATGAATTTGAAGTAGTTTGAGTTTGATTTAGGCTAAGTCCTTAAGAGGAAATCAAAGTGACTTAGAAAAGATTTTTGATTTGGATTTGAATTTTGGATTTAGTTTGATTGATTTGAATTTATATCTCATTTATATATGTGAATATAAATGAGAATATAAATGGGTTGTGAGAAAATTCCTTGAATTTGAATTGATTTCGATTTGATTTAGGCTAAGTCCATGAGAGGGAATCAAAGGACTTAGGAAATATTTTTGGAATTTGGAATTTTAGTCATGGGCTTCTATCATAAGTTTCAATCAAGGGCTTCAATCATAAGTTTCAATCATGGGTTTCAATCATTTGGCATTGATTTGATTTTGGAGAAAATCAATTAAGCTAGAATTGATTTAGGTTTGATATTGATTTGATTTGGAGTTTGACTTGAATGAAGGAAGTGAGGAATGTGGTTCAAGCTATAGGGTAGGCAAATTTTTCTAACACCCCTAAGGCATGACATATTCCTCTGGCTAACTCTTCTAAGTCTCTAGGGCTAGGTTGAGTGTCCACTTAATCACTAGATATGTCTTAGGACTAAGGATCTCTTAAAGTCTAAGAGGAGTCCTATATCTAAGATGGAGGGGTTGAGAGCTCATCCTAAAAATGAGGTCAATAATTGGTTTTCTATTTTTATTATTGCTTATACATCTGTTTGTACATAAGAAAAGTGGCATATTAGTCTACAAATCCCAGGACTAGGAGGCTTTAAGTAGCCCTAAGTAGGTCTTGTACCTTACGGCCCTCGTGTAGAACAATGGTGGCGTACTCACTTAAAACTTTTATATGTGTGAATGTGTACTTAGCTAATGGATGAAAAATCCCTCTTTTCTATTAAAAAGACATGCATTCATAATTCAATCAAATGAAATATTTATATTCCAAACACACTTCTTTGCATTCATCATTTATGTGTGCTAAGGCACACATTGTATGTATAGGTATGCTTAGGATTTAATCATATGCATGATATACATTATAGAAAGAAATAAATAAACATGTATTAATTAATAGTAATTCATTCTAATTAATCTTAAGATGTCTTTCTTATTGAAAAAGGTCATTTAGAGTGAACCTAAACTTAGGATTGATTAAAACATATAATAAGCCATTCACTAAAGGAAATTGATTAATTAACTTACTTTAGAAGTGACTTAAGGTAAGGATGAAAGAGAGGTTCCCTCACTTTCTTCTCTTTATAACACTTAGTTGTTAAGTGTATGCCATATGAAAAAAAAAAGAACATATTAAGTAGAATCATCAAATCAATTAAATCACTTAAGGAAATCAACCCTTTATAAATTTAATCCTCACACTCAGCAAAATTATAACTCTAAAGCCAAGTTAGGACATACCACACAAGCTTTAATGCACATACATTAGACTAAGTCATCACTTCTAGCTTTATGTTAGGGCGGTGTATGGTTTGATGTATGCTTATTTTATGATGTATTTTTGTAGACTAGATGTTAGGGTATATGTGCGTAGTGTGGATGTTAGGCCAATATTAGCCTAATCATACTTTATGCAGGGGGTTGTGTTTAAGGGGCCGCTTTAATAAAAATATAAATGCTTTTTGATATGCGGTTGCTTATGCCCCTAAGTATAATCCATGTTAGGACAGGTGGGCTTGGTTACCCATGTGTAGGGTGCTAAGTCCAAATTATTTATATAACTACTTGGGTTGTATGGTGTGTTTAGCTGACATTTATTTTGCAGGTGTAGCAAGATTTACTTTCCTTCTTTTAATATAACTTTACATTAGGATTAGGATAAGTGTTATGGGGATTAGGATGAGCATTAGTTATAAGGCCAAGTCTTATATACCATATGATGCCTTTGGAGCAAGTGCATCCAAATTAAGCCAAAATAGAAAGAAATGGAGCAAATCAGATGAAGAAATGAAAGATGAAAGAGATAAAGGATAAAGAATGAAGAATGAAGACCCCCATAACATTCATCATTTGTAATTATAATGATTCTCTTGTAATATGGGTTGTTTAAGTGTAGAGCTCGGCTACTCACATTTCTTTTCGGGTTGTATGGAGGTACCCGACCGCATCGGCTTTTTATTCATTTGTCATAGCTTTATAAAATTATTTGATATTTTAGGTAGCTTGTGCATTAGAAAAAGCATACTTTTTCATAGTTTGTTTATGATTGGTGATTGTTGTATGGCCTGGATGCGATTAGGCTCCTAGGATAAAAATTAATTTTCTACCCAAACTAACAACTCATAACTAAATCTCTAAAATAACTCATAACCTCATATAAAAACTTAGGCATTAAATCAGGATAATAAAATATTTAGCAACCCCTTAGCTGGATGTTGTATGTTTAATATCATACATAATCATCTTATTTCACTCTTGTTAAGGGAGAGCTTCCATCTTTTCCTGATAGTAAAGGCTTAACCTTTGAGAGCCTATGATGGAAGAACACATCTTTCTCTTTTGATTTGGCTCATAATCAACTTCTCATGCATTTAGGCATACAAAATCCTATAACTAGTGTCAAAATAAATAGTCCCAAATTAAATGAAATTTGATAAAAATTTGCATTGGATTAGGTCATTATTGATACTCCTAAATTTGTAGATCATTCCTATAACTTTTGTCAAAATAAATAGTCCCAAATCCTCATGCTCTAGTCTCTTAGGAAGTGGGTTTAAGGACTTAGTTTTTTTTCAAAATAATAATAACCTGGCCATCTTATAAAAGCATATGACTTGCCTACATGGATTTAAAGTGTAGGAGGAGTTAGCTAGTTGCCACTCCAAGTGATAATATGTCCAACAAATGGGTGGTTTACTCTCTCGTGTAGAGGTAAACCATATACCCACTTTTGCCTTAGATTTAGGTCATGCTTTGGCCCTCGCCAAAGCTCCCTAGATTTAGGATCTAAGGTTGCTGTTTCCTAAGGGCTACAAGCATAAATCCTCACCTCTTAGGCATATTCATAATCTTGTGTTTATGGATTATAAGCATTGGCATTCAAATAAAATTTTAACTCAAATAGATAAATCTCATCAATTTCAAATATATAAATCCCAATCATTGACTAAATTGGAGTGCTCACTAGGCTTCCTAGTATCATGAGTGCTTTATACTTATCTCCTTTAATTTTGATAATAACTCTTCCCTTTTTGATTCATCCCACTTAATTTTCTAAAACACGATCAATTTATTGATAGTCCTATCTTTGAATTCTTTGGAGACAATAATCACCTACTTTATTCAAGAGTATTCTTAAGGGATTCACTTTCCTTAAGATATAATTAACTATAGGGGCTTGCCCCCATAGGAAACTTTAGAACCCAATTTAAATAAATCCTACTTTATTCATCCATGTAAATTAGAGAAAAATCTCTGGTATATTTGAAGGCCCATCATACCTTAGGAGTCCTTATTAGGTGATTAGGTCCATTGTAGGGTAGTGACTTTTATCTTGTGAGATAGTACATTATTCTTTAATGTTGTACCAAATTATCTCAATAAGTACACCCTCTGATCTATGTGGTGTCCCCTCCCTATACACATGAATAAAAAATAAACACCATAAAGCCCCATTTTTAAATCACATCAACATATATCTCACACACATAATCAATCATCACAAGCAAAGATTTTTCATAAGAATTTCTAAATACAAAATCAGAATCTCTTCTTAACATACCTAAATTTGCTAAATATAGGTTCTTTCAAATCAAAGTTCTCTAACAAGATACATAATGCAAATATCTCAATGGTCTCTCCAAATATTTAAACCCTGCCCAACCTACTTAAATTGGTTGAGTATGGGTTCTAAATCAAAATTATATGGCAAAGACTCTCCTCACATATCAAAATCTCTCCAATGAGCCCCACTTAACATAGCTAGATTTGTTGGGCGTGGGTTTGAAATTCCAAATTAAGTCTAGGATTTATTTTGGGTGAATACCAAGGCAAGAGAGACTGATTTGGTTATGTTTTCAACAAATGCAAAGTTTCAGCTCAGTCAATTTCTATTTAGTTTAGTACACATGGCTCCTAGCAAGTTTGTGTTCTCCTTCCTGATTGGTCTTCACTTGGCACTGGATTAGGCCAAGCTCACTTCACCCACTGTGGGTCTAATTTACTTTGGTCATGGATTCGAGGCTGTGTGAGTTACTTGTGAGGGGACAGTCCTCATGACAGTCAATAGAGAGATATGGCAGGACAGATGCCACTTATTCGCTTTAACATGCCTTCTGACTCTGAGTTTCTTCCATTAAAGAGGAAGGCAGTAGAGGTCCCCACAGTGAGAGTAGTAGCTTTAGCACGATTAGTTCTAGTTCTAGTAGTTGCACCAGTAGTGATAGTGGTTCTCTTATCTGTTCCATCAGTTGTTCATCGTGTTGCCCTGACGATGGCTGACACCTTCTCATTACTCCCCTCAAAGACAAAGGATATCTTGGCCTCCGAGATAGTCTACCCTACCTTAGAAGTAGGTTCTAGCTCTCCGCGACTCACCCACACTCAGCTCCACAATAAGAGCCAGAAAGTTAAGTGGAATCACGAGCGAGCAGCTGTAGAGGCAGAAGTAGCATCCCATATTGTAGAGGAGGGTTCAACCCAAGAGGTCTCCCCCTTATTTAGTGGTAGTAGATTTCATCCCCTCTCATGCTCAGATGGAGAGGAGGATTATAGGAGGATTGCAACATCCCATCCACCGTCAACATATTATAAGGAATTGACTAGGGAGAGGAGGAGACCCTACACTGGATTACGTTCAATTATTCTCCAGATAGGCAGAGCCCACAGATGCTTGGAGTCCGGTGCATTATTTGACTTGAGGGCTTTGATCCCTAGGAACATTAAAGATTAAATACATCGAGCTAGATACACATAGGCTCGAGTAGCAGTATAGGCAGATAGGAGAAAGAGAAGGAGGTATGCCCGGCAGTCAGCAACCTCCAATCTTATGGATTTCTCGGTGGCTAGGTGACCATACCAACATAGTACTCATGGTAGTCAGGAGGAGAGCTCTTGCTGAGTGGCGTCGGTGTCTCCACCATAACACACCATTCATCGACTGCCTTCACCAGTGCATGTTCCAGCATCCCTTGTGTCAGCTAAGACACATAAGAAATCATTAGGGGAGAAGAAAGTCCCGTTGGTGATTCAATTATAGCCTCAAGGTCCTATTCCATCTACTCCACCCATTGAAGTGAGGTCAAGCTCTTCTTCTCAACCTTTTAATTCATCCATGGTGAAGAAGAAATGATGGCCCAATAACGTCATAGTCATTCCACCAACTCCACTACAGCTGGCAGTAGCAACAATAGCAGATGGGGAGGGAGACAGTTTCTTAGTCCTATGGCAATAAATCTCCCCAGAGATAGCACTCGTCGATAATCAATCATGAGCATCTATCTTCTAGCGAGCATAGTCCTCCCAGAGATAGCACTCAAGTGGAAGGTAGTGTCAAATGCATTTCTGTCAGTGAGCATAGCCCTACTACCGGTTAGTCACGAGTGTTCATACCAGCACAATTAGACCGTTACTTAGATGACATTTTACCATAGTATTTTATGGATAATAAATAAATCTTCTGAAGTGATTGCTCCGATCAAGATGAGGGTATGTTTTGACCCCGATGAAGATGATTTATTGGAAGACTCGATCATGGTCGACATGGTCAATTATAGGAGCTCCCTCCTTAGACTAGCATAGTCAGGAAGGTATTGTGGTTGAAGAGGATCACGCCATCCATTCAACTCAGCACCTTCTCCACCAGCTTAAATAGAGAGATGATCACATTGAGAAGATGGGGAAGAAAATTGAGGAGTTGATGGCAGTAGTTTTAGCATTGCAGAACTCAGCCCCAGTTTCACAGTCTTCTTCTATAGTAGCCAATAGAGCAGAGTTAGCACATACCTCAGATCATCTTAGACTCATTCCCACAGAGGAAGATAGTGGTAGCTTGCATAGGAAGGTGGTGGATTGTACCTCCATGCATGATAAAGATATCAAACACATGGTGGAACAATAGGTGAGGGAAGCGCTGGTGCAAGCTCGAGGTGGCTCATATGTTCCAAAGGGTAGACCCTACTGGAGGAATTTGATGCAGTCCAATATCCTAAGGGTTTCGTGCCTCCATCTTTCATAATCTTTGATGGTAATGGGAACCCTCGCCAAAATATTGCACATTTCAGGGTCAGTTGCTGCAACACCGGTGGTAGTGATGTCCTTCTTTTTAGATTATTTGTTAGCAGTTTAGCGGTGTTGTGTTTGATTTGTATGTCAAATTGCCTAACGGTTTGGTAAAGATATTTGCTGAGTTGGAGCACCTCTTCATCAAGAGGTTTTGAGCTCATCAAAGGGTTACTATAGGTGATCTTATTGTAGCTACGCAAGTCCCTAATGAGTCCCTTGTTGGTTACATTCTCAGGTGGAGAAACCTGAGTAAGAAATGTGAACCACAGTTATCTGAACAGCATGCCATAGAGATTCTCCTAAAGAACATCCATGGCCCAGTTGCTTTCATGCTCAAGGTTTTTACAATCAAAACCTTCGAGAAATTAATCAACAAGGCAGCTAGTCTACAAGAGGAAGTCAAACAGTTACCTTTTTAGGACTAGTCAGCCAAGCCCAAACCTCAAAGGGCATTTAAGAAGAAGCCAGGGGTAGTCACAACAGTTGATAAAGGGAAGTAGCTAGGGTTTAGTCAAATAGGCATCAAGCTCAGCAGCCTCCTTTGCCATGTCCTCTGCCACCACCTCGGCCGTCATACCAAAAACCTTAGTTGCCACAATGGCCACCACTACTGCCTCCTCATCAGTATCATCAACAGTAGTATCCCTACCTGCCACTGGGTATCTTACATACTCTTACCGATAGATTAAATAAACCTTATTCATTCAAGAGAGAGGTAGTTAGGAAAATCTTTAAGAATCTTTTAAAGAAGCATGATTTCCAGCTACTAGAGCTTAGAAAGCTGGAGAAAGTGGGCAAGTATCATGATCCAAACTATTGCCCCTACCACCGCATGCTAGGCCATGTCTTAGAAGATTGCATTACCTTTAAGGACTGGCTTGAGCAAAACTACAAGTTGGGTGCCATCATCATCCCTAAGGAATACATGTTAGAACAACCTTCTAGTTATGTCAGAGTAATTCTTGGGGATACATGTGATCCTCTTAAGACAAAGGAAGGTTGGGATATCTCCCTATCCCGAACCTCCAAGAAAATCATTTCTAAGATCAGGAAACTACTCTTGCAGGTGCCTGAGGTAGCTTAAACCTCTAACTCCAAGGAAGATTTGCAAGTTGCTAAGGATAACTTGAGGGAGATAAGAGCCCAGCAATAGCAATCGACAGCCTCCACTTGCCTGGGATAGTACAATAGCGCAACCACCAACTGATTCCAGCACTCTTACCAAAGTTGCAGCTATAATTCCTCCAATCAGCTCTCCTTCTAGCAGTCATATTGTATCAGTGGAGGGGTGTCAAATCCCTCACTCTGCTTACTTTACTTGATTTCTACTGTGTACCTTCATCCAAATCTAAGAAATCAATGAAGCGAGCTGATTCCACTTACATTTGTGTCACTTCTAATGATCTACCTAATTTTATTCCTATAGAAAACTCTCCAAGTCTAATTAATAATAATAACTCTAGTTCCAATCATTCATCTTTTAATTTAGAAATAGATTTTTCATTCTTAAATCATTTAGGTTCGCCCATTGAGATTGATTTGGAGTCATCTGACTCTGATGATCCTATAGGAGAAGCTATAGGTGAACCTGATGAGCAGGTAGAACTTTCCACTAAACCATCCCATGAAGTCACTGAAGTCAACCTACTACTAAAGTTCTACCTCTTAGGGTAGCACCTCAGAGTAAGGGTAAGCAAGCGATCAAGTAGCCCCTCCACAAGATGCTTCGCCTATGGATATGCATGTGGAGGACCAGCCTAGAGTTGACTATAATGTTCTCGCTCACCTGAGAAAGTTGCCAGCTAAACTAAGCATATATGATGCCCTTGTCTTATTCCAAGAGATGAGAGAGTCATTGATCAAAGCCCTTCTTGATCCAAAAATATGGTTAGCTCGGCTGATCACTATTGGAGATGAGTGTTATTCAAGAGAAGACCATGGTGTGACATCCATCGATGAAGACCTTCTTTTGGGGATGATCGTTCACATCCATCCCTTCTACATCATAGTGGACATGGGCAGATTCAAACTCTCTAGAGTATTAGTTGATCCAGGTGTGTCAGTGAACATTATGAGTCTAAAGGCCCTTGCCTACTTGAGGAATAACATCCCTGAGCTCCGAGGAGATCGGATGATGTTGAGAGGATTCAATGAGCAAGGCGAGAGGGCTTTAGGTTCCATAGTGTTATCATTAGAGATAGATGACTAGAAGATAGAAGCCAAGTTCTACATAATTAATTCAGACACATATTTACTTTTGTTTGGGACTTAGATACTTAGATACATAAGAATAAGATGGTTCAATCCTCTCTACATCATTGCATCAAATTTTGAAGAGGTGGAATCAAATACTGTGTCAAAGGAGACTTGAAGCCATTTTTAGTTAGCGAGGTCAAGAGACATGAGGACAACCTACTATCTTGCCCAAAATTAGAAAGTCTATTCTCGCAAACTTGGTCAATGCTTAAAAATAAAAGAAAAAGAAGAAAAAGAAAAAGAAAAGAAAAATGTAAATAAAATGAAAAAAGAAAAAAGAAAATGAAAATGCAAGTGAGGGAGAATTAGACACTGAGGAAGAAGTAG
Organism: Cymbidium sinense; assembly: GCA_021442155.1. Taxonomy (NCBI): domain Eukaryota; kingdom Viridiplantae; phylum Streptophyta; class Magnoliopsida; order Asparagales; family Orchidaceae; genus Cymbidium; species Cymbidium sinense. Next base: position 188,652,179 of record CM038216.1, read on the forward strand.
AGCCTGATGTTAGATTCCACCCACAGTTCATTCCTCCATATGAACACATGGGTAGGATGACTCAACCTCCACCAGGTAGATGAAGAGGCAGATCCAGAGGCAGTTCCAGAGGTGGAAGACCTCTTTGTTGGTTGCCAGCCAGTGGGAGCTATGTTCCAACTCATAGGAGCACCCCCACTATCCATATAGATTTGGAATCTAGTTCAGAGGATGAGTCTCATATGGTTAGCACACCAATCAACCCCTCTCAATGGGTCCCTTTAGAGGTGACATTCGAGCTAGACAGTGATGAGGACTAGGCCTCCAAGCAAAGCACGAATGTATATGAATCAGAATTATGTAGAACAATCAGGCAGCAATTGGGAACCTTAGCTCTAACTCCACTCTCATCTTAGAAAGTTGAGGATTTGGTAGTTAAGGAGGCCCCCAAATTATCTACAGATGTCAAGCCAAAGAGGTTTTTGTTGGAAGCATCATCCTCAAGTTAGGAAGCTGATGTAGAACTTGAGGATGATTCATATAAATATCTAATACAATTACCTTTCGATTGGTACAAACCTTGTATTCTTAAATTAGCAAAGAAGGGATTAATCCCACATACTTGTTCTAAATATAGGTCGGACTACTTTGAAAGGCTATGGGACAAACCAAAGCAAGCATCCTCAATCAAGACCAAGATTAGGATTTGATACAGTGGGTCCAAGTGATGATGATAACCATTGCTTAATCATAACCAATCATTTGAAATTTGATAGGTTCTTTTCAAATCATGCTAACTCATATGAGGAGGTGTGTTTAGAAACTTCAGATGATCCAAATGACTTTGAAGTCAAGGATGCACTGCTAGAGTTCGAAGAGGAGATTAGATCAACTATTGATGAGCTCAGAGAAATCAACTTAGAACTGAAGATAATCCACATCCCACATACATCAATTCTTTATTGAATGAAGATGAAACCAATGACTTAGTTAGGCTATTAGCTAAGTTTAAGGACTACTTCGCATAGATTTATGAAGAAATGCATAGTTTATCTCATGATGTAGTAGTCCACAAATTAGCAATAGAACCTAATGCTAACCCTCTCAAGCAAGCTCCTAGATGCATGCGATTAGACATTGAACAACAGGTCATTTTTAAAGTCAAGAAACTTATCGATGTTGGTTTTATCATGGAAAAAAAATACCCTACCTGGTTGACTAGTGTCATCCCAGTTAAGAAAAAGAATGGCCAAATTTGCATATGCGTCAATTTTAGGATCTAAATAAGACATCTCCTAAAGATGAAGTTCCACTACCAATCCCAGAATTGATGGTGGACATTGCCTCATCTCATGCAGTCTTCTCTTTCATGGATGGATCATTTGGCTACAACCAAATTAAGATAGCCCCAAGGATGAGAAAAATACTGCTTTTTGAACCCCGATCAAAATCTATTGTTACAAGGTCATGCCTTTCGTCCTTAAAAATATCGGTGCTACTGACCAGCGAGCCATGACTCGCATCTTCAATGAACTCATTCATCATCAAGTTGAATGTTTTGTTGATGATCTTGTAGTTAAAAGTAAAGAAAAGGAAGACCATCTCTTTGACTTAAGAGTAATTTCAAATGGTTAAGGCAATACAACCTTAAAATGAATCCCCTGAAGTATGCATTCAAAGTAGCTTCAGGGAAATTCCTTGGGTTTATAGTCTAGCACTGTGGAATAGAAATTGATATGGAGAAGATCAAGGAAATATTAGAAATGCCACCCCCTAAAAGTTTAACTCAACTCAGATCATTCCAAAAACAGTTAGCATATCTAAGATGCTTCATTTCTAACCTATTAGGAAGATGCCAACCATTCTCAGCACTTGTCAAAAAGGATGCCAAGTTCAAGTGGGATGCCAAGTGTCAGCATGCCTTTAAAGACATCAAGCACTACCTGATGACACCACCAGTTCTAGCAGCCCTTATCTCCTGCAAGCCACACATCCTCCACACTGCTGCATTAGACGACTCCTTTGGTGCTTTGTTGGTTCGAACCAACAACGAAGAGAAAGAGAAAGCTCTCAATCTCAATTGTTGTCTAATCCCTGCGAGACAAACTACCCACCTATTGAGAAGCACTTTCTAGCTTTAATCTTCACATCCTAAAAGCTACACTACATGCTTTCTCATAATGTGAATCTAATATGTAGGATCAATCCATTGCAATATCTCATGACACGGCTACACTATCTAGATGGTTGGCATGTTGGTCTAATTTTATTGCAGTTTGACATCACTTTCGTACCCCTCTGTACGGTGAAAGGACAAGCACTAGCAAATTTCTTAACAGCACACCTACTTCCTACTGATTCTCCACTTAGTGATGACCTTTTCGATGAACAAATCATGAACTTAAGGGACACTAGCATTCACTGCTGGGAGATTGTTGACCTCATTTTTAGAATGAGACCTCAACACCTCCATCTTAGGCATAGGATTCCTCTTAGATTTTAAGAGTTTTTTAGTCTTAAGACACATCTAGTGATTAGGTAGACACTCCCCTAGCCCTAGAATACTTAGAAGGGTTAGTCACAAGAATAGATCATGCCTTAGGGGTGTTAGGAAACTTACCTGCCCTTAGCTTGAACCACTCCTCACTTTCCTTCCCTCAAGTCAAACTCCAAAATTCTATTTGATTTTCTCCAAATCCAAATCAATTCCATGATTGAAACCCATGATCAAAATCCATAAAAAATTCCTCAGTCCAAACTTTGCCTAAGTCCTTAATCCTTCCCTTAAGGACTTAACCTAAAGCAATCAAAACCAAATCAAATCTTTGAGATTTTCTCATACCTCATTTATATGCACATATATAAATGAAATATAAATTCAAACCCATCAAATCAAACACAAAATTCAAAATCAATTCATGAAATTTTCCTTAAATCCTTTAAATTCCCTTTAATGGATTCAACACAAATCTTGATCAAACCTATTCAAACCCTTGGGATTTTCTCAAAACTTATTTGTATTCTCATTTATATTCTCATATATAAATGAAATATAAATATAAATCAATCAAATTCAATCCAAAAATTAAATTCCAAATTTAAAATCCTTGAAATTCCTTAATGGATTTAACCTAAACTTTGATCAAACCATTTCAAACTAATGGGATTTTCTCTAAACTTATTTTTATTCTCATTTATATCCTCATATATAAATGAAGTATAAATATAAATCAATCAAATCAAAGGAAAAATTAAATTTCAAATTAAAAATTTCCTTAAATCCTTTAAATTCCCTTTTAATGGATTTAGCCTAAATCATGATTAAACCAAATCAAATCTTTGAAATTTTCTCATGATCCATTTATATTTTATATATAATGAAATATAAATTTAAACAATCAAAACCAATTCCAAAAATTAAACTCAAATCCACTCAAAATCCAATCTAAGCCTTTCAATTCAAAATCTTGAACTTAGCCAAATCAATTCTAAATCAAGCCAAACTCTTGATTTTATCTCATGGTTCAATCAACCCTACAATCATGAGCTCATATATAAATCCAAACTTCAATCAAACAATCAAAACCCAAATAAAAAATCAAACCTAAAACCCCTTCATATTCTTCCTTTGAATATGAAATTTCAAATGGATCAAAACCCATTTGACTTCAAACCACTTGTAAATGGATTTATATTTCAATCATGAGTCCATATACAAGATCAACCAACTTCAAATCAAGCTTTGACCAAGCCATTTGACCCACTTAGGCTCACTTGATTCAAAGTGACCTAAAGTACCCTTATGAGACAACTTTAGATCCTAATCAAATTGGATTGAACCAAACTCATATATCCTTCTCATCATGATCAACAATCATCATGGGATGATCAATCAATCAAATTAGGTCAAATCAAGTCAAACCTAAAGGTTGACTAAGTCAACACTTAACCCAAAATGAAACCTTACATATCCAAATTCCACCATAGGCCAAATTGATTGAAACCATTGATCTAAGTTCACTCATGACCTTTGTTTGAAATTGATCAAGCCAACATTTGAGCCCAACCTAGCCCAATTGGACCACTTGATCGAGGTTGACCCATTTTGACCTAAAGGATCAAAATGTGTCAAAACTTGATCTAAGTCAAATTGATCCAAACCATTGGGCCAAGTTCATTCCAAATCACTTGTGGAACTTGACCAAAGCCTCTTAACTAGACCCAACCTAGCCCAATTGACCTAGACCCAACATGACTAAAGGGGTCATGTTGAGCCAAAAACTTAACCAAATTGATTGGAACAAAGATACCAATCCACTCCATATGACTAACCAAACATAAACCTACCCTTGACCTCAAATAGGTCAACATGACATTTGACCTAAATGATATCATATGAGCCAAAACCAAATATATACCAAATTGAAATAAACCAAAGGTGCCAGAATATTTCAAATGATCATATGAACTTGACCCAGCCCTTGGTTTGACCCAATTTGACCTATTGGTCAACTTGACCCAAGTTGACCCATTTTGACCTAAATGAGTCAACATGAGCCAAACCCTATCAAATGGATTCCAAATCCATTGAAACTTGGCCAAACCTAGTTTCTCCACATACCCAACAAGTCCAAAGTGGAAAAATAACAAAATGACCATTCTACCCCTAGGTCATAAAACAAATTTTGGCCTAATCCATGGGTATTTTGGTCATACACTCTTCACAATCTCTTAGGGCTTTCCTAAAAGCTCAAGGGAACTTAGTGATGAGTGGTGCACCCAACCCAATAGATTTGGGTCAGCCCATTTGGTCCCTAGACCAAACCTAACCACTTAGAGCAAAATTGAGTTTTCAAACTCTCTCTTAAGCTCAAATTTTAGCACATAGAAAGTTGGCATTCCACTCAAGGGATCAAACTGACCATGTGCACACTCAAAACAACCTAAGCAACCTCCCCAATCTGGTCAATTGGATCAAAATGGCAAGGAATGGTTCGGTCATCCGATTTCCATAGGGGGAGATATACTCCCCCTAGTTCAATAAAATTTCATTACACACTCTGTCGATTGGAGCTTAGGAACCCTTAGCAATCATCAGAGAGCATTCCCAAGGTCTTGAGAAAGAATTAGAATTCTTCCTTCTTGATTTTTCACTATGCAAAAATAGGGGAGGTGGAGTGATTAGCCAACTTCCTCTACATTGATCTCATCCAAATTCCTTTTACACACTCCTTCTAAGGACCAATTCGAGCTCACTCAAGCTCACATTGGAGTTCCCATAGCAAGGAGAGGATCAATTCAATCAAATCCGAAGCCCAAGTAAGGAGGAGTTGGTCTTGCCATTAATCCACTCAATCTCAAGGCTAGGAATTTCCAAGGAGTCTCACGAAGCTACCTCGTCTCGGCGTGTGATCACCTCGGTGAGGTATGTAATTTTGACCACTTAGCTTGTGGTGTTGGTCCTTTGTGTTCATGGCATGAGAAATCAACAGCTGGATAGGTTGGTAATTATGCCTAGATGGTGTGGGTTAAGTTTTATATGATTCCATGCTAGATCAGGCTCGAATCTCTCCTTGGATAATGGACGATCTCCATTGATCCTCAGGAAAGAACTTGGCTCATCTCAGCCATCCATCCACGCATTTTAGATGGACGGCTGAGATTATTTACATTTAGTAAATCCATTATCCTTTTAAAACCGGGGAATCCCATCATTCAATCTTTGATCGGCGAGGATATCTGCATGCCGCGCCATTTGGGATGTGATGTTTAACCTCACGGTGTGATGTAAGTGCTTGTAACACCCGCCATCACGTGTTGCATGGAGTGGGATTAATCAGGATTAGTTAATACCTGGTAATTCCTAGTAAACTTTATAACTCTTCATAGAAAAATCAGAAAAATAAAAGGAAAATTGCTATGGAAAGATAATTTCATCTAAAATATTTAAAAAATATTTTCAATGGATTTTGAATTGCTCTTTTCTTTGAAATTGGGTTTCTCTAGGAATCTTAATTAGCTAATTATCTTTTAATTAGGTCATTAATTAATATCAAATTCTAGGGTTCATTTTAGGAGATGACCTCTGCCTCCCCTAATTTTCTTGAGATTTATTGAGGGCTCAATTGGGGAAATTGCTATTTCATTCCCTAATTACCCCTTTCATGCAATTAAGGGTAATTAACGTGTGATTAATGATTTTACCCTCTAATTAGGGCAGTGAGTAAGAGGTTTATGAAATAATTTTGGGGCATTTCCCCTAAGCTATTCCCTAAACCCCCTCTTCTCTCTTTTATATTCTCTTAATTAAGGGTTTAATTCATTAATTATCCCTTAATCAATTTTCAAAAATTCTAAAAAGTTCCAGAACTTAATTAATCTACCTTAGGTAGATGCTTAGGTGTTTAATAGCCTAAGTTCAATTAAGAAATTAAAATCCCTTTCATAAGTATGAAGGGGTGTTTTAAAAGTACTTAAGCTAAAGCACTTAGCTTAATTAACTTTTAATTATGAGCCAAATTACATTAGGCCTTTTCATTATTAGGTGCATTGCAAATTTAAATTCCTTGTGGGTTCTATATCATCTCATTGGCTCATAATTATTTAGTTAATTCTAAGGTGGTGTAGGTAAGGGTTAATTAAGCCACTTAATTCATACCCTAACCTAATCAACACATAAAAATAGATCTAATTGCCTAAAAATTAAACAAAAATCTCAAACATATTTGGGAATGGGTTAGGAACAACAAACTCATCTCACCTTTTCAAATATAAATCAAACTCAAACTTAAACAAAAATCACTTAGAAATTCACCTTGATTTATTTTAAATTTTCTTATTCTATAAGAATGTCTTTAGGATTTACGTAAAGTGAGTTTGTTTATATGCTTTCATTACTTGGAATCTTTCCCCAACATGTTAAGTTGTATGCCATGTGATTTCATGCACTCATAATTTCATGTTTTAAATTTTAAAATAAAATTGTTTACTTTATGTCAAATGTGCATATGTTGGCTAAAGTAAAATATGAGTGGCTATTATCACTACTAAATCCAAATTATTTTCAAAACATATAAACCAAATACCAAATCTGAAAGTGTGCTACCTATATTTTAATTATGAGTTTGTATGTGATAGATTATAAATGTATGCTTAGCATAGGTTTCCTTTCTTTCTTATGTTAGCATAGTTTTGAATAGGAGTTGGTAAGATGTAGGGTTCATTTGAAAAGAGCCCAACACTTACTTAATTCTACACCCTATTCATCCATATGCTATCACCCAAGAAGGGTTGCCTATACTTGCATACATAAATTGCATAAATAAAAATGAATCCATTAAACAATTTTTGCATTCTTCTTTTCCACTTCATTTCTTTTATACATGTGCTTGTATTTAAGGAAAGTGGTATATTAGTCTGGACAATCCCAAGATTGTGAGGCTTTAAGTAACCCTAAGTAGGTTTTATACCTTACACCTCTGGTTAACAATGACGTTGTACTTACCTATGCCTTTCTTACATTCATATGTGTATGTGAAATTTTGGATAAGGAAAACATTTTCTGCTTAAGAAAAATCATGCATATTCAACTTCTAAATTTTCTTTCTTTTATACATGTGTTTGTATTTAAGGAAAGTGGTATATTAGTCTAGATAACCCCGAGATTGTGAGATTTTAAGTAGTCCTAATTTTATACCTTACACCTCTGGTTAACAATAGCATTGTACTCACTTATGCCTTTCTTATATTCATATGTGTATGTGAAATTTTGGATAAGGAAAACCTTTTCTACTTAAGAAACATCATGCATATTCAACTTCTAAATTTTCTCAAATGGATTACTTAGCATACATCATTAAGTGTGTTAAATACTCTCATTTGCATGTATAGATATGCTTAAGATCCATCCATATGCATGTTATATATGTTGGGAAAAGAGATGAAGTAATGTGTGTTATGTGAATTTTGATTCATTTTATTTAATCTTAAAATACATTTCTTTTTGAATAGGTTTGTTTAGAGTTTATCTAAACTTAGGATTAATTAAAATATTTAATCAAAATATTCACCTAAATGAAACTAAAATGTGAACTTACTTTAGAAGTTACTTAGGTTAGGGAAGGAAAGAGAAGTTCTCTTCTCTTTCCCTCTCTTCATAACTTAGTAATTAATTGTAGGATCCACTTAAACCAAATCAAAAAATGAAATAAAATCAATCCAAAACTTCTACATAACCCCCTCTAAGTTGAACATGTTCTTCACACTTAGAAAATTTGAACCTAATGCCCTAAGCTAAGCATACCACACAAACCTTCAAAGCACACGTATTAGCCTAAGTCACCACTTTTAGTTTTAGGTTAGGTTGATGCATGGATTGATGCTTTATTTTATTTTGTGATATATGTTTTAGACTAGATGTTAGGGTGTATGCTCGTAGAATGAATGGTAGGATGTTCTTAGTCTAACTATTCTTTTACAGGGGATTGTGCTTAAGGGGCGCTATCATAAATAAAAAAATAAATGCTTTTGCTTGTAGGTGATTTATACCCCTAAGCATAATCCATAGGCCAGGTGAACTTAGTCACCCATGTGTGGAGTGATAGGTCCAATATACATGCTTGGCATTTATGTGGTGTGTTTTAGCTAACCTTTATTCTATAGGTGTTAGCTAGATTTACCCTTTTCCTTTTCATGTAAAAAAATTATATATTTAAGATTTTGGAATGATTATTATGGGGATTAGGATGAACATTGGTCATAAGATCTTATCTTATGCACCATGTGAAGCCTTGGAGCATCCACCTTCCGACCACCCGCTAAAAAGAATAGAAGAAGCTAAATAAAAATAGCTATTGGGTGGTTTGTCCTCTCTTGTGGAGGCAAATTACCCATTTTTTGCTATAAATTTAGGTTGTGCTTCTGGCCCTCGTTGAAGCTCCCTAGATTTAGGTTCTGAGGTTGTTTCTCCCCTTTGTGGGCCATAAGCATAATTCCTCACCTCTTAGGCATTTTTTTAATCTTATGTTAAGGAATCATAAGCCCTAAATTACTAATGAATAATGTAACTCAAACAAATTAAATCAATTTCTAAAAATGTAAAGCCCAACTATATGATAGTTTGAGATGCAAGGTTTCCTAGTATCGTGAGCATCTCCTACTTATTCTCATTTGGCTTCAATAATAAATTCCTCTTTTGATCAATCCCATTTGATCTTCCAAAATAAATCGATTGATAGTCCTTTCCTATTAAAATCTTTAGAGACAACGATCATTTACCTTAATCAAGAGTTTTCCTAAGGAATCCCCATTCTTTATGATGTAATTAATTATGGGGGCTTGCCCCTGTACGGAACTTAACAAACTCAGTTTAAAATAAATCTTACTTTACTTTTCATGTTAAGTAGGGGAAGAATCTTTGGTACATATGCAGACCCCATTGTCCTTAGGAGTCGTTATTAAGGTGATTAGGTCCATTAAAGGGTAGTGACTTCTGTCTTTCGAGGTAGTACACTATTTCCTTGATAACGTACTTGATCACTTGAATAAGTACATCTAAGGATCTGCATGGTGTCCTAAAAAGATAAATTTCTATAAAGGGTGTCCTCTTTCTTTTTTATACCAACAGATTTTGAAAGGTGATTGTCCTCCTATAATATAGAAATTTTTCTAACCCTCGGAGATGTATTTTGATGGTGCAACTTCCTTTCAAAAATGAGAAGAACCACGATATACTCTCCTAGGAAAGGCAAGGGTAGAAATAGTTCTCCTAACTCTGTACCATGATGTGATGAGATTCACATATCATCTGTCCAATCCATACCCCAACAACGAAGCTAAATATGAGGCTCTGATTGCCGATCTGGAGTTATTCATTACACTGTGCATCCAGAGTATTAACATCTTGAGGATTCTCAGTTAGTTATCAACCAAATTGTTGAGTCTTACAAAATTCTAAATCCTAAGCTCCATCATTACCATAAGTACACTATGGAGTTGTTGGCCCAAATCCCATAGGTTACCATCTATAAGATTCCTTGAGGAGAGAACGCAGTAGCAGATGCATTAGCCATGCTTGCCAAAGAGTTAGCATATTTGGAAGATGAGTCTATTCCAATAAAGGTCCAAAATAGACAAGTCTTATCCCTTATTGATGCTTAACTCATCAAGAGACTCTCTCTTGAAGGGAAGGTTATCGTAGCCAAAAAGGATGAAGAGTCAGATAGGAGGCAACCATTCATGTATTATCTAAATATAGGCAAACTACCTCAAGAGAAGTCATTAGTACACCAGGTGAAGCAAAGAGCTCTTCCTATACTCTCATGAATGACACCTTGTACCAGCAATCCTTCGATCATATGTGTTTATGTTGTTTGGACAAAGACGAAGCTCATAAGATAGTGACTGAGGTACACTCAGGTTTATGCAGAGTGGATCAATCCGGTCTGAAGATGAAAGCTAAGATCAAGAGACTAAGATACTACTGGCCTTCGATGATCACAGAATGGATGGATGTAGCTAGGAGATGCCACCATGTCAGGTGCACAGTGTGGTCCTACATCAACCACCCAGCATTCTACATCCAACATTAGCCTCATGGCCATTTGAGTGTTGGGGTACTAACATAGTAGGTCCAATTTATCCTCCTTCTTCCAAGGGTCACTAGTTCATTCTAACTACCACTGACTACTTTTCCAAGTGGGTGGAGGCAATCCCCATAGAGATCACAACTCGATGTGCTCATTTTAGAACCATATGGTATATAGGTTAGGTGCCTCAATGAATTATATTCGATAATGATGCGCATTCAAGAGAACTAAAATCAACAACTTTGAGAAGCATTTGGAGATATTCTACTATCTATTACCCAAGGACAAATGGTTTAACTGAAGCCTTTAACAAAACTCTTATCCAAATATTGAAAAAGATAATCAACGATAACAAGCGATAGTGGCATGAGCAGTTAGTTGAAGCTTTGGGATTACCATACCACATACACAACTCCAACTCAATCTACCCCTTTCTCCTTAGTGTATGGGTCTGAAGCAGTTTTACCATTAGAAGTCCAACTCCCATCATTATTGATAGTTGTGGATAATAAGATCATAATGGAGCAGAATGCTAAGTTGCGATTAGAGAAGAGTTCAAAGGTTTAAAGGAGAGACGCCTATGGGCATGCCAAAATCTCGAGTTATACAAAACCAAAATGATTCAAGCTCACAACAATTTTGTTTGTCCAAGAGATTTTTAAGTAGAAGAGCTTGTTTTAGTTTTAAGGAGACCAATTATTACCTGTCGAAAGATGGGAGGCAAATTTGAGCCCACTTAGAAGGTCTTTTTGCCATAGAGAAGGCCTACCAAGAAGGATCTTATCAGCTTATAAATTGTAAGGGAGAGAGCCCTATGCTTCTAATCAATAGGCTTTATCTAAATAAATATTATCCATGAATCCTGTTTCAAATCAATCATCAATAAAATTTCTTTCATCTTAAATTCTATCCCTTTCGTGTTAGGAATATCTTTGCTTGTGAATCTGCTATGATGTGTTTAAGGTATGTGTAAGGAACCCAAGTGGCATCTTATCCTATGTCATCATGACACAAACATAAATTACACATAATCACATATAAAACAAACACATGTATCTTTTATCTCGGGCTATTTTGATGTGGGAGCAAGCCCTTCGTGGCACTCACTCATTAGCTGCTCTAGGTCGAGCTAACATGCTAACTTGCTAGTGTGTCACCCCAGTGGTCCGTTATTCAGGAAGATGTAAGTTTACAATGCTTTATTTCTTGATATGATCATTGCACACCGATGAGCACTTTGTTAGCATGGTAAATCTTACTGCGAGGTCGGTAAGCTACCCTCATGTTGGCTTCATTTAAGAGGATGTAAGTCTGATATGCCTTCTTCTTAGACTAGCCATCGTGAACTAACCTGTTTGAGTAGAGGAGTAGGGTAAGTCCCCAGTGGCTCCTTTTCCTCATGACTACTTCAAGTCTAGGTCCAGTCCTTCTTTGCGACTCCCTACTTAGTAGTCGCCCTTAGGTTCTATTTATCCGTTGCACTATCAATGGGTGGCCCCAACGGTTGATCCCTACTTTGAAAGATGTAAGTTGTTACGCTTTCTTCTTAAGTGGTCGTTACTGCTTGCGGCGACCCAGGTTAGATAGTACTATCATAGGATAGATACCATGCAGTTTTTGCTTTATGGAGGTGTAAGTCTACACGCCTTCTCTCTAGACTGATTTTCACACACACGGGCACCTTAGGTTGGTTGGTGTTCTCTATGCTGATAGAGACCCACCTGGTGGATACACAACTCTTAGCAGATGTAAGACTACTATGCTTTCTCCTTGAGTTGGCCACTAAATACCTACAGGCATTATTTTCTTCAAGGTTCTGGATAACTCCCCTAGCAACACCTCCCCTGTGGGCACTCTAAATGGATCACATCCTTAGTGACCCCATATAGACACTACTCGGGTTAATTTTGGATTGGACAGTCCCCTTTTCCTAGTAGCCACCCCTGTGGTTGGAGAATTTGTCTTACGGATATGCAGATTCTCCCTTGGTCCAGTAAGTCTGAGATAAGACTAGACTGATATAAGCTCCTTCTCAGTGTAAATCCCTCGCACACCAACAGGGTTGTGGTGTTAATTTTTTTTTTTGGTTGTTTGTGAGTGTGTGTATATGGGGGGGACACCACGCAAATCTGAGAATGTACTTATTGAGGTGATCGAGTATGATATTGAGGAATAGTATACAATCTCGAAAGATAGAAGTCACTGCCCTACAATGGACCTAATCACCTAATAAGGACTCTAAGGCATGATGGGTCTCTGAATATACCAGATATTTATCCCCTACTTTATGGATGAATAAAGTAGGGTTTATTTAAATCGAGTTCTAAAATTCCCTATGGGGGCAAGGCCCCAAAATTATATTTTAAGGAAGTTTAATCCCTTAAGAATACTCTCAATTAAAGTAGGCGATTATTGTCTCCAAAAAAAATCAAAGATAAGACTATCAACAAATTAGTTGTATTTTAGAAAATCAAGTGGGATGGATCAAAAGGAGATATTTATTATCAAAGCTAAAGGAGATAAGTAGAAAATGTTCATGGTACTAGGAAGCCTAGTGAACATTCCAATCCATCATATAGTTGGGCTTTATATTTTTGAAATTGAAGAGATTTTATATGTTTGAGCTAACATTTTTAGAAAGCTAGGACTTATACTCTAACAATACAAGATTATTAGATGCCTAAGAGGTGAGGATTCATGCTAGTAGCCCAAAGGAAAATAGTGACCTCATATCCTAAATCTAGGGATCTTTGGCAAGGGCCAAAGCATGACCTAAATTTAAGGAAAAATATTGGTATATTGTTTACCTCCATAAGAGAGAGTAAATCACCCGACTGTTGGACTTATTATCGCTTGGAGTGGTAGCCAACTAACACCTTTTATGCTTTAAATCCATGTAGGCAAGTCTTATGCTTTGCAAGATGGTTAGGTTGTTATTATTTAGAAAAGAAACTAAGTCCTTAAACTCACTCCCTAAGAGACTAGAGCATGAGTGACATGAAAAATGGCTTAATCTAATATAAATCTTATCATATTTTATTTGATTTTGGACTCTTTATTTTGACACAGGCTATAGGATTTTATATGCCTAAATGCATGATGAAATTGATTATGGTTTAAATCAAAAGAGAAAGAGGTATTCTTCCATTATAGGCTCTCAAAGGTTAAGCCCTAACTATCTGGCAAAGATGGAAGCCCTCTCTTAGCAAGAGTGAAATAACATAATATCATGATATTAAAAATACAATCATCCAACTAAGGGGTTACTAAATATTTTATTATCTTGATTTAATGTCTAGGCTTTTATGTGAGGATATGAGTTATTTTAGGAAATTTAATTATGAGTTGTTAGTTTGGGTAGAAAAATTAAATTTTTTTATCCTAGGAGCCTAATCGCATCCAAGCCATACAACAATCACCAATCATAAATAAACTATGAAAAGGTATGCTTTTCTAATGCACAAGATAAACAAAATATCAAACAATTTTATAAAGCTATCGTAAAAGAATAAAATGCCAGTGCGGTCAGGTACCATCATACAACCCAAAAAGAAATGTGGGTAGCCGAGCTCTACCCTTATACAACCCAAATTATAAGAGAATAATTACAATTATAAATAATAAATGATTACGGGCATCTTCATTCCTCATTCTTCATTCTCATTTGACTTGATTTAGATGTGCTTGCTCCAAAGGCTTCATATGGTACATAAGACTTGGTCTTGTAACCAATGCTCATCAAAATCCCTCCTTACACTTATCTTAATCGTAATATAAAATCACATTAAAAGAAGGAAAGTAAATCTAGCTAAATATACCATACAACCCAAGCAGTTATATGAATAATTTTGACTTAGCACCCCGCACATGGGTAACCAAACCCACTTGTCCTAATTTGGATTATGCTTAGGGGTATAAGCAACCTGCATAGCAAAAGCATTTACATTTTTATTACATCGACCCCTTAAGCACAACCCCCTGCAGAAAACATGATTAGGTTAATATCGACCTAACATCCAGACTACACACATACACTCTAACATCCAGTCTATAATTGGACATCACAAAATAAGAATACATCAAACCATGCACCGCCCTAACATAAAGATAGAAGTGGTGACTTAATCTAATGTGTATGCATTTAGGTTTGTGTGAGATGTCCTAACTAGGCTTTAGAGTTGTAATTTTGCAAAGTGTGAAAGATTTAATATATAAAGGGTTGATTTCTTTTAAGTGGTTTAATTGACTTGAAGATTTTACTTAGTGTTTTCTTTGTTTCATATAGCTTACAATTAATAACTACGTGTTATAAATAGAAGAAAGAGAGGGGACCTCTCTTTCATCCCAAACTTAAGTCACATCTAAGGCAAATTAATTAGCTTGATTCTCTTTAATGAATGGCTTATTATATTTTAATCAACCCTAAGTTTAGGTTTACTCTAAATGACCTTATTCAATAAGAAAAATATCTTAAGATTAATTAGAATGAATTACTATCACATAGCACATGTTTACTTATTTCTTTCCATCATGTATATCATTCATATGATTAAATCTTAAGCATAGCTACACATGCAATTTGTATCTTAGCATACTTAAATGATGAATGTGAGTAAATATGTTTGTAATTAATGTTTCATTTCATTGAATGGTTTTGTCATATTAATTCAAAGATCTATCTAAATTCTTATGCAAAAGCATAAGGAAAGTACCTTAAATCACATGACTAATCAACTCGACCAAATAAACAAAGTATGAATGCATGTCTTTTTAATAGAAAAAGAGGGTTCTCATTCATTAGCTAAGCACATATTCAGATGTATAAAAGTTTTAAGTGTGTACGTCACTATTGTTCTACTCCAAGGGCGTAAGGTACAAAACCTACTTGGGGCTACTTAAATCCTTGCACCCCCAGGATGTCCAGACTAATATACCACTTTTCTTATATACATATGAATGTATAAAAAGAACCCCAATAATAAGAAGTCATAAGAAGTCATATTTGATTTGATTATATGATTTACATATGTGATATGAAATTCTTCCTAAGTCTTAGCGTGGAGATAAATAAGAATAAATTTAGACAAATGTTGTGTCCTTTTCAAAAGAACTATACATTTGTAAATCCCATCCATATAATTTAAGGAAATTATAATTGACTTTGAAAATAACTTTTATTTAATAGTAATAATACACACTTATTTTAATTTAGATCAACACATGCAATTTGGCATAAAAGAAACCATTTCATTTAGTTAATTTAATGATTACAAATGCAAACATTTCATTTATTGATTGGAAATAAATAAAGAAACATAAGCACATGATCTCATTCATTCCAATTAATTCTTAAGGGCATTCATACTAAATAAGGCTATTTAAAATAAACCAAAGTTCTTTATTGACATTTTTAATTTTGAGTTTGATTTAATTTAGGAAATGTGAAAGAGGTTTGTTAATTCTAATCTCATTTCCCTTGTGTGAGTTAATTTGGTTTAATAAAAAATATTTAGGTTGATTTTATATTTTAATTAGGTCAAGGTATGAATTAAGTGAATTAATTAACCCTTACCTACATCACCTTAAGTTAATTAACTAATTAATAATGAGCCAATATGATATGAAACCACATGAAAAGTAAATTTGCAATGCTCCTAAGAAATGAAAGGGGCCTAATGCAATTGGCTCATGATTTATAGTTAATTAGGCTTAAGAGAACTCACTTAACTATTTTTATGGTTTTCTCACACATGTGACCCAACCATAATTTTTTATAATCTCACTTTGGGTTATTGAACACCCAAAGAGCTACCCAAGATTGATTAAGGTTTCTTAGATGTGAAGTAATTTTTAAATTGAGTTAATCAAACTCATTAATCCATTTGATTAAACAAGTTCAATTAATGAAATGAAATTGACTTAAGAAAAGAGATCAAGAAAGAGGTCTTGATCTCAATCCCCAAGTCCCATATTTCATCATTTAAGCTCTATTTTATCTTAGAGATTAATTAATTAATTAATTAAGCAATTAATTATATCATCAATCATTAACTAATTAAATTCAAAAAACTGAAGAAAACTTAGGAAATGAATTAGGAAAAACATCCCAATCACATTCCCTAAGATCCCTTACTGTTCAACAGAAGTAATTAGGCCTAAATAAATAATTAAATCACTACTCATTAACTAATTAAATGATTAAGACTTAATCAATTAATTTTCCTAATTAAGCAACCAATAAAATCCTAGAAAAATAGGGGAGGAAGAGGTCATCCCCCTAAACATCCACACAAAGTTGGAGATCAATTGGTTGGTTAATTAAGGAATAATTAAGCTAATTGAATTTCTAATTAAACCTTAATTAAGCCAAAACCACTACTCAAAATCATTTAATAATAATTTTCCTAGATTCTACTCTGAAATATCTTTAAAATTAGAAGTATTTGGATTTTCTAGAGTGAGTTATGATTTTTTGAAGTTTCAACCTTAAAAATGGATTACTTAGGCCTAATTAAAGCCTTAATCCCATCGGGCCATGTGGCGGCTGATAAGCGCGCTTTCCATGTGGCGCAATGAAATTGGCTATTTAAGTTTTCACATCGACTGGTTGTGGCGGATGATCTCTGTGGATCGGATCAGATCCAATGCATCAAATCTACGGTTTAGGAAGGGAATCAAGGGATCTAATGTGAGATCTAATCAGAGCCATTCATTCCAATCGTAGAACGGATGGCTCATGATCTATCCCATTCACGAGCAGTGAAAGATGGATGTTGTCCATCTTTTCCCGTTCAATCTGAGCTCAGATTGCCTTCAAATCAATCCCACACCATCGGGGAGGGGAGGCGCACACATTTAATGGTCAGAAACTCATGATATTTAAATTTACTTCACAAAGGACCAAGCTATTTTCCATACAAGGCTCAGTTTATAAAATTATCTCACTAGAGCTAATGTCTGACGGTGGGATCGATAGAGATAGTTTCGCCTAAGTGGCCCTATTTAGATGCTTTGAGCTTGATTTGGGGTAGAGTGCTTGGTCGATAATTCCACGCACGTAAAGGCTTCAGCTCTGATCGAACTTCGATCTTCAGTGCTTGGGAAGGCTTGGAGATGATTCGGTTGGCTTCAAAGAATATAAGGATGGTGTGGGTGCAAGGAATTGAAGTTTGATTGAGTGGAGGAGGAGTATTCATAGAAAGAAGGCTGCCCTATTTTCAATTTCTCGCATAGAGAGGAAATTCAATTGAGGGAGACTTTAGGAAAACTTGAAATCACTCTGAGGGGTTTCATAATTGGCTTAGGGACTCACATGATGTAACGACTCCTTTCCCACTTGAAATGGGGGAGTATTGGATGAAAATGTGCGTGAAGAATGGACAGGATGGGTTGGCTTATTTCTACCAGCAGGCCATCATCAGGGTGCCGAGAGGTCATGTCCAACTCCACATAGCTCGACTTGAGTGGAGGGAGCCATGGGAGGAGCCTCTAAGGCTGGTGTGCAAAGTTCCCTTTCGGTTTGTCCATAGGGTGCTCGGTTTGGCTTGAGTGAGGATGAGTTGAACTTCCATTGGTCCTTGGCCAACCTAGGTGGGTTAAGTGAGCTAGGTGGGTCAGGTGGAGCCCCACTTGAGTGCTTTGACCCTGCCATGGTGATGTGGAAGTCAACTTTGCTTGTTAACATGAAGATCCAATGGAAAGAGGGTTTGTCCAAAGGCTAATCCCCTTGGTGGGGTCCACTATGGATTTGGGCTGATTTAGGAATGAATTAGGACATGTTTGGGCCAGGTTTCACCAAGTCATGATCGCAATAATAATAAAATCAAATTTCACTTTAATTAAATATACATATATATATATATATATATATATATATATATACATACCTCCTTTTTATTTTTCTTTTTTTTCCTCAATCGACTTGCCTAAATACATCGCATCTCCTCACTTCGTCAGGCACCGCAGTCCCTCCTTCTTCCATAGCCGACCTGCAGAAAAGGCCTTTTTCTCCTCTCGTCATGGTCATCGAGTTCTCATCTAGGGCATGCAAGCATGCAAAGGCTTTCCTCCTTCTCTTTCTCCCTCTCCCGTTTCCTCTCTCTATCGTTGAGAGTTTTGTTTTAGCAAAACAAAATCGAACTCACCCCCCCTTTTTGACTTTTCAAATCTATGGTCAACCGTTATGGCAGTTGGATCTTTCATTTTATTTTTATTTTCTCTTTGATTTCCTTTTCTAACTTTCGGTTATTATAATCTCTCCCTCTTCTAAAATTTTCATCCTCAAAATTAAATGACAAAAATAGAAATAAACATACCTTTAATTAAACAATTGAGAAAAAAGTTCTCATTTTTGATTCCTTCTCCCACGTAGCTTCTCGATCTAATCCATATTTCCACAGTACACGAACAAATATAATTTCCCTATTCCTAAGAAGCTTAACATCATAATCTATAATTCTTTCTACCTCCTCCGCAAATATGAAATCCGATTGAATATCAATAGGATTCACAATAATTTTGTTGGCTTCATCAGTAATACATTTTCGCAGAAGAGAAATATGAAACACATTGTGCACTCCTTACATGTGAGAAGGTAAAGCCAGTCTATAAGCCACTTTTTCAATTCTTTACAAGATTTCATATGGACCAATATAGTGTGGGCTCAACTTTCCAACTTTGTCAAATCATTTTATACATTTCATGGGGCTGACTTTAAGAAATACAAATTCTCCCACTTCAAACTCTACTGGCCGATGTTTAACATCATAGTATTTCCTCTGCCTATCTTGGATAGCTTTTAATTTATCACGGATCAATCGGATCTTTTCAGTGGCTTCATCTACTACATATGCACCAATGATTCTTCTTTCACCTATCTCCACCCAACAAAGCAGTGTTCTACATTTCCTTCCATACAATGCTTCTTAGAGACATACCACTACTTGCTTGAAAGCTATTATTATAAACAAACTCAATCAAAGGCAAACAAATTTTCCAATTTCCTCCAAAATCAAGGATACAAAGTCTAAGCAAATCTTTAAGTATTTAAATTATTCTTTCTGACTGACCATCAATTTGAGAATGAAATGCAGTACTGAAAGTAAGCTTTGTACCTAAAGCTTCTTAAATTTTTCTCCATAGTCTAGATATAAATCAGTCATCCGATCGGACACTATAGATTTTAGCACACCATGTAACTTCATAATTTCATCAACATACTTCCTTGCTAGCTTTTCAATAGCATCAAATTGTTTGATAAGTATAAAGTGTGCAGATTTAGTCAACCTATCAATAATAACTCAAATAGCATCGAATCCTCTTCTGGATCTAGGTAAGCCAACCACAAAATCCATAGCAATATCATCTCATTTCCACTCAGGTATTAGCAAAGGTTATAAAAGTCCACTTAGCTTCTGATGTTTAGCCTTAACCATCTGACATGATTGACACTTGTAGACAAATTCAGCTATACTTTTTTTCATTCCTAACCACCAAAATATTTCCTTAAGATCTTGATACATTTTGCTACTGCCTAGATGAATTGTATAATTAGAATGATGTGCTTCATGTAAGATGTATTTTCTCAAATCTCCAACATCTGGAATGCAAACTCTATCATGATACTTCAGTAATCCCTCTTCATCAGTTTCAAAATCTTCTGTATGGCCCACTTTTATCAAATTTAAAATTTTTGAAAGTCATCATCTTGAGGTAAATCATCTTGTATTCTGTCTTTCAAATTTGATTATATAGACATTTGATTTAACAATAAAGCATGATCATCTGTAGATATAATAATTAAAATTTCTAATTTTTCTAAATCTTTAATCAACTCCTCCTATTGAGAGATCAACCAATAAGCACTACCAGATATTTTTCTACTTAGAGCATCAGCAACTACATTTGCCTTCTCCGTATGATATTGAATATCCAAATCATAATCTTTAATGAGTTCCAACCATCTCCTTTGCCTTAAATATAGCTCCTTCTGAGTAAAGATATATTTCAAGCTTTGATGATCAGTAAAAACTTCGCACCTTACTCCATATAGATAATGTCTCCAAATTTTTAATACAAATACCTCTGCTGCTAGCTCTAGATCATGGATTGGATAATTCTTTTCATGATTTTTCAATTGCCATCAAGCATAAGCAATCACTCTTCCATTCTGCATAAGTACACATCCCAAGCCTCTTAATGATGCATCACTATAAATTTGAAATCCTTCTATCTCTGATGGAATAGTTAATACTGGTGCAGACATTAAACAATTCTTCAATTTTTGAAAAGCCTTTTCACACTGATCTGACCATTCAAATTTGACTACTTTCTGAGTTAGTCTAGATAGTGGCATGACAATATGTGAAAACCTTTCAATGAATCTCATGTAATATCCCGCCAACCCTAAGAAACTTCGACTTACTGGCGGATGGTTTAGGGCCATTCAGCTATTGCTCTGACTTTACTCTGATCCACTAAAACCCCTTCACTACTAATTATGTACCCCAAGAATATGATGTTATTTAACCAAAATTCACACTTTGAAAATTTTACATATAATTCATTTCCCTTCAGAGCTTGCAAAATAATGTGAAGATGGTTTTCATGAGCTGCTTCATCTCTGGAATAAATGAGAATATCATCTATAAATACAATCACAAATGAATCTAAAAAGGGTTTAAAGATTCTATTCATAAGATCCATAAATATAGCTGGAGCATTTGTTAAACCAAAAGGCATC
The DNA here is from genome assembly GCA_021442155.1 of Cymbidium sinense. Classification (NCBI taxonomy): domain Eukaryota; kingdom Viridiplantae; phylum Streptophyta; class Magnoliopsida; order Asparagales; family Orchidaceae; genus Cymbidium; species Cymbidium sinense. Next base: position 188,673,485 of record CM038216.1, read on the forward strand.
ACCACAAACTCATAATGCCCATATCTTGTACTGAATGCAGTCTTTGGTATATCTTCTTCTTTGATCCTAAGCCGATGATAACCTGATCTTAAATAAATATTTAAAAATACTGAAGCTCCTTCTAATCAAAAAGATCATCAATTCCTAGCGAGGGATATTTATTCTTCAATGTGAGTTTGTTAAGCTCTCTATAATCGATGCATAGCCTTAAGCTCCCATCTTTCTTCTTCATAAATAATACAGGGGCTCCCCAAGGTGATGTGTTAGGCCTGAAAAATCCCTTCTCAATTCTTGTAACAAATTCTTCAACTCTTGTAATTCTTTGATCGCCATTCTATATGGTACTTTTGCTACAGGTTTTGCACCTTGAATTAAATTAATAGAGAAATCTATCTCTCCGACTGGAAATAAATCTGGTAAATTATCCAAAAAAACTTCTAGGTACTCCTTTACTACTAGTATATCCTCTATCTTCTTTACCTCTTTAGTAACATCAGTAACTTGAGCAAGAAAACCTTTATAGCCTTTTGTTAGCATCTTTTAAACTTTTAAGCAAGACACCATCATAGATAATACTCCCTTATGCCCCATAAATTTGAATTCTTCTTCTCCAGAATATTGAATTTGATTATCTTTTTACAACAATCTATAGTAGCATAATATTTAGATGGTCAATCCATTCTTAAAATCACATCAAATTCATATATTGGCAGTGTTATTAAATCTAGATCCAAGCTTCTTTCACAGACATTCAGGTTCACACTGCAAACATTTCTAGCATATATTTGAGACCCATTTGGCATTGCTATTGAAAGTACTACTAACATTTTCACAATTTGCAATTCCAAAATTCTCATACATTTCTCAGATATAAATGAAAGTGATGCTTTAGTATCAAATAAAACTCTAACTGATTTACTTTCAATAAAGATGATATGTATAAATGAGTAGACATATAAAGTAAATATATCTAGCATAATATAAAATCTAACAATGCTAATTTAAATAAAGACATACCTGCAATAACATCAAGCAAGTCTTTTGCTTCTTACTGCGTGAGTGCATAAACTCGAGGTTGTGTGATATGTCAATTTTAAGTTTGAGATGGAACTGATGCAGTCGATTCAATCACCCTTTGTCTACCAACAATACTCTAGGGAGGTTTAATACTTGTCCTAGTATCCATTGAAGATTTAACCCAAGATAGGGTAAGATTTTGCCATATGTCCTGGCTGATGGCACCAATAGCAATTGTTTATGCCTGAGAGGCACTCTCCTTTATGTGCTCTTCCAAATTTTGGGCATGTGGTAATACTGCTACTACTGGCATTGGTATATGACTTAGGTTTCTTCCAGTTTGATTTTTTAGTTTGAACATTCGGCCCAGATTTTGGCCTATCATCATTCCTCCTCTTCTGAATATCTCTCCTCATCTGAGTAATTTGCAAATCCAATTCTATCCTTCTAGCCCACTTCATCAATACAGCATAGTAATAAATACCTAGAGGAATCAAGGGCTGTTTGACTACATCCTTCAGTCTAGAAAGAAACCCATAGCATTCTTCTTCTGTATTTAGTATCAATTAAGATGCATACCTTGAAAGGATTGTAAACTCAACTTCATACTGCATTATAGAGTGATCTCCCTGTACCAATCTGATGAACTTGTCCTGTATTTGTCTCTTAGCTGAGAGTGGTACAAACCAATCTCTAAAAGTCTTCACAAAGTCCTCCCATAAAATAAGATTGCAAGGCCTTCCTTCAAACTTCTCTTGCAATTGTCCTCGCCACTATCTCTCAGCTTCGCCCTCAAAAGTAAAAGAAGCCAAAGCAACTCTTCTTTCTTGAGGGCATGACATACTTTCTAAAATTTTCTCTATCCGCATCAACCAATTTTTTGATTCTATAGGTCCTCCTATCCCTGAGAAAAGAAATGGCCTCATATCCTAAAATAATTTCAGGTATTTGTCAATAGGAACCCCACCACATCCGCTAGCTTGTGTATGCTAATTTCTTATCATTTGAGTCATTACTTTCATCATTTGTGTAAATGCATCTATAACTAGTGAAGGCGGTTGCACCAAATTTTGGTGCTTCAAGTTTTTACCTCTCTATTTTTCCCCATAGCATCTTCTGAATTGATTCCATAGGCCTGAGAAGTATAAATTAATTATAACTATTACGCATCAATAAATATAATCATATGTAAATCTCTTCATAAAATTTATCCTCTTCCTAATGGCTCTTTGATTATGATCATACTTATGTCCCTAAATTTAAAAACTTTGCTCTAATACCACTCTTATCATGACCCAGCCTAGGAGCTTGGAATACCAAAGCGGGAATAGACGGTCAGACGGATAAAAGAAAAACTTACATAACACTTCCAATCTTAAATAAAATCTTTAATCATACAAGAGTCACTACAATCCACAAATGATTTAACAATTTGTTCACATATATATACTAATAAAGTTCATATAACATACAATTTAAACATAATTCAACATAACTGACATAATTACCTATCTCCCGAAGTCTCTCTACGGCGATAAACATAACCCTCCTTCTATCAGCCATTTAGTTAGGATGATTACCTGAAAAAAAATTAAACAACTAACAATTGAATAAAATTCAGTAGGTCAATTATGTTGTTACACTATAGTAAACAAGAAGGTAGAACTAATATACATGTCAATTTTTATTATCACATGTACATAAAAGAAATTACTCAAACAATCAAACATATGGGAGGTAGGTACACATAAACATTTCGTGTGAACTTTTACTTTTATATTTATCATCCATTTTAGGAGTCACCATCTAAACCTTTATCGATACTCATTCAAATGATAAGTAGTCATTATCATTTGCTAATTTCATTGGCTCTTTTTATGCACGGGTACATTGAGTCCCCAACCAGTACCATAAGGGGGTGAACTCTACTTTCAACATACATATTCATAGCATATAATTACACAGGTATGCATATTAATTCATAACTAACAGTAAATCAGTTAACTTTATAAAATGATGAAGTGGCAATATAATCTAGCATTCAGGTTATTATCTAACATGAAGAAACAAGAAACTGCATCACAATTTATGAAGAAATAGAAAAATAATCACAACTTGTAGTACAAAAAAAGTCATAATCATATAAACATGCATTTCATCACAAGAAATTAAAATATTTTACCATAAATGTAAGAAGATAATTACTCACATTAATTTACAGTTTTCTCTTGAATCTCATTTCCTTAATTGAAATTCCTATAGAATAAAATATTGATTAGATCAATATTAGAAAGCAATGTATTTTATTTTATTCATTTCTTGTCTATGATACTTACATATAGCTTTTATTAATTGACGCTTGTATTCATCAATATTCATTGTCTATTTTCTAAATCAAGTTAAATTAACCTTTAATTTATTTAATATAATGATATGTCTAATTTTCATATAATACTTCTAAATCCTATTAATCCTATTATTTTTCTTAATATAAAATATTAAGTGTTAAAGTGACTTAATATATTTCATTTAATGTTTATCATACCCCTTAAAATGATTCTAAATCAATTAACGGATATAGATAAATTTTATTCTCATTTTATGTTTATCATTTTTCTTAAAATGATTCTAAATTAATTAATGATAATATAACTTAGCACAGGTTCAAGGTTTTATTAAATTTGCAATTATATTTCATATGTAAGGGTTTCATACTTAATTACTTGACTTTGATTCATCCTACACATTCCCAAATTAAATTTCTTGCTGAAATCTATAAACCCTAAGTCAAAATTATAAACCCTAAGTCAAAATTGAGATAATAGCATTTCAATTATATATATATATATATATATATATATATATATATATATATATATTAATAATAAAATTTTCAATTAACTTTTCTTGTTAAACTTATAACATCCTAAATCATGATCGCAATAATAATAATAAAATCAAATTTTCAATTTAATTAAATATACATATATATACATACCTCATTTTTCTTTTTTTCCTCAATCGCCCATAAATATATATACACCGATTCTCCCTTCACTCAGCTTTGCGGCTCCGGTGGCTCAATGTCTTAGGAAGCCTCCTCACTCGTAGGGCACCCATCCCTCCTTCTTCCTCAGTCACGGCACCAAAGGCCATTTTCCTCCTCTCTGTCGTTGGCACCGCATTCTCGCTCGACGCGAATGCTTTCCTCCTTCTCTTTCTCCCTCTCCAATTTCCTCTCTCTCTCTCGTTTATAGTTCTGTTTTGACAAAACAAAACCAAACCCCCCCCCCTTTTGACTTGGTAAATCCGTGGTCAACCGTCGTGGTAGTTGGATTTTTCATTTTATTTTTATTTTCTCTTTTTTTTTCTTTACTGACTTTCGAATATTACATGTAAGTGGAATCAGCTTTCTTCATTCATTTCTTAGATTTGGATGAAGGTACAAAGTAGAAATCAAGTAATATAAGCAGAGTGAGGGATTTGGCACCCCCCCCCCTTTCATTAATACAATATGGTTGCTAGAAGAAGAGTTGGCTGGAGGAACTGTAGTTGCAACTATGGAAGGAGTGCAAGAATCAGTCTGTGGTTGTGCTACTATGCTATCCTGGGCAAGTGAAGACTATCATTGCTGTTGTTGGGCTTCTACCTCCCTCAAGTTATTCTTACCAACTTGCAAACCTTCCTTAGAGTTGGAGATTTGAGCTGCTTCAAGCGCTTGCAAAGGTAACTTCCTAATCTTAGAAATAATTTTATTGGAGGTTCGGGATAGAAAGATATCCCAACCTTCCTCTGTCTTAAGAAGATCGCGGGTATCCCCAAGGATTACCCTAACATAACTAGAGGATTGTTCTAGTAGGTATTCCTTAGGAATGACAATGGCACCTAACTTGTAGCTACACTTAAGCCAATCCTTAAAGGTAAAGCAATCTTTTAAGACATGGTCTAACATGTAGTGGTAGAAAATACTTTGGATCATGACTCTTACCCACATCCTTCAGCCTCCTAGGCTTTGGTAACTAAAAATCAGACTTCTTTAAGATATTCTTAAAGATCTTCTGACTACCTCCCTCTTGAATGAATAAGGTTTATTCAATTCATCGATAAGAGTAGGTAAGTAGTAGCTACCTGGTGGCAAGTAGGAATACCTCTGATTCTCGATGAGGATCTTGGCGGTAGGGTGGGTAATTGAGGTGGTCGATATGACGGTCGAGGTGGTAGAGGAGACTATTGAGCTCAAGGTCTATCTGACTGAACCATAGCTGGCTGCTTCCTCCTATCAACTTCTATGACTACCCCTAGTTTCTTCTCAAATGCCTTCTAAGGTTTGGCTTGCCGATTGGTTTTGGAAGGCAACTGTTTGGCTTCCTCTTGTAAGCTAGCCGCCTTGTTGATTAGCTTCTCGAAGGTTTTGATTATAAACCCTTTAAGCATTAAAGCAACAGGGCCATGAATATTCTTGAGTAGAATCTCAATGGCGTGATGTTTGGACAGCTATGGTTCACATTTCATACTCAGGTTTTGCCTTGAATGTAATCAACAATGGACTCATTTGGATTTTGCTTTATCACAATAAGGTCATTTATAGTAACCCTTTATTGAGCTCTAGCAAACATCTTGATGAAGAGGTGCTCCAACTCAGCAAATATCCTTATCAAACCATTAGGCAGTTCGGCATACCCATCAAATGCAACACCCACTAGACTGCTGACAAACAATCTAAAAAGAAGGGCATCGCTACCTCTAGCATTGCAATTCGGCCCTGAAGTGTGTAATGTGCTAGCGAGGACTCCCACTGCTATCAAAGATCTTGATGGATGGAGGCACAAAGCCCTTAGGATATTGGACACCATCAAATTCTTCTGGGTAGGGTCTATCCTTCGGAACAGCTGAGCCACCTCGGGCTTGCGCCAATGCATCCCTTACATGTTGCTCCACCATATATTTAATGTCTTTTTCATGCATGGAGGTGCTATCCGCCACCTTCATATGCAAGCTACCACTGTCTTCCTCGATAGGAATACATCTAGGATGATCTGAAATATGTACCAACTCTGCTCTGTCAGCCACTATGGGAGAAGGTTGCAAAATTGGGGTTGAATTCTGCAATGTTGAAACCATTGCCATCAACTCCTCAATCTTCTTCCCCATATTGTCAATATGATCATCTCTCTGCCTAAGCTGCTAGAGGAGGTGTTGAGTTGAATGGACGATGTCATCCTCTTCAACTACAACACCTTCCTGACTATGTTGGTCTCTATGGAGGGAGCCTCTAGTATCGACCATATGGACCTCGGTCAAGTTCTTAAGAAGGTCATCTTCATCAGGATCAAATGCTACTCTCTCATTCTCTAAATTTGTGTGATCGCTACCTAAGAGTTCTCTCTTTTTAGCAAAGTAGACTGCTACAATCTCATCCAAGGAATGATCTCCTACCTTACCAGGCTGCACTAGAATAAAGACTCACTGACGACCGGTAATAGGATTATGGTCAATAACAGAGATACATCTAATGCTGCCTGCCACAGAGTGCCATCTCTGGGAGGACTACACTGCTAGAAGATATATGCTGGTGACTGCTCACTATCGGTGGAGTACCATCTCTAGGGGGTCCACTACCATGGGAACTGTAGAACTGTCTCCTTTCCTATCTTCTACTATCGCTATCACCAGCTCTGATGGTGGTGGTGGTGGTGGTGCTGTGACCATGATGTTGTAGGAGTCACCACTCCTTCTTCACCAAGACTGAAGTAGGAGGTCGAGTAGGGGAACTCATCCTCACCTCAGTCGGTGGAGTTGATGGAGTGGGATACCTTGGCTATAGTCAGATCACCAAAGGGGCTTTCTTCTCCCTAGATGCTATCTTCTATACCTTTCTAGGAATGGTGGATGGTGGGACCTGAACTGGTGATGGTGGGCGAGGAGTGGATCGGTGTGGTAGAGACAACACTAGCTCCACCCTCACAGGGGCTTTCCCCCTCCAGCTGGTGGTACCCGTCAACACTATGCCATCGATCTTATCAGCCTTGGTGGCCTGATGATCAAGGAAATCAACTAAAGTAGAGGCCACTGACTACCTGGCAAACCTCCATCACTCCCTGCTCCCTGATTGAGCTATTACTCTGGCCTCTAATGCTCTATCACTATGGATCTCTGGTAACACTCCTGGGGATGATTGACCTCAATTCAAATAATGTGTCGACTGAGTGTTCAGATTCTGCCAAACAAAGTACCTCAGACCAAGATAGGACCTCCTCCTATCCCTAGCCGAAACCTCATGGTATGCAGGTGGAGGCAATGCAGCTATCCTCTGGTAATCTTCCTCTTCATCTGATGTAGAGAGGGGGTGGAACTTTTTGTTAGTTAGAAATGGAGAGACCTAACGGGGAGAACCCTCTACAATGTGGGATGTCGTCTATCTCTGGGCGACGCCATGGTACCGCTTGATCTTGTGACTCTATTACCACTGTGGCGGTGATTGAGTATGGAAGTGTGAGAACCAAATCCTACCTTAAGGTTGAAAGACTACCTCTGAAGCCAAGATAGCCTTCCCTTTAGAGGGGACCAATGAGGAGGTGATAGCATGCACCTGAGCAGCTGTAGGAGCTGAACTGACTGATAGAACATCGACCACCTTCCTCTTCAAGGAAGGATACTAAGTATCAGAAGGCAGGTCAATGTGGATGGCTGGCTTCTACCCAGCCACCTCATCATGGCTGATAGTGGTGAGGGTCACCCCCTCACAGGTAATGTGTGCTTCCTCAAATCCTCAGCCAAAGAAAATCAAATGGTGGAGTCAGTCTGAGGGAGGCTGGCCTGATCCAAGGACAAATCCATCCCGAATGGAAAGGTGAAGATGAACTTCTGGGATGCCATGTGTACTGACTGCAAAAATTATACTAACTAGTACACTATATCTCTGCATATGTTGAAATATAACTTGAGTCAAATATCTGCTTTAGCATTTATCCTAAGAAAGTAATAGAGATTTGGAGGCATGAACCCTCACTTAACAATTCAAATATGTTAAGTGGGGTTCATTGGGGAGATTTTGATATAGGAGAGTCTTTTCCATTTGATTTTGATTTAGAACTCATACTCAACCAATTTAGATAGGTTGGGTGGGGTTCTAAAATTTAAGGAGAAATTTTTGGAGATATTTTTGTTTTGTATGTCTTGTTTAAAAATATTGATAATTTGAAAGAACCTTTACTTAGCAAATTTGGGTATGCTAAGAAGAGGTTGTGATTGTGTGTTCAAAAATTATTTTATGAAACACCTTTTGCTTGTGATGAGTGAAATATTTGATTTGAAAATGGGGCATCTTACTTAACAAATTTGATATGTTAAGTAGAGGCCACATGTGTTTGATTTATGTTTAAAAATGAGACTTTCACTTAACAAATTTGGTATGTTAAATAAAAGCCAAATGTGATTGATATATGTTTTACTTTTCTTTGAAATGGGACTCTCACTTAACAAATTTGGTATGTTAATTGAAAGCCCAAATGTGATGTGATTTGAAAAAGGAGATTCTTACTTAACAAATTTGGTATGTTAAGTAGGAATCAAATGTGTATTAAAAATGAGACTCTCACTTAACAAATTTGGTATGTTAAGTAGGAAACAAATGTGTATTGAAAATGAGACTCTCACTTAACAAATTTGGTATGTTAAGTGAAAGTCAAATGTGATTGATATATGTTTTAAAAATGGGACTCCCACTTAACAAATTTGGCATGTTAAGTGAAGCTCAAATGTGACATGAAAATGAGACCCTCACTTAACAAATTTGGTGTGTTAAGTGGGGAGTCAAATATGTCATGAAAATGAGATTCTTACTAAACAAATTTGGTATGTTATGTGGAATCAAATATGATTTATAAAAATAAGGCTTTGTTTGGGAGGGCTTCTTTAGTGCGTTTTACTTTTGAGAGCGTGAATTTTTAATTTTGATACCCGTTTGAATAGTGTGCTTTTGAAAATTTTAGCTCCATCTCATAAAGTCTAGCCCCTTTCAAAAGCAAAGACAAATAGCTTTTCAGAAATTTTAAACCAAATTGTGAATCCAAAAAATTTTAAATGAAGCCTAAGACTCTCACTTAGCAAGTTTGATATGTTGAGTGAAAGTCAAATGTGTCATGGAAATGAGATTCTCACTTAACAATTTTGGTATGTTGTGGAATCAAATATATATGACAGTGAGATTCTCACTTAACAACTTTGATATGTTAAGTGGAATCAAACATGGTATGAATTTGGGGATTTTCACTTAACAACTTTGATATGTTAAGGGAAAAAAATGTTACGAATTTGAAATTCTCACTTAACAACTTTGGTATGTTAAGTGGGAATCAAACATGACATGAAAATAAGATTCTCACTTAACAACTTTGATATGTTAAGTGGGGATCAAATTTGATATGAAAATAATATTCTCACTTAACAACTTTGATATGTTAAGTGTAATCAAATATGACATGAAAATAAGATTCTCACTTAACAATTCTGATATGTTAAGTGGGAATCAAATATATCATGAAAATATGATTCTCACTTAACAACCTTGATATGTTAAGTAGAATCAAATATGACATGAAAATAAGATTCTCACTTAACAATTCTGATATGTTAAGTGGGAATCAAATGTGACATGAAAATGAGATTCTCACTTAACAACCTTGACATGTTAAGTAGAATCAAATATGACATGAAAATAAGATTCTTAGTTAACAATTTTGATATGTTAAGTGGGAATCAAATGTGACATGAAAATGAGATTCTCACTCAACAACCTTGACATGTTAAGTGGGAATCAAATGCATATGAAAATGAGATTCTCACATAACAACCTTGATATGTTAAGTGGGAATCAAATGTATATGAAAATGAGATTCTCACTTAACAACTTTGATATGTTTAAGTGGGAATCAAATGTATTTGACGTGCTTTCTTTATTTTTTGGAAAGAGAGGGGAATTATTTGTTTGACAAATATGGCATGTCAAATAAGATTCTAAAATAGAGAGAAATTTATTTAACAAATCTTAAGTATGTTAAATAAATTTCAATGATATGTTTTGATGCTATGTATGTGATTTCTTAATTTTGAAATGAGAGAAATTTCAACTCTAGCATATGTGAAATATGTCGAGTGGAGTTTCAATTTTATGTTATGATTTGAAAATATAATCTTCATTCAACAAATTTGAGTATGTTGAATGAAGGTGGCTATTTTCAAAAAAAAAAGTGCTTTTGGAAAGTGTCATTTTATGAAAGAAATTATTTTCTTAAATTTTATGATGAACCTTGCCTCACCAAGCTAGTGGTAAGGAGGTTCTAAATTTTTATTATCTCTCCCATCATTGATAAATTTTATTTTCACCTATTGGGGAACCCAATAGGGGTTTCAAGACCTACATTGATTGAGGTCCTAAAACCTAAAGGATGTTGGCTAACTTTGCTTAAGAATGAAATAAACTAAGTGACAATAAAAGATAGTCTCGAACTCACATAAAATGCAAGTCCACTATCGATGCTTGGAGACAATAATCATCTACTAGAGATTGAGAGTTGAACCTTCCCCAGCGGGGTCGCTAGAAAAATCTGTGGTGTTTATTTTTTTTATTTTTTTTGTTATTGTTTGTGAATGTGTGTATATGGGCGGGACACCATGCAGATTTGAAGATGTACTAATTGAGGTGATTAGGTATGATATTGAGGAATGGTATACTATCTCGAAAGATAGAAGTCACTACCCTACAATAGACCTAATTACCTAATAAGGACTCCTAAGGCATAATGATCTTCGAATATACCAGAGATTTTTTCTACTTTACATGGATGAATAAAGTAGGGTTTATTTAAATAGGATTCTAAAGTTTCCTATGAGGGTAAGCCTCATAGTTAATTACATCTTAAAAAAAGTGAATCCCTTAAGAATACTCTTGATTAAAGTAGGTGATTGTTGTCTCCAAAGAATTCAAAGATAGGACTATCAATAAATTGGTTGTATTTTAGAAAATCAAGTGAGATGGATCAAAAGGAGAAAGTTATTATCAAAGCCAAAGGAGATAAGTAGAGAATGTTCATGATACTAGGAAGCCTAGTGAACATTCCAATCTATCATTTGGTTGGGCTTTATATTTTTGAAATTAAAAAGATTTTATATGTTTGAGCTAACATTTCATTAGAAAGCTAGGACTTATACTCTAACAACAGAAGATTGTTAGGATGCCTAAGAGGTGAGGATTTATGCTAGTAGCCCAAAGGGAGACATCGACCTCAGATCCTAAATCTAGGGAGCTTTGGCGAGGGCCAAAGCATGACCTAAATCTAAGTAGAAAAAATGGGTATATTATTTACCTCCACAAGAGAGAGTAAACCACTCGACTGCTGGACTTATTATCGCCTGGAGTGGCAGCCAGCTAACTCCTCCTATGCTTTAAATCTATGTAAGCAAGTCTTATGCTTTGCAAGATGGTTAGGTTTTTATTATTTAGAAAAGAAACTAAGTCCTTAAACTCACTCCCTAAGATACTAGAGCATGAGTGATATGAAAATGGCTTAATCTAATGTAAATCTTATCATATTTTATTTAATTTTGGACTCTTTATTTTGACACGGGCTATAGAATTTTATATGTCTAAATGCGTGATGAAATTGATTATGGGCTGAATCAAAAGAGAAAGAGGTGTTCTTCCATTATATGCTCTCAAAGGTTAAGCCCTTTTAATCTAGAAAAGATGGAAGCCCTCTCTTAGCAAAAGTGAAATAATATGATATGCATGATATTAAATATACAATCACCCAACTTAAGGGTTGCTAAATATTTTATTCTCTTGATTTAATGCCTAGGCTTTTATGTGAGGTTCTAAGTTATTTTAGAAAATTTATCTATGAGTTGTTAGTTTGGGTAAAAAAATTATTTTTTTATCCTAGGAGCCTAATCGCATCCAAGCCATACAATAATCATCAATCATAAATAAACTATGAAAATGCATATTTTTTTCTAATGCATAAGCTAAATAAAATATCAAATAATTTTATAAAACTATCAAAAGAATAAGAGGCTGGTGCGATCATGTACCATCGTACAACCCGAAAAGAAATATGGGTAGCCGAGCTCTACCCTTATACAACCCATATTATAAGAGAATAATTATAATTACAAATGATGAATGTTATTTGGGTCTTCATTCTTCATTCTCCTTTGACTTGATTTATATGTGCTTGCTCCAAAGGCTTCACATGGTACATAAGATTTGGTCTTGTGACCAATGCTCATCATAATCCCCCATAACACTTATCTTAATCCTAATAGAAAATTACATTAAAAGAAAGAAAATAAATCTAATTATATTACATTAAAGAAGAAAAGTAAATCTAATTATATACAAAATAAATGTTAGCTAAAACACCACACCCAATTATATGAATAATTTGGACTTAGCACCCATGGGTAACCAAAATTAGTCCTAAGTTAGGCTTAGGGGATAAGCAACACATTTAATATTTTTTTATTGGCCTTCCAAGAAAATATGATTAGGTTAATATTGGCTCCTAACACATACACAATATGTCTAATACATCACAAAATAAGCATACATCAAACCATTGCTACCTAACATAAAGCTAGAAGTGGTGACTTAATCAAATGTGTGTGCATTAAGGCTTGTGTGGTATGTCCTAACTAGGCTTTAGAGTTATAATTTTATTAAGTGTGAAAGATTTAATTTATAAAGGGTTGATTTCAATTTAAGTGATTTAATTGATTTAAAGGTTTTACTTAGTATTTTCTTTTATTTCATATGTCTTACACTTAACAACTAAGTGTTATAAAGAGAAGAAAGAGAGGAGGGGACCTCTCTTTCATCCTTATATCTTAAATCACTTCTAAGGCAAATTAATTAGCTTAATTCTCTTTAATGAATGGCTTATTATATGTTTTAATCAACCCTAAGTTTAGGTTCACTCTAAATACCTTATTCAATAAGAAAGGCATCTTAAGATTAATTAGAATGAATTACTATCACATAACACATGTTTATTCATTTTTTTCCATCATGTATATCATGCATATGATTAAATCCTAAGCATATCTATACATGCAATTTATAGTCACTATAAATGATGAATGTAAGTAAATGTGTTTGGAATTAATGTTTCATTTGATTGAATGATTTTGTCATATTAATTCAAAGCTCTATCTAAATTCTTATGCAAAAGTATAAGGAAAGAACCTTAAATCACATGACTAATCAACTCAACCAAATAATAAAGTATGAATGCATCTTTTAATAGAAAAAGAGGGTTCTCATTCATTAGCTAAGTACACATTCACATATATAAAAGTTTTAAGTGATTACGTCGCCATTGTTCTACACCAAGGGTGTAAGGTGCAAGACCTACTTGGGGCTACTTAAAGTCTCACACCCCCGGGATGTCCAGACTAATATACCACTTTTTTTATATACATATGAATGTATAAAAAGAACCACAAGAATGAGAAGTCATGCAAGAAGTCATATTTGATTTGATTATATGATTTACATATGTGATATAAAATTCTTCCTAAGTCTTAGCATGGAGATACATAGGAATAGATTTAGACAAATGTTGTGTTCTTTTAAAATGAACTATACATTTATAAATCCCATATAAATATATAAGGTAAGGAAGAGAGCTTCATATTACATATCTTAGATTATGAACACATGCAAACTTATAGATACTTATAATTAACATCACTCCATATATTATAATTAATTTATGGGCTTTTGAAGATAACTTTTGATTTAATAGTAATAATAGCCACACCTATTTTTAGTTTAAATTAACACATACAATTTGACATAAAAAAAATCATTTCATTTAGTTAATTTTAAATAAATGAATGCATGATTACAAATGGCAAACAACATTTAACATGATTGGAAAGAAATAAAGGAACATAAGCACATGATCTCATTCATTCCAATTAATTCCTTAGGACAAACATACTAAATAAGGCTATTTAAAATAAACTAAAGTTCTTTAATGATATTTTTAATTCTGAGTTTGATTTGATTTAGGAAATGTGAAAGAGGTTTGCTAATCCTAATCCATTTCCCATGTGTGAGTTAATTTAGTTTAATGAAGAATATTTAGGTTGATTTTATGTTTTAATTAGATTAAGGTATGAATTAAGTGAATTAATTAACCCTTATTCACATCACCTTAAGTTAATTAAATAATTAATAATGAGCCAATATGATATGCAATCACATGAAAAGTAAATTTATAATTCTCCTGAGAAATGTAAGGGGCTTAATGCATTGGCTCATGATTAATAGTTAATTAGGCTTAAGAGATCTCTCTTAACTATTTTTATGGTTTTCTCACACATGTGAGCTAACTATAATTTCATTATCTCTCACTTTATGTTATTGAACACCCAAATAGCTACCAAGATTGATTAAGGTTGCTTAGATGTGAAGTACATTTTAAATTAAGTTAATCAAACTCATTAATCCATTTGATTAAGCATGTTCATTTAATGAAATGAAATTGACTTAAGAAAGAGATCAAGAAAGTGGTCTTGATCTCAATCCCCAAGTCCCATATTTGATCATTTAAGCTCTATTTTTTATCTCAGAGATTAAGCAATTAATTACCTCATTAAACATTAACTAATCAAATTCCAAAAATTGAAGAAAACTTAGAAATGAATTAGGGAAAACATCCCAATCACATTCCCTAAGCTCCCTTAATGTTCAGTAGAAGTAATTAGGTTTAAATAATTAATTAAACTACTATTCATTTACTAATTAGCAATAATTAAATTAAGAAAGTAATTAAGACCTAATCATTTGGTTTCCCTAATTAAGCAATCAATAAAATCCCAGAACAATAGGAGAGACAGAGGTCATCCCCCTAAACATCCACAGAAAGTTGGATATCAATTAGTTGGTTAATTAAGAAATAATTAAGTTAATTATATTTTAATTAAACTTAAATTAAGTTAAAATCACTATTCAAAATTAATTAATAATAATTTTTCTAGATTCTACTCTAAAATATCTTTAAAATAAGCTCAAGTTTGTATTTTTTTTTTGATTTTCTAGAGTGAGTTATGATTTTTTGAAGTTTCAACCTTAAAAATGGATTAGTTGGGCCTAATTAAAGCCTTAATCCCGTCGGGCCACATGGTGGATGATGCGGCGCACTAACACAGTGCGCTTTCCACTTGGCGTGATGGGAGTGGCTATTTAAGTTTTCATATCTTCCACTGACTCGGATTGCGACGGATGCACTAACTCTGTGGATCATCTAAGATCAGACGGCCATGATCAGATCTGCAATTTAGGAAGGGAATCAAGGGATCTAACGTGGGATCTAATCAGAGTCATTCATTCCGATCATGTGGAATGGTTCATGATCTATCCCATTCACGAGAAGAAAAAGATGGATGTTGTCTCTTTCCCCGTTCGATCCGAGCTCACCCAAGCTCGGATTGCCTCCAAATTGATCCCACACCTTCGAGGAGGGGAGGCGCACACATATAATAGTCAAAAACTCATGATATTCAAATTTACTTCATAAAGGACCAAGCTATTTTCCATGCAAGGCTCGATTTATAAAGTTACCTCATCGGAGCTAATGTTCAACGGTAGGATCGATGGAGGTAGCTTCGCCTAGTTAAGGCAAGGCCCTGTTGAGAAGCTTTGAGCTTGATTTGGGGTAGAGTGCTAGATCGACCAATCCACGCATGTAAAGGCTTCGGCTCTGATCGAACTTCGATCTCCGGTGCTCGGGAAGGCATAGAGATGATTCTATTGGTTTCGACGGAGTATGAGGATGGTGTGGGTGCAAGGAATTGAAGTTTGATTGAGTGGAGGGGTATTGATTGAAGAAAGGTTTTCCAATTTTTGGTTTCTCACACAGAGAAGAAATTCAAGTGAGGGATGCTTCGAGAAAGCTTGGAATCACTCTAAGGGGTTTCATAATTGGCTTAAGGACTCACATGATGCTGAATGACTCCTTTCCCACTCGAAATGGGGGAATATTGGCCGAAAATGTGTGTGAAGGATGGGATGGATGGGTTGGCTTATTTCAGCCGATAGGCCACCATTAGGGCACCAGAGAGGTCATGTCCAACTCCATGTGGCTCGACTTGAGTGGAGGGAGCCATGGGAGGAGCCTCTAAGGCTGGTGTACTAAGTTCCCTTTTGGTTTGTCCATACGGTGCTTGGTTTGGCTTGAGTGAGGATGAGTTGAACTTGCATTGGTCCTTGGCTGACCTAGGGTAGGTTAGGTGAGCTAGTGGGTCAGGTGGAACCTCACTTGAGTGCTCGAAGGCTACCATTGTGATGGGGAAGTCAACTTTTCTTGTTAGCATGAAGATCTAATGGAAAGAGGGTTTGTCCAATGGCTAATCCCCTTATTGGTGCATTATGGATTTGGGCTGATTTGGGAATGAATTAGGACATGTTTGGGTTGGGTTTGATCAAGTCCTAAGGTCCCCTGAGTTAGTTTGGAGTGATTTGACTTCATTTGGTCAAAATATATTCATTTGGGTAGGTTGGGTTGGGTAGACCACTTGGTCAAATTGGGTCAAAGAAAGGCTTGAGTTAGGTTCAAATAATGATTTGGGATGTTTTGGTTCAATTAACTTGGATTGGTTTGGCCTAAGGTTAGATTTGACTCATTTGGATTCAAAAGGATCAAATTGGTCAGCTGACCAATTTGACCAATTTGGCCAGATTGGGTTGGGTTAGGTGTTGAGTCAAGTTCAATTGGTTGATTGAAAATAATTGCAGGCTTTGGTTTGGTTTAATTTGGATTTAATTTGAATTTGACCAATTTGACACTTTAGGTCAATTTGGGTTTGGGTGGGTAAAGTTGACCAATTGGTCAACTTGGGCTCAATTATGGCTTTGGTCAAGTTCAACAAGTGATTTGGAATGAACTTGAGCTATTAGTTACAATCAAATTTGATCAAATATTGATTTGACTCATTTTAGCTTTTTGGCCAATTTGGGTCAACTTGAGTCAAATGGCCAATTAAGCTTGGTTTAGCTCAAGTGAGGGTTTGGTCATGTTCAATCATTGATTATGAGTTGATTTGAATCAATGGTTCTAATCAATTTGGCATATGGTGAATTTTGGCTAGTTTGGGTTTCATTCGAGCTAAATGTTGACTTGGTCAAAGGCTAGGTTTGACTTGGTTTGACCCAATTTAAGGCAATTAATCACCCTAGGGTGATTGTTCGTTATGTTGTGAGGTTTAGATGGGCTTAGTTTAATCTAATTGGGTTGGATTAGAACTTGGCTCAAAAAGATCCTTTAGGTCACTTTGGGTCAAGTGAGCCAAAATGGGTCAATTGGTTTGATCATGGCTTAATTCAAGTTTAGTTGAACTCACACATGAGCCTAGAATTGAAATATAAATCCAATTGCAATTGGTTTGAAGCCAAATTTTGGTTCATATGATAATTTCAAGTCAAGAGAAGTCAACATGGACTTGACTTGGGTTGACTTGGGTTTGGTTTGGTAATGGTGGTTTATGTTCATATTTGAGTCAATGATTGTACGAATGATTGAATCATGAAGGAATCCATGAGTTTTGAATTGATTTGGGTATCATTTAGCCAAGTTCAAGAATTTGGCTAAAAGGGCTAAAATTGAGAATTTGATTTGATTTGGGTTTAGTTTTGGCCATTTGAATTTATATTTAATTTATATTTATGAATATAAATGAAGATATAAATGTGTTATGAGAAAATTACTTGAGTTTGGAGTGATTTGGAAGCAAATTTGACCAAATCTAGGGATGTAGGTCAAAAAGACTTGACTTGGGAATTAATTTGATTTGATTTATTTTTGGTTTGATTTGAATGGTTTGATTTTAGATTTCATTCATATTTATGAATATAAATAAATGAATGATTGATTTATAAAGAAATTAATTAAATTTGGGTTAGTTTGAAGGAGTTTTGGCTAAGCATATGAAAGTGGTTCATATGGCTTAGAAAGGATTTTGGTTTTGGAGCTTAATCAATGGGTTTCAATTATTTGAAGTTGGATTTGATTTAGAATTTGGATTGGGATTTGATTTGAGATTGAATTTGATAATTGAGAAAATTAATTGGATTGGGGTTGATTTGAATTTGGTTAAGGCTAAGTCCATAAGATAAAATCAAAGGACTTAGGAAGGGATTTGGAGTTTGAATTTAATCATGGGTTTCAATTATTTGATAGTTGTATTTGATTTTGAAATTTGGATTTTAATTTGAGGTTTGGATTGAAAGAAGGAAGCAAGGATTGGGTTTAGGCTATAGGGTAGGCAAGTCCTCCAAAATCTTTAAGGCACAACATATTCCTATGGCTAACTCTTCTAAGTCTCTAGGGTCAAGTTAAGTGTTCACCTAATCACTAGAAGTGTCTTAAGACTAAGGAACTCTTAGTTTCTACGAGAGTCCTAGATCTATAATGAGGAAGTTGAGAGCTCACTCCAAAATTCTGGGCATTCTAGGGACGTATGGCTTTAAGTAGCCCCAAGAAGGTTCCTACCACGTTTCCCTAGTGCAAAACAATGGTGACATACTTACTTAAAACCTTTATACATTTGAATGTGTATTTAGCTAATGAATGAAAACACTCCTTTTTTTATTAAAAATATATGCATTCATATTTTGTTCAAGTGGTTGGATTGATTAGTCATATGATTTAGAGCTCTTTTCTTATATTTTTGTATAAGAATTTAGATAGAGTTTTTAATTAATATAACAAAATAATCCAACCAAATGGAATATCAATTCCAAATATATTTTCTTACATTCTTCATTCAAGTATGCTAAAAATATAAATTGCTTGTATAGGTATGTTTAGAACTTAACCATATGCATGCTATATATGATGGAAAGAAATAAACAAACATGTTTCATGTGATGATAGTTCATTTCAATTAATCTTGAGATGCCTTTCTTATTGAATGAGTTTATTTAAAATGAACCTAAACCTAGGACTAATTAAAAAATATAATAAGTCATTCACTAAAGAGAATTGTTTAATTAATTTACTTTAGATGTGGCTTAAGGTAAGGATAAAAGAGAGTGATCATCTCTTTTATCTTTTCTTTATAATACTTAGTTGTTAAGTGTAAATCAAATGAAACAAAAAAAATATTAAGTAAAAGCTTATAAATTAACTAAATAACTTAAAGTGAAACCACCCTTTAAATTGAATCTTTTTACACTTAGGAAACTATAACTCTAAAGCTTAGTTAGGACATACCACACAAGCCTTAATACACACACATTAGAATTAAGTCACCACTTCTAGCTTTATGTTAGGACAATGCATGGTTTGATGTATGTTTGGTTTTATTATGTACTATTTTAGATTGGATGTTAGGGTGTATATTTCGTAGACTAGATCCTAGGCCGTTATTAGCCTAATTATAGCTTTTGCAAGGGATTGTGCTTAAGGGGCCGCTCAAAAATAAATATAAATGCTCTCGTTACAGGTTACTTAAGCCCTTAAGCATAATCCAAGTTAGGACAGGTGGTCTTGGTTACCCATGTGCAGGGTGCTAAGTCCAAATTATAAATATAATTGCTAGGGTGGAATGTATGTTTAGCTAACCTTTGTCTTGTAGGTGTAGTTAGATTTATTTTTTTATTTTAATGTAATTTTACAATTAGGAATTAGGATTAGTGCTATGGGGAAATTAGGATGAGCATTAGCTAGAAAGACTATGTCTTGTGTGCCATATGATGCCTTGAAGTAAGCCAAATCAAAGAACCAAAGAGGAGGAAAGAAGACATGAAGATTTGAAGAAGATGAAGACCCCCATAGCATGTATTCATTCTTAATTGTAATTATTCTTTTATAATCCGGGTTGTATAAGGGTAGAACTCGGCTACCTTTTTTTTCGGGTTGTACGGTGGTACCCAACCGCACCGACATTTTATTATTTTGTACTAGCTTTATAAATTATTTGATGATTTATTTATATTACGCACTAGAAATAGCATGCCTCTTATAGTTTCTTTCTATATTGATGCTTTGTTGTATGGCCTGGATTCGATTAGCTCTTAGGAAAAAATAAATTTTCTATCCAACTACAACTCATAATTAAATTTCTAAATCACTCATAACCTCACATAAAGCCTAGGACATAATTAAGATAATTAAAATATTTAGCAACCTCTTAGCTGAATGTTGTATGTCTAATATCATACATGCATCTTCTACCACTCTTGTAAAATGAGGGCCCTCATTCTTGCACATATGAGAAATGCTTGACCTATGAGAGCAACTAATGACTGTACTTCACCCTCTTCTTTCTTTATTTGTTCCATAAATTATTTCAAGATGCATTTAGGCATATAAAATCCTAAAGCCTTTGTCAAAATGAAGTGTTAAATGCAAATAAAATTTAAAAAGATTTGCATTAGACTAGGTCATTACTCATACCACTCATGCTCTTGTCTCTTAGGAAGTGGGTTTAAAGACTTAGTCTCTTTCTAAATAATAATAACCTAACTATTTTGCAATTCATATGACTTGGCCACATGGATTTAAAGCGTATGAAGAGTTAGCTGCCACTCTAGGCGATTATAAGTCTATTGGGTGGTTTATCCTCTCTTGTGAAGAAAACCATATACTCATCTTCGCTTAGATTTCGGTTGCACTTTGGTTCTTACTAAAGCTCTCTAGATTTAGGATCCAAGGAAACTGTTTTCTTCGGGCTACAAGCATAAATCCTCACCTCTTAGGCATTTTCACGATCTTGTATTATGGAATTATAAGTCAGCTTTCTAATAAAATGTAAACTTTAATAAAATTAATTTCTTCAATTTCAAATATATAAAGCCCAATGATAGGATAGCTTGGGATACTCTCTAGCTTTCCTAGTATCTTGAGCATCTCCTTTGGCTTTGATAATAAATCTCTCCTTTTGATTCATCCACTTGTTTCCAAAATATAGCCAATTTATTGATAGTTCTATCTTTGAAATCTTTAGAGACAATAATTGCTTACTATAATCGAGAATATTCCTAAGAAACTCACCTTCCTTAGGATGTAATTAACTATGGGCTCTTACCCCCATAGGGAACTTTAGGACCCGATTTAAATAAACCCTACATTAATCATCTATGTAAAGTAGGAAAAAAATCTCTAGTACATTCGAAGACCCATCATGTCTTAGAAGTCCTTATTAGGTGGTTAGGTCCATCATAGGGTAGTGATTTCTATTTTTCGAGATAGTGCACTATTCCTTGATGTTATACCCAATCATCTCAATAAGTACATCATCAGATCTATGTGGTGTCCCCCTTCCCATATACACACCCATACACACATTCAAAAATAAATACCATAAGCCGTCTATTCCAATCACGCAGAATGGACGACCCATTATCCTCCTTCCCGCAAGTGATGAATGAAGGAGTCCATCCACCATGGATCACTCAGTCCGAGCTTACTCGAGCTCAAATTCACTCCAAAATCAACCCACACCTTCGTGCGAGGGATCCACAAGGATCCAAAGGCTATGATGGGCTCACATGCAAATTTTTTTCAAAAAGTATCAACCAAAATTTCTATTTCTATGATTTTGAGGAATTACCTTGTCAGAGCTCAATACTGATGGTGGGATCGATGAAGGTAGCTTCATCTAGTGAGGTCCTGTAGCAAAGCAATGCAATTCACCCCTTGGTTCGCTGCATGGATCAACTTCCATCACTGGAGCTCTGGTGATCAAGATAAGTGGCAGTTAGGATCGAGATTGAGTGCCCTATTTCGATTTCACATGGAGGAGAAATGAAAGAGGGGAGCTTGGGATGGCTCTGGGGATTATAAAGAAGTTTGAATTTGTACTGGGAAGCTCTCACAATTCGAATTGATACATTTCTCGTGTGAATTGAGGGGGATTATAAAGAAGTTTGAATTCGTACTGGGAAGCTCTCACAATTCGAATTGATACATTTCTCGTGTGAATTGAGGGGGTATACCCCTCGGTTTGCTGAGGTGGATGAACGGGATGGCTTCCCATATTTCGGTCGGCCAACCACCGCCAGAGCACCGGAGTGGCACCATCAAGTCCACGTGGCTCTTCTGGATTGGGAGAAGCCATGGCAGGAGGTTCCAAGGTTGATTTGGCGATTGTCTTTCATTGGTCCCTTGGGTGGTTTGCATGGGAGGTGAGTTAACTCACCTCCCTTTGTTCCATGGCCGACCTAGCATGGGTTAGGGGGCTTAGGTGGCTTAGGTGATGCCTCATTTGGATGAGTGAGGGCTGCCAAGGTGAAATGAAGAGTAGACTTTGCCATATAAGAAAAGAATCTAATGTGGGAGAGGATCCCTGGGAGATTTGCATTGGACTTGGCTCTAAATGGGTTTGTGCTGATTTTAGGTTAACCCAAGATGGGTTTGGGTCACATTTAGTTAGCCTCTAATGGGTCATGGGTTGGTTTTATGGGTTTTGGCTTCATTTGGTCAAATGGGTTAATATTGGGTCATGTTGGGTTGGGTTGACCAATTGGTCAAATTAGATTAAACCAAGGCTTGGTTTAGGTTCAAATGATGATTTGAAGAGTTTTGGTTCAAGTGATTTTAATTAATTTGGCCTAGGTTTGATTTTGGCTCATTTGGATTCATATAGGTCAAATGAGCTAAGTTTACCAATTTGACCAAATTTACCAAATTGGGTTGGGTTAGGTGTTGGTTCATATTCAATTGGTTAATTGAAAATGATTGTAGGATTTGGTTTGAATTATTTTGGATTTAATTTGGATTTTGGTCAATTTAACCCTTTAGCTCAATTTGGGCTAGGTTGGGTTAAGTTGACTAATTGGTTAAATTGGGCTCAATTATGGCTTTGGCCAAGTTCAATGACCAATTTAGAATGAACTTGAGCAATTGGTTGAAATCAATTTGGGTTAGCTTATGATTTGATCCATTTTGGCTTTTTAGGCTAATTTGGGTCAACTTGGGTCAAATGGCCAATTAAAATTAGTTTGGCTCAATTGAGGGACAAGTCATATTCAATCATTGATCATGAGTTGGTGTGAATCAATGGTTTCAATCAATTTGGTGTATGGTGAGTTTTGGCTAGTTTAGGTTTCATTTGGGCTAAAGGTTGACTTGGTCAAAGGACCAAGTTGACTTGGCTTGACCCAATTCAAGGTGATTGATCATCCTAGGGTGATTGTTGACCATGATATGAGGCTTGGATGGGCTTGGTCCAATCCAATTTAGGTTGGATTAGAACTTAGCTCAAAAAGGACCTTTAGGCCACTATGGGTCGTGGACCTAAATGGGTCAATTGGCTTGGTTTTGGCTTGATTCAAGTTTAGTTGAACTTATATATGAGCATAGGATTGAAATATAAATCTAACTACAATCAATTTGGAGTCCATGGATTTTGGCTTTGAAGTTTTCAAAGTAAAAGGGCTAACTTAGGCTTGACTTGAGTTTGGTTTGATAATTGCAGGTTTCATTTATATTTGGATAGATGATTGAAGGAATGATTTATTCAAGGGAAATTCCATTAGTTTTGTCTTGGTTTAGGTGGATTTTGATTAAGTTCAAGAAATTGGCTTAAAGGGTATAAATTAGATTTTGGTTTGATTTTGGATTTGTCTTTGGTTATTTGAATTTATATTTCATTTATATTTATAAATAGAAATGAAGATATAAATGATTCATGAGAAAATCATTTGAGTTTAGAGTGATTTGGAAGCAAATTTTATAAAGCTTAAGGATGTAGGTCAAAAGGGTTAAGAAGGAAATCAATTTAGTTTGATTTATTTTTGGTCACTGAAATGTGAGTTTCATTTATATTTGTGAATATAAATGAAAGAACAATTGATTTATAAAGAACCAATTGATTTTGGATTGATTTGGATTAAGATTTGGTTAAACTTATGGCAATAGGTCTATATGGCTTAAGAAGGGTCTTAGCTTGATTTGATTTGGTTTTAATCATTTAAGTATGGATTTTATTTATATTTATGAATATAAATAAAGGAATAATTGATTTATAAAGAAATCAATCAAGTTTGGGATAACTTAGGTGGAGATTTGGCTAAGCTTATAAGAATGAGTCATATGGCTTAGGAAGGAATTTTGGAACTTGATTTTGGGATTGAATTATTTGAAGTTGGATTTAAATTAGAATTTGACAGTTTGATTGAAAGATCCAATTGATATTTGAGAAAATCAAATGAATTAGAACTGAATTGGATTTGGTTAAGGCTGAGTCCATAAGATGAAATCAAAGAGCTTAGAAAGGGTTTTGAATTCAATCATAAGGTTCATGGAAAAATTTTGAGCTTGGATTTGATCACTGGATTGATTATGAGTCTTGAAAATTTGGTTTGGATTTGGCATGAATTTGAGGTTTAGTTTGAGAAGGAAAGCATGGATTGGGTTTAGGCTATAGGGTAAGAAAGTTTTCTAAGTCCCTAAGGCATGACCTATCCCTAGGATTATCCCTTCTAAGTCTCCAGGCTTATAATGATTCTTTATGTATTTCTTTTCATGGAATTTAAAATAAATATTATTTGTGTTTATCTCAGTACTCTCCTTATAAAGAGATTAAGTGAACTATGTATTATTAGTGGAAGAGCTAAGTCCAATAATAAATCCATACATATAAGGGTTGAGTCCTAGACTTATGAACATAAATTCTCTCTCTCTCTCTCTCTCTCTCTCTCTCTCTCTCTCTCTCTTTTTGCTTTCCATAATAAGTGCACATGGAAAGTGTCCTCATGTGTCTAAGAAACGAATAACTCTACCTTATTTTTAATATCCACTTCATGACTAATGATAAATTTATTAACTAGTTGTGAATCATTATCAACAAAGTTGGTCTTTAAAATCAAGTCCTTAAACATGTTGATGTTTAGTAAATCAGAGACTCCCTTCTCATATGACTATTAATTATCCATGCAATTTCTTGTTATGATATCTTAATCGTAAGCATTTCCTTCTCTCATATAAGTAAGGTTGACTCTTCTTAATCTATCCTCCTTTGTTGACATATTACTATTATAAATCTTTGTATGATCAACTTATTTTTTTTTTAAAGTGGTCCTTTAATATTGATCTATCTTGTATTAATTATACAAATTATTCATCTTTATCAACTGATCTAAAAATTTATTTAGGTCATGAATGTCATCATAGGTAGATGCTTATACTTAAATTCTCATAAAAAAGAACCATTAAAATTGTTAGCATGTCTACTCACATTCATTAGAATTAGTGGCCTTTTAAAGAAAGTATTTCCTATGTTTCGATATGAATTATCATCATCTAAATCACAGTGAATATATTATAAGGGTGAAGGAGCTGAAATATGTGCCTTAGTGCTAAGATTTCATATTTTAGTTGTTAAAATTACATTTGACCCTTAATCTCTTATACTTAAATCACAAGTTTGGTCATATTT
Source organism: Cymbidium sinense (assembly GCA_021442155.1). NCBI lineage: Eukaryota > Viridiplantae > Streptophyta > Magnoliopsida > Asparagales > Orchidaceae > Cymbidium > Cymbidium sinense. The sequence continues at coordinate 188,698,946 of CM038216.1, forward strand.
AAAAAAATATTTAATTGATGTACGATTAAATATTACATGAGTTTATTACACATACCTCTTATCTACATAGTTATATTACATATATTCTCTTGTGTTATTTTTAATTATATTCATCTCTTAGCATTTTGCATTTACTAAGCTCTCAATCATTTGATTAAAGAAGTTAGTATTTAGTATAAATCTAACAATATGGAATTAATATCTAATAGCATATAAGATAAACATAATTTCAAAAAATAAACTTGAATCAATACATAATTAATATCTAATAATGTCAGAGCTATATATAATACTAAAAAAATATAAAAAAGAGTTATTTTTATAATGTAGATGTTAATATATATATATAATATAATATAATATAATATAATATAATATAATAATAGGGGATTTACATACATGCCATACAATTCTTATGTATTTATATATCTAACACATTAACTTCAATTTTTACATATATAACACCTTAATCTTAATATCACACCAAAGATATCAACATCATTTACTTTTTAAAAGTAAAATATATTTTTTATGTATAGAAAAGTGTTAGATAAGTAAATATCTAAGATGTATAGTAAATATATAACATATATATATATATATATATATATATATATATATATATATATATATATATCCCTTTATATAATATAATTTAGAGAAATTTACATAAATAATATACAATTCTTATGCATTTATATATCTAATACTTAAAATTTGATATTTATAAATATAGCACTTTCTTATACTTCAGAAGGTGAATTGAAAAGTGTTATTTCTGTTATAATAATAAATATTTAAGTATTATATATATATAAATATTTATATTTAGGTATTAGATATGTAAAATATATATAAATTGTGTTAAATGCCCCTATAATTTATAATTTATGTATGTAAATAAACAAATTCTCTTTGTTAGTTTTGGTCAAATTCCGGAAACAATGAATAGTCACCAAGAGACAAAATTAGGACTTAGGAGGCGGGGGTTTAAATCAACCTCAGTGAGCTGTGCTTCACCCACGCACGGCTGATGACTTGGCCCGCCGGACTCCAACGTTTTTTCAAATAATTTCCCTCTGATCGTTCTTCCTTCTCCGGTCACCAAGAAAAACTCTTCCTTTGTCCGTTTCCTGTCCTCCTACAAATAAATTCTGTCAGTTCATGAAACCTGAGGTAACAGAGAGCTGGGCTTAGAAAACTCTGCAATGGCGGAAATCTTGGTTCCGGGGCAGCTTCTCTTCCACGAACAGGACCTTATTGTGCCGCCGACGTCTTCTACCCCTGCAGTTGTTTCCGATGCGGCCTTTCCCGCTTTTCTCCGAGGTCCGATGTACTCGGCCTACGCCGAGCTCAGGGAGTGGAAGCTCCGGCTGAAGAAGGCTGGGATGACGACCCCTTCTTGTCCGACCCCGGTACGAGTGGGGAGATTTGATGCATCGGCGCCATTGGAAGCCCGTTCAGTACCGGAACCATTCACGGATTTCAGGAAGGAGAATCGAAAGCCGCAGACTCCCATGACTCAAAGGTTCAATCCACCGAAGGCGTTTCCGCCGCCTCCGGTGGCGCAAATGTTTGATTCAGCGAAAACACCGCCGGCGGCGTTGAAGCCGGAGTTGAGGCGGGTGGGGAGCATGTCGGCGAGCAAAAAGGAGGAGAAGAGAGGCCCGGTTCTTGGAGGTAGCGACCGTGCCGACGAGTTTCTTTTGATGAGGAGTTTCTCTAGTTACCAAGATTTGGCGTCTCGAAACGAGGAGGACGGGATGAGAGGGAGAGCTGGAAGTGCAGGGATCTTCCGGAAGACTTTTACAGGTTTCCGGCGGTCGACGGCAAAACCCAACAGTTGGATCGGTTGAGGCTTCTTGTCTTCGTCGCGGGTTCTATGCTGGCCATGGTTTGTGGATTAAGTATTTTCTTTGCATTCAAGATTTCAGTCTCTATAATTCATAAAGGATTCACTTATAAGACTAGCATTTATTATTATATACATATCCACATAATTTTTATATATTTATATTTAAATCATAATACTCAAATATATAATATCACATCAAAATTACTATTATTATTTGCTTTAAAAGTGAATATATCTTTTTGTACACGAGTAAAATATTAAGAATATAAATATCAAACTCTAGATATAAGATATATAAATATATAGAAATTATGTGTTATGTATGTAAATCTTTCTTTTTTTTTTGTTTAATTCATTCCACAATTAATTAGAGATATCACAATTTCAATAGAATGATCACATGCCTTCCTCTTGTTCATTTAGCATGCAATTTTGCGAATGAAGACGCAAACTCATTGGACTCAGATAAACATAAGAACTAATAATGGGTTAAATAAATAGGTCATAGTGATTTGTGCAATAAAATATTTTTAATAAAAGAGATGAATTTTTATCAAAATGTTTCTCTGTGAAGGGAGAAGTTCCAAAATAAATTTAGCAGAAATTTTGCAGAGATTTGAATGAGGAAACTACAAACATTCCTTGTATTTTTCTATGTTTTTCAGATGAAACTCTGGTAATTTTCGATCATTTGTGTTGTGAAAAATGGTATTCCTCATTCCTACTCCCCTTCCATACTCAACTATGATACACCGACACACGAAATTATGCTGAATAATACACGCATACCAACACATCCGACGCTCAACACGCGTCGAAGCATCTTTGGCATGTCCAATTAAAATAATAATTTTAAAAAATTTGACACGCATGTCAAACATGCATGTCATTAAATTAAAATTAAAATTATTTTAAATATAAGTTATAAACTTATAACCTATTTCTTAATTTATAATATGTGCCCAGTGGATATAGCATCGCCCAATACTCCCGTTGAAGTCTCCAACTCATCTCGAGAGGTGTGGCTAGAATTTCTTCATGTGATCATGGAATAGCTTCGATCATTGCATGCGACATCTTTTCACCGTCATTTATGCTAAAGGTTAATGCCTTTATATCTCCTAATATTCTTTCTCTTAATATTTTCATATCATATAGATTTTTTTATCTCTTCAAAGTTCAGATTAAATTAAAATCTATTATCATTTTTTGCTCTTAATATTCTATTTATTTTATTTATATTACATATATTATTTATAATTATTAATATATTAAATTTATAATGTCGTGTTCCTTGCATGTTGGTGTCTTATATTTTCAATGATAGGAGCTTTATTTCTATAAATATTTGCTTATTTTCGTTTTTAGATTAAGATATGGCCTTAAGTATTTATAGAAAATTTTTTTTGAAGTTTTTTTTTCTTTTAAGTTCGAAATATGAAAGACTATCAGGATGCTTAATAAGGATTTAATTTTGTGAAGTGGAACATTTTAATTGAGGTAATGGAAACATTATTTTAGCTCAATTAAACAAAATTGAATAAATAGTTTACCTTATCTTAGTTTTTTTTTTTTTTTTGGAGAATTCAACTTAATTTGAAGAAGGAACACAAATTATTTAGCAATCTCTTAAAAATAATTTGAAGCGAGAGATCAAGATGATAATTAAGAGGGATTGAGGAAAATTGTGTAAGATTAGAATCTAAGAGTGCGTTTGAGAGAGAGGTGTGGTGTTGTGCGAAAACGCACTGCTGTGTTTTGCTTATGTTTTGAGAATTTGCAGTTAAAAAGTTGTGTTTTTCTAACCTGACCTAATCACCTACGATGGCGGTCAAAAAGCTTTGATTTAAAATTTGTAAAATAAAAAATTAGATTTTTACCGCAACTTCATATAACATCTTCTTTATACAGCTATAGTTGTTTCAAACAGATCCTAAATCTATCACTTATAACGACTTCAGTCCTTTCATTAATTGCTTTCTATATCAGATTTGATGTTATCTCTTCAGTATTTCACTTAACTTTATTGTTACTTTTTTTTCAGGCAAAGATAAAACGAAGAAGTTGCTATATATATATATATATATTAAGGGTTTAAATGATTAGCTGGTGAAAGAATGCTTGTGGTGGCATAATATTGTGGTTTGTAAGTGATGCTTTTATGGATGTAAATTACAATAAAAAATTTGTTTACTATATAATGCCGTGATGCGTATTTGGAAGCTTATGTTTTCATAATAATAAGTTTGTGATTGTGCTGATTTGTAAATTGTTGTGTAGCTTGAATTGAATCTGCAAAGGATAAAGGTATGTTTTGTTGTTAAATGCTCCTTCTCATATAAGTTATTTGTCAAAATAATTCCTTCTAAAAAGATGAGATAAGTTGAATTAATAGTGATCAAAACACCATTAACATATTGTCAAATTTGTAGTCATCTGTTACTCGACTTCTTCAAAATAATATGTCAATAATAGATAGGAAAATACACATAAGGGTGTGAATCAAGTCAACTCAAGCTCGACAAATAGCTCGAAAGCCGAGCTTGATGAGCTAACGAGTTAAACATGAGGTAGCCCAGATTTAACTCGTTAGCTCTTGAGTTGACTCATTTAAAAAATATTAATATAAAAATATACTTTAAAATAAATTAGAATTTAATATTTTAACTATAAAATTGTTAAAAATATTTAAAAATTATATTATATTTCCTTGTATCAACTAACTTATTATTATTCTTCTTCTAATTTTCATTCCTTTTATCATTTAATTATAACACTTGCTAAATGTTTTATCTCATTCATACTAAATGAGTCAGCTAGTGAACCAACTATAGCTCGTAGAATAAAGCTTAAACTTGATTAATAACTAAACTAAGCTCAAGTCAGGGCGACTTCAGCTCAACTCGACTCGCTTACACTCCTAGATACACATTTTCTATTTCAAATGTCTAAATTTTCTATTCCAAGATTTTTTTTGAAATGTTGAGTGATAAATCATAAATTATATGATGTAAATCTATATCATTTAAAATAATCTTCTGTGGTAGATTTCTTCACTCATAGGCTAATATCTTGTCATATACTTAACCTTTTTGTCTTTGTTCATAAATTTGTCTTCAAACATACATATAGTTTTAAAATTGATCCTTCGGTCTCTCTTTCTTGCAGATGTAATATAAAAATAGAATAGAAGTTAGCTTGGTATTAACAGTTAATGACTTTACTTTAATAAGAGAGAAAGCTAGAGATACTGCTGATTTTCTGATTTCTACAAATTTTTTATTTTATTTGTGTTTGACCTTAGAGCTTATTCTTTAGATAAAAAATATATTTTGTAAAAATTACTCTTAATTCAAAAAGAATATATATATTCACAAGGAAATGTTATTTTATCTAAATCTAAAATAAAATTAAAAATTATTTTACCTCCATTCTATCCACATGTCCTATGCAATAATGGATGTAAAATTGTTCAAGAGTTTGACTAAAGAATTTAAATCAATTTTTTTAAAAGTCAAAGGAGAGCTATAATAGATGGCATACTCATCCATTTAAAATTTCAATAAAATTTAAAATTTTATAGTAATTCTTGCACATATAATGTGATAAATATTTTAATCTTATTTGCAATAGCGACTATTAAGTGATTGAGATACAATATATATATATATGATTTTTTTTTAAAAAAAAAACTATTCATGTAACATTTAAGTGTAAATTTATTTATTTCACAATAACATAGATTTATGAGTTCATTTAAATGTACATTGCTTTCCTTTAATGTATAATATTATCATTTTATGTGTATTGACTTTATTTCTAAATTTATATTTGTTGTGTTATATCTCTTTATAATATGTTATGTTATTATTATATTTGTAATAATCTAAATCCTAAACTCTACTATATTAACCTTTCAAAAAAAATATTATATCAAACTTGGCCATATATATATATATATATATATATATATATCATATTAATAGTAATATACTCTTGAATTAAAATTAAAAAAAATTATAGTAATATACTCTTGAATTATCATATTAATAGTGTTGTTATATATTTAAGTCACATATAATTTATTTATAATCTTTTTTTAGCCGTAAAATTAGCATCAAATCATTTTTAATATAATCTTTATTTAACAAATTCGTTAAATTTGGTTACCATAAACTCGACCTGATTTTTTTTTTTTTTTTTGTGAGCTACCGTACAATAAATAAATAAATTTAATTTATTTTAATGAAATAATAAAACTTAGAACTCTTAGAATTGGAATATAGTAAACTCAAAACTCCTCCAATAAATTAACCCTTAAATATCATGAATGATATATTTTTAAAAAAAAACATATTAAGATTTAATCGCCATGAAACTGAAACGAAATTTATCAAAATAATAAAATTTAAACTTTTAAATTTTAATTGACAAGATTTGAACTAAAATTCAGCGAGCGATAAAACAGGGAGAAGAGATTATAAAACAATTAATTATACAGTGATAAAGGTAGTATAGTATACTTGATCACTGTCCGATCGATACCGCCATGGGAACAACGAAGAAAGCAAAGCCCTCATCCCAACCAGCCCGTGGCTTTCGCCGTCGATCGTCGGAAACCTGTAAACGTCTTCCCAAATATCCCCTTCTTCCCCTCCCTTCCTCCCTTCTCTTCATCCACATTTCTCGATCCCGGTTCTTGGTAACTGGAGCAGTTTCTCATCGCAAGAAAATCATCAACACGGCCACTGCCTCCTCGTGGAACTCCGCTTGCCTTCTTCTCCCTCTTCCCCGCCGTGACGCTCCCCGGCCTCCTCATCTCCGTCGGCTGCGGAGCCATCTTCGGCGGCTCGAAGCTTTGGGTGACTAAAGGAGCCGGCTTTCGGTTTTCCTTCCTGAAATCTATGGTTTGTTCTGCGGCCGGGCGGCAGGCGGCAGGTTTTTTCACTTGTACTGGGATTGGAGTTGAAGGGTTCAGCCCGGCCTTCTTCATGCGGAGCTTCCATTCTCTGAGCTCGGAGTAGGTCGAGTACATTGGGCCTCGGAGAAAGGGGGGCGATTCTGCCATCGGAGAAGAGTTTCCACTGTTCAGCTCTCTGTCTCCTCCGCTATTCAAATTTATTTCTTGGAAGGGAAGAGGACGAAGAAAAAGTTGAAGTCGAAGGCCGGCGAGTGACAGCGATGGGTGAGATAGTATATTTGAATAAATAGGGAATTACAACTGTTCTCGTCGTCAAGCCATGGGCGAGGGAGAAGCCTTCGACGGCATTTGTCAAGAACATCAGAGGGGTGAGGCTTAGCCTGCCGGCATGGTTGAATTAACCTTGGATTAATTTAGCCTTGTAAAGCTCATGCTTAGATCAAGGATGATGTGATGTAAACTTGTTAATATAAAAATAAAGAGATTAATCATATGAAAATATAACTAAATTTATAAAAATTGGATAGCAATTTGGGTGTGGCATATCTAAGTGTAGCTTGAGTTAATTGTTTAAAAATTATATTTGTTATGATAGAGAAGTTATATGTCCCATGGATGCCCCCTCTAGGTGAGCAAGGGGCTGGCAAATTAGCTCCTTAGTCTCTCTTTCTAGCAAGCAACTAACCTATGAACTCAAATTTAAAGTTGTTGGAGTTTCTGAGAATTCTATGGATCTTTGACTCATGAGTTGAGCTTATTAGTGTTCCTATGAATGTAATGGATCAATGATTCATGAGCTACTTGCAACATTAGATTGCCTTCGAAAAAACAAATATTTCTAGACACAAAAAGGGTAATCTTTCATTACCATTTTATAACCAACTCAAGAATGATTTTGATAGTTTTATGACATTATTGTAAGTTCTATAAGACTGATTTACAAGCCATTTGTTACATTAGATTACTCCCAGAGATAATTAATTAAATATTAAGATTTGTCTCTATCATTATTATTATTATTATTATTTATTGTTAATTTGACATTCTAATTGTTGGAATCTTAAATTGCTAACTTAGTTGTTTTGATGGTGTTGAGACCTTTCAATTATACTCTTCACTTATTGATTGAAGATATTATGAAGGGTATTTACTATTAGGTCATTGTCATCCCTTGATCAACCATTAGGTTGGCCCACACTAGAGAATGTCCATCAGGTATGCCAAAGTTTGAGATTACTCAGTCACTTTCTATATTAAAAAAGAATGTTATTTTATCCTCCATTATCCATATGGATATAATAAAATCTAATAAAAAGTTGTCTGATCTTTTGACTCAATACCCTTTCTCTTGGTCCATCCCACATTATTGAGATGATTAAATCACATGACAGAGGGTGCATCATTACATATATGGCCACATTGGTTATTATTAACAAAGAACCTTGAGATGACATGATTCTTTAGATCATAGAAACATATACCAAATATAATATCTAGAAAAGATTATAGAAAATTCGAATAAAATGGTTAAAGCTTCCTCCAAGTCTTTTAAGACCTATTTGGGAACAATTTTATTTATTATTTATAATTTTATGTTTTCATTTTATTTTGTTTAGGTTTTGTTTCAAAATAAAACATATTCATTGATGATAGTTATTTTTAAAACCTTAAAATATGTAAATATTATTTTGAGTATTTTTAAAAAATAAAATATACTTAAAAATATACTAGATAAATATTTTTTAAGAATAACATAACAATAAAAATAAAAAATTAAAATAAAATTGATTCTAAATAAGCCCATACTATATTCAATTGGAGTGTGTCATTACTAGGAACCATGTTGTTAAGTCTTTTATTATGATATAAAGATTCACAATTAAATTGTGTAGGCATAACAAAAATATCTTAAAAGAATATATTTGTGATTTAATATTGTCAAAATACAGATTTGATTGTCCACCCTAAGTCATTATCTGTGATGAGGAATATTTATGTTAATGCTTTGAGGATCTATTGAACTAAAATAAAAAAGGTGCATGCATTCACACACACACACACACACACACACACACACACACACACACACACACACACACACATATATATATATATATATATATATATATATATATATATATATATATATATATATATATATATATATATATATATATATATATATATATATATATATATAATGTATGTGTGTGTATTTGTCTATCTTTCTTTAGTTCTAAGATAGTCTTTTTTTTTTCAATTCCTCGAGGTTTTATAAATCCTTTGCTCATGGTAATATCTTTTAAAGCCACATAATTAAGGCAAGTGACTCTCCACAAAAAGAAGATATTCATTAAATTATGATTGAAGTAAGTTAACGAGAAGGTTGACTAATTCTCATAACAAATTATATAGAAGAGGTAACTTATTATGACATATATATACCACAAGTTGAGAAGATTAAAAAAAATTGTGATAAGTCACACAAAGAAGGCTTCTCAAGATAAGGTGATGATAAAACTCAAAGAGATAAAAAGTACTTAAAACATGTTATTAAAGACATATATTTGGCTCAACCTCAAACATAGAACCAAAAGGCCACAAGATTCAGTCAAAGTTAGGAGACCATATTATACTAAAAGAGAAGTCAACAACATAGATCAAGAGCCCATTAGAATAAGTCACCAATAGGAGAGGCTTCTTCAATGGCCTAGTCATCAAATATATATTTAGCAAGGTAGGATTTTTGGGAAATCAACTAGATGATGCCAAGAGGTCAATGTTATAGTTGAATGAGTCTAAAAGGCTTAGAGGATTGCACCAATTTTAGTTCATGATAACTCAAGAGAAAATGGATGCATTAATATATCAAATAAGGGAGCTTTGGAAAGTATCTAGCAATTAGTTTCTAAGAAAAATATGCATGAGATAAGAACTTGATTAAAGGGTGGTCTACCAAGGATCTTAATGGCTTTAAGGAGAATCAAGAGACCTCAAAAAATAGAAAGAGAGATCAATATATGAGTACAACATAATTGAAACAATTCAGTGAGTATCTTAGATTAGAAATGATGAACAATAAGGTCTGTCATGACAAAGTCTGCCTATGACTTTCAGGATGATGATATTTAGTATATAGATTTCAAGACTTATAGGCTTGATATGATATAACCTAAGCTTTGAGTTCAAGTATTACTAATGTTGCGTGCTAGAAAACCAGTTTCGGTAGAGTGAAAGTTTTCGCCTTACGAAATCCACACACACGGTATAAAAGTGTGAACAATAAAACTCAATTTTACGTGAAAATCTCGAAAAGAGGGAAAAACCACGGGGCCTAGCCCAAAAGCTTCCACTATGTATCTGTTTCAGAGTACAAGATCTTCCCGATACCGGGATTACGAATCGATATGAGGGACAACTAATACAATGACAATGTTGACACGATGTTACACGAAGATGTCGACGGGTTGACGACAAAGTTGACGACAAGCGACACAAAGGACATAAGTTGACGGCATTGAAGTTGACGCAAAGTTGACGAAGAAGTTGACGGTTGTTGACGGCGAAGCATATGGCGACGGCGGCTGGCTGGTGACGACCATCGGAAACGACAGTGCTTGGAGGATCTTTAGAGCTCTCTCTCTGCTTTGCTCTTCTCCTTCACTTGGCCTCCTTCATGAGGAATGAGGAATATTTATAGGTGGAGAAGTGGCATCTCTAAAATACATGCAATCCCAGAACTCCTCTCCATCGAATGGCTCATGATGATTCCCTTGATCATATGAGGTATTTTGTGTATTTGAATGCTCAAATGATGTCAGAATTATGAGATCTTGGGCTTGTTTGTCGTCCAAGATTTGATATTATAAACACTCCATGTTTGAAAGCTATTTAGGGATTTAATTGATATCCCAAAGTTTCCAAGAATATTTTAAGTGCTTGATCTCGACCAGTTTCAACTTGACGGCCACTTTTAGCATCAAGATTAGGCCGACTAGTAGAGTTTTCATATCGGTTTCTATTTTGGATGATATTATCTCAATCATCAAAAATATATGTGTGCTTCAATAGAATTCTTCAACGAATCTGGGTCCTTTAACCACACATTTTGAGAAAGATCTTCATGTGAGCACAAGATTATGACTAAGGAAGGTAGGAAATACGTGCAGTAGGTGCGAATTTTCGAGGTTACTGACCCATTCTGCGGCGTCGCGGGCGGTGGCGGGTTGGTCGCTGTCACGGTGGTCCTGAACCGCTGTCGTACGGGTGAACGGACCGGATGTGTCGCTCGCATCGCTTTAAGCGGTCGCTGTCGAGATCTGGTCGCGAAAGCGTCGATCATATCGCCGTCAGGCGGGCTGGCGGGGCTTACCGGAGCATACCCGTGACTGTTGCCGTGTGGCGGTTATGCTAATATGCGGCGGGCGGCATGGTCGAAGCCCGGACCGGATCGGCTGACCGCTGGTAGCGGCCCGCTGGATCGGCGTTTCGCTGGACCGTTGCGGCCCGGATTCAGCGGCGTTCGGCCGACCGTGGCCAGCCGCGGACCCGTGGGTTGACCAGAAGCATGGTTTGTTGCGAGTTTACGGCATGAATTCGTGCCAATGACCAGTCGTTCACCCATGCCATCGGCTACCATTGATGCTCAGGCGCTGGCTGGAAGCCGCCGTATGTGGCAGTCACCTGCCCGAATGATGGTTTTGATGATTTTTACCCTTTGCCCCTAGAAGAGTCTATAAAAGCCTCAAAGGAGAAGGCATCTTCTCTTCTTGAGAGGAGATCATTGAGGCGATCAAGGCTGTAGTTCATAAGCTTCCCAAGCTCAAAGAACTAACCTCATCTGACGGATTGAGAGCGATCAAGACTCAGGGCAGGCTCCGCTTGAAAGAGGTGTTAACCCGACTCGCCTGACCGACCGGGTTGGCATCAAGACCCATAGTTCATACGCGCTCCGCCTTTGAAAGAGGTGTTAACCTCGCCGGACCCGGATCGGAGGCGATCAAAACCCGTAGATCATACGGCAAGGCTCCAGTTTTCCCTTGAAAGAGGTTTTAACTGACCTCGTCGGACCGACCGGGTTCGGAGGCGATCAAAACCCGTAGTTCATACGGCAAGGCTCCGCTTTTCTGAAAGAGGTGTTAACCGACCATCGACCCACCGGACGGAGCGATCAAGAGTAGTTCATACGACAAGACCCTCGAGGTGTGGACCGACCGGGTTTGGAGGCGGTCAAGGAGATAAACCGAGACCGGGTCAACGGCTGGGATGAGGCCGCCGACGTGGTCGGGCGAAACAAATATGGTGGTGACCATACCGGACGATGGTTTGCAATGATACCGGCGGGGGCGGCTACGGGGCGCGGGTGAACGGCAACGGTAGAGTGGCGCCGGTCAAGTGATTTAACCGGTATCGAATATGCAGCGGTAGCGCCGGTAGTCGGCGGGGAACCGCGACGCGGATGACCGGCAAATTGCCGGCGATGGTCGGCTGGTTGGCGGCCGGCGGGGCTGGCCGGCAGTTTGCCTGGCGACGGTAGTTTACGGTGGCGACGGTTTAGTGGCGATGACGACGAGCCGCGACCGCGAGACGCCGCGATGGTCAGGTGGTCGGCCGATGGGGGTGGCGGCGGTAACGGCGAAGAGCGCATCCGGTGGTTGTTTGTTAGAGTGTTTTCCAATGATGTTAACTGGCGATGTTATGTGAGAAGAGGTTGAATTGAACTGCCGAGATTTTGACCCATCCGGTTGTTTGTCGGTGTTACCATGACGCAACCCGTATGTGGAAGAGGTCGAATCAATCCGCCGAGGATTTTTGACCTATCCGGTGTTGTCGTGGTGTTACCCACGACGCAACGTATGGAAGAGGTGGAATCAACTGGCCAGAATTTTGACCCATCCGAGGTGTTGTTGTCGTTACCCGGCGACGTTAACCTATGGAAGAGGTCAAGTCCACCAAGGACCTTTTGACCTATCCGAGGTTGTTTCGAGTTACCCGGCGACGTTAACCTATGGAAGAGGTCAATCCGCCGAGATTTTGACCCATCCAGGTTGTTTGTCGGGTGTTACCCGGCGACGCTAACTCAGATGGAAGAGGTCCCATCAAGTCCCCTTGGGATTGATCATGCCCATTGAGATACAACGGGGTTGTATATTTCTCAAGTGGGAGGATTAAATGAAGAAGAAACAAGCTTGTAAGAGAAAGCCATAAACTCATTACTTTGATAATGTTGATGATATAATGTTGTCACAAGATAACTTAACAAAAGGGACGATACATTTTAGAGAAAGTTAACAAAAGACAAGAGGTGGACAGGAAAAGATAAACGGGATAAATTAAGGACTATAATATTTATACACCAAGGATTACATATAACACTTTTAGAGACCCTCCATGTTCCAAGTTCTAGGGATGATTTTTCCGGTTGCCCCGCTTGGAGCTATGTTTGCTTGAGTTGGTTGGTTTTGCACAAATTGACGCAGATATCCATGTTGAATAAGCCTCTCATCTCTTCTCTTAAGTTGTTTACACGCCTTGTAGTATGTCCACGACTTCGATGGAAGTGACAATATTGCTCCTGATTTTCTGAAGTTGATTTCAGTGGATGTGGCCACTTAATGGTCTCTTCATCTCGAATGACCATCAAGATGTTAACACGAGATGTGTTCAGTGGCGTGTATTCCAATCGTTGATGTGAGGGCCGTGGGGGGAAATCACGACTGCCTTGTTGCTTCTTCTGGTGGGATTGTTGATCTGTGTTTCCTAGAGCACTCTTACGTTTTTCGTGATTGCTCAAATTATTATGAAGCGCAATAGCCTCATCGCCAGAGAGATTTGTGCTTCCACGATGAACTAAGTCGGCATATGAGGACCGTGTCTGATTAGTGATGAGTAAAAGGCTGACGGAGTCCTCCAAGGAAAATTCCTCTTAATAGTTCGTCTACCTGTGTATTTGGCAGCTTCTAAGGAGAACCTCTCAAAGTATTCCTTAAGTGATTAGCCTCATTTTGATGAATGTGAGAGATGGGAGGAATCTTTAATGATCCTCCGGTTTGCAATGAACTGTTTCTACAAAAATCTTGAAGCCAAAGGTTTGGATGGATTCCCTTGGAAGGGAGTAGAACCAAGTGCGAGCTTGTCCCTGAGGGTAACGGAAAGACCCGCAAAGCAAAGGTGTCGAGCTCGTGGATATGCATGATAGTCTGTAATGGTCAATGTGTTCATGTGGATCCCACCCCATCGTAGGAATCATGTTCTAAGCTTGAAACCCACGAATAGATGTTGAAGAATAGTTTCATAAAGGTGAGGATTCCTCATAGCGTGAGGGGAAGATGATTTTGTCTTGAAGGTGAAATCTTGCATTATGCCGTAATTGCACGTATAACATGACGAGTGGAGTCGCATGACGAATGTGTCAAGCTACCAATAATTGGTGGATTAATGGTGAGCGACATGATGGATGAGTAGAACTAGCTGTCAAGGAGATCGATCACTCTCTACGCGGAGGAACTTCAGTGTCAAGAAGATTAGCATTTTGACCTCCCCCGGCCAACGATCGATCTTCGGGGAGATGTGTTTTCCGCGGTAGTGGCTGTTGTGTTCCTCGCAAAAGTCGGATCATCTCATTTTGAGATTCTTCCATTCGGCGCACACGATCTTCTAAAGAGATTTCTGTCGTGCCTTCACCGACAAGGTCATGCCTATCAGGGGGAAGTGAGGCAGAAGGTTGACGTCCTTGGTTCAAGGATTGGTTTCGAGTGACGGAGTTGGAGGAGGCTCCGATTACAGTATGCCTATTATCCATAACGATGGTGTTCACAGGAATTGTGATTGAAGGGTTGTTTCCCACAGACGGCGCCAAACCGTTATGCTAGAAAACCGCGGTAGAGTGAAAGTTTTAGCTTCATGAAATCCAAAGACACACGTGTATAAAAGTGTGAACAATAAAACTCAATTTTACGTGGAAAACCTCAAAAGAGGGAAAAATCACGAGGCCTAAAAAAAAGCTTCCACTATGTATCTTAAGAGTACAAGATCTTCCGACCGGATTACAAAAATCGTATATGAGGAAGGGACAACAGTTGCTAGTAATAGACAATGTTGACGATGATGTTGACGACGAAGATGTCGACGAAGTTGACGACAAAGTTGACGATGAAGTTGACGACAAAGTTGACGACGAAGTTGACGACAATATTGACGACGAAGTTGACGCCAAAGTTGACGACAAAGTTGACGACGAAGTTGACGACGGCGAATCGGCCGCGGCGGCCGATGCGGCAAGGCGGCGGTGGTTGACGACCGTCGAGTGGAGGCACGATTGTGCTTGGAGGATCTTTAGAGCTCTCTCCTCTCTCTTTCTTGGGCTCCTTCTCCTTCACTTGGCCTCCCATGTGAGGAATGAACTATCATATCATCGGATGGCTCGATGATTCCCTTGATCATATGAGGTATTTTGTGTATTTGAATGCTCAAATGATGTCAGAATTATGAGATCTTGGGCTTGTTTGTTTGGGCTCGTCGAGACGCTCGATTTGACTATAAATACTTCATATTTGAGAGCTATTTAGGGGTTTAACTGATATCCTAAAGTTTCCAAGGATATTTTAAGAGCTTGATCTCACCGGTTTAACTCGGATGCCTTGCTTTTAACATCAAGATTCGTGCTTCGACTAATAGTATTTTAAATGTCATATCAACTAACATGGGTGAAGTCAACTCAATTAATCCTTAAGTTGACTAAGTTTGCAAGCACAATCAATTGGCTTCAATCTAATCGATTGGATAACTCAATGAAGTACCTTAATTCTAACAAGCTATAATATTTTGAGCTAATTGGTTCATTTAGTGTGGTTGACTTCAAAATTTTATTGAATGACTAAAAATTTTCATTAAAGACCTAGATTATAAATGTGATTAATACTTGGTTGCCAAATATCTCTGCCCTTAATTGTATTGAAGAGCTTACGATTATATGACACCTCTCAAATGCTAGCGAGATTAATAGAATATCATATCAAAAACACTAATAAGTAAATCAATCTAACTTGTAAACTCTTGCCCAAGTCAAAATACTTAGTTAATCATCAAATGCGTCAAAAATAATAAAATAAATTTCAAGTTAGTGGAGTGTTTCAAGCATATAAATCATATATTGCCACAATAAGAAATATTATATAAACAGAACTAGTATATTAAATTTAAATTAATATATAATGTCTATATGTTCATTTAGAACTAGGGAATGCATTAGTTATTGACTAGATTTGACAAATTACAAAAAATAAATATATAATATACTTTTGCTTTGAATCTCATCTTTTAGTCAACTCCTATGTTAGAGTTAGCTTGGAGTGGACTATAATAAGAATAGTAATAGTCATGGAACTATTTTTTTAGGTGAACAATCCTATAACCATCTACATAATTTGGTTTGGTTAGATTTGCTATACTGTTAATTTGATTTTAATTTTAAATTTAATTAATTTATTTGATTTGATTCAATATTAAATATTAAATGATATGACACCAAATCAAACTGCCCTCACTTCTCTAATAAATCATCTTCCTCATTTAATAGAGTTGGTAAATCACCAGCAAGTGTTGACCGTTCTGTCCATTCATATTTTAATTGGTGCATGCCTAAAATAAATAATTATATATATATATATATATATATATATATATATATATATATATATATATATATATATATATATATATATATGTTGTCCATCGCATCAGTTTTTCTTTAATAACTGTAAAATAATACTTTTATAAACTGCCGTTACATTTTAATAAAATATATGGGCCGATTAAATTCCATAACGGGATGAATACAAGCAGTTGCAATAACTGCACACCTAATTTCTTCATTTTTCATCTGAATTTTTGTTGCTTTCAAATGATCATCTTCTCCTTCTTTTAATCCCCCAACACCATTAATGATTCTTACGATATATCATTAAATAACTTACTATACAAGTTAAAGAGTATCTTAGAGATCTCCTCATTGATTAATTACAGAAAGGAAATTATCAAAATATAATCCATTTCTTTCAGCTTACTTCCCACTACATATGTTAGGTGCTAATAATATCCTCATTAATATGATTAAGACAAAATAACCACAATAAATAAATAAATATATATATCGATATATATATATATATATATATATGTTGCGTGCTAGAAAACTAGTTGCGGTAGAGTAAAAGTTTTCACCTTTCGTAAATCCAAAGACACATGCGTATTTAAAGAGAACAATAAAACCAATTTTTTACGAAAACCTCAAAAGAGTGAAAACCACGGCCTACCCAAAAAAGCTTCCACTATGTATGTTTCAAGGTACAAGATCTTCCCATACCGAGATTAGATATATGAGAAAGGACAACAATTCTAGTAATGACAATGTTAACGACGATGTTGACGACGATGACAATTTACGCCGATGAATGTTGACGACGATGTTGACGGCGATGTGATGGTCGGTGATTGACCGGCCTTGGTCGACGACGGCGAGGATCACGGTGATGATGGCGCGGCGGCGGTGGTTGACAACCGCCGAGGGACGACGTGCTTGGAGGATCTTTAGAGCTCTCTCTCTCTCTTGCTTGGCCTCCTTCTCCTTCACGGCCTCTCATATGAGGAATGAGGCTATTTGAGGAGAGCGACGCTCAGAATACATGCAAAACCCGTACCACTTCACTTCATCGGACGGCCCAAAATGATCCCCATGATCATATGATGTATTTTGTATATTTGAATGCTCAAATGAAGTCGGAATTGTAAGATCTTTGGCTTGTTGGAACCGGCTCGTCGAGATGCTCGATTTGACTATAAACACTTTATATTTGAGAGCTATTTAGGGATTTAACTGATATCCCAAAATTTCCAAGGATATTTTAAGAGCTTGATCCCGCCAACTTCGGATCGCCTTGCTTTTAACATCAAGATTAGTGCTTAAAAGTATTTTAAGTGTATATTGCTCTATTTTAGATGACATTATCTCAATCATCCAAAAATATATCAAAATAAGAAATTCTTCAATGAAATTTGAGGGTCCATTAACCACATTTTGAGAGAAAGATCTTCATGAGCACAAGATTATGACTACGAGATGCGTGCAAATGCTAGTATGCACGGGTGCAGATTTTGAGGTTACATCCCGAACGATTTCAGCGTGGGGCGCTGCGTGCGCCAAGGCGCAGTCCAAGGCGCGCATAGACATGGCGAATGGCTACCGTAGCGGGTCTCTGGCTGGCGGGTCGCGGTGGTAAGGTCGCGAACCGACGCGCGGTATCACGGTCGAACGGTGACGGCGAGTCGCTCGCTGACGCAGGCCTGAAGATCGGCCGCTGGAACGGAGCGTCGGTCGGCTGGTTTGGTCAATGGTCACGCGAACGCTCGGCGGTCGCTGGCTGGTTGGCGAGTGTCAAGGATTAGCTGGCCACGTTAGAGGACGCTGGTCGGCGGTTGCGACTACGGTCGCATACGGGTGGGCTGAGCACCACGCAATAACGTCGACGATTTGACGGTTGGTGATTTTGAATTTTCGAGTTTTACCCTTGCCCCTGGGTCTATAAAACCCCTAGGGCTAAGGAGAAGCCACCTTCTCTCTTGAGAGAAGGTCATTCTGAGCATCAAGACCCGTAGTTCTCATCCGAGGCCGCTTTCCTCGAAAGAGGCATTGATCGCCTTGTCGGACGCCGAGGCGATCAAGACCCGTAGTTCATACGGGCGAGGTTTTCCCTCGAAGAGACGCCTTGTCGGACCGAGGTTTGAGGCAATCAAGATCCATAGTTCATACGAGGCTCCGCTTTCCCTCGAAAGAGACATTGACCGCCTTGTCGACCTCGGGTGATCAAGACCCGTAGCTCATACTAAGGCTGCTTTCCTCGAAAGAGGCGTTGACTGCCCTTGTCGGACCGACGGTTTGGAGGCGATCAAGACCCGTAGTTCATCTGAGCTCTTTCCCTCAAAGAGACATCCGCCTTGTCGACCAACCGGCCGGAGCATCAAGACGATTTCAGACGGCAAGGCGATTTTCCCTCGAAAGAGGCGTTGACCGCCTGGACGAGACCGGGTTGGAGGCGATCACCGGAGACGGGGGTTGACGAAGATGCTCGACGATGGTGGCCGACGACATTGGTCGGCGACGATGACCTGCGATGGTAGTCGGCGATGATAACCAGCGACGATGGTGGTGACCGGCGGAGATTGCCGGCGATGGTCGGCGGCAGTGACCGGTGACGGTAGTCGACGACGGTGACCGGCTACAGTGGTTGGCGGCCGACGGGGTGGTCGGGCGCAATCGGCAACGAATAGCGGAATCGGCGAGAATCTAGGGGATGACCGCGAGATGGTGACCGGCGGGATTGCCGATGGTCGGCGCGAAGGACCGGGCGACTCACCGCTACGCGGGTTGGCGGCCAACGGGTGGTCGGTGGCAACGTAGAATGACGGGCACTCGCCGATACGGATGACCGGCGAGATGGTCACCGTCAAGAGGCCGATGATCTGCGGCGCGGACCGGCGATGGTAGTCAGCGGTGACCATGAAATATGGCGGGCCGACGGGGTGGTCGGCAAGAATGACGGTGAATAATGGTAACCGGCGTCAAGTGAAGATTGCAATGGTCTGGGAAGGACCGGCGACGATCGGCTACGGTGACCGCGCTGGGGTTGGCTCGACGGTTGTCGGTAAGTGGCAACGCTGAATGACGGCGCCCAACCGCTGATATGCGGGATGACCGCAAATTTTCTGATGGCCTACGGCACCGACGGTGAAGACGCGGTGACCGCTGCAGATTAGTCACGGAGTGGTCGGAAGTGGCAAGACGGTAGACGCGGCGGCCGGTAGTCGGCGGGGATGATATGCCAAGATTGCTGGTGATGGTCGACGCGTGACCACGATGGCGATGATTTTGACCTCCCGGTTGTTTGTCAAAGTTACCCGGCGACGTTAACTGGAAGAGAATTGAATCCGAGGATTTTGACCCATCCGAGGTTATTTGTCGAGTGTTACCCGGCGATGTTAACGCATGGAAGAGATTGATTGAATCCGCCGAGAATTTGACCTATTCAGGTTGTTTGTCGATTGTTACCGGCGATGTTAACTGTGGAAGAGGTTGAATTGAATCCGGAGATTTTGACCCATCAAGGTTGTTTGTCGAGTATTACCCAATGACGCCAACTCAGGAAAGAGGTTGATTGAATTGGCCGAGATTTTGACCTATCCGAGGTTGTTTGTCGTGGTGTTACCCATGACGCTAACCTGTATGGAAGAGGTCGGAAGTCCACCAAGGACCTTTTGACGCTTGTGTGGAAGAGGTTGAATTGAATCCGAGGATTTTGATCGAGGTTGTTTGTCGAGTCTTTGCTCGATGGCGTTAACTTGTATGGAAGAGGTTGAATTGAATCCGTGAGGATTTTGACCTATCAGGTTGTTTGTCGAGTGTACGATGGCGTTAACTATGGAAGGGAATTGAATCGGATTTTGACCATCAGGGTTGTTTGTCGAGTGTTACCGATGGCGTTAACACATGGAAGAGGTTGAATTGATTGAATCCGAGGATTTTGACTATCGAGGTTGTTTGTCGGTGTTGAGGCGTTAACTATGGAAGAGGTGTGAAGTACCGTTGATATCCGGATTTTTGACTATCAGGTTTTTGAGTCGTTCGATGGCGTTAACATGTGGAAGGTGAATCGAATCTTTGACTATCAGGTTGTTTGTCGAGTCTTTGCTCGATGGCGTTACACTTGTATGGAAGAGGTCATTAGTCCACCAAGGACCTTTGACCCATCTAGGTTGTTTGTCGAGTGTTACGATGGCGTTAAATGGAAGAGGTCGAATTAAAACATCCGTTTGTTTTTGTAGCCAAAGTTGCTCCTTAACGCTGGTCTCGTTTTTCCATGAGTATGAGTGGAAAAACATAATTTCAAACTATATCTCTTCTCAATGTTGAAATATCCTCCAACTTTGACTTGTTTCTTGGGATGAAAATGATTAGATGCTTAACATGGGTGATCTTACGAGATTAAGAGTTGCCCCAGTTCAAAGAATCACGAAGGAACAAAGTTTGATGAATCTTCATTCTTAGCTTGCTCTTTAAAAGCTTGAAATGCTCCACCTCGATGGTGGTTTTGATCTTGTTGGGAAACTTTGTCATACAAGATGAAATAATGGGAATCGATTTCCGGGCAACAGCGTGCTAGAAAACCGATTGCGATAGAGTAAAAGTTTTCGCGCCGTTGAAATCGGCACACCGTATTTAAAGTGAACAATAAAACTCAGAATTTTATGTGAAAAATCTCGAAAAAAGGGAAAACCAGCTGGATAAAAACATGTATATGTTTGAGTACAAGATCTTCCCATAACAAGATTACAATTATATGAGAAAAGACAACGATTCTTGTAGCAGACAATGTTGATGATGTTGGCGATGATGTTGGCAATATTGGATGTTGTGATGATGTTGGCGATGATGTCAGCGATAGTGGTCGGTGATGATGGCCGCAGATGGTCGGCGGCGAGATCGGTGGTGGCGGTGATGGTGGCGGCGTGGCGGTGGTTGACACGTCAGTGGTGGGACGGTGCTTGGAGGATCTTTAGAGCTCTCCTCTCTCTTGGCCTCCCTTCTCCTTCACTTGGTCTCTCCTCATATGAAATGAGGGCTATTTATATATTATTGGAGGTGGCGTCTCGTAAATACATGCAAAATTACCACTTCATGGACGACTCAAAATGATCCCCTTGATCATATGATGTATTTTGTGTATTTGAATGCTCAAATGAAGTCGGTGTAAGATCTTTGACTTGTTGGAGCGGCTCCGAGGCCGATTTGATATGACTTCATATTTGAGAGCTATTTAGGGATTTAACTAATATCCCAAAGTTTTCAGGATATTTTAAGAGTTTGATCTCGACCGGTTCAACTTGGATCGACTTGCTTTTAACATCAACATTAGTGCTTACTAATAGTATTTTAAAGTCATATCAATATATATATATATATACATATATATATATATATATATATATATATATATATATATATGTATATATATATATATATATATATATATATATATATATATATATATATATATATATCAGAATTAAAAATATATAAATATTCTGATTGAAGTGTGATCAAAATGAGTACAAAAGTCATCAAATTTATATTTAAATATGTATACATAATTAATGTTGACGGCGGTGGCGACGATGTTGGCGATGATGTCACGGCGATAATCGGTGATGATGACCGGATGGTCGATGGCGGCGAGGATGGTGGTGGCGGTGATGGTGGCGGCGGTGGTTGACCGCCGAGTGGTGGGACGATTATTGGAGGATCTTTGAGCTCTCCTCTCTCGCTTGGCCTTCTTCCCTTCACTCTCTCCTCATATGAGGAATGAGATTTATAGATTGCGGAGTGGCTCTATAAATACTACAAAACCATTCTACTCCACTTCATCTGACGGCTCAAAATGATCCCCTTGATCATATGATGTATTTTGTGTATTTGAATGCCCAAATGAAGTCAGATCTTTGGCTTGTTGGAACCCCCGACGCTTGATTTGACTATAAACACTTCATATTTGAGAGCTATTTAAGGATTTAACTAATATCCCAAAGTTTTCAAGGATATTTTAAAGATCTCACCAGTTTCAACTTCGGATCGACTGCTTTTAACATCAACATTCGTGCTTAAAGTATTTTTAATGTCATATCATATATATATATATATATATATATATATATATATATATGTATATACATGTATGTATATATGTATATACATGTATGTATATATGTATATACATGTATGTATATATGTATATACATGTATGTATATATGTATATACATATGTATGTATGTATATACATATGTATATATACATATATATGTATATATATACATATATATATATATA
Organism: Cymbidium sinense; assembly: GCA_021442155.1. NCBI lineage: Eukaryota > Viridiplantae > Streptophyta > Magnoliopsida > Asparagales > Orchidaceae > Cymbidium > Cymbidium sinense. Next base: position 188,721,657 of record CM038216.1, read on the forward strand.
TATATATCAGAATTAAAAATATATAAATATTCTGATTGAAGTGTGATCAAAATGAGTACAAAAGTCATCAAATTTATATTTAAATATGTACTATACATAATTAATCAATTAAAATATTTGCAAAGCAAATTCGATGGCTAAAAAATTCATCCCATGTAATCAAAATGAATTGAGAATATCTCAACTCAGTCTATTTTAATGATATATTGCTTACTCGAATGCACAAAAAAATCAAATCAAATCAAATATAGTGTTTATAAGAACACACAATCATATTAAAGTACCAAAATGTATTAGAATCATATTAATGCAATCTAGCTGATGCTTTCTCGAATCAAAGTACATCAATGTAAATATACCAAGATCTTAGAGGCTGACCTCTCTCTCTCTCTCTCTCTCTCTCTCTCTGTGTATATATGTATGTATGTAGTATATATACTGAAGAAAGGAATAAGCCATTAATAAACACTCTGATTTCCACATGTAAATGTCCTTACAACTCAAGCAATAGGAGTACAGGATCCACCTAAACCCCAAAAACTTACTGAGCAACGAAGCTTGAAAAGAGAGGGAGGTTCCATCCATCGTTAGTGCAGTATTTATTAACTCCATCTGAATTGTTGTTAATATGTTAGGAATAATTTTTACATGCCAAAAGGATATAGACCCTTTACGCAAAGCTCAATGAATATTAAGTTCATCGAAAGTTTTAATATTATATTATATTTTCCACACTGAAGAGTGAGATAATTAACCTCTTCATATAGATGGATGGATGTTTAAAATAATAATAATATTTAACTTGGAAAGAGGCCTAGTGGCTCTCTTGTCTTCTAAAATCTCATCATGAGTTCATGAAGATGGTAATTATAAGATACTTTATATATTTTTTGCTCTTTTGGGGGAAAGATTAGACCATTTGGACTAGCGAATTATTTTGTCCTCTCTCACTAGATGCCCATAGGAATCCAATAAAGTCTTCTAGCTAGTCTTTTGATGATAATGATTAAGGGAGAGAACCTGAGAAAATAAATTGGCATAGCCAAGATAACTTTAAAGGATAGTATTTCTCTCTCTCTCTCTCTCTCTCTCTCTCTCTGTGTGTGTATATATATAAAACTTCTCAAGATAATTATTTATTAGCATACTTAATTTTATAAATGAATGAGCTACTTTTGTTGATTCACTTGAAGTCCATGAAAATTTGAGTTTTTTTTATCATCCTCTTTTAAAATTCCTTCTCATTATAAATGTGAACTCGTGAAATAAAGATTCCTCATTGCCTACAAATAAATCATCTCCATAAATCTAAATAATAATTATTGATATGTCATTGAAAACTCCACTAGTTGAAGCACGAATCTTGACATTGAAAGCAATTTGATCTTGAGTCGAGACTAGCCGAGATCAAGCACTTAAAATTTTATTTGAAAACTTTGGGATATCAGTCTAATCCCTAAATAGCTCATAAATATGGAGTGCTTATAGTCAAATCGAGCGTATTGACGAGCCGGATCTAACAAGCCTAAAATTTCATAATTCTGGCTTCATTTGAGCATTCAAATATTTAAAATATATCAGATGATCGAATGAAATATTTTTACCTGTCTGATGGACTGGTTTGGATTTTGTCTGTATTTATAGAGGTGTCACTTCCATAATCTATAAATATCCCCTCATACTTCACCTGAGGGGTGGCTCGAGGTTAAAGAGAAGAGAGTGCTATGAGGCTTAAAGAACCTCCAAGCATAATCGTGCCATCAATCGACGATCACCGATTAATTAATTGAATTCAAACACAATCTTGAGTTTTATTCTACAAGCATAATCAGTGAATTATTCAACAATGTGTAATGTAATTTTTAATTCAATTATTCAACTCACTGATTAATTAATTGAATTCAAACACAATCTTGAGTTTTATTCTATAAGTTCGACTCAACTCACAATCAAGTTCATTTAGTATTAAAAAGGTAAAATAATTTTGATTCAATTAATTATTATAATAAATCAATTACCTTTTAAAAACATAAAACCATGTTAATAAATATAATTTTGTACACCATGGGGTGTAAACTAGTCATACTGAGCTTGAATCAACTCTTACTTGAGCTTCTCCTTGATTAATTAATTGAATTTTAGCTCAAGCTTTAGTTTTATTCTATAAATTCAACTCAACTCATAATATAGCTCATTTTGTATGAAAAAATAAAATAATTTTAATTAAATCAATTGTTATAATAAAACAATAAAAAAAGAAATTACAAAAAAAAACTAATAAGAAAGTACTTAATATAACAAAGATAAATATTTTTTAAAATATTTTTTTTCTAATTCTATACTAAAACTACTAAATTATAATATATTTTAACTGTTATATTAATATTTTTAAACAAGTTGGCTAACAAGCTAAGCTAAGAAGTCGAGTTGGACCTAGCTCAAGTTTGGCTTATTAGCTCATTAAGCTCGGCAAATAAGCCATATATCAAGCCGAGCCCAAATCAGCTCACGAGTTGGCTTGATTTAGCTACACCTTTAGTACAACTTTATATATGGAATCAGGCAATTCAAGATAGTATAATAGAAATTTTTCTAAATGATGGATTAAAGAAAATATTCGACTAACGACTAACCCAATCTCGATTTGACACACAATTCCTTTTCATATTTATCTGTCTACATTGAACACCAAATTAAGACTGATCACTCCCTTTAAGCCGATCATCCCACTTCTTTCTATCTACCTTCCTGCAACTTAGCTTTCAATTATTTTCTCCTGAAAAACTAAAACTTGAAGTTATCGATGATTCTTGAGTCACCTAGATGTTCCTTATTGTAAATTCACTCAAGATGACCTATGAACACACCTACTTATTATTACTATTCATTTACACACTTAGCTTCTCATCCATCATATTTGGTTAAAGCCTTCAATAGCTAAGAGTTCTCAACAAAATAATTGATCTAGAGATCTTAGTTGTTGAAATAGTTATCAAAGAAACTTGACTCCCTATACCTATCTATTTTTTTTATATATTTTCTCATATAAGTCTGCAAAATAAGATTTAATTATGATGCAGATAAGATTTAAATTTAAAATTTTAGTAATAATTTTATAATTTTAAACTTATTTAAAATAAAAAATAAAAAAATAAATCTCAAATAAAATTTTAGTGCCGAATACTCTTCTTGATTATATTACCTCCCATCTCTACCTCTAGCTTTTTCAGATATAATTAATATTTAATTATATATTTAAAGTTAGTGATCCCTGAGTCTATCAGGTTCTTTTCTAACGTCAAATAGGTTGACGGTGGAGTCATTGCATGACACGTAGATGAATTCTGATCAATTTATTTAATGCACTGCTTTTATTTGTTTATTATATAACTATTCATCTCACTGTTATTAATTATTGCACCATATATTCTTTATTAAATTTTTTAAAAACAGATTTACATAAAGACTACACAATTTTATTTATATATATTACAACTCAAATTTGATATTAAAAAATGAATTATAATAAACTTTTTAATGTGATATGCATGATTTTAAAATCTTTAAATTTATTTTAAAATATAACAAAATATTATTTAAAGAATAAATTTATTTTAAAATTAAACATGATGCCATTTTAATGAGAATATTATAATTTAAATTTCGGAGAAAAAAAAGAAATTGAATGAAGGCTGATTACTTATATTTAGTTTAAAGCCATATTTCAGCTTGAGATAAGAATAAAAGTTGGGAATTACCATTGCATAAGCAATAAAATTATCAAATTCAAACCAAATTAGAAAATAAATAAATAAATATGTACAAAAAAAAGTTTCAAAGGGAAAGGTAGGAGAAAACTGCCAAGTTACTATGTCGGACGAGTCAAGACCCGCGGGAGCGAGGCTGAGTTGCAGATCCAACCCGAACGAGTCATCCGCTCCGGCCTGGTCTGTCGGCAACGAGAACCGGTTCTGTGAGACGGGACCAGCGGCGACCGGGCGGGTTCTGTGACCAACCGCCGAGCCACCCGGCCCGTCGGCTTGAGCCGGGGAAGGGAAGACGCAGCCGTGCGACACGTGTAAGGGTTGGACGGCACGTGAGAAGTAAACCCAGTTGGACGATTCGGGAAGAAGGTGAGCCGGCGGAGAGAAGGCCGTGACCATTGGATTGGCGCCACGCGGACAGAAAGCGGCTGATGTCTGATAGTTGAGGAAATCGCCGCCGGTGGCAGCTGCTGCGGCGGCGGCGGCGTGGAGCTGGGTGCGTTTGAGATGCTGCCGTTCCTTCTTATGGGCGTTTTGGTGGCCGCCAAGGGCTTGGGAGTTGGCGAAGCCGCGTAAGCAGTATTGGCACTCATATTTTCTAGCGTCGGCAGCGCCTGAGGCGGAGGCGCAGACTGCAGCTCCGCCGGAGGCGGTGGTGGTAGACGAGGAGGAAGAGGAGCCTGGGGTGGGCTCTGCGAGAAGGGCTGCGGGTTGGCCTATCGCTGAGTCAGCGTTTTCCGGCATGGAGTAGCCGAATAGCTTAAGCTTCGAGTTAGCCGCGTGGCTCTGGATCCCAGACGACAACATATTCTTACTGATAACCGAGAGAGAGAGAGAGAGAGAGAGAGGAAATTGGTCTGCATGTGGGATATATGTGAGTTTATATATACGATGGTTGGGATGAACTGAGTCTTGAGGTAGTGGTTGATATCTTAGTTCTCAATTATATGAAATAAATAAATAAATAAATATATATATATATATATGGGAAGTAAAGTGAGGGACATGTTCAAAATGGTGGAGAAGAAAGCTGCGGCATTACTCAACACAAAGAAGAGTAGTAATTGGATGAGAATAATTTGAGAAAGAAGGCTGTAATATTATATTTGGATTCGTATACTTAGTTGGGTAATATATAGTGATACAAGTAGACAAATTAGTATATATATTTTTTATGTTTAAGATTGATTCACAATAAAAGGTTTTATAGTGATTCTAAATAATTATATTTTTTTTAATTTAATGTTGTTTATAAAAAGTATTAATTTCCTATCATTAATGTGGAACCAACTAAATTATAGGCAAGGAATCATACATATATTTTATTATAGAGATTTTGGCTAAAAGTATTATATTATGTTCTTAATTATAGGACTAATTTAGTAATTGAAGAGTATCAAGATATTATTTTATGTATTTATGGAAAATAAAAGAAGAAAAAAAAATCACACATATAGTAATATAATATTATATAAAAAAATATAAAATAATAAAAATATTTCATAAAATAACAATTTTGATCCTTGCATCATAATAAAAAAAATAATGTCACATTTTTTTAATAACATTTTGTAAATTTTATATAATAATATCATATATTCCCGATATATATTTTTTCACAAAAAAACTTTAAAAATACTTTTCTGACATAATAAAGAACCCTAACCTCTCGGCTATGATGCGTTATTGAACAAATTGTGGAACAGTACTTGGTTTCTTCATTAGCGGTGATAGCATCTTAAATAATATTAAGGCATATAGCTTAGACCAAATAATTGAAGGCTATCAACGTAAATTCAGCAGAAAATGCCGTCGTCAACATTCTCTTAATTATAAATATTCAAAATCTAATAAACTTCGAGCTATATTTAAAACAAATAATAATAATAATAATAATATAAAAATAAAAATAAAAAAACTTTAATCTATCGAGGCTGAATGATAACAGGTGAGTGGATGACAGATGATTCATTAAAATATTTAATAGTTCACCTTAAATGAATTTTTTATTTATTAAATTAATATTTCATCGTTTAAAATAAACTATCAAATCTGTATCTGCTGCTGCGTTATATATAAAATCAAATCAATAAGAATTTAGCATATCTTATGAGAACAAAACTGTTATCTTTTTCTTAAAAAAATTTAGATGATAATATAGTATATAGAGTCACAGAGACGTTCATTTTAAAATATAAATAAAAGATATAAATTTAGATGATAATATACTATATAGAGTCACAGATGAATTAATCATATGCTGACACTGTTCAAAAGGAAGTAACTTTTGGTATTTAGAGTGTTGAATGTAGAAATGTTTGTATATAGAGAGAGAGAAAAAAAAAATTGTAGGTTATAGACATGAATATGATTCATTTATAATTTTTTTAAAATAAAAAAATAAAAATTTTAACATCAAAATTCAAAATTTAAAAAGGTAGTTGAAATGGCTTCCACTTAGGTAAAGCCCTAAATTAACAGTCTTGTTCCTTCCAAAAATTAGAGATGGCATCACTATAATGCATGCAGTTGTTGATATCAATGAATGTTACCAGCGATGAAGGTGAAGGAAGTCAATGTGGATGATATTGCAAGATGATTGGGATAATTTCTAGCTTTAAAAGAAAAAAAAGTTAAGTGATAGAATGACTGAGAGTCGAAGAGAATCAAGCATATTTGAGACAATGGCTTCATTAATAAGATGGGGACTTTAAAATGAAAAGTCAATGAGTGATTGAAGAGAATTCAACCAATCTTTATTGATTTTTTTATAGTAATAGGGGATGGAACGAATCGAAGTCATCAAGTGATTAAAGGGGATTAGAGTAGTATATCTTATAGAAGGAGTGGATATAGGATGATCAAAGGTTTAATAAGTGAATGAAGGTTTATGAAGCTAACCTTCACTTGAAAAAGAGTTGACTAAATCAATCATAGTGAACAACTATTAGAGAAGGACAATGTAATCTCTCTATTGGAGGATCAGAAGGTGGTTGCTTGAGGTCAATGATACATGATGAATGCGTAGAACCAAAGCTTATTTCTCAATTTTAAGGAGGGTATTTTTTATCATCAAAATATTTTATATTCCATGTCATCATCAAATGGACTAGATCTCAACCTCTTATAATTGGAAATGTGACTAGATGATCTCTCCTTTAAGTTGACTTGACCAAACAACATATGTCAACATCAAGTGATCGATTTCTGGATAGTTGCCACCATTAATATCTTCAATCAAATAATAGAACCCACTGTGGCTTGCATTTTCTAAGAGAAGAGGTCTCACAAATTCACTTCTATTCTTTTTGACATTTTTTTTTTGGGTATCAAATATAGGATTGTAACAAAAAAATCTATTTGTGCCAATAGATTAACTCTATTTTTAAATGTTCATATTTACATGCCCAAAAATACTTTAGATTTTGAAAAAAAATTGCACCTAAAAAGTAAAACATAAAAAAATTTCAAGGCACAACCACTATATTGATGCAAATGTAGAACCCCATTCTCTCTTAACCCCGCAAAAAGCACTTGGTGATAATCATCTTTAGGTGTTCAAAACTAACATAAGATACTCTTTTAATGCTCAAAAGTAAAAAAATAAATTCAAAATACGTCAAAAAATGGTCCTAATCCTAAATTCTTCCTTGTTTATATCTATTAAAATAAAATAACTTTTTTAAAAAAATAAAATAATATTAAAAAAAATCGTTGAAGATCACAATTATTAGCCAAGAATAGTATTAGAAAAAGTACAACTATATATGAGAGGTCAGAGACCACAATTCCTATGTGCAGGGTTTAATTTTCTTCTAAAAATAAATTTGTTATTATAGAAAAAATTTATTAGCAAATTTTATTCTAACAAGAAATAAACTATCCTTGAAAAAATGGTCATGTGCAAGGGTAAGAAAGAAGTTAATGTGCTGTTATGTCAATAGTGAAGCCAGGCTAGCCTTGTGGTCTATCACATTTTCCCACCTATTATCCATTATTATTATTATTATTATTTAATTATGTACATCTTCTCATATCATGTGACTCATTATCTACTTGAAGATAATAATTTTTATAAGACAATATCGAATAATTTGCAAAATATTTTATTTTATGTTAAATTAGTTTATAAGAACCATCAAGATGAAGATCAAAAGCACTAAACTTGCTTAAAGGATTTGCCACTTGAAGGATGAGATCTATTGGATATTTCATGAAGACTCCAATCAAGCTTATTGCATGTCTTTATTGATTTTATTTTAAAATTAATTGATTAGATCTCAGTGAAGGTCTCAAAAATGATACATATGATACTAAAATTAATTAAACTTCAGTGATTATTTATAACATATTTAGGGGTTACAAAAAAATATTTATGATATCTCCAATAGTGGTGGAAGTGATTGGGGGAGGCAGTCGCCCCGCGCCCCCCCCCCTAAATTTCAACTAAATCCCCATTCTAGCCATATTTGCTCAGAGTCTATTATACATAAGTAACATCTTAAATTACTCTTATTTTGGATAATAATTATATATATCATAATTTTTTAGTAGCTCTTTAGTCTTCTCTTATTTAGATTCAATAGTTTTTCAAGTCTTAAGTGATGTATATAATTTTAATATTTTTATTATTTTTTTTTTTTGTTGAATGTTCCTTTTTATTGTTAATCTTAATTTAATTGGAAACCTAAGAAGATGAACTACAAATCTCTAATTTACATATTAGACTAGATCAAAATGTGTCTTGACATAAAATAAATAATAATAATAATAAAATTGCATAATTTTATTGGAAAGAAGCTCCCAAGGCTCTAATGACTAAGGAACCCTAGCTATCTTCAATATGATAAAAAGAATGAGAACAACAACTAGATTTATAAGTTTTTAGTGTAACTAGTTCTACCAAGTGAATGGAATAAGGTGAAGTCTTATAATCACCTAAAATATCTCTCCAATCAAATTTACATTATTCTCCTCAACTCTCGAAACTATAATAAAGAATTATCATGCAATTTTTGACTTTTAAGCATCATCTCTAGTCAATATGAAAAAGTCAAACAGATTAGAGCCAAGCATAAGAACTCTTGACACAGACTTTGACCACAAGAGCTAAACATATATAGTTATAATTTTTTTTTAAAAGCAAATATCATAATTAATAATGTAATACTCAAATAAAGAAATATTAAGAAAGGAAAGTATGTGTACGAGGGAATAGAAGCATTAAAACAATGTGACTGAAGAATAGCAGTTTGAAACAAGTGTGATGTTATAACATATACCTAATTAGTTGACATTTTGCTGGACAGGCTTCGTTTGGTTCGATTGTATGTGCTATCAGTCTATTTACTGCTCCTTGAAAAGTCATTTTGTTTGACTAATGATGCAAGTGTTGTGACTCTTTAAATTTTGCAGTACCTTCGACACAACTGATGCCGGTTTCCATCTAGACATTTGCTCTCTCTCTCTCTCTCTCTCTCTTCTATTATTATTATTATTATTATTTAAATATTGAGTTTTAAGGTTAAATTTACTATAGAAAATTACAATTTTGATGATATGTAGAGCTACAAATGAGTTGAGAATTAGTACGAGAGGTTGTTTAACTCAAGCTTATTTATGAAAAATTTGTTCATAATTGGCACGAGTTTGATATAATTTTTATGATAATATTCGACTTTGATACTTGTAAATTCACATTTATTCGAGTTTGATTTATGTTGTATTCATCAAATTTTGAATGAGTAGTGATATGATACTGAAAATTCAAAGTGTAATCTTAATCTCAAGCAGTTGATCATCGGTTAATAGTGAGATCAAGCACTTAAAATATCATTGAAAATATTGAGATATCAGTTAAATCCATAAATAGCTCTTAAATATTGAGTGTTTATAGTCAAATCGAGCGTCTTGACGAGCCGAATCTAACAAGCCCAAGATCTCATAATTCCGACTTCGTTTGAGCATTCAAATACTTAAAATACATCAAATGATCAAAGGAATCATTTTGAGCCATCCGATGGAGAGGAGTGGTTGATTTTTGCATGTATTCTGAGGCGACACTCCACTATAAATAGTCTCTCATTCTTCATATGAGGAGAGGCCAAGGAAGAGAGAGAAGAGAGCTCTAAAGCTTGAAAATCCTTCAGGCATAATCGTGCCACCACTCGACGGTCGCCGACCACCCCCGTTGGTTGCCAACCACCGCCGCCGGCGCCCGCCATTAGCCGGCACCACTGATTCTTGCCGTCGTCAATCTCCGTCGCCGGTCGTCACTGCCGACTACTGCCGCCGGCCCTCGTTGCCGGTCATCGTCATCAACCATCGTCATCGGTCATCATCACCGACCACCGACGCCGGTCACCGCCGCCGACTACCATCATCGATCACCGTCGCCGATCCTCGACGGCCATATTCGCCGGTCACCATCCCAACGACCTTCATTGTCAATCGTTGACCCCCGTAGTTCACCATTACGATATGGTTATTGTTGCCTAATTTTGGGATTCTCAATGTCAACCCTTCTCATATACAATTCTGTAATCTCGTATCGGAAAAACTTATACTCCAAAACAAATACATAGTGGAAGATTTCTATTGGGCTAGGCCCCATGGTTTTTCCCTCTTTTCAAGGTTTTTTACGTAAAAATTCTGGAGTTTTCTTATTCACTCTTTAAATACATATGTGTGTGCTGAATTTCATAACAAGGCTAAGACGTAAACTTTCACTCTATCACAATTGATTTTCTAGCACGCAACAAGTAGTTTGTTTAAAAACATAAAAGAGTATTAACTGTGATTAAAAATAAATTTTAATTTAATGAGCTTTTAAAATTAGCATTATAATGACATTTTAATTTAACTTAATGAGCTTTTGAAAAGCTTTATAAGATACTATCCAACATATTTACACTAGTTATCTGTAAAATCCCACCAAGACTCAATATATCCCTCGCATAGGCTACAAGTTCAAATAGCTATGTTTTGCAATACAATTTAAACAATACAAAGTTAAATGTTCAATTGATAGAGGACATAAAATAATAGTAAATGTGTAATTTTTGAGAGGCATATTGATAATTTATTATATATATATATATATATATATATATATATATATATATATATATATATATATATATATAATATTATAAGAATAAGATAAATATCAAATATAAGAAAAAACTGATCTATGGATTTTTTTTTTTTATTTCTCATTGGAGGATTTTTTTTTTTTTCCTCATCTTCTTCACCCAATAAGGTAAAATGGAGCTATCCACTAATGCATGGTTTCCAATTAGTCTATATAATATTAAATAAAAACTTTATTTGGGCATGATGAGGCTTTATATAATAAACATTATTTTTCTTCATTTTTTTATTGTGATTTATTTTTCATTATTATTCATTTTGGATCTCTTCTTCTTTCTATTTGAGCATAATGCATTTCACCTAATTGAGAGACAGGCGATCTTCCCTACAACAAAATCCTAATTACTTAATATTTGGTCAGAAGTGAGTTACCTCTTGACGGCTGAGTGAGTTATCTTCTCCAAGTAATTACTTACTATTTGGGCACTTTTGTGCCTTGAATTGGCTTGAGATATGAGGCGCTAATTTTATCAACTTAAATGTCTCATCAAGTACTTATATGAGTCTATTTGTAGAGTATTTTATTAACAATTTGGTTATTGCTACTATGATAGAAATTTCACTTATGAAGTTTGAGTTAAAGTCTCTAGTTTAAAATATTGAAAATATATATAATTTTTAATCATATTTTTTAAAAGAAAGCATCTTAAAACAATGAAACAATTAATTAAAAAAGAAAAAAAATCTTTGAAGTATCTTTATCAAGTCACACTTGTAATTTTCAAAATCACTGCAAATTTTTTGTCATTAATATGTTTATTTATAGCATTTCTCTTTTATCATATCACCAACAAAATTCTATTAAAGCATTTACTAAGACAACTAATTTATGTATATTTATATTAAATAAGGATCATACGATCAAAACGTTTTGTTTATTTTATTTTTATTTGTCACAACTATAAAGAGAACACTGACAAATAATAAAAATTTATTCATACTTTTCAAAACTATGTGACTATCATAAGAAGTTGGTTTACTCCATTTTCCAACTACTCTTATACAAACACTATACTAACTCGTACAAATTAATTTAACCAAAGATGAACTAATCTTATTCTTCTTCATTTTTTCAAACTAAATTCCATGCTTTGAAATAAAATGCAAAGTTGAATCTTACTCATCAAGAATCTCTAAAGCTTCGAGCTAAGATTTTAAAAGATTTGAAAAACTTTTGGTTTAATTAGTCATAATTAGTGATCTACCTTTCCACCTCCACAAATTGCTGATGAGATCAAACAAAGTTGGCGTGATTGACGTTTATTGCATTTTTTTTTCTTTCTATAAAACCTAGCTACCTACTTTCATTATACACCTATCAAAATACTTTAATTGCAAATTTTTCCCCTTAAGCATTGGAAAGAAATCTCCAAGAATCTTACTTGAAAGGAAGAACATATCTATCTCATGAGTTCTCACCAAACCATGAAGGAAATTAACTATAGTCATGAAGTATTCCAAACTTGAGTCACAATCCAAACCCTAAAAGTCTTCTCTCAACTCCCTAACAAGGCCCACCTTGTTCCCTTGATTTGGCTCTTTGCTATCTCAACACATCTTTAGTTACTTTTTTTTTTTCAAACTTTCTCTCTACTTCTTTTTCCAATTTTATGTACTTCCTTGTTTCTAGAATATATTGCGAATTAGACAAATATTTAAATCATATTATTATTGTTATTATTATTATATTATCATTATTAGGTAGGTTTTGGGTGTCATGTAGGAAACCATTGTTATGAATTTGTAAAGTTCATATGGCTTGAAATAGTGAAGTTAAAAGTTTGATGCTTTCCTTGATAGATGTTTTCATGATATATTTCAAAATAATTATTTTTTATTTTATAGATTTTTTATTGTCTAATTTTTATAGCAAGACTTGTCATCGCATGTAAATTCTTGATAACTTGATTTTTATTATATTTATCCTTTTGGTATGTTCTAAATAAAAAATTATTATATTTAAAATATTTATTGGATTTAAATTTTTATGTTGTTAATTTACTATGATAAAATGTTCAATTATTAAGTTTACTTTTTAATGAGTGTAATTATCTAAAAAAAATTAATAATTTTCTACTTAAATTTAAATCATGGCATCTTACCCTATTTTTTCATTAATTAATAATATATTAGATTTAATTAGAAATCAAATACTCTCATACTTCACAACAATCAAATATTATTGTACATAATAAAAGAATTTCCTACCAACCAGTGCTATAAATCAAGCTTTCACATCTACAAAAAGAGAAGATGATGTGTGCTAATAATGGTTTATAGGTTTAGGCCCAATTTCATTTTCTTACTGTCAATGTTTGCTTGGGAAATGATAGATGTTTAGCTAGCTAGGTTGATACTTGTCTTTCCTACTATGGTTTATCTTGTGTCTCTTCCATTGGAAAAATAGAAAGAGTGTTGAAATGACCCATAAAATAATAGCCTATCATGTTGCCTTGACACCAAATTTCTATTGTATTATTAATAGGTTTGAGATTATAAAAGCTATATTAATGTTTATATTTTCTATGGTGGGGAACATGTTGTAGCAACTTGGCTACTAAAGTGAAATATCTAACAAATTGGCATTTAGTATGGTTGAGATGGTCCTATTTTTTAATGTAGATATATAAATTGATGTTACAACTTATATTAATTATGTATAAATAGTGTGTTTTATTTTTTTGAAGATAGGTGCAAAATATAAATTTGATATATATGAGATTCAATTTTAAATTTTTATAACAATTTTCAAGATAGTTATTAACTAAGCTAGTTAAGACTCATAAATTATATAAAGGATTTTATGTATAATGTTACAATATCTAATAAAAATATTTAAATATGAATTAAAGCATCAATTAGAGAAAAAAAAGATTTAATTAAATTTATAATAAAATTTAATTAATTAAAATTCTTTTATTGAGAGTCCTTTATTTTTATCCTCCTCATCATCAGGGATATTTTAGAAAGAAAAGTACTTATTTAAGATATCACATGCTAATGCTGAATTGCATGACCAGATCGTCGGGCGATAACCTCCCATCATGATGACCTGCAATCTAGCGCATTATGCCTTAGTTTGTCATTAATAGTTTAACAAAAAAAATATATCATATGATTGAGAATTTTCAACTTTTCATAAAAAAAAAAAATCTCATTATATATTTTCATAACTCACCCGAACCCACTTCATCAAACAACTCATTTTATCTATTTTAATTATTAATTTTTATTTATACAAAATAAAATATTTAAATTTTCAAACAAGATGATGAGTTGAGATGAATTTAACTTAAATAGATTTGAGGGTAGAGATCTATTACTTTTTAAATTTCACTCTAATTAATTTTATCTTTAGCTCTAATTACATCTAAAAATTATAACATCTAACACTTACAAAATATTTTTTTATTTTACATATTAATCCTCCTCATCATGTTATTTTACACATACAATACAATTTAACTCTTATCTTCTTAAAAAAAAATTATTGCAAATGTGGGCCAACTCACATTGAATTTGAAATTAATAAAAAAATTAAGTACAACAAGGAAAGACTAATGCAAAGATACTTGTCCCATAGTAGACATGTTTTAATACAATCCTAGTATAGCAAAGCACATGGCCCTTTCCACTTTCATAGCATGGGATCCGCACCCATACTTTTTAAGATATAATTTATTAATAATCTAATTAAACCAATCTTCCTCTTAAACCCTAGGTTTAAATAAACTCAATTGAGTGTCCTATGGGTCAAGAACCTTTAAATTTTCTCCTCACTGTGGTCTCCACCATGCAATTAAAATACTCAACCAGGGTCTTAATCAAGCTTTTTATAGTTGCTTGATTAAGGGTAATTAAACTAAATTAATTTTTTTTTTCAGCAATGGATAGCAGGAAAGATCTCCCGTATCTTAATTATGGCCCACCAACTTGGCTTGCAAAGAAAAAATATATATTTCAGATAGATGAGACATTAATTATTATATTATTAAAATCTTGAAACCTGTGAAATTTATTTTTCTTTATTTTACAAGAAAACTCTTAAACCCTAATCTTAAGCTTTTCAATCAAGAGGTCTTAATCAAACTTAAATTTCGCACATGCATTATATATCTGAATTTACAATTAAATTTACTCAAATATATAAAAATAATAATTTTTAACATATGAAGAAATATGTAAGAAAAACTTTGATTATTTTTACGTTAAGATTATCATGAGAATCAATAGTTCATCGTCATAAACCTAAAAAAATATTCAATATTTATCACTTAATTCATCAAATATTTTTCAAAAAATTCATTATAATTTAAGTCTCTATCTTTTTTTAATAAACTATATTAACAATGACATATTTATCAATTGAGTAAATCAATATAAATTCTTAGTGCATCTTATATGTTAGTTTATCTTTTTATTTATTTGCTTTTAGTGATTTAAATTTAATCTCATTTAATTCACAATGGATCTTAAAATAGACTTCCAACAACAAGCAATCTTCCTCCTTTTTTCATTTTTTTAACTAAAATAAAATTACTTTAGCTAATCCATGGGGATTAAACTACCCATGTAAGTTAATAATTGATCCAATATCTACTTTTAGGATATGTTTTGAAAATGGAAGGTGTATTAAGGATCCAAGCAATAGAAGGAAACACTTAAAATATTGCTCTATTATTCCAAATGACACTACCTAATGCATTAAACAAATAGATAGAGGTTGGGTGGATTTCACTTAAAGTCATGTGAAGTGATTCCATGGCATTAATCAAATAAAATAATTATATATTCCCATGACATGAGAAATTAACTAAGCCTAGACTATGGGCCTAGAATGTCTCCTAGTTTAAATAAATTTATAATTAATCAATCAATTAATTAAGCCATGAAGAATTTTTAATGACTTTAGTATTGTGTTGCTAACCCATGGATTAAGTTAGTATTAGCTATAATTGTGACACTCAGGCATCTAAGCAATGATGATGTATGATTCGATGACACGTGGATATAATCATGTAAATTAATTGTTAAAAAAATGGATTAGATGAAATTTATTTGTTGATTAATAGCTAATTATTTGTTAAATTCATTAAACAAGCTATTGGTTGATGAAACTAAACCCAAAGATAAAGGTTTGGTAGATGTGAATATAATTTATGTTTGGTTGTTATTAGTAACATCACACCAGCTTCAAGTCATCTTTAGCTTTTTCAGGAATTCATTAATTTGACATTCCTTGCAGGAGTTACAACTAAAATCTGTATTTTTAAATTCTATTCATAAATGCTTTCTCACAACTCTTATATATATATATATATATATAACATTTTTTCTATATATGAAAATATATATTTCTTTTTTAAAAAATGAATGATTGTGATATTTTTGATGTGAAAGATTTAAATATTATTTATATAAATATTAAAATTTGGATGTTAAATATATGAATATATTAGGATAATATACGTGATATAAACACAATTTTCCCATTTTATATTTAATCTTAAATTTGATTTAATCTATGCTACTATTTATTTATCTCGATATTATCTATTTATTGTCAGTAAATTATTTAGTCGTGATCTATCATGTTTTTTATATTTATTTCATATGATTTGTTGTATTTAAATTTACTTGCGAGTAATATTAGGATTTTTTTTATACTCATAGTTTAAGCAAATTTGAGAATTTTATTAGGTCTGCATTAAAATATATTAAGGTTGAGATTTAGTACTGTGAAATAATTACATTTAGGTAATACAAATCAATTTTTACATAAATACTTAATAATAAATTGCTAAAGAATTCAGCTGGCTGTTGCATAAGTAATTGGTGAATTCTATGGAGTTTTGCATTGAAGTTCAGTTGGATGGATGTTCTTGGTGAGTTCACTTGGAAAAGTAGGATGATGACTTCATAAAATGAATGGTCATATCATATAGAAACTTTATAAAATTTATTGAAAGTATAGGTGATACATATTTATCTTATGCTCCACTTGATGCACTTTAAAGTTTTACCACCAAGCTTAAATGCAACATTCATGTTCTTTTTTTATCATATTAACTTATATGATATAGCTAATATATCAAAATCTATTGCATTTTATCATCACTTTATTCTCAAACTTTATAATTACATATTATTAAATTCACATTGACTAATACTTAACATTATGATTCAAAATAATAATTGAGGCTCGACATGTTCTTAAAATTTACTAGGAATTTAACTCAACTTTAAAAAAAAAAGCTTAAATTATTAAACTATAGTTATGAGCCGAGGCAATGGCTCGAGCATAACTATGAGTCTAGATTGAGTTAAACTGTGTGTTTATGCTTGTGCACCAAAATTAAGCTAAAGCACTTACAAGTCAAGAAGACCATACAAATCAAACCTAGCAACAATGATAGTAAAAGGAGATTCATACCAGTACCCGCCGGTCGCTGGCTCGTTGGTCGGCACTCCGCGCCGCCACCGCTTCGCTGCCACCGCTGCTGCCGCCGCTGCCGCCGACGCCGGCCAGCACTCCACCGCTGCGCGCCACAGCCGCTGCCTGCCGCCGGCACCGCACCCCACCGCCATGTCAAACCTTTAATTTATTTTACATTACATTTTGTCAACCAAACAAAAAATACAAAGCCATGTAGAAAGTTTCAACCAAACAACTATAATCCTTTACACTAAATTCTTTACATCGATTTTTTTACACTACATTCCAAATGCAGGCAATCAAACAGCCCCTAAATTTGAATGATTGCATGAAATATCAACTTTATCAGTTCAGGATCTTGCGAACATACTAAATCAACTGTGTGCTTTGAAATCGTAGTCTGGAATCACACACAGAAAAACAACTAACCAATTTAAAGCATATATATACATATATGCCTTCTATACTTATGAAGTGGAACTGAAGAAAGATTTTACTGTTAGCGATGCTGTTTAATGCAAGAGTTGGAAGAATGAAGAGTTATAGCTCGTTATTATATGTGCAATGCAAATTATATTTTGATTTTTTTTTCTTGAGAAAATTAAGCAAAGTGCTTTTAAGTTAATGACAAAGTAAGGAAGATTTGCATATTTATCACACAATTCTTATGTATTTACATATCTAAATACTTGAAGTTTTTTATATTTAATCTAATATATAATATCTAATCTAATACTTGTAGTTATCTAATGATTCTAATATAATACTTGAAGTTAGATATTTATTTATTTAGCATTTAGGGGATTTCATACATACCACTTAATACTTCAAACAAACAAAAAAAAAAAAAAATCTTTATGTAGAAAGTATGTAAGTCCCCTTGAAAGAAAACAAGAACCAGTGAGAAAAATACTATACTTGTGAACGAAGCAAGTTTGGTAATTTGGGAGGCTACTGAGTTCCCACCCACCACCACTAAGTTTGCCTTATAAATATGAATAAGAGGAGCTACTCACACATTTCATATAGTTGTTGGGAAAAAGCAGGTAAAATATCAAAAGCACTTTCTGAGTAACAGTTTGAAGAGAAACATAGAAGAATACTAAGTGAGAGTGGGCCCAATTGGGAATCAAAATTGATCTGACACAAATAGTTATGATATTCTTCTTCTGTTAATCAAAAGGCTAAATCTTGGTGGCTTTGAATTGAAAATTTGAAATATATTTTATCTTCAATTCGTATTGAACTGATACTAATCTGCTATGACTGAACTGCTTATTTCAAATTCATGTTAAATTAAATTATAAAGAAGACAATGGGTAGTTCAAAAATACAAATTTTGAGTAGATCAAACCATAGTTTTAGTCTCAATATACCATATAATTTAGTCAGGTATAGGGGAAAGTTTATGTTTCTCTTATTATTTCAAGTTATTTCATCTTCACCGACAGAAACAATAATAAAAATAAAAATAAAAACTTTGAGGATTATTAACCTAACTAGAGTGTAAGTAGACTTAGAGTTTCAGTATTTTTTTCAGTAAATCATATGCAGTTTTTCTGACTTCAGAATCATAATGATATTTTTTTTCGAGGAAACCATATGCAGATTGTCTCTATTCAGATATAATCATTTCTGAATGTTACCTAAGCAGTAAAAGAATCATATCATTAAGTTCTGATTCTTTACTGATTAATGTTACATGAAAAGTTATCAGAAGGTAGTCAGCAGATGTGAATCATATAGTGGAGAATATCTGATCATTCTATCAGATTAAAAGGACTGGTGCCTTTTCAGTCTCAAGTGCATCTTCTCACCTGCCTTTGCCTTGATCCGTGCTGTGATGATTGCAACTGCCTTATGCCCCTCTAGTATTCTCGTGATTCCAACTGCCCCTCTATGAGCTCTTGAGTGCCATCAACCATTCCAACCCTTCTTGTTCCCTCAATTTATGAAAACAACAAGCTCCAACAATCTTATGACATTGATTTGGTTAGTATGAATATCTTGAGGGAGGCAAAGCTTGAGCTTCTTAGCACACCTTTGTTTGATCTAGACAAAGGCTATACATGGTTTAGCCATACATTATTTGGCTAGATGACTTATCTCTAGCATAAGTCTTGCTCCTAAGTTTGATCATTCTTGATTGCACGCATACCTTATATCTTATATCTAATGTTACCAGCATGTAGCTCTCGCTAGATTGATCAAACTTAACTACCCATTTGTTCAAAATAGTGAAGGAATGAATGAGATCTCACCAATAAAAACTTAAGAAACTCAACACTTGTCCATCTCAATTAAATGAGAGTAAAAACATTCCATAAATAGCAATAAGCTTGAATGTAATATGGGCTATCTTATTTGAGATCAAATGGTTAGAAATGTACCTGACTTCTCTTTATTGGATGCCACATGAAGCCTTTACACTTCAAAATTAATCATAACTACCACATAGCAAACAATCATTATCTTAGTTTTCTCCACTATTTAATTATGGGCAAGCTTCCAAGATCTTATCTTGTGGCACCTAGCCAATATAGTCAATTGAATATTTCCAATCATTGAAATTAACTAATAATTAAAGCTCAAATATTTTAGTAAAAATACTAATGCAAATAGGAAAATTATTAAAATACAATGAAATTTTTTCTTTTTTAAAAAATAAAAAAAAAATAGATTTTTAAGTTGAATATCAACCAATTATATTCATTCATTATATTTAAATAAGTCAAATAATAATCATGATCATCGACTGATGATGAGGATTTATTTAAATTGATGATGTACATTTTATGCAATAGAGTGGTTTAAATTCTTTTATTGCGTTATTGATTTTTTTTAAAAAAATTGTAATATTTCAATATGCTTTATGAGCTTAAAATTTTCATCTCCTAAAGTGTATACAACTTAAAATTAACCATGGGATTGGGATATAATTTGTACACAAAAAAAAATAAATTTAAATGCATGTCTCTCTCTAGAGCAATAATTTTAAAATAAATTTTAATTAACTCCCTTATTATTTTGGTATAAATATTATTATTGATTTGACTAATCACACAATTCATAATGGTGAAGCTCTGTCTAAAATCAATAAATACTTTATTTAATACACACAAATGCTAACTTTTTGAGTTATAGATAACTCTCTCTCTCTCTCTCTCTCTCTTATTATATATATATATATATATATATATATATATATATATATATATATATATATATATATATATATATATATATATATATATATATCTTTCTCACGCACACGCACACAAACAATGTTAGAAAATTAAAAAATATATATATGTTGATCTATTTATTTTATATATCACATGAATCAAGTTGCTCTACTTTAATGGCATGATTGAAGTTCCACCTTTCTGACTTATGCCATTAATTGCGATGTTATATATCTTTACTTGTGGTCTCCGAAAATTTGCCACCGATCTCTTCGATGAAAGAGTGTTTTAAAGTGTCAATATAATTTTGAGAAGGCAGATGAGATAGTAGATAAGACACTACACAGAGATTTTGTCCTCATTTGGTGAGGACTTTAGATGTTCCAGGTTTCTATGTGCAAGCTCTATAGTTAATTACCCTTCCTAAGTGAGAGAGAACTTTCGATTAAGGCGGATCGCTAATAAAGATAAGTAGAAGATGTAGAGTTTTAGAATTTAGATTATGAAATTTATCATTTCACTTAAACCTGGATGGTTGGGAATGATGATGTCCGATCTAGATCTCATCATATCCCCAAGGCCCCTGGGCCTACTTATGAGGAGGCAACCTACCGAAAGGATCCTCATCACAAACACATGGGTTACATCGCCTAAGAAATCCTTGTGACTGGGTGATGTTTGTCAAGGAGATGCCTTAAATCTTAGTAGAGTATTTGTCTATCAAGTATACCCAATGATTCACAACTCAAAGGCGTGAGCCATGGGAGCCTACCCATAATATAATGGAGTCGTGGTCAAACCAATCGAGGACTGTCAGAATCGCTTCATCAGCGGCCAAGCCACGAAGAAGCTTAATGCCACATCCTTACTAGAGAGATTGATTGAGATTGAACATAGGTACTTGATTTGACATTGGCTCTTTGTGAGTTAATTTTCTTAATTTTTCACCACACAAATAAGTTGGATAGATTGATTTTAATTTAAGCTTTAGTGAATTTCATGCAGCTTTTAGAACTTAATTTGATTTTAAAAATTGATTAATTTTAATATGTTTAAGAGCTTTAGATCTTATTAACTCTATTTAGCTGCTAATAGAGGATTAGATCTACTGTCACCTAACAAAATTAGTTTTTCATATATTTCATTGATTTGAAACTCCTTTATAGTTCTTTTTTGTTAACCTGACGCACCCCAAGACTAAACCGTGAAACAACCCACAACATCTGACAGAATTTAGGCATTCAAAGATATGTCGAGACATAGCGTATAATTTTAGTAATTTTATGTTTGAATTATGAGATTTGATTTCGCTTTTTCATTTAATTCCAACTTTTTACGTTTTTCGGATTAAAATTTGACTTCAAATCTACAGTGTTTATAAGTTAGCTAATTTCATCTAATTAATAAAATCATTGATTTAAAAAATCATAATTAGAATGAAATTTCATAATTTTTTATCAAAGGAAGCCCCATGATTTCTGTAGATTTTGATTTAGTACAGGTCTACTTGTAAAAGGGTTGATCCAATTTTGAGCTATATGTTCAAAGAATAATTTAATTTATTATTTTAAGAAGAATATTTATTCCTAAAAGTAGTTCTCATTTTACCATTCTTTTATTCAATTTTGTTTTCACCATATTTTATTCAAATTTGATATTCTCCTCTTTTATTCAAATTTGATTTTTCCCCTTCTTTTATTCAAATTTGATTTTTCCCCTTCTTTTATTCAAATTTGATTTTCCCCTCTTTTATTCAAATTTGATTTCCCCCCTTTTTTAAGTTAAAAGGTTTGACAATTTTGCAGCTCCTCATCCATGTGTGCTGTCGATCGGTGTTTTTGCTACTTTGATGAATGGAGGTGTCTCATGCACACTAATTTTCATCTTGTCACTCAGCACATGACGTCCTTTAAACCCGAAAGATATACTGCAATATATATTCCTCCCCTTTTTTTTTCTAAGTCCTGAAATTAGATACAAAGATTTCGCCTAGAGGAGCAACATATAAGTGTCTTACTCAAGATGCCTCTTGAGAAGGAATGAATGTCTGTAACACACCTATTTTTCATCTATCATTGAGCACAATATATCTCAAACTCACAAGATATAAAATACATATATATATATATATATATATATATATATATATATATATATATATATACATCACAACCCACGTTAACGATTTTTCTCTTCCAAGGGAATATTAGACGAATTGAATGTGGCAAGGAGTCGGACGTCAAAATCGAAAGAAAGAATTCACTCGATTTTCCCTAGAGAAAACAAGACGGCTAAATGGTGGAAGTGCGCGACCGGAAGAATTGCTCGCGATATATTTCTTCTTTAAGGAAAAGGATGGCTAAAGGAGGCGCATCGGAAGAATTCTGAAATGCGCGAAAATCGAAAAAGCTAATTATGAATTCTTCGATTTTTCAGCAAAAAAAGAGACGCTAAAGCGGTGGCTAAAAATCGAAGAATGTTCTCGACGATATTCTTCCGACGGTGGAAAAAGCAAAATGACGGGTTCTAAAGGATTGCCAGAACGGGTCGTTTGGCTGACACACAGAACGGCCAGATTTGGGCTGGAAGAACGGCCAGAACAGTGGTGGGCGCAGTTTTGTGTGCTAGAGGAAGGAGCTGCGGGCCTTGGGCTGGAGGGAAGGAGGCTGGCGGGACGTGGACTAGTGGAACAGTGGGTTAGGTTGTTTGAAGGCCTGGCGGGCCGGAAGCGTGGACGAGCCGGCGGCAAAGCAGCAGAGGCGGGCTGGAGGCAAAACCGCGTAGGCCCCATGGCTTTGCGAGCCAGCGGTTGGTGCGTGCTGCGGTGGAGCGGGCCGGAAGCAATGGGTCGGGTCGCGGGTGGCGGCGGGGCGCAAAGAGGAGTATGGGTCAAAGGATGGGTCGACGCGCAGAAAACGGTCGGCGGGACGGCAGCCCGAAAACGGGTCACCAGAGCAGAACGCGCACAACGCGGATCGGGCGGTTTTGGGAGACGCGGCGGCAAGAAACGCGGCAGAATGGGGTGCGCCGGTGACGGAAAAGTGGGCGGAACGGCAAAGCAGATTGGCACAGGTCGCTGCGCGAAGAGGATGGATCACCCATACGCAAGATTGCGTTGCGGGCTGCAACAACAGAGCGGGAGAGGGAATTGCTGCCGGCGGCGGTGCAAGTGCTGCGGAGGAACCACGAAATCGAGAGGGAGGAGGGAAGTTTTTTTTACCTTTCTTTGACGTGAGAGGGGAATGCAGGAGAGAGGAGAGTGGGAGAAAATCAGAGAGAGTGCAGAATGGGGGAGTGGATGCTTTTCAATTTTTTTTTTCTTTTTATTTTTTATTTTTTTTGGCAGTTTTTTCAGAAAATGGAAAATATGGGAGAACGGTTGGACATGAGGGGTAATTTAGTAATTTTTTAAATAAATTTGAATTTTTTAAAGGATTTTAATGTGGATTTCGTGCCTGTAAATGCACATAGTTAATATATATCGATTTAAGATAATTCTGATATTCTGAATGCAATGATGCTTTCATCAAGGCCGTTTTGATCGAAGCCAAATTGAGTAATTTCACCAAAATGGCCGCTTTCAACCGCGATTTGTAACATCCAATTGAGAAATAATCTTACTTAATAGATTTTGGCATTTCAAAGCCAATGACATAATCAATTTTATGAATTATTTGATTTTGTCACGCCTCGATCTCTCTCGAAGCGTGTGCACTTGAGCTGATTGATCAAGTCGCAATATTTATATCACGGCTTTGATGTTATAAATGTAATGGAGAAGTTCGTTCATCGATCGGAGGTCATTTAAGTTAATTTTGGTGACATCTAGTGTATTTCAGCCTCGATTTATGTGTTGTCACTTAAAATCAATCGACATTTGCACAAACTCATCAGAATTGAGCATAGGTAGTCTTATTTGATAGATTCTGATGTTTGAAGCTAACGACATGATCAATTTCATGAACGGAGGTCGTTCAGATATTATCGTAGCTTTCCGACTCTGATATGCGCGTCAACATATTGTTAGCTCGAGCGCTTAATCAATTGTTCGTTAGATTTTTCAATGTCTATATTCTGATCAATTTTGACATTAATGCGTCCGCTTCATCATCAATGACCATTTTCGATGTACAGTGCATTTTGAGCCTCAATTTAAGCACTGATGCTTCTGTAGTCCATCGAATTCGATTTGTAGCCTTGACTTGAGTTATGACACACATATGGAGGTCAACAAATGCCCCCCAATAAATATGATTTGCGCATAAAGTGAGTCATGCTTGTTGAAAACTAGTTGACATTTTGGGTTGGCTACAAGGGATCATTTTAAATTGCAATAATAAGCTTTGACAAGATTTGTTATTAGTATGCTGTCTTATTCAGGACATGCTAAATAATGGGCTTGATCGATTTATTAGAATTGACATGTTGGATTGATAAGAGTTCTTACACCATCTACAATCTGCTTTAATGGCTTTGTTGAAGATCTCTTTCTTTTATGTTCTTGCAGATTTAAGCCTCCTCCGACCCTAGCTTCATGCTTGGTTGGATATGATGGAGGAATTGGTCTGCTTGTTTTGATGAAGGACTCCACTGGGGAATCAGTTTATTCATGCTTGATCGAAATTCCTTATGTCCTAGCTTTGAGCTTGACGAACTTGATGAAGGACTAACCTGATTTATCCATATTGACTTATCAGGAAGTGTATGTACGCCATGAACCTTATGCTTGCTGCTTTGACAGATTCGTTGGAGGGTACATACAGATAACCCAGCCTTCTAACTTATATAGGGTCAATGTTGAGTTATTATTCAAGAACGCGTGCTTTAACATGAAATAACAAAATTCCTTTAGTTTGACCTGCTTTGTATGAACTATGAAATTGCTTCCTCCATGTGCTCGACTTGATGAGAAGATTGGATTTGATCTGTGCTTTAAGCTTAATCAGATCATTTGCGAATAAATTGAAATATCACTCTGTAGGTAATATGAAGATTGATTTGAGGTAGCCCTGAATTGAGTGTTTCCTTAGATTGTCTTGATCTATCGATCAAGTAGAAAGATCTCTTGGATCCTGGTTGCTTGTAATCACTAAGCTCGATCTGGTTTGAGATTGAGCAACTATCATCATTGAACTGATGAGCGGGCTTTTTTCACCGGCCTTTTCTTTTCGTGGCTTGTTGGGTGAGGCGTCGACTTCAGTATATTTGGGCTTATTGAGTTTGACCTTTAGAACTACTCAGTCTTCTTACTTAGATTTTGTGGTTTTGTCATCAAGGGCCGAATGGCTCTTTTACTGCGGCCTTTTTTTTCTTGGCTTGTTGAGTGAGAGCGTCGTAACTCGACCATTTGTGGCTTGTTGAGTTTGACCTTTAGAACCCATCCATGTGTCCTGACTTGGGATGTAGAGGTTGATGTTTTTTTCAACTTCGGTTGATTGAAAGCTTCCAAAATGGGAGTTCTTTTTTGATCTCAATTTGGCAACCGGGAGATAAATTTCTACATTTAGGGTTGTCTTTCATTCATAGAAATAGATTCTTTTTGTTTCTGCAAGAACATGCAACTTAACAATGATAATTATAGATATTCGGATTTCAATAATGCTCGATGTCACTCAAGAATATATTTGAGGATCTCATCTTATGGCATGTCAACTCAAATAAACTTAATATAAACCAAAAAAAATGCCCCTGCAAGGGAATTCTAAAGTACATTTAAGAGAATTTTCAAGATAAAAAATATACAAATACATCATATTTGAATTGATGTACTCTAAAAGATTTTAACATATAACATTGATTTCATCTCAGATATATAAATCTAAAATGCCCTGTAAGGAATTTTCAAAAAGTTTTTCATATGGAGTATGTTTATTTAGGATCTCGCATAAAGCACGATGTCAACCTAAATAGATATACTAAAAAAAAATGCCTTGCGGGGATTTCTATTGTACCTAGACATGTATACTTCGTAAACGATGGTTGATCGCTTACATTGATCTTTCACCCTTTAGGATGATGAGTTGGTATGCCCCTCCTTGATACACTTTTCAATAATGACAAAGGGCCTTCCCAATTAGGCTCAAATTTGCCACCAAATTTTGATTGGGAATAATTGGTCTTCTCGACCACGACAATTCCTTTTGGAATGTTCTGAGACCATGGTCAAAAGCCCGGACATCTTTGCTCGATAGACAGATTTTGATGAGCTTGTAATCTAACTTCATCAAGCATGTTGAATTCCTCCATTCTCAGACGAGCATTTTGATCTTCTTAGATTGATTGGATGGCTATGAAGGCAACTCAACTTCAAGGAAGAACTGCTTCCAAATACCAATGAATAGGAGTTTTAGGCATCTTGTAGGTAGTTCGATGCCCATAGAGCCTCTACTAGCTTGGTATGTCATTCTCTTTATTTTTAGAGAATCTTCTTGACTAATATCTGAAGGCCTCCGCCAAACCATTTGCTCTGGATTATATATTGAAGAGTATCAATAATCAATTTTGTGTCGATCGATGAATCTATAAATCTTTGCACTTTAAAGTTGTGCATTATCAAAATTATTCGTGCACTCCAAATCTATAGACCACATTATGCATGAAGAAGTTGATCACTCGATCGAATAACTTCTTTAAATGGGTAGCCTCACCCACTTAGAGAAATATACGCGGATGAAGATGTCCTGATGATGGATCAATTGGTCCAATTACATCTATGCCCTGACATTCGAATGGCTAGGATGCTATTGTTGGGTGTAATAGATTTGAAAGTTAATGGATGAGATTCTCATGTACTTGACATTCATGACACTTCTTAGCGTGATTAATACAGTCTTTCACCATAGATGGCCAATAATAGCCCATCCTTTTGATCTTTACTACGATCTTAGGATCTGACTGATGTGCACCACAAAGTCCTTCATGAACTTCAACCATCACTTTGTCAGCTTCATCTATATCTAGACATCGTAGCCATATTTTTTCAAAGGATCTACGATATAAAGTATTATTGACAAAAGCATAGCGTAGCATTCTCTTCTTGATTTGAGCAGTCAGTTATTTATTATTTGGTAATTTGCCTTCTTTAAAGTAGTTGATGAAGGGTTGCCTCCAATCATGTGACTCTTCTACAATAACCTTCACACTGCTTTTTTGAGGCAATGTCAGTCTTAGTTCTTCTTGGTACAACTTCTTGTTGATTTTATAGAGTATGAGGAGCAACCTGAGTCACATCCTACTAGGTCAAATTTGGTAACCCCTCTACCTACGGGGATTGATACTTTATCGGCTCTAGAACTCGTCGAGTAAATATGTCGATCATGACATAATCACCATTCATAATTGTCATTTTTTTAGCTATTTTTGCTAAGGCTTTGTTATTCTCGGATCGAGAGACTCGGTTAGTGTGATATTTGGTATCCGCTTCATAAGTCGAGAACTTGCTTGTGATAGAAAGCTAACTCAAGCTTTATTATATGCCAAGTACTTGATTTATAATAAGTCGAGAATCACCAAAATATGCAAGTTTTGAATGCCTATGAAAATAGCTTCTTCCGACCGCCACTAATGCTTCATATTCACTTCATTATTAGTTCTTGCTCGGCCAATCCATATGATCATCTCATTATCCCTCCTATGGTGTTATGAAGATGATGTCGATTCTCGCTTGCTCTTGAAAATTTAGATTGGACTTGTTTGATCGATGAGGCTCCATCAAAGTATATTTCTAAATTTGATTTTTCTTTCATGAATGAGCATAATTTGCTCATCGTAAATCATCAAGAGAAGAGTCCAGGATAGGATGTGCAAGGAAAATGCTAAGACTTATCCCTTCACTTTTTTTTGAACATATGTGATATCAAATTATAAAAGTAATAATCTTGCCATAAGTCAACACTGGTCTTGTCATCAAGTACTTCAGCGGATCGATCCTTGAGATGAGCGTAATCTTGTGAGATAACATATAATGATGAAGCTTTTGGGCTGCAAAGATCAATGTTAAATAATATTTCTTTATCATAGAGTATCTCATTTCTGCTCCAATCAGTCTCCGACTGATATAATAAAGAGCATTCTCTTTACTTTCTTCATTGTGTTGTTCCAATAATGCTCCAAGGGACTCTTCTAATGTATAGAATGAGGCTTCTGTGAATAAAGCTAGGTGGATTTAACATGTAGCTTTTAATGTTATTAAAGGCTTTTGGCACTCCTTGTCCCGTTTGAATGGAGCAGCCTTCTTCATTAACCTTACAAACGGTTGATAGCGTCCTGATAAGTTTGATATAAATCGACAGATGAATGCGAGTTGTCCTTGAAAAGAATGAAGCTGACGTAAACTCTTCGGTGGAGGCATCTCCATAATTGTCTTGATTTTACCAAGATCAATTTCAATACCTCTGTGATGTACAATGTACCCCAAGAATTTTTCAGAGGATATCCCAAATGCACATTTTAGAGGATTCATCTTGAGATCATATTTTTTTTAATTATCTCTAGCATAATTCTCAAGTCTTCGAAGTGGTTTTCATAGTTTTGGCTCTTCACCACTAAATCGTCGACATAACATTCCACCTTTTGATGAATCAACTCATCGAAAATATGTTTAATGGCTTTTAGTATGTAGCTCCAGCATTTTTCAAGCCAAGGTCGTGACTGTGTAGAAATAGATGCCAATAGGTGTTCTGAACGATGTATATTTTTTATCTTCAGGTACCATTTTGATTTGATTGTATCCTGATGATCTGTCCATGAATGAGAATATGTCATAGTTGGAAGTGCTGTCCACTAATAGTTCTGATATTGGAAGTGGAAAGTCATCTTTTAGGCACACCTTATTTAGGTCCCTGAAGTCAATGCAGAGAAGGATTTGGTCATACTTTTTTCTAACTAGAACAATGTTAGCTATCCAATCTGCATACTTTCCTCCCGGATGAAGCTTGCTTCGATCAGTTTAGAATTACTGCTCTTCAATCTCATTCCTAGAGCTTGAATGTGTGTTAGGTTTAATAGCTAGTTTATGAACTACATCGTGGATAAGCCTAGCATTTGAATATGTCAAGCAGCAATCCAATTCATAAAGTAGCATTTTTAGCTTTTCAACTTTCTCATCAGGCAGAAGGGCGCTGACGAAAGTTGGACGGGGATCATTCTCACCCCCTAGGTTGACTTTAAGTTCATCCATAGTAGCTATTTGTCGACCATCTTCAATTTTTTCATGTGCATGCATAGCTTCTACTTCTTCATCATTTTTAAGAAGAATTTCATGGGAATCATCTTCTTCATCACTAAGACTCTTGATATCAACTTCCATTATATTATAGTGCTCTACCTTGATGAGATTTTGGATGAACCCTGCACCTTTAGTGATAAACTTATCACTTCTTCGTGATACTTGAGGACTTCTTTGCCTCCACATCTTGTTAAAGACTTGAGTCCTATGTTTAGTAGTTCCCGTATAAACTCCAAGCTTATGCATCATTCTTCGTATTTTTTATGAATAGTATATTGGAATTCTTGTTGGTACTATCTCATCATAACTTTTATGTTGAGCAGGTTGTTCAAAATCTTGAGGCTGAGATTTTTCAGATTTATAAAATAGAGTTCCTGTTCTGCCACTCTCAGTCAACAACGTCACATAGAATGTTATTAATTCTTCAATATAAACCTCCGTGGAGATTTCTTTGAAGCACTGAGGGATGGGTATAATTTTGAGTGAGTCATCCGACTGCCAAGTGAGCTATCCTCCAATGCAATAATCTAAACTCTATTTCCATAAGTAGATTCAAAATCATACCAATCAATCACTTATTTCATACTCTCTTTTCTTGAGAGCTTATAAGTTCCCTTAGGTTTGACAGAATATCTTCTTCTTCTTCGTGTCACTCCCAAATGAGGAACTGATTTTCTTGATTTAGATGTAATCAAGTATTTTAGGAAGAGTATTGTCTCTTCTTCCTCCTTAGTTCCGCTTCTTTCATTTTGTAAAATTGTTCTTTAGTTCTAAGTGGATGCTACCGCTTCAAGAGGTTTTATTGGCTTAGGCTCTTAAGGATGAAGTACTTTGCATCTTCATAGATTTTTGCTTCATTGATGAGAATGGTTGTAGACATCGAGAATTTAATTCTTCTCCATCTTTCGATACTTCATAATTTGATGCATAGTTGATGGGACCATTCATGTACTCATGCACCAAGAGAGCTCTAAATGATGTATCATCGACACATGAAACTTATATATTTGAGGAGAATAAAAGAACCCAGTTTTCCTTTTCATTGAATCCATGAACCATCAATTTATCTCTCCCAAGATGTTGGATATCAAGTGAATCCTCAATACCTTTAGACTCATGAGATTGATAAGAACCCGGATCAATCAATATTCTAATCGAGATGACATTACTCTCAAGTGACATATAGAGGATGAGATATGCCATTCCCAACATAAGATTCTTAAAAATGATTACCGGGAGATCTTGAATGCTTCGCATTTCTCCACAAAGTAAGCTTCATAATCTGATCGAGATGTATCAAAGTTTCTGAGGTCTTTTGACATCAAGAGAGCCTCATACACCTCGCCATGCAGATCTTTCTTAGATGTGATAGAATATTATAATCTATTTCCTCACTTGATTTAGGCTTTGTCCTAGGATTTCTGGGAATAATATCTTCATTTACTTCAATTTGTTTGCCTTTATCTTTATTTGCATTTTTCTTCTTTGATGAAGATGGTAAGACTTTACCACTTCTCAACTGAACTTGAATAACTTTGTCTCGCTTAGATTCTTCTGAAGAGGTAGTTTCTTCAAATTTTCTTCTTATTATGGAAGATTGGCCAAAAGGGTTAGACTCATTTTTCAACGTCATACGTTTCATACATGATGATATCGATGAGTCTGACTCTTCTCCATCAGGAAAACATAGATATTCATCTGAACTGTTATTATCTTATTGAGTCATTAAACAAATTTCAGACATTAGCTCCTCAGGCTCTTCTTGCTTTCTTGATAAAAATTTTGATGAGTTGGTCGAGTTTGTCTAACTATCCTTGTTATGTCAAAGTAACTGATGCTGAAGAATATCTGACATCACGTAGATGATTCGACATGTCTCTATCGGACAAGACTCACCATTATCTTCTTCATCTGATTCAGTAATGCGAAGTTTAGGCATGAGGTCTGTAAGCCTAAATGGTTATCTTGCTGATTGGTGATACTCCTCTAGATTGTTAATGATATTTTGAGTTGTAGTTCTCTTATTGATCTTCTTTTTCTTAGCCAACTTCTTTGATTTATGGGGTTTATGTTGGTTGACTTCTCATGTCGGACGAAGTCCTTATCAAAATGTCATTGAGAAGCTCAAATACTTGGTTTAGACATCTCTCTTAAGTCCAATATAGGTTCAAGCGGTGATTTCGACTTAGCACTAGGGACGTCTTTTAGCTATTTTAGCATCTTCACGCTCTTCTGGGAAACTATTGTTTGTCATTCTTCAGTATGAACTACTTTCTCCTTCTATTTGTCATTGTCGGATGTTACGGAAGAGGACGTAATCATCCTAATAGATTCTCTTTTAGAGCTGAATAAAACACTATCAGATAGTGTAAATTCACCTCGCCGATACTTCCTTTCTAGCCAATCTTTGAAGACATAACAGTCTTCAATAGGGTGACTGATCATTCGATGATAGGGACAGTAATTTGGATTACTGACTTGATCAGCTTTTTCAAGCCTTTTGATTTCTGGTAACTGTAAACTAACTTTGGCTGCTTGCCGAAATAATTTAGCCACATTGTCCCTTCTAAAGGAATACTCTTTATTCATTTTTTCTTTAAGAGATAGCCGCATTCACTCATCATCTCTTGTTGCTTATTTTGGACACTCTCCACTGCTTGGAAAAGTCTGAGGTTTGTCATTACCTTATAATACTAATTTTGGTTGTGGATTAGAATAAACAGGCTTTTTACCCTTATCATTATTGAACATCGGCTGCTTTTCTTTATCCACATTATATATCAGTCATTTTTTGCCATTTGAACTATAAGAAGCGGCGTGAGTTTAATTTCTTCTTGAGTTCGAAGGTTTGTTTCTCTTTGATTTATTAGCATAGACTTCAGACTTAAGGTGATTCAATTTTTTGAATTTAGCCACTCTATTGAGCAAATCCTGGAATGTTGCAATCGATGTCATGCATAAAAATAGTGTCATTTTATCATCCATATTGCCCATTAGCAATTAGATCGCATACTCTTCTTCCAATTATTGCTCGCACTTCATACTGAGGTTGCGCCAACAAGTTATAAACTTTGTCATCGACTCGTCTTTTTTTCTTTTCAACAAGGCAAGGTCAGCGATTGTGATTTTTTCGGTTGCATTAGCAAACCATTTCACAAATATGGTCTCCAATTTAGCAAATATTTTAACTGAATCATTTAGCAATTCTGCATAGCATTCAAAAGAGTCTGAGGTCAAGCTACTGATGAATTGACCAAAAAAATAGGCATCGTTTCTCTGCCGCTACAGCAAATTTTAAATTGACCGATGTTGCTTTGATTACCAAGCCCGTTGAAAGTATTGAATTTTGGACCGAGTAACCTGCACGAAGACTTCATTATATTCACCGCTGTAAGGGCAACCCCACTCACCAACTTTTCACCGCTCGTCATGGTCAGATTTATCTTTTCATTGATTATTATTTAACCGAAAGTACTTACGTTTAAGCTATGATTTTGAATTATCGGTTCTTCCTCTCGTCTATTTCTTGTTGCTGTTCTACTCCTTGCTCATTTTCAGGGGAGAACTTGACTTCCCTTCTCCTTATGTATTTGCAGAGACAATTGTTGTTGGGGCTGTATGACGACGTTGATTATAAAAGTGTGTACCAGACTGATCATTTCCTAATTCAACCATATAGACAGCTTTAACACCCATGATCTCTTTCTCATTCTGGTCTTCTTCTTCTTCATCTTCAGCAAAGATTGAAGATCCATCCTCTATTTGCTTCTGAGAAGACTCTTCTTCATAAGTGTCAAATTCAAGTTATTCTCGCTTTGCATTCACATGATGGTAGAGTTCATCTATATCTCTGACCATATAGACAACTTCAACTTCCATAAAATCTTCTTCATTATTTTCTTCATGCACATGAATTTCTGATCGATGTTTCTAGTGGATCTCTGGTTCAATGTGTGGAACAACCACCTCTTCTATTAAATGACGATGATCAACGTTAACCTTCTCTTGTAGGGGTGAAACTGATCGGCGATGGGATCCTCTAGAGGATTCTCCAGGGTGTCGACCATCATATCTTTCATCATTGATATCCCTTCTTTTGGGTATCCACTTCTGATGAGTTAATTTTGAGGTAGATTTCTGAGTATATGTATCAGATGTCACACCTCTTATATTACTCAAAGTTTTATTATGGGGCATTGACCTCCAAATTTGCTTACCCTTTGACCTTCGTGGATTCTGGACTTGATCCAAGTCATGCTCCAATGCTCACCATGCGAAGGCCATGCCACTAAAAGAGATGACAACTTTCTTGGTGGAACTTCAGTATTTTCCATCACCATTGGCCTCTGAAATCTTCTTTTCATTAGGCCTCTGTCCTTGGCTACTTTGAAAACTTTATGTATCCTTGCATACAGTGTTTCAGGATGTCTCCTCTATGGTGGTGGAGCTTGACGTGGTTGGTTCCAGAAGGACTGCTTTATTTCACCAGTAGAGCTATTCATTTTTACCCACAATAGATTGTCAAAGTTATCGTGGGTAGGAATACTCACTTCCGGTGGCAGTGTTGCTTGTTCGTTAGGTCATCAAAGAGGATTTGTTGAGCTATCATCTCAACATTTCTTCTTCTTCTTCTTTGTCTTTTGGTTAATTTGCTTCCTGATGAGGAAGCTTCATGATTTTCGTGTACAGGTTCAAGAGCAAACAGCTTATACCAAGGAATTAAAGACATAGTTTGTCCCTTGACGTTTCTTTTTGTCACAGGAGCTTCAGATTGACCTAGTCTCTTGAAAACTGAAGTTCTCTGTTGAGAACTCGGCTTGATTATTGAACTGCTGCGACCGGCTAGTAGAGTTTCAAGAACTTGAGGCCTTCCAACATGGCTCATAATGTACCGAGTGGGTACTTTAGGAGTTACAGCTACGATAGTCGGGAAATTCAAGCTACCAAATTAAATGGTAGCCCCGACATCACCTGTGTTGATGATGGTGTGGCAAAGTGATGTTCTGCACACGCCTAAATGGTGAAAGGAGTGCTTTGTAGATCCATTTCTGCAAAAGTGAAAGATGGGGATTAGTAATTAGCAATTATTATTTCACCCTATACTTTCAAGATGTAGAGATACTACAGAACAAAGTAATGATGTAATAAAGATATACTATACGAAATGATTCATTCTACATAGAGCCTCATATTGAATTTATTACACTTTAAATCACCATTTTATTATTTTGAATTTTCAAAAATTTTATTATTATTATAGTATATATATGACTAACTAAAGATGAAAAAAGAATCATTCCCTGTGAGTCAGAATCTGGGCTCAAAAATTCCACCCACCTCTTCGATGAAAAGAGTATTTTAAAGTGAATGTAATTTTCGTAGTGATGAGATAGATATAGACACTACCTGAGATTTCACCTCATTTGGTGAGGACTTTAGATATGGTTCTAGGTTTCCTATAGGCACAAGCCCCTATAGTTAATTATCCCTCCCAATAAGTAAGAGAGAACTTTTGATTAAAGCTAGTCATTAGATCGCTAAATGCGTAGCGTATATTAACACCTTGTAGAGTTTTAGAATTTAGATTATGAAATTTATCATTTCAGCTTAAACCGGATGGTTGGGGGAATGATGACGTGCTCGATCTAGATCCAATGGTTTTGTCATCCCCGCTCTAGTCTACTTAGTCGGAGGAGGTAACCCAACCCGACAAGGATACTCATCGAATATACATGGGTTACGTCCCAAGAAATCCTTGTGACTGGTTTTGTCTAAGGAGACAGTCTTAAGTCTATCTTAGCTGATAGAGGGCTATTTGCCCTATCAAGTATACCCTATGATTCATAACTCAAAGAGCAAATCCATTGAGGAGCATACGGGCTACGGTCGTGATCATAATATAATGGAGCCAGACTAGCCAAACCACCCGATCAGAGAACTCTCGAATCGCTTCATCCGTGGAGCCTATCAAGTCACGCAAATGAGGATAAGTGTCGGCCCCTTACGGTAAGATTGATTGAGAGTGAACATAGTAGAACACTTGATTTGACATTGGCTCCTTTATAAGCTAGAGTTTTCTTAATTTGTCACCCCCGATAAATAGTTGCGGAAGATGGATATATTGATTTTTAATTTAAGCTTTTAGTGATAGAATTTCATTTAAGAAGTTTCAAAACTTAATTTGATTTGAAAAATTGATTAATTTGAATATGTTTAAGAGCTTTAGATCCTCTCAACTCTGTTTAGCTGCTAACAGAGGATTAGATCTACTGTCACATGACATAATTAATTTTTCAGATATTTCATTGATTTTAAACTCTTTTTATAGTTTTTTTAGGTTTTGTTAACCCAACTACCCCAAGATTAAACTGAAACAACCCGCAAGATCCTCGACACTTGAATTTAGGCAATCATCATAGTGTCGGGGCACATGCGGGTGCATTGTAATTTTAGGTAATTTTATGTTTGAATTATGAGATTTGATTTCAGATTTTTCATTTAATTTCAACTTTTCAGACATTAAAATTTACACTTAAAATCTCTATGTCCAAGCACATGCATGTGTTTATAGCTTAGCTAATTTTATTTAATTAATGAAATCATTGATTTGAAAATCATAATTAGAATGAAATTCTTTAATTTTTGATCAAAGGAAGTCCTATGATTTCTGTAGATTTTGATTTAGTATCGCCTTTTGTCTGCTTGTACAAAGGGTTGTAAATCTCGTGGCGAAGAAGGCTTTTTGGAGATATATGTTCAAAGGATAATTTAATTTATTATTTTAAGAAGAAAATTTATTCTTGAAAGTAGTTCTCATTTTATCATTCTTTTATTCAAATTTATTTTCACCCTCTTTTATTCAAATTTGGTTTTCCTCTCTTTTATTCAAATTTGATTTTTCTCATTCTTTTATTCAAATTTGATTTTTTCCCTCTTTTATTCAAATTTGATTTTCTCCCTCTTTTTTTTTTAAGTTAAAAGGTTCGAATTTTAATTTGCCTCCTACCCCGTCTGTAGGGGTCAGTTTTGTCTTACTCAGACGCCTGTTGAGTGAAAGCAAGGTCTGCACACCATAATCTATTTTCATCTTTCACTCGCTTGAGTAATTTAAGTCTTTAAACCCGAAAGAAGACATACAATGCAATATATATTTCTCCCTTTTTTATAAGTCCGAAATTAGACAAAATTTTGAAGATTTGGTTTAGAGGACATCTAACAAGTGTTTACTCAGACGCCTGTTGAAGGCTGAAGTATTCAGGACACCACAACATATTTTTCATCTCATCGCATCTTGTTGAGCACAACGAGATCTTCAAACCTACAGAAAAGCACAAGCATATATATATATATATATATATATATATATATATATATATATATATATATATATATATATATATATATATATATATATATGACATTCACAAATCTCACATGTCGACGATTTTGCTTGCAAGAAAGCAGTGGCAATGAAATGCAAGGAGTGCGACGCCGAAAATTGAAAGAAGAATTCGCTCGTTGACGATATTCTTCCCCGATTTACGGCGGACCGAAAACGAGATGGCTAAAATGGAAGACAAATCGGGAAGAATTTGTTGACGATATTCTTTTCCTGATTTCGCAAATAAAAACTAACAAAATAAAGAGATGCGATTCAAACAAGGAAGAATTCTCTTATCGACGATGTTCTTCCCGATTTGCGAGTAGCGAACGGATATTAAATGGGTGTACGCCGAATCGAAAAGAAGAATTACCTTTGACGATATTCTTCCGACGGCTAAAGAAACGGACTAAAAAGTGGGCGACACCATAAATCGAAAGAAGAATTCGCTTGTTGATGATATTCTTCCCCGATTTGCAATGTGACAAAAATGGGATGGCTAAAGAAAGGGGTGCGGCGTAGAAAATCGAAGGAAGAATTCGCCTGTTGACGATTCCGTCGAGCGACAACAAAAAATGATGAAATTTGATGAGTCATGGATGGAAGGATTGCAGAACGGGTCGCTATGAGATTACATGAACCAGCCGTGCCTATAGATGGGAGGGCTGAACAATGGCTGGTGGGCTGGCTAGTGTCTGGAGGAAGAGCGCGATGGCTAGGAAGGTGACGGGCCGACCAGTGGAACCGGCCAGCTGTTGAAAGGTCGACCGGGCTATGGCGCAGCGTGGATGGACGAAAGAAATGCGCGGCGCAGTGGCAAACCGGCATGTCCCGTGGTCATGAGTCACGGAGCGGTCGCACGGAGTGCGTCGCGCAGCTGGTCTGGGAACGGTAGTGGCTGCACAGTGGCAACAAAACGACATGAACATGGTCATCCCGAAAAAGTGGAAGCGCAAGGATGGTACGGTTGTACGAGATGCCGCGTCAGCGAGCGGGAGAGGGAATTGCTGCCACCGGCGGTGCAAGTGCAGTGGAGGAACCACGAAACCGAGAGGGAGAAAGGGAAGTTTTTTTTACCTTTCCTTGGACGTGAGAGGGGAATGCAGGAGAGAGAAGAGTGGGAGAGAATGAGAGGGAGTGCAGAATAGGGGGAGTGGTTGCTTTTTAGTTTTTTTTTCTTTTTATTTTTTATTTTTTTTGGCAGTTTTATCAGAAAACTGAAAATAGGGGGGAACGGTTGGACATGAGGGTAATTTAGTAATTTTTTAAATAAATTTGAATTTATTAAAGGGTTTTAATGTGGATTTTGCGCCAGTAAATGCACATAGTCAATATATATCGATTTAAGATAATTCGAGATTCGAACGACGCAACTGCTGATCGGAGATTTGATAACGCCAAGTCAATTTCAAATTAATGCTCGCCGCTTTTGACCGCCGATTTTTACGATCGTCCAATTGAGTAGCAAGTCTTACTTAATAGATTTCTGCGTTTCAAAGCCCATGGCTCGATAAATTTTGTGAACGGAGATTGTTTGATCCTTGTCGGTGCCTCCTAATCATGATATGCGTGCAAGCACGTTGACGACACGAGCGCTTGATCGGTTGATCATCAAGTCATGCAATATTTATATCCTGACCAATTTCGATATTCTGAACGCAATGACAAAGTCCGTTTGTCGATCGGAGGTCATTTGAGTTAATTTTGGTGATGTCCAATGCATTTCAACCTCGATTTGCGCGTTCTCACTTCAAATCATTCGACATTTGCACAGACTCGTTCGAATTGAGCACAAACAGTCTCATTTGATATATTTTGATGTTCTGAAGCTAACGACGTGATCAATTTTATGAACGAAGGTCGTTCGGATATCATCGTAACTTCCCGACTCTGATATGCGCGTTGACACATTGATATCTCGAGCGTTTAATCAATTGTTCGTTAGATTTTGCAATGTTTATATTCTGATCAATTTCAACGTTTTGAACATGAGGACGAAGTCCGTTCGTCATAAGCTTTGACCATTTTAGTGACGCCCAATGATTTTGAGAATTGCCGCTTCCAAAATCCGTCGAATTTGATTTGTAGGCTTGACTTGATTTATGGCACACATATGGAGGTAAACATTACTATTGGCCATTTCTCAATAATAACGTTCTTATTGGTTTACCAAAATTAAGTTTTAATTCTAAAATTGGATCAATTAGAACATACAATTAACATTCTAATAAAAAATGATAATAACTCCTCATATGATAATAAATTTAGCATCTTAATTGTTCAAGGCTAAGTGCTTCTAATGTATCATTCTTTGACATACATTTTATATTCTAGATTTCACCAAGTTGAATTGATTGCAGTTTAAATCTATAGAACAAAATAATAATAATAATAATAATAATAATAATAATAATAATAATAATAATTATTATTATTATTATTATTATTATTATTATTATTATTATTATTATTATTAATGTTGAAAATTAAAATAATATAAGATTTCACTTTGAGACTAGTTAACAACATCATTCAAAATGATAAAAATGATTATGATTATCAAAAGAGTTTATCTTTTATCATATGTGATAACCCTTTTTTTTTCCTTTTTTAATTTTTGCTAGAGCTTTAAAAAAAATGCAGGCAGGGAAGACTACTATCGGTTTCTGTTAGGCTATTTGATA
Source organism: Cymbidium sinense (assembly GCA_021442155.1). Taxonomy (NCBI): domain Eukaryota; kingdom Viridiplantae; phylum Streptophyta; class Magnoliopsida; order Asparagales; family Orchidaceae; genus Cymbidium; species Cymbidium sinense. Next base: position 188,761,485 of record CM038216.1, read on the forward strand.
GTCAAAAGCCAAATTAAAGGGAGAGTAAGCTATAAGGAAAAAAAATAGAGGAGAATAGTCTAATGGCATGCAAAATATTGGGTCTGTTTAGTATAGTTACACTTATATGAAAAAGTAGTAGAAGTGCTACAGAAGAAGCTACAATGAGTATATAATTTTATTTTTTATTTTTTTATTTTGCAAAATTCAAACTCCATCTTTCTGATTGGCACCATAAGTAAGTAGGTTAAGTTAAAAAACACATCTTTTCACCATAGATTTCTCAAAAATGTAGCTAAAATGTAGTTAGAACTTAGTGCCCCAAATGGTATTGCGATGCAGTGTGGTTTGAAATGCATCATTGGCCCAAAATTAAATCGCAAAAATTTCAATAAAAAAAAAATTCATAAGCAAAAAGTAAAAGGCGGTTGCCGGAGTAGTCTCGGGGTTTTCCCCTCCACTATGATTCGAGTTCGAGTCTCATATCATGCGTGTACCTTTAAGACTCAAATTCCTCCAAAAGATAGTAAAAATAGATGCATCATGAAAGAAAAGTATGTTTTAGATTAGACCTGAGCATTAGGCGAGTGGCCCAATGGACTCACCAAATGCCCGGTTAAAATGGGCGGACTTCGCAACATAAGAAGTAAAAAATTCTAGACTTGGCCTAGCTCGAGCCCACATTGACAAGGTCAAAGCTTGAATTAGCCAAACTCTGCCAGCCCACTTGGTGGTCATCTCAAATTAAAAATGTCGCCCTCTCTTCCTGATTCTTGCCATCTTCCATTATACAATCTCAGTTAGTCATCACTTGTTGTTTCTTGAAATAAGTGTTTAATAAATTAGTTAATCATTTTAATAAAAATATTTTAAACATTGTGATATGAATCCATATCCCCAAATCAACAATAGAAACAAAACAGATAGAAAATGGCCAAGTTGGCTAAAGCACTTTACAAATATACCCAAAATATAACATCAACAGAGAGTAAGTTACATGCTCAGACCAGAGAGAGTGAAGATTACAATTATACAAAACAAATATAACAGTTCTTACAACAATAAGATAATATCCAAAGGAACAGCCTTTCCTAAATACAAGATATATGAAACTGTTCAGAATCAAAATCCAACAGATTACAACTACCTTACAGAGGAATAATACCCATCAGAAAGCAAGATGAGCAACAGAGAGCATAACAAGAATAACAGCCATTACAGAACCAATACTACAGATGGCCAGAATAACAGAGGAAGTACTATTCCAGATTAAAGCCTACAATAATACCGAGACGTAAATCATGTAAAACAAAGAACATTAAATCTCCAACAGAGCCAGATCATCTACAAGAAACAAACAGAACCATAACTAAGAGCTGACCTGAAAGTAAAGTCCATAACATAAATAACTGCCAAAATAACAGAAGGACAGATGCTCGCTAGCAAGAAAACAAGAAGAGTAGTAACAGTAAAATAACAGATTGCTCATACCTCAACTGCCAGAACGATTGAAGCAAGTTTGATAACAACTTCTAACAGAAAGTAGTTAGGCTTGCATAGATAGCTCAGATCCAAGCTAAAGAAGGAAAAACAGAGAGTATAAAGAGGCGAAACCAAACAGGGATATAATCAAATTTCGAAAGAAACTCTTCTCTCAGATCCTTTCTTTTCCTCTCCTCGAACCCCTTCCTGATCGCCATCAAATCCCCTCATCACCGGAAAACCTTAGGTTTCTCCTCCTACCCTTCTCTGAGCGACGACGCTGAATGAAACAAAAAAAGCAAAGAAAGAATTAAGGTAAGTTGCATCTAGAAGCATCATCATCCGGTCGCTAAATATCTAAAGGCTCGATCAAATCCTGTGGATCAAACCACGCAGAAGGCAACGCGTGTAATCCACTAACTTTCCTTAGGAATCAAGAACCGCTTGATCAAAGATCAAATCCAAGGGCAGATAAAAAATAAATCAATCCGACGGTTCAAGACTCAGCTCAAGAGAAACTCCATCCAAGTGATTAGATCCAACGACCGAGAATAGAAGACGCTAATCCAATGGTTCAGAAAGCACCCGCTAAACCTTCCCCAATTATCACATTAACTCAGCCGGGTTCAGACCACTCAGCGAGTCAACTCACTGAACCAAACTCAAGCTTAGCCGGATCAGACTCAATTCAAGGAATTCGAACCATATCATTGGTGCTCTTTTTGATTACCACAAATCAAAAAATAATGGCAGAAAGAACAAGACACACAGCAAAAACTCGAGAAGAATGTGTGGGAAGACTGAATAAAAATGATGAGCAAATGACATCAATCACTCTAATATTGAATGAAGTTTCAAGAAGATTGTCGGCTATAGAGGAAAAATTAGATAAATCTTCTCAAGATCAAGAACAATCATGTATGTAACTCATACCCAAATGTAATTTAATCATTCTACTAGACCTCAAATACAAAATGCTAGACCGCAAGGTTGACATGCCAAGATTTAATGGTGAAAACCCAAGGTTTTGTGATCAATTTTTCCAATATTATAATCTGTTCAAGATCAAGTTCATAATAGTTTATATGGATGGCCACTCACTTGGGTACCAATGGATGCATGTGAATAAGCAGCATTCATGGCACCAATTCAAGGATCAAGTCATTCGTGAGGTTTGGACCTTCCTTTACTGAGATTTAAAGAGTGAATTACCCAAACTTCAAATGTAAATCCACAAGACAAGAATTTTACAATGAATTTGAAGAGTTAGCAAATCGATTTGAATTCCTTGATTTCTTACAAAGTCGTTTTGAATCCGCTTAAGGCATGATATTAAAAGAGAAGTTAGACCGTAGCCAAATTCAGCAACAAGCATTTCAATTAAATTAATTAAGATAGATTAGATATGAGGTTTATGCAAAGAAGAACCTCAAAATTTAATTCCCCTATAGCAATGAAATAACAACCACCACTACTTCCTTCACCAGTCATGTCAAATAATACCAGCAACATTCAGAACAAATCACATATTCTAATTCAAACCTTAACAGCAGCACAATTAGAAGACAGAAAAAGAAAAGACTTATGCTTCAACTGTAATGAAAAATATCATAGAGGACATATATGTCAAGCCAAATTATTTGCCTTCATGATGGTCAATGAGGACCAAGAGTATCAACTACAGCAAGATACTCAACCAGAAAGACAGTGGATACAAGAAGAAGTATTAGAAATAAGCTTAACATATCAGTCATTCAATCCAGGCTAAGACAGATGACATAGAGGTTGTATAAGTATAAACATTATAAATAGTTCTAACCAATGACTTAGCTTAGAATTATAATTCAAATATAGTCCAATTCTATAAAATACCATAGAGCATAAGGCAAAGAAGAAATGCCAGAGTTATAAGTAGAAGTTTGGGGCACAACAAGCTTACCAATCTCCAATAAAAGGCCACAAAGAATTCCCACAGAATACAGTCAACAACACTGCCACATTACAAGGGTAATACAGAGGTAGAAGCAGTACTACAACGAGGGACAGGAACCTACAACTACATCAGTAGAACAGAAGACCCTTGTAGAATAGAAGACCCTTGTACAAGCAGACAGAGAAATCCAGGGGAAAGGATTGTTATCAAATTATGATCCTAAGGTAGGCATTCAGCAATCATAAAAGGGCAAGTCATAATGGTGACCTTGAGGGCAAGGTCAAGGTGGGGGAGGGGAGTAATGATATGAATCCATATCCCCAAATCAACAACAGAAATAAAACAGATAGAAAATGGCCAAGTTGGCTAAAGCACTTCACAAATATACCCAAAATATAACATCAACAGAGAGTTACATTCGTACTGAGAGAGTGAAGATTACAATTATACAAAACAAATATAATAGCTCTTACAACAATAAGATAATATCCAAAGGAACAGCCTTTCCTAAATACAAGATATATGAAACTGTTCAGAATCAAAATCCAACAGATTACAACTACCTTACAGAGGAATAATACCCATCAGAAAGCAAGATGAGCAACAGAGAGCATAACAAGAATAACAAACCACGTAACCAACACTACAGATGGCTAATAATGAGGAGGTACTATTTATTAAAGCCTACATTAATATCCAGAGACAGAAACCATGCAAATATAAACAGCAACATTAAATCTCCAACAGAGCCAGATCAGCTACAAGAAACAAACAGAACCATAACTAAGACACGAAGTAAAGTCCATAATATAAATAACGCCAAAAGAACAAGGAAGACTGTATGGCAAAAGAAACAAGAAGAGTAGTAAAGAAATAACAGATTGCCTCAACTCGCCGTAACGATTGAAGCAAGTTTGATAACAACTTCTAACAGAAAGTAGTTAGGCTTGCATAGATAGCTCAGATCCAAGCTAAAGAAGGAAAAACAGAGAGTATAAATAGAGGTCAGAAACCAAACAGAGGGATATAATCAAATATTCTGCAAAGAACTCTTCTCTCTATATCCTTTCTTTTCCCTCTCCTCCTGAACCCCTTCCCTGATCGCCATCGCCAGAATCCGCCCCTCATCACCGCCTGGAAAACCTTAGAGTTTCTCCTCCACTCTCAGCCCCTACCCTTCTCGGAGACGACGCTCGAATCAATAAACAAAACAAAGCAAAGAAAGAATTAAGGTAAGTTGCATCTAGAAGCATCATCCCATGGTGCAGAAACAGTCGCCTAAGCTAATATCAAAGGCTCAGATCAAATCCCAGGATCAAATCGCGTAGAAGGCAATGCGTGTAATCCACTAACTTTCCTTAGGAATCAAGAACCGCTTGATCAAAGATCAAATCCAAGGGCAGATAAGAAACAAATCAATCCGACGGTTCAAGACTCAGCTCAAGAGAAACTCCATCTAAGTGATTAGATCCAATGGCCGAGAACAGAAGACGCTAATCCAACGGTTCAGAAAGCACCCGCTAAACCTTCCCCAATTATCACATTAACTCAACCGGGTTCAGACCACTCAGCGAGTCAACTCACTGAACCAAACTCAAGCTTAGCCGGATCAGACTCAATTCAAGGAATTCAAACCATATCACATTGTTTGTTATATTTAAGTTATTGTAGAAAGTTTAGAAAATTAGAGAATGAGATTTGAACAAAAAATATAATATAATAAGATATATTTATTATAAATAATTAAATTGATAAAAAAATAGAATTAAATTTAGATAAATTCTATCATTAAAATTAATATAAAGTATAATAAAACAAATTGAATATATATGTTATTTAAGTAATTTATTTAAAATTTATATTTAAATGGCTTCTTTTTTATTATTTTTAATATTTTATCTATTTAATTTATACATATTATTTTTAATTATTATTATAATGTTGTGTCAAACGAGTATCTGTGTTTCATATTTTTAAAAATAGAAGTGTCATGTGTTTGTGTGACCGTGTCACATCGTGGCCGTGTCCCCGTATCCGTATACGTGCATCATAGCGCGAACTTATTTAAATTGGGAATTGATGTAGCTTATCAAGAATGTCATATGATAAAGAGCTCCACAAGACCTACTTTATTTATTTCTTAGCTTAATTCTTGTTTGACATTCTCATGTGAATTACTTTTATTGTACCTAATTAGTGTTATAATTGTAATTAACGTATTAAGTAGTGGATTAGATAAATTTTATTTATATAGTTATAAGTAAAAATGATGCATTGAAGCTATAACATTTATAGGGGTTGTATAAGTGATCTGCCTAATGTCTTGATGAGATTTCACCAAGGTGTTAAGCTATTATATGGAAGATATAATTGGATGTTCTTAATAGTTGAGTGCACGCCAATAGAGGGGTAGATTAGATGTGCATTGTGCTTTATGATTTTCCTTTTAAATTCATTAATTTAAATCTCACACAAGGTCTATGTCGTAGAAAACCGCCAAGTAAGAGTAAAAGTATTCGCCTTAAAGAAATCCAAAGACACGTAGTATTTAAAGAGTGAACAATAAAACTCCGAATTTTACGTGAAAAACCTCAAAAGGGAAAATCACGAGGCCTAGCGAAAAAAAGCTTCCACTATGTATCCGTTTGAGTAAAGATCTTCCCGATCTCGGGATTACGAATTGATATGAGAGGAACAACAACTATGTGACAACGAATGACAGTCTTGTAGTAGATGATGTGAACTATGAGCAATCTAGAGAAATGCGGGAACAATTCTGAAACGCAGGAACAATCAATCGGTAGAAGTCATCATGATGAAGACCGTGTGAGAGATGATGCGATCAATGATCGCCGACGGCGTGACCGTCGAGTGGCGGCACGATTGTGCTTGGAGGATCTTTAGAGCTCTCTCTCTCTTGCTTGGGCTCCCCTCATATGAGGAATGAGGGCTATTTATAGATTGGAGGAGTGGCGTCTCTATAAATACATGCAAAACCCGTACCACTCCACTTCATCGGACGGCTCACAATGATCCCTTTAATCATTTGATGTATTTTAAATATTTGAATGCTCAAATGAAGTCGGAATTGTAAGATCTTTGGCTTGTTAGAACTGACTCGTCGAGACACTCGATTTGACTATAAACACTCTATATTTGAGAGCTTTTTAGGAATTTAACTGATGTCTCAAAATTTCTAATGATATTTTAAGTGCTTGATCTCGACCAGTTTCAATTTCTGATCAGCTTACTGGCATCAAGATTCGTGCTTCGACTAGAGGAATTTTCAGGGTCATATCAGTTGCCCCCCTATTTTTGGATGATATTATCTCAATCATCAAAAAATATATGTGCCAAGTACTTCAAAATAGCAAATTCTTCAACGAAATCTGCAGGTCCATTAACCACACATTTTGAGAGAACAGATCTTCATGTAAGCACAAGATTACGACTACGGAAGCAGATGCACAGCCACAAATATGTATAGGTATGTGCGAGTGCAAAATTTCGAGGTTACGGACCCATCCGGGTCTGAACGGGCACTTGCGGGCGCTGTATGCAATGGTACAGCGCCAGATGAGATGGCCACTGGTCGCGGGTCATGGGTTTCACATACTGTGGCTAGTTTGGCGGCGAAGACCGCGGAGGCGCACGGATTTTGACTTTCGGGCGATTTTAGCGCTTTGAGCGGTTTTGATGATTTTACCTTTTGCCCCTAAAGTGGTCTATAAAACCCCAGGGCTAAGGGAGAAGGCACCTTCTCTTCTTCTTGAGAGAAGGTCGTTCGAAGGCGATCAAGGCCCACGATACTTACGTCGATGTTCCAGTTTTCCTCGAAGAGGCGCCAACCTCATGGACCGTCGGGTTTGAGGCGATCAAGGCCCGCATCATACGTTGTTCCGGTTTTCCCTCGAAGAGGCATCAACCGACCTCGTCCACCGTCCGGGTTTGGAGCGTCAGGATTACGCCGTTGTTCCAATTTTCCCTTGAAAGAGGCGTCAACCGGCCTCATCGGACCGTCCGGGTTTGGAGGCGATCACTGCGACGATAATCAGAGACGGGGGTTGACGGCGATGCTCGACGATGGTGGCCAGCGATAGTGTTCGGTGGCGGTGACCTGCGACGGTGATCGGCAAGGAGAATCAGCGATAATGGTGGTGACCGGAGGAGATTGCTGGAGATGGTGGTGACCGTGACCAGATTCGGCTGGCAACCGGGCCGACGCATGGTGGCGGCCGAGGTGTTCGGCAGCGGCAATGAAATACGACGTATGCCGGCGCCGAATAAGGATGATACCGGAGCGGGACCGGCGAAGATTGCCGACGAGGGTCGGCAGCGGTGATCGGCGACGGTACGGGCGGCGGACCGATGAAGCCGGCCATGGGTGACCGCAAATGGTTGGCGCTTCTGGTTCTCAGCAAAGAACGAATGGTAACCGACGGCAATCGACGCCAGAATCACGGGATGACCGCAATGGTGGTGACCAAATATTGCCACCGATGGCGATACGACGGTGAGTAGTTGGAGGTCGACGGCTCGGCAAGCACGTAGTAACAGCGGCGTAGATCTGCGAATGCGGATGACCAACGATGGTGGTGACCGCGAAGATTGCCATGGTACGCGGTGACCGAGTAGTGGCGCAGGTGACCGTGAGACCTGCGGGTCGAGGGTCGAGGGTGCGTAGCAAATGGGCGAAGAAGTAGACGGCTACCAGCCCAGACGGCTGGATGACCAAATGACGATGGTGGTGACCAACGAAGATTGCCGCAATGGTTACGGCGGTGATCAGCGCAGTAGTGCAGCTGATCGCGATCTGCGTGGTTGGCTACCAACGGTGGTCAGCAGCGCAGGGCGATGGTAAGACGGCTTATAGCCGGTAATGCGGATGACCGACATGGTGGTGACCAGAAGATTACGCCGATGGTTAGCGGCGAGACCGGCGACGTGGTTGGCTACCGACGGGTGGTGGCAGCCAGCAGCAAAAGACGCGGCATAAATAGATAATGGGATGATCGATATGCGGCGGATAGCGATGATCGCCGGCGATGGTCGGCATGATGATCAGCGATAGTGAGGCCGACTGGTGGTCGACAGCAAGAATCGCCACGGTAATGACGGGTGACGACGCCGGTAATCGGGATGATCCAGACGATGGTGGATCGGCTATGGCGATGGTCACGGCAGGACCGGTGATGGTGTCGCTGCCGGTGACCAGCCACAATGGTCGGTGGCCGAGGTAGTAGAAGAAGAATCGGTGACGAATGACGGTGCATGACGTCGTAGCGAGGGCGACGATGGTGGTAACCAAATAAAATTTTGCCATGGCGGCGAATAGCGGTAGTAGACGGTGGCGACTAGCGTCGGTAATCGGCGGGGATGACCGACGACGATGAGGATTTTTGACTTATCCGAGGATGTTTGTTAGAGTGTTACCCGATGACGTTAACCTGTATGGAAGATGTTGAATTGAATCTGCTGAGAATTTTTGACCTATCTGAGGTTGTTTGTCAGAGTCTTTGCTCGATGACGTTAACCTGTGTGGAAGAGGTTGAATTGAATCCGCTGAGGATTTTTGACCTATCCGAGGTTGTTTGTCAAAGTATTTGCTCGATGACGTTAACCCTTATGAAAGAGGTTGAATTGAATCCGCTGAGGATTTTTGATCTATCCGAGGTTGTTTGTCAGAGTCTTTACTCGATAACGTTAACCTGTATGGAAGAGGTTGAATTGAATCCGAGAATTTTGACCTATCCAGGTTTGTCGAGTCTTTGCTCGATGACGTTAACTGTATGAAAGAGGTTGAATTGAATCCGAGGATTTTGACCTATCCGAGGTTATTTGTCCTCCGATGACGTTAACTGTATGGAAGAGGTTGAATTGAATCCGTTGAGGATTTTGATCTATCCGGTTGTTTGTCAAAGTCTTTGCCACGACGCTAACTGTATGGAAGAGGTTGAATTGAATCCGGCCGAGGATTTTGACCTATCGAGGTTATTTGTCGAGCCTTTGCTCGACGCGTTAACGCGGTGGAAGAGGTTGAATTGAATCCGAGGATTTTGACCTATCCGGGTTGTTTGTCGGTCGATGACGTTAACCTGTATGGAAGAGGTTGAATTGAATCCACTAAGGATCTTTACCTATCCGAGGTTGTTTGTCAGAGTGTCATCCGATGACGTTAGCCTGTATGGAAGGGGTCGTAGGAAGTCCACCAAGGATCTTTTGACCTATCCAAAGTCTTTGCTCCACGATGCATGGAAGAGGTCATAGGAAGTCCACCAAGAACCTTTTGACCCATCCTAGGTTGTTTGTCAGAGTCTTTGCTCGATGACATTAACCTGTATGGAAGAGGTCGTAGGAAGTCCACCAAGTACCTTTTGACCCATCTAGGTTGTTTGTCGAGTCTTTGATGACGTTAACTGTATGGAAGAGGTCGTAGAAGTCCACCAAGAATCTTTTGACTCATCTCGAGTCTTTGCTCGATGACTTTAACTGTATGGAAGAGGTCGAGAAGTCCAAAGGACCTTTTGACCCATCCTAGGTTGTTTGTCAGCGCTTTATGACGTTAACTGCGGAAGAGGTCGTAGGAAGTCCACCAAGGACCTTTTGACCCATCCTAGGTTGTTTGTTAGAGTCTTTGCTCGATGACGTTAACATGTATGGAAGAGGTCATAGGAAGTCCACCAAGGACCTTTTAACCCATCCTAGGTTGTTTGTCAGAGTCTTTGCTCGATGACGTTAACCTGTATGGAAGAGGTCGTAGGAAGTCCACCAAGAATATTTTGACCCATCCTAGGTTGTTTGTCAGAGTCTTTGCTCGATAACGTTAACCTGTATGGAAGAGGTCGTAGGAAGTCCACCAAGGATCTTTTGACCTATCTTAGGTTGTTTGTCAGAATCTTTGCTTGATAACGTTAACCTGTATGGAAGAGGTCAATTAAAACATTCATTTGTGGTTGTAGCCAATGTTGCTCCTTAACCTTGGCCTTTTTCATTAGTATTACTGACTTGCTTCTCGAATTGATAATCAATTAGATATCCAGAATATTGATTTGGATAATCTTTTGAGATTAAGATTTTCCTTCGCCAAAATCAAGGAACAAGTTTGATGAATCTTCATTCTTATGCTTCTTAAAAGCTTGAAATGCTACATCTCGATGGTGGTTTTGATCTTGTTGGGGAACTTTAATCAATAAAATATAGAAAACCGGGCCAAGCAGATAGTAAAAGTATTCGCCTTTAGCTTCATTGTGAAATCCAAAGACACACACGATATTTAAAGAGTAAACAATAAAACTCGAATTTTACGGAAAACATCAAAAGAGAAAAACCACGGCCTAGCCCAATAAAAAGCTTCCACTATGTATCTGTTTCAGAGTACAAGATCTTCCCGATACCGGGATTACAGAATTGTATATGAGAAAGGAACAACAGCTATGTGACAACGATCAGGTTGTAACAGTTGCTAGTAGTAGCAGATGATGGTGAACTGTGCGGAGCAATCACCGGTAGAAATGCGGGGAACAATTACTGGCAGAAATGCAAGGAACAATCACTGGTAGAAGTCATCATGATGAAGACCGACAGAGATTGATGACGGCAAGGATCAACGGCGGCGGCTGACGGCGGCGGCCGGCGGTGGTGGTTGACGACCGTCGAGTGGCGGCACGATTGTACTTGGAGGATTTAGAGCTCTCTCCTCTCTCTTGCTTAGGTTCCCCTCATATGAGGAATGAGGGGCTATTTATAGATTGGATGAGTAGCGTCTTTGTAAATACATGCAAAACCCGTACCACTCCACTTCATCGGACGGCTCACAATGATCCCTTTAATCATTTGATGTATTTTAAATATTTGAATGCTCAAATGAAGTCAGAATTGTAAGATCTTTCGCTTGTTGGAACCGGCTCGTCGAGACGCTCGATTTGACTATAAACACTACATATTTGAGAGCCTTTTAGGAATTTAACTGATGTCTCAAAGTTTTCAATGATATTTTAAGTGCTTAATCTCACCGCCACTCGACCTTGCTTTCGCATCAAGATTATGCTTCACTTAGAGGAATTTTCAGGGTCATATCAGTTTATAAACTAATTCTAAGTATATTTAATAATAAAACTAAGTATGTGAAAGTTAAAAACGTATAATGAAAGTAAAATATCACACAAGCTTACTTAAATATAAAATTATAAGATTAAGCTAGATGTATATATGTGATATAACTTACAAGTTTAAACTAAATAGATTTTTATCATATCACATAAACTACATTAATTATCTTAATTTAGATATATAACTAAATTCAAACATAAGATATGATGATGTATAGATATATGTTTATAAGAAAGATTAAAATAAAATAAGCAATTGATGTAAATTTTACTCTCTCTCTCTCTCTCTCTATCTATATATATATATATTAGAGATATACACAAACATATGATTTTTATGTGATTAAGCCTATCAAGAAGCTTACATCCATGCCAAATTAATACTCATACTAGGACTTTCACTACCATATGCAATAAGTACAAAAGGATAAAGAAATCCTACACAAATACACTCTCCTTTTGGATATGTACAGTCAAAATATACCTATTTCTACTTAGGCATATGAAACCATTTATGTTCTCTCCTATACTATAAAGCTCAAAAGTCTTAATTAAGAGAATTTTTTTCAAACAAAATTTTTTTAAAACTTTGAAGGTGATAAAAAAAACATTACCTTTTAATTCTCTTGATCTAATTTCTACACAATAAAAATATCAAAAAAAAAAAAATTTTCATGATGCAAATATTTTAAATCAAAAGCAAAAAAATTCTTCATGTAAAAAACTCTTAAAGATTTAGTTAAGATGTTTCTAATATAAAGACCATGTGTGATGATGGAGATTGATGTTGACTACTGCAATAATAAAGATTGAGCTGAAGTTGAAGATGTTAATAACAACAATGAAAGTAAATAGCATCTTCATTGGAAAAAAAATAAGCAGATAAGTAAATGTTATATCACCTAAAAATCATGAATGTTATCAAAAGGAAGAGCAGATATGATGTTAATAAAGATGATGTTGGAAGCTACTACTTTGTGGGCTTGGCAAACTAGATCACAAATTATAAAGCATATAAGTTTTACAATTAAAACTTTCTATGAATGTAGAAGAGGTTACCTCATGTGGAGTGATTTGTCATTGCCTAAACACGGGGGTGTTAGTAAAGGAAAGTAAAGCTTAAGAAGACTAAGAACATCATTGATGGAGATTTAGCTCACCAAAGAACTATAATAGTTGAATCAGTTGTTAGCCTTGCCAAATTTTACAGGTAATTATAATGAATATAATTTATTTATCAAAGTATCACTTATTTTTCTCTTTTTAGTCTCTGTGATTATTGCAACTTATGGATCAATGCTAGAGCATTGTCTTATCATAAAGATTGAGACCATAAGTAAGAGCACCAATTGATATGGTCCTTAGTATAAAATCATGTTATATAAGGAACAATAAATAATGGGAAGAAGGTGGAACAAAGAATATGAATGAGAAATGGAAGGGTGATTAGGCAATTCAAGCTTACTCATGCTTTAAGAAGAAAAAAAAGGGCTAAGAAGAGAAGAATTGAGAAAAACAAGTACTTATTTCATTTTATGTTTTTATTTTTCTCTAATTGTTAGTTTTTATAAAATACAATAACAAACCCATTTCTAAACAATTTTTAACAAACCACCCTCACAAATTTAATATATGGAAATTAATGGTCATATGAGCAATCAAACTTCTCCCCTACACTAATAGTAGCCTTTGATTATCGTGCCTTTGTTGCCATTAACACCTTTTACTAACTCCAAAATAATAAATTTTTTGCTCAAGTATCCTTTCAAAATATGATCTAAAGAGATTTCAAAGTCATCATTTTGATATAAGTATAATATATGATTAAACTATCAAAATTTATATTATACTCATCTCAAAAATCAAATCAATGACATTTGAGATATATCTGAACTAAATTTATATCAAAATATTTTAGCCCAGATACCCCAACTTGAAAATAAAAAGAAAAAAATTGTAAAAGTATTTTTCAATAAATTCTAGATTGTAAATACCAAACTTAAGTGAAAAAAAAATGTAAGAAAATCAAATAAAACATAGCACAAACATGTCTTTAAATTACCATCAATTCAAACGACAATATGATTTAAATAAAATTTATTAAAACTGTATATATATATATATATATATATATATATATATATAATTTGATTTATTTTTTCACATACTTGATTTCTGTAGCTTAGCTAAAAAAATAATTTATGTTAATATTCACAATTATGTTTAGTATTAGAGGGATTTACATACATACCATACAATTTTTATGTATTTACATATCTAACACCTAAATTTTAATTTTTACATATATAACACTTAAATCTTCAATATCACATCAAAAATATCATCATTCAGTTTTTAAAATGAAATGTAATTTTTTTGAGTATAAGAAAGTGCTAGATTAGTAAATATCTAACTTTAAGTGCTAGATATATAAATACATAAGAATTATGTGATATGTATGTAAATCTTCTTTAGTATTATCTATTATTAGTATATGAATTTACACTAATATAAGCATGTATTTGATCTACAATATTTATATATTTTTTTTTGAGGAATTTACATTAATAGAACCCAAATTATAAGATTTAATAATTTAAATATTTAACACATACATTTTACTATTTAAAACTTTAAATAATGTTAGAAATAACACTCTCCTCACCTATTATAATCTCGTGTCCCTGATAATGAAGAAGAGCTATTGTTAACAAAATTGATGATGACAATGGGGTTTCAATGAGGGAGAGCGAAACTTATGACCAAAGAAGTTGAGAGTTTCATGGAATTGAGGATAAGGCCAAGAAAATGATATATCATAGATCTTTCATCATTCTTTTCTCTCTCTCTCTCTCTCTCTCTCTCTATATATATATATTGAATATCTAAATTTTCATATAACACTCAATTTTTTAGAATAATATGCAAAAATATTACTATCATAAATATTTTGAGTAAAATATATATTTTTAAGTATAGAAAAGTTATTATTTTTATAAATATTAAATTTTAGGTATTAGGTATGTAAATATATAAGTAATAAAATAAAATTTTCTTTTAAGTATTATGTATATAAATTTTAAAATAAATATCTAAAAATATATGTTGGGCTTTAAAAAAAAAAAAAAAAACTCTTTCCAGCCAAACAATCTAATAAGCTGCTCGTTTACGTGGACCACAAAAACATGTTCGTCGCAGGTGGCCTCTCTTCCCCCGCACCGACGTTATTGTCCGCCGGAGCTCACTTGAGCTTTTCGTCATCTTCTCAATCTGTTCCTTCTAACCCAAATTGCAGCCTTCTCGTTTGTCGTTCCTCGCTTGATGCATCCAAGCAAAAAGGAGATCTCGAGCAGCGGTAATTTTTCCACCAGCTCCTATTCGTTTTTTGTTGAATAAGTGACCTCACTGTTGCTCCTCATTCTTTCTCAGAGTCTCACGATCGGTCCTCGTGGAACGATATGAAAATGGAAAGGCAAAGAGGTGCTCGCCTTTCTTTCTCTTCACTTCTTGCATGTTACTAGTCTCATGGCTTTCTTAACTGTTAGGGTTTTGGATTGTTCGAAGGTGATACAAATATTCCAGAAAGTAAAGGAAAGATGAAATGTTTTTGTCGTTTGCGTTTTTAGACTTTGCAAGCACAGTTACAATTTTTTGTGTCAGGTACGTACTGGACACCAATCGGCATCTAAAAGGCATCTGGGAAGAAGAAGAAAGTATAATGAACAAAGTGCACGGTGTTGATTCCTCAAATCTATCTTTTCTTCTGAGAAAAATTGGAGATTTTGTTCTACCTGCATCTTTTCCTGGTAGTGTGGCAAATGCTGCTTTGCTAAATTATTCGTTGAAATGTTCTATACCAAACTATTTCACTAGCTTGTTTGATGTTCAGCAAGCTATTAGTTCTTTCCAATCTAATTTTGTATTGAGTGAGAAAACAAATGCTGAGGAAACTGTATGCAGTATTTGTGGATACAGAATTTATAATATGATTATTTAATTATTTTTGGAAAATCAAATGATGTTTAGGCATGATATTTTAGGTCTCTTGTCTCTATCATGAAGAAGAATGAGGAAAAAGACCCTGATTTATTCATGGGAAAAAATAAAAATGATAAGATTTGTAGAGATAAAAGCTTGGTTGTTAAAATGGATAATGCATGAGGCATTATGCTATAACATAGTATCATGGAGAGCCACGGAAAAATTTATAAAATGAAAAATTAAATGATATTTATGTATGAAAAGTTTAGATATCTTAGTCGATTATATAGAATAATGGGGATAAATGTAAGCTATATTTTTGAAAAAGTAAAAATGGAGAGGATATAACCTATTGAGTTAAAACTTGGTGTTTAAAATAAAATATGATATAGTAATAAAATGGCAATGCAACTTGCAATATTGTTATTTGGAGCAAAGCTGGACAATAAACATATTGCTAAAAAACAAGTTTATTTTGGAGGAAAAGAAAATAAACTTAAGTGGTTTGGACATATCCAATGGAGAGTAAAAATGCACTAATAAGGTGTAGGGGAGAGAAGTGATGTCAGAAGAATAGGATGAAAAAAAGGTTGATGTGATTAGAAGTTAGGTAAATAAGTTGCATTAAGGAGAAAAGAGGCCACATTGAATCCACAGAATAGGAATGAATGGAGAAGAGGACGAATAAAGTGGTCAATATAATTTTGATATTGTTAATGATGATGGCCATGAACTTGCTTTTGCCCTTTGATTGAATGAGAATAACTAAACAAATGAATTGAACACACTTGTTAAAAGCTGTCGACTGGCCATATATGATTAAACTATGAAGACATGCTGCATGATATGGAGGTACATACATTGCACTAGTGTATGAATTCAAATGGGTCTTTGAACAAAAGCTAGGTTAAACTTGCTACTTCTTATTGTAGCTTTTAGCCATTACTTGCCAAGCAAAGAAAAATTTATTTTAATGGCATGGAAGTCAGTTCTATTCTTTGTCTTATGGACTTTATGAGCTTGATACAATATTAGAATTGTTTACATGAAGTCCCTCAGAAATATGAAATTGTAAGAAGTGATTTTGACTATTTTAGTTTGAAATACTGTTTGAAGTAAACCTTATTTTGGTGGAGTACCAATATGACAAGACCTATCAAGCTCATTCCTTTCTACCCACCACCATCACCGCTTACTGTACAGATACACAGCTTCAACAACCAAATTCTTCATTTCTTAGAAGAAATTATTCTACAATCATATTATATCTTTTTGATGGGTATTGGAAAAAAATTCGTAAATAATTATCTTTGTCCGTATAAAAGGCTTAATATTTTATTTATGTGCATTAGTGTAACTGTGGATTTTTTTCTGTATCCGTTCTAGCAACTTTTACTCATTTTACTTTAGTTCTGTCCCTCTTCCTTCTCCATTCACCTCACGTTCCCATTTCCTTGCCACTTGCATCCTGATCCTGTCTTCTATTTGCTTGTGTACCCTTTGGCTTGATAATACTTTTGACCAAAGTAACCTGTCCAATCAGATTGCCTATTTCTCTGCTAACGTATTCCTTTTCTTAGACACATACATATATGTTCTCTTATTGGAATTGTCACATTGTCCATAAATATAACATTTCCACATATTGATTAACTCATTTGTGTCAACTTTGATTAACATTGATGAACAAATTATGACTTTCTAATGATTTTAGCAGAAATTAGTATATTTCATACTTCAGATAGCATCCGTGATAACTTTGTTCATTAATATTGTGTTTTCTCCTGCATATAGTTATTTTCCTTAAAGTTGTTATTAATTGTTATATGTAAAAATTCTGCAGCTTCTGTATCAGATGATTACTTGGATTACATGATATTGCAATTTCCAACAAATGTAACAGGATGGATTTGCCACACATTAGTGACGTCTAGCCTTCTCAAGGTAAATAGTTCTGAATTTTTTTGTTTTCTTTATCGGTGCACTCATAAAGTCTCCTTCTTTGATAGTTAAAGATATGATGCTCATAGAATATTTTCTAAAAGAGGTTTATTACATATATTACAGCAAGATGTATGTTTTTTGTTATGGGAGATTTTTCTGATCACTTTATGGATTTATTTGTTGATGTGAACATCAATATGCTGCATATAATGGGTCCCCAGGCTGTAGGTGTTGGCTCGCTTTCACAGACCGGTGTTGCTGCTTCTACTGCAATCATCCAGTAATCTCATATACATTTTCTGTCCGTTTCTTTATCTTTATCATGAGCATTTGAATTTTTCTTAATGTGATTGACATTTTTACCAAACTTATCTAGTCACATTGATTTGTTATCTATTTCAACTAGATTATAAAGAAACACAATATAAAACTCAAAGATCTTATATTGCTCAAACTAATGTTTTACATGCATGCCATACAGACTATACATGTTTTTATGTTCTTATAACAAGATGCGATTGAAGATAATTGGGACTGTTAAGAATGACATAAGGCAAAACAAGTGGATCATTAATTCATATCCAACTCTCTCCAAACAAGGACAACCTGTTAATAATTATTTGTGAGACCTCATTTGTTAAACATCTTTTTAAGGTGCAATAGGCATGACATATGGGCTATACTGCAATTTCATTTTAATTAAAATAAGTAGTCTTATAGTAAATATCTTGCATGTTCATTTCTTTGTTTTTTGCGATGTTTATTTTAGATAAATTTTCTTTCTCAAGAACTAAGTTGAGGCTTGTAATGTTATAAATGAATTTAATCGTTTGTTGACATTCACCATATCCTCCAACATGACCCTGGAATTTTTATCAGCTGAGCCTAAAATATGTTTTTTTTAAGTATATTGATCATACTACTTAATTCTTTCTTTCTGTCTGGTCCATTGTAATATGAGTTGACATGTCTAATTAAATTATATTTTTAAGGTCTCAGTATGGAGATTCAATAGTATGTTTCTGCACAATCAATTCCTCATGAAGTTTGTGATTTATAAAATTTTACTTCTCCTTTACTCCTACAAAGTAGTTTTGGTAAAGTAGGTTTCTAAGTGAACTTTTCGGATGTTTTACTTGGGATTGGGTGCTATTAACCTGTCATTTGATTCAATTTCAAGCTAATCCCAAGTGGCTTATTCCAATTGTTAAGTTTGATTAGAACTTGAAGATAATTTACAAGAAGTTTTTATTTATTGCAATCATAATCCGTTTATAACACAGCCTTAGACATCTTATAGATGTCCATACTGACTTAATTCAATACATAGAAAGTAGTAGTTTCCTAAAATATGACCCGAGAGTTTGGGTCTTAATAATTGACCGATTCTCTGAATTAAGAAACTTGATTGACATAAATTGATATGAAAGAAAATCATAACTTATTGGTATCTTTTCACACTTTTCCTCAAGTTGGGTTGTATATGTTAAGCAATCCCAGCTTAGAATTGATTTCTTCAAATCTTGACTTGGGCAAAGCTTTAGTGAATATTTCTGCAACTTGAAGCTTTGTTGGGATATAATATATTTGAACTACACCATCCTTCACCTTTTCTAAAAAGAAATGTCTATCAATTTCGATGCGTTTGGTCCTGTCATGAGACGGGATTCTTGACAATGCTGATGGCTGCTTGGTTGTCATTGAACATCTTAATAGGAGTGTTATTCATAATTCCGAGTTCTGTTAGAAGTCTTTTGAGCCATATTCCTTCACAAATCCCTAAAGCTAGGCATTGTATTCAGACTCTGCACTTCTTCTAGCAATCATTGATTGCTTCTTACTCCTCCATGTTATAATATTACCCCATATATATAAACAATAACTAGTAGTAGATCTTCTATTGGTTAGTTTTTCAGCACAACTAGCATCTATATATATATGTCTACTTTTCGGTTGTTGCTCTTCTTAAATAAAATACCATGTCCAAGAGTTGCCTTTAAATATTTTAAGAGTCAGAAAATAACATAATGTGTTGACTTATTACATTGATTGAGAATGCTATATCAGGTATAGTGTGTGAGAGATGTGTTTCCCAACTAACCTTTGGTATATACCCTTGTCAACAAGATCAATGTCATCTTCTCTACTTGGCCTTTTGTTGAATTCTATTGGGGTATCAGCTAGTTTTCATCCAAGCATTTCGACATCTTTAAGTAAATCCAAAGTATACTTTCTTTGTGAGAAGTAATTCCCTCCTTAGTTTGAGCCACTTCTGTTCCTAGGAAGTATTTTAAGGGGCCTAGATTCTTGATTTCAAATTCAGTGGCAAAAAGTTTATTTAGATAGCAGTTATTCTGTATAGTCTCCTATAAAAATAATATCATCAACATATTCTATCAAAATTGCAATTCTTCGGTTAGAGGAGAATTTTATAAATAAAGTGTGATCTGCTTGACCTTGACTATATCCATGTGAAGTCAAAGTTTTGCAAACCTTTCAAACCGAACAGGAGGTGATTGCTTCAAGATGTATAGTGCCTTCTTCAACTTGTATGTCATTTGGCTATTGGATGAATTCTTTAGTCCCAGTGGAATCTCCATGCAGACTTCTTCCTCCAAGCTTTTGTCGAGAAATGTATTTTTAACATCAAGTTGATGTAAGGCCAAATTTTGATTTACAGCTAGTGAGAGAAGTACTTGAATCATATTTAGTTTTTCCATTGGTGCAAACGTCTCCTCATAATCTATCCCATATGCATGTGTAAATTGTTTAGCTACCAATCAGGATTTAAATCTCTCTATGCTTTCATCTATTTTGTATTTTACAATAAAAGTTCATTTGCATCCTACTAGTTTCTTCCCTTTAGGTAATTGAGATGTGGTCCAGGTACCTTTTTTTTCAAGCGCTTCAATCTCCTCTTCAATAGCTTTCTTCCAATTGGGATTTATCAGTGCTTCTTGAATAGAGTTAGGAATCTACACTTTATTAAAATTTGAAATAAACGCTCTGTATCCAGGTTGTAACCTTTCATATGCCACATAGTTCCTATTTGGATGAGTTGTCGAGGATCTCACACCTTTTCTCAAAGTAATGGGTAAATATAAATCATAAGAACTTAGGATAGTATTCTCATTGTTTGAATTATTCAAACATGTATGTGTTTCAGAGGTAGATAGATGGATTTAGATTGAGCTCTTGGTCTTACCGAGCTTGTGTAGTGGGCACCACTTGGTTATCAGATTTCCTTCTAGTATAGACACGTAGTTCTTGTTGTTGATATTAAGGTACTGTTTCGAGCATTGCGGTGAACTAGGTAGGTGTCCAGGTGGTCTGAGTGGGTGCTCAGACTAATTAGGTTGGCTTGTGTCATGTGTTGGTAAAGGTTCAGATTCAGGTTGATTAAAGTTGGAGAAGAATGTTGGTAGTATGGATTGGGAGTCTTGAATAGTGAGTGTATCCCAATTGTGATATGCACTCATGTTCTCTTGAATTTCAGATTTTGGAAAGTAAGGTTGATGTTCAAAGAAGGTGGTGCATCCATAATGATATAAGTTCTCTTTGTGAGGGGTGAATAACATTTGTACCTCTTTTGATTTGATTAATACTCAAGTAAAACATATTTGAGTGAATTAGGATCAAGTTTGGATCAATGTTGGTTATATATGTGCACAAAGGCTAAACACCCAAAGAATTTAGGAGGCAAATATGGGGTGAAGGCTTTAATATGTAGAAAAAGTTGAGTAATGACTCGCCTTGGTGTTTGAAATTTTAGAAATTGGCATGGCATTCTATTAATGAGATATGTGGCAATAAGAATTGCTTCCCCTCAAAGATACTTGGGGACATGTCTTGAGAATGTAATGGACCTAACCACTTCCAATAAGCGCCGATTTTTTCTTTCTGCAATCCCATTTTGTTGAGGGGGTATCCACACATGAACTAATGTGAACAATCCCCCTTTCTGAAAGATATGATCCAAGGATGGAATTGAAATATTCCTTTGCATTGTCTGTTTTAAAACTCATATATTGCTGTTGAATTGGGTGTTAAACATGGAGTGAAATGTCTTAAAAATGATGTTTGTTTCAGATTTTTCTCTCATGAGGAATGTCTAAGTGGTTTCAGTGCGTTCATCAATAAATGAAACAAACCAATGTGCTCCGTTTATATTTTTTTCTCTTGAGGGTCCCCAAATATCATTATGGATAACAAAGAAGGGTGAGATGGTGAATATTGGATGCTATGATACTCACATCGAGTATGCTTAGCTACTTGACATATTTCACAATGAAGAGAACTAGTATTTTCATTGATAAACAAATGAGGTAAAAATTTTGAAAGGTACACAAAATTTGGGTGACCTAAAAGGAAATGTTATAGCATAATTTCAATTCATTTTGCAGAGAGGAAGAATTAAAACAGGTTTGAGACGACAACTCAATATGGGAACTTATTGTTATAGTGAAGTATTCTCGAATATGTAGAGTCCACCACATAATTCAGCACTGCCAATCACCTTCCCTGAATCCATCGCTTGAAATTCACATAGGCTAGAAGATTGTTTTTCTTCACAATTTAGATCATGAGTAAGTTTGCTAATTGAGAGCAAGTTACAGTTTAAGTTAAGAAAAAGAGGGATGGGCGATAAAATAAGATTCTGTGTCAAATAAACAGTTCCTTTTCCCATTATTTTTGGATGAGAACCATTTGCTATGCATACTGTTCATTTCGGTTTAACTTGCTGAATAACCTTATATCTACTGTCATGTGATTTGAAGCATCAGAATCAACTATCCATGGCTTTATTTTCCCTGTTTTGAGTGCAAGTAAATAGAAGCATTACCTTGATGTGCTATTATACTGGTGGGTTGGTTCGGTGAAACAGTGGAAGAAGTAGCTGCTTGACTGATTAGTTTTGTAGGAACTCGAACTGTTCTTTGGGGAAAAGAATGACTTCGGTGGAGCTAGTTCCATCTGATTTAACAGTTGTATGTGCACAATTTTCTCTATCATTTCATGCATGATTTAGTTTCCAATCGATCAGCTTACCATGGATCTTCTAGTAAGTGTCCTTATGTCCTGACTTTTACAGTGCTCACATCATGGCCTTCATTTTTCTGATTTTCTTGAGTATAATGAGAAGTTTTGAATCTTCTATTGATGTTGTGATGTTTGAATTGCTCATCATCACTTTCCTTCAACTTTCTTCTCTTCAAACTTCTGAAACTGCTTCTTGGATGAATGGTAAGGGTTTAATTCCCATGATTCTTCCTCTTACGTCGTCTAAGTCTTTGTTAAGGCCAAGCAGAAATTTGAATGCCCTTTTCTGTTCAACTATTTTCCGGATCAATGTTGTCGGGGTTCTTTATCTGGGGATTGGAGCTTCGTGGCTGTATTTGATGACAGCCACTGGTTTCCAAGATTCCTTGCCGATTGAATCACCTGAAAGATGCACCTTAGAGAAGAAGTCTTGAGTCTAATAATGAAAGGTGGGTGCCACTTGTCTTTCTTTCAATAGTAAGCGCATGGCCAAGAAGCAGCCAGCTAACTACCCATGAAACCCGATCTTGATTCGCTGTGCAAACGAGATCTTGGAACCAACAGTGTGTATGGCCATTTTGGGCAGGTCACAATGGTCTCGAAAAGATCTACGACTCCTACCATGTTCTTCTCTAAAAAAAAAGAATTCTCGTCATGTAGAAAGAATATAAAATTTTTTTTTTGCTTTCGCTTACTCTATAGTTCTAGTCCGCTTACCAATATTAGATCACATCGCTTCGAGATTGGAAAGAATGTCAGTCATAACGAATGAAATCCATCTAACTCTATTCTGGGTTGTGAGAACATCATACCTATTGTGACTTCAATTTTATTCTTGTACCTAGGGAATGAGATTTTTCTTGTTTTATTGCAAATTGAGGAGCAGTTTTGTTTTATTCATCTAACTACCTGGTTTAACTCATTGAACTAAAATGTTTCAAAGATTGGGGTCCCATAAGCATATTTCGAAAATCTGAAAAAGGAAAAAGATCTAATGAATGCGTAAATCACACCACTTTCTCAAATTGAAAAAATAGACAGATATTTTGCTAAGTACCATTACCATTTCTAAGATCAATGCATAACTTTTCTTTCTTTTGTACAATGCAGTATCATTAGGACACTTCCAAGTATTTGTTTCAAACATATCAAGAAACTACCAATATTGTGTGAGAAGGTTGAAGTTTTGAGTTAGATTCAATTCTCCTTGTCGCAGGTCATGAAGCTTTGTTTCAACTTCAAATAATTCTGAGGTGTTTTTTTGAACTTAAGCAAGTTTCCTGAGCGGCTTCCCAGAATAGAGAAGGAATTTCTCTCCAACTTTTGCAATCATAGAATTAATTAACCACGACATCACCATTTGGTTTTTAGCCTTCCAGGTATGATAATCATCCTTCCCTTTGCCACAGACGAACATAAACACCGATTGTGACCATGGAAGAAAATTATGGCCATTGAGTTTGTGATTAGTTTTGAGAACTGAAGAGTTTTCTGTTAACCTCCATTATGCCACATAAGTCGAGTTGAGCTTACAAGATAAATTCGACAGACTTTGGATGCAACAGTGCGCAAATCGAAGCTGAAATACACTCGACGGCGCAAAAAATTAGTCAAAAAGACATCTGATCGACGAACAAATTCATCCATCGCGTACAAAACGTGGAAATTGATCAGAATATACGTTCTGCATAATTCGACGGTCGATTGATCAAGGAAGAGGGTCGTCGATGCACCGACGTGCATATCAAGGTCGGAAGCCAATGACGATGCCAAACGACCATCGCTAGCATCAAACGCCAAAACTTATCAAATGACCGACTTTCGACTCGAACGAGCGCGAATGTCGTAAGCAACGACGCGCAACTCTGAACCAAAATTGACTCGATTCGGCGCCGACTTTAGTCAAACCTCCTCCGATCGCGAAACGGACTGCGTCGTTGCGTCCGAAATGTCGAATTTACCTAGTCATGACACCCATAATATATGTGTTTGATTTCGGTAAGATTCACAAAAAATTTGACAAGATATTTTGAAAATTAGACATCTAATTTAATTAAATACAATGCAACTTAATCTTAATAATTAAATCATAATATGATTAAATCAGAATTTTTTTTATATGAAGTAGAATTATTAATTAGATTAAATAATTTTTATAAATACTTTTTAATCACATTGAAAGTATCACTTCAATTTCAAAATCCCGCCTAATCCCATATGGAAATCCATTAATCAGATAATTAAGGCCATTAATGAGGATTATTCTCCAACGGATTCAAGTGGCCGAAAGGAGATCTTGACTCCCTCGGTCGTTCGCTCTTTCTCCCACCCTCTCTCCCTTCTTCGTTTATTTGCTGTCATTCGGTACGACTTGTAAAACCCTCTTGGGATCGATCCAATGGCAGAAGATCTGATGCTCGACACCGCTATAAGGGACTGGGTCCTGGTGCCTCTATCTGTCGTGATGGTCCTCATCGGTGTCCTCCGCTATTTCGTTTCCAAGATTTTGCGATCCTCTGAAGAAGGTCGCTCGAGAAGGGCGCTTGATTCTTGGCAAGGAACCCGAGTAGGGTTTTATTCGTAAAGTCGTTCCGTGCTCGGAGATTTTACTATACCAATGAGGAAAATGGGCTTCTACATGTCCCAAAAGGCCAAGCTCAAAATCCTCAAGCACAAATGTTTTCTGATCCGAACATGGCAATGGATACGATGAAGAAGAATCAGCGTCAAAGAAGCTGAAGGTGGGGAGTAATAACCGGTTGACCAATGAGCCCTTCTTTTCTTCCCAATTGCCGAGCCCACAAAGCAAGCCATTAGGGAGATGGGTTTCGTGAATATGGCGCAGATTCAAGCGAGAGCCATACCTCCTCTCTTGATGGGGAAGAATGTTATGAGTGAGGCGAACCCTTTTATTTCAAAAAGTAATTTTAAAAAAGTGAATTTAACATGAATAACTCAAAAGAAAGAATTGTATTACATTATTATCAATATAATGAAAAATGTTTACAAACTTCTTAATCTATTTCAGATTGTCGATAATATACGATATTTAGAATCGATTCAAATACTTCTTTCAATATATAAAGACAATCATCGAAATAATCATCACTCATTCGACCACGAATCGATATTTAACAATCTTCATCAGAATGCTTCTCCATCAGTTAAAGAATTAAAGTTAGCCATAAGTTCTATAAATTAAAGGATACAAATCATCCTTCTTTCGAGTGACAAAGATCAACAATACCACTTAAAGATGAGAAATCATCACTACTACACATCGATAATATAATTGGAAAGCGATGTTCAAGGCCACGTTTCAACTCAGAAAAAAAAATCAGGATATAACTCGCAGTAATAAATTTTTCCTTATCAAAAGCAAAGAATGAATCAGGGTTTAAACATGTCACACAAAGAAAAGAACTATGTGCTTTAAAAAATGATTATTCAATTGAATCAATATCATCAGTGTAATAACTCAACGCAATAGTGATGATATTTGTCATTTTTTCACCTCCTCGATACCGACGAGTTTTAAAGGTAGAATTCATATCTGGAATATCAATCTCAAAAATATTACAAAAAAGAGACACTTCATGTAATAAGGAATCCTACCCATTATTTCTTATTATCTCAGAATCGCCGCTAGATATCTCGACTAATTTTATCAGATTTTCAATGTGTCTTTTCGCAGATTGTGATAATTCATTTGTGATACCTAAAATATCAATCATCAAATGCATAATACAAAATCAAAAGACTCCATCAGATTGATTAAAACACCTTCAACTGATTGATGATCACGTACTACATCCTCTTTACTATCTCAAGACTTCAAGCAGTGATGCTACATCTTCATAAGACTAATTAAACTATGAAAATGTGAACTCCAACGAGTGTCACCATATCAGTAGGCTTGATTCAAACCACGCCTACTAATTAAATCCTATTTTGAGATGTAAAATAATCTTTTCATGTTGAATAATTTTTAAAATATCACTTCTTACAAGAACTTCCAATGTGTTTAAAATTGTGAACTCAAAAGATGCTTCACTTGCCAATGGTTTTCTGCGAACAACATAATTGAAATTGATGGGCAAAAACAATGAACATAAAATGCTCGAGATTATCATTAAGAGCCTTCAAACCATTGAATTTACCTCGATATTGGATGCCCCATCATTTGACCTCAATCCTATGCAAGTTTAATGAATGTTTAGCCAAGATAACTTCAAGTGTTGTCTTAAGTGCAATTGCACTTGAACAAACATATTTAATGCTAATAAATCTTTCAATAACTTGACTTTTTTTATCAACATATCTCACAAATGACTTTAATTGTTCCTTTGTTGATACATCAGATTCATCCACAATAATAAAAGTAAGAATCACCGATATCACGATAAGCTAAAGTCTCGATAATGCGCCTGATAAAGTTATTTTTGTCTGAATTGTAATTTTGTTCAAGATTTTCAAATGTAACCTTTTCATCGTTAATCAATTAAGATTCATCGTGATGAATCCTTATCGCAAAAGAAATCTAACACAATCAACTGCCACTATCAACATTATCTTATACTTTTTTTTGTTTCTCTCATCTTTCAACACATAAGATGGACACTTTGTGGCGCTTCATTAGATCTTCACACTTTTTCGCCTCTATTATGAGTATTGTGTTTAAACGTTAAAACTTTTCTTGTCTTTCCAATTTTAAATCCTTCTCAATAAATGAATCTACACCTCCTCGATTTATAGTAACTTATTCTCGTGGGCTTAAATAAATAGCAATATAAACAATATGCATCATCTTTCATGTTATATTCTAACCAATATGGATATTCCTCAAATCACTTTGAATTAAATCAAGGCAATATCGTTTATCATTATAAAATTATGACTTTTGATGTTGCCATTTTACCAAATACGCTTTAATGATTCTATCTCGCATTAACATCATAACTCCAAAGAAGCTGTGACGAAGATTATCGATATCAAGATTAACTCGTTTCTTTCTCTTTAAATAACGATCCATTTAGAAATCTTAAATATGATAAGAATGCAAATAAAATAAATCAATAAATAATGGCACACTTTCAACCTTTTCAAAAAAAAAATCATAATATCTCAAGAATAATGGCACACCATCGGCCTTTTTAAAATAAAATTAAACCAATAATAAAAAAAAAAGGCATACCTTCAGCCTTTTTAAAAAGAAAAATGCTATTTACGCATCTTAATTGAAAGAATGAATCAAAGAATATTATTGAATAATTCTTTAACATCACATGCATAAAGCATATAACTAATGATTAATACATGTGATAAAAATATAACATTGAATGCCCTAATCTAATGCTTGTCATGGGTTAGCAATTAACTTGAAAATCCTCTAGAACATAAATCTTTGGAAGAAGAAAATTTTGAAAAGAATAATGTTGAGCCTTAAACATAAAATGAATATGAAAAAGAATAGAATAATGGAGAGTAGAGTAAGGTTTGGTGTGGATGGCTTCAAATATGATGTAATGGAGTGGTAAGTCAAAAAATCTTAAGAATGACTTTGACCTATTAATACTCATGTCTCACTTGGAGATTCTCTACATCATATTTCTAACTTTGAAGACATAGAACTTGATGAATGGAGGAGTGCAAATGAAGATAGAATAAAGACAATGCTTGGCATAGAGGAACTCATGACCTAGCCTTTAATGAAGCAAGAAGTCAGGAGAAAGATTGCAAAGTCAGTCTTCTCCTCAAACAAGAACTATTGAACAAACTACAATCAAGGTTCTAAAGATAATACTAATGCTCAAGTTTTGTTCAACTTCCATCATGGAAATCTTTTTTTTATAGTTACATTAACATGTTCCCCAATTACAGAAATAGAGGCCAATTTCCCCTTAACTCTTCACATATTGAAAGCGACTTCAACAAAGAAAAACTATTTTCTGAACTCTATCAATCTCCAAGCTCCAAATAACATGTCGATAAGCACAAGAAAATTTTCTCTATGGCCGGCAATTCTTACAATATATATATATATATTCATCCCATTAAGGTCTCTTTTTCTTTGTTTTGAAAGCTGAAAGGTGAAGACAGATATATTTATTTTTAGCAGAAACGGAGAACCACAGACACAGCGTGAAAGGTCTTTGTTTTGAAAGCTGAAAGGTCTTTCATTTATATACAATATTTTTGCTTAATTATAAAAAATTTGTTGCCTCAAATTCTGACAATTCCCAGAGCCAGATTGAAGAATAACTTTCTCAAGAGAAACAAAACAATATTCTTGGAAAAGCCTAAACAAAAAAAAAAAAAAATTGACAAACACCTATTAAATTCCCTAAATCCATCATCTAGTGAGAAAACATCTTTTGATAGGATTGCAACTTGCAAGACAATTCATAATACATTACAAGAAAGAAAGGACATTTGATGAAAACAATGAAAAGCAGGACAAAAATTGAAGGGAGATACCTCGTGGTCGTGGAACGCGCTTTTACCTAGTGAAGAAACGAAGGAGAGTCCTCCCGGCTACGATAAATACATAAAAGAGATGATCGACCAACCGTCCTCTAGCCAACAATGCAATGCTATTCTTAAATCGCCACCTTCTACCGATCAATGGGATGGATGCCGAAGGAACTCAACTCGTGGAGATGCATTACAGAGAGGCCAAATAGGGAGTTGCGACTTATGCGAATAATGTGCCGAGCTACCGTGCAAAAGGTTTCGGCTTTTTTAAGAGTGTTAGGCATGGGCAAACTTACCTTTTTCCCCACCTTATAATAAAGTTGAGGGTGGGCAATTGCCCACCCTCACATAAATGTGGGTCCGCCCATGACTGTGAGGACGAGCTCTAGAAAGACTAGCTTTTTTTATTCTAGCGGTTGAGTTGCTTTATAATATCAAGTTTTCTGCAAGGAATGGTGCTGGTGCTAGTGCTATCATAATTTTCCCACCAAGGGAGCTTGCTATTCAGACGCATACCGTGGTGAAGGACCTTTTGAAGCATCATTCTCAGACTCTTGGGATGGTTATTGGAGGTGCAACGCGAAGAGGGAAGCTAAACACCTTGCAAAAGGAGTAAATATAGTAGTGGCTACTCTTGGGAGGCTTCTTGATTATCTTCAAAATACTAAGGGGTTCATATATAAAAATTTGAAGTGCCTTATTAGTGATGAAGCTGATCGGATATTGGAGCAAAACTTTGAGGATGATATGAGAAATTCTAAAGCACCTTCCTAAGATTTCAAGACCTCGCTATTGCCCAATAGGGCGTAGTGGGTGCAAATACAAGTCAGAAGAAAACACCGCTTCACTACTCACAGTGACGAATCAGTCGAACAGGATGCAATCCTCCCTATGTTGAAATGCTACCAAAATTTAGATTGATTTTTGGACTTAAACAAAAAAAAGGACTTGAATGTGTATATATATTGCATTAGGCTTTTACGCAGAACACCTCATTATACTCATCGCACATGAGAAAAAATTGGTCGGCGTGTTTTCAAACACAACCGCCACGCATCCGTGGACGCACTCATAATATGATGATGTAGCCTCTTATGTGAGGATGACGCCAAAATACTGTTAAAATATTGCTGAAATTTAGACTGAATTTTGGACTTAAATAAAAAAATGGCTTGAATGTGTATATATTACATTGTATTGGTTTCTTTGCGTTTAAAGACCATGTCATCGCCATGGATGAAAAATCTATTTCAGTACCAACCGCCACGCCATCGTGGTGTGATGACGCTAAAATGGTTTCGATAAAGCCTCCTATGTGGATAACGCCGGAATATCATTGAAATGTTAATAAATTTGGGATCAATTTGACTTAGAAAAAAAGGTGAAGAATCATGATTTATTTAAAAAGAAATCAAGTACATCAAAAACAAACAATTTAAAATGAAATTTGAATGTGCTAAATTGTAAAATTTCATAAAATAAACATAAATGTGAATTTAAAAAAAAATTGAAATAAGAAAAGAAGGAAAAGAGCTTACAATGAATTTAAAATGAATTGAAAGATTATATTTCAAGTAAAAATAAAAAGATTGAACTCAAACAGATTTATGAACTTGAAGTGAACTGAATATTTTGACAATAAATATAAATATAGTATTTTAATATCTCATTTCAATCGATTTAGAAGATGATCTGATTGAATATCTAATGAGAGCACAGAAGATCTTTGAATTGGAATGTAGTTTTTAAATCATAATTCATTCCAAATGAATTGGAGAAAATCAAAGAATTCATAAGAGATTTTCGATGAGATTGAATGATTGCTAATAAACATAATCAATGAATTCTTGAAAAATTTGAAACATATTATTCGTCTTATTAAATACTCGAATTAGATCAAGGTGAAGTTGAATATAATTTGTGAATAAATAAGAATCTATTGAACATTTAAAGACTAATCAATTTTTAATAAAAGAAAATAATTAAATGTTATTCCAAGAAATCTAATAAACTATTAGAACTATTTAAAACGCAATCAATCAGAAGACAAACTTGGGCGCGATGTTAATTTCGCTTTAAATAAACCTCATGCTTTATAAGGCCTACTAAATTCAACTTGGATATTTTTAAAATTCATATAAATATCCAAATGAATTTAATTTGATATGCACGCATTTGGGTGTTGGCCTTTAAATCAAAAACCAACCGAACCATGTTAATTGGTCGGTTTGGTTTGGTTTTAAATCTCATAGGTTTTTTGAAATGCTTATTCTGCTTGGTTTTTTTTTAAAAAAGATCGATAAATCAATAAACCAATAAACCAAAATTAGTTAAAAGTCAAATATAAATATGTAATTTTGATTGTAAATGCTTAATTATTTGTATAGATTTATAGATTTCTACTGACTAAAAATTTTTAATATATAAAATTTATTAGATTGTTTTAATTAATTAGTTCATTAAAAAAATATTTTTATACGCTATTCTTAATCAAAACCGAATCAATAAACCAATTATAAATTTGGTTAGTTTAGTTTTATATGTTATTTGGATGGTTCAGTTATTTTAAATTATTTAGTTTGGTTTGTTTGGTTTAACAAAAAATTCAATCGAACCGACCGAACCGACCGAATGCTCACCCCTACACGCATCATAAGATAAACTTTTAACATAATTCAAGTGCTTCAAAATTCATATCAATTCATTGGTATCAAAATATGAGTGAGTGCTTTAGAAATAATAAGTTCTTTAAACATCTATGTAAGCACTTGAATTGAGTCACCCATCCTGCATTTATACTTGGCTTAAACTTACCGAGATACTACGCTTAAAAAAAAGAAGAAGAATTAATTGATTCTTTACACTATATGTATGTTAATGAATGTTTTCAAACTAATTCAAGTTAATGAAAGATATAAATGTTTAGAATATGATCACAAGAGCTAATACATGCTTAAAGAGAGTTGATAGCTCTATGACATCAACTTTTAAATGAACTTAAATTACATAAGTCATGTAACCCAATCCTCTACTAACAAATAAGTAGTTGACAGTCTACCCCATATAATTTTATGAAGATATCAATCAAGGAGAATCTTATCAAAATATTTACGATATTATATTCAATATTCTCAAATTCAAAAGACTCGAAATATAAATCTAGATCTGATCCTCTATTATTAAATTAATAAAATCGATAGGATATGAAATAACAAACTAAATGATTAAGTATATTTATGTATCCCGATGATGACCGCGTTGAATAAAAATCTCAACCGGAGGGGATATTATCATTAAAAGTTACTTGAGCTCTAAACTAATTCATCATTAAAAGACTTAACATTGTCTCCTTGGACAAACACCACTCCAGGTCTACAAGGATTACTTGGACGACGCAATCCATGACTGCTGACAAGGATTTTTCGGTTATGTTAGGTCGACTATCTCCTTTGACTAAGTAGACTAGGGAACCCGACAGCCCGGGATGATGGAACCATGGGATCTAGATCGGGCACGCCATCATTCATCCAACCATATGCTTTAAGTTAAATAATGGTGAATTTCATAAATTCTAATCCTTAAATTTTAAACTCTACATGCTACTACTATACACCATGCATTTAGAATCGACATCAATTTAATCGAAAGTTCTCTCATTTATTTGGGTAATTAAGCTACCATAGAAGCTGAACTGATCTAAAGTCCTCACAAAATGATGACGAAATCTCTCGGTAGTGTCTTATCTACTATTTCATCCGCCTTCTGAAAGTTTGACTGACAGTTAAATCAAGCTCTCTTCATCGAGAAGTTGGTGGCGAATTTTTGGAGCCCATAGATTTTGGCGACTCCGCTGGGGACTGGTTTCTATTTCCATATTTAGCTAGTCGAACCTAAGTTATAGTAATAGTGGAGTATATATATATATAAATGAAAATAAAAATGAAAGTAAAAGTTTAATTGAATCTTAAAATAAAATACTTTTTAAATTAGGTCTTAAACATCTAAATTTTCATTTAGAGTCTTTTTTGTGTTGTTCATTCTGTTACATCTCTATATTATGAAAGTGTAGGGTGATACATCAATTACTGATTACTAATCCCTATCTTTCATTTGTGCTGATGGATCTTCAGAACACATCGCATCATGCGCCAGTCGGAGCCAACAACTATCCCTATCCGAATCAATACTGAGATCTTTGAGCTACCATCCAATTTGGTAGCGTAAACTTCCCAACTATCGCCATCGCAAAACAACCCTCCACTTGAAGCACAGAGCAGTACCAACCCGCAGGTGTAGAGGGGCAACTAGAATGACCGTTACTACTACTGAGGTTTTTCAAAAGAGAGCCTTTGTATTTGAAATATTGGGTCATTCTGAAGTATCAATGATGAAAAGAACCGTCATTGGGCAAAAAGTTTCAATCATGTCTGTGAGTGCAGCTGCTCTGCTAGTTGAACAATTCGCCCCGGGAAGGCACAACGTAGAAGCTTCTTCATCTGGAATCAAGCTAACCCTGAGGCAATAGAGAAAGAAGGAATGCTGAGTTGCGAGCTCATCAGTTCTCACATGGGCCATCTATTATACATCTAGCCTTACAATTAGAAGAGAGTATTCTTAACCGTAATAAATTTGAAAATTTGAAATGGGTGAAAAGGAATAGCTCTACTGGTGATGTTAAACAAATTTTCTGAGCTCAACAGCAGTCAGCTCAAACCTTATAGAAGAAATAAACTGAAATTTTATTTGCTCGAGTGCATACAGTCCTGAAGGTTGTCAAGACAAAAAATCTTATGATGAAGATGTATCAAATGTCAATTATCAAAGAAGCCAAAAATGCTCTACTACAAAAGCTACCATTAGTGGTAGTAAGAACTCAAGATCGTTCTACACAAGTTATGCACGGTGAACATCGGGGCGTGACACCTAGACCGCATGTCCAGGAATTCGCCGCCGAAAGGTCCTGACAAAAAGGAAAATAATTATGGAGGCCGAAGCTTCAAGGAAAAGTAGCAATGAAAAAACTTATTCATCTGGAAGCAAGCTAACCCAGAGACAGCGGAGAAAGAGAAATCCTGAATTGTGTGCTCAATAGTCATTGTTCAAGCAAAAAATCGTACAACCAATTGTGGAATCAGAAACAAGTGTTCTAACCCATAACATATTTGATATTCTAAGATGGGTAAAGCAGAACAGCTCTACTGATCAAATCAAACAGTTCTTCTGGACTTGACAACGTTAGGTTCCAGCTTCTCCCACGAGAAAACTTGAAACTATATATGTAAGAGTGCATCGGGTCCTCAAAGTTGCTAAGGAGAAATGACTGATAAAAAGAAAATATGAATGTCCTGTTGTCAGGGAGGCCAGAGTTGCTCATCCAAGAAGACCTCCTCCTACAACTTCGACAGGATGTTAACCAATTCAAGTCCCGCACGGTGAGCATCGAGGCGTGACACTTGGACTACGGGTACAAGAATCCGTCGTCGAAAGGTCCTGGCAAAAATGTAAATAAATTTGGAGGCAAAAGCCTCGAAGTGAAACTGTCTTAAAGAAAGACAACAACGTGACATTTGGACTATACTCCCATAAAATCTACTCCTTATACGCTAGTATTTGAAGCTGAAGCAGTCATTCTACTTAAATTTGAACCACCTTCACTCCGAGTAGTTATTCGATAAGATTTTACCCAAGATGAGAATGTCCGTTTACGGATAGAAGTGCTTAATGTACTTGACAAAGCTAGGCTCCGAATTCAACAAAATTTAGAAGTTTACCGAGCGAGGATGTCATCATACAGTGTGTCCTCGAACTTTTTAAGAAGGAGAATTGGTCATGTTGTTGAGAATACTAATTATTCCTCATCGTCATTACATGCATAAGTTTTGCTTGAAAATTCTCTCGTAACACAAGAATGCATTTCTGGAATAAAACAAACATTCCCCTGTCAGACAGGGGACATTTTTTTAAATTTTATAGTAAATTGTTAGGCTTTCCTTTGTAAAGATAGGGAGACTCCTTTGTGTTTGGGTTGACATCGCGCCTAAGGCCAAGATCCCCATATACATGTTCAATTATGTATTCAAATTCATAATTTTCAAAGTCTTACTGATTAAAAAGAGAAATCTTCAAGTCTGCAAACATCAATAAATCAAGTTGGAAACACATCTTTCATCCATACATCAAATCTAGGGCTTGAGTGGGTGTATAAGGGCGACTTAACGCTCAAATATGGCCAGTTCGATGCCTACTCAAGACGCTTCAAAGAGAGAGATCCTTCTATTACGTTAGTTCAAAGACAAGGGCATCTAAATCTTCAAATCCTTTGAACTTGGCGAGTTTAAGTGGCCCAGACTCGGAGATCATCCCTAATAGTCGTAAGGTCATTTTTTAAAATCCAATAAAAAGATTCTCACTCAAGAAGGCACTAAGTTGAGTTTGGTATCAATATCAAATAAGAAGTGTCAACTCCTTCAACAAGTCTGTTAAAGTAGAAAACAAAGACTGAAGGAAACTCTTCTTCAATAAGTCTAACCAAGTAGAAAGCAAATGACCGAAGAAGTCATCTCAATGTTCGTACAAAGCTAAAGGCTGAACTAAGAGAGTCATGTCATCAATATATCCGTTACGAGCAAAGCATAAGACTGTCGACTCTTCTTCATTGACCCAACACAAGCTTTGAGGGCTAGGTCACCGACAAACATCCTTCTATAAGCCCACGAAAGCAGAAAGCTGTGTCAGAAGGTAATTCATATCACCTGGCAAGTCTTTAAGACAATTCAGGAAATTCCTTCGTCAAATCCATCAAGGCATAAAGCCAGGATAGAAAGAAATATAAACTACAAAATTTCGAGATTGAATCTTCAAAAAGTCTGTTAAAGCACAAAGCATAGGACCGAAGATGTTCTCATCTCGCCAACAAGTTATCAACTCCATTTAGTCCACCTAAGGCATAAGGTTAGGATAGGAGAAAAATATAAATTTTAAACTCTGAAGAGGAAGTCTTTTCCAAAGCGTAAGAAAGACATTCCAAATTCAACAAGCATCCCCACTTGTTAGGCAGGGATATTTTTATATAATTATCTAAGTCGACATTGTGTTTCAAGTCGAGATCCTCAGATAAATATACATGATGATCAGAATGAGCTACGTTTATTTATATTAAAGAAGTTCAAACTCTTTAATACATTTTTGAGCTAATCTGCAATTCCCTTGTTAGACATGAGCTCTTTTTATGATCAAGATTATTCAATCCTCTCCTGTGAAACAGGGTGCCTTCTTGTATATATATTTAGGTCCACATCGAGCTTTGCCGAGACCTCTGAATATATCTATAATTGTTATTATTAAAGTTGCAAGCTCTTGCAATGAACAAAAGAATCTATTTCTACGCATGAAAAGACAACCATAAATATCAAAAGTTTATCTCCCAGATTTGTCAAATTCTGAAGAGCAAGTTAGAAGAACTCATAATTTCAGAAGCTTCAATCAATTAAGTTGGAAAAACATCAACCTCTACACTCTAAAGTTTAGGACATAGATGAGTTCTAAAGGTCGAACTCAATAAGTCCACATATGATCGAGTTGCTGACGCTCTCCTCACTCAATAAGCCGTAAGAAAAGACCGCAGTGAAAGAGCTCCTGTTCGTAAGTTTAATGACCAAACCACCAAGTCACCACAGCTTAAGTCGAAGATTCGAGTAGGTTCTAAAGGTTGGACTCAACAAGTCCACAAATGGCCACTCTCCTCCTCTCAAAAAAAGAAAATCGCGGTGAAAAGCTCATCAGTCCAATGATGATAGTTGTTGAATCTTAAGTCAAATTCAACTCAATGATTACAAGCAGCTGGAATCTAAGAGATCTTTCGACTTGATCGATAAACTAAGACAATCTGAGGAAACAATTCTCAATTTAGAGCAGCCTCAAATCAATCTCTAATATTTCCTGCAAGGTGATATCCCAATCTATATTCAAACGATCTAATCAAGCACAAAGTACAGATCAAATTCAATCTCCTCATCAAATCCGCCATAGTAGAAAGCACAGGACTTTGGAAACAATTCCATAGTTCATACGAAGCCAATGGCTGAACTAAAGGAATTTCGTGGTCATTCAGTCTGTTAAAGCACATATTGTTAGACTGATAACTCAACGATATAAGCTTAATATGAGCCGAAAGGCTGGGTCATCTGTATGCACCCTTCAACGAGTCCGTCAAAGCGGCAAGCACAAGACTAGAGACATGCATACACTTCCTGATAAGTCAATATGGACAAATCAAGTCTGTCATTCATCAAGTCCATCAAACTTATAGTTAGGACAGAAGGAATTTCAAATATCAAAGTAAATAAACCAATTTCTCCATCGAACCCGATCAAGCGCGAAGTTAGGGTCGGAGGAAGTTCAAATTTACAACAACACAAGAGAAAGAGATCTTCAAAGAACTCATTGAAGCAGAGAATAGATAGTGGAAGAAGCTCTTATCCTTCCTGACAAGTCAATATGGACAAATCGGATCAATTCTTCATCAAGTCTGTCAAGCTTAAAGTTAGGACAGAAGAAATTTCAAATCTCAAAGTAAACAAACTAACTTCTCCATCCAACCTGATCAAGCATGAAGTTAGGGTCAGAGAAAACTCAAATTTATAATGACACAACAGAAAAAACTCTTCAACGAAGCCATTGAAATTGAAGCTGCAACAATTTGAGATTCAGGGTTGATTTTAAGGGTCAACCAGTTTTTAACAAACATGACTCGCTCCATGCTCGAATCACATTTGTTGGGGGCATTTGTTGATCTCCATGTATGTCATATAAATCGAGTCAAGCTTACAAGATAAATTCGACGGACTTTGAATGCGCGTCGGTTAAAATACACTCATGCGATCAAAATCACCCGATTAATGAACAAACTCATCCACCGCGTTCAAAATGTCAAAATTGATCGAAATATCGTTACGCCTGTGACGATCGATCGATCAAGAAAGAGGGCGTCGATGCCGGCGCGCTCGATGTAGGCGGTAGGAATGATGCCCAAACGACATTCGTTCGCGAAATTGATCGCACTATTAGCGTCGAAACATCGAAACCTATCAAATGAGACTGTTTGCGCTCAGTTTGGACGAGTTTGTACGAATGTTGACCGGTCGGAAGCGACGACGCGCAACTTTGAACAAAAATTGACTCGATTTGGTGCCGACTTTAATCAAACGGCTCCGTCGAAACAGAGGTATAACGCGTATAGAATTTACGCAGACATATATTATATGTGTTTGATTTCGGTAAGATTCACAAGAATTTTGACGAGATATTTTGAAAATTAGACATCCAATTTAATTAAATACAATTCAACTTAATCTTACTAATTAAATCATAATATGATTAAATCAGAATTTTTTTTTTATATGAAGTGGGTTATTAATCAGATTAAATAATTTTCATAAATAGTTTTTAATCACATTCAAAGTTTACTTTAATTTCAAAATCCCACCTAATCCCATGTGGAAATCTATTAATCTGATAATTAAGGCCATTAATGCGGATTATTCTCCAACTGATTCAGGCTCCGTTTGGTTAAGCTTTTGGAATTCATGAAAAGCTGGTTTAAAAGTGCTTCCTGAAAAGGTATTTGTCTTTGGCTTTTTGAAAAGGAGCTAAAACGGAGTTTTCAGTGAGATGAAACTAAAACTCAGTTTCAAAAAGCACACTATTCAAACGGGTATCAAAAATAAAAATTCAGGCTTTCAAAAGCAAAACGCACTAAAAAAGCTCTCCCAAACGGAGCCTCAAGCAGCTGAAAGGAGATCTCGACTCCCTCGATCGTCCGCTCTTTCTCCCGCTCTCTCTCCCGCTCTCTCTCCCTTCTTCGTTTATTCGCCGTCATTTGGTATGGCTTGTAAAACCCTCTTGGGATTGATCCAATAGCGGAAGATCTGATGCTCGACATCACTATAAGGGACTGGGTCTTGGTGCCTTTATCGGTCGTGATGGTCCTCATCGGTGTCCTCCGCTATTTCGTTTCCAAGCTTTTGTGATCCTCTCAGATCCCTGACACGAAGGTCGTCTGAGAAGGGCAGTTGATTCTTAGGGCAAGGAACCTCAGAGTAGCAAGGGGTTTTATTCCCGTAAAGTCGTTCCGTGCTTGGAGATTTTACTATACCAACGAGGAAAATGGGCTTCTACATGTCCCAAAAGGCCAAGCTCAGAATCCTCAAGCACAAATGTTTTCTGATCCGAACATGGCTATGATGAAGAAGAATTGGCGTCAAAGAAGTTGAAGGTGGGGAATAATAAACGGTGTGGAATCATGACCAATGAGCCCTTCTTTTCTCTCCTAATTGTCGAGCCCACAAAGCAAGCCATCAGGGAGATGAGTTTCATGAATATGACGCAGATTCAAGCGAGAGCCATACCTCCTCTCTGATGGGGAAGAATGTTATGGGTGCTGCGAGGACGGGCTCTGAAAAGACTCCAGCTTTTTTATTCCAGCGGTTGAGTTGCCTTATAATATCAAGTTTTCTGTATGGAATGGTGTTGGTGCTGGTGCTATCATAATTTGCCCAACAAGGGAGCTTGCTATTCAGACGCATACCGTGTCGAAGGACCTTTTGAAGCATCATTCTCAGACTCTTGGGATGGTTATTGGAGGTGCAACGCGAGAGGGGAAGCTGAACACCTTGCAAAAGGAGTAAACATAGTAGTGGCTACTCCTGGGAGGCTTCTTGATCATCTTCAAAATACTAAGGGGTTCATATATAAAAATTTGAAGTGCCTTATTATTGATGAAGCTGATCGAATATTGAAGCAAATCTTTGAGGATAATGAGGCAAATTATGAAATGCCCTCCTGAGATTTTAAGACTCTGCTAATATCCAATAGGGCGTAGTGGGTGCAAAGACAAGGTTGCGGTGTTGCAAAATTTCGCTCGCTACGCTCAATAGAGCATACCGAGTAAGCCAAAATCATTAGATACGATCTCCCTATGTTGAAATGTTGCCAAAATTTGGACTGATTTTTGGACTTAAACAAAAAAAAGGGGCTTGAATGTGTATATATTGCATTGTATTAGTTTCTTTTTGCAGGTTTAAAGATCTCATCATGCTCATCAGGGCGTGGCGAGATGAAAAATCGGCTGAGGTATTTCAAAACACAACTGCTTCGTGGCTTGATGCGGGTCAAAATAGTTACGATCACGATCCTGCGGTGATGATGTCATATCTTGTCAATATTCGCGAAATTTAGACTTAAATAAAAAAATGGCTTGAATGTGTGTATATATTGCGTTGTATTGGTTTTGCATGTTTGGCCTGTTAAGTATTTCGTTAGGCGTGTGATGAAAAAAATGGTCGTCAAAACCGGCCACGCTCATCAAGGCGTGACGGGTAGTCTAAAATAGTTCCGATGTAGCCCCTTATGTAGGGATGACGTTGGAATACTGTCAAAATGTTGCCGAAATTTAGACTGAATTTTGGATTTAAAAAAAAAGGGGAAGAATCAATATTTATTTAAAAAGAAATTAAGCACATCAAAAATAAACAATCTAAAATATTTGAATGAATTTAGAATAAAATAAAATAAAAATTTAAAAAAAATTGAAATAAGAAAAGATGGAAAGAGCTTACAATGAATTTGAAATGAATACAAAGATTATATTTCAAATAAAAAAAAATTGTATTGAACTCAAACAGATTTGTGAACTTGAAGCGAACTTAATATTTTGGAAATAAATAAAAATTTAACACTTTAATATCTCATTTCAATCGATTTAGAAGATAATCTGATTGAATATTTAATGAGAGCACAAAAGATCTTGGAATTGGAATGTAGTTTTCAAATCATAATTCATTCCAAATGAATTGAAGAAAATCAAAGAATTCATAAGAGATTTTCAATGAGCTCGAATGATTGCTAATAAGCATAATCAATGAATTCTTGGAAAATATTTGAAGCATATTATTCGTCTTATTAAATATTCAAATTGGATCAAGGAGAAGTTGAATATAATTTGTGATGAGTTTGAGAATTGTTAATAGACATAAATAAGAGTCCATTGAACATTCAAAGACTAATCAACTTTTAATAAAATAAAATAATTAAATGTTATTCAAAGAAATCTAATAAGGTATTAGAACTATTTAAAACGCCTTCAACACCACCGAATTTGCAGCACAAACTGAGAAGCAGGCAGAAGACGTTAATTTCAGTTTTAAATAAATCTCATATACTTCATAAGACGTCTACTAAATTCAACTTGGATATTCTTAAAATTCATATAAATATCCAGATGAATTTAATTTGATATGCACGCATTGTAAGATAAACTTTTGATAGAATTCAAATGCTTCAAAATTCATATTAATTAATTGGTATCAAAGTATATGTGAGTGTTTTAGAAACAATAGGTTCTTTAAAAATCTATGTAAGCACTTGAATTGAGTCACTATACGACATTTATACTAGCGTTTAAACTTAATGCGAGGATCGTGCGGGTTAAGAAAAGAAGAATAATTAATTCTTTTATAATGTATGTATGGTAATGAATGTTTTCAAACTAATTCAAGTTAATAAAAGATATAAATGTTTAGCTCTATAAAATGTGATCACAGTAAGCCTAATCCTCTATGCTTGAAAGAGAGTTGATAAGGTCTACTAAATGATCAACTTCTAAATGAACTTAAATTACATAAGTCATAGACTCGATCCTCTACTAACAAATAAATAAAGTTGACAAGGTCTACCCCAATGATAACTGAGTTGATTGAAGATATCAACTGGAGGGATAACTATTATCAAAATATTTACGATATTATATTCAATATTTTTAAATTCAAAAGTCTCGAAATATAAATCTAGATCTGACCCTCTATTATTAAATTAATAGTGTCGACAGGATATGAAACAACAAACTAAATGATTAAGTAGACTTATGTACCTCGATGATGGCCGCGTTAAATGAAAATCTCAACTGGAGAGGATATTATCATTAAAAGATACTTGAGCTCGAAACTAATTTATTATAAAACTAAATTTCAACTAAGTAAACATCTGAACTAAATGAAATTTATCATTTAAATACTTAAGACAAACAATTCATCCAATTCATTCATTATTTGGGATGTGATTAAGAAAACTCTACAAGCAATGTAAAGTCAAATAAATCACTATATTCAAACTCAAATAATCTCATAGGGGCGTGTCATCATCGCGTGGTTTGATCGAGAGCTCACATATGATGCGGTTAATATCCTCCGACGGGTGGTTCAAATGATACATTATAATGCACTTGGCAGTATGTTCTCCGATCTCGAAAGTTATGAATCAGTATATTTGATGCAAAAACCTTTTATCTAAGGTAGATTTAAGATTGTCTCGACAAACATCACTTCTACAAGGATCACTTGATGACGACCCATGGCCGATAAGGATCCTTCGAGTTAGGTTATTCACCTCCTCTAAGTGTAGGGACCCCACGGGATCTATGAGATCTAGATCGGACACGTCATCATTCCACCAACCATATGCTTTAAGTTAAATAATGGTGAATTTCATAAATTTTTCTAATCCCTAAATTTTAAACTCTACATGCTACTACTATACATTATGCATTTAGCAATTTGACGATTAGCTTTAATTGAAAGTTCTCTCTCATTTATTAGGAGAGGTAATTAACTATATGTGCTTGTGCCTATTGAAAACCTGGAACTAGATCTAAAATCTTCACAAAATGGAGATGAAATCTCTGAGTAGTGTTTTATCTACTATTTCATCTGCCTTCAGAAAGTTTGACTGACATTTAAATCAAACTCTCTTCATCGAGAGGTCGGTGGTGAATTTTCGGAGCTCACATTCTCCTGAGTTAAAATTGGAGTTTGAATACTCGGTTCACTCTTGGAGTTAACTTCAGATTATGAGGACTAGGTGTTCATCCCAATTTTTGTCATTAATAAGCTCATGATGGAGATTTGTTGAAAAACATGTGTGATTCAGAACCACATTTCTGATACCATGTAGATAATTTATAACAAGTTTTTCTTATTTCTTGCAATTAATCCGTTCACAGCATAGCCCAGACATCTTATAGATGTCCAGACCGACTTGATGCAATACGTAGAAAATAGCAATTTCTTAAAATAAGACCTGAGAATTTTGGCCTTAATGATAGACCGATTCTCTGAGATTAGAAAACTTGATTGACATAAGTTAATATGAAATAAAGTAATAACTAATTAATATATTTCCACAAAGCTTGTTCCAAGCGAAGTATAGATTTCGATCAATTTATTTTGAGACAAATTCTTAGTCTAACAACATACATACAGACATGTCTTTTTGTGTGTGTGATACAAGCTGAACCTAGCTCCTTGAGCTTGATTCGTGCCAAAAATCAATCCAATTTTCAAGCAATTTTTGATCTTTTGAGTTAAATTCATTGCCTTAACTGAGCATTCTAGTTTTCCAATTTGATGTTAAGAATTTCAATAATGATTATGTACCACTCTAAGACCCCATTACACTGATTGCAGTTTTGGGACATTAGCCACTTCCTTTTCATTTGCGTTAGCCATTGTCTTGACGCTTATGGAACTTTGAGAGTTTCATGTGTTACAGCTATGACAAAACTGTGAAGTATTTTAGGAGTCTGCTATCGGATTTTCTAAATATCGCCTAGATGTTTCTAAAATAATTTCTTCCAATGGTGCCATATTTTGCATAAAACTTACTCGGATTAATGTTTGCTTTGTAGAATTAAAGTGATTTTTATGGTAATTCTTGGTTTTTATCATCCTCATTTAAAATCTTCTTTGTGATGTCACATTCATCCTGTTGTTTCTTTCAGAGAGATTCCAATCCAACCTGTTTTGAATGTCAGTTCCTCATTTTTGTGCGTCTTTTTTATAATTGCTTGCAAAGGATATAATCTTCTTTGGCCAATATAAACACAAATATAATACATCTTTGGTATGTTTAGCGTAATATTTGTCTCTTCAAATGTTTTTATCATTGTCTACAATTGGCTGTTTCTGCAGTAAAATCATGTTTTTTAGCTTCATGATGACATTCATTGAATCAGCTGGGAGAGGACAGAGCGTGTAGGAATACACTGCATGAGAAACAATCAAGTGCTATTTAAATTACTGTCATGAAACTCATTCTATCATTAAATCATTATCTGGCATATTATTGAAGAATCAACCATGTTTTATATATTTAATGATTTGATAAGAAATAATTCTGAAATTTGGTCATGCTTATGTTTGGATTTTGATTTTGATACTTTATGATGCTCATTATTTAGATGGGTGTCAAAAGATGGTCTGGGAGCGGTTGGACGTCTTTTCATTGGTATGGACTAGATTGAAAAAGTATAACAAGAAGTAGTTCCATCTGAGGTAATGATGTCATTCATAGGTGGACGCTATGGTTACCTGTTTGATGATGATCCAAGACAATGGAGGATGTATGCTGATATAATTGGAAGTGCTGGGAGGTTTCTATTTTCACCTTTAACAATATTGTTTCTATTCAATTATGAAGCTTTAGACTGATTAACCCCTTGTGCAGTGTCTTTGAGATTAGTACACAACTGTATCCTGCATATTTTCTCCCACTTGCTTCATTAGGAAACTTAATGAAGGTATTCAAATATCAACTTACTTCCATATTTAGCCAATTAATTGTTTTGTTTTTCACCAATATTACTTTGTCATGTATACAGA
Organism: Cymbidium sinense; assembly: GCA_021442155.1. Lineage (NCBI taxonomy): Eukaryota > Viridiplantae > Streptophyta > Magnoliopsida > Asparagales > Orchidaceae > Cymbidium > Cymbidium sinense. The sequence goes on from CM038216.1 coordinate 188,806,136, forward strand.
ATGGATAGCAAAATGTTACTTTGTAGTCACTGCAATCATTGATGCATTCAATTCTCTCTTTTCTATTTGTTACCATATATGGACTGACTCAATTACATAATTTCATGATTTTGCTCCTTGTTAGAAAGAGTTTTCAAATGTTACTGTAACTATTCTTTTGTAAAGAGCTTATTCGCTTATTAGTTTGACACAACAATCAGGCCAACTGCTTTAAGGTTTGACTGACTCAATTATCATACATTTAAGGTTGTACAGATGGTTGAAATATTTCCATACTCTGGACTAGGGTTGCATAAATATTAACCATACTTAATGAGAAGCACATCTTATTTTCTCCAGCAGCTCTTCGGATTTCTAAGATGAGGCTGTTTACGCAGGCCATAGCAAGAGGGTTGAAGGATCCTTCATTTCGTGTGATTCAGAATCATTTTGCCATCTCTGCAAATCTGGGAGAAGTTGCTGCAAAGGTACTGTAAACTTATAAAGCATGCATGACAAACCTACTAGATTATCGAATTGTCATCAAGAAAACTTTTACGAACTTTGTTGTTAAAAATCGAGAAATTTTCTATTCTAATTGCATTCTAAAGAAAACTGGGTTTACTTCAGTTAGGTGTCTTGGTTGTATATACAATAATATAGACGTTCAGTAAGTATCTCATTTCTTGTTATCTTCTAGTCCTTGTGATACTCTATTCTTTGATTTAATCGATGCATCTATGTTGTAAGAACAATAACTTGGAAGATAATGAAAAATGTTTCCTTATGGTCATAGAAGCAGGTCAGGTGTTATTGGATTGATTCAGCTTGTTCATTGTTTCAATTCTCTCTGTTTGCTGTCCTTGTAAGTAAAATGTTTCCTTATGTTGTAAGAACAATAACTTGGAAGTTAATGAAAAATATTTCCTTATGGTAATAAAAGCAGGTCAAGTGTTATTGGATTGATTCAGTTTGTTCGCTGTCTCAATTCTCTCAGTTTGCTGTCCTTGTTTTGGTCGATTAGAGGAACTTTATGAGTAAAATATGGAGAGTGAACTCCCATTTTGTGAATCCCCAGACACAGCTCCAGGAAGAAATGAAGAAAATGGTCCTCAACAAGTAGTCACTAGCTTCTGCTTCATGTCTTATAGGTCACATTGACTACATATTTATAAGATTTAGTATATTTGCTGACTGGTACACAAGCTCAGCATTGATTTAGGAAGATGCATCATTTCTTGCCTTCACAATATATTACAGATCCCAATTTATTGTTGAATACTATTATATCAATTATTGATATTGTGGGATCCGAAAATTCGCCACCGACCTCTTTCGGAAAATAAAGAGTAGAAATAGTTGTTTAAGTGTCAGTGATAATTTCAGAAGACAGATGAATAGTAGATAAGACACTATCCAGAGATTTCGTTCTCATTTGGTGAGAACTTTTTATATCTGGTTCTAGGTTTCTATAGGCATATTAATTACCCTCCCGATATTAAGAGGAAACTTTCGATTAAAAATTTGGTTAATTATATAATTCGATGAGTGGAGTTTAGAACTTATGAAATTTATTATTTTAACTTAAAATTTTTGTGGGGAAGCGATGGCGATCAGATGGTTAGATCTTCCGGGATGTCGCGGTCCGGTAGCAGTGAGGAGGTAGTCGATCCAACCTGATCGAAGGATCCTGTCGGCCACGTAGTTACGTCGTCCAAGGTGTCCTTGTAGACGCAGGGTGGAGTTGTCTGGGACAAATATAAGTCAATTTTGCTTTTTTCCAAATCATTCTATATTTCCCATTTCAAAGAGCCGTTCATCTGACGCAGTGGCAAATAATTAGTGGTGTCATCATGCTCCGGCACAATTGAGAGCTCAGTCGTGCTTTTATGTGGTGATATCAGCGGCAAAGCTAGACAGAGGACGGTACGTCCTACGAGCTTTAGGAATATTTGAGTATGAAGGTAGTTATGTATTTAATTTGACATTGGCTCTTTATCAGCAAAAGTTTTTTTAATTTGTCACCAAAAGACAAACAGTTGCGGAAGGGTAGATTTATTTTATTTAGTTTTAATTTAAATAATTAATTTCATTTTTTATTTATATTTTGTTATTTTTTTTGAATTTTGATTATTTTACGATTGATTTAGATTTGAATATATGATCATTTATCATTGAAATTTTAATTATAATTACCCTTCTCGATTATAGGTAATATCGATTGATAGGCGCTACTCTACGTAGGTTCTGGAGGATGGTCTTATTCATTTAATCCGAAGTATAATCCTTCCTTGTTCAGAGCATGATCGAGTTTGAATTTTTTCTTGAGGATTTGAATTTTAGAAAATTGATTAATTCATATTATATACAATTAGTTTCGAGATATTACTAATTTGAAATTTTATAATATCAAATTTTTAGGTTTTGTTAACGGACGGTCAGAAGACAAAGGGATGTATAGCATCTTTATGACATGATGATTCTTGTACATAGTATTTGTTCTTTCAAAATTTGTATATGCAGGTAAATGTCAAGTTGAAATGTAAGTGTCGATTTCAGTTTAGATTTTGATACATTTTAGGTTTTGTTAGCACTCCGTAGAAACAGGATAGATGAGTATCGACATTATTTTCTGCAGAGGATGATCTAGATTAATTATTTCAAGATCTATCGTTCTTCTTGTCAACTATAGAATATCTTTAAGATCGGGTTTGACTTTTTCTTCTATATTGAATTTGAGAGGATACATTAACAATGATGATATATTTATCTTTTAGTCATTTCAATTAACTTCTAAGATTTCTGATAACATCATTAGATTTTTAGTTTTGTTAACGGACGGTCACAAAATCGTCGGGATTATGTAGCATCTTCTTTGTTTTATATCTAACTTTGCATGTCATATTGTTTGGACATTTCAAATAAATCTGATATATTCTTTTAAAATATTGTATGGACATTAAATTGAAATGTAGGTTCAATTTGAGTTTAGGTTTTAATATACATTTTTTTGGGTTTTATTCGGACGGTCAGAAACCAAACCGGGATGTATAGCGTCTTTTTTATATTTTATCTTGCGTTTGGATTACATGTCTTTCTAGATATGTGATCTACCTTTAGCATACATGTATTCTTTTAAAGTATTGCGTGACGTATGAATATAAAATGAATTTGATGTAATCAAGCGTAAGTTTGATATGAGATTTTTTAGGTTTTGTTAACTTGACGTCAGAACCAACCGGAATGTATTATCGAGATAGAGATTGATTTTCATTTAGGGATATTACATTATTTAAACACACTTTACTTGAAATCGCAGTAATAGATTGAAACAATACTTTGGCCTTTTGATCAAATAAAATGTTGTTGACATAAGATAAAGTCATTTACTGAGAGTATGTTATGAATCCCAAATACTTTGTTATCTGTACAAATGAGGATATATGAAAATTATGTTAGCTATTTGATCAAATGTAGGTAATAGGCCAAAATAAAAGTCTTTTCATTGAAATATGATATCATTATTTTGCATTTTATCAATGAAATATAAGGATGAAATAAATTACTTTACTCTTGATCAAATGTAAGGTAATAGGCCAAACATGACTTAAGCCTTTTATTGGAAATATGATATCATTATTTGGCCAAAAATCCATTTTATTACATGAAAAGCAGTATAGGGTTGAAATAAATTATGTTAAGCTTTATTATCATTATGACTAAATAGATATAGGCATTTGTTTTATCTAAGAAATACATGTAATCAAGAAACATAAAGGGGTTGAAATGAATCATTTTGAAGATATGATCAATCGTAAAGTAATACCAAATGACTTAGACTTGATTTGAAAAGAACCCTTTTCTATATCAAATCAGAAATGTAAAGAAATGAAATAAATCACTTTGAAGCTCGTATGATCAAATATAAAATAATGGCAGAATAATTAAGCGACTTGATTTTGAACCTTTCTATGTGTATCAAGAAACATAAATTTGAAATAAATCATTTTGAAATCATATGATCAAAATATAAAGTAATGCCTGAATGAATTTAGGCACGATTTTAAGAACTCTTTCTTTATGTGGCAAATCAACAACATAAAGGTTGAAATAAATCATTTTTTTGAATATTAATCAATGTATGTTTTCTTTTGATAAGGGGAGGAGAAGATAAAGATATAGTAGATGTATCTTTATTTAAAGAGCAGTGGATTAATTAAAATCCACCTCATTCACTTTTATCGTGACAAATGGGGACAAGTATCTATAAATTTTTTATTAAGAAGATATAGTCAAAGAGTTTATTTTAAAGCTAAATCCATCCTCACTCTTTTTTTATGACATTAGGGAAGTGATAATGATGCCTGAGGGCGTCTACGTGTCCGTGCGTATGCATGATATGACAAATAAAATTTAGTTGATTTCCACTACGTCAATTTATGAGGCCCGTATGTGTGTCTGTAAGATAGATGAGAAAAGAAGGATAAAGCGCATAAATAAGAGATGATTCTCGTGAAACTTACTTCTATCTTTTCTTTTCTCTTAGTCAAGTTCTTTCAATCTTTGCGAAAATGGTTAAGTTGTATATGCTGTAAGTTCTCTTTCGCAATGATTTTTTATTTTGATATCTTCGTGATAGATAATGTCGTATGGTAGATTTAATTTATTCCATATGTATTTCTTTCATTTTTTATTATGTCATGGATGTATGTAAATCATGGTGGGAATAAGTAAAGTAGGGGGTGTATGTTTGAACACGTCAATGTGTATTTTGGCTGTCAGTAAATAGAGTCACAAGGTGAGCGTGACGATCGTGTTATAATAGTCGAATAAGAAAATAAACTGCGTGATATAGAAATTCAAAAGCGTTTATATTAGCACTTTTATGTCATCACTTGAATAGGATAACTTTCGTTATATAGAGATTGAGCGTAAGTATTATATATGACTAAAGCGTTTTAAGTGCATATTAACTAAGCATTTCCCTTTTCTCTCTTTTTTTTTTAGAAAATCGTCTCTCCCGTCAGAATTCTTGAGGGTAGGTCTTCCATAGAGAAGGCGTGTATAGTAGGTGTGTGACAGCCGAAATATTTTCTACCTTGAAAGGCGTGTATGGTCTATCATTCTGACAAATTCTTACAATGATGTTGGAGAAACGTGAGTGAGTATAGTAATAAATTTAAAGCTTGTATTATATATATAAAAAAGGTTCTTTGCGTATATTTAATTAAAGCAAAATAATTAAAATTCTACTCCGGTTCTCCCCCACATGGGGTTTAATGAAGCGGGGCCTTTGAGAAAGGCGCGTATGGGTGGATATGAGACATAATGGCAGAAATTTTGATGGTATAGTATTTTCTACCATGTTGGAATTAGTAGATCTTTAGTAATAAATTTAAAGCTGCGTTTCTATAAAAGAAAATGCATGTATATTTGATTAGGACGTAATAATCAAAATTTACAACAACCTCCGACTCTCACATGTGGGGTTCCATGAAAGAAGCCCAGTTAATGCGAAAATGTATGGGTGTATGTCGTGAGACAAGTGCATAAAATTTTGATAGCATAATATAGAAATTTACATGTTGGAGGAACTGTATAGGTACTATATCAAATTTCAACTGCATTGCATGTGAACATGTTTTATATATCTTGAAAGACATTCTTTGAGCATTATTGGAACAAAGTAGGTTCATGAAAGCAATGTGTATTGAACATTCTTAAATTCGGTTGCAAAGAAGGAAGAATGAAAGGGGTCCATAACTCATGAAGGACAGACAGGAGAAAGGAAACGAAACCGCCTGAGTGGGCGTCGGTCACTCAGGCAGCAACCATGAAAGGAAAGGGCAGACGACTTTGATCGAGCCTCGATTTCCGCCTCTACATCGTCGGACGGATGAGAGGAAGAACCGAAGAGGAGCATAGACGGAGTGTGGCGAAAGCAGAGGAGTTTTAAGTGAGGAGTGTGTGAGAATCGTCCAGAGTCTTCGTGGCATGAGAAAGCAAAAGGAGAAGGAAGAGAGAATCGTCTGAGAGAGGAAGGAGAGTCGAATAGAGAATGTCGTGCAAAATGAGGTCAACATAAGCTGTCGAGAGATATCCACTTCTTCGATAACTCGTTTTTTTGATTGGTTACTAGCGGCAACCAATAGAAATCGGATCTTTCTATTGAGGCTTGAAGGAGTTAAGGATTAATAGGATTAAAGATTAAGCATGTTAATCCCTTATATAATTTAATATGATATTAATTTATTGTCCACAAATATGGGTGTCAATCTTAGATGTTTAGTTATCTGCGACATAGCGTCGATGATTCCTTGATGGAGATCGTTTGCAAGTGCGGCGGTCGAAATTAAGTTTAAATTATGCAACGTTGCACTTGGATTGATCGACGTTTGCACACATTTTGCCGAATCAATCGCGGAAGGCGTCATTTTATAGGTTTCGACGTTTCGGCGACGACGGCGCGATCAATTTCGCGAACTGAGGTCGTTCGGACGTTGTCGGGGCTTCCGATGTCGCCACAATTTCATTAAAATTGATTTTAATTTGTCGATCGTTAATTGATTGATGTTTGTTATTTAATTACTTTTAATATTTTCGGCGCATTCTGAAGCTTTTCAAATTGCGTGATTAGATCGATCTCGATGCGATTAGAGGTGTTAAACTCATGTAATTTATTTAAGTTTAAATGGCATAGTTATAGGTCAACAAATGCCCCCAACATGAATGCGCGCGGGCGGTGTGTTTGTTAATAAATAACTCGTGGATCTCAGATTTGCTTGGATGTCCTTGAAGTTGTGATTTCTACAACTCTTTAATAATACCTGATCGTTGCCCTCTGATAGAAGTGAATATAACTCTCAACTTGGGCAAAAATTTGAATTTCATCGGTTTAGCTTCGTTGAGCTATTTGTCGTTAGTCAATGCTTTGTGCTTGATGGACTAGGCGAAGGAGATGCTTTGACTTGTCATCATCAACTTGTCGAGAATTTGGGGTGTCTTTGGTCGCAGCTTTAGCAGTTTATTGAAAACTTCCTCTTGAGAGTTTGAAATTTATATTTTCTCCTCCTGTCCTGGCTTTGTGCCTTAGCGGACTTGATGGAGTTGATGAGTTGTTGCTGAGATGAGAACATCTTCGGTCCTATGCTTTGTGCTTTGACGGACTTGTTAAAGACTCAATCTCGAGATTTGGAGTTTGTATTTTCCTCCTGTCCTGGCTTTGTGCCTTGACGGACTTGATGGAGTTGATGAGATAAATGTCTTTGTCACATCTTTTGCTTTGACGGACTTGTTGCGATTTCATCTCGAGGTTAAAATATCTTGTGCCTCCTTTTATCACGGCCTCATGCCCAGTTGATGGAGAAAGTCACATGTCTTGGAGATTTGTCGACGTCTGATTACCTTACCTTTACGCTTTTCTTGGCTTGTAGAAGGATAAATCCGGACTCTCGAGCTTGTATTAGGTCAATGGCGAAGAGTCATCGATCACGTCTTTGCACATGTAATGGACATCTTGATGACAAAACTCTCTTAGTTGACATTTAGCTCTGAACATTGGGATAACTTCTTGGTCCTGCTTTTGCTTGATTGGATTTCTTGAAGAAAAATTTCCTTGGTTTTTTTGCTTCTGCTTTACTTGAAGGAGTTGAGATTTTTTATTTGATTCCTAACTCGGCTTAATGCCTTTTGAGTTAGGATTTTTTTTGTGTCATTTTGAGAAATGATCTTACGACCAATAGGGATAATCTCCCATTCTGGGTCACTCGATCTCACCAAGTTGGAGAGATTTGGGGATTTAGATGCTCTTGTCTTTGAGTGAAGTAGGAGGATCCCTACTACTTTGTGGCGTGTTGAGTAGAGATCTGTGATCGTATTTTGGCGTGTTGAGTCCGACTTTATACACCAACTTGAGTCGTGGACTTGAGCAATTGATGAAGGATTTTATCCTCGGGTTAACGAGATGGGGATCTCTTACTACGGCCTTTGTGGCGTGTTGAGTAAGCGACGTGGCGGCTTCGGAGCGTGTTGAGTTCGACACTTACACCTTCTTTAGATTTGATGTGGGATGGAAAATGTATATCCAACTTGGTTTGTTGAAGTTTGCAGACTTGAAAATTTTCTTCTTTGGTCAGTAAGACTTTTAAATTTGAGCATTTGAACATATAATTTTGAGTATGTATGTAGGGATCTCGACCTTGAGCGATGTCAGCCAAGAGAAAGAAAGACCCACTATCTGAGGCGCAGATACTTTCTTATAAAACTTTAAAAAATACTCTGTCTACAACAGGATTTTTATTTTATTTTGGAAATGCATTCTTGTGTTCTGAGAATTTCCAATGAAAATTTTCATAAGTGTTTGACAATAAAGATTTTACGCGAGTTGTCCAATCACTTTCATGTGTAATATTTCTTTAAATATCGATAGTCGATTGGCGTTGGTCTTTCACCTTTGAAGTCCGGTGATGCTCCCGATATCTTTTCAATAAAAGGTCATTTGTGGTTCAAATTTGCCGATTATGCGATGAGGGATGATTGGTCTTCACGCAGGGGCCAATCTTCGAAAAGCTTCGAGGGCGTCTGTATGATCGAATCTGCTCTAGATTTTTTTTTGAGCTTGGGCGACCTCGTGTCGGCTCTTCCATCCGTAGATGAGCATTCTCATCTTGGGTGAGATCTTGTTGAATGGCTTCAGCGAAGGTAGTTCAACTTGTGACAACGACACTAGTGCATAGGAGTAGATTTTGTAGGAGTTTTGTAAGTGGTAGCTAATGCTTTGAGTTTGGTATGTCACTTTTATTTCTTGTGATAATTTTTCAGCGACTTGGTGTTTTATTAAAGGCCTGAAGCCATTTGCTCGGATTGATTGATCTTGTCTTAGATCGAAAACTTAAAACTTTAGTGCTTTTGAAAGGCGTCCATCTGAAATGATTCGGCGTGATCCTCATACGATATTGTGGGTGAAGAAGTTAGTCACTGTTGTAATTTAAATGGGTGCTTGAAGAAAAGTAATGTCGGTGGCTAAGATGAAGCGGTAGGCGATGACGGTGCATCAATCGGTCAATTACATCGTCCCCACACTCAAGCGGCGAGATCTTGTCGTTGGGAGATTGGAGGTTGGTGAATTATATCTGTGGACGGCATTCATGGCATCTTGGCATGATTGATGATCTTTTACCATAGGCGGCCGATAGTATCCAATTCTTTTTTTGAAAGTTATTTTAGGACGATTGGTGTGCACCACAAAGTCGCGATGGATTTCAACAATTACTGTTGGCTTCTTCTATTCCCAACATCAGCACCCGCTCGAAGGATCGATGATATTGCCAACATAAGCATATAGTCGCCTTTTCTCAGTTGTGCGGTATTTTATTACTTGCAATTTGTCTTTTTTGAAGTAGTTGTGAAGAGGTCTCAGTCTTCCTTCTCTTCTATAAGGATTTCATTGTGTGGTTTTAGCACTTTCTCATGTTGAGGTCTTTCATCTGGAATGGTTTGAAGCTTGTCTTGTTGACTTTGGAAAGTAATTCGTAAGGGAGTGTGAGGAGCAACATGAGCTGTACCCTGTTGATTTGCGTTTGATGACCCCTCTTCCGTGAGGATTTTAAACTTATTATCGACTCAGGACTCTTGGTATATAATAGTCATCGTCATTACTACTGCCATTTCTTTAGCTAATTTAATAGCGCTTATTTAGACTCAGAATAATGACATTTGGAATTTGCTTCATAAGCTCGAGAACTCATTTGTGATCCAATTCAAGTTTGTTGATTTTGTAAAGGCGACACTTGATTAATGGGTTGAGAATCGCCATAAATTTGCGGTCGGACCCTCATGGAAATGACTTCCTCTAAACACCACTTCATTACGTTGTTGGTTGGTGGTTGCGTTAATTTATAAGAATGTCTCGGTATGCCCGGTGATGAATGAGGCCGATACTGAGTTTTTGGGAGATTTGAGGGTTGAGTGTATAATGAGCGAAGCTCCATCAACACAATTCCATTTGTTGCTTTTTTTTCATATATGTGCATGATTTGCTCATCGGAAGATCATCGTTAAGCAATGAGTTTGTCGGTATGGGATGACGGCGAAAATCTGCTAGAATTTGCCCTTCAGAACATATGTAATATCAAATTGAAGCAGAAGGACGACCATCGTGCGACATCGGCGTTGGTCTTGTCATGAACTTGGATCGATCCTTGAGATAAGGGTAATTTTATGAGATAGTATGTAATGGCGTAGCTTTTAGAAAATTAACGCAAACAATGCTTCTCAATTGGAGAATAACGCTCTATTAGTCTTATTGTATCTGAGCGTTTTCTTTTTTCCTCATTATGTTAGCAACAAAGCACTGAGATTTCTCAGTCTTTGTGTACAAGATGAGAGGCTTTCGATTGGGCAAGAATGGGTGGGTTCAATGATATTTCTTGATCTTGTCGAAGGCCTCTTGACATTCTTTGTCCTTGAAAGGAGTATCTTTTCATTAATTTTGCAAAGGGTCATCACATATTTGATATAAATCTTCTAATGCAGATGTCCATATATCGTGAAGTTGATGAAGACTCCTTGAGGAGGCATTTGTCTTTGATTTTGTTAGGATCGATTTCAATCCCTCCGGCGCCCATATCGAGGAACTTTCCGAAAGACTCAAAGGCGCGAGAGGATTCATCTTGAGATCATATTTTACGATTCTTTCAGACAATCCTTAAATCATGGAGATGATCTTTGCGATCTATACTCTTGACAGGTCATATAGCACTCTACTTTTGATGAATCAACTCGTCAAAAGGTGTCATAGCCTTTTGGTATAACTCAAAGTTGAAGGGCATGACTGTGTAGCAATATATGCCAATTGGCGTCCTGAATGAGGTATGCTTCTCATCTTCAGGAGATATGTTGATTTAATTGTAACCTGACGATCCGTCCATAAATGAGAACATGTCGTGGTTTGAAGTGTTATCCATTGCGATTCGTGAGCGGAAAAGTCATCTTTTGGACATGCTTTGTTTAAATCCGAAGTCGTCTGATTTGAGTCCATTCTTCTTTTCAGGACAATATTAGCTATCGGTCGGTATTTTTCTTCTCGAATAAAACCAGCTTCAATGAGCTTCTTGGTTTACGCAATTGTTCTTCAACCTCTAATCTCATTCGTCAGAGAGCTTGCTTGGTCTTCTTATTCTTAATTTGTGACTGTATATCGGGGGCGACATTTACATATGTCCAGGGCAAAGCAATCACAATTCGAGCAAAATTTTTAATTCTTCCACTTTATCTTCAGGAAGTAGGGCATTGATGAACGTAGGTAGGGCGAGGATCCTCCTCAGTTCCCAAATTAATTTTCTTAAGTTCATCCATAGTAGCTGCCTCCCCACCATCTTCAAGCTCTTGGTGCTTACTTTTCTTCTTCATTATTTGTGAGACATTAAGAATGACATTCTCATCTTCGTCATACTCTCTACTTCTATTCTGTTATAGTGTAAGGTATATTCTCTGGACCGTTGTCTTGGATAAAACCAAGGCCTTTGGTAGTGTGTTTATCTTTTCGATTGTTTGAGAACTTTTGGGTACATCATTTCAAAGAGCTTAGTCCTTTGCTTACTTGCTCCGACTGGACCCATTATATCAGATTTTGCATCTTTGGAGAGTAATATTTTGGTATTCTTGTGGGCATAGCTTCTTCTTCTTCAGATAGCTGCATTACCCAATCAAGATCTTCTTGACACCCCTATTTATAAAAGCTTCGGCTCGTGCTTTCCGAGAGGTACATAGAAGGTCAGGTTCTCGACTTTGTGAGTTTCTCGAGGGTGATTTCTTTAAAATGTTGGGTGGAGCGGGGTGACTCTGTGTAGTCTCTGGCGATGGATCTATGATTGTTTTAAAGTAGGTGCATTGCACACCTTCAGCAATTCAAACTGTCGAGTGTGATTTTCCTCAATCGGTGTTTTCTTGGAAGATTCGCATGGACCTTTGGATTTAGAAGGAACACATTCTTCTTGATATCCTTTAGATGAGGGACGTGTTATTGATTTTGGATGTTCTTTATATCCACAGATTTGGAACAATCTCCTTCATTTATTCATTTTATCTTCTTCCTTCTTCTTAACTTGTTCTTTTATGGGTTTTGAAGTAGATGCAGTATTTGCTAGTTGTTTAATTAGCTTTGATTCCTTCGGAAGGAAATCTTGATATATCTTCATTTCATGCAACAAGGTTGCAGTATACAATTTGGCATTCTTCTCCATCCTTTGTATATTTCATACATTGATGCAATATAGAGACAATGCCATACTTATGAACCACAATTGACGAAGGGCTCGAATGAAGTATGCATTGATCACATGAAATTTGGCTTACGTGTAGTCTCCAAATTTAAGAGAATGAGATAGTTTTCCTTTTCAAAACCTTGAACCATGACTTTATCTCGTGGATGTTGGTCATAGAGAATCTCAGAGTTCTCAGTTCATAAGATTCAGGAGGAACCGGGATCAATTAAGATCCGTATTATAATTCACTTTCACTTTATAACTCTGAGGCGATTGTTCTGGTCCAAGCATTAGATCATCTTGAAAATGTGGTTGGAGGCTCTCCGTCTAGACCGTTGAAAATATATACTTCTTTCCGTTCTTTGAGAGCTTCAATTAAGGTGTTCTGAGATCTTGACATTAGAAGTGCTTATACATACACTAATTTTTCTTAGATGGGATAGATATTGTAGTTGATCCTTTTGATGAAGGCTTCTTATTTGAATCCTTAGGGATAACTTTTCATTGATTTTAATTTCTTTTCCTTTATCTCTATTCATTAGCTCTTTCCTCTGTTGGGATGGTAGCTTCTTCACTTTCTGCTTACTTCATTTGCATCGAATCTTGGATGATTTCGATTCACGCTTGCCCCCCGTCAATGATATTCGAAGATTGATTCACTTTACATTTTTATGTCTGATATGGTGAGCTCGAACCATCTTCATTTGGGAAACAGTTCTTCTAAGTCCGTCAACTTCATGCATCATCAAGCAAGACTCAAGAGAAGTTCTTCGCCTTCTTCCCTGCTTCTTCATCGATCTCAAGATTTGAATGAATCGCAAGCGCGATAGGTCGCCTCCGATCAGTATAATCTTCATATTATCGATGATCCTTCGTACGCTATACCATCATCAATAGTAGTAATATTTTGTGCTATCTTCTTCTTTCTTTTTAATTTATTTTTCGCTTGCAGTTTTAGCCTTCCTCATGTGATTTCCTCTTGAGATGAACTAGCCTTCCCATAACTTAGTTTTGTCTCAACTCAAGTACGCTCAAGTGATTTTCAAATACCCTGAACGCCTTCCACCGCTTCAACATTTTACTTTTGGGGATCCCGCCTTCATCATCGATCACTCTTTGCCTTTATCATCGCTTGATAAGATGAGATGGTGATTACTTTTGTGGATTCTTTCTTCTGACGCACCAATACACCGATAATGTGAATTCTCCATTTCTATATTTTCGCTAGCCAATCTTTGAATATGTATCAATCTTCAAGATGAAGCACCACGATAGGGGCAAAGTAGATTATTCGCTTGTCTGTCTCTTCGCGAATCGAGACCTTTGAGAGCATGCTTAAACATACACTTTCCATCTTAAAGAATACTCTTGTTCGCTTTTTTTGTGTCTATAGCTCATTCGCCCTTTTGTTTGCTTTGGTCGCCACCTTCTTCATCGACCTCGAGGTACATCATTACCTCCAAGTATGAGCTTGTCATGGAGCGGATTGAACGACCGCTTTGATTTTTCGATAAACAGCCTTTCTTTGCCTATAGCTAACCGCTTACCTCAGATCCTTTCAGATGAGGTGAAATGCTTTCACCTTTCTTTGAGCTTTTGCTCTTTGATTTTGGCTATCGAACGGATAAATTTAATTTCAAATTTAGCCACCCTATCAAATATTGAAGCCATGCAAAGATAAGACACCATCTTGTCATCAATGTTGCCCATCAAGAATTGATTGAGATGCTCTTCTTCTAATTGTTGCTCACATTTCATACTCATATTTCGCCAACCTGTATATCGTCATCGATTCGTTTTCTTCCTCTTCTCAAGAGCGAGATCGCGAATTGTTTTTTTTGCCGCACAACCTTTAACAAACATATTTTCAAGTTCGAAAAGTCGACCGAGTCATTTGACAACTCAAAGATACCATTCGAAGTTAGATTACTAACGAATTGATGGAATAATAATGCATTGCCGCTCTGTTACCACAGATGCTTTGAACGGGCTGATGTTTAAGATTACCATTTCACAAGATTAAACTTGACATTGAATATCCTTGGTATGAAATTTGATCATACTCATGGATATGGGTGATCTTTGCTCACCAATTTTTCTCGCCGCTCAAATTTATAACAAATTGATCTTCTCATTCAAGATAATATCAAGTTGAGATACCGCTTTATATAGTTTGTATTCTTCGAGTAGTTGCCGGAAATGACTCATTTATTTCAATCCTCGCTCGCTCAATTTGGACCCTCAAGCATGTGAGATCAAATTTATTGGAGGATTGTCATGCATTACTAGCCATGATTGTTTGGGGACAGTGTTGACCCGCCATGACATTTTTCTCTATATTAATCGCATCATAGCCATTCAGATCATCATTTCGCTTCATTTTCATATTCAACTGAAGATTTTATCTTCGCTTTCATCTGAATTTTTCGGCTTCAAAGTGGTAAGATTTAAGGTGGGATTTTCTTTCCTTTCTTCTTCTTCTTCTTCTTCTTCTTGTTCCTCTCAAGACTCGAGGATGCTTCCTCTATTCAACATTTTGTTGTTCTTCAGTCGAGGCATCGCATTACGTTGATATCGCATAAACCATGGCTCACCGAATTGTTGTACCATATACACCACTTCAACAAGCCAGATCCTCCTTCTTCTTCGCCTCGACACGAATTTTAGATCGGATCTTCAATGGACTGATTCCAAGTGTGGAATCAAATTTCTTCGCCAGGACTTCGATGGGTTAACCTCCTCGATGGGATGATTGATGATGATCCCTGAGGATTCTCCAAGGTGTCTACCATCATATTCTCATCGGGGCTCTCTTTGGCTCTCATCGATAGATTTGAGTTCTTGAGAATTCACAGATGTCACTTGCCTCGCTTCTAAAGTACTTTTGAGGACAGCCTCCATATCGCTTACCTTCCACCGACATTTGGTGGATTCTGACACGCCGTCCAAGTGTCTCGATGCTCACCGTGGGACATGGATCTGTCATGCCCGCCATTTGAGTTACGGATGAGGTCTTGAGGAGCCCCAAGATCCGATCAGATTTTCTTTTCATCGCCCTCTCTCGCTAATTGAGAACCCGATGCATAGCCGCGCTTCTCGCAGAGGCCGAACCGACGCCGGTCTGAAGACCTTAATCGACCAAGAGCCCGCTTTTATCCACTTAAGGTTGTCGAACCGGTTGTGGGTTGGAACACTTACTACTAGTTCCATGATTGACAGTACCGGCGACGCAAGTGTTGAGCACGTAGCTTTCTTTCGTCGCTTCCCTTGCTTCCGCAGAGAAGCTTCAACATCGTGGTTCCCGGGCGGGGTTCACCGGTAGATTGCATTATTCGAGGGACTAGAGAACTCACCAAAGGACAACTCTCTTTAAGATTGGTCTCCAAGGGTCCCAGCCTCTCAAAGACCGGGTTTTTCAAGTGACCAAGAAGAGGTCAATCTCAGCCTTTTCAGATCACGCATTACACGATAACGAAGAGTTGCCTACCAACTTGCTCATTCGTAATAGGAAATCCACGCCACCAAACCTGATGGTAACTCCGCTTTCCAAAGATTGACGTTGTCGCCAACGGATGTTCACCGCCGAGAAAAATGACATGATTCTGAGTGCCATTCTGAGGTGGTAAAAAATATAGAATTAAAAATAACTGCACTATCACCTTACTTCCAAAAATATGGGTACGATAAGAAAAACATACTAAACATATGCACTAAATAAAATCTCAAATGACTTAAGAACTTTAAGTAGCAAGCTTTTAAGTTTTCGATTTTAACTTATCACTTCCCATTTCATTTTCATTTCTTACTTTTTTATACTCCACTGCAATTATAACTTAGTTTTGAATAGCCAAAGATAGAAAGAGAAACCTTTCCCCAGCAGAGTGGAATCGTGATCCAAAATTCGCCACCCACCTCTTCAAAAAAAAAGAGAGAAATAGTTGTTTAAGTGATAATTTCGTAATGAATAGTAGATAAGACATTATCAGAGATTTCGCTTCTCATTTGGTGAGAACTTTTATATCTCTGGTTTCCTATAGCAAGCCTATAGTTAATTACCCTCCCAATATTAAGAGCACTTTCGATGGCTACAATGAATCGTTAAATAACGAGTATATAATCGAAGTGAGTGGAGTTTAACTTAAATTTATTATTTTAACTTAAAACTTTTGTGGGGAACGATGCGTCTGCTCTAGATCCCATGGTTCCGCCACGGCCCCTCGGTCCGCTAATGAGGAGATACGATCCAACCGACCGGCGATCCTGTCAAGAACACAGTTACGCCGCCCAAGCGTGTCTCTTGAAGTTGTTTAAGGGACAAATATAAGTCAATCTTGGCTAACATAGCTTTTCTTCAACCAAATACATTCTATATTTCACCAAAGAGCAAAGCCGTGAACATACTGCCGTACTGACAATTTAGTGGTGTCATATCACCGGAACCACCGGCCGAGAGCTCGTCGAATGCCATTTACGCTATATCTTAAAAACCACGACAGAGGACACGCCACGCCCCACGGCTTTGGAATATTTGAGCGGTAGTATGTATTTAATTTGACATTATTTTCATGAGCAAAATTTTCTTAATTTGTCACCCAAAGACAAAAAGTTGCGGAAGGGTGGATTTATTTATTTTTTAGTTTTAATTTAAATAATTAATTTTATTTTTTTATTTATATTTTGTTATTTTCTTTGAATTTTGATTATTTTACGATTGATTTAGATTTGAATATATGATCATTTATCATTGAAATTTTAATTATAATTACCCTTCTCGATTATGAATATCAATCGATAGCTACTCGTCCGCTTTTAACAGGACGTTTAATTCATTCTCAAAAGATAATCCTTCAAAACCTTGTTCACTCTAAATAAACATGAGGACGGGTTTGAGACTTTTCTTCGAATTTGAATTTTAGATTCATATCTGATTATATTAATGTAATTAGCGATATTACTAATTTGAAATTCTCATAATATCAAATTTTTAGGTTTTGTTAACGCCCTCAAGACCAAACCGGATGTATAGATCTGTTTTGATTGATACTTGTGATTACTTCAACATACATACAAAGACTGCTCTTTCAAAAATTTGTATGACAAATGAAGTAAAATGTAAGTGTCAATTGCAGTTTAGATTTTGATACGACATTTTAGGTTTTAATTCTGCTCAAGACCAACCGGATAGATAACTGCAATCACTATTTTTTCTTGCAGGATCGATTTAGAATTATTTCAAGATCTATCGCTCTCCAAACTCACAACGATTATACTTGAGAATCTTTGAGGCTTTTATTGCTTATGGCCTTTGAGAGGATCATTATGCAATGATCGATATATTTATCTTTAGTCGTTTAATGATGCTTTAAAATTCTGATAACGTCATTAAATTTTTTAGGTTTTGTAACGGGGCCGATCACAAGCAGGGATTATGTAGCATCTGATTGCTTTTGTTTTATATCTAACTTTGCACGTGTCACTTATTGTTTGGACATTCAAATGACATCTGAGTATATGTTTCTTTTAAAATGTTGTATGAGCTTTAAATGTCTAGTTGAAATGTAGGTTGATTTAAGTTTAGGTTTTAATATAGCATTTTGGGTTTTGTTGGGTTCAGAAAGCCAAGGGATGTATAGCATTTGTTCTTTTATATTTTATCTTTGCGTTTGGATTACATGTCTTTAGATATTTGATCTAGCTTTACATTGTATCTGATTCTTTTAAAGTATTAAATGGGCGTATGAATGTAAGTTGAAGTAATTGAATTTGGCGTGATGTATCTGGCGTGAGTTTTGATCTGAGATTTTTTTAGGTTTTGTTAACTTGGGGACGGTCAGAAGACCAAAGAATGTAGTATCGAGATAGATTGATTTTCATCAGGGATATAACGTTATATTAACATTTTTTAAACAGATACGAAATCAGAGTAATAGGGATTGAAACTTATCTTTGGCCTTTTGATCAAATAAAATGTTGTTGCGTAAGAAAATTTTCGTTCTTGAGAGTATATTGTATAAATAGGAAATACTTTGTTATAAAATCAATGAGGATATAGTGAAATAAATTATGTTGGAATTTGATCAATGTAAGGTAATAGGCCCGTAAACAAGTCTTTTTTATGATATGTATTATTTTGGTAAACCGTTTATGTCCCAAATCAGAGGGTATAAAATAAATTACTGGAAGCCTCTTGATCAATGTAAGGTAATGTAAAGCTTTTAGCACCGTTGGAAATATGATATCGTTATTTTGGCCAAAATCTCGTTTATGTCTAATCAATGAGGGTATAGGGTTGAAATAAATTATGTTGGAGCTATTTGGTCGATCATGTAGTGGACTAAATAGATATAGGCATTTGTTTTATCTTTAGAAACTCTTTTCTTCTACATCAATCAGTCGTAAAGGGGTTGAAATGAATCGTTTTGAGATATGATCGTAAAGTAATTTAAAATGAGCTTGAAGCTTGATTTGGTAAGAACACTTTTACATGTAGCAAATCGACGTAAAAGAAATTTGAAATAAATCGTTTGAAGCTTTATCAATATAAAATTATGGCAGAATGAATTTAGACTTGATTTGGTAGGCAGCTTTTCTACATGTGCAAATCGATAAAGGGGTGAAATAAATCGTTTGAAATATGATCAAATATAAAGTAATGTAAGAATGAATTTAAAGATTGATTTAAGAAGTTTCTCTTTGTAAATCAAAACGTAAAGGGTGAAATAAATCACTTTTGAAGGCTCGTATGATCAATCGCAGTGTTTCTCTTGATAAGGGGAGGAGAAGATAAAGATATGAGTAGATGTATATGTCATTTAAAGAGGATTAATTAAAAAATCAGCGCTCTGACAAATGGGGACATGATCATTAAATTTTATTAAGAAGATAAGTCAAAAGAGTTTATTTTCCTTTAAATCCATTCTTCCCCTTTTTTTATGGCGTTAAGGAAGTGATAATGATCTGCTTGTAATGTGTGATGTGATACGTGAATTTAGATGATTTATTTGCATTACGACATAATGAGCGTATGTGGATATAAGATAGATGAAAGAAGAAAGCATATAAATAAGAGGATTCACTATCGTGAAACTTTCTTATCTTCGCTTCTCTTTTGCTTGAGTCAGTTAACGATCTTTGCAAAAGGGTTAAGTTGTCTCATGAAACTTGTAAGTTCTCTTTCAACGATTTTATTTTGATATCTTCGTTATAGATGTCATGTCGTATATAGATTTAATTTATTTATTATGTATTTCTTCATGTTTTCATGTCTGTATGTAAATCGTGGTGGGAATGAAAAGTAAAGTAGGGAGGAATGTATGTTTGAACAAATGCAATGTATTTTGCAATGTCAGTAAGTAGAGTCGCTTGGGTGAGCATTCTGATCACGTGTCATAATGGTCGAATGAAAGATGCTGCGTGATATAGAAATTCAACGTAGCGTTATATTAAGCTTTATGTCGTCACTGCTTGAATGGGATAAACGTTATATAGAGATTGAGCGTAAGTATTAATATATATAAAAAAGAAGCGTTTTAAAGTAAGCGTATTCATCAGCGTTCATTTTTTTATCTTTTTTTTTTAGAAAATTTGGTACTCCGGCGTCGTCCGTAATTTCTTGGGGTAGGTCTTCCAGCTAAGAAAAGGCGATGTATGGTAGGTGTCATGAGATGGTGAAAATTATCTGTGAGAAAGGCGATGTAGGGGTTAGCGTATCATAACAAATTCCTACAATGTTGGAGAAACGAGTAAGTATAGTAATAAATTTAAAGCTTGTATTATATATATATAAAAAGGTTCTGCGTATATTTAATTAAGAGCAAAATAATTAAAATTCTCACTCTCCCTATATGTGGGGTTCTTATGAAAGAGAACTTTTGTAAGAAACGTATGGATATCGTGGTATTCTAGAAATTTTGATAGTATAGCATTTTCTATGTTGGAGAACGTTAGTAGATATCTTTATAGTAATAAATTTAAAAACACGTTCATATAAACAAAAGGCTAACTGCGTGTATATTTGATTAGGAGCGTAATAATAATCAAAATTCTGATCTCACTCTCCGTATGTGGGGGTTCGATCAGGCGAGTCACCGCGAAAAAATGTATGGGTGTATGAACATACGGTAGAATTTTGATAGCGTAATATAGAAATTTACTGTTGGAGGAACGTGTGGTCTTATATCTAAATTTGACTGCGTGAACATGTTTGCATATATCTTAAACAAGGCATTCTTGGCATTGCGTGGAACAAAGTAAGTTCATGAAAGCAATATGTGTATTGAACATTCTTAGATTCAATTCAAGAAGGAAGAATGAAAGTCATTGGGGCTCATGAAGACAGGGAGAAAGGAAGAACAAAACCGCTGAGGGGTCCGGTCAGGCTCCTACAACAACCTGAAGGAAAGGAGACGACTTTATCGAGCCTCGATTTCACGCCTCTGCATCGATCGGGACGGATGAGAGGGAAGAAGAGAGAGCTGGAGACGGGAGTGTGAGCAAAAGAGAGAGGAGTTTTCAGTGAGGGAGCGAGAATCAGCGTCAGCAGGAGTCTTCTTGCATGAGCAAGGGAAGAAAGAGAGAGGGGTCGTGCGAGAGAGGAAGGAGAGTCGAATGAGAGAATGTTGTGCAAAATGAGGTCAACGCAGCATCGAGAGATATCCCTTTCGATAAGTCGTTTTTTGATTGGTTACTAGCGGCAAATAGAAATATGGCCGGATCTTTCTATTGGAGGCTTGGCGAGGAATTAGGTTAGGATTAATAGGATTAAAGATTAAGCATTAATCTCTTTAATTATAATTTAATATTATTTTATGTGATTAATTTATGTAATAAACCTGCCAATATGGGTGTCAATCTTAGATGTTTAGTTATCGCGAACGAGCGCGATTCATTGTGATGTCGTTTGAAGCGGCGGCGTGAAATCGAGTTTAAATTATGCGACGTCGCGCTTGGATTGATCGACGTTCGTGCACATTTTGCCGAATCAATCGCGGAAGGCGTCGTTTGGTAAGTTTTGACGTTTGGCGGCGGCGATCAATTTTGCGAGCAGTCGTTTGGGCGTTATCGTGAGCGATAATTTAATTAAAATTGATTTTAATTATTTGATCGATCGTTAATTAATTCGATATTTGTTATTTAATTACTTTTAATATTTTCGGCATTCGGCCGAATTTTCAAAGAAATTAGATCGATTTCGATCGCGATTAGGGGGGTGTTAAACTCTATGTCATTTATTTAAGTTTAAATGACGCATAGTTATAGGTCAACAGATATGAGCCAGGATCACATCTAGCTTCAGGTATCACATCTTGGTATATCACCACATCATGAACTGTGATATTACCCTGTGGGCTCTGAAAATTTACATCTGACCTCTCCAAGCATTTCATTTACATATTTCTATGGAACATCTAATGAATCTCATGTTCATATACAAAATATTAAACTTCATTTGATACATACCTCAACATTATTCATATCTTACTTCAGCTACACGTCAAAATATGATAACAAAAATCGAACCTAATTCTTACTTAACTTTATCCTTTTCTTATCCTGTAAATAACCAAAATTATACTCTAGTGAGCTATAAGGATCAATAAAATAAACATCTTTAATACATAATTCAAATAAAAATACTAAATAATATATATGATAATCATGATTGGACATAATTATAAAATTAAGTATTATTGATTAGTACATTATTATAACATTAGAAATCAAATTATGATTGAATAAAAATTAACATTAATATGTTTGCATAAAAGAAATAACAACATAATGCTAAACATTATTATTATTTTTGTATTATATCAGTCAAAGATTTAACACTTACATATTAAATTAACTCAAATTTTCATGTAACATTATATATTAGCTTTAGAATATGCCATATATTGATATCTAGGTTTATTAGTTATTGTAAGATAGTGAGCTATAGACCAACACCAATTATCAGGGGTATAAACTTGACTTGAAGGTTAATCATAAAGTTTAATGGTGCTCAGGTGAAATCCAGCATTATCAATACTGAATTACATCAAGGACTCTTTTGCCTTTATTAGGAATTTCTTGTCCTACTTATACATATATCATAAATATGTCATTGACAATCTATTTCACCTAACATGATATGTTTTAAGCTTAGCAAATCTTCATCATTTAACATGTAAGTAAATATTTAATTCATATTTTTAAAACACGCTGATCCACTATATGCATGAGTGGAATTCTACAAATACTAGAGTGCCACCAATTAATAAAATATTTGTATAATCATAATTCATTTAATTAAGAACTTACATCATCAAAATTTATTCATGATTATTTACACAAGTAAGCTCTAAACATGTATTTAGCAATATGAGAAATAATTAATGCCTTGCATACATATGTCTAATTCACGTTTAAATGTTTATATAAAAGACTAAAGAAATTTTATCTTTTAAATTAAAAAACGTTTATCTTACCTAATTGATGGTCGACCCTCTCGAAGTGGACACCTTGAAACTTCTTTTTTTTTTCTATACAATTAAATACAAATAACAAATCTTTAATTTAAATCAATTCCTATCTTAACAATACAAATCTAAATCAATCTATTCCAAAATAACATTTTACCTCAAAATATCTCCCTCTCATACACACCTCGAAGCCTAATGCCACAATGAAAATCATTTAGTCTAAGAAATTTACAAAAAGAATTAGATTTCTAAAACAAACCTTAGCTTTTCTCCTTACCTCCTCTTCTTCTCCTAAATTTCTCTTCTATGTTTTCTCCTAGGCAACTCACCGCTCTATCTTATGGGATAGTAAATAAGGAATGGTGAGGCACTTAAGGTTATAAACATTAATATCCTAATATAACTATATAATTTTATACCTAAAATCCTTTGAAATCAATCACAATGGTTGCTTTACAAGTCATCCTATGCATGCCATGAAAGTGGAAAGGCTTAGTTGAACGAATAATATTATAAAATAAAGGAATTTTAGGAAATTTTATACAAACATGAATTAATTCCATAATATTCTCATCTTTGAGAATTAGCATGTACTTCTATATATCAAATGATCAATTTAAAGTGTAGAATCAAAGAAATGACTTATGATGATTTTCGTGAAGGTTATAATTTTGAGGTATAATTTATTTAGTATATTTTATACTCATATCTTATCAAAATCTGAGTTTACACTGGCATTTGTGTTTAATTGCTAAAGAACATTGTGTCCTCTAAACTCTGTTAAAGCACACCCACAATTGTCTTATTCTTTAAAATAGCTTTTATGCTCTATGATCTTATTAATACTCTCCAAATATCTATTGGGACTTTTCTTTGGAATCTTCTCTGTGCCTTCTTTAATAAGGATCTTATTGCTAACTTTTCAAGTGCAGTTCATACTTCTCTTTCTTTCAGAGATTGGTTGTACTTCTCTCACGACACTCTCAAACTTTGAACAATGAAATATTTGACTACTTTATCTAGTGTCTAGTATTTTTAAACTAAGTTGGCATCTTATGTTGTTATCATGTCTAAATGACCACAATGTTAAATTTATTTATAGTAGGAATTTTTGCTATTTTAATATGTTCTCGTTAGGATATTCTCTTTTATTATACTTTTCTTGATTATTCTTTTCTGTTGCCTATACATAGGCACATATATGATTGAAATTAATAAAATAACTTAAATATGTAGTTCTTTTCAGTTCTCACCCTTCTAGAAATTTCAAATAATGTGATGCAGGAAATATTTGTCAGTAGTATTCAGATTTAGTTCTCAAAATTAATTGTTGGTTTTGAAGAAAGCTTTACTGTGCAGAGGTTAAGTAGGTATCAATTATTACATTCTGATAACTTTTAATAAGGCCACTGTATTAATTGGTAATGCATACCTTTCTAGTTGGACAAACAAAAAATAAAATAAAATCATGGAACTCCAATATAGATGATAATGCTAGTGGATGTTTGGATTTTGTCTCAGTTGCTGGTAGAACTGGGAGAAGTGACTTGTAATCTCAGGGCTCATTCAGCATATATTTACAAAATTGCATTCATGATAGGGATTTGATTAGTGCCTATGACTAGTAAAACTATATTTTTTTAAGAGTTAGGGATGTTTTGAGATTTGTTGACAGTTTTTAAAACATGAATTCCCGGGCAATTGAGATTTGATTTGCTATTTAGCATTTATTGAATGTTGAAGTAAACCCTAGTAAAATGATTAAGTTGCATCAGTATGCTTTTTGACTCAGTATGATTTTAACTTAGTATAAATCATTTCAGGAAGAAGTGTGGGAAGTAGCAGCTCAACTAGTGGGACTTGCTCTTGGCATACTCATCCTGGTAAACGACTTTCTGCATAATCTAATGCATCTGGCTAAAGTTTATATGTAAATCTACATTTTGTGTTGACTTCATGTGATATTTTCAGCACATAGATATGCTTCTTTTTGCCTCTTTATCAGAAAAAATCATACAGGATGCACCTGGATTAAAAGAATCATACCCTATCCACGCTTTCACATGGTTGAGCATGCGCCTTCTGCACCTCTGGTTGCGTTATCAGTCACTATCAGTTCTCAAGTTTCGTTCAGTAAGTTTCAGTATGTTTTCAGTACATAGATATGTACAATTTGTTGATTTGTTGCCTGCTCCTCTCCCAAATTCCCATCTCTTGACTATATTTTACTGCTTTTTGGACAGATAAACCTCAAGCGTGCTCGCATTCTTGTGAAATCACACGTTTTATATAACACAGTTCCAGGTGCATATTTGACCATCTTTTGATTTGGGATTTCTTGATTTTGAGTTTCTTGAACAAGTTATTGAACTCATTATAGGGTATATTGATGTCAACAAAGAGGAGGAACTTCTATCTTGGGAGAATTTTCTGCAACCACGGATTACATTTGGTGTTGCAATGGAGATGATGATCCCTAAGGAGGGTGATTTCAGCCACATGGTATGCTTCTTAGTTAATAAACTTAAATTAAAGGTGAATGTGTGTATTGATTTTGGTAAGAAACTCTCAAGCCAAACCCAAAAATGAGCATATCAGGGCATTAAAATTCAAGACATTTCTTGTCACAACCGATAAAATTTTTTTCAGGGATTCTATCAATATTTTTTGTAATTGTAAAACAAATCAATCTAAATTAAATTAAACTTGTTTAACATCCAACAAATTTTGTTTTCCAATGTAACATCATTGTTCTGTCAACTTTTAATTCATCATTATACCTATTGTGGGCTTTTCAGATATTTTAATAAGTTGATATTCTTATAATATTATTATTGGATTTTTAGGTTTTGTTAACTCGGACTTGGTTCTAAGACCCAACCGGGATGATTCATTATTTCAAAATTTATTCAAACCTTGTCAACTCTAGTTTGAGCATATAGGATCGGGATGATGAATTTACTCTTGAATGTTTAAACTTGAGAAATTACATCAACAATAATGTTGGTAGATTTATCTTTTATAATTTTATGACACAATTAATTTTTCAGATTTTTTTTAGTTGAAAATATTATAATAGCACATTAGATTTTTTGGTTTTGTTAACCCGGACTTGGTCCTAAGACCCAACCGGAAAGCAAGCAGTGCAATTAAATTTATACATTCAACATAGTGTCGGGGCCCATGTGAGTGTATTTAAGAATGCTTGCATAAGTTTAAGGCATTGAATTTGAGTTTTAATCATACTTCATAATATGTGTAAGGGTACAATTGAAGCCTTAATTAACGCCTTTTGTTCGCTTATATAATGTGTTGCGAATCAGGTGACGTAAAGTGTTTCAACTCCTGTTCAATTATTTAGATTATTATTCATTTGTTTGCAGGATAGACATCTAACTTGTTATAGACTATTGTTAGTCAGATAATTGAAAGTCCAGTATATTAGATTTAGTTTAATTATTGATCTTATTACTTGTTTAAGCTTAAAAGATTCTTTTTTAATTATTTCATTTTCATTAATTATTAATTTTTATTTTGATGTAATTTCGGCAGCCTCCCGGTGTCGTCTTCACATAGGAGGCTATTTTGGGAGTGTTAGAGCCTTCCTACCATGCTTAAGAAAGTATGCATAGTTAGTGTCTTGCGACACTGCGGCTTAGAGAGTCTTCTAAACTTACCACGCTTAAGAAAGTGTGCATAGACCTTCAATACCTGGGTTTAGAGCTGCATCGGGAGTGTTGAGGCCTTCCCACCACGCTTATGGGAAGCGTGCATGGTAGGTGTCTTGCGACACCGCGGCCGGGTGATTTTCTTGCACCTACTGCGCTTATGAAAAGTGTTGCATAGGCCTTCAAACATGTATAAAATCATCCTGATTTTCTCGACATGCTGTAGCAACATGCACGAGTACTTATATAACAAATATTTGCAATTATATTGAAACAATAAGTACTTGAATTTAATATGCTAGGCAAGTATATGCTTAGGCGTTTGAAATGAAATCCGATAGCCTCTCGGCATCATCCCTAGGGGTTGTAAATCTTTTCTTGACAAGCGTATATAGTAGGTGTTTTGCGACATCGCGGCCAAGTGATTTTTGCACCTACCGCGCTTATGAGAAGCGTCACATAGGCCTTCAAACCTGTATAAAAAATATCCTGATTTCCTCGGTATGTTGAAGCAGTATGCACGAATACTTATGTCTAACAAATTTCTTTTAACATCAGAAATCTGTGATTTCACAAACAAATATCATTGTGTCCTGCAAAAGAAAGCCTGCATCAAATTTCAGCGTATTCACCTTCATAAACTAGAGTATTGAATTATACCATGTTGGTGCAGATAGAAGATTCTTTCCACAGTTTTAGCGGGGTTCTTCTGGTTAACTACAACCATTCTATTCTCAACTCACAGTCACCTGCTTGAAAGAATTTGCTAAAGATCTTCCGAGTTTCCATGATTTCCTTAAAGGATAAGAAGTTCTCCACCCTTCGGGTGAATGCACCCCTTTTGGAAATGGCATCAATTTGAGAACAGGAATTCATTCCTGAATTACCTAATGACAATTACTTGGCATCACAAAATTCTTGCATTATAGAAGTTTCCTTCAATATAAGAACTTCAGCTGCAAAAACAACGGTGTCCTGAACAAGAAAACCAGACTCCTGATCAAAAAGACTAGTCAAGGTAACAAATTCACGCCAGCCCCAATCCTTTGCTGCCTTGGAATATCAATTTTGTGATTCCTTGGTCGATGATTTCTCCTCTTTGATTCACAACTGAAAGTTGGTGACTTACAAAGCAACTCCAATCACTGGTTGTGCTCCGAGAGTCGCCACCTCAAGGAAAACTGAGAGGTGGCATGGTTGTGATTGACCACTAGGATAAACTATGAGGTGACAGTCCCGATTGCCAATTTGAAACCTCCTGCTTTCACACACAGTCCAGTGATCTTCCTCTTCTTCAGTAGGTCCTTCAACCGAGTGAAATTCTCAATCCTCCATGCGAACTTGCTGAAGTTGCCATCCGACTTCCTTGCAGCGACCCTTCCTCCATGCATCAATCTCGGGTTCTTAAAGAAGCTACTCGACTCTTTGATGAGATGAAAGGAGGTGCTGAACGCAGCCATGTCATCAACAAGATAACCAGCCTCATGCTCCAAAATTAAGACATTCTCATGAAATCGTTCCAGCCAAGGCTGGTATTGTCACCGCCCTTGCTGTCGGCTGCAAAACAATCGTAAGAATCGCGATGAACATGGTTGGTTCCATGGGGGCGTTGCCTAAACACAGACATGCAGAAGTGGCACCAGCAACTGCGATCAGGGAGGAGGATCATAAGAAGCCGGTTGATTGGCTAGATTCAGTATTGCAGCCGGCTGGACGGATGGCTGTTGATCAGCCAGTGAGGAGTTTAGTTTGGAGGAAATCAGGATTCTGGGCTCCGGTTCAGCCTTTACAGGGACGGACGACCGGTTGTGAAGTCGATCACAAGGGAGAAATGGAGTATGTTCGGCTTATAATCGTGACGGACGGGCGTACGAGAGAGTAGATTGTTCGGTTGGCCTTCGATCGGAAAGAGTGCCGAGCAGAGGAGGGAGTTGTGGTGCGTGGAATGGGAGTATTGGGCTGTTCGAGTTGTCATAAGGTTAGATCTTATAGGAGTATTTATAAAGGCATATGTTTATTTGAATAAAATCAATCTTAATTTTAATTTTTGTGATGATGCTATTATATAGTCAATATATATATCAATATTAGGTTATTTCGATGTTCGACGCCAGCGCGTTATCTTTAGCAATCGGAGGAGTTTGGTTTACGTCGATGATCGGGTCAATTTTTCAAAATTGCGTCGCTCAACCCGCTAGCATTAACTCGCCTAAGTTGGCGTGAGCTTCATTTGATAGATTTCGACGTTTCAATGCTAACGATGATCAATTTTGCGAATGAAGATCGTTTGAGAATCATCGCAGTCTCCTGACTCTGATATGCACGTAGGCGTGTTGACGAATTTTCTTCTTGATCGGTTGATTGTTGAATTGTGCAATATGTAAATTCTGATCAATTTCGACTTTCTGAACGGGATGCCGAATTCAGTTCGTCGATCGAAGATCATTTTGACTAGTTTCGGTGACGTCGAGTGTATTTCGGCTTCGATTTGCGCGTTATTGCATCCGAAGCCGACGACTTTGTCTTGTGAACTTGACTCGATTGATGCAGCATGCATTGAGGTCAACAAATGCCCCCCGACAAATGTGATTCGCGCATGGAGCAAGTTACGTTTGTTGAAAACTAGTTGACATTTCATGTCGACTGTATCTCAAATTACTTCAGCTTCAATTTCAGTAGCTCCCTGAAGAGCTCCTTGCACCAGCTACTCTCTGCTTGATGGGTTCGCTGATGATCTTTTGTTTGTGTCTTGGTAGATTTGGATTTCCCCCTACCCTAGCTTCATGCTTGATCGGATTTGATGGATGAATTGATTTGTTTGATTTGGGATTTGAAATTCTTTCTGTTCTAGCTTTAAGCTTGACGAACTTGATGAAGGATTGACCTGGTTTGTCTATATTAATTTGTCAGGAAGTGTATATATGCCCTCAGTCCTGAGCTAGTTGTTTTGACGGATTCGTTGAAGGGTGCATATAGATGACCCAGCTTTCCGGCTTATATTAGGTCAATATTGAGTTATCAATCTAACAATGTGCGCTTTAATATACTGAACAACCATGAAATTCGTTTAGTTCAATCATTGCCTTTGTATGAACTATGGAATCGCTTCTTCGGTCCTGTGTTTTCTGCTTTGACAGACTTGATAAGGAAATTGGCTTTAATCTGTGCTTTGTGCTTGATTAGATCATTGAAAATAGTTTGAGATATCACATCGCAGGAAATACGAAGATTGATTTAAGGCAGCTCTGAATTGAGAGTTTCCTCAGATCGTTTTGATCCATCGATCAAGTAGAAAGATCTTTTGGATTATGGTTGCTTGTAGTCACTAAGCTGGATCTGGTTTGAGATTGAACATTTATCATCATTGGGACCACAGAGCTCTTTTCATTTCTTACCTGCTTAGTTGAGTGAGGGAAGTTACGTTAGCATTTTGCTTGTTGAGTCGACTAACTTACTTGAGTCTTTGACTTAAGCTGTGATGACTTAGTGGTTTGGTCATTAGACTAATGAATGAGGGTTTCTTTCACTGCGGTCTTTTCTTGCGGCTTATTAAGTGAGGAGAGCGTCAGCAACTCGGTCTATGGGCTTGTTGAGTTCGACCTTTAGAACCCATTCGTGTCCTAAACTTGAAGATGCAGAGGTTGATATTTTTCCAACCTAGCTGATTGAAACTTCCGAAACTGAGAGTTCTTCTAACTCAATTTTCGGAATCTGACGAATTTTGTGAGACAAACTTTTGATATTTATGGTTGTCTTTTCAAGCGTAGAAATAGATTCTTTTGGTTCGTAAGAACTTGCAACTTTAACAATAATAGTTATAGATATATTCAGGAATTTCAACATAAAGTTCGATGTCAACTTGAATATATATACAAGAAGACCTCCTGTTTTACAGGAGAGGGTTGAACAATCTTGATCATAAAAAAGTCCCTTATCTGACAGGGGTATTACAGATTAGTTCAGAAATATATTACAAAGTTTGATTTCCTTTACTGCAAAATAGACATGATATATTTTTCAATCATAACATATATCTATCTAAGGATCTCGATAAAGCGATCTAACTTATAAAATGCCCCTCAATGAGGGCTTTCGCTTGTTGAGAGAATTTGGAATGTTCTTGATCCTATGCTTTGTGCTTTCAGACTCATTGAAGACTGATCCTATGCTTTGTGCTTTCAGACTCATTGAAGACTTCCTCTTGAAAGTTTGAAATTTATATTTTTCTTCTATCCTGGCTTTGTGCTTTGGTGGACTTAATGGAGTTGATGATTTGTTGGCGAGATGAGAACATCTTCGTTCCTATGCTTGGTGCTAGACAGACTTGTTGAAGATTCAATCTTAAAATTGAAATTTGTATTTTCCTCTTGTCCTAGCTTCATGCCTCAGTGGACTTGATGAAGTTGATGACTTATTGGCGAGATGAGAACATATTCGGTCTTATGCTTTATGCTTTAATGAACTTGTTGAAGACTCAATCTCGAAGATTTTTTTCTTGTATTTCCTTATATCCTGGCTTCGTGCCTTGACGGACATGATAGAGGAAAATCCTGAATTATTTTGAAGACTTGTCAAGTGATACAAAATAACCTTCTACCACAACTTTCTACTTTCGTGGGGTTATAGAAGGATGTATGTCAGTGACCTAGCCCTTAGAGCTTGCGTTGGGTCAATGGCGAAGAGTCATCGGTCCTATGCTTTGCGCGTAACGGACATATTGATGACATAACTCCCTTAGTTCAGCTTTCGGGTTTGTATGAACATTGAGATGGTTTCTTCGGTCCATTACTTTTTTGCTTATTTGGACTTGTTGAAGAAGAGTTTCCTTCGGTCTTTGCTTTTTGCTTTAACATATTTGTTGAAGGAATTGATATTTCTCATTTGATATTGATACCAAATTTGGCTTAGTGCCTTCTCGAGTGAGGATCTTTTTGTTGGATTTTGGAAAATGATCTTATGACCATTAGGGATGATCTTCCAGTCTGGGACACTTGAACTCACCAAATTGGGAGGATTCGGGGGTTTTTGGATGCTCTTGTCTTTGAACTAATAAAGTAGGAGGATCTTTTACTGTGACTTTTATGACATATTGAGTAAGCGGACTTGTCAGTCCTCGGCCATATTTAGGTGTGTGAGTTCGATCTTATGCACCCACTCGAACTTTAGATTTGATGTATGGATGGGAGATGTGTTTCCAACTTGATTTGTTGAAGTTCGTAGGCTTGAAAATTTCTCTTTTTAGTCAGTAAGACTTTGAAACTTGTGAATTTGAATACATAATTTGAATATGTATATGTGAATCTCAGTCTTAGGCATGATGTCAACCTAAATACAACAGAAATGTCTCTTGTTTCATAAGAAGAGACTGACATTTTGCTATAAATTTTAAAAAATTGCCCCGTCTAACAGTGGGATTTCTGCTTCATTTCGGAAATGCATTCTTGTGTTACAAGAAAATTTTCAAGCAAAACTTACACATATAATGACGGTGAGGAATAATTGGTATTCTCAGTGCTAGGACTGATTCTTCTTCTTGAAAAGTTTGATGGATTCATCGTATGATCGAAAGCTTTCTTGGGTAAGATCGTGTTGAATAGCTACTCTTTGCAAAGATAGTTCAACTTCGGTAAGCGCCGACTCAAATAGTAGCGAGTGGATTTTGAGTACATATATGTCACGCTTGTCTTTCTTTAAAGCAGTTTCACTTTGAGACTTTGGCCTCCAAATTTGCTGGGACCTTTCGACGATCGATTCATGGACCTGTGGTCCAAGTGTTACTCTTCGATGCTCACCATGCGGGACTTGAATTGGTTGACATCTTGCCGGGGTTGTAGGAGGAGGTCTCCTTGGAGGAGCGACTCTAGCCTCCCTGATGACGAGACTTTGATATTTTCTTTCATCAGTCCATTCTCTTTAGCAACTTTGAGGACCTGATGCATTATTGAATATATAGTTTCAAGTTTCTTCACTGGAGAAGTTGGAACGCGTTGTCGTTGGGATTTGTTGATTTGAGAAATGTTATCCATTTTAAACACAAACTTGTTATGGGTTGGAACACTACGGTTATTGATTACAATTTTCTATTTGAATAATGGTTATTGAGCATGGATTCGATTATTTCTCTTTCTCTTCTTTGACTTTAGGAAGCTTTTATGCTTTCCATTTTGAGGCTTACTTCCATATTTATTTTTTCTTTCTGGGACTTTTTTATCAGTTCTGAACCAGTTCGATGATGCATCTTGAGAAATTGCTTAGGACGGTCTTAAGCATTACCCACTGAGAGTAGCCTCTTTAGTGAAGTTTTCTCATTTTCTTTGATAATCGGACCTTGATATTTTTTTTTTTTCATATGACCCTTCTTCTTAATAACTTTCAGCACCCTGCGCACTCTGGAGGACAGAGTCTTAGGATGTCTCTTTTGCGGGGTTGGAGCTTAGTATCGCTGCTCCCAAAATGATTACTTGATATCACCAGTAGAACTGTTCCTTTTCACCCACTTAATACTTTCAAACTTGTTGTGGGTACAAACACTTGCTTTTGGCATCAAGTCTGATCGCATGGCTGATGATTTAGGCAGCAATTACTGAGTTCATAGTTTAGCATTTCTACTAATTCTTTGCCTTCTACTCAATTTTTCTCCAAAAGAGGAGGCTTCAGCATCATGTCGGCTTTGCGCAATAGGTTCAACTATCATAGTGGTCGCATTCACAAGCATGATGAACAGTGTATTCTGAAGAATCATCTTCGTAAATGAAAGATGGGGATTAATAATTAATAATTAATGTATCACCCCACACTTTCATTATACTAATATACAATAAAGCAAATTGACATTAGACATAAGGAGACGATTGATTTAAATTTAATTTCAATGATAATTGATTTTTAAATTTAATTTTTATCATGCTCCACTGCTATTATAGCTCAAACTCGACTAGCCAAAAATTTGTGGGCTTCGAAAATTCGCCATCGATTTCTCGATGAAGAGAGTTTGATTGGGTTTAAGATCAATTTGGTCTCTCAACTATTTATGAAGGATCAATTTAGTCCCAGACTAACAGGAGAACCAATTTGATCCCTTGACTATTTGATCAGGGACCAAGTTGGTCCTTTCGTGGTGCGGCGCATGACTGAAAAATGAGAAAATGGTAGGGTTTATTAGTTATCTACTTATTTTTATTTTTTGTTATTCCAAAAATGGCATGTAGTATTCATTATTTCTCTACAATTTTCTGTTAAATTTTAAATGGAAGGACCAACTTAGTCTCTGATAAAATAGTTAAGGGATCAAATTGATCCTCCTGTTTAGTTTGAGACTAAATTGGTCCTTCATAAATAGTTGAAGGACCAATTTGGTTTTAAACTCGAGTTTGATTTATGTCAGTAAAATTTTCAGAAGGTTGATGGAATAGTAGATAAGACACTATCCAGAGATTTTGCCTCATTTATGACTTTAGATCACAGTTCCGGGGACTATAAAGCAAGCATATGTTAATTACCCCTCAATCGAGAACTTTCGATTAAAATAGTTAGATTCGCATATCATATAGTAGCGTGAGTTTTAAAATTTAGAAGTTATGAAATTTATCATTTTTACTTGATGATTGGAACGATGACATGCCCGTCAAGATCCATAGTTTTCACCCGGTCATGGTGTCAAATTTAGTCGGAGGTAGTGATTAACCGATCGAGGATCCTTGTCGTATGGGTTGTCGAAATCTTTATCTGGTAGTGTTTATAGACAAGCTTATATAACTATAAGGCTTTTTCTATCAGTCTATAGTTTTCAAAGCTATTGGGAGTATCTGCAACTGATCATGGCGTAATATAATTCTTTTTGTATGAAGGGCTCGGTATTCTCGTAATATCATGGAGTAGTCACATAGGATATGGGCCACATTCTTTTTGGCATGAGATTGATTGAAAGTGAATATAATTGTGCCCTTGATTTGACATTAGCTTCTTTGTGAGCTAGAATTTTCTTAATTTGTCACCTCTGACAAACAATTACTGAAGGTAGATGAATTTGATTTTACTTTAGGTTTTTTTAGGTTGATTTTCATTTAGTCATTTTGAACTTAATAATTCATCAGATTTTTCATTTGGATTGATATTTAATTTATATTAATTTGATTTGAAATAACAATCATGTTTTGATGAAAATATCCCTCCGGTTGAAATATTTATTCTACACTGTCATCATTGGGGTAGATGTATTATTTTGCTATTCCAGATCTTATTGACTCCATTAATTTAATAATAGAGGATCGATTCGTCATTAATAATTACTTTTGATATTTTAATAAGTTGAAGTTCTTATAATATTATTATGAAATTTTAGGTTTTATTCTTGGCCGTCTAAACCAAGATTATTCATTGTTTCAAAATTTATAGTCCTCCAAACTATGTTAACTCTAGCTTGAGCATAGAGGATCGAGTTAGAGACTTTACTCTTGAGGGTTTAAGCTTGAGAAATTACATTAACAATAATGTTGGTAGATTTATCTTTTGTAATTCTATTACATAATTAACTTTTCAAATTTTATTAAGTTGAAAAAATTATAATAGCACATTGGATTTTTAGGTTTTGTGTATTTAATAATGCTTGCATAATTTTAGGGCAATGAATTTGAGTTTTAATTATACTTTATAATATGTGCAAGAGTTCAATTGAAGTCTTAATTATTTTTGTTAACATGTATGTATTATCGGTAGCGTAAAGTGTTTCAACTCGCTTCAATTATGTAGATTATTATTCATTTGTTTGCATTGGATGTCATCTAACTTGTTGTATTATTGTTAGTTTAATTGAAGTACAATCTTATCTCTGCTTAGTATATTAGTCTTAGTTCAATTATTGATCTTATTACTGCTTAAGAAAGATTCTTCTTTAACTATTTTAATTTTCATTAATTATTAATCTTTATTATAAAATTTTCGACGCCCCTCCATATAAGGCTTGGGAGCTTTCCTACTATGCTTAAAAACATACATATCGTGTCTTGTGAATCCACAACGCCAAGAAAAGTCATGCATAGCCTTCATAATACCCGTGGTTTGAATGAATCGATGTTCTCCCCGACGCCATCCCTCAGAGGGTCGACGAGTGCCGAGGTCTTCCCATTACGCTTACGACGATGAGCAGGTGTCTTATAATAATCAGTCTTGATTTTTTCGCACCTATCAGGCATAAAAAACGCCAGATGTAATCTTTCAAACTTCAGATAAAAAATCATCATGATTTCCTCGACGTCAAGAACATACGCACAAAGATTTATATCTAAAGAATATTTGCAATTATATTGAAACAATAAGTATATGAATTTAATATGCTAAGCACATGCAATGCATTTGAAATGAACTGACCTTTTTAACATCATCCTCACATGACGGAGCTTAAGGTCTTCTCACCACGCTTGGAAAGCGACATGTGGCATGCTCCACAACAACCGATTTTTTGATCTACCGCGCATGAGAAGCGTCGTGCAGCCTTCAAATCTATATAAAAAATATTTTCTGATTTTGAAGCAAAGATGCACGAAGTTCTATGTCTAGTAAATTTTTCTTAACATCAAAAATCTGTGATTTCCCAGACAAATATCATTGTGTCATGCAAAAAAAAGCCTGCATCATATTCCAGCATATCCGACACCTTCATAAACTAGAGTACTGAATTATTTTATGTTTTGGTGCAGATAGAAGATTCTTTCGACATAGTTTTAGCAGGGTTCTTCTGATTAACTACAACCATTCTATTCTCAACTCACAGCCACCTGCTTGAAAGAATTTGCTAAAGATCTTCTGAGTTTCCATGATTTCCTTAAAGGATAAGAAGTTCTCCACCCTCCACGTGAATGCACCCCTTTTGGAAATGGCATCAATTTGAGAACAGGAATTCATTCCTGAATTGCCTAATGATAAGTACTCGGCATCACAAAATTCTTGCATTATAGAAGTTTCCTTCAATATAAGAACTTCAGCTGCAAAAACAACGGTGTCCTGAACATGAAAACCAGACTCCTGATCAAAAAGACTAGTCAAGGTAACAAATTCACGCCAGCCCCAATCCTTTGCTGCCTTGGAATATCGATTTTTTGATTCCTTGGTCAATGATTTCTCCTCCATCTTTTGATTCACAACTGAAGGTTGGTGACTTACAAAGCAACTCCAATCACTGGTTGTGCTCCGAGAGTCAGTCACCTCAAGGAAAACTGATAGGTGGCATGGCAGTTGTGATTGACCACTAGGATAAACTATGAGGCGACAGCCCCGGTTGCTAATTTGGAACCTCCTGCTTTTCAAACACAGTCCAGTGATCTTCCTCTTCTTCAGTAGGTCCTTCAATTGAGTGAAATTCTCAATCCTCCACGTGAACTTGCCGAAGTGGCCATCCGACATCCTTGCAAACGACCCTTCCTCCAAGCATCAATCCCGGGTTCTTAAAGAAGCTACTCGACTCTTTGATGACATGAAAGGAGGTGTTGAGCACAGCCGTGCCATCAAAAAGATAACCAGCCTCATGCTCCAAAAATTAAGACATTCTCATGAAATCATTCCAGCCAAGGCTGGTATTGTCACGCCTTTGCTGTCGGCTGCAAAACAACCGTAAGAATCGCGATGAACATGGTTGGTTCCTTCCAGCAGGGCGTTGGCTCAACACAGGCATGCGGAAGAGGCACCAGCAACTGCGATCAGGGAGGAGGATCACAAGAAGCCGGTTGATTGGCTAGATCCAGTATTGCAGCCGACTAGATGGATGGCTGTTGATCAGCCAGTGAGGAGTTTCGGTTGGAGGAAATCAGGATTCTGGGCTCCGGTTCAGCCTTTACAGGGACAGACGTTCGGCTGTGAAGTCGATCGCGAGGGAGAAAGGGAGTCCGTTTGGCTTGTAATCGCGACGGACGTGCGTATGAGAGAGGAGATTGTTCGGTTGGCCTTCGATCGGAGAGAGTGCTGAGCAAACGAGGGAGTTGCGGCACGAGGAATGGGAATATTGGGCTGTTCGAGTCGTCATAGGGTTAGGTTTTATAGGAGTATTTATAAAAGCATATGTTTATTTGAATAAAATCAATCCTAATTTTATTTTTTGTGATGATGCTATTATATAATAAATATATATATCAATCTTAGGTTATTTCGATATTTTGGCAACGACGTATTATTTCGCAACGGGCCATTTGTTTACGTCAAACGGCCAATTTCTCAAAATTACGCATGCCGCTTGAGCTCGATATTAGCGTAAACTTCGAATTGGCCAGCTTCATTTGATAGGTTTTGACGTTTCAACGCTAACGATGTGATCAATTTTGCGAACGGAGATCGTGCATCATTGCGCCTCCAACTCGAGCGAAGTGTCGATTTTCTTCTTGACGGTTGATTGTCGCGATATGTATATTCGTGATCAATTTTGACGCTCAACGCTGACGACGGTTCGTAGATCGGAGATCATTTCGACTAGTTTGGCGATGCCGGTATATTTCAGCCGATCATCAGATCCGTTAGATCGACTTCGCCGAACTCGACTCGACTCAACTGATGCAGCATGCATGAAGGTCAACACTTATATCAAGTGAACTTAGTTATTAATATAGTGACACAAGTAAACACCCCTTCCTATTAACTCTTGCATGTGATTTTCAATATCACTTGTTATTCTATAAAAAATTCACTGGAATGCTACATGCAATCATGTATCTTCATAAGCATGGCTGCACATGGACTAATCTTTGGTTATAAAAGTGACAATTTTCTATGTAACACTCAAAGCATGATTTTTTTTTAAACTAAACTAACACTTTACTACCTCCATTTACAATGCTACCATTCCCATCTTGAATAGCATAACAATACCCTCACTGTAACTTTCATTTTTGTTAACTACTCAATTAATTGGTCTTAGCATGAGTAAAATCATGGGTTTTGTGGTATATTTTTTGGTCTAGATGATAGTGTCAGAAATAGTTATATATTGCAAAATCTATATTAAAATAAATTATCCAAAAATTATCAATTCTTATAAATCTATAAAATTATAAAACAATTTTATAAAATTACAATATTAAGAAATTATTATTAAATTAGATAAAAGAAGGAAAAAAATGAAATTTAATTTTGCAAAAGTAAAATTTCAAGTTTTAGAAAATTCTTGTAATTTATATCATAATTTTCTAACTTAATCAGTGTGTGATTAGTACAAGAATGTTGTAGGATTTGAACTCAAATGACTATAAACCACATAACCATTGTTGGTAATGATTAGTTTGGGCCAATCATTGCTAATGACTGCATGCTGTAATTAACTTGGCTTGTCTGGATTATCATCTGCCATATAATTTTCTAATTTTTTATTTTTTTATTTTTTAAGATCTGGGATGATGATATGAGTTTTAAACAATGCATTTATGATGTTAGTGAGAACACAAACTTAACAATAATTGATATAGAAGAATGAAGTTGAATTGGTACATGTGAAGTATCTTCTAGTGTCATCTGAATTATTTTGTTAGCAATAATCATCTCTATAAGTGGTGGTGCAAATTTTGCCTTATTATTCATAGATGCATCATCATTCATTGAAAAAATAAAAAAAAAAAAACTTTGGCTCAAGTTTAAGCAAAATCTCAATCACTTCCATGCCTTTAAGTTGATCATCATTGTCATCTGATAACTCTTTTGTATAATCTTGTTGTGGGATCCAGCCAATATCTTCGGAAAAGGAAGTGAAAGAGTTCTTTAAGTTTGATAATTTGGGCGATGATAAGTAGATAAGACACTACCAGAGATTTCGTCTCATTTGGTGAGAACTTTTATATCTGTTTCGTTTCCTATAAAGCAGTTCTTATAGTTAATTCTCTCAATACCGAGAGAAGACTTTCGATTCGCTACTAACGAATCGTTAAATAACGAAGATATAATCAGGGAACTAACTTATGAAATTTATTATTTTAACTTAAAACTTTCACGTGAACGACGCCCGAAGATCCCATGGTTCCGTTATCCCGGGCCGCGATCCCCATTACAATGGAGGAGGTAGACCAACCCGACCAAGGATCTCGCGAATACATGTTACGCCGCCCAAGGTGTCCTTGTAGACGCAAGTTAAGGGGACAAATCAACCCATAACATAGTGCTTTGCAACCAAATACATTCTACATTTCACGCAAAAGAGCAAAGTTGGGAACGACGGGCGAATCAGAGCCAAGGCCATATGAAACCAATCTCGGCCGAGGGTCAGAACCGCCATTTACTAATCATGCAAGAAACCACGCCGGACAGAGGAGACACACGCCCCACGCTTTAGGAATATTTGGTGAAGGTGAAGTTATGTATTTAATTTGACATCATTTCTCAAGAAAGTTTCCTTAATCACCAAGACAAACAATGGATGGATTTATGTTATTTATTATTTTTAGTTTTAATTTAAATAATTAATTTCATTTTTTTATTTCTTTTTTTTTGTCTTATTTTGATCATTTTACGATCGATTTAGATTTGAATATATGCTCATTTATCATCAAATTTTAATCATAATTACCCTTCTCAATCTTGGGTTAATATCAATTGATAAACCTCCTACTCTTCAGCTTTTACAGAGGATGTGCCTAAATTCATTATCTCGAAGTATAATCCTCCAAAATCTTCTCTGTTTAACACAGAGGATCGGGTTTGAGACTTTTCTTCGAGGTTTGAATTTGTGTTTTACGATTCATATATCAGACATACGAATTAGATATTATTCATTTGCAATTCTTATAATATCAATTTTGTTTTTGACTACCCAAGACCAAATCGGAAGATGTAATATCTCTTTTGTATTTAACTTAGATTTACTCCAACATATACTGACATATCGTTTGGGAATTAGACACATTAAATGTCTAAGTTGGAGTTTATATGTCAATTTTGATTTTGAGTTTTGTTAACCCGGATCCATCCGCACTAAACCTAAGATGTAACATCTGTTTTGTTTTATACCTCTGCACGTCCCTATTGTTAACACTTCAACATACATACAAAGATTCGTCTTTTAAATGTTGTTGACATTAAATATCTAAATAAACGTAGGCTCAAGTTTTGGCTTAGTTACATTTTGAGACCCGACCAAGACCAAACCGGAAGGATAGATCTATTCTTTGGAAAATATGATATATATTATTTTGGCCAAAAGCTTTTATGTCACAAATCAACAGAGGTGAAATAAATTATTTTAAGCTACGATCAAATATGAAGTGATGCCTAGAATGAGTTTGTGATTTGATTTGCTAAAAACTTTCTTTATGTGTGCAAATAACGTAAAGGGGAATTTAAATAACTTTTGAAGGCAGTATGATCAAATATAAAATGATGGCTAGAATGAGTTTAGGCGTTGATTTTTAAAACCCTTTATGTGAAATCAGTAAATAAAATTTAAATAACCATTTTGAAGGCCCGTATGATCAAATATAAAGTGATGGGCTAGAATGAGTTTAGGCGTTGATTTGTAAAATCCTTTCTTTATGTGGCAAATCATCATAAAATTTAAAATAAATCATTTTGAAGGCTCATATGATCAAATATAAAGTGATGGCCTAGAATGAGTTTAGGCGTTTGATTTGAGCTAAAACCTTTCTATGTGGCAAATGAAACATAAAATTTAATAACCATTTTGAAGGCGTATGATCAAATATAAAGTGATGGCTAGAATGAGTTTAGGCATTTGATTTGGGCTAAAATCCTTTCTTTATGTGATCAATCTAAACAAATCATTTTGAAGGCCCATATGATCAAATATAAAGTGATGGCAGAATGAGTTTAGGCGTTGATTTGGTAAAATTTTCTATGTGGCAAATCGAAACATAATGGGTAAAACAAATCATTTGAAGGCATGATCAATATAAAGTGATGGGTACAGAATGAGTTTAGGCATTTGATTTGAAATTTAAAATCCTTTCTTTATGTGTATCATGACATAAAGGCTAAAATAACAATCATTTTGAAGGCATATGATCAAATATAAAGTGATGGGCCTAGAATGAGTTTAGGCATTTGATTTGAGCTAAAAACCATTTCTTTATGTAAATGAAACATAAAATTTAAATAACCATTTTGAAGGCATATGATCAAATATAAAGTGATGGGCAGAATGAATTTAGACGATTTGTAAAACCCTTTTATGTGAAATCAGATAAAATAAAACAAATCATTTTGAAGGCCATATGATCAAATACCCATATTCATTTCTCTTGAGAGGAATATAAAATATGAGTAGATGTCATATTTCATTTAAAAGAGAGTGGATTAATTAAAATCCACCTCCCCATATCTGGCTCATGTGTGGTGGACAAATACTCATTAAATTTATTAAGAAGATATAGAAAGACTTTATTTTTCTTCAAAGAAAAGATAAGGATCTGTGAGGCATCATGTCCATGCATGTGCATCTGATATGACAAATGACATTACATTAGATAGTTTCCTGCATGCAATTTATGCCGGCATGGCGTGTCGATGTAAGAATAGGTGGCAAGGAGAGGGCTAAAGCCTATAAATAAGAGGATTTCCTTTCACAAGTCACATTTTACTCTCCTTTTCTCTACAAGTTTAGGTTCTTTCAATCTTGCATAAAGGGTTAAGTTGTGTCACATATACTTGTGAGTTTCTTTTCTAACTTAATTTTTTTGATATCTTGTTGATATATGTCATGTCATGTATGGTAAATTTAATTTATTTCATATGTGTTTCTTTAAGTCTTCACTATCATGTATGTAAAT
Source organism: Cymbidium sinense (assembly GCA_021442155.1). Classification (NCBI taxonomy): domain Eukaryota; kingdom Viridiplantae; phylum Streptophyta; class Magnoliopsida; order Asparagales; family Orchidaceae; genus Cymbidium; species Cymbidium sinense. The sequence continues at coordinate 188,848,258 of CM038216.1, forward strand.
CATGGTGTGAATGACAAGTAAAGTAGGGAGGCATTTAAGTTTGAGCGTATGTATGTGTATTAATAATGTCAGTAGATAGAATCCACTTTATAATACATAAATAAGATAAACTTTCATTATATAGAGATTGAAGCATGAGTATTCATATATATAAAAGAGGCATTTTAAGCTAACATGTTTAAGCATTTCATCCTTTCTTTTTATCTACCTTTTGTTTTAAAGAAAATTTCTACCTCCGTCGTCCATGGGGCTACTTGAGGTGGGTCTTCCACCACGCCAGGCGTGTATGGTAGGCGTGAGGCAGCGGAATTTGCCCATCACGCCAAGAAAGTGTATGGGTTCCTGACATTTCCTTGTCCGTTGGAACAACGTGAGCAATATTTATAGATTTTCACGCGTTGGAACAACGTGAGCAGTCTTATCAATTTCCAGCATTTGAACAATGTGAGCAGATACTTATAAGCGTAAAATAACTTTGCATTCACGTGTATATGAAATTAAAGTATAAGCATTTATATATGACATATTTCACCTTTTATTTTGAAAATTTTGACTCCCGTCATCCCCATATAGGGGCTACCGGTAGGTCTTTAGAAGAAAAGTGTATGGTGGTGTCGTGAGACCAAATATTTGCCCTGCGCCAAGAAAGGCGTGTATGGGTTAAGATAACATATGATAAGTTTCCCACCATGTTGGAGAAACATGAGTAGATCTTATAGTAATAAATTTAAAGCTTGCGTCATTTAGTTAAGAGCAAAATAATCAAAATTTACAAGTATCCCTCTCCCATGTGGGGGTTGCCAATGGGCACCATGTCGAAAGACATGTATGGGTGTATGTGAGACACTAGAAATTTTGATAAGCATAAGATTTTCTACCATGTTGGAGAATATGGTAGTATATCATTTAAAAGCATTTGCATATATAAACAAAAGAAAATGCGTCATGTATATTTGATTAGGGCATAATAATCAAATTCTACAATCCCGCTCTCCCCACATGTGGGGTTCATGAGGCCCCGCCATGTCGAAAGACATGTATAGGTGTATGTGAGACGTAATTTTGATAAGATAGCATTTCCCTGATGTTGGAGAACGTGGTTGGTACTTATATCAAATTTAAATTTCACATTCGAATGTAAACAAAAGAAAGGCTCTGCATGTATATTTGATTAGGGTATAATAATCAAAATTTACAACCGGCTCTCCCCACATGTGGTGGTTGCATGAGGCATGTCAAGAAAGACATGTATAGTGTATGTCGTGAGACACCACAAATTTTGATAAGATAGATTTCCTACCATGTTGGAGAATATGGTATTATATCACAAATTTAAAGCTCAGATAATATAAACAAAAGAAAGTCACCGTGATATATTTGATTAGAGCATAATAATCAAAATTTACAATGCCTCGCTCTCAAGAGACAGAGACCTGCCCACCATGTCAAGAAAGACATGTATAGTGTATGTCGTGGAGACACCACTACCAAATTTTGATAAGATAGATTTCCTACCATATCGGAGAACATGGTATTTATATCACAAATTTAAAGCTCGTGATTTGCATATAAACAAAAGAAAGTCACCTATATATTTGATTAGAGCATAATAATCAAAATTTACACCTCCCGGCTTCTCCCACACGTGGGTTGCCATGAGACTACCGCCTACCATGTCAAGAAAGACATAGTGTATGTCGTGAGACACCATGGCCAAATTTTGATAAGATAGATTTCCCTACCATGTTGAGAACATTAGACTTATATCACAAATTTAAAGCATTTGCATATAAACAAAAGAAAGTCGTGATGTATATTTGAGATAATAATCAAAATTTACAACATCCTCGCCTCCACATGTGGGGTTGCCATGAGACTTTCGCCACCATGTCAAGAAAGACATGTATAGTGTATGCCGTGGAGACACCACTCAAATTAAAGATAAGATTTCCTTACCATGTTGAGAACATGCAGTACTTATATCACAAATTTAAAGCTCGCATTTGCATATAAACAAAAAGAAAGCATTTGCTGAGCATTGCATTTTCATCACTATTTCACTCCCATAATTCAAGAGCAAGAAAAAGGCATAGAACAATGTATCTTGCATGATTCCAACCTCCAAATACTCATGGACAACAAACATATAATTGTTTTAATGCAAGATAGAGACATGGCAATTGCTTTTGAGTAAAGTATGAACAAGCACTAAGATGTAACTTTAATGAAACTAAGCACCAAAAATGAAAGCTTTAAACTTGCACAAAGCCACATTTCAGATTGCACTTCAAAGGCTTATGACTTAGTGATCACAAAAGAGAGGAAAACAAGTACAATGCTAACAAAGTCAATCAAACTTCTTCCTTTTTCTTTTAACATGGTGATTATATGAAGTTTAATCCACATAAACCAAATAATCACACTAAGTTTAATAAGTCCAGCAAATCTGAAATCTTGCCTAAATAAGATAGCCACTTTCATGATTGCAAGTAATCAACTAGTGGAAAGGGGCAAAGCGAGTGTAACCCTAAAGCTTGCAATATTTAATCCATTTAAACAACAACATGACTCAAATCACAAAAGAGATGGGACTTGCTGTGTATGAGAAGCACATATTGTATAGTTGGTTTAAAATAGTTTATTGCATCATGGCTTACTGAAATGAAACAATTATCCTTCTCACTATTGTTTATAAGCTCATATACTCTACTGGAAGCAATTGCAGCTGATACATTGAAAACTGGAACAAAGCCAATGATGAAACGAGGCTCCTTATGTGGGAGTATCGAATAAAGTAAAACAAATGAGAAAACTGGAGCAGAATTTTTGATCATTCTCCCTTCCAATAACACCTAGATAAAATAAGCTGCTATGAAAGCTAATGAACTCTATCATATCAAGTAAAGGGTACACCCATTCAACTCCTATTCATGACAGAGTTAAACCGTAAAAAAGTAGCATTCTATTGCTTGAAACACCGATATGGATTTACTCCAGGCTCATGGCAATAGGAACAAAGAGCAATAGAATACTTAGCTTGCCCATTAGGAGCAAGTCGCTCAAACAAGAGTGAGCTAGTCAAGGGAGGAGTTTCATCTGCCCTTCACCCGGATTGGAGGCTACCCGAGAGACTGAAGACGGGTGTGCTGCCAGTCACTGGCCAAGAAGGAGGAAGAGGGGAAGAGGAGTTTCCTTCATTTTGCTCGGCTCACACGGGTGGAAGGAGGAAGAAAGGCTAGGATCGAGTCCTCTGTTTGCTCGGCTAGGATTCGGTGCTTCGAACCGAGAGAGGAGCAAGGAACCCAGGGGAGCTCAGAGAGGGAGAAGGAGCCGTGGGTGGGTTCTCAGAGCAAGAGGGGAGGGAAATGTGAGAGGAAGGTGCGTGAGTATGCCGGCCCTGGGAATCTGAGCCGAGCAAAGAAGAGAGATCGCTCGAGAGAGAGAGACCGAGAGCCGGAAACGAGAGCTTCAACTGAGAGAGGGAAAGGTCGAAAATGAGAGGAAGGATCGTGAAATGAGGGTCAACGGGATAACCCTCGTTGCCTTTAGAGCCCCTCTTCGACTAACGAGCGGGTTAGGTAAGGATTGGCGGATTAAGTGATTAAAGCTAATTGCAAACCAATTTAATAATTAAGATAATTAGCCATAATCATATAAATTTTGACCTAATCATCCCAATAATAAACCCCAAGAATATGTGTGTGTCAATTTTAGTTGTTTCGTGCAATCGGATCGATTTTGATCGGAGGTCGTTTTTGACAATGTCGGACGACGGGATAAAATTAGTTTACGGCGCGCGATTCAATTGATCGACATTTACGCACACTTTGTCGAATTGACCGCGAAAGGTGTCGTTCGATAGGTTTCGACGTTTCGGCGACAACGGCGCAATTAATTTCGCCAACGAGTTGTTTGCATTCGTCGCTTCGACTTTGATAGCGATAATTTCATTAAAATTAATTTTAATTTTAATTTTTGGATCGATCATTAATTGATTCGATATTTGTTATTCAATTAATTTTAATATTTTCGACGCATTCGAAGCCGGATTTTCAAATCAAATCGAATTTAATTAATTTCGATCGTGATTAGGGTATTTAACCTCTATGTCATTTATTTAATTTTAAATGACACATAGTTGTAGGTCAACAGTTGTCAACAGAATATGATTGATGAATCCATGGTGAATGTTCAAAATTTTAGAAAACCATTGGTATGTTATATTGTACTGATGTCATGATATCATATGAAGAGATCTAGAAAGCTTGACTCCATGTTTTTTGAATTGATAATATTAAATTGTTGTAGATGCCAAATGATAACCATTATTAATTCAAATTAAAATAAATTGAATTCAAATCCTATATTATCTTAAATTCAAATTTCAAGCCAAATGTTATCCAAAATGATAGATTATTTTAATTTAAAACTAAAATAAATCCAAACACTGAAATAAATTGACATAAATCATAAAATTAATTTTTATGTTGCATCACTTTTTAGGTAAATTTTATGAAAAATGAAAAATTGATGGATATGTTATATAGATTTTGTTGTTTGGTGATAAACTATATGATGATTGAGTGAGGTGGGTATGTGAATCTTACAATGAATGTGCGATAAAACATGAAAAAATAATGAAAATTTGTTTATATGATGACTGAATTAACACTAACTGATGCCAAGGTCAGACATAATTAGTGGTTTCTACACATTCAATATGAGGCAGAAGATTCACCAATAAAATGATCAGATAAAAAGTGATGTTGAAGACTTATGTAGGAAAACAAGGGCAGAAATAATAACATTATCCTTTTTTTTTTTTACAAAATAAATATAATAACATGCGATTGATAAAAATAAATGAAGAATGATAATTCAAAAAGAAGCCTCAAAATTGGTGTGATAAGGCTGAGGAGGAGGATGATTGTATGCATGCATATAATTAAGAAATAATGGTCCCTCAGTATATTTAGTATGAGCTAATCGATTATGTTTCATTATGATTGTTTGGCCATGCATTATGGAAATGATCTTTGGAATGAACATTATATTGATGAGAAGTGCTGTGCGATTCTTCTAGAGTATGATTTTCCAAATCATCCACACTTTAGATTAACCTATTTAGGATGTTTACAGCATGCTCACTTAGTTTGATCCTGGATAACTATAGTGTCCTTTTTTGGGGATATATTAAGTTGGATCCAATGATCGACTTTGGAGTCAAAATCAAGATTTTATTCTAGATTTGTGATGAGCCTAAGGAGGAGAGAGAGAATAGAGAGATTGTGGGTTCATAAATTCTTTTTGATTGAATTGGAGGGGATTCTAAAGTGAAGCTTTAGGAAAATTCTGGTCCAATTTTAATTAAAAGTACAAGACTACATTATTGCTACACACATTCCCTACATTTATAAGTGAGAATCAAGGTTATTGGCATAAGATGGCGTGTGATTGCATGACAAAGTAATAAGAAAAATGCAAATAGATTTGATGTATATGTTTTTGTAAAGAGTGTTTTCTTGTTAGCTATGCACTATGAGAATCAAGGTTATTGGCATAAGATGGCGTATGAGAATTTTAAGCGAGTTTTAGTTGAGGGGTGAGTGCTTTTGATGAGCTCTTCTAAGAAAAAATTTAAGCGAGTTCTGGTGATAATTCCTAGCCTATAGGTGATTGTCTGGTTGGGTGGTCAATATTTTTTCAAGAAAGAAGCTAGAATGAGTAGATGATTTCATTAATCCTTTAGCCGAGTTGATGAGCTTCTGCTCTAGGAAAGTAGAGGTTTCGGACGACTTTAAGCTTGGTGATTTCAGAGTTATATGTCGTTAGATCTGGCTTATGATCAATGAGTTTTCAAATGCAATTCAGACTCTTAAAATGATTTCTCAACATATTTTTATATTTGAAGGTTATTGGATATTTTAGACTGAAAAGACAAAATTTAGGGGGAGCATCGTTCTCCATTAAGGTATGGCAAGTATTTTGTAACCCTATTCATTTATGAATTGTTTGTATGATGTAAATTTATAGAGGAATTAAGTTAATGTGCCATACATTAAAATTATGGAAGAGAGTAATTGAGCATAGCATGTCATACAAAAGTTTTCACAATCGCTTGGTTTCATGCCGTAGATCTACTATGGATGCTATACATTTGTTAAGAGGTTTGATGGAGAAGCATAGAGAAAATAAGAAGGATCTACATATGATATTTATTGATTTAGAGAAAGTTTATGATAAAGTCTCAAGAGATGTTCTTTGAGTTCTGAAGAAGAAGTTAATATTGGTTATATTCAAGTCATTAAGGATATGTATACTAGAGCTTGTGTCCAAACACAAAGAGGATTGACAAAATATTTTCCTATTTCTTGGATTACATCAAGGATCAACATTAAGCCCTTATCTTTTACTTTAGTTATGGATGTTCTTAAGGCATTTACAAGAAGATGTACCTTGGTGTTTTTTGTGATGACATTCTTCTTGTTGATAGAGAGTCCAAAACTCAATTATGGAGGTCAACTTTAGAATCTAAAGGTTTTCGCTTAAGTAGATCTAAACCTAATATATGGAGTGTGATTTTAGTTTTGTGACTTTAGGTGATCAAATCATTAATAAGATTCTTATATTTACAAAAAAATGATGGTGAAATAGATGGAGATGTTATTAGTAGAATTCAAGTTGATGGTTGAAGGGAGGAATGCATCCGGCCTATTATGTGATAGAAAAGTTCCACTAAAATTTAAGGGAAAATTTTATAAGATGGTGGTAAGACCAATGACTTATAGCGAATGTCACAATAAAAGAAACGTAAGACTAAGTGTTTTAGAGATGAGGATGTTCAGTGGATGAGTGGCTTTACCCTTAGAGATAGAATGAGTAGTATGTTCGGAAAAAGTTGGAGTAGCAGTAGATAAGATTAGGAGAATTTTAGATGGTTACCACGTCCGACTAATCCATTAGAGAAAGAGATGATTAGATTTTCCTTATGTTAAGGTAGACCTAAAAGACTTGGTTAAGAGATAAAAATAATCTTAAGATATCAATTAAATGAGAATAATAACACAATGAAAAGATTCATGTAGCTGACCCCACCTAGTGAGATTAAGGCTTGTTGTTGTTGTTGTTGTTTGTATGAAGTAAATGTGCATGTTTCATTGAACCTTTTGCATACAAGGCTTCAGAATCTGGTCCAGTTTACAGCTTTTAATCAAATCAAAATGTTTTCTTACCCTACTGGTTTTCAATCATCAAGGTTAAAGCACTTCTGGAACTTTACGTACAAGAAAAGTATGTTCTCTCTGTGAACCGGCGTGGATTGAAAGTTCTGAACTACTACATAACATATAAGGTTCTTATCCACCAGCCATTTCTTTCAATTTGCAGTTATTTTAGTTAGACAAGGAATTTTCTGTCATATAGGTTTCAAATTTATTGGAAATATTGTGAGATGAATGTAATACAAATTTTAATTAATTATTAATGTATAACATTAATCTCAAAATAAATCTAATAGTCTTGATATTCATCCTGATATGAATTTTTAGGGAAGATTTACATACATAGCACATAACACTTAATGTTTAATATTTATAAATACAATATTTTTTTATGCATGAAAAGATATATTTCACTTTAAATAAGTTAGTCATAATGATATTTTTGATGTGATATTAAAGATTTAGATGATATTTATATAAATATTAAAATATTGATATTAGATATATAAATACATAAGAACTACGAATGAAAATTCATCAATTTTTAATTAGAAAATGCTCTGATAGCATAAATATTTTGAATCAAAATCTTCTAATCAAATTTTGGTCAAGATGAGTTTCAAACCTATGGGCTTTGCTTTGAGATGATTATAATACATGAATAATCAATAAAAAATTATACTACAATTATATCAAAGCAAATCCAATATTTGGAACACATTCTAAATTTTTTTTCCTCTAATGTCCTAAACAATCTAGATAAATCTTTAGGTTGGCGCCACAAGCCTATCAGTTCTGAAGAGTTTATGGCAAGTTTATTGGCTGCACACATACCATACTGAACTTGTCAGGGATGATGATATATTGGGTTGGCTCCATGAAAGTCTCCTGAAACTAGAAGCAAGATTTACAGTGTTTTTAGAACAGTTAGAAGATGCTGGATGGGAGAAAGATCAGATCAATCTTAAGGTACCAAAGCATCTGCTTTTTGAAGAAGATGCGGATTCAATTACTCAGTTTTTTGAGTAATCTGATAAATCATTTTGATTACTGTTTCCTGATGGTTTGGTCAAGGTTTTATTACTGTTGTAATCTGATAAATTTTTTTTCCTTATTAAAGAAAAGGAAGAACCCATTGTTTATAGGCATTGCAATAAGTGGAATGTATTCTACATGTTCGTATTTTTAAGATACTTAAATAATGAGAATTAAAATTGGGCACTTTAGTCCCTCAAAAGTCTCAAGAGGATATGTATTTTTATAAATAAATATTTTTTAGGACTTGTGAGTCTTTTTTTTTAATAATTATCAACTTTCTCTAAATTTGTTAATTCCATAACAATCTTGATAATTGATGTGTGGCAGTTTTGTAGGAAGATATGTTGGCACTAGGAGTTGTTTGATTGGTTAAATTTAAAATATCATGTAAAAAATAGTGTAAAATAAAAATAATGTATTTGAAATATTTTTGAGTTTTGTTAAAAATTTTATAAATATATGATTTTATTTTATTTTATTTTTATTTGATAAAATTAAAATAATGTAAAGTATTTGTTGATGTTGATGAGCGACAGTAGCTATTATCAACGGCAATCAACGGCCATCACCAATGGCTCATATGCATGTCAAAATTGAACTAGTAAGTATATTTCAATTTCACTTAAAAATATATTATATTTTAAATGCAATCTATTAAACAAGAGAATTTTAAAAATCCATCCATTTGATTTACAAAATATTACATTTACTTCCAATTAAGCAACCCTTAACGCACCAAGCTATCATTAGTCATACAAACTTGAGGCTTTGTTTTAAAATGAATCATCTCTTAAAGTAGGAAGAAAATTGCTCGTTTGTTCAGCAAAAAAAAAAAAAAAAGAAGGTTAAATATTTATGAAAGTTTTATCTGTATAATTAATTACTCACCCATAATTAATAATAAATTATCTTTTTATGACTGAACAATTAAGTCTTGTTGAGTCAAGAGACATCTTCAATCAACAATTGTAATGTTTATTGAAATAATAATAATTGTTATGACTGAGAACCATCAACCTTCTATGGCTATAAGTTTATAGACCCCACTTTCATATAATTTTCTTATTATGACCAAAGGGCCTTCCTAATTTGATTTTAATTTTGCTACAATATTATACTAAAAAATTATGGATCTTTTTCATACTAATACCAACTACCTTATTTCAATTGATTTTAGTCAAAGGCATATGATTATAAGCTTTGGTCATTTTTGCTTAATAATTTTCGAGGTTTCGTTGATTTTGAGTCTTACATCACTTAGAGCTTCATGCTTCTTAAGCTATAAAAAAGCTTTCTACTCTTGTATGAGGTCATTGAGTATCTTAAGATCAAAGGAAGTAATTGTCTTATCCTCAATTACTAGGGAGTATAGGTTTGCTTGGGTAAGTGCCTTGTAGGCCATTCAATATAATATACGCTTAAAACACTATTGTCATATTATTGTGTAACTCTATTATTTATGAATAGAATCTTCTTCAAGTTGTTAGATCAAAGTCACATTGAATACTTCAACCAAACAATTTACTGTTAAGTCTCTTAGTTAGAAGCACACATGACCTCTGACGAGTTTGATTCTTCCGCGAGGCGCCTATGCTGTAATGGAAAGTAGTAGAGATCCGACGGATAAATGTGATGTTAAGCTCAAGATAATAACATATATCCTCACCCATAAGATGATATGAGTATATCCATTCCAAAAAAATACTGCTCCACCAAACAATTTTCTGTCAAGTTATATACTACTCCATGAGTTACAAATCATAATGCTTTTGAAATACATTATTATTTTATATGATCTACATCAATTCATGCCAATCCCATCAGCCCTATTTGTCCTATATTCGACTTTGATAGTAATAAAATAATATTATTGAGTGCATGTGATTTATTAATTGATTCATAAGTTACAATCAAGAATAAATTAATTCCATATATTGATTGTGATTTATTAAGAGTTAAAATCAAGAATGAACTAGCGACAAATCCATTGTATTTGTTTTAAGTTCTTGTTAACCCAATAGTGTTGTAAGTTCATCGTGTCTTAGCCAGCTAGGTTAGATTAGAACCATATCATCTATTCACAATTTTCATGTCATGTTATGTCCTCAGATTAGGGCTAATCCTATATTGTTTCCTTATTCTGTTGGACCTTTGCAATGCCCTTTCTATCAAGCCGCTATTATTATCAAATCTTGAGCTTCTATGGGAGGGTAGGAAATCTTGAATTTGTGCTTCACGACTCTTTAAATTAAATATCGTGTCTTGATTGAATCACCCAAAAAGAAGGCTAAATAGCATGAAAAATATGACGTCTCAATGATATATTATATAAGTTTTGCTCCTTAAGATTTGGGATAAGCCATTTCATCTCCTCTCAATTGAAATTTTAACTCTGAAAACTCAAAGCATACATTGGAATCATATGTAAACTATAAGCAACAATGTTGGCCAAAATGCTAAATGGAATAAGAGTGCACATTTAATCACATAATCTCAGCTGCAAATCCCATTTATCTTCTCCATTGAAAAATGCTTAGCATCGCCAACCAGATGATAGAGTAGCACACCAGCTGCCACACTAACGTTCAAGCTCTCCACAGCAAGAAAATTATCCAACTCTCGACCAAAAGACTTATGATCCATCTCTTCACCTTCACCTTCACCTTCACCTTCACTGTCTCGAGCAACAGTATCCACAGCCATGCTTCCAGGAATTCTAATCAATTGAGTACAACACCTCTCCACTAAAGGTCTCAATCCACTGCCTTCACTGCCCAACACAAGTATTGTTGGCAGTCCAGCCTCAACCTCGTGCAAAGTAAGAGCTTTAGAAGACACTGATCCACCAAGAACCCTCCAACCATTCTCCATTGAAGATGACAAGAACTTCATCATGTTCTTACATGACCTTAATTCAATCAGTTCAAGAGAACCAGCACTGGCTTTGCCAACCACTCCACTCAAAGGAGCTGAGTTTTTAGCACAGAGCACAACACCTTCTGCTCCAAAGAAATAAGCAGATCTGATAATAGCTCCCAGATTCTGAGGATCTGTGACCTCATCCAAAGCAACCCAAAGAGGAGCTCTTTGATCCCTCTCTGCAACCGGCTCCAGCTCTCTTATATCAACAGTCTCCAGCGGAGAAGCATCGAGAACCAGACCTTGATGTGGCCGATTATCGACCACCATGTTCAGATCATGCTTTGAAGCTTTAATAACCTTTAACCCTATCTTATCTGCTAACTTCAAAATCTTCTCCACTCCCTTCCTGTCCTTCTTCTTCCTGTTGTTTGCAGTAAACTCCAGCCCTTCCTGAAGGTAGAGGGCGTAGAATTCTCTCCTTGCGACTGTCAAGGCGGCCAATACAGGACCAACCCCGTAAACACACTGACCAACCATTTTAGGCACTGAAGACTCTGCAGGCTCTTTCCATCTACTTTTAGCCCAGGCTTCCTGCTTATTCCAGCGGCGAACATCTGCTTTCTCGGACCGACACCTTGAATCAGTGAAATCCTTGTACTTAGTCTTGATTCTATTCCATCTTGGAGCATCAGTAGGTTCAGAAACCAACTCTTCCTCTTCTTCCTCTCGTTCCTCCATCAGCGCTCCTTTCTCAGAGTCTGCATTTCCCAAATTTCTCCTTCTATCCCCATCCTCCCTCTCATCTCCCAACTTTATTCCGCCATTCCTCGAAAAATAACTGTCAGCAGATTCCTCCCATGAAGAGAAACTGGACCTAACGCCATTCCTTCTTCCGGCCGGCGCCTTTTCTCCTCTAGTTCTGCGGGAAACTAACCCAGGAAGAACCCTATTATCCCTTGCCCTGCCGACGGTATCAATCGCGGTGTTCTGTTCGGTTGCACAGGAAACACTCGCAGCCTGCAACAGGCAAATCGATTTGGAGCAAAATCGATCAGAAAAGCTCATGGTCCATCTCGAAACCCTAAAACTTAGTGGAAGAGTCAGATTTCTAACTAGATTGCAGCAGTGGTGGGAATACATGGCGATGCAGCTCCTCAAATACAGAGTGCAGACGAGACTTGCCCATAAACCTAATCTAGCACAAGATTACTCTGCCCAAAGCTAGATTGAGAGGGACGAGAGTCGTTTGATTAATGGGGTTTCTAGTAATCTTAAAGGGACGCATAAATAATATATATCAATTTCCACAAAATTATATAAAGTGCTCTTCTTTCATAAAAAAAAAACATTTAAAAATAAATTATTTATGAAATAATGAAATATAATCAACGTAAGTTTTAGACCCTCAAAATCAATTATCTAAAAATTAAGATGTCACCATAGTGAAGATCACAAACATCCGTTAACTCAAAATCATTCTCAAATAGAGAGAGAGAGAGAGAGAGAGAGAGAGAGAGAGAGAGAGAGAGAGCAATGACTTTATTATTTAAAGTATTTTAAGAATAATGTGCTTTATTTTTTAAAAAAATACTTAACTATAATAAATAAATATATTTTGTTAGAAATAATATAAAAAAAATTATAAACTAAAATTGATCCCAAACAAGCCCTCAAAAAAACTCAATAACCCACCATTGCATAACATTAAATATGACTAATAATTCTTTTAGCTATTTGATGACCAGACAAACTGTTAATAATAAAAGCTAAAAGCAAAGAATATAGTGTTGGAACTAATTCCATTCAATTCAACTATAACAGATAAATTATTTTTATAAAATAATAATTAATTAATGAAATAAACTGTATATTGTAAATAAATAAAATTAAAAAAAATTTATAAACTTTATTTATTTTTTCTTTTGGAAAAGTAAAAAATAAAAAATAAAAACTCGTTAGTTGGTCAGGCCCGAACTGAGACGGGTCAGCGCTTCGGGTCAGCCCAGGTCTTTCCCTCGAAAAACTCACCGAGCATTCGGTCCAGATCCTCCGGCGTGTATCTGATATATTTCTGAGGATTCTTTCCATTTTCAATGAGCGGCCTGTTGGAAATAAATGATATTTAATTCAATTATTGACAGTTAAGAAAATTGAAAAAATATAATAAATCATCGAATTCATAGAAACACTCAATTATCACTGCTGTGAACTTAATTTTAATTTAATTGTCAAGAATTATGTTTTTATTTATTTATTTATTTTTTGAAATTCATATAAAATGACATCTCTTTACTTATAATAAATCATCCATCAAATCTTTTCATTCATAGAGGCCTTAGAAGATATGGATCATTGAATTCAAAGAAAGGCAATCTAATCCTTACACTACAAATAGGTTGTTTGTGCAATTAAATCCTCAATTAAACATCTACCTTTTAAGTCCAATTAACAAATCACAATTCAAGCAACATGCTATAAGCAATCCAATATGAATCCACAATAATTTTTTGGAAAATTTACATACATACCACACACAATATTTATGTATTTACATATCTAACACCTAAAGTTTAATTTTTACGCATATAATACCTCAATCTTTAATATCACATCAAAAATATCATCATCACTTATTTTTATTGAAGTGAAATACAACTTTTCAAGCATAAGAAATTATTAGATAAGTAAATATTTATCTTCAAAAGATAGATAGGTAAATACATAAGAATTATATAGTGTGTGTATATATATATCATTTTTTTCCAGTAAAAACAGCAGAGCCTAAAAATGCCTGACTTTCAGCATTAAAAGATTGAGCTAAAAAGAAACTTACCCAAAGCGTTTTATGAAAGATCTATATGCTGGCAGCAGAACTTCAGCAACTGCAAGCCTGAGAGACTCCCGAAGTTCTGGATCAGGCACTGTCCATTGAGATTGCCTTTGATGAAGCTCCTCAAACTGTATGTTGAAGGACTTGAACCTAATGCAACAGATAAAAAGCTAAGTTTCTATAATCAAAGATAAAATTAACATATATCAGAATCCTATTTAGTGTTCTGAACCTCTCCTTTACAGTTGCCCTTGAAACTCCACTGCTATTGCCCCCATCACTTCCTCCGTGAGCAGAACCGCTAGAAGAAATCGAGCCTTGAACAGTGAGGGTCTGCAGAATCTGGGAAAGCCAATGGGATAACTAATCAGCATCAAGAACACAGGGTCTTCGAACATAACATGGTTACATATTTATGCATGCTTTTTAAATAGCGCTGAGAACTGAAGTTGTAATGAACAAAAATTTTAGATTAAAGTTTCCTAGAATATCTTTGCTAGGTAAAATATTTTGCGTGCAAACTGACTATGCATTATTAAGTTATCGGTTAAACTCTAAAATAGTTTTCCCAACTATTTATATGTGATGAATATAGTCTCCAAAGTATCAAAGTTTTCTAATTTAATTTATCGACTATACAAAGTTGATCCAGAATGATCTCACAAAGATTAAATTGAGATTAATTCTATGGTTCAAGACTAAATTAGAATAAATTCTGTATCATAATTTCTATCTAAGAGATCATTTCGAACCAATTTGGTATAGTTGAGGGACTAAATTTATGAAATGTAATACTCTACAAAGAAATTAGTCATACAAGAATACTCAAAGGACTGTTTTGAGATTTCTAATTGTCTAGGACTTACCTAGGTGTCATTAAAGATTTTTTTATCTATAAAGTACAAATATAAACAAGTGCTTTGGGTCAGAAAATTTCAATCCTGTTACTAATAAAATGCATATAAACTAGTAGCAAAGTTAAAGGCAATATAAAAACTTGACATTTTCATTTTGGCCCCAAAAATTGTTGAGCTTAAGTCTAATTTTGTGGCACCAATATAAAAATACATATAATCTTGTGGCACAAATTTTTTAATCACTGCAATTATTTAGAAGAGACAAATAATCAATGCATCTTAAGCAAATCACTTGGTAAATCATCAAACAATTTTAAAATTTTCATTGTTTATCTGGTGAATATGGATAAGTAATTCTTAAAAAAAGCAGTAGTGTGTTGCAATACGTCCTAAATAAATAGATAGTATATGTTGAATTTCTAGTATAGTATTGTCCCCATTCTCCCATTCTCTCTTCTATGATGGGGCTCACTCACTCTCCAATTATCATAAAGAGTTCAAGGCATACAAATGAAGGCTTTATACCATTGCATCAATTTTTCTATGTCCTTCATATTGCAATTCATGTGCTTCCCTATAGAGTCGATGATCCCTTCTTATTTTCCCCCCTTTTTTATTTATTTTTATTTTGAAAGAGATATATATAGATCTCTCTTGTAAAAAAAAGAGCAAAAAAATTCTTTAGAGCTTTTATGTATTATTTTATTTTATACAGTATATATAGTATAATGATGTGTGAAAAATTTATAAATATGTAAGAATACTTTCTCAAGCATTCAAATTATTTGACTAACGCCAAATTATAGTCTAAAAAGTACATAAATATATCTCGAGAAGTTATCATAAACACGCACCAAATTCATTTCCATACACTAAATTATGCCTATGAAGCATAACAAATGCTCCCAAGTGATAAAAAAGATAAGTTTTTTTTTTTTCCTAAAATGCAAGTATTATCACACCAATAGCACTTTTAAGCTAAGGCTTCAACTACATTATACAAAAGTAACTACTAATAGGAACTGGTTGGTAAGAGATGATTTGTCACAATGCCATATTGTAATGTCCCAGGAAGTATATGTAATGTAATGACGTGTATGGAAAAAAAACCAAATATGTAAGAATACTTTCTCGAGCTTCCAGATTATTTAATTGACTAATGCAAAAATAAAGTCTAAGAAAGACAAATATATTTCAAGCAAATCATAACTACAAATTAATTATTCATACACTAAATTATGCTTATGAAACATAACAAATGTTCTCAAGTGATAAAGAGAGATGGAATTTTTTTGTTAAAATATATGTATTATCACACCAATAGCACTTCTAAGCTCCAAGAAAGTTATACAAAAGTACTAATGATAGTGATAGGCTGGTCAGCATGAGATGAATCGTTACAAAGACAGGCCAATCTTACCTTAGCCCAAGCAACCCGCCTGTATTGTTTTGCATTTTGTTGCACAATTCTTCTATGCCTTTGAACCCATTCATCACCAAATAAATCCTTTGCCTCTGACCTGAAAAGATTATCACCAGCCAGGTAATATTCCTAAGGTGTTATAAAGATTTAAAATACAGTTTGTCCGATCAATTTACCTTCGAACAGATCTGACCATGTAATGGAGATTATTCATGAGAAATAGATAAGTTAATGCAGGATCCTTGTATTGCTTAGATTTACCATCTAGGTTGCTTTGAAGAGCTTGCATTATCCTCATAGTTACTATTGCTAGTTGGGAATTATCATCAGCCCCAGTTGTTTCAAACTCCTGAAAAAGCTGCTTCAATGTAGACTCATAGCTGAAAAAACGTTTGTTAGAATGCCGTACATGTTCATAGTTCAAATTGGAAGACCCTGAACAAATCAAAAAAGTAAATCATAACACACAGCCCAATCCAATTCCCTGGATTGGGCTGACAAAAGGTTGAAGATGATCCCATGAATGTTGGATCTATCTAAATAGAATTCAATGGCCTTGGTCACGTCAAACGGCAGTTTGATCAGGCCCCTATTTTTAGTTATTTTATTTTGATTTTTGCAATAGCTTGATTAACAATCTAAATTAGATGAAATTTTAAACCTAAATATGATCTTGAAAGAGGATTTGAAAAAAAAAAATCATTTCCTCAAATTTCAGGTACTTTTTTAAAAAACAATATATATTTTTATCTATTTTAATTAATTCATGCATCAAAGGATTCAAATAATTCCTAAACTTACTATAAAGGTGTATAAGAGCATCTTAGACCTCCAATAAAAATCTCAGGCTCATTTGAATCATTAATTGTAATCTATGGAGTATTAATCATGATCATGAGTCCTCCTTGATGAACTCAATCAAATAAAATCAACATAAATGTATTTTTTCACTTAATTGAGAGTTTCTTAGAGATATCATAGAGCATAATTAACCAAATGAAGCCTAATTCTTTTGAGAGATTGAGTAACCTACACTCTCTTGATTCTTTTATATCAACTCAATGATATACCTTCACATAAATACTTACTATAAGTTTACATAAGAGATAATCTTAACTTGGTTCATCTCCTTATCTCCTCTTGTGAAATATCTTATATGATGTATATATCATCATATTGATATTTTTCCCAACACTAGTGTTCATAGAAAATCTCAACTAAAAGGATGCTATCATCAAAATATCATCAATTCTAATGCAAACATTCTAAACTCAAACCTAATAAAATATAAAAAAATCAAGATAAATTACATATAAAATAATCCAAGTGAAGGTCATCATCTAATGCTTAGAAAAAAAATTCATCCACCTTACGCAATAATGTATTGAGAGTTACAAATTTAAATTTAACTTAAACTCATAAAGAGTCAATGTCGTATCAATCATACATCTATGATCACATTTAAATCATCTCATGTTAATAAGAATGTGGTCATGTCATCTATCCATATGATTTTGTCACAAATAACATCACAAAAAGTAGTGATTATGATCAAAGTCTCTAACCAAGTAGTCTGCAACAAAATAGTATTATTATATTACGGTCATTACTGCAACATGTATATTTCCTAATGGCTTTATCCTTTAGCTATAAAGCATAAGATACATTTAATAGAGCACAAAATATTTTGTTAGTTAAATTTGATTTAAAATTTTCTTAGATAAATATCCATAACAAGTTTATAAGGTCCTCTTAGATGATAGAACCTATGGTTATCAGCAAGAACCTTTCAATCAAGTTTGATTGACTACCATCTCTACCAGTAATTTTCACTTATCTTAAAATTAAAATTGCTGGTACTATGCACTAAATTCTTAGTGCCTAAGGATTAGCCTTAGTCAAAAGTTCTCATCACTACTAAGGGTGATAAACCATAGGGGATTGAGCCTATGGAAAACTTCAAATCAGATCTAAGGACATCGCAAAATGAGAATAAAACCTCTGGGTAGTGTTTTATTTGTAAAATTAGTCTACCTTTTAAAATTTTGACCCAAAAATTAATTCTCTCATGAGAGCCAAGCAAATTTTTTTGGTGCTTCTCAGAAGCAAGAGGAAGATCTTTTGTAAAGAAATGATCAACAGGGATAGATGGTGTCAACCTAATTGATGGTTCGTGCAAAACCATAGAGCAGCCATTATGGGAGAAATGGGTGAAATCCATTGAAAAATCAGCAATAAAGAAGGATCCAAATTAAAAGCTAGAATGGTAACTGTACTACTATCCAAAGGCAAAGAAAGTGATGAGAGTGATGAGGTCCTAAGGAAGATGATAGGATGAGTACAAATCCACAAAATGTGAAAAAGATGCTAGAGAAGGTGACATGACAGGCCTTGGTGCGGGTGAGACCGAGAGTGACGATATCAAGGCATGAGTGTTGGGGGAACTAGATGCCCATACTATAAAGTGTCAATGAGAAATCGAGCAAGTAAGCAGAGTAAAGCGTGATCAAAGCCAAAGGTGAGAAAACAAAGATAGAGCGGACATCACAAATTTGCATACTGCACGAACTAGTATGGTCGGTCAAGTCTAATTGAGCACTGATCCATGCGTCACAAACTTGATGGATAAGCATGAGTGTGGGACAAAGTATGAAGACTTGTCAATTATCATCATCACAAGTGTGGCCAGTTATATGATCCTCATATTTCATTCATTATAGGTGGTATCACCTAAGATGTAAACCTCTTCTTCTCTGTTGACCTCCACACATGATCCACGAGTCGAATTGGATTTATGGAGCAAATTCAACTGACTTCGAATACAATATCGTGCAAATCGAAATTGAAATACACTGGACGTTGCCGAAATTGGTCAAAACGATCTCCGATCAACGAATGGACTTCTTCATCGCGTCCACAAGGTCGGAATTGATCAGAATATACATCTTGCATAATCCAACGGTTGACTGATCAAGAAGGAGAGTCGTCGATGCGCCTACGCACATATCAGAATCGGGAGGCCGCGACGATGCCCAAATGACCTTCGTTCACGAAATTGATTATGTCGCTAGCGTCAAAACCTATCAAACGAGACTGTCCGCACTCAATTCGGATGAGTCTATACGAATGTCGAACGGTCAGAAGCGATAATGCACGTTTTTGTACCAAAATTGATCCGATTCGACACCGATTTGAACCAAATGACCTCCAATCGCAAAAAGAGCTGTGTCGCTGTGTTTGGAACATCAGAATAACCTAAAATTAACATATATATTAACTATATGATTACGTCATAGCAAAAATCTGAATTAGGGTTGATTTAATCACTTAAATAAAAAGAGCTCTTTATAAATGCCCCTATTACCCAATCATAATTCTTATAACACTCCCCAACAGCTTCGACTCCTACCCCACATGTGCACATCTCCCTTGTTCAGTCGAACACCCCATGCACTCTCATTCTCGCACCAAGCCTCCTCTTCCCGTCACTATGCTACAATACTCGTTGGCCGCCAATCTAGGTGATCTCTCTCTCTCTCTCTCTCTCATGTTTTCCCATGCAAGAACTGAACCTGGAGGAAGGCTTCTTGATCTCCTAAGCTGTAATCCTGTCGGCTTGCTCTTCGTCCATCCAAGAAATTCGTCTCCAAAAATCTTCCCGTTTTCTCCGTCCAAAATCCGCAATACTGTAGCTCAGTACTGTAGTGGGGTACTATAGCACCGAAAATAATTTTTATTTTTTCGGCCCTTTCTCATTTGCTACATTACCCGAACCTCCAATGTTTCTTCTCTACTTCCTCTCTCTATTCCCTCTAAATTCCCTTCTTACATTAGTGAAATCTAGCCTCAGTAGATCCACCTCGCTGCCATCATTACAAGCTTTCACTGCAATCTTCTATTCTTCAACATTCCAGACAACTATCCAACTCTTCTCTTCCCCATCTTCAAGCAAGAGAGAGAGATAAAGAGAGAAGTTATGTTTAACCTTGATGAATTTGTCTCTCGTAATATCATCATTATCGCCATTCCTAGAGCTTGTTCTAACCTCTCTTATGTCGTTGTAAGAATCGTGCAAAACTCATCTTTCCTTCTAAATCAAAGCCTCCAACAACCTCAAACTCCACCAACAACAACTTCCGTCAACCCCCTCTTTAGTATAATCTTAACCATGAGGATACGAGGTGATAAGATTTAAGTTATTGAAGGGTTTAATGTTGGTACATGTATGTTGTGTGAGGCTAAAATTTGTTCATGTAAATAATGTTTTGATGTTTGGTATAAAGAAGATGAAATGGAGTGAGATTCATAGGGAATACGTGGTTGTCACTATTGTTTGGCAAATCCGAAGTGCAGAAGGTGGGTGAAGTGTTAGGGTTATGTATGTCCCACTTTTACTTGTGCTTTGCTATTAAATTATTGTTGCATTTGTTAAGCTTGAGAAGAGTGATAGCTTCTTGATGTTTGGAATGAGGGCAAAGTGGAGGTTAAATCCGTTGAGAGGTTGTGGTTCTCATTACCATTTGAGGGGTTTCAAAAAAAAAAAAAAAAGAGAGAGAGAGAAAATGTGTAAAGCAATGATAGAATCCATAGTGTGGTAGAACAATCACACTTAAATTCTAATCATTTTGTCTTCATGTATATATAAAAATGAAATTGTAATGGATGTCAAAATCTTAAGTGCCCATATACATCTTTCTTGACGTGACGGGAAAAGTTGTGTTTACTTGCAGGCACATAAGTACCCCCGTACACGCCTTTCTTGACGTGGCTGAGAAATCTGTGTTATATGCAGGTACTTCAAAGACCCATATATGTCATTCTTGACATAGTAGGACGGCGCATTCGGCCGTGGTATTTACACCACTCATACATGCCTTTCTTGGCATGGTGGACAGGCTCAACGTACCTGAAGTAGAACCCTATGCGGGGACGATGCTAGGATGCTGTCAAATCTCATATCGATGGAGGCCTTAAACAGCTTAATATAAATCCAACTACAAAGCTAAAAGTAACTGTTTAAACTGACATTACAGATATATAAGTAATCGTACATGCCTGTTTTGGCATGACAGGGAAATCTGCATTTCATTCAGACACTTCATAGACTCATACATGCATTTCTTGGCATGGGATGACGATTCGCCGTAGGCATTACCCATACATGCCTTTCTACATGGGCACTAACATATCCGGGTAAATTCTCTATGCGGGGACGACGCTTGGATGCTGTCGAAATACTGTCACATTTTCATACTGACGAGAGGCCTAAACAACTTAATGTAAAGTCAACTATAAATATAAAATTGATATTTAAATTGATATTACAGGTATATAAGTACTCGTACATACTTTTCTTGGCGTGGCAGAGAAATTTGTGTTTAATGTAGGTACTTTAGAGACCCATACATGTCGTTCTTGACATTGTGGGATGACGTATTTAGCCATGGTGTTTACACCACCCCTACATATCTTTCTTGGCATGATGGATAGGCCCAACATACTCGAAGTAGTCCCCTATGCGTGGACGACGTCGAGATGCTGCCGAAATTTTGTCTGAAAACTTTTACTTACAATGAAACTCAAGCAAAATAAATAGTACTGTTCAAGTTCCCTAAACTTAAATTGATATTGAATTGAATTCTATATTATAGGTAAAATGGATTTGAGACAAAATTGAAATAATATGCTTCGAGTAAAATCCAAACTCAAAATAAACAAATCTAATTATAACTTTTCAGGTCAAAATTAAAAAATTAATGATGACATCAAATTGAATTTTGACCATAAAGCTCGAAGACAAAAAAACATGCATAAGATTTAGATTTGGGTGAGCTTAAGAGATGGACTGAGTGAGCGCGAATATGACTTTGTAAATCTCTCATTTCAGTGCAATATAAAGACAAATCTAATTGAATGCGTAATTGGGTTAATGGAAGTTTATAATAGAATTGAAGTTTAACTTAGAATGTAAGGTCAAATGAGGCTTGTAGATGATCTCAATAAAATTTGATTGAATCTGAAAACTCAATTTTAGGCAAGGCCAAATGGAAATAAACTAGAAAATAAATTAGCATTATATCCCATAAGTTGGCTTGTAAGATGAGAGCTTGACTTGGTGGCTTACTAATGAGTACAAAGTATGATCTTTTAATGGATGACCCAATCACTTTATGATTCATCGAATGAATCAGAAGAACTTAAATGAAATTTACAAAGAACTGTATAGTCTGTTGAAGAATGCGTATGTGATTCTTTGCAATACATCATGTTGAATGAATTAAAGGAGATTCATTCTGTGCACATAAAGGGATTTGTGATAAGGCTTAAAAACTAGCCTTTAAACATCAATGGAGTTTGATCAAGAAGCGCAATGAACTTGGTAACTTGCTAGTAAGCATAAGAAGGCTTACGTAATATTTAAGTGTTTACCTTCAAACAATCTATGTGCTCGCTAGTGAGTTTAAATTGAACTCTTCAATAAACAATTCGATTACATTCTAATTTATATAAGGTAATTGTAACTGATCAAATAGATTTGAAATTAAGTTTCATCGAAGTTTAGAAATCTAATTAGCCATTGCTTGATTGCAAATAAATCAATTTTATTTTGGATGACTAAATGAAACTTGAAAAAGTCTTCAAACGTCACCAGATCTGCACCACATCAATGCTAGCAAACAGAAGACATTAGCTTAAATTCTAAATAGACTTCAAATATATTAATTTTGCATAAATTATGGAGCCAACTATTACTCAATTCAAGTGATTCATAATTTGTGCAATCATTTGAAACAAATGAATTATTGTATGAAATATAAAATAACATTCAATTTAATTCGATCTTTCTTATATAAGTATTCTAAATCACCTAAATGAACCCTGATGCTATGCTGAATGTATGAATTTAGTGTAAGAAGATCTTTGAGGTTGATTCCCGGTTGGGACGGTTGTGCGGATTAACAAAATCTAATGATATTATTATAGCTTTCTCCACTAAAAAAAAAAAAAATCTCTGAGAGCTAATTCTGTCATATGACAGTAAAGTGATTATCTTTTAATTCTCAAAAATAACTATGTTGAATGGAGATTTCAACCTGAGGGATCATTATTATCAAAATATCCAAGATATTTATATTCGATAATCTCAAATTCACAATTCTCAAAGTATAAATCTAGATCTGATCATCTATTATTAAATTAATAGAGTTGACAGTATCTGGAACAATAAACTAAATGATTAAGCAAATTTATCTACCCCGATGATGGTTGTGTTGAATGAAGATTTTAACTGGAGGGGATATCACCATCAAGTTATATTCAGAGTTCAATGTTAAATCTAATAAATTCAAATTTCATACAAATATAAAAAATCATAAAAGAAGCTTAATTTAAATGCCTAAATAAAAATCATCAATCTAAAAATTTTAAGAAAAACCATCTACTTTCCGCAATTATTTGTTGAAGTTGACAAATTAAGAAAACTCTAACATAGAAAGAAGTCAATGTTAAATCAAGTATATTTTATATTCACTCTCAATCAATCTTGGTAAGAATGTGAGTGCCCTTTGTGTGGTTTAGTGGTATGCCATATGATGCGGTTACGTGAGTCCTCTAGTAGTCGCCAAATGATACCATCATATTATGGTTACGATTGTAGCCCGTATGCTCCCCAATGACTTTGTCTCTTGAGATGTGAACCATAAAGTACACTTGATAGGACAAAAAGCTCTTTATCAGCTAAGGTGGACTTAAGCCTGTCTCCTTAGACAAACACCACCCTAGATCTATAAAATCTCCTTGGACGACGCAACCCATGGCTGTTGACAAGAATCCTTAGACTAGGTTGAGTCAACTACTTCCTCTGATTAAGTAGACTAGAGACCACGACAGCCCGGGATGACAGAACCATGGGATCTTGATCAAACGCATCATCATTCCCCCAACTATCTGCTTTAAGTTAAATAATGATGAATTTCATAAATCTAAATTTCATAGCTCCACATGTTGCTATTATACGCTACGTAATTAGCAATCTAACAACTAGCCATAATAAAAAAATTTCTCTTAGCATTGAGAGAGATAATTAACTACGGGTGCTTGCACCTATAGAAAACCTGTAACCAGATCTAAAGTCTTCACAAAATGAGGGCGAACTCTCTGGGTAGTGTCTTATCTACTATTCCATCTGTCATCTGAAAATTTGACCAACATTTAATCTACTCTCTTAATTGAGAGGTCGGTGGAGAATTTTCGGAGCCCACATTCTCAAATCATTTTTAACATTTTAGGGCCAATTACCTTATGTCTATCCTATTCTTTTTAATCCTCGAACATTAGTTTTATCACTTCTAAAGGTGCATTTTCAATCAATAGTTGTACACATCCATTTTTCAAGATCATCAAAATAAAAACTCACATATATGCATGATGAATATACTAATAGAGGGATTAAGTACTCCCTTTTTTTTACAAAAATGCTTGTTACAAAATATAAGTAACATAAAAGTAACAATAATATTATCAAGCAATTTCAAAACAATATACTTTACAAGCAAAGACAGCTTATCCAATCAGGAGGATGAACTAAAGCCTAACTCAAATTTTCAAAAAAAAAAAAAAAAAAATTATCCCCAAAGGTCAGACACAAAAAAGAAAGTAGAATTGAGGGTAAAACATACTCAAACAGGAACTTCACGTAGTTAATAACATAGCTAGTTAGAGGGTGCACTGTTCCGTCAAGCACCGTCGTTTTAGTTGCATCTTTTTCAACTGCCTCTTCAAAATCACCAAACGTTTCTTGGGCTGTCAATGCTAAGCGCTTTGTTAGATTAAGATACATCTCCCGCATCTCAGAACAAGCTTTCCCTTCAAATATTAACTCAACCTACCAGAAATTCAGATTTCGAATAGTAGATTAACAGTAAACCCTTAACAGCAAAAAATAGCTATAAATCAAAAAATTAGGACATTCAGATTTCTCTACCGCAGACTCCAATGAAATCTTCATAAACAACAATGAATAACATATGGCCCAAGATACCAACAATATAAGCTCAGATTTACAACTGGAAAATGATAACCCTCCCATACCCTAATTAATATGATAACATTTGCTAGTGGCCAAGTAATGACTTTCATAAAATGTTTCAACTATAAAAAACATTTTATCAACAAAAGGCCCATATCATTTAAAAAGTTGAATGTGATTTACTAAACAACCTCAAAAGCTGAGTTAACCTCCAAAGTGTAAATAAATGTCCTATTATCACAACAAACAAGCTTATCTTCACAAACAATACAGATACAATGTTAGTTATGTTTCTGCTTAACTATTCTACATCTTATAACTACATGAAAAGGGATGGGAGATGATGAATCTTTTTTGTTCAAGTTTTTTCTCTCCATTTTTCGTAGCTCCTGTTGGTGAACACTAATTTGTGATTTGAAGTTTATTGAAAAGAAAAAAACGATAGAAGTGCCTGATCCTATGTGACGGGAAATGGATGGGATAAAATGGCCTGTTGTTGTTGTTGTTAACAACTATCTAGAGATAGTAAAGCAACAAAAAATATATAAAATATAGAAAATGACAACTTTTTATATGCAATTTTTTAGCAATGAGGCACAAGATAAAGAGGGAACTTGGAATTGGGTCATATATGTTTTGGGTTCATTTTTAGCATAATTTTGGCAGGGGTTTAGGACAGAGTTTAGAGGGTAAATTTATCTGTGAGTCATGATAGAATAAAAAAAGAAGCATCATGGTGGCATGCGAAGAAAGAATAAAAAATCAAAAGCACATACAATTGTGGCATTGTTTACTTTATAGATGTATTTACATTATTCTTAGTTGATGTCCATATCTCAATCATAATGATTTATAATGCACCAAAGGACCATTTTAGCTCCTATAACAAAAGATTTGATGCAGAAATATTCAAATATTGGTGGCACCTTGATAAAAATATAAGAGGAATCCATGTACAATAAAGGAACCAAGAACAGTAAAGAGTAGAAATAGCAGAAAGGAGAGGTTGATGGCCTTAAAAGTAATTTTCAATATTCAATAACATACATGAAGCGTTGCAACATCTCTAATTATAAGAGAAATTTTACAGCTAAAGAAAATAAACAAGAGAAGTAACCAAAAGAAATCATAATGCATTAAGTTTTCAGAGTAGGAATCCTCCCAATAAAGCAACCTTTAATTTCTAATATAGAAAATATCAAAACCAGGTAGGAACTCTGAGGTTGGTTTGAAGATGTTTGAGATAATTAAGATGATGGGTGGTCTTATGGTAGTGATCTATTTGAAATGAACTATTGTATAATCCTTGATGGCTGCTATCAATATTTTACTACTCATAATTATGCAAAGTATGCTTGTAATGATAGACATTTAGAAGGCTACTAACTCAACTATTGTATACTAACTCAGATGGGTATAAATATCATTCTTTTCATGGTCAAATTTAAGTAGAGATTAAGTATTAGTTAATGCCTGATTGAATGGTCATTTAGATGACCAAACAAGTAGTTCAAAACCCATTTTTGTGCATTTTTGGATCAATTCATATGGGAGCCGATGCATTGCATCATCTATATGTCAATGGGAGAAAGAAGACTCAACCCAAGATGGTTTGATTAGTCTAGATCAGATTGGGTTGTGCACTTTGATGGTATAATTAATTCAAATACTGTTAAAGATATTATAAAAATATTCAAATTAAATTCAAATTATAAAAGTTTATATAAATATTTAACCCATACCTTTTCTCTTAATCTACAACCAACAAGCCTATCATCATATCTCTACTTATATAAATAATAAACAACATGAAGTGGCAAATATATTTGTTGAAAATTGAATTATTTAACAATAATATCATAATTTATTACTAAAAAGGTATAATTGTATAAATTTTATTTTTGACACATATTTAGATTCATTTCATTAGATTTGCAATGAGTTTCACGACTAATTGCTGGTGTAACATCAACCATCAATTACTGTCATTCAAGCAAAGGATCGACAATGACAATAATCAAAAAACAAAATTCCACAAAATAAAAATAATTTTCAAAGCAAATTTTGATGGTGATTAGAAAAAAATCAAAAAAATAAAAAGCAAAAGAATAAAGAGATTGCAAAAGCAATGAATGATCACACATAATGACCAACCAATAAACAATAGTACAACCTAATGCAACTCAAGTTTTGCAAATAATCTCCAAGCAAACCACATTAACAAGGCCTATGATGCCTATAGACAAAAGACAAGTTGACTTCAGCTATAATGAAAATATGGAAGAGTGATGGAAACAAAACTTCAAAAAAATTACATCAATAAGTAATTCACAATAAAAAAACATCATTGCTTAATTGTAATGCTTAGACAATGCGTGTGAATTGAAATTAAATCCCATCATTATGTCTAGAGTTATCATGGCATGACACCTTCCGAACTCACGATGTGGCAGTAGTGGCTTTATCTCCACTATCATATTTCAGGATATGTTCTTCTCATTAACATTATGGTGGTCTCATTCCTATCATTATAGTAGGATGAGCTTCCATTAGCTCAATGTCATTCAACTTCAGAAACCATTCCACGTGAATTTATTGACATTTCTCCTCTACATGTCCTACAGCCTTTACACTGGTTTCATTGTGGACAAACAGTAGCGTTAGAGAGATTTATAAATTCCTTCTTTCCATCCGTTGCATATGGCAATCCTCGATTGAACCGTACTTTAAATCCCTGGGCTTATCCCTCTAGATAGCCAGTACATTGCTGTCAATATGCATAATACTTGTAGGAAAGGTATAGCTCTGCTATGGTTTGGGCCAATAAACCATTACGAACTTCAACCAGCTTTGCTGAGAGTGGAGGGAATCTAGAAGGACATTTGTTTCACTCCAGTGGAGTTGTGCTATGCAAATAAGCTGATATATTGAGCCTAGGGTGAAATATGTTGCATGTCAAAGACTATCATCATTGATCCACTTAGATTTAAGCTTGAACAATAACTACTCCAAGTTACTTGAATAAAAAGAAAACTGTAAGAAGATTTTAACCAAGTCTCAAATCTTAGTGATCAAGGATGATAGCCTACCTCTTGCAACAAAAATCAGTCTATTCCAATTAGGATCAAAAAGGCTACAATGGCATCCGAAAGAATAAAGAATTGGAAATATAAGGTTGCATTGTTCCGAATAGCTTCCAATCTAGTTGAAGCTTAGTCAATAGTGTTGCAGTTCCCAAGCTTGAAATGAAGAATAAGAGAAAAGGCTCTCACTAATAATTTACGGCAAACAATGTAACAATGTTCATCCTCCACATAAATAACACAGCACTAGCACCAAGATTGTGAAATGATGAATCCTATAACTAGCACAAGACAAGTCAGCAGTTAAGCATACCTCTGATTGAAGCTCACGCATTATTTCATACATGTCTAGAAGCACAAACAACTTCTCTGGTGATCTCTTGCTTTTAGCAATTGCCTCCCCAAAGCTGAAAAGCATCAATACACTATCTACAGTTACTTCAGCAAAACAGTGATCCTTCTTCACATTGATGCTATCAAAAATTTGATTACAAATTTTTCTCTCTGCAGCAAAAAGGAGTTTGACCTGTTTCAAGTACAATCAAAAAATTGAAAGTAAAAGTACAGAATTTATCATTTATATAAAGATGAAAGCTTACAGCAATCCGCATATAGTGAATCCAGTTTCCAATTTTGGCTTCTAGAACCTCCCAAGGCATCTTCTGCACATCATCTTTTGTGAGCCTTTCCACTCCAAGTTTCCGGAGACTAGATTCTAAAGCTGATGAACGTGTTTCACTGAAAACCAAATGTGTATCAAGAAAATTGCATAAAAAATTCAATCAATTCTTCAGTGTTATTTTGATTCAGCATGTGGTAATACCACTCCTACAAAGAAACCGTGTTCACAAGGAAATAAAGTTGCCTTCTACAGACAACATTAGAACTATACAAGTTACGAGTGGACCATTCTAGAGATGTATGTTAAGGGTTATTAAAATTATTAGCTTATCATATTAATATTATTACTTAAGCTAAACATTTATTAGGATTCTATAACACTTATAATTATAATATATTCTGATTATAGAGGATAATCTCCTTTATTATATTTATTGCTATTTTCTTTTGTCTTATATGGGCATCTTCATACTAGCATTAGGTTCATTCAAATAAAGATATAGCTTTTTTATAATTTCTTTTATGGTATCAAAGCCATGGCTCTAAGTTGATCATCAACTTTTCTCTGGCAATAATTCGTCTCTCATCTTAGTTTGACACACAATGATTTGTCTTAGTCTCCTATTTAATGATCTCATGAAAATCTTGTGTAGATCCCATAAAGATCATGTCTGTTGTGATGATTCGATCACATTCGATCTTGACAAAAGTTGGCCCAAAGTCAATCTCTTGAATGTTTTCAATTTTTTTCAAAGAACATCTCATTCTAGTGTCAATTGACTCAAATTGACAATTTTGAAATGTTATTAGACAACTCTAGAATTGAATCTCTCAGTTTTTCTTGCACTATACAGACGTTCGAATCTCCTTATTGTAGCATCATAAATTTGTGATAAGTGATTAAATTATTAGGTTATTGATCACTCAGGAAAAACACCTTTGAAAATCTCCACTATCTTATAGGATGTTTAGGGAGTTCGTTCTTCGTGAGACAGATTGATTTATATTCAACCAAATTTCTCCGAATATTATGTTAGGGTTTATCTATATATGGATTCTACTTTCTATGAACGCAAGCATCCATAGTTAATTACTCCTCTTACTGCAGTAAGAGTGCACTCTCGTTTAAGGTTGAAAAATGAAAAAAACATAAATCTTTGGTATAAATCGGTGTCTAGTGGTGTGGTATGGATAATTGTCTAAAAGAAAATGAGCGTAGTCCCGATCAAGATCCATAGTTTCGTCATCCCGAGACTATCATTATTCCAGTCTATCAACATCAGAAGGCTATTAATCACAGTGTCTAGAGAGTCTAATTAGTAGTCATGGGTTGCCTCATCTCAGATATAGCTCGAGTAGACTAGAGTTGTTGTGCAGGTATTATTGTGAAAATATTTATTAAATTGTCTGGGCTAAACTTGTTGAACTCTGCATATGATTCACAAATCAAACGATGCATAAAAGTTAATACCAATCATTAAAGGAAGTAACATCACATGAATCGGGTTTAAAACCCCCTAATCGCGATCAGATTTGATCAAACTCGCTTCAATTTGAAAATTTGGCTTCGTAATGTGCCTAAATTATTAAAATTAATTAAATGAAAAATATCAAATCAATTAATAACCGATCAATTAATTAAAATCAAATTTTAATAAAATTACGCGCATATCGAGATCAGGAAGCCCCGACGATGTTCGAATGACCTCCGTTCGCAAAATTAATCGTGTCATTGTTGTCGAAACGTCGAAATCTATCAAACGACGCCTTCCGCGATCAATTCGGCAAAGTCTACGCGAACGTCGAGCGATTTGAATGTGACGTCGCGCAATTCAAGCTCAATTTCACTTCGCCGCCAGCGTTGTCAACGCGATCTGAAATCGATCGTCGGATGCGTCACGCGAACACCTTAGATTGACATCCATATTGATATAATTCACTAATTAAGAGGATTCGACAAATTATTTATATTTAATCTCAATATTTTGTCGTAAGTTAACAATCTAGCTAATAATCTCTTAATCTTGCTTAATTAGCCTTTAGTCCAATCGCCGCCCGATGGATAATCAAAATACTACCGAGTGTCACGACGGCTTGAGCTCGAGAAGCGAGAAGATCGGACGGATAAAAGAAAACTTACATAACAATTCCAATCTTAAATAAAATCTCCAATCATCTGACAATCCAAAATAAGATTTAACAATTTGTCACATATATATATATCTTAACAAAGCTCGAGAAATACACTTTAAACATAATACAACATGGTGACATAAATAACTATCTCTCCAAGTCCCTACGGCGATAAACATGACTTTCCTTCTATCGACCATTTAATTGGGATGATTAGGAAAAAATTTAAGCAACTAATGAATATAATTGATTGGTCAATTGTTGTTACTATAGTAAACAAGGTAGAACTAGTATGCATGTATGGGTTTGTTGTCACATGTACATAAAAGAAATTTGCTCAAACAATCAAACATATGTGAGGCAGGTATACATAAACTTTGCATAAGAACTTTTACTTTTACATTTATCACCCGTCTTGGAGTCACCATCAAAAACTTTTACCAATACTCATCCAAAGGACAAGTAGTCATTACCATTACCATTTGCCAAATCATTGATCATTTTTCATCATTACGCGAATACATTCGTCCCAATATATCGTGAACTCCTTTCAACATCGCATTAAATAACGTATAATTATCACATGCATTAATTCATACAACATCGGTTAATTTATAACATGATGGCGTGACAATATGATCAGATTTAAGTTATTATCTAACATGAAGAACGAAAACTATATCACAATTTATGAAGAAGCGGGAAAAATCACAACTGCGGTCGAAAAATAATCATATGAACTTGTATTTCATCACAAGAAATTAAAGATATTTTTACCATAAATGTAAGAATATAATTACCCATTTTAATTTACAGTTTCCTCTTGAACCTACTTTCCTTTAACGCTTCCTTCCTTAATTGAAATTCCTATAACATAAAATATTAAGTGTTAAAGTGATTTAATATATTTCATTAAATGATTATCTTACCCCTTAAATGATTCTAATTAAATTAACGATAATATAACTTAGCATAGGTTCAATGTTTTATTAAATTTGAAATCATATTTCATATGTGAGGGTTTATTACTTAAATTACTTAACTTTAATTCATCATACATATTCCTAAATTAATTTATTGTTGAAATCGATAAACCCTAAGTTACAATTATAAACCCTAAATCAAAAAGATTTGAGATAATAATATTATCATAACATTTAAATTAAAATAATTATATAACTTATTACTTACCCCTCAGTTTGCCTGGGACATACGCCGCGACTCGGCTCCCTCGTCGACTTCTTCCGCATACGCCGCCGGATCCCTTCCTCCTGGCTCCTCCCTCAGGTCGCAGAGCTTTCCTTTCTTTTCTTCCTCGGTACTGCATATCTTCGGTGGGGCCGCGCCCTCCTCTTCTTCCTCTAGGCCTGAGAGGTTTACGCACTCCTCCTTCCTCCTCGATCGTCATTCGACTGCGTAGAGCCTGAGTCTCTCTTCTTCTCCTTCTTCTCTCGTGTTTTTTGGGGTTCATTTGATCTTCGCACCCACCGAATTCTTTTTTTTCTTTCATCTTGTGGTAGTTCAAAATTTATTATTATTATTATTATTATTATTATTATTATTATTATTATTATTATTATTATTATTATTTTTATTATTATTATTATTATTTTTATTATTATTATTATTATTATTATTTTCGAATTTGGTTATTACAATCTCTCCTCTTATAAAATTTAGTCCTCAAAATTAAATGAAAATAAATAAATACCTTTAATTAAACAATTGAGGATAAAGTTCTCATTTTTGATTCTTTCTCCCACGCACTTCTCGATCGATCCATGTTTCCACGATTGCGGACAAATGGAATTTCCCTATTCCTGAGATGCTTAACATCATAATCTATAATTCTTTCTGGCTCGTCCACAAATGTGAGATCAGATTGAATATAAAGAGAATCAGCAATAATTTTGTTGGCTTCATCAGTAACATATTTTCGCAGAAGAGAAATACGAAACACATTGTGCACTCCTTGCATGTGAGAAGATAAAGTCAGTCTATAAGCCACTTTCCCAATTCTTTCCGAGATTTCATATGGACCAATATAACGTGGGCTCAACTTTCCAACTTTACCAAATCGTTTTATACCTTTCATGGGGCTGACTTTAAGAAATACAAATTTTCCCACTTCAAACTCTATTGGCCGATGTTTAACATCATAATATTTCCTCTTTTATCTTGAGCGACTTTTAATCTATCACGCGGATCAATCTTTTCGTGGCTTTATTTACTACATCACTTGATTCTTTCTCTTTTTCTCTCACCCAACAAAGCGGTGTTATATTTCCTTTCTGATCTTCATAGGGAGCCATACCAATACTTGCTTGAAAACTATTATTGTAGACAAACTCAATCAAAGGAAAATGAATTGTCCAATTTCCTCCAAAATCAAGGAAACAAAGTCTAAGCAAATCTTCAAGTGTTTGAATTGTTCTTTCTGACTGGCCATCGGTTTGAGGATAGAATGTAATACTGAAAGTAAGCTTCGCATCTAAAGCAATTTTCCTCCACGCCTGGGATGTAATCACCATCCCGACGGATACTATAGATTTTGGCACACCATGTAACTTCACAATTTCATCAACATACTTCCTCTACATTTTTCAACATTTTCGCATTGACAGTATAAAGTGTGTGTAGATTTAATCAACCTATCAATAACAATTCCAAATAAAGATCGCAACCACTGATCTAGTAAGCCAACCACAAAATCCATAAGAATATCATCTCATTTACACTCATTGACAAAGCGTAAAAGTCCACTCTTCGATGTTCAAATTTTAACCATCTAACATGATTGACATTTATAGACAAATTCAAATACACTTCTTTTTCATTCCTGGCCATCAAAATATTTCCTTAAGATCTTGATACATTTTGCTACTGTCTGGATGAATTGTATAATTTGAATGATGTGCTTCATGTAAGATGTCTTTCCTCAAATCTCCAACATTTGGAATACAAACTATGCCATGATACTTCAGTAATCCCTCTTTATCGATTTCAAAATCCTCTGTATGACCTACCCTTACCAAATCTAAAATTTTCTGAAAGTCATCATCTTGAGGTAAAATATCTCGTATTCTATCCTTCAAATTTGATTGTATAGTCATTTGATTTAACAATAAAGCATAATTATCTGTAGATTTAATAATTGAAATTTCTAATTTTTCTAAATCTTTAATCAACTTCTCCAATTGAGAGATCAACTAATAAGCACTACCAGATGTTTTTCTACTTAAAGCATCAACAACTACATTTCGCTTTCCCTGATGATATCAATATCCAAATCATAATCCTTAATGAGTTTCAACCATCTCCTTTGCCTTTAAATTTAGCTCCTTCGAAAGATATATTTTCAATGATCAAAACTACACCTTACTCCATGTAGATAATGCCTCCAAATTTTAATGCAAATACCACCGCTGTACTGATCATTTGGATAATTCTTTTCATGATTTTTCAATCGCCAAGATAAACAATCACTCTTCCAATCTGATAAGTACACATCCCAAGCCTCTTAATGATGCATCACTATAAATTTGAAATTTTGTCCTCGGATAATAAGTACTTCATTAAACAATTCTTCAATTTTGAAAAGCCTCTTCACACCGACCAATTCAAACTTGACGCTTTTGAGCCTCGAAGAAGATGGCAATCTGCGGAAAATCTTTCAACGAATCTCCTATAATATCCTGTCAACCCTAAGAAACTCTCGACTATGACAAGAATATTCACCATTGCCTCGACTCTTTACTCGATCCACTCAAACTCCTTCACTACTAATCATGTGCCCCAAGAATATTTATTTAACCAAAATTCACACTTTGAAAATTTTGCATACACCATTTCGAGCAAAATAATGTGAAGATGATTTCATGAGTCGTTTCATCTCTGAATAAATTAAATGTCATCTATGACAATCACAATAAATCTAAAAGGGTTTAAAGATTCTATTCATAGATCCATAAATAAAGAGATTTGTTAAGTCAAAAGACATCACCATAAACTCATAGTGCTCATACCATCAATGCGCCTTTAGTATTTCTCTTTCGATTTCAACTGATGATAACTTAATCTTAAATCAATCTTGAAAATATCAAGCTCCTTCTAATTGTCAAAAGTTCATCAATCAAATTTGTTAAGTTCTATAATCGCATGTACCTTAAGCCTCCCATCTTTCTTCTTCACAAATAATACAGTTCCCAAGGAGATGTATAGCGATAAATCCCTTCTCTAATAATTCTTGTGATTCTTCAACTCTTGTAATTCTTTAACCGCCATTCTATATAAAGACTTTACATGTGTTTTGTACTCAATCAAATCAAGAGAAATCTATCGCCTCGAGGTAAACATGATAAATCATCTAGAAAGACTTCTGGATACTCCTTTACTACTGATATATCCTCTATCTTTTACCTTTATAACATCAAGAATTCCAGCAAGAAAACTACATACCTTTCGCTAAGATCTTTGAACTTTTAAAGCAAGACATCATCATCTAATATTCTCTTATGCCTCACAAATTTGAATTCTTCTTCCGTAAATATTGAATTTGATTATCTTTTACAACAATCTATAGTAAAGATAATATTTATATAGCCAATCATTCCTAAAATCACATCAAATCTCTTCATAAAATTTATCATCTTCCTAATGGCTCTTTAATTATGATGATACTTATATTCCTAAATATAATCACATGTAAATCTCGCTCTGATTCCACTTGTCACGACCCGACCCTAAAAATAATCAAATGCAAATTCATATGATTATGACTTTTTTTTGTACTGCAAGTTGTGATGATTTTCCTGCTTCTTCATAAATTATGATATAATTTACTGTTTCTTCATGTTGGATAAAAACCTGAATGCTAGATCATATTGCCACGCCATCATGTTATAAAGTTAAGCATCGTTGAGTTATGAATTAATGCATATCCGCATAATCAGATTTAATGAATGTGTATGTTGAAAGTGGAGTTCACCCCTGGAACGGCCGGAATGCAATGTACCCGCACGTAATGATGAAAAGGCCAATGATTTAAATGGTAATGGTAATGACTACTTCCCCTTTGGATGAGTATTGGTAAAGGTTTGGTGACTCCAAGACGGATAAATATAAAAGTAAAAGTTCATATGAAAAGTTTTATACCTACCTCACATATGTTTAATTGTTTGAGAAATTTCTTTTATGTATAAACAAAAAACCAGCATACTAATTTTATCTTCATACTTATAAGATAACAACATAATCAATCTATCAATTATATTCATTTGTTGCTTAAATTTTTTCGTGAACCATCCTAATTAAATGACTGATAGAAGGGAAAGTCATGTTTATCGCCGTAGAGGGACTTCAGGAAATAGGTATTTATGCTAATCATGTTGTATTATGTTTAAAGTGTATTTTTCATTAACTTTGTTAGTATATATATATATGTGGACAAATTGTTAAATCTTATTATGGATTGTAGTGGCTCTTGTATGATTGAAAATTTTATTTAAGATTGAAATTGTTATGTAAGTTTTCTTTTATCCGTCCGATCGTCTGTTCCCACCTTGGTACTCCAAGCTCCCGGGCCGGGTCGTGACACCGAGTGTATCCAATCAAAATAGCCGCCCTTTTATTTCTATTTTGGCGGCAACAATCAAAGTCAATCCCTAGTAAACCAGGGCTTTGGTCCTCATTCACGACGAACTCCGAACTC
The DNA here is from genome assembly GCA_021442155.1 of Cymbidium sinense. NCBI lineage: Eukaryota > Viridiplantae > Streptophyta > Magnoliopsida > Asparagales > Orchidaceae > Cymbidium > Cymbidium sinense. Next base: position 188,885,063 of record CM038216.1, read on the forward strand.
CTTTCTTTGGTGCGAGCCTCCTCTTTCGGTTTTCCTTTCACTCGTGCGGTTTCCTCTCTTTTGTCCATCCCGATCGACGCAAGAAGCTTGAAATCAAGGTTCGCTCCTTCCACCTCGCTCTCTCGCTTTGCCGTCCGTCCTTCAGAGCCTTAACCCTAGTGACCAACCCTTTTCTTCCTTCCCTCTTATGCAAGTCAACACCTCCAGGTCGTCTCTCTCTAACCCTAAGCTTATTTTCATGCATTTGAGTTCTTTTGGAGTTAGGGTTTGGTAAATCTACCTTATTCTATGCTTAAGATGATGCTAGGGTTTTGATCTTGAGATTTGGGATGAAGTATGACCCAAATCCCATGTCGTATTGTCTCAAGACACCACCATGCACGCTTTCGTGGAAAACCTAGTCTCGTACCATATGCGGGATGACGTCGGAGGTCAAAATTTTGATAAAAAAAAAGGAGATGCAAATGCTTAAGTTATTATTTGAATTTTCATATCATACATATGTGTTTTTATGCTTAACTTAATATCATGCAAACTATCCTGCCATGTGACAATTATGATGTGTTTATCAATGTTTAGCTCAATTGTTATTTGAATTATCATATTATGAGTCAAATACTTGATTAAAATTCAAATCTCATTTGTCTAAATGGTGATTATACATTATATGACTTAAATGTTATCTTATTACTAAGCATATATTTATGACATAATTGCCTCTCTTTTGCCTAAGTCATGAAATAAGATTGAGATAAGAAAATCGGATGGATCTCAGTATAAATTTTTGGATATATGACCATGAGTTTAGTATGGATATATATTCTTACTTGTTCATTTTGCAACAATCCTTACATGCTTATGCATAGTTGAAAATAAGAAGGGGATGTGTCTTATTGTTGCATGACCTAAATTTTGCTTTACTATCAAATGTCCATTCATATGAGGTAATGATAGATAAATCTAAAACATCAAGTTAAAAATAACTTATAAGTCAATGTGGTATGAATTGGACCCTTTTCTTTGCAAGTTGGATAAACTCTTTTAGAGGACTTAGGCTTGCAATATATCTTGTGAGAAAAATGGGGAGAGATGGGAGAGTAAAGTTTTCATGAGAGAATGATGCTCTCTTATTTATAAACCCCTTAGCATGAGGCCAAAAAAAAAAGAGAGGAGAATAAAAAAATGAAAGTGAGATTTGTGTCACCCCATTAATTTCTTTTCCTTTATGCCATTTATCATGAGCTTGCATGAAAGGAGGTAAATCTTATTTGACCATTTGTCGCCTAATAACATATAACATGCATTCTTATTTTTGTCATTTGTCTCCTAATGACACATGACATGCACTTATATCTTTGTCATTTCCCTTTAATATTACATGACAAAAATGTGGATCTAAGGGGAGATAAACTTTCTTTTTGTCATATTTCCCTAATGACATTTTGTGTCTTTGTCATGAACTTGCATGTAAGAAGGCTAACTTTGTTTTGTCATTTGTCTCCTAATGACACATGACATGCACTTATGTTTTTGTCATTTCTCTTTAATATTACATGACAAAAATGTGGATCTAAGGAGAGATTAACTTTCTTTTTGTCATTTTTCTCTAATGACATTCACATATCTGTGTCTTTGAGCTTGTAAGGAGATTAACTTTGTTTTGTCATTTGTCTCCTAATAACATATGACATATATTCCCTTTGTCTCTTCCTTTAATGACATGTGACATACATGCAAACCTAAAAGGGAAATATTTAGCCCTTTGTCTCTTTCTTTAATGACATGTGGCATACATGCAAGTTTAAAAGAAAAACTTTTACTCCTTTTGTTATTTCCTCTTCTCTCATTTATGAGTGCATGTTATGATAAAAGAGGAACATGAGTCATCCTAAATAGAATTAGAGCATAATATCATGGGCTATCTTTTAAAACCTAGACTTTTAAAAAAAAAGCGACTCATTTAGAATTGATGAACTTTCTCTTTATAAAAAAGGGGTCATTGGGCTTAATTTTGTAAATGGGCTTATACAAAAGTCATGAAGTGCAAATACGCTTTTAAAATACCATTTTGAAAAGATGTTTAATGCAATTTCAGCCCCCTTTTAGTTTGCCGATTGGTAATATTAAAATGACAATACAAATGCAAGATAAAAAGAACAGATGTTACACATTCCGGTTTGATTTTAGGATCGGGTGCGGGTTAATAAAATCTAAAAGTTCAATTATGATATTATAAGAATTTTAAGCTAATAATATCTGAGAAGCTAATTCTGTCATATAAGTACAAAATATAAATCCGACATACTAACTCAAGAAGAAAAATCTCAAACCCGATCCTTTATGTTTCAGTCGAAGGTTTGAAGGATTATACTTCGAGACAATGAATTTACTGATCATCCAGAAAAAAATAGACAAAGTCTATTAACCGACATATGTATGATCGAGAAAGACGATTACTATTAAAATTCAAATAATCAATGATCATATATTCAAATCTAAATCAATCATAAACAAAATTCAAATAAAAATAATAATAATAAAATATAAATAAAATAAAATTAATTATTTAAATTAAAACTTAAAATCAATCCACCCCTCCACAATTGTTTGTTTGGGGTGACAAATTAAGAAAACTTTTGCTCACAAAGAGTCAATGTTAAATCAAATACATAACTATTTTCACACTCAAATAATCTTAAGCCTGTAAGGATGTGAGCCGTGTGTCCTCTATTCGGATGATTTTTGTCGCAAAATGGCACCAAATAAATGGTAGTTACAACCAAAGCCCTCTGACAGCTGCCATATGACACCACTAAATTACTACCACCCCAGATGTTTAACCGCTTTGCTTTTGAGAAATATATAATGTATTTGGTCATAAAAGTTCTGCGTTGACTTATATTTGTCCCTTGACAAACTCCACCCCAGTCTACAAGGACACCAGACGACGTAACCCATGTGTCACAAGGATCCTTCGGGTTGGGTCGACTACCTCCTCCGACTAACACCACGCGATAATTAATGACGGAACCATGAGATCTAGATCGAGCACGTCATCGTTCCCCAAACCAAAAGTTTTAAATTAAAATGATAAATTTTATAAATCCTAAACTCCACTCACTACTATTATATACTCGTTATTTAACGACTCATCGACTAGCCTTAATTGAAAGTATTCTCTCGATTGAGAGAGAATGACTACTGAGCTTACGCTTTATAGAAACCGGAACCGATTTAAAACGCGTTCTCACCAAATGAGCGAAAAATCTCCTGCAAGGTCTTATCTACTATTCATCTGTTTTCTAAAATTTTCACCGACATTTAAAAACAACTCTTTTCATTCCAAAAGAGGTCGGTGGCGAATTTTCGGATCCCACAAAACTTAATTTATAAGTTTATCAATAATTCAATTTTATGAAGTAGTCTGCATTGCAGATGTATGTAGGATTAATAGTCATTGGAATGTTATATGAGATTGGACTTACATTCTTTTGAAATGCCAATGTTGGGTTAAGGCTATATTTGTATGACAAACATAAGTTAGGTTTAGGCTTACATCTATTGGAATGCTAAATGTTTGGATATGTGTTCGCATTGCAAGCAAGTGACTTAGCTTACATGCAATTGGAATGCCAGGTCAGGAGATGTGATGTTTACATGACAAACCTAGATTGAACTTACATCTATTAGAATGTTGTATTTAAATATAGTTAAAGTCTGCCTTATAGACAAACATTAGGCTTACATCCATTAGAATGCTAGTTTGGTGAGGCTCATATTCTGAACAAATAACTGAACCTACATCCCTTGGGAATGTCATATTTTAGTGATTAAAGTCTGCATGACAGATAAATATAAGACTTTATGTCCATTTGAAGATCAAAATTTGGATATGGTGTTCACATTACAAATAATGATTGGGCTTATATCCGTTACAATGTCAGTTTGAATGATATAAAGTTTGCATGACAGACATAGATTAAGCTTACATCTCTTTGGAATGCCATAATTTTAAAGAAGTTCTCATGGCGAACAAGTGTCTAAGCTTACATCCATTGGAAAGCCAGTTTGGAATGATTGAAGTCGGCCTTGCAAAAATGCATGGGGCTTATATCCAATGGAATGCCATAGGCTTTAATTTGATGTTTGCATTGCAAACACTAATTGGACTAAATTTATTAAAAAGTTGTTAGATTAGACTTACATCCTTTTGGAATGCCTAATTTAGATTGGGCTTACATCCCTTTGAAATGCTAAGTTTTCTGGGAAGTTTGCATGGAGAACAAATAACTAAGCTTACATTCATTGAAATGTTAGTTTAAATTAGACTTATATTCCTTTGAAATGTCATATTTTAGTGATTAAATTATGCATGGCAGACAAGCATAGGGCTTATATCCATTGGAATGCCCTAATTTGGATATGGAGTTCACATTGTGGATAATGATTGGGCTTATATCCATTGGAATGTCACTTTGAATGATGTAAAGTTTGCATGACAAACATAAATTGGACTTACATCTTTTTGAAATGCAATAATTTTAAGTAAGTTCCGATGGAGAACAAGTGACTGAGCTTACGTCCATTAGAAAGCTAATTTGGAATAATTGAAGTCTGCATTGTAGACAAGCATAAGACTTACATCTATTGGAATGTCATAATTGTAAGGAAGATCACATGAAGAACAAATGACTGAGCTTATATCCATTAGAATGCCAGTTTGTGTGAGGTAATGTTTGCATTACAAACTCTAGTTAGACTTACATCCATTGGAAAGTCATGAATTTAGTGGAGTTCGTAGGGCGAACATACAATTGAGATTACATCCATTGGAATGACAGGTATGATTGGGTTGATAAACTCTGCATTACAGACAAATATAAACCATACATCCATTGGAATGCCATGATTGGGTTGGATTAAGGTCTGCATTATAGACAAATATAGAACTTACGTCTATTGGAATGTCATGATTGAGTTGGATTAAAGTTTACATTGCAGACATGAATAAAACTTACATCCATTAGAATGTCACATGGATTGGACTTACATCCCTTTGGAGTACTTTATTTATTATGATTGAATTCTACCTTTAAGACGTGTAAAACTTACATCTATTAGAATACCCCATGAATTTATATGTGGTTGAAGTTTGAGGAGAATCTTTGATTCGTTATCTTTTACCAGTGTGATGAACTTTTGATTCCACATCTGAGATGAATCATTAATTCGATCTCATTTATCATTTTGAGATGAATTATCAACAAAATTTTCATTAATTTTATGTTAAATAGAGATTTTTAACTCGATCAATATTGATTGTAATGTGCTCCAACTTGTGTCTAGTTAATTGAGCAATTAGAGGTTTTTCGTAATTATATTTATGCAAGATTTCGCCCGGGAAATTTTATAATTGTAAGTCAAATAATTTTCACAAAATTTTAGTAACATAACGACTTGGCAGTGCTATATTCACAAAATTTTAGTACGATGTGTGCCCTTCTCTCTTGCTCTGAATTCAAAATCGACGAAGAGAGGATTTTCATATCGCATTAGATCCAAGATCGACAGCGAAAGTCTATGTAAAAGTTTCCCGATTGGATCCAAGATTGGCGGACACGAGTCTTTGAATTTAAAGATATTATTTATTTTTGGCAAAATAACGACTTAATAGTGTTGTGTTTTTCAAAGTAGCGCGCTCATGCCTTCTTCCTTGCTCCGGATCTAAGATCGACGAAGGAAAGCAATCTCATCTAGCACCGGATCCAAGATCGATGGCAAAGGTCTTTGATTTGACCTACATAATGAAGAATTAATTATCTAAATTTTGTTTCAAAATTTACCTAAGATATGATCTTCAAACCCTTTTTCAATTTCGACAAAAATGCTCCTAGCTATTCTTATTCAAAGGCTAAATGGAAGGGGGCAATTTTGAAATTTTGGCTTGTGGACACCAAAAATTCGCCACCGACCTATCGATGAAGAGAGTATGATTTAATGTCGATGAAATTTTCAGAAGGCAGATGGAATAGTAAATAAGACACTACCCAGAGATTTCGCCCTATTTTGTATGGACTTTAAATTTGATTCTATATTTCCTATATGCGCAAGCACCTATAGTTAATTATCACACTCAATGTTGAGAAAAAACTTTCGATTAAGGCTAGTCGTTAGGCCACTAAGTGCGTAGCGTATAGTATCAGCATGTGGAGTTTTGTAATTTAAATTTATGAAATTTATCATTATTTACTTGAAGCGGATGGTTGGAGGAATGTTGGCGACGCGACCTGTACATGGTTCCATCATCCCTGTCGCTTCACTTTAATCGAGGAGGTACCCAACTGTAAGGATCCTTGTCGAACATACGAGTTATTCATCCAAGAAATCCTTGTAGACTTGAAGTGGTGTTTGTCTAAGGAAACAAACTTACGTCTACCTTAGCCGACAAAGAGCTTTTTACCTTATCCGATATAACTTATGATTCACATCTCAAGGTACAGAGTCATTGAAGATACGGCACAATCATCATAATATAATGATTTGGTGACAATCACGTCGAGGACTTTGGTCGAATCGATATGTAAGCCTTTGGCCAAATCACACAGTTAGAGGACACGAGTCACGTCCTTACTGAGTGAGATTGATTGAAAGTGAACATAGTAGCACACCTGATTTGACATTGGCTCCTTTGTGAGCTAGAATTTTCTTAATTTGTCAGATTCAACAAACTGTTGTGGAAGGTGGATTGAATAGAATTTGTTAAGCTTTTAAAGATTAAATTTCATTTAAGCAGTTAACACTTAGTAATTTATCCGATTTTTATATTTACATTGACACTTCATTTTGATTAATTCAATTTGAGCTTGCCAGCACATTTTGATGGTAAGTATTCCCTCCGGTTGAAATCTTCATTGAACACAGTCATCATTGGGGTGTATAAGTTTACTTGATCTTTTAGTTTATTATTTCAGATCCTGTCGACTCTATTAATTTAATAATAGGATGACGTCATAATAAATTGGCTATGTCTTATTGAGTTGGAATTCTTATAATATTATTATTTGATTTTTAGATTTTGTTAACCCGGATCCGGTCCGAAAGACCCAACTGGGAATCAACTCACACAAAATCCTCAAACACTAAGTTTAAGCATTCAGCGTAGTGTCGGGGCCCATGGGGGTATATTTAATTCATTATTAATTTAAGCTTAAGGGATTTGTATAATATTGCTTATTTTGACTGAATTTCATGCAAGATAGATAAATTTTGATAGAAAGATTCTTACGCCGTCCCCATATATGGCTAACAAGTGAGCCCACAATGCAAAGAAAGATATGTATAGGAGGTATAAACACTACGATCGAATGCGTCATCCCACCATGCTAAGAAAGGCATGTATGGGTCTATGAAACACCTGCATGTTACACAGATTTTCTTGCCACGCCAAGAAAGGCATGTACAGGTATTTATACACTTGCAATATCAATTTAGCAATTGATTTTAGCTTTATAGTTGAGTTTTTATTAAGCTGTTTATACCTCTTGTCATTATCAAAATTTGACAGCATTTCGACAATATCCTGTCATCCCAGTGGGCTACCCTAAGATATCTTTGTCCGCCTTCATGCCAAGAGGTATAGGTGGTATAAATACCACGACGATCGCCTTCCACCATGCCAAAAAAAGGCATGTATGGGGCTAGGTACTAAAAGCAGATTTCTCACACATCAAGAAAGACGTACTGGATACTTATACACTGTTAGTTTAAACGAATTTTATATTGTTGTATGATTTTGTCAAACTATGTAGTCCCATGTGGTGAAGTGACAAGATTTGACAAAGATCCCTGGTAGCCGAGGCTCTGTCTTACCATGTCAAAAAAAAAGACGTGGTGGTATAAATCACGCCTAATGCAGATTCCCACCATGCCAAGAAAGGCATGTATGGGCTCTAAAGAACAAACAGATTTTCCGCCAAAGAAAGACGCGTGTACACATACGCGAGCAAGTACGAATCCGCCACGCGCCGAAGAAATGTGTACGGTAATTATAATCAACACGTTTGAAAGACTGGCACGGCAGACACGATTTCGCTGCAGACGTCTGGCGCTCGCGACGCCGCAGATCTGCCGCTTGAGGACAGAGCCGCTGCGGTGACGCTTGGCCTGCAAGGCGATGCTGCTGAACGAGGTCTGGCGAGTGTCGCAATCGAGGTGAGAGGCCACCCTGAGAGAGAGAGAGACACACAGAGAGCAGCAAGAGAGACTACGAGGAGAGGTCGAGTGAGTTGGAGTGGGCTAAAAATTGCCATCGACAGATTAAGAGGCGATTAAGTGTCGATGTAATTTTGAAGGAAGAATAGCATATAAGACACTACCAGAGATTTTGCCCTCATTTTGTGAGGACTTTAGACTGTTCTGTTACCTATAGCAAGCACCTATAGCAATTACCCCTCTCAATGTTGACAGAGAACTTTCGACAATTACGTTAAGTCGCTAGTGTGTAGCGTATAAGTAAAGAAGATATGGAGTTTTGAAATTTAGATTTATGAAATTCATTATATTTAACTTAAAGCGGATAGTTGAGGGAATGATGACGCACTCGATCTAGATCTCATGGTTCACATCTCGCTATCATGTCCTGGGTCTACCTACCAAAAGAGTGAACCCAACTTAATCAAGGATCCTTATCAAGAACATGGGTTACGCTGCTCAAGAAATCCTTGTAAACGGGTGGTGTTTGTCAAGGAGACAAGCTTAAGTCTACTAACAAAAGATTTTTTACAATCAAGTATATCCATGGTTCACAACTCAAAAGAGCCATGGGGAGCATGACCAAGTGATATAGTGAAGGTCATTTGGTGACAACCACCCGGTCAGAGGACTCTGGTTATAACTGCATCATGTGGAGTCTACTGACCAAGTCATGCAGTTAGAGGACACGGGTCACGTCCTTGCTGATATGAGATTGTTTGAGAGTAAACATAGTTGTGTATTTGATTTGACTTTGACTCCTTTCTGAGCTAAAGTTTTCTTTTCACCACAAACAAGTAAGGTGAATTGAATTTTAGCTTTAAGTTTTGAATTTCACTAAACATTTATACCAATGATATTTCAAATTGCATTTAGATTAAGATTCAATCTAAGTTAATTTACTTTGAAATTATAATCATATTTTGATTTAAATATCCCCTCTCGTTAAAATTTTCATTTAACACAGTCATTATCAGGGTGGTTTATTGTTTAGTTATTTCAGATCCCATCGACTCTATTAATTTAATAATAGAGGATCAGATCTGCTGTCATATGACAGAATTAGCTTCTCAGATGTTTTATTAGGTTGAAGACATTACAATAACATCATTAGATTTTAGGTTTTAACTAACGATCCTAAGATCCAACCTAAAGCAACCCGCGATCCTGACACTTGAAGCATTCAACGTAGTGTCGGGGCCCATGCAGATGTATTTGATTTAACATTAATTTAAACTTAAGGGATTTGTATAATATTACTTGTTTTAACTGAATGTCATTGCAAGTATAAACTTTTAGATAAAATTTTGACAATATTTCGACAACCTCTCGGCATCATCCCCACATAGGGGGTTACAACGGGAGTTGAGTCTGCCCACCATGCCAAAAAAAACATGTATGAGTGGTGTAAACACCACGGCCGAATGCGTCATCCCGTCATGTCAAGAAAGACATGTATGGGTCTCTGAAGTACCTATATGAAGCGCATATTTCCCTGCTACGCCAAGAAAGACGTGTATGGGTCTCTGAAGTACCTGTATGAAGCGCATATTTCTCTGCCACGCCAAGAAAGACGTGTACAGGTACTTATATATTTGTAATGTCAAGTTAAAACATTAATTTTAGCTTTATTGTTGAATTTTCATTAAGAATTTAATCATGTAAAAGCAAAGATTTCGACAACACCCCGACGTTGTCCCCATATAGGGGGTTAATTCGGGTATGCTGGCCTGCCCACCACGCCAAGAAAGACGTATATGGATAGTATAAACCATGGCCTGAATGCGCCTTCCCACTATGCCAAAAAAATACATGTATATGGTACCACCAAAACAGATTTCCACCGCACAAAAAATGTGTACTTATACACCGAATGTTAGTTTAAATAACAATTTTATATTGTGTAGTTTATTATTAAGTGTATGTCCCCTGGAAGTTTGTAAAGATTTGGCGAAGATCCCGACGTCCCCATAGGGCTACTTGTATATCGAATCGCCCACCACCCCAAGAAAGACGTGTATGAGTGGTATAAACCACAGCTCGAATGCACCTTTCTACCAAGCCAAGAAAGGCATGTATGGGTCTCTAAGGTACCTGCTGAAACAGATTTTCCCACCACGCCAAGAAAGGCGCGGTCTGCAATCTTATAAGAAAGCAATACAGCCCCACCAAGAAAGGCGTGTACTTTATGGTCAAAAGCGCTTAAGCACGGTGCTGGCCATGGCACTCATGCGGCTTGTATGAGGGGCAAGACGCACGGCTGGATGGCCACACAAGACGCATGCACGGAGTCTGGGAGCTGAGAGGGATGCTGAGCACGTGAATAGTGCCCGCAACAGTGATTCTACAGCCATTATAGGTTTCTCTTGTGGATTTTATGAAACCTTGTGGGACCCAGAAGATGTGACAACGAGAGACAAAGAGAGAGAGAGAGAGAGAGAGAGAGAGAGAGAGAGAGGGAGAGAGAGAAGGGTCGACGGAGATGCAGGGATTCGTGAGAGGGAATAGGAAAAATTAGGGTTTAGAATTTTATGAGAGATATTTATAGGATTTGTATTTTTTTATTATTTTATTTGTCCTAATTTGGATTTTCGCGCCGACATCGTCACATAGATAATATATATGTCACTTTTATGTTACTTTAAAGTTCCGAACGCAACGACGCAGTTCGTATTGCAATCGGAGGCTGTTTGGTTCAAGTCGACATCAAATCAGAGTCAATTTCAGTTCAAATTTGCGCATCGTTGCTTCCGCTTGCTCGATATTCACGCAGACTCGATTGAATTGAGTGCAGACAGTCTTATTTGATAGGTTTTGACGTTTCAACGCTAACAGAGTGATCAATTTAATGAACAGAGATCATTTGGGCAATGTCGCAGCTTCCCGACCTCGATATGCGTGTCAGCACATCAACGGCCCTCCTTGATAGGCCGACTGTTGAATTATGCAAGATGCCTATTATGATCAATTTCGATGTTTTGAACGCGATGGCGAGGTCATTTCGAGGTCGCTTCACCGATTTTCGTCATGCTGTATTTCAGATTTGCATGTTGTATCTGATTGCTCGATATTCACGCATACTCGTCCGAATTTAGTGCGAATAATCTTATTTGATAGGTTTTGATGTTTCACCGCTAACGGAGCAATCAATTTCACGAACGAAGATTGTTTGGGCAACGTCACAGCTTCCCAACCTCAATATGCGTATCAGCGCATCGACGACCCTCCTTGATCGGTCGACCGTCGAATTATGCAAGATGTCTATTTGATCAAGCTCAAACGCGGTGAGTTCGTTCGTCGATCAAAGATTTATTTCAACTAATTTTTGACACCGTCGAGTGCGTTTCAACTCCGATTTGCACACTGAAGCTCATCGAATTCACCTTGTGAGCTCGACTTGACTAATGACGCATGCATAGAGGCCAATAAATGCCCCCAACAAATATGATTTCGCGATGAGAGCAGTCATGTCGTTAAAACGGTTGAATTTTCGGTCCGGTCTTGGATCACTTCAGCTTTCAACTTCCATGGGGTTCACTGAAAAGCTTCTTCCACCATCTACTCTCTGTTTTGATGGGTTTGTTGAAAGTCTCTTTCTTTCGTGTCTTCACATATTTGGCTTTCCTCCGACCCTAACTTCAAGCTTAATCGGGTTGGATGGAGGAATCGGTTTGCTTGATTTGATATTCGAAATTCCTTCTGTCATAGCTTTAAGCTTGACGGACTTTGATGAAGGATTGACCTGATTTGTCTATATTGACTTGTCAGGAAGTGTATGTACGCCTTAAGTCCTGTGCATGCTGCTTTAACATAATTGTTGAAGATATTGACCAGCCTTCCTCCATATATTAGTCAATGTTGAGTTATCATCTCAAAGATCTGTGTTATAAATGCATCAATAACCCCGAGATTCCTTTAATTCGGCCATTGCCTTTGTGTGAACTATAGAATCGCTTCCTCGATCCTGTGCTTTCTGCTTTTGCGGACTTGATGAGGGAATTGGATTTGATCTGTGCTTTGCACTTGATCATATCATTTGAAAAGAGATTGAAATATCACCTTGTAGACAATATATAGATTGATTTGAGGCGGTTCTAAATTGAGAGTTTCCTCAGGTGTCCTGGTTCATCGATCAAGTGGAAAGATCTCTTGGATTTTGGTTGCTTGTAGTCACTAAGCTGGATCTGATTTGAGATTGGACAGCCATCATCATTGACGACGAGTGAGCTCTTTCACTACCTTTCTTACGCTTGTTGAGTGAGGAGCCGCCAAAGAACTCGCCACCATTTATGTGCTTATTGAGTCCGACCTTTAGAATCTACTCGAGTTTTTTACTTGCTGATGGCTCGCTGCTTAGATTTACAACGAAGACTCTTTCACTACGGCCTTTTCTTGCGGCTTGTTAAGTGAGGAGAGCGTCAACAACTCGGCCACCTGTGGGCTTATTGAGTTCGACCTTTAGAACTCATCCGTGTCCTAAACTTGAAAATGTAGAAATTAATGTTTTTCCAACTTAGTTGATTGAAGCTTCCAAAATTAGGAGTTATTCTGACTTGATTTTCGACATTTGACAAATCTTGAAGGGAAATTTTTGATATTTAGCATTGTCTTTTCATACATTGAAACTGATTATTTTTGTTCTTGTAAGACCTGCAACTTTAACAATAATAGTTATAGATATATTCAGGAATCTCGGCATAAAGCTCGATATCAACCTGAATGCATATGCAAGAAGCTCTCCTATTTTATAGGGAATGATTGAACAGTTTTGATTTATAAAAACTTAAAAAATGTCCTCTATCTAATAGGGGAATTGCAGACTAGTTCAGAAATGTATTACAAAGTTTGAACTTCTTTATTATAAATAAATGGAGCTTGTTCTGATTATTATACATATATTTATCTAAGGATTTCGACTTGAAGCACGATGTCAACTTAGCTAAATATATAAAAATACCCCCTATTTAACAGGGGGAGGCTTTCATAGTAAATTGAAAATATGTTCTCATTTTACGAGAGAATCTTCAAGTGACATTACATATGTAGTTGAAAGCCTAACTAGTGCAAGATTCATTCAAGTATTTATATACTTATTCATAGTCAATTGTGATATTTCTTGAGATATCGACCATTGATTGTGGCCGTCAATTGACCATTCTTGTCAAGTCGGTAGGCTCCTCCTTCGCACACATTCTCTATGACGTAGGACCTTTCCGCTTGGCTTCAAATTTACCACCGATCTTGCGATGATGGGATGACCTTCTCGACTAGAACCAATTCATCTTTCCGAATGTCAGGACATACTATTGAATGCTTTGGACATCCTCGCTAGGTAAATTTCTAAATTTTGTTGAGCTTGGAGTTTAACTCACAAGCACATCTAACTCTTTCATTCAGTAGTGTTCTCATCTTGAAGATTGAATTGAAGTACCGTGATGACCAACTTCTAGCGTAACAACTTCAACTCCAAATATTAGAGCATAATGAGTGACTTTGGTTGGTGTTTTATAAGTTGTTCTGTATGCCCAGAGTGCTTCCATCATTTTAGTATGTCACTCTCTTTTATTGTTCGTGAAAATCTTTTTGAACAGCTTTACTAATGTCTTATTGAAAGCCTCTGCTAAACTATTGGCCCTCGATTTGGACATGAATACCGCCAATCGCTAGGCTTCATCGCCAATCATAGAAAACATTATTGAAGTCAGACCGCGTTGACTTCACTGAGCGCGGCCCAAGAATGCTAAAATGAATCGATGTCCCGCTGATGATGGAGGATCAATCGGTCCAATTATATCTGTGCCCCAACTTTCGAACGGCCAGGACTCTATTGTTGGGTGTAGAGGATTCGTAGGTTGATGAATGAGAACCCCGTGAATTTGGCATTCGTGATATTTTCTGGCATGATTTATGCAATATTTCACCATTGAAGGCCAATAGTATCCTATCCTCTTAATTTTTGTTGCCATTTAGACTGACCGATGCGCCAGAGTCCTTCATGAATTTCAAACATTACTCGGGTTTCATCCCAAGCATCACAAACCACATTTGCTCAAAATCTACAATATGTCATTGACATAAGCATATCGTAAGATTCTTTTTGTAATTTACATGGTTAGTGATTTATTGCTCGACAATTTGCTTTTTTTGAAATAATCGATGAAGGATTGTCTTCAATCATCTGACACTTTAGATGACTTAATTGATTTGTGAGTTTTACTTAATATTTTCACTTTAGATCATGCTTAGGGGTTGAGCGACCTGCAAAAGAGAGCATTCATATTTATTTTAAGCACCTCTTAAGCACAATCTCTTATAGAAAATATGACAGCTAATCACGCCTAACATCTACTAAATATACAAACTCTAACATCATCTACAATAATACATCATAAAACTAAATACACATCAAAACATACACTGTCCTAACATAAAGCTAGCTATGGTGACTTAATATAAGATGTATGTGTTAAGGCTTGTATTTTATATCTTAGCTAGGCTTTGTTGTAATTTTCTAAGTATGAGAAATTTAATTATGAAGGGTGGTTTCACTTTAGATGATTTAATTGATTTGTGAGAAATTTAATTATGAGGGGTGATTTCACTTTAGATAACTTAATTATGAGGGGTGGTTTCACTATGAAAGCTTCGCATGATTTGTTTGCAGTACTTTTGAGTTTTTCTGTCTCTTGTACTTGCCGTTCTTTAGAAGAGTGAGGAGCAATTTGAATTGCTGCTTCAGCTTTGATGTCCCTCTACCCGGGGAATATGAATTTATCTACAGAA
Source organism: Cymbidium sinense (assembly GCA_021442155.1). NCBI lineage: Eukaryota > Viridiplantae > Streptophyta > Magnoliopsida > Asparagales > Orchidaceae > Cymbidium > Cymbidium sinense. The sequence goes on from CM038216.1 coordinate 188,900,096, forward strand.
CTCGACGAAAGACACTTCAATCAACACATCGTCGGTGTTACATCTCTTTGCTAGCTTCAGCAATCGCTTTACTATTATTCGATCGAAAAACTCGAGCTAGTTTAATGTTTGGGATTTGCTTCATGAGCTCAAGCACTCGCTTATGATAGTACGTCAATTCAAGCTTGTTAACCTTATAAAGACTCAACACTTGATTGATTACCAATTGAGAGTCTCCAAAGATTCTTAAATTTTGAATGCCGATAATAACACATTCTTCGAGACCTGCCACCAATATCTTGTATTCAGCTTCATTGTTAGTCCTTGGCTCAGTCAGCCTGTATGAACGTCTCATTATGCCACCTTCCGGTGTTATGAAGACGAGGCCAATGCCAATTCTTACTTTTGGTAGATTTGGGAGCTAAGCGGGCTTAATAGATGATGCACCGTCGAAATACATTTCCTGACCGCAACTCTTCGCAAAGGATCTATTCATCGTAAATCATCGTTGATCGCTGAATTTCTTTAAGATGCGCAGTGAGAAAATCGCTAGTATTTGCCCTTGCCTTTCTAAGATACATATGTAATATCAACTGAATGCGTACCATCGTAAACGACCGCCAATCTTGTCATTAAACGGATCGATCTTTGAAATGAGTGTTATCTTATGTGACAACATGTGATGTTGAAGCTTCTGGGTGGCGAAGATCAGTGCAAGACAATACTTTTCGATCAGAGAGTACTTTGCCTCAGCACCTATCAATCTTCGATTGATATAGTACAGCGCATTTTCCTTGCCTTCTTCATTGTGTTGTGCAAGCAATGTTCCGAGGGATTCTTCTAATGCAAATGTATATAAAATGAGGGGTTTCCCTAGAATTGGTGGATTCAACAGATATCTTTTGATGCCATCAAACGCTTCTTGATACTCGTCATCTCATTTAAATGATGCATTTTTCTTCATCAATTTAACAAATGGTTGACACCTGCCCGACAGATTTAATATGAAGCATCGGATGAATGTCAAATGTCCCTGCACGGAATGAAGCTGACGAACGCTTCTTAACACTCGTCGCTTCATTTAAATGATGTATTTTTCTTCATCAATTTAGCAAATGGTTGACACCTGCCCGATATATTTGATATGAAGCGTCGGATGAATGTCAAATGTCCCTGCATGGAACGAAGTTGACGAAGATTCTTCGGCAGTGACATTCACTATCGCTTCGATTTTATTAGGGTCGATCTCAATTCCTATGCCGTACCATATAGTCAAGGAACTTTCCAGACGAAACCCCAAATGCATATTTGAGAGGGTTCATCTTGAGATCGTACTGTCTAATTCTTTCGAAGACCATCCTCAGGTCACCAAAATGATCTTTTCGATCTATGCTTTTAACGACGAGGTTATCCACGTAGCATTCTACTTTCTGATGAATCAACTCATCGAAGATGCTCCCTCTCTAATATGTAGCATTCTTCAATCCAAAGAACATGTAGCAAGACATACCAATTGGCATTCTAAATGATGTGTGCTTCTCGTGAGTATCTTGATTTGATTATATCCCATGATCCCATAAATGAGAACATGTCGTAATTGGAAGTATTGTCTAAGATTTCCGATATTGGAAGTGAAAAATCATCTTTTGTTTGTTGCGATCTCAAGATCAATGTAGATACGGATTTGACCATTCTTCTTTCTCACTAGAACAACATTGGCTATCTAATCTGCATACTTTTCTTCTCGGATAAAGTCTGCATCAATCAACTTCTTAGTTTCTGCAATTACCTGTTCTTCAATCTCCATTCTCATTCGCCTAGGAACTTGCTTAACAAGCTTTGCATCTGATTTAATGACAAGTTTATGAACTGCCACCTCAAGGGATAAACCTAGCATTTCAGAGTATGTCCAAGCAAAACAGTCCCTGAATTCACATAGCAGAGCTTTTATTTCTTCAACTTTTTCATCAAGAAGAAGGGCACTGACGAAAGTTGGGCGATGATCATCCTCTGTTCCCAAGTTGATTTCTTTCAACTCATCCATGTCACCCACCATTTTCAAGCTTTGGCTTTTCTACCTCCTCATCGTTGGTCAGATAAACCTCATAAAGATCATCTTTATTTTCAATTTCAATGTTAATCTCTTCTTTTGTTACCACATAATAGGATTTTCTTTGACGGTGTTTACGTTAGATGTTTCCAAGACCTTTAAATGTATGATTATCACGCTTTTGTGAGATCTATGAACTTTTTAGACTCCAGAGAATATCAAAGAAGTGGGTTCGCCATTTGTCTGTTCTAATATCAACTCCCAATTTGTGCATCATCTTGTGAATCCTTGGAGGATAATATTTTGGCATTCTTGTGAGAACCATATCATCAGATTCATCAAATTGCATGAGCCAATCAGAATCCTAGTGATAGCAATCTTCAGACTTGTAAAATGAAATTCCATGTTTATTACTTCTAGGCAAAGAAGGCACATAGAAAGTCTTTAACTCTTCAACAATGTGGACTTCGCGTGGAGTGATTTTTTTGAAGTGTTGAAAAGGAACCAACACTATCACTAACGATTCTTCTGATATCAACAGGTCTACCGTCCTTCTTGAAGAGATACATTGAACTTCATTTTCATAAGTAGTAAAATCGTAATCATACGAATTCCATAATTTCTTTCCTTTCACCGAGACTTGTTTACTCCCTGTCCGATAAGGACCATCATCTTCTTCGCCACGCCTTTGATGAGGACACTTTTCAACTTATGTGATGCGCTAACTGCTTTAGGAGAGTCGACGTCGCCTTCTTTCTTCCTTTTTCCTTCTTCACTTCTTTGTGTTGTTTTGCAGCGTTTGAGGTAGAAACTTTGGATTATTGAGGCTTGGGCTCGTTCAACAAATAGTATTTCGCATCTTCATAAATTTTAGCTTCATGGACTGCAAATGGTTAAAGGTTGCTAGAAATTCTATGTTCTTCCTCGCCTCTTATGTATTTCATGCATTGGTGCAAAGTAGACGGGACCATTCCAGACTATATAACCAAAGGCCTGCGAGGTGTCAAAGATCGACATGGAATTTGGCTTTTGTTTGAAGTTCTCTGAATCTTAGTGGCAAGGTAAAAGATCCGAGCATCTTTTGTCCTTTTTAATTGAAGTCGTGGATCATCAATTTGTCCCATCCTAGATGCTGAACATCAAGGGACAATCCTCTCAATATTTTCATACTCATGAGATTAACGGATGAACCTAGATCAATTAGAATTCGATCGATTATGACATCATCGCTCTCCGCAGAGACATATAGCGAGCAATTGTGTTCTAATATACCGAGCATAAGATCTTCCTCAGAGAAGGTGATCGTCGGAAGGTCTTGAGATTGTAATACTTCAATCATACACCGCTCGGCGAAGTACGCTTTATATTTCTCCGGATTCTTAAGAGCCTGAATTAAGGTTTCACAAAGATCCTGCGACATCAGGAGGGCCTCATACACACTCAATTGTGCAGGGATTTTCCTCAAGTGCGACAAAATATTGTAATCAATTCTTTTATCCATGCTAGACTTCCTCTTTGGATTTTTGTGAATGATATTTTCATTAACTTTTATGTTCTTGTCATTGCCTTTATTTGACGTTCCTTTCGATGACGCAACGCCACTTCTTAGATTGGCTACTCTATCTCTGATTCTTCTAAAGAAGTCTCCTCTTCAGAACCACTGTTTATGCCTGAGGATCGGATGGAGCTTTCAAAATCACTTCCCAATTTTATGCCCTTCATCAATAGTGATATTGAAGACTCTGACTCATCTTCCTCCGGAAAGCACAAGTCTTCTTCCGAGCTATCTTTTGTTTGCTTCACCATCAGGTAAGGCTTGAATGCCACATCATTGGTGGCACTTCTTCTTGGATTATCTTGAAGAAATAGATTCTGTCGGGGAGTATCCAAGGATGCTAAGATAACCCGATAAATTTCTCCAGAAAAAGATTATTCGTCATCATCTCCTTGATCATTTGTTTCAATGATTTGGAGTCTTGACATAAAATCAGTAAGCTTAACTGGTTGTCTTGCTGGTCGTTGATATTCTTCCAGATTATTAATAATCATCTTTTGGGTGGTAGATTTCTTCTTTATCTTCTTTTGTTTGGCTGGCCTTTTAGAAATTTTTAGCGAACTCTGAATAGGTTGTTTCTCATGGCGAGGAACACCAAACACCTGACCTCAAGAAGAGCGTAACATTTTTGATGTAGATTACCTTGGTTCCGGTCAGTTCAAGTGAGATTTCCATCGACACCGAATGCCTCTACATACATCTTCATAATTTTCTTTGAGACCACCTCCCATTTGTCATCCTCAACCGCTTTTTCTTTTGCTTTATCTTTCTCATAGGCACGAAGAGGATGTAACCACCCTTGCAGATTCTTTCTTTGGGTGAATAAAAACACTATTAGATAGCGTGAATTCACCTCTCCTGTATTTTTTTTCTAGCCAGTCATTGAATACATAGCAATCTTCTATAGGGTGGCTAACTACCCGATGATATGGACAGTAATTTGGATTGTCAGTTCGTCCTGACTCTTCAGGTTTTTTACATTCTAGCAACTTTAACCCCGCCTTGAATGCTTGCCGAAATAGTTTGGCCACACTTTCCCTTTTGAATAAGTATTCTTTATTCATCTTCTCCTTAAGAGATGGACGTGTTCGATCATCATCTCCTAATGATTGCCTTGGGCGATCACCACTACCCGAAAAAGTTCTGGGTTGTCATTGCCTCCAAGCACTAACTTCGATTGAGAATTGAAATGTTGTTTAACTTTCTCTTCAAAATAGATAAGATGTTTCTCTTTATCTACATTGTAAGTTGCTCTCCTTCCTCTATTTGAATCATACGAAGCAGTGTGAGATTCATTTCCTCTTGATTCTAAGAACTTCCCTTTCGTCAATGGCTTCGGCTGATTCAACTTTTAAATTTTCCACCCCAAGAGTTCTTGAAAGGTGGTGATGGAAGCCATGCATAAATAGGGTGTCATTTTATCATCAATGTTGCCCATTTATAGTTGAATTGCATGTTCCTCTTCCAACTGTTGCTCGCACTTCATGCTCATATTGCCGAAGTTATATTTAAGGATCGACTCATCCTTCTTTCTCTTCGTAAATCGCTATTGTAGTTTTTCTAACTGCACTAGCAAATCTTTTGATAAACATTGCCTCCAGCTCGACCAATGTCTTAACTGAGTCATTTGAAAACTCATACAATTCAGCGCTGAAGTTGCTTAATAAACAAAGCGGAACAACAAGGCCATTACCCCAGATACCACAAGTTGCTTTGAATTGTGCTAAGTGTTATATGGGATTACCGTTGTCATCAAATGAATGGAATTTCAGCACTGAGTAACCTTTAGGATACGGCACCTGATCATATTCTGCAGGATATGAGCGACCTCTGTTCACCAATTTTTCCACCTGTTCTGCAACTATGACAACTTTAATCTTTTCACTTATAATAGTTTCAAGTTGTACAGCAGTGACTAGCTCAGATGTGCTCAATATTTGTTGGAGAATGGGCGGAGCAGTCAATTGATTGACTTCGTTTCTACCATTATGACCACTTTGTTCTCCGGAGGTTTGCGGCGCTTGCTCAACTAATGATTGCGCAAGGTTGTTTGATGATTGATAGAGGACGGTGTCGGCATTGGGCGCTCTACATCATTTGCATCATGAGATTCATCTGCGTCATCATTTGATTCATCTTTGAATTCAGTTGAGAGATCTCCTTATCCTTCGCTTTCATCTGCCGTCGCATTTGTCTTTACACCTGAGCAAGTGTAGCAGTGTCGGCGGATAACGTGTTATCTTCTTCTTCTGGTTCCTCTTCTTGCTCATCACTTGAGGAGAAACTAAAAGGTTCGCTTGTGTCTTCTTCTTCGATGGGATGAAGTGCTCCATGATGATCGGTATTATGCGCACGATTCTCTCCAACATGTTGTACCATAGACACCACCTATACCCCCATAATGTCTTCTTCTTCTTCCTCTTCTTCCTCTTCTTCTTCTTGTAGCCATATCTCTGATCGACGTCTCCATCTGATTTCGCTCGAGTGGGACTAACATCTCCTCAATCGGAGGGCTACATCAAAATCAAGGAAGATCGTTTAGTGGTGATGGGATTCTCAAGGATTCTCCGGTGTCACACCACGAGCCTCATTAATTATAACATTCTTTTAGGAACTCATTCTGTTAGTCTGCATCGGATCTTCTGGATATGCAAACCGGATGTCACGCCCTTTTGCCTTTCGGGCGCTTCTTGAGGCTTCGCCTCCAAACTTGTTTTCCTTCCGCCGAGACATTTCGACGGATCAACGCTGGTTCGTGTCACGCATGTTCACCGCCAGACTTGTTTGTAATGCTGCTCCGAAGTACCTTACCTTTGATGGTAGCTTTTGCAGTGAAGCATTGTTGGCTTCTCTAATAATTGACCTTTGATATCTTTTCTTCATAAGACCTTGTTTTTTTAAAACTTTCAACACCTTATGCATTCTAGAGGATAGAGTCTCAGGATGCCTCCTTTGTGGGGTTGGAGCTTGGTACCGTTGCTGCCTCCTTTGTGGGGTTGGAGCTTGGTACCGTTGCTCCCAAAATGATTGCTTAATATTACCAGTAGAGTTGTTCCTTTTTACCCACTTGAGATTTTCAAATTTGTTGTGGGTGAGAATACTCACATCTGGTTCCATAGTTGGTCATGTAACAAAGAGGCCAGGTGAGAGGTGTTGGGCTCGCAACTCGGCATTCATTCTTCTCCTTTGTCTTCTAGTTAGCCTTCCTCCAGATGAGGAAGCTTCAGCATCATGTTGGTCTTGCGCAAAGGGCAAGGTCGGTGGAGAAGTAGCGTTCGGATGCACTACTGAAATTGTTTGCCCAATCATCATCATCTTCATGGCTGGAGCTTCAGTGTGTTCCAACCTTTCAAATACAGAGGCTCTCTTTCGAGGGACCTCAACAAAGATACGAGTTTTAGTGGATTTGGCATGTCGACGCGATATGCAAGTTGCATGATTGTCTCGCAGCTCAAGAAGCGATTCTGGAAAATCTATGCTACCAAATTGTATAGTAGCCCCGGTTGATGATGATAGATTATGACGGATGTTAATTTCGCGGCCCAGATGCACAATGAAGGGTGTGTTCTGAAGATCCATTTGTGAAATGAAAGATGGGGATTAGTAATCAGTAATTGATATATTATCCTACACTTTCATGATGCAGAGATATAACCGAACAAACATGATAAAATATGAAAACAAGTTATGAATAAGAAAAAATTTTCAAAACTTTAGAATTATATTTATTATAAAAATATTTTTGAGTTTCAATCAGTTTAATTTTATAAATAACTTTAAGTTTTCATTTTACTATACTCTGCTGCTATCATAGCTTTGATTCGACTAGCCAAAGATGGAAAGAAACCGTCCCAGGAAAGAATTGTTCAAAATTCGCATGATTAAGAGAGTGATTAAGGTCTGTTAATTTTCGTAAGGCAGATGGAATAGTAGATAAGACACTACCTGAGATTTTGCCCTCATTTTGTGAGGACTTTAGATGAACACCTATAAGCATCACTCCTCTCAATGTCGGTGAGAGAACTTTCATTAATACGTTAAGTCGCTAAGGTAGAGAAGGTAGAAGAATATCGAAGTTTTGGAATTTAGATTTATGAAATTCATTATATTTAACTTAAAGCGGATGGTTGGGGAACGCGATGATCCATCTAGATCCCATGGTTCCGCTTATCCCTGCTATTACGGTCCCTAATCTACTTAGGGAGACTATACAATGGGGTTTGACCGCCCACCATGCCAAAAAAAGACATGTATAGTGGTGTAAACACTACTAACGATCATCCCATCCGCCAAGAAGAAGACATAGTCTCTAAAGTACCTGTATGAAGTGCATATTTCCCTACCACGCCAAGAAAGGCGTGTAGAAGTACTTAAATATTTACAAAGTCAAGTTAAAATATTAATTTTAGCTTTATTGTTGAATTTTCATTAAACAATTTATTAATCACGTCAGTGTAAAAAATTTGGCTGCATTTCGACAGCATCCCGACGTCATCCCCGTATAAGGGGTTACTTTGGGCCATCGCCCACCATGCCAAGAAAGGCGTATGAGTGGTATAAACCACGAATGCCTTCCCACCATGCCAAGAAAGATATATGGGGGCACTGGCCGAACAGATTTTCTCGCTACTTAAGAAAGACGTAATGATACTTATACATCCGAATGTTAGTTTAAATAATAATTTTATATCAAGATAGTTTATTATCGTCGTGTATGTCCCTCTCATTTGTGAAGTTTGACAACATTTCAACATCCCGACGCCGTCCCAGATAGGCTATTTTGTCACCACCACCAAGAAAGGCGTGTATGGGTGGTATAAAACACGGCCTAAATGCGCCTTTCCACCATGCCAAGAAAGGCATGTATGGGTCTTTATGGTACCTGCTGAAATTGATTTCCCCGCCACGTCAAGAAAGGCGTGTACGAGTACTTATACACATGCGCATAAGTATTTTCCGATCAAAGAGTGCGGTACAATAACAAGCAATACATGTTTCCGCCAAGAAAGGCATGCACCTGCACTTACGGTGAATACTGTGATGAGCAGGGTGCGGCGCTGGCCACCTGGTGCTCAGGGCGACCGCTACGCCATGGTGGGGCTCATGGCTCTCGCTCCACGCTACCACGCGAGAAGGCTACAGAACCTCCTACCGCTCGGGAAATGAACGCAGCCCATAAACAAGATTGCAATGAAGCACCAAACTTGTTCATAGTTACTGGTCGTTTCAGGAAACCTTCACGCATAGAAGACAAATGCAAAATGCGGACCTGACCGGAAGAGAGAGATAGGGAGAGACCGTGAGAGATCGTGAAAGAGGGGTCGTACAGGAGATGCGAGGGCTTCGGCTACGGGAGGAGGGGAATAGAAAAAATTAGGGTTTAGGATTTTAGGAGAGGTATTTATAGGATTTATATTTTTTTATTATTTTATTTGCTATAATTTAGATTTTTATACTGACATCATCACATAGACAATATATATGTCAATTTTAGGTTACTCGATGTTCTGATGATGCGCAATCCGTTCATGATCTGAGGTCGTTTTGTCCGGTCAAATCGGGTCAATTTCGCTCAAAGGCGTCGTTGTTTCCGGCTCACGATATTCAAAACTCGCTCAATTGAGCAGCCTTATTTGATAATAATTTTTAGCGTTTTGGCGCTATGAGCGTCATTTCTGAGCGGAGATCGTTTGAGCAACGTCGCGACTTCCGATCTCGATATGCGTGCAGGCGCGCCGGCGACCCTCGCGATCGGTCATTGTTGGATTATGAAGATCCTCTTACGATCGATTTTGGCGTTTTGAGCGCGATGGTGGAACAGATTCGTCGTCGTTCGATTGATTTTCGGTCGAGTGTATTTTAACTTCCCAATTTGCGTGTTGTATCCGATCGATATTCCGCATACTCATCATCCGAGCGGTCTCATTTGATAAGTTTTGATATTTCAACGCTAACAGAGTGACCAATTTCATGAATGGAGTCATTTTGGCGTTGCGACTTCACCGATCTCGATATGCGTGTCGCCGTGTCGGCGACCATCCTTGATGATTACACCAGTAATTATGAATGTATACGATCGATTTCAGCGTTAAGCGATGGTGGAGTTGGTTGTTGATCGGATCATTTATTTTCGATGTCGATTGCATTTCGTTCTCAATTTCTTGTGGCTGAAGCTTCGTCAATTCACCTTTTGAGCTCGACTTGACTTATGGTGCATGCATGGAGGTCAACAGGGAGAATAGGAAAATTAGGGTTAGGGTAATAAGATGGGGTATTTATAGAAATCATTATTTAATTATTTTATTAGCCATAATCCGGATTTTTGTGGCGATATTATTACATATGCATTATATATGTCGATGTTAGGTTACTATGTTTGGAGCATGATAGTGCGGTCGGTTTGTCGAAGGCCTTTTGCTTCAAGTCGTCGGGTGGAGTCAATTCGGTTCAAATTTCGCGTCGTCGCTTGCTCGATATTCGTGGCAAATTCAGTGACGCCTCATTTGATAGATTTTGATGTTTCAACGCTAACAACACGCGATTTCGCGGAGGTCTTTTGGGTAGCGTCGCGACTGATATCGCGTAGGCGACGTGCTCTCCTTCTTGATCGGTCGATTGTCGAATTGTGAGAGATGTATATTTTGATTAATTTCGACATTATGAACGCGATGACGAAGTCCATTCATCGATCGGAGATCGTTTCGACTGATTTTCATAGCAGTCGATTGCATTTCATCTTCGATTTGCGCACTATTGCATCCAAAGCCCATCAAATATGAATTATGAGCTCGACTTGACTCACGGCACATGCATGGAGGTCAACACGGATTTTATTTTACTTGAAATAGGCTAAGGGGCTTGGCTAAGGCAAATCCTAAGCGATGAAACATTCTGCTATGCCCTTCACATGAAAGAGAGGAGAGAGGGGAATCAAACTTGACTTCACACGCGGCCAAGAGGTCAACGACTTGGATCGAGCATACCAAGGACGGAGGCAGTAACTTGGATCGAACACAGACGATGAAGGCTTCTTGCTCCCTTTCTCTCCTCCTCACTCTCTCACTCTTGGATGCACACCATCTTCTCCTAGAACCGACGCCAACTCCCTTTTTAATAGAGAGGAAGGTCGTAACTGTTCGCGCATCTTCCTCAACGATTTTGCCGATATGGAATTGACGGTTATGGTTTATATTAAATTTTCTCATTTCTACCGTGAACAATTATCATATTAATATTACTACATATGCTTAATATTTAATAGAAATATATAATATTTATTATCATAATATATTCTAATTATCAAAGATATGGTTAGGATGTATAATATTTGACCTAAAAAGACTTGATTATGATGTATAAAAAATGACCTTAGTTTATTAGAATTAAATGAGAATTTGACACATAAAATGACACAATGGAGAAGATTGATTCATGTAGCCGACCCCATATAGTGGGATAAAATCTCATCGTTGTTGTTATTCTAATTATCGAAGATATGATCCTTTATTGTACTTATTGTTCTTTTCTTTTGTCCTTATATAGATATATTTGTACTAGAATTAGGCTCACTCAAAAAAAGATAAATATTTTTTATAATTCTTGTCAATGTAGAGTAATAAAATGGAGAAATTCATCAAAAGCCTACTCCAACATCCCAAAACAAGCACACGAGAAAAACTAAAAGTTAAAGGAAGAAGATAGAAACTAAGTTTCATAATAAAGTTATCGCGAATGGAGATCCTCCCCTCAAAAACATAGTTTTAAATTATAATTCTCTATTGGCAAAACAATCTAATAGGCTCAATTCAATTAGAACTATAATTTCACTATACCTTCTCTACGCTCTGGTGCAAATGACTCAACTTCTTTGTTGTCAATATAAATAAACAGTTAGTTACATCAAGTAAAGCAGGTCCCAATTAGAACAACAATAATAGTCAGATAGTAGAACCAAAACAGAAAATGAGATCAAGATTTCAGGGTTATACCAATAAAACTTTAGGCATTGGTCCTGTTTTCCAGCTTGAACCATCTGTTGCGCCAAGTCATGCAACAAAGGCAAAATCCTTGGTGGAATGAGGATTGGTAGTTTGTATATGGCCGCCTCTAAGCTTTTGGCTTGCTGATCAGAATTACTGGCAGATGAGAGATTCTTCCCTCCATCGCCCTGCTCAGCAGGTAAGCCGGCTGAAGGCCTCAAAGAACTAGGCAGGCAGTCAAAAAGACGGTCTGGCTCCGCAGGCTTGCTGAAAGATGGAAAAGGAATGAACACAGAAGACACTAGTCATGTAATTTCATTTCCAATTAAATTAATAACAAATCTTGTTGTTTCTTCATTAAACAATTCTTGAAATTTGTAAGAAAACTTCCAAACTAAAGACACATTTTTTTCTTTAGAAAAAAAAAATTTGGGTAAAACATGCTAGTACGTAATCATAAAAGCTGCTGAATATACCTATAACTAGAGAGGAGCTGCTTAAATTCATCATCAAGCTTCACAATGGACTTTGAAAGTAACATATTGGCATGGTTAAGCACCTCATCAGTGCCCTTGAAGCCTTTTGTAGAGCTGAAAAATGGAATAATGCTTCTCAGTTGGCCGATTGCCTCCAAATAGCTTTCTAGGTCCTCATGTGGACCTCTCAGGATCTTCGCCTCCGCCTACGTTTTAAAAAAAAAAAACATAATATATTTCAAACTCATAAAAGCTACATACTCAAGAAACTCAAATTCTCACAACCACAATGACTGATAAAAAAAACATGAGCGTTTGCGCATCAATACTAATTTTAATCTTAGTTCTTTAAATAGATCATGCATAAAAAATTATAGAATTGTTGGATCCAGATAAATCCATAGGCAACAACTTACTTTACAAAACTAAGTGAAAAGAAACAAGTATGAAAGAAAATAAGAGAATGAGAAAAGAATAAATAGAAAAGGGCTTAGGAAATCCACTATAGCATGTAAACAATACTAGTGGTGAAAATCCTCAGAATAAGCATTTTAACCACTCATTTATCGGGTGCTATTTAGGATACAAGAAACGCTACACAATGAATAAAATAATAAATGACTAACAGTTATAAATATATGGATCATTCATAATATTAACATGCACACTCTCCCTAAAATGACTATGACCAAGGCTGGTGAAGACCCACATGGATGTTGTGAATGAATGTATGTCCTGAGTGTTGGAGGCAAGAGCTCAAGATGAGACTTTAGAAACAAGTTCCTGGGGCGAGTTCATCCTGAATGTTTATCTTCAAGTTAGGTATTTATTTAATTTTTTTATACTCTATTAAGTTTTACAATACGTAACATATTTATGATTTTATATATATAATGGACACTTTGGTAACAAAAGTGTCACTTCGCATTGTGCTTTGAAGAAAAATCAAACCCTTGTAGATCGCATTATGCTTTGTGCTTTGAAAACACTGCTCAAGAGTGAGGAGAATTATCAAGAACTTGTCTAACTCTGCACCAAAAGTACACTTTAAAAGATCAAGTCACACATTTCATCTCTTTAAAGTGATGAATGTCCCTTTGAAGTTTTGGATGTGCTACTTAGGGGACTTGCTCTTCACCAATAACTCGTCTACATAAACTTCTATATTTCTTCCTTTCGAGTCTTTAAAGGCTTGATACATCATCATCTAATACGCGACACTTACATTTTTTAATCTAAACAGCATCACTTTGTAGAAGTAGAGACCTTCCCATATTATGAAGGCCATCTTCTCATAGTCAACCAAACACATCTTTATTTGGTGATACCCCGGGAAAATCAACAAAACTAATTACAAGGTAGCAAACTATTAAGTTAACTAGTGCATCAATTCTGGGCAACAAATAGCGATCATTTAAATGCATTGAATTTAACTTAATAAATCAATGCACATCGTTCATTTATCGTTGACTTTTTGCAATATTACTATGTTAGAGATCCATTCTGAGTACTACACTTCTATAACAAACTCGACCTACAGTAGCTTCCAAACTTATTTTATTGGTTCGATAAGAAAATATTTTTCAATTTTTTTAATTAGTCTGGACCCTTCCTTCACATCTAGTTGATGGCAGACAACAATTATGTCTATTCTTGGGATCTCCACCAATATTGATGCAAATACATTAAGGTTGCTCTCAGGGCTTCCAGAAGCTTATACTTGTGCTCAGGATTGAGTGATGAATTGATTCAAGGAGTTCACTCTAAGACTCCCTCAATCATTGGAACCTCCTCAATTGATTCAAGGAGTTCACTCTAGAACTCCCTCAATCATTGGAACCTCCTCAATTGTCTCCAAGGTCACCTTCGTTCAGTTGTATTGCTTACTTAATAAGTTTCTTCTCTTGCTTATTGCTTTGAGAAAGCATGCTTTAGATTACTTGAGGTCATCTGTTACTATAATCTCTTGTCCTTCAGCAAAGAATTTTATTGTTAAATATATATTGAGACCACAGCTCTTAAAGTGTTGAGAAGTCACCCAAATATTACATTGTATGTGACTATGGCATCTACTATCATGAAATCAACCATTGTCATATATTGCTTCTCCCTCTCTTTTCATGTGATTGGGAGAATAATGATGCCTTCAATTTTACTTCTTTCCCCATAAAACACAAAGTGACCTAACAATCGATGTGAGGTGTTAGGTGGCCATATTCATTTTCTCATATACAAACATAAAAATGATACTAATTGAATTTCCCATATTAACCAAGATGCTTTCGATTTGATAGTTGGGCATCAAGTTATGCCTATGACTGCATTGTAGCAAGGGTTGTCAACTATGAACCTATCTTTTTCAGTGAAAATAATTGGTGAAACTTTTAATGCGTGCATAATTGTTGAGTTCATCTCTCCTGACCTAGGCTTTTGAGACTTGCTTAGCGTGATGATTATGCACCATCTCCTCTGAGAGTGACTAACACCACTCCATTTATATGGATCACTCTAGCAGGTCCTACCTCATTTCATTGGCCCTCAACGTGCTCTTTCCTTGGTTGTCATCAAGAGTTGGTTAGAACTAACTCCTTCAATTTTCCTACCTTGATTAATTCTTCCACCATGTTCCTCAAATATCAACACTCCTCAATGTCATGCATGTGGTCTCTGTGGAAAGTGTAGTACCTTGATGAGTCCTTATGGAGGACACCTACTTTCATAAGTGTGGGACACTTGAAGAAATCCTTAATTTAGAAAACCTCCACCAACTTGGGCATCGATACTCACAAGAAGGTGATTATCGGGGCTCCTCACTTCCCCACAAACAAGTCACACATGGCGCTTAATCTACTAAGCAGGTAAACCTGCAATCCACAGCAGCTTTACCAACAAAGGTACCCTCTATAGATGGTTATAAGGGCGACTCTATGAAAAGTGTTGCCTCCTTCTTGCTCTATGAACTCTTGATCTATTTCTAACTTACCCAATGTATTAAGGGCAATGGGGCCTCAAGGACAAGTTCCTTATAAGTGCAACATGGATAGACTGAGCATAGGAGGATTGAGTTGCGTTGTTGTACTCTTCAGCATTCACATGGTAGTTGGTGATTCTAGCAGCTTGGCCAAAATTCTTCGTTATTGCAAGCCTTGGCATATTTGAATGGCCCTATTCTCAGGTCTTGGGTGAGTGCAATCTGATCTAATGTCATCTCTAGATCTTTTACTTCCAGCTTCTCCCTTTAAAACTTGACAATAAATCTTCTCAATAACTCACCTAGCTCCTGCCTCACCTGTAGGAAAGCTTGCTAGTTCTCCAACAACTTCTAGGCACTTGTGAGCTATGTAATGCCCATCTATTGAATTTTACAAATGATTTAATCACGTCGATAAGGAGGCATGAACATCAACTTAAGATCAACTCCTTGAAGATTAGTAAAAATAGTAGAAACTTATACGCATTGTTAATTGGCATTAAGGAAGTCGTTGACTTGAAGTAGGTGGCATGATATGTGGGGTCAAATATTTCTCAATGGGACTCCACGTGTGGCATCCTAAATTTGTTGAGAGGTCAAGCCTCTACAATCTCTTTGGAGAATGCATTGGTTAAAGGTGGCTCTCCTATTACCCTCCTTGGTGGGTTGGACTCTCCTCATCACTAGGTTAGGTTTGATCTATGACAAGAATCAAGATCAACGCCTAACCAATATGTCTTGCCCTCCATCTGGCAGAGTTGGATATCCTTCAACTCGCTCACACACAACTTCTCAAGTTCTCCCTAGGGACTCGTTCCTATGCGTCTTGGATCAATCAGGTGATCCACTCCTCCATCTCCCTTATATCTTAGTGGGTTCCAAAACTTTGGTTGTCAATATTAACATAAGCCTCTTGAATAGACTGCATTGCTTCTTGTAGTGCTTGACTTCTAATTAAAGGAACAATTCATATTCACTACACCTTATAGGATGTTAGATTTAGATGTATCATGGGCGACACCTAATCCTATTCTACAAGACTAGCAGAGTGAAGCAGAATGAGTGTAGAAGAAAATGAAAGAATGAGAATAAGGAAGAGTAGAAAAAAGCTTAGGAAATCAACAATAACTTAGTGTACTGTATCTACAAGAATAATTGTAGGAGGATCATGTGGATATTAAATGTACAAGTCATATTGTGTAAGATATAAGTCCATTTGGCTCAACTTATCCCATATTAGGCTGAACATCACTGTTTTATTTTTTTCATGTTAACTTCTCATTTATCCTAGGAGTACTCCACTACAATCACGTTTAATTGAAAGTTCAAAAAAGAAAATCACTTGTTACACCAAAAGTATCTTTATATTATGGTCGAAATATTTACTTATATAACATAGTATCCTCTCCTCCACTTGTAACATGGGTTTTAGTTCCTTCATGCACCCATTTCTTCATAAAAGTTTATCATCCTAAAAGCCAATCAGGAGCCACTCCTTATATGAGCCTCAATTCTAACAATTACTCATCACCCCCATCAGACAACCCTCTTTAGATTTGGGATATGACAAACCCACTATTTCTTTTTTTTTTTTTTCAGCTCGTCTCCTAACTACATATCATATTAGAGAAGGTCAACCTTTGAAATCATTTGCAATGCCCCACGCACACAATGCAAGATGTCTCCATTTTGGCGCAGCCCTTGCCAGCCCAGACTAAACCTCACGATTGTGTCCGTTTTCATATAACTTCCCAAGAGTTAGTTTATCTCAGGAATACTCCACTACTAGAGCAATTAACTATGGAGTCTTCAAGCTGTTGCACCAAAATGTGTATTGCGTATTAAGCCCTGGCTTTTTACTTAAATAGCACAACATCATTTAATCCACTGCTCATATGGGCGCCCTTATTCTCCAAGAAATTTGTCATCATAGAATGCTGCCAAGAGCTGCTCATCGTCCAAGCCTCAGTCCTAGTGATCACTCCCCTGCCATAATCAGGTTACTCTATATTCCGATTGGGGATGTTACACCAAGGAAAATTTGTACACGGTTTTTTAAATCACTAAATGTCCTCAAAAGTAATGCAGGGGAAGGCCTAAATAAATCTTTTTTTTTTTCTGAAAAAAAAAAACAACAACAACAAACAGCAACATTTGAGAAAGTGAATGAAGAAAACATCCAAATAATAATAATAAAAAAAAAGACAAAGAAAAAGTGGCAAACCTTGCGCGTGAGACCAAATTGGGACAATATAACATCCGCAGATTTCAATGTCCTGTCAATGTTCTGGTGTGCCCTCCTAATAGCATGTGTCCGCACCTAAACAATATTTTATAAACTAGAATCTGAAAGCACCCATGAATCCTAAAACCATTTTCCAAAAAGTAAAGAAACTAAAAACTCTTATAGTACGAAATCCCCACAGAAACTCCCAAACAACTCCTCCACCGATCAAATCATGGCCTCTAAATCCAAAGGATCGACCAGATAGAATAAGACTGAAACACAATTAATAGACCTGCGTCGGGCGCATGGCTGCTTCGAGTGAGGAAAGACGGTGGTCAAATGAGCCGAGAATGGTAACCATTGTCTCTGTGATCGTCTGACTCCTATGCAACGATTCTCTCAGAAAATTCGCCCTCTCCGTTAGGGCTTCTATGACCTGAGGAACTCCCATGTCTCCGTCTCCCCCTTCCCTCGAGACCTTCCCTCGCCGATCTACGTGAGAAATCCCTTCCTCCAGCGATATACGAATATTAATCACACCTACTATTATATATATATATATATATATATATATTTATATATATAATTTTATTCACGTGTTTGATATCGGATTTGAAGGATCGAGCTACAGCATGGCATTCGTTTTATACTATAATATAATGTATTGTTCCAGAGTCAACGTAGGTTTGTGATCTGGGAGCCGTTGGAAGGAATTATGCTAGATTTTAAATAAACTCCCCTTAAGCAAGCTCTATGCAACCTCTCCCATTAATGTAGTCATGCCTCATTACCTTAGATTTATTTTTTATTTTTTTGTTTTAAGTTTTTAGTTATTATTTTTTTCATTAGTTCCATCCAAACATAAAAAAATAATTCCTAGAATTTAAATATATTTATTCATTCTATATTATATTTAAAACTCCTATGAATTTTAAATTCCTCTGACAAAATAACCACTTAATAAATATAGACTTAAAAGATTTATTAAATCATATTTATAGTCAAATAGCAATTTACAAAGTTGAATCAAGGATAACTTGAGTCACTTGCAAAGAAGAATTTAGAGACATAGCCTTCACTTGATGATAGTTTTGCCACTCAAAAAATCTAATAATACGGGTGAATGCATGTTATTTGAAGAGTCTTGAGGTTATATGGCTTTATTCCTCCTAATGATAGAGGATCTCTAGGTTTAGTGACTTTGGAAGTGATAAGCATGATCTCTTTGGTAAAGAGAAATTTTATAGCCCTAATTATCACATCGCAAACAAATGTAATCTTTTGTAATAGTGCAAATTATGTTAAGCTAAGGCGGATATATGTAGAGAATATCATTTTAGTCATCTACTTTGCAACATATTCATAGCCTATATAGTCTTGCTCGCCTCTTCATTAAAGATTTTGCATTTTTAATCACATACACAGAGTTTGCTAAATTTACTATAAAATAATAAACATTGGATTACCCATGCATAAAGATTTATAATATTTACAAACCAAAAGAATTGATATGCAACAAAGTGATTATTTCAAATAAATACCAAAACAAATGTATTCTTATCATGATTACAAAATATTCCATTATACACAAATAATATCAAAAGTATCAACTTTTAGTCCATCTCCTCCACTTGCTCTTCACCTTCATATGAAAATAAAAAACACATATAAGTGAATTAACAAATGTGTGCATAAAGCCCAATATTACATAGAATTTATTATAGAATTCTAAACATTAAAAAGAAAAATATATGCATACCTACAATAATATTAAATTATGTCATGGTTGCATCCATGTATGAAATGTCATGTCATATTCCTGCTTATATTTATATCATTGTTGTGTGTGTGTGTGAATAAAGATTATAAGTAAATAAATATGCCATTAACATCTTCATAATCATGCATTATACATTTTGTACAAGTAAAAAAATGGCATAATTATATATATGTCAAGGTTGTCACCTCAATGCTTGTCAACTGACTATCAAGCCTTTAAAGTAATCTTTCATTTATTATTTGTTGGTTGGATGTTAATATAAACTCATTTGTAATTAGTATTAAATCTTCTCAAGTGCATCTATTGACCTCACTTTTGGGGTGAGTTCTCAACTTCTTCATCATAGGTCTAGGACTCTTATGGACACTAAGAGCTTCTTAGTCTTAAGACACTTCAAATAATTAGGTAAACACTTAACCTAAGCCTAGAGACATAGAAGGGTTAGCCATAGGAATAGGTTATGCCTTAGGGACTTGGAAGACTTTCCTACCTTATAGTCTAAACCCAATCTATGCTTTTCTTCTCAAACCAAACCTCAAATTCATACCAAATCCAAACCAAATTTCTAAGACTCATAATCAATTTCATGATCAAATTTAAGCTCGAAATTCTCTATGAACCTTATGATTGAATTCAAAACCCTTTCTGAGCCCTTCGATTTTATCTTATGGACTTAACTTTAACCAAACTCAAATCAATCTTAATTAATTTAATTTTCTCAAAGATCAGTTCAATATCTCAATCATTTATCAACTCCAAATCCAAACCCAATTTCAAATGATTCAATCCCAAAATCAAATCCAAGTTCAAAAATTCCTTCCTAAGCCAACTCATTCTTATAAACTTAGCCAAATTTCCACCTAAATTATCCCAAATTTGATTGATTTCTTTACGAATCAATTATTCATTCATTTATATTCACAAATATAAATGAAACCCATACTCAAATATCCAAAACCAAATCAAACTAAATCAAACCAAGCCAAATTCCTTCTTAAGCCATATGGACCTTCCTCCATAAGCTTAACCAAATCTTAACTCAAATCAACCCAAAATCAATTGGTTTTTTTAAAAGTCAATTGTTTCTTCATTTATATTCATACCACATTTCAATGACCAAAAATAAATCAAACTAAATTGATTTCCTTCTTAGCCCTTTTGACCTACACCCTTAAGCTTGGTCAAATTTACTTCCAAATCACACCAAACTCAAGTGATTTTTTCATGAATCATTTATATCTTCATTTATATTAACAAATATAAATGAAATATAAATCCAAATAGCCAAAACCAAATCCAAAATCAAACCAAAACCCAATTCAAGCCTTTTAAGCCATTTTCTCATACTTGGCCAAATCCAATCCAAACTAAGCCAAAATCAATGGATTTTCTCTTGAATCAATCACTCCTTCAATCATCTATCCAAATTTAAATAAAACCTACAATTATCAAACCAAACTCAAGTCAACCCAAGTCAAGCCTAAGTTAGCCCTTTTGCTTGAAAACTTCAAATAAATCAAAATCTATTAGACTCTAAATTGATTGCAGTTGAATCCTAGGCTCATCTATAATTTCAACTAAACTTAAAAATAGCCAAAACCAAACCAATTGACCCATTTAGGTTCACTTGACCCAAAGTGGCCTAAAGGACCTTTTTGAGCCAAGTTCTAATTCAACCCAAATTGGATTGAACCAAGCCCATCCAAGCCTCATATCATGATCAACAATCATCTTAGGATGATCAACCACCTTGAATTGGGTCAAACCAAGTTAACTTAGTCCTTTGACCAAGTCAACCTTTAGCCCAAATAAAACTCATCGCATTTTCAAATTGATTGAAACCATTGATTCACACCAACTCATGATCAATGATTGAATATTACTTGACCCTCAATTATGCCATACCAAATCCACTTTGTCATTTGGCCTAAGTTGACTCAAATTAGCCTAAAAGGCCAAAATGGGTCAAATCATAATCTAACCCAAATGGATTGTAACCAATGACTCAAGTTCATTTCAAATTGATTATTAAACTTGACCAAAGCCATAATTAAGCTCAATTTGACTAATCGGTCAACTTGACCCAACCTAGCCCAAATTGACCTAAAGTGTCAAGTTGGCCAAAATTCAAATTAAATATAAATTGATTCAAACCAAAGCCTACAGTCATTTTTAATTAACCAAATGAACATGAACCAACACCTAACCCAACCTAATTTGGTCAAATTGGTCAACTTAGCCCATTTGACCTATATGAATCCAAATGAGCCAAAATCAAACCTAGGACAAATTAATTGAAATCACTTGAACTAAAACTCTTAAAATTATCATTTGGACCTAACCCAAGCCTTGGTTTGACTCAGTTTGATCAATTTGTCAACCTAACCCAACATGAACTCATTTGACCAAATGAAGCCAAAACTCATGACCCATTGGAGGCTGACTAAACCAGATCCAAACCCATCATGGGTCAACCTAAAATTAGCCTAAATCCATTTTGAGCCAAGAACAATGCAAATCCTCCATGGATCCTCTCTCGAATGTTGGATTTTACCAAAAATGACAAAGTCCACCCTCCTTTCACCTTAGCAGCCCTCACTCACCGAAATGAGAGATCCCTAAGCCTCCTAGCCCACCCTAGAGGGAGTATGACTTTCCATGGACCAAAGGGATGTGAGCCAACTCACCTCCCTTATAAATTGAACACCCAAGGGATCAAGGCAAGACAATCTGCCCAAATCAAGCCTTGAGCCACCTCCCACTCCTTTTTCCAACCAAATCGAGCCACATATACTCGATGGCCACCACTCCAGTGTTCTGATGGTGGATAGTCGATTGAAAAGTTAGAAGCAATCTCATTCATCTAACTCAGCAAACCAAGGGGTATACTCTCTCAAATTTAACGAGAAATCATCAATTCTTTTTGTGAGAGCTTCCTAGCACAATTCCAAGACTCTTTGAAACTCCTAAAGCAATCTGAATCTTCCCTCTCTCAGCACTGCTCCTCCCCATGCAAAACTGAAATAGGGCACTCTAATCCCAATCCAAGCTCTCTCATTTCAACGCCTGTGGTGAAAAATATTTCCGCCTTCATCTTTCCTTCTGAAGAGGATAAATGAAAACAAAAATATATGCCTTTAGTTGGGACACCACGTAGATCCACAGATGTTCTTTTTAGGGTGATCGGACATTGAGGGGAGGTGTACTATCTCGAAAGATAGAAGCCACTACCCTACAATGAACCTAATCACCTTAATAAGGACTCCTAAGGACTATGGATTTTCGAAATATACCAGAGATTCTTCCCCTACTTTATATGAAAAAGTTAAGCATGGTTTATTATAAATTGGGTTCGTTAAGTTCCCTATAGGGGAAAACCCCAATAGTTAATTACAATATAAGGAATGAAATTTCTTAGGAATACTCTCGATTAAGATAAATGATGATTGTCTCCAAATATTTTGAAGGGTAGGACTATCAATCGATTGGTTTATTTTTAGAAAGTCAAGTGGGATCAATTAAGAGGAGGGAGTTCTTATCGAAGCCAAATGAAAATAAGTAAAGGATGCTTAAGATACTAGGAAGCCTAGTAAGCATCCCAAACTACTCAATGGTTGGGCTTTATGTTTTTGAAATTGAATTAATATGTTTGAGTTGAATTCTTTTTAGAATGCTAGAGCTTATGATTCCATGACACAATATCATGAAAATGCCTAAGAGGTGAGGATTTATGCTCGTAGCCCACAAAGGGAAGTAATAACCTCTGAACCTAAATCTAGGGAGTTTTGAGAGGGCCAAAAGCACAACCTAAATCTAAGATAAAATGGGTATTCAATTTACCTCCATAAGAGAGGATAAATCACTCGACTATTGGACTTATAACTGCTTGGGGGTGGCAGCCAACTAACTCCTCCCACGCTTTTAAAATATGTAGGCAAATCATATGTTTATGCAAGATAGCAAGGTTGTTATTTATTTAGAATGAGACTAAGTCCTTAAATACACTCCTTAAAGATATTAGGTCATGTAGAGCATGAATTCATGACTTAAATCTAATGCAAAATTTTCATATATTTTATTTTCATTTGGACAATCATTTGACTTAGGCTATAGGATTCGTTATGCCTAATGCATGGAAAATTAGATTATGGGCCAAAATCAACAAGATAAGGAGGTGTGTTTCCACCATGGCTCTCACAGATCAAGCCAAGTTCTCTGGCAAAGGTGGAAGCCCTTCAATCAAGACTGAAATAATATTTTTTTTATGCATGATGTTATTAAATTAGTACTCATCCAGCTAAGAGATTACTAATTCTTTTATTTTGATTTTTTAGCCTAAGCTTTAGGTGAGATTATAAGTTATTTATTTTAAATTTTGAGTTGATTAATTTAGTAGAAGATTTTTTTTTCTAAGAGCCTAATCGCCATCCAGGCCATACATCAAGCAAGAAAGAAACTAGGAAAACATGTCATGCACAAGCTAAACAAAATATTAAATATTTTATAAAGCTAGCGTAAAAGAATAAAATGCCATTTGTGATCTGGCACCACCGCACAAACTCAAAAATAAATTGGGTAGCCGAGCTCTACCCTTATACAACTCAGATTATAAATGAATTAATTACAATTAAGTAAGGAATTCATGCTATGGGGATCTTCATTATTCACTTCTTCTTTCTTCTTTTCTTATTTTCTTCTTTTTTTTCTTTTGGTTCCTTCTTTTAGATGGTTGGAATGCGATTGCTCCAAAGGCTTTACATGGTACATAAGATAAAATCTTATGACCAATGTTCATCTTAATCCCCCATAGCAATCATTCCAAAATCTTAATTGCAAATTTACATGAAAAGGAAAAAGTAAATCTAACTAACACTTGCAAAATAGAGATTAGCTAAACAAACCATACAAATTCTAAGCATGTATATTGGACTTAGCACCCCACACATGGGCAACCAAGTCCATCTAGCCTATTGAATTATGCTTAGGGGTATAAGCACCTGCACAACAAAAGTATTTATATTTTTATTATTACAATACCCCTTATGCACAATCCCCAATAAAAAATAATGATTAGACTAAATCGACCTACCATTCATTCTACGCACATTCACCCGAACATCCAGACTAAAATATTACATCATAAAATAAAAATAAAGTATCAAACCATGCACCTCCCTAACTTAAAGCTAGAAATGGTGACTTAGTCTAATGTGTATGCCATTTAAGATTTGTGTGGTATGCTTTGCTATGACTTTAAGGTTTAAATTTTTTAAGTATGAAAAATGTTCAACATAGATGGGTGGTTTCAATTTAAGTTATTTAATTATTTTAGGTTATTTTATTTTATATTTTTGATTTAGTTTAGGTGAATCCTATAATTAATTACTAAGTTGTAAATAGAGGAAAAAGAGAAGAGAACTTCTCTTTCCTTCCCTACCCTAAGTAGATTCTAAAGTAAATTCATGTTTGATTTTATTTAGTGAATATTTTCTTATATGTTTTAGTTAATCCTAAGTTTAGAATAACTCTAAACAAACATATTCAAAAGGAAAGACATTTTAAGATTAACTAAAGTGATATAATATCACAAAACACATACCACTTCATTTCTTTCCTAACATATATAACATGCATATGAATGAATCCTAAGCATATCTATACATACAAATATAAATGTTTAGCATATTTTATGATGAATACTAAGAAATGTTACTTAAGAAATTTTGGATGCTTTATGATGCATGATTTTCATTAAGTAGAAAAGGGTTATTCTTTTATCCTTTATTCATATGCTCATGTGTATGTATGAAAGATATAAGTGAGTATGGCATCATTGTTAGCACCAGGGGTGTAAGGTACAAGATCTACTTAGGGCTACTTAATACCTCGCAATCCCGGGGTTGTCCAAACTAATATACCACTTTCCTTAAATACATATGCATGTACAAAAGAGATAAATGGAAAAAGAAAGATGCAAAGTTTATGTTTATTTAATTTTTAGTTTGTTTATGTAATTTATGTGTGTAAATGTAAAGATCCTTCTTAAGTTATAACATGGAAGAGGATAAGAGTAGGTTTTAAGTAAGAATTATATTCTTTTAAAAGAACTATACACTTTGCAAATCTTATTCCAATCCATGTTAAGAGGAAAGAAAGGAAGCAAACATAAGACACATTTTTATATTCACATGCAAGCCTAAAAATAAAGTATAAGTAGCATAACTTTGAGTTTTGATATTTATTTATAAGTTTTTAAAATAATTTTGAATTTAATAGTGATAATAGCCATTCATATTTTTTACTTTAGCCAAAACATGTAATTTAACATAAAGGAAATATTTCAATTTAATTTGATTTTTAAAAGAGATGGATGCATGATTTTCATATGACATGCACATTTAGCATGTTAAGAAAGAAATAAAGTGATGAAAGCAATGTAAACTCATTCACCCTAATTCATTCCTAAAGAGAATCCTATGAAATAAGAAAGTTCAAAGTGAATCAAAGTTTGTTTAATGTGATTTTTATTTTGAATTTTTTGCTTTATGTTGGATTTAGAAAATGTAAAAATATGTTTGCTGGTCCTAACTCATTTCCCCCACATGTGAGTTAATTTAGTTTGTTCTTAGGATCATTAGGTGAGTTTTTATATTTTGTTTAGGTTAAGGTGTGAATTAAGTGTGTTAATTACCCCTTACCTACACTACCTTAGCATGCTTAACCAAATAATTATGAGCCAATGGACGACATAAAATCACACAAGAAATTTAAATTAGTAATGCACCTAAGAAAGAAATGGGCCTAATGCAATTGGCTCATGATTAATGATTAATTAAACTAAAGGATTTAATTTAAGTACTTTCATAACCCCTCTCACACATGTGAGTTAGATTTTGATTTTCTTAATGTACTTAGGTTATTGAACACCTAAGCACCTACTCATGATGAATTAGTTAAGTTCTAGAAGATTTTGGAATTTTATCAAATTAATTAGGTAGGTAATTAGTGGATTAATCCTTAATTAAATTTGGATTAAGGAAGAAAGAGGGGGTTTAAGGAATAGCTTAAGAAAAATATCCCAAAATTATACTCTAAACCTCCTCTTCATTTAAACAAACCTTAATTAACTCAATCAAGAGATTAAACCACTAATTACACACTTAATTAGGCTTAATTATATTATGAGAGTAATTAGGGATGAATCTAGTATTACCCTAATTAAACCATTAATAAATCCCAAGAAAATTAGGAGAGGTAAAATTCATCCCACTAAATACACATGAGAAGTTTGAGATTAATTAATGAATAATCAGAGGGTAATTAAACTAATTATATTTTCAATAAAACCCAAATTCATAAAATAACACTATTCAAAATCCATCAAAATCAATTTTATAATATTATACATTCAATTATCTTTCATATGCAATTTATTTCATATTTTCCTGATTTTTCTACACTTATATATGAATATTTAAAGATTTCATGATTAATTAGGTAATTAATTCCTTAATTAAATAACTAATCCCGTCGACGCCATGTGGAGGCTGACGCAGCGTGCACTTTCCATGTGGCACGATGGGAGAGGCTATTAAATTTGTCACATCGTAGCATCGCGTTAGCGGCGGTGCTATGCGCTTTCTCCCTGTCCGTCTAATCAAGGATCGGACGACTGAGATCAAGCCCGCGGTTCTTAAGAGTTAAAATGATGAATTTACATATCTTGATCATGACCATCGATCCAAAATGTGTGGATGGAAAGCCCGTGATCTATCCTTGATCTTCTCTGCGGGAGATGGCCACCGTCCATGTTCTAAGGGAAGATCCAAGCTCGATTGAGCTCAGATTGAAACAAAATTGAACCCACACCATCTAAGAGTAAAGGGGAACACATCCAATGGCTAGATCCTCATGGGATGAGACTTCACTTCACAAAAGACCAAGAGGAGATGAAATTATGCTTGATTTAATGGAATACCTCATCGGAGGCTATCACCGGCGCTCAAATCCCTTGAAGTAGGTTCGTCTCGTGGAGATGAAGCCTTGTTGAAGGTTTGAGATGTTGAGATTGGATGGATCTTCCTATGGGCCAAGTTCACCTTCAAGTGGGCTCGGTCTTGATCAAGAACACTCCTCCCTTGCCTCATAAGCTTGTATGAAGACTTGGATCAACTCGATTGAGTTCCCCGATGAAGCTTGTAAAGTGAATTGGGTTGGTATTGAGTGTGGAGTGAGATTGAATTTGGCTTGAGCTCCCCTGTTCTCGATTTGAGAAAATCCAAAAATGGAGAAGTTGAATTAGCTTGAGAGAGCTCGGGGAGACTTGGAAATGATTCCTCTGAGTTCCCTTAGCTCAATCGAATTGGAGAGTGTTGAATTCAAGTGGAATTAGGGGGAGTATATCTCCCCCTAGGTGAATCGGACGACCATGAAGAGCTCTGACATTTTGATCCAATAAACCCTATTCAATGGGTTGTTTAGGCCGTTTAAAGGGGCACATCATTCAATTTTGGCCAGAGAAGGAGCGGAGGAGTTTGCCATGTGCTTAATTTAAGTGGAGGAAGGAATCCCATGTGCTTATGCCCATGGGGGTGGTCAGTTTTGACCTTGGGTTGGGTTGGGCTGACCCAAACCCAATGGGCTAGGTGCACCCAACTCACTAGTGTCAACTTGGTCCACTAAGAAGGTGTCAAGTGGTCATGGAGATGATTTGACCAAATTCCAAGTGAATTTTGCCAAAATTAACCCTTTGACATAGGGATAAAATGGTCATTTGGCTTGAATTTTAATTTGAATATATTTGGTATGATTGAAAAATGGGTTGGGACAAGTTTTAATGAATTTAGAGCTGATTTGAAATGATTTGGCTCATGTTGACCCATTTAGGTCAAAATGGGACAACTTGGGTCAAGTTGACCAATTGGTTAAATTGGGTCAAACTAAGGGTTGGGTCAAGTTCATATGACCATTTGAAATATGTTGGCATCACTGGTTCGGTTCAATTTGATTTATATTTAAATTTAGTTCATTTGATTTTATTTAGGTCAAATGGGTCGAGTTGACCAATATGACCCATTTGACTTATTTGGGTTAGGTCATGGGTTGGTCATTTGAAATGGATTGGTATCTTTGTTTTCAATCAATTTGGTTTATATTTAGGTTTGGCTCAATTTGACCTTTTAGGTCAAGTTGGGTTCATGGTCAATTGGGCTAGGTTGGGTCTAGTTGGTCAATTGAGGCTTTGGTCAAGTTCAACAATCATTTTAGAATAAACTTGACCCATTGGTTGTCAATTTGGCTTAGATCAAGTTTTGACACATTTTGACTTTTAGGTCAAGTTGGGTCAACTTGGGTCAAGTGGCCAATTGGACTAGGTTAAACTCAAATGATGACTTGGACAAGTTCAAACATTGGCCATGAATGAGTTTTGATCAATGGTTTTAATCAATTTGGCCTATGGTGAATTTTGGCTAGTTTAGGTTTCATTTTGGCTAAGTGTTGACTTGATCAACCCTTAAGTTTGACTTGGTTTAATCTAATTTGAGTGATTAATCATCTAATGATGATTGTTGCTCACAATGTGAGGCTTAGGTGGGCTTAGTTCAATCCAATTTAGTTAGGATTAGACTTTGCCTCATAAGGGTACTTGAGGTCACTTTGGGTCAAGTGAGCTTAAGTGGGCCAAATGGCTTGGTCAAAGCTCGATTTCAGTTTGATTGAACTCACACATGGACTTATGATTGAAATATAAATCCATTTGCAAGTGATTTGAAGTCAAATGGGTTTTGATCCACTTGATAATTTTAAGTTCAAAGGGTGAGAATGAGTTTGACTTGGGTTTGATTTTTGAAGTTAGTTTTGATTTGGTGATTAAAGTTTATGTTTATATTTGGATTCATGAATGTACGATTGATTGAGTCATGAAGAAAAATCAAGAGTTTGGCTTGATTTTAGTTTGATTTGGCTAAGTTCAAGAATTTGACTTGAAGGGCTTAGGTTGAATTTTGACTGAATTTGGATTTGATTTTTGGGTATGGTTTTGGATATTTGAATTTATAATTCATTTCTTAGGTTGAATTTTGGTGAATTTGGATTTGATTTTTTTGGGTATGGTTTTGGATATTTGAATTTATAATTCATTTATATATATATATATATATATATATATATATATATATATATATATATATATATATATATGAATATAAATAAGAATATAAATGGGTTATGAAAAAATTTCATAAATTTGAAGTGATTTGAACTTGAATTGAGCTAAGTCCATAAGAGAGAATCAAAGGACTTAGGAAAAGATTTTTGGAATTTGGATTTGATTTTGGGTTTAGTTTTGATTGATTTGAATTTATATTTCATTTATATATGTGAATATAAATGAGAATATAAATGGGTTATGAGAAAATTTCATGAATTTGAATTGATTTGGATTTGATTTGAGCTAAGTCCATGAGAGGGAATCAAAGGACTTAGAAAATAATTTTGATTTGGATTTGGATTTTGAATTTAGTTTGATTGATTTGAATTTATATTTAATTTATATATGTGAATATAAATGGGTTGTGAGGAAATTTCTTGAGTTTGGATTGATTTAGATTAGATTTAGGCTAAGTCCATAAGAGGGAATCAAAAGGACTTAGAAAATATTTTTGAAGTTTGGGATCCAATCATGGGCTTCAATCATAGGTTTCAATTATTTGGAATTGACTCATGATTTGAGAAAATCCATTGAATTGGTTCAAGGTTTGAGGTAGAGTTGGAGTTGATATGAGTTTGGAGTTTTGACTTGAAAGAAGGAAGTAAATATTTGGTTCAAGCTATCGGGTAGGAAAATTTTCTTAACACCCCTAAAGCATGACTTATTCCTATAGCTAACTCTTCTAAGTCTCTAGGGCTAGGTTGAGTGTCCACCTAATCACTTGATATGTCTTAAGACTAAGGAACTCTTAAAGTTTCAAAGAAGTCCTATATCTATGATGGAGGGGTTAAGAGCTCATCCTAAAAATGAGGTCAACAAAGGGTGCCCAATAGGTATGGTGTGACTGGCAAGGAACACCGCACGTATTGGTGTTGATTGAAATGATCAACAATGCCGAATGATCACAAGCACTAATAGAGATGATCTACTCTTAACCCAAGGTGTAGAAGGAATCTAGAGCTTAGTGCAATGTGACTCTACTCATGTCGAGGACATAAGAGAGGGAAGGAGGAATCCACTATGGATATAGTATGTGAACCTTCCATTAAGGAAGCAAGTTTAAATCATCCACAAGGGGATGAGAGGTTTGATTTGATTCTCATTGGAGAGAAAAATTGATCTGATTTAATTTATTATTTGTTTAATTGTGTTTATTTTGACTCCACCGGGGATAGAAAAGTGAACTCTCCACTGGGGAAGCAAGTTCAAGTCATCCACAAGGGAGGAATGGTTGCAAAATCCACTGAGGGATTTGAATTCTGGATTTGTTGGGGAGCTATAAAGATTTGCATCTCACTGAGGAGAAGCAAAAGATTTTGATTTAGATTGATTGATTATTTTTTGTTATTTGTTTCACTCCACTAAGGGAGGAGGGTTGAATTTATTTCAGATTTTAGATTTTGAGATGGACCCTGTTGGTTTGCGATGGATCGCAATGAGTAGGAGCCACGGAGGCTTAGACCTAACTCAGATTTACCAATCTAAAGGGGTAGTCTACTAAACACATAGTAGGACTAGCCAACCAAAGGGATGCTTTTCGGTGTGTAACAACAGTACTAGGAAGAAAGCATAGTAGACTTACATCCTCCAAAGTAGGGACTAGTTGCTGGGGTGACCCACTAGCAAGGCAACGAATCAAACCCAACCTAGGGCTGACTATTGAGTGAATGTCATTAAGGGACTTAGATCAACTCAAAGATAGTCAAAGATTAATTTCATTTTTAAATTGTTCATTTTGATGGGTCCCATCGATTTGCGATGGATTGCACTGAGTAGGGGCAATGGAGGCTACCTATAATTTCAATCTACCAACCACAAGGTAGTACTATCCAACCAAAGGGATGCCTCTGGGTTTGCAATGGTTAAGCTAGGAAGAAAGCACGGGGACTCACATCTTCCAACACAAGAAACCACTGGGGTGATTGGTTGCTTTGGGCAACAAATTGAACTCGACCTAGGGCTGACTATTGAGTGAATGTCATTAGGAGACTTAAATAAACTCAAATATAGTCAAGATTAGTTTCATTTTTTAATTATTTTGATGGATTCTGTTGGTTTGCGATAGATCATACTAAGAAGGAGCTTATATCTCCCTGGACCTATCTCAGATTTACTCAACCAAAGGAAGTAGCTTCCTGGCCGAGGGGAGAACTATCTGACCAAAGGAGTGCCTTTCGATTTACAATGGTCAATTCAAGGGAAGAAAATCATGGGGACTCACATCTTCTACTATAAAAGACCACTGGGGTGATTGGTTGCTTTAGAAAACTTTGCGACATTCATGCTAGAAGAATGCATCGTAGGCTTACATCTTCTAAAGTGGAATGACTATCAGGGTAACCTACTTGTGGCAAAACATATTGAACCCGACCTAAGGGTGACTATGGAGAGAGTGCCAACCTGGGGACTTATCTCAACTTAGGTAGTCAGGTAATTCCTATAGGGAGTTTTGCTGACACTACCCTAAAGATAAGATGCTTACTTGAGAAAAGGTGCCATTTGGGGGCTTGAATTCCTAATCCATAAGTGAATATTTTGTTTGTTTATTTGTTTAATTTATCTTGGACCATGTTAGTTTATGAGGGATCAAATTGAGAATGAGCTTATATTAGCCTAGACCTATATTAGATTTACTGAACCAATGAAGAATTTGCGCATCCACTAAATAAATTATCCAATCACAAGGGTGGCTATTAGGAAAGGGGGACTGTCCAATCCAAGAGTAACCCAGGTAGTGTCTAAATGGGGTCGCAAAGGATGTGATCCAAATAGAATGCTAGCAGGGAGAGGGGCCACTAAAGGCTTGATCCATAACCCTGGAGAAGATGACATGGCTAGTCATATATCAAATAAGTATTCAGTGGCCAACTCAAGGAGAAAGTGCGGGGGCTCACATTTGCCAAGAGTGGTGTATCTATCGGGTGAGTTGCTGTCAGCATAGTGAACATCAAGCAACCTAAGGTGCACATTGATTTGTAATAATTAACCTAGGAAGAAAGCACACAAACTCACATCCTCCTATAGTAGGATTCTTTGGGATAGTATGTCTTCTCGGGATGCCATCCACCTAGCGACTAGGTGAATTCCACTGGACTTACATCGACTGAAATGTAGTCAAGATGAAAGGGGCCTTTGGGGGACTTATCTTAAACCCCAAATATACTCGACCTAGTTAGATCATGATGATTAGTTCAAGAAGAAAGCTCAGGGACTCACATCCTCTTAAAATAAAATCAACATGAGGTAGCTTACTAGCTGAGCAGTGAAGTCTACCATACTAACAAGGTGCTTGTTGGTTTGCAATGATCAAGTTAGGAAGAAAGCGTGAGGACTCACATCTTCCAAATAAGTGACCACTGTGGATGACACATTAGCAAGGTAGCATGTAAACCCGACCTAGAGCAGCTAATGAGTGAGTGGCACAGGGGATTGCTCCCACATCAAAATAACCTGAGATAAAAAGATATCTGTTTATTTTTATGCATGTGTTAAAGGGAATAGGACATCGCTCGGGTTCTCTTACACCTACCTTAAACATGCTGGAGATTTTGATGAAATGGTGCCATGGATGGCAACTGGGATTCCCACCAAGAAAGGATGCCACTTAGGTTCTCTTACACCTAACTCAGTTGTGCTAATCGAACTAGGATGCCTCTTGGGTTCTCTCATACATATTCTAATAGCATCGGGAGATTATGTTTGTGTTATGAAAGAGATATATGATGCCTCTAGGGGACTCTTATGCCTACACTAGACACGCCATAGTAGATTCACAAGACTAGCAAATAACGCTTCAAAAGAAGAGAAGATTTTGATGAAATTGAATCAAATTTTTATTCTTTTATTGATAAGTGTTTTTAAACATGTTTTATGGGTAATATTTTTTCAAATAGAGCTCATTAATTAGAAGCATCGGGTGTTCCCTTTTTACAATCAATAAGCTGATAAGATCCTCCTTGATAGGCCTTCTCTATGACATAGGGGCCTTCCCAAGTGAGTTCAAACTTGCCTCCCATCTTTCGACGGGCAACAATTGGTCTCCTTAGAACTAACAAAAATTCCCCTACTTGGAAAGACCTACGGTGGACCAGCTTGTTATGATCTTGAATCATTTTGGCCTTGTACAACTCAAGATTTTGGCACACCCGTAGGAGACTCTCCTCCAAAACTTCGAGCTCTTATAACCGTAACTTTGCATTCTGCTATGTAGTGATCTTGCTACCCAATGCTATCCTTGGTGTTGGGAGTTGAACTTCTAAAGGTAGAACAGCTTCGGATCCATACACTAAGAAAAATAAGGTAGACTGAGTTGGAGTTCGGTATGTGGTGCGGTGGGCCCACAAGGCTTCAACCAACTGCTCATTCCACTATCTCTTGTTATCATTAAGAGTCTTTTTTAGTATTTTGATGAGGATTTTGTTGAATACTTCTGCTAAGCCATTTGCTCAGAGGTAGTAGATGGTGGAGTATCTCCAATCTATATCATGTCTTCTGGAGATGCTATTGATCTTGGTGCTTTTGAATGCAGTACCATTATCAAATATAATTCATCAAGACACCCCGATCCTATATACGATAAGATTCTTGAAGCAGCATGTGATTCCTGAGTGGGATTGCCTCCACCACTTGGAAAAGTAGCAAGTGCTAAGATGATTGACCATTGGAAGAAAGAGGACCGATAGGACCCACAATGTCGGTACCACAACACTTAAATGGCCATGAAGCTAATGTAAGGTGTAGAATGTTGGGTAATTGATATAAGACCACACCGTGTACATGACACTAATAGAATCTCTTAGCTACATCCATGCAATCTGTAATCATTGATGGCCAATAGTATCCTAGTCTCTTAATCTTCATCTTCATCTTCGGACTGGACTGATGTGCTCCACATAGACCTGAATATACCTCAATTACAATGCCATGGGCTTCGTGTTTATCTAAACAATATAACCACATTTGGTTAAAGGATCGTTGGTACAGGGTGCCATCAATGAGAGTATAGGAGAGAGCTCTCTATTTCACCTGATGAGCTTGTGACTTTTCTTGGGGTAGTTTGTCAGTGTTCAAATAGTCTATGAACGGTTGCCCCCAATCTAGCTCCTTGTCCTTATAGGCAATGAAGATCTCCCCTTCAAGAGAAAATCTCTCGATGAGTTCAACATCAATAAGGGATGGGACTTGTCTATTTTGGACACTTATTGAAATGGACTCATCTTCCAGACATGCCAATTCTTTGGCAAGTTTGGCCAAAGCATCTGCTGCTTTCGCCGGAACCTTGTAGATGGTGACTTCAGGGATTTGGGCCAACAACTTCATGGTATACTCATGGTAATGAAGAAGCTTGGGCTTGAGAACCTTGTAGGACTCGATGATCTGGTTGATGACCAACTGAGAATCCCCAAAGATGTTGATGCTCTTGACATAGACTGTGATAGCTAACTCTAGACTGGCAATCAAAGCCTCATACTCGGCTTCATTATTGGTGCAGGGGTTATAAAGATAGTATAAGAATCTCATCAAATCGTGGTCTGGAGTTAGGAGAATTATGCCTACCCTTGCCTTTCCTAGAAGAGTAGATCGTGGTGCTACCCCTTTATGAAAAGAAGCTGCACCATAAAAATACATCTTCCATCGACAGTTATCAACCTCCCTTAAGTTCATGATTTGTTCATCAGGGAGATCATCACTAAGCGGAGAGTCAGTAGGAAATGGGTGTGCTGCTAAGAAATTCGCTAGTGCTTATCCTTTATCGCACGGAGGGGTATAAATGTGATATCAAACTGTGAGAGAATCATGGACCATCATGCCAAACATCCGGATAGTGTTGGCCGTGTCATGAGATACTGCAATGGATTGGTTCTGGAAATCAAGTTCACCTTATGAGAAAGCATATAGTGTCGTAGCTTTTGGGAGGCAAAGATCAAAGCTAGGCAATGTTTCTGAATAGGTGGATAGTTCATAGAATCGATGACATCTCGATAGAGAGCACTCTCCTTCCTTCATCATTGGCTTGGACCAACAAAGCATTGAGAGAGTCATCCAATATAACAGGGTAGAGGATGAGTGGCTACCATGATAGGCTAACTGCCTTCACCATGTTGTCACTTATCATCCCACTTAAACTTGACATCTTTTTAACAAGTCAGAATGGCATCTTCTCGATAGTAAATAAAGCATCTTAGATATGCCAACCGTCCTTGGAAAGATCTGAGTTGAGTTAAACTCTTAGGAGGTGGAATTTCTAAGATAGCTTTGATCTTTTCTGGATATATTTCTATTCCCCGGTGTTGAACAATAATCCTAAGAAATTTTCCTGAAGCCACTCTGAATGCACACTTCAGGGGATTCATTTTAAGGTTGTATTATCTTAACCGTTTGAAAAGTACTCTTAAGTCAAAGAGATGGTCTTCCTTTTCTCTGCTCTTGACTACTAGATCATCCTAATCCTCATAACAATCATTCCAAAATCTTAATTGCATAAATTTACATGAAAAAGAAAAAAGAATGAAAATCTAACTAACACATGCAAAACAAAGGTTAGCTAGAACAAATCACGAAAATCCTAAGCATGTATATTTGATGCAGGGCATCATCGTCACCATCGTCGACGCCATCATCATAAAGCTTAAATGAATGATTTGGCCTTTTGTTATAATTTAAGTTATGTATTATTGGGCTTTTATATTTTGTATATGTCTTGAGTTTATATGTATTGGGCTATTCTTATGCCATGGCCCATGAGTCATTATTATTGGGCTTTTATATTTTGTATATGTCTTGAGCTTATATGTATTGGGCTATTCTTATGTCATGGTCCATGAGTCATTGTAGTAGGTATGGAATGAGTGGTAGGTTTGATAATGGTGGTAGGTTTGATAGTAGGGTGGTAGGTTTGATAATGGTGGTAGGTGTAGTTATGATGGTGTTAGGTTTGAGTTTGGAGTTAGTTTGAGTATTCTTAACTCTCCCTTTCATTCCTATAAATATGGAGACTCTTGTAATGCTTTGTACTTGAATTTGGAATGAAAGTTATCTTCTTAAATTTCTTTCTATTCTTTTGTGTGCTTTCCTCTTGAGTGACGACTACTTAAGTGTGTGAGTTCACAACCCCAGAGAAGGACTTCTAAGGAAGGAACGCGATCTCCACAACGACCGCTAGAGGTCGACTTCAACTTATCCCTTGTCTTTGGTTATTTTAAATCGTTACTGTGTTAGATCATTCATAACTTTCGTTATTTCTTTGCACTTATAAGATTCAGATCTCTAGTGTGGTTGACATAACTTTAACTAAGATCTTTTCAACTTCACTAAATTTATAATATTGTGAATGTGCTCAATAGTAGTGTGCATTTATCATTACTCTTTGTGAGGATTTAAGAATTATCGGTGTAGTAAACATCATATCATAAAAGCACCCGTGTCCTACATCATATTTGGTATTAGAGCGAGTATGTTTCTTTGGGAACATCTTGTTTAGTATTGAGTTTTATTTTTATATTAGAGTAATCTTGCAATTCCTTGTTAAAAAAAATCATACAAAATTTTTATCTAATTAGAGCATTTACTTACTTTTAATCGTGTCTTTGATTTCATTACATTACATTTAAAAAAAATAATAAAAAAATTAATTAAATATTTGTTTATATTAATATTTTTAAAAGAATATCATCATGTCAACTCGTAGTGGTCATAGATATCAAGATCAATCCTTAGATGAAAAACATGATTCCTATGAATTTTTATTAGAAAAAATAGAAAAGCTTACCCTTATGCACCAACAAACCTTTAATGAATTCCAAAAAAGATTTGAAGCCTTAGAACAAAAAGTTGGTAGGCTTACAACACATTCACCGTAAACTAACCCAATCTAGAACACCAACTTGAAGAGAGAGAAGGTCATCATGTTGATCCCATTCCTCTTCCTCTCCCACCTCATCCACATTCTCTTATTAGACCCCATTATCGCCCTAGGAACAACTTTATTGAATACCCTGAGTTTGATGAGGTACTTCTTCACCCACCTCATTGAATAGGAAGATAATTAAGACGAGATGAAGGTTATGCTTTAGGAGCATTATCACATATATTCCTCGAGCATTACGGTTTGGTTATTCCTTGATGGTGGTTTGATCCTAAAATTTTCTTAGATTGGTTAGTAGACATGGACCAATATTTTGATTGGATGCCCATGTCGAAGAAAGACAAGTTCATTTTGCTCGCATGAAACTAACAAGACTTATTGGTTAATCTCACGAAAATATCAACGATTAGGACAACCACCTATTGCTTCTTGGGATGAAATGAAAGAAATTTTAAAGCAAAAATATGTACCATTAAATTTTCATGATCAACTTATGGATGAAATGACTGCTTAAACAAGGATCTTTAACTGTTGTTGAGTATATGACTTTGATGAATTGATGACCCGGATGTTAGAGGATCACCGCACAACAATCTCTAGATTTAGATGGGTTACTGAACGATATTCGAATGAAATGATAACTCGAGAAATTTATTCTCTTGAGGATGCATTTCAGTGGCGACTCAAATTGAACAATATCTTAGATCACAACTTTATGTTTATTCACAACTTCATCTACAAATAACTCTCAATCACGTGTTAACCCTCCTACTTTAGTAGTTCCTAAAGGACCTAGTGAAACAAAAGGAAAAGCTTTAGTGGGAACATCTAGCTCTAAGACTTCTAGCATTACTTGTTTTACATGTGGTAAAATTGGTCACTATGCAAGTACTTGTCCTCGTCAAACTTACACTTAGATTATGAAAATGAGTATCAATAAAATGAAAATAATGATAATCAAATTGCAGTTGTGAAGAAGCTAGTGATGAAGATGCATTAGATGAGTCTCATATAGTATGCGTTGTGTGTTAGCAAACCCACGAGCTAATAATGATTGAGGACATCAATTTTCCACACTTATTTTAAGAGTGGTGAAAAGACGTGTAAGTTAATCAGATATAGTGGAAGTTGCATGAATGTTATTGCTACCTTTAGCTAGGATGAAGCTCACCCCAGAGACCCACCCACAGCCTTATAAGGTCGCTTGGGTAGATAAGACCTATCTCTATATCTCAATGTTGTCTTGTACCCATTCAATTAGGAGAATATAGTGATAAAATTTGGTGTGATGTTCATGGATGTTGCTCATATACTTTTAGGTAGACCTTGGCTTTTTGATATGGATGTCACAAATTATGGGCGATCGAATACATATGCTTTTAGTTTTCAAGGTAAGAGAATTGTCCTAAACCCAACTAAGCCTAAAAAGGTCACTCCACTTTAACCCCAAAATTCTTCTCCACCCATCGAAAAGAAATCCCTACATATTATTAATAAACATCAATTTCAACAAGAGATTAATGGGAATATCATTTTTGCATTAGTTGTCCTAACCTCTGAAAATCAACCTTGTGTTAAATCATTCTCATCGAAGTACGTGAACTTTTATTGGAATATCAAGATATTTGTCCTAAAGAACTTCCTAGTGAGCTTCCCCCATTAAGAAGTATCCAACATGCCATAGAGCTAATTCCTGGATCATCACTCCCAAATTTGCCACATTATCGTATGAACCCAAATGAACATGCGAGCTAAAACAACAAGTTGATGATTTATTATCAAAAGGGTTTATTAGGAAAGTTTATCTCCATA
Organism: Cymbidium sinense; assembly: GCA_021442155.1. NCBI lineage: Eukaryota > Viridiplantae > Streptophyta > Magnoliopsida > Asparagales > Orchidaceae > Cymbidium > Cymbidium sinense. Next base: position 188,938,999 of record CM038216.1, read on the forward strand.
CACGGTACTCTTCTTACCCCAAAGAAAGATAGTAGTTGGCGTATGTGTAAATAGTCGTTATAAATAAAATCATCTTAAGTATAGGTTTCCCATACCTAGACTTGATGACATGTTAGATATGATGGTGGATCAATAGTTTTCTCTAAAATTGATCTTAGAAGTGGATATCATCAAATTGTATGAGAGAAGGTGATGAATGGAAAACCGCATTCAAGACAAAAGATGGTTTGTATGAATGGCTAGTAATGCCTTTGGATTGACTAATGCTCCAAGTACATTTATGCAGTGATGACTCATATCTTACACCATTCATTGGAAAATTTTAGTTATGTACTTTGATGATATTTTAATTTTTAGTCAAACTAAGAGCGATCATGAGAAACATTTACGACAAGTCTTTGAAGTGCTTCGTGAAGAAAGACTATATGTTCACTTAAAAAAATGCTCATTTATGACGTCTTGAATCTTAGGATTCATCTTGTGATGGCATCTCGCCAATCCAGAAAAAAATTAGGTTATTCAAAGTGGCCTACCCCAACCACAATTCATGATGTACATAGTTTTCATGGGTTAGCCACATTTTATCGAAGGTTTATTCATGGATTTAGCACTATTATGGCCCCGATAACTCAATGTCTAAAAAAAGGAGACTTTGTTTGGACAAAGGCAGCTGCTGATGCATTCTCTAAAATTAAAGAACTTTTATCAAGTCCACCGATATTACAAATGCTAAATTTTAACAAAGTATTTGAGGTATCATGTGATGCTTCTAGAGTTGGTATTGGAGGTGTTCTTAAACAAGAAGGTCATCCTATTGCTTTCTTTAGTGAAAAATTAAATGAAGCGCGTCAATGATATTCCACATATGATGTGAGTCATGTCGTCATCCAAACTTTACGTTATTGGCGACATTATCTTCTTTCAGAGAATTTATACTTTATTCGATCATGGCTTAAATATCTAAACACCCAAAAGAAACTTAGTTCGTCATGCAAAATGGGTTCAATTTCTTCAAGAATATCGTTTGTTCTTAAACATAAATGTGTCGAGAACAAAGTTGGATGCCTTAAGTAGAATATGTACATTATTAAATACCATGAGTGTGAAGGTTCCGGATTGAAAAGGTTAAAGATGATTATCCTAATTGTAAAGATTTTCACCAAATTTTTGAATCTTTGAAATTTGATGTTTCAATTAATAGTCAGATTATCAAATGATGACTATCTCTTTCGTGGCACACAACTATGTATCCCCGATTCATCACTTCGAAATTTTCTTATTGAGGAAATTCATTCGAGGTGTATCCGGTCATTTTGGTCATAAGACAATAGCTATGATGGAGGATAGGTTCTTTTGGCCTAGTCTTAAGAAAGATGTTGCTCGTATCATTGCCCAATGTCATTTGTCAAGTAGCAAAAAGTAGAAAACAAAATTATGGTCTATACACACCACTCCCAATCCCCCACAAACCTTGGGAAGATCTTAGTATGGACTTCATCTTAGGATTACCTCGCACTGTACAATGTTTTAACTCTATTCTAGTAGTTGTTGACCGATTCTCTAAAATGGCACACTTCATTCCATGTTATAAGACATCAGATGCCTCACATATAGCAACAATTTTCTTTCATGAGATAGTTCGCTTACATGGACTACCTAAGACAATTGTGTCTGATCGTGATGTAAGATTTATGAGCTATTTTTGGAAAACTTTATGGAAAAAGCTTGGCACAAAACTCTTATTTTCTACTTACCACCCTCAAAGATGGACAAAGTTGTTAATAGAAGCTTAGAAATTTACTTAGGTGTCAAGGACCGATCATACTACTAGTTGGGACCTAGTTCTTCCTATGTAGAGTTTGCTTATAGCTTCAATTAATAGTCAACCTATGAGTCCTTTTCATATTATAATGGTTATGATCCAAGAAAACTAATTGATCTTGTTGAATTGTTTGTAACATATATAGTGCATTTGCATCTTCATTTGCACAAAGCATGCATGATTTACATCATGAAATTCAACAAAAATTTACTCTGAATTATGATAAATATAAAGCTAATGTTGATGCACATGCGATATGTAAAATTTAATGAGAGATTTGGTTCTTGTTAAAGTTAGAGAGATTTCCAACCGGAACTCTTAAGAAATTAACTCTCAAGAGATCGTCCTTATAAAGTTGTAAGAAAGATAAATGATAATGCTTATGAAATAGATCTTCCAATGAATCCGGAATTTCTCCAATATTTAATGTATCGAGATTTACCATGGGCAAGCCATGGATGATACTATTCCTCTGCAAATAGATCGATACATGGTTCATACTTCATCATCGACTCTATACCATCTCCGCTTAAGATCACATCGTCCCGGATCAAATTTTAGAAGACCGATTATCATCACATCGATGGAGGCACTCAAAGATTTCGTTCATTGGAAAGGTCTTTCTCCACTTGAAGATTCATGGCTTACATTTGATGAGTTACATCAACTAGACTCACAATTATTACAAGAGTACTTGGATTTTCATTCTCGAGAGGAGAATCCTTTAAAGCCGGGGAGTGCTGATGTAGGGCATCATCGTCACCATCATCGACGCCATCATCATAAAGCTTAATTGAATGATTTGGCCTTTTGTTATAATTTAATTTATGTATTATTGGGCTTTTATATTTTGTATATGTCTTGAGTTTATATGTATATTCTTATGTCATGGCCCATGAGTCATTATTATTGGGCTTTTATATTTTGTATATGTCATGAGCTTATATGTATTGGGCTATTCTTATGTCATGGCCCATGAGTCATTGTAGTAGGTATGGAATGAGTGGTAGGTTTGATAATGGTGGTAGGTTTGATAGTAGGTGGTGGTAGGTTTGATAATGGTGGTAGGTGTAGTTATGATGGTGTTAGGTTTGAGTATTCTTAACTCTCCCTTTCATTCCTATAAATAGGGAGACTCTTGTAATGCTTTGTACTTGAATTTGGAATGAAAGTTATCTTCTTAAATTTCTTTTACTATTCTTTTGTGTGCTTTCCTCGAGTGACGGACTACTTGAGTGTGTGAGTTCACAACCCTTAGAAGGACTCTAAGGAAGGAACACGATCTCCACAACGTGATGTTTGTAGGTCGACTTCAACTTATCCCCGCTTCGGTTATTTTAAATCAGCAGGTTAGATCGCTCATAACTTTTCGTTATTTCTTTGCACTTATAAGATCTGATCTCTAGTGTGGTTGACATAACTTTAACTAAGATCTTTTCAACTTCACTAAATTTATAATATTGTGAATGTGCTCAATAGTAGTGTGCATTTATCATTACTCTTTGTGAGGATTTAAGAATTATCGGTGTAATAAACATCATATCATAAAAGCACCCGTGTCCTACATCAATATTAGACTTATCACCCCACATATGGGTGACTAAGTCCATCTGGCCTATTGGATTATGCTTAGGGGTATAAAGCACATACAAGTAAAAGCATTTATTTTTTTATTTATGATAGCGCCTCTTAAGGATAATCTCCTACAGAAAAGAATAGTTAGACTAAGAACATCCTACCATTCATTCTATGAGCATGCACCCTAAAATCTAGTCTAAAACATATATCACAAAATAAAATAAACATCAAATCATGCACCGACCTAACCTAAAGTTAGAAGTTGTGAGTTAGGCTAATGTGTATGTTTCGAAGGCTTGTGTGGTATGCTTAGCTATGGCTTTAGGTTCAAAATCTCTAAGTGTGAAGAACATGTTCAACTTAGAGAAGAGTTTCATTTAAGTTATTTAGTTATTTTGGGTTAACTTTATTTCATATTTTGAATTGGTTTAACTGGATCATACAATTAATTATTAAGTTATGAAGAGGGAAAGAAGAGAACCTCTCTTTCCTTCCCTAACCTAAATAATTTCTAAAGTAGATTCACATTTTAGTTTCATTTAGGTGAATGTTTTGATTAAATCTTTTAATCAATCCTAAGTTTAGATAAACTCTGAACAAACCTATTCAAAAAGAAATGTATTTTAAGATTAAATAAAATGAATCAAAATTCACATAACACACATTACTTCATTTCTTTTCCAACATATATAACATCCATATGGATGGACCCTAAGCATATATATATATATATACAAATGAGAGTATTTAATACACTTTATGATGCATGCTAAGTAATCCATTTAAGAAAATTTAGAAGTTGAATATGCATGATTTTTCTTAAGTAGAAGGGTTTTCCTTATCTAAATTTTCACATACACACATAAAAGTAAGAAAGACATAAGTGAATATAGCACCATTATTAACCAGAGCTGTAAGGTACAAGACCTACTTAGGGCTACTTAAAGCCTCACAACCTCGGGATTGTCCAAACTAATATACCACTTTCCTTAAATACAAACATATGTATAAAAGAAATGAAATAGAAAAGGAGAATGCAAAAGTTGTTTAATGGATTCATTTTTGTTTATGTAATTTATGTATGCAAGTATAGGCAGCCCTTTTTAGGTGATAGCATAGGGATGAATAGGGTATTAAATTAAGTAAGTGTTGGGTTCTTTTCAAATGAACCCTACATCTTACCAACTCCTATTCAAAATTATGCTAACATAAGAAAGAAAGGAAACCTATGCTAAGCATACGTTCATAATTTACCACATACAAACTCATAATTAAAGTATAAGTAGCACATTTTCAAATTTGGTATTTGATTTATATGTTTTGAAAATAATTTGGATTTAGTAGTGATAATAGCCACTCATATTTCTACTTTAGCCAACACATGCAAATTTGACATAAAGTAAATGATTTCATTTTAAAATTTGAATTTCAAAATTATGAATGCATGACATCACATGACATACAACTTAACATGTTGGGGAAAGATCCAAAGTAATGAAATCATGTAAATAAACTCACTTCACTTAAATCCTAAAGACATTCTTATGGAATAAGAAAGTTTAAAATAAGTCAAAGTGAATTCAAAGTGATTTTATTTAGTTTGAAGTTTGGTTTTATTTTAAAAAGGTGAGATGAGTTTGCTATTCCTAACCCATTCCCATGTGTTTGATATTTTTGTTTAATTTTTAAATTATTAGATCCATTTTTATGCATTGATTAGGTTAAGGTATGAATTAAGTAGCTTAATTAACCCTTACCTACACCACCTTAGAAGAATTAACTAAATAATTATGAGCCAATGAGATGATATAAAACTCACAAGGAATTTAAATTTGCAATGCACCTAATAAGAAAAAGGCCTAATGTAATTTGGCTCACAATTAAAAGTTAATTAAGCTAAGAGGTTTAGCTTAAGTAATTTCAAAACACCCTTTCACACATGTGAATTGGTTTTTGATTTTCTTAATTGAACTTAGGCTATTAAACACCTAAGCATCTATAGAAAGTAGAATAATTAAGTTTTGGAACTTCTTAGAATTTTTAGAAATTGATGAAGGGGATAATTAATGAATTAACCCTTAATTAAGAGGGGATTAGAATGAGAATAGGGGATTTAGTGAATAGCTTAGGAGAAATGCCCCAAAAATATTCTATAGACCTCCTACTTACTGGATCTAACCTTAATTGACCCTAATCATAGGTTAAAATTACTAATCATATCCTAATTATTCTTAATTACAAAAGAAGGGTAATTAAGGAAACCATATGTAATTCTTCTAATCAAGCCTTTAAAAAATCCCAAGAAAATTATGGGAGGTAGAAGTCATCCCCTAAAACTTAGCCAAGAAATTTGAGATTAATCAGATGGTTAATTAAAAAGTAATAAGTAAAATAAACTTTCTAATAAAACCTAAGTTCAGAGAAAAGCATAATTCAAAACTCATCAAAATTAATTTTAAAATATTTTAGTTTAATTACCTTTCCATAGAATTTTTTCACATTTTTTTGAATTTTTTAGAAGGAGTTATGAATTTTGGAAGATCTCTGAATTAATTAGAAATTAATTAAACATTTTCAACTAATCCTAACTAATCCCTGGCTCACGGTGCGACGCTTGGCGATGGCGGTCAGTGCGCTTTACACGTATTGCACTATGAGGGGATTACTTAAGTTGTCACATCTCGTGTGGCAATTGGCGGCTCACTCAGTTTAATCCTTTGCCATCCGATCAAAGATCGGATGGCCAGGGATCTCCTTGCATTTTAAAATGGATAAAAGGAACTTCTAAACGTGCGGGATTATCTCAGCCGTCCATCTAAAATGTGCAGATAGACTGCTTAGATCTCCCAAGTTCTTCCCCTTGATCAACAGAGACCGTCCATGATCAAGGGGAAGATCCAAGCTCGATCTAGCATGAATTCCAATCAAACTCAACCCACACCATCTAAAGACAGAGAGCGGCAAATCCAATGATAAAAAATCGATGGGGTGAAAATTTCTTTCACAAAGCTCCACACCACATTGAGTTTAATGGTCGCAAAATCTCTTACCTCACCAGATGTTATCACCGACACTCGATTCCCTTGGAGAAGCTTCATTTGGTTGAGATGAAGCCTTACTAAAGTTTTGAGCACTTGAGGTTGAGTGGATCCTCTTATGGGTCACCTCCTCCTTAGCTTGAGCTCAGCTTTGATCCAATTCAATCATCCCTTGCCTTTAGAACTTGGGAATGAACTTAGGTGAGCTTGACTTGGTCACCTAAGTGTGCTTGCAAAAGGACTTGGAGTGGATTGTAGTATGGAAGAAGTTGGCTAATGGATTGAGCTCCCCTATTTTTGCACTATGCAAAATCGAGAATCTCAAGTTTGATTTCACTCTAGGGAGCTTGAGGAGGTTCAGGGATTGCTTCTCTAGCTTTCCTAGGTTTAATCGAATTGGTGAGTGATGATTTTTGATTTGATTAGGGGGAGTATATCTCCCCCTTGAGGATCGAACAGACGCAAGCTTGTATGCCATTTTGGTCCAATTGATCATATTAGGAGGGCTGTTTGATCAGTTAGGAGTGTGTACATGGTCGCTTTGAGTCAAGAAGTGGATTGCCAACCTCCCATGTGCTTGAATTTGAGCTTGAGAGGGAGTTGGAATTTTCAATTTTGACCCATAGGGTCGGGTTTGGTCTAGGGATCAAATGGGCTGACCCAAACTCATTGGGTTGGGTGCACCACTCTCCCCTAGGTCCCCTTGAGCTTTTAGAAAAGCCTCAAGTGAATGTGAAGAGGGTATGACCAAATTACCCATGGGTTAAGCCAAAATTTGTTCTATGGCCTAGGGGTAGGATGGTCATTTTGCTATTTTTCCACTTTGGATATGTGGAGAAACTAGCTTTGGCCAAGTTTCATGTGATTTGGAATTCATTTGATAGGTTTTGTTCATGTTGACCTAATTAAGTCAAAATGGGTCAACTTCGGTCAAGTTGACCAATAGGTCAAAATGGGTCAAACCAAGGGTTGGGTCAAGTTCATATGACCATTTGAAATGTTTTGGTGGTTTTGGTTTGATTCAATTTGGTATAGTTTTGGATTTGGCTCATATGACTTCATTTAGGTCTAACGGGTCAAGTTGGCCTATTTGAGCCATTTGACCTATTTGAGGTAGGTCAAGGGTAGTTTTAGGTTAGGTTAGTCATATGGAGTGGATTGGTATCTTTATTTCCAATCAATTTTGATTAAGTTCAATTTTGGCTCAACATGACCCCTTTAGTCATGTTGGGTCTAAGGTCAATTGGGCTAGTTGGGTCTAGTTTTGAGGCTTTGGTCAAGTTCAACAAGTGATTTGGAATGAACTTGACCCATTGGTTTCAATCAATTTGGCTTAGATCAAGTTTTGACATATTTTGACTCTTTAGGTCAAAATGGGTCAACTTGGGTCAAGTGGCCAATTAGCCTAGGTTAGGCTCAAATGTTGGCTTGGTCAAGTTCAAACATAGGTCATGAGTGAACTTAGATCAATAGTTTCAATCAATTTGGCCTATGGTGGAATTTGGCTATGTTATGTTTCATTTTGGGTTAAGTGTTGACTTGGTCAACCCTTAGGTTTGACTTGGTTTGACCTAATTTGATTAATTGATCATCCCATGATGATTGTTGATCATGATGAAAGGGATATATGAGTTCGGTTCAATCCAATTTGGTTAGGATCAAAATTTGGCTCATAAGGGTACTTTAGGCCACTTTGGGTCAAGTGAGCCTAAGTGGGTGTAATGGCTTGGTCAAAGCTTGATTTGAAATTGGTTGATCTTGTATATGGACTAATGATTGAAATATAAATCTATTTACAAGTGGTTTGAAGTCAAATGGATTTTGATCCATTTGATAATTTCATATTCAAAAGAAGAATATGAAAGGGTTTTGGGTTTGATTTTTGAACTAGGTTTTGATTGTTTGATTGGAGTTTGGATTTATGTATGAGCTCATGATTGTAGGGCTGATTGAACCATGAGAGAAAATCAAGAGTTTGGCTTGATTTGAGATTGATTTGGCTAAGTTCAAGATTTTGACTTGAAAGGCTTAGATTGAATTTTGAGTTGATTTGAGTTTGATTTTTTGGAATTGGTTTTGATTGTTTGAATTTATATTCCATTTATATATGTGAATATAAATGAGAATATAAATTTATCATAAGAAAATTTCAAGGATTTGAAGTGGTTTAATAATGATTTGGTCAAAGCTTATGTGGGTCAAATGGCTTGGTCAAAGCTTGATTTGAGTTTGATTAAACTCACACATGAACTTATGATTAAAATATAAATCCATTTGGAAGTGATTTGAAGTCAAATGGGTTTTGATCCACTTGATAATTTCAAGTTCAAAGAGTGAACATGAGTTTGACTTGGTTTTGATTTTTGAATTTAGTTTTGATTTGGTGATTGAAGTTTATGTTTATATTTGGATTCATGATTGTAGGATTGATTGAATCATGAAGAAAAATCAAGAGTTTGGCTTGATTTGAGTTTGATTTGGCTAAGTTCAAGAATTTGACTTGAAGGGCTTAGGTTGAATTTTGATTGAATTTGGATTTAATTTTTGGGTGTGGTTTGGATATTTGAATTTATATTTTATTTATATATGTGAATATAAATGAAAATATAAATGGGTTATGAGAAAATTTCATGAATTTGAAGTGATTTGAACTTGATTTGTGCTAAGTCCATAAGAGAGAATCAAAGGACTTAGGAAAATATGTTTGGAATTTGTATTTGATTTTGGGTTTAGCTTTGATTGATTTGAATTTATATTTCATTTATATATATGAATATAAATGAGAATATAAATGGGTTATGTGATTATTTCATGAATTTGAATTGATTTGGATTTGATTTGAGCTAAGTCCATGAGAGGGAATCAAAGGACTTAGAAATAATTTTGATTTGGATTTGAATTTTGAATTTAGTTTGATTGATTTGAATTTATTTCATTTATATATGTGAATATAAATGATAATATAAATGGGTTGTGAGAAAATTTCTTGAGTTTGGATTGATTTAGATTAGATTTGGGCTAAGTCCATAAGAGGGAATCAAAAGGACTTAGGAAATATTTTTGAAGTGTGGGATCCAATCATGGTATTGAATCATAGGTTTCAGTTATTTAGAATTGACTCATGATTTGAGAAAATCTATTGAATTAGTTCAAGGTTTGAGTTAGAGTTGGAGTTGTTATGAGTTTGGAGTTTTGACTTGGAAGAAGGAAGTGAGGATTTGGTTCAAACTATAGGGTAGAAAAATTTTCCTAACATCCCTAAGGCATGACTTATTCATAAAGCTAGCTCTTATAAGTCTTTATGGCAAGGTTGAGTGTCCACCTAATCACTAGATGTGTCTTAAGACTAAATAACTTTTAAATTCTAGAGAAGTCCTATGTCTAGGATGGAGGGGTTGAGAGCTCATCCTAAAAATGAGCTCAACACCACCAAACTTCAATTCCTCTTACACACACCTTCCACGCACATCATCAAAGCCATCCAAGTCGTTTCCCAAGCTCTCAAGCCATTGAAGGATGGACTCTGATCACCACCGAGCTCCAAAGCAATGAAACTCGATCCACCGAGTGAACCAAGAGAAATTGGCTTGCGTGCGACTCAATAAGACCTCGTCTCTGCTAGACGAGGCTACCTTCATCGATCCCATTGTCCGTCTTGAGCTCCGGCAAAGCAATTTCTCAAAACCAGATAAATAGGAAATTCTGGTTGGAGCTTTTCAAAGAAAATTTGCATGTGAGTTGATCTTGACTGTTGGATGTGTTCGAATTCCTTCCCTGATGGAGTGGGTTGATTTTGACGTTCGTCCGAGCTCGGGTGAGCTCGGATCGAATGATCCATGATGAACAGTCGCTCATGTGAAAAGGATCATAAGCCATCCATTCCACATGATTGGAACAGACGGCTATGATCAAATCACATTAGATCTCCCCTATTTTCTCCTTTTACGCTATGGGTTTGATCTGCGCCGTCCGATCTGAGATCGAATGGCAGAGATCAATACCACATCCATTGCCAGCTGACTCAGCTCTTGGATGTGACAACTTAAAATGTCAATCCTATGGCACCATGTGGAAACTGTGCCGCATTAGCGCGCCACGTGGTGCTGATGGGATTAGGCTTAATTAAGACTAATTAATATATTTTTATGACTTAAACTTCCATAATTCATGACTTATTGTAGAAAAATTTTAAAAATATAAATAATAACTCATTTTAAAGGTATTTTAGAGGAGAATTTAATAAAAATATTTTAAATTGGTTTTAAATAGTAAATAGAGCTTAATTAGGGTTTAATTAAAAGTCTAATTAGCTTAATTACTCTCTAATCATTCAAGTGATTGATCCAAAAATTTTTGAGATTGTTTAAGAGGATGACCTCTGCCTCCTCTAATTTTCTTGGGATTTATTACTTTTCAAATTAAGAGAATTGATTAATTAAGCCCTAGTTACTCTTTTAATTTAATTAATGTTTAATTAATCATGTGAATAATAATGGATTAATTAATTAAGTGGTTAAATGTTCCTTAATAGTGGGTGAACTTAGGAGATAAGATTAGGGCCTCTTTCCTAATATATTTTCCTAAGTTCATTTTCATTAATTAAATTAATCAAAGCTTAATCAATTAATCAAATTATTTAATTAATCAAGTTGAAAATGTAATCATATGGAATCTTAATTAATGATATCTTGGGTCAAGCTTTAGGTGTTTAAGAGCTTAGAGAGGTTTAATGAAATTATGATTTGCCCATATGTGTGGGAAACCATAAAAGTAATTAAGTGAGTTCCTTAAGCTTAATTAGTTAATGATAGTGAGCTAATTGCATTAGGCCCCTTCATTTCATAGGAGTATTGCTATTTACTTTTCAATTCATTTGCATATTAGATTAGATCATAATCATTTAATTAATTATCTTAAGGTAACATAAGTAAGGGTTTAATTAATTGATTTAATTCACACCTTAACCTAATTGATCCATAAAATCAACCTAATTGATTTTTATTAAATCAAATTAACTCACATATAGGGAATGTGATTAAGATTATCAAACCCTTCTCACATTTCTTAAATTAAATCGAACATGACATTAAAAATGACATTAAGAAATTTTGGTTTATTTAAAATGAGCTTATTTAGTATGATTGTCCTTAGGAATTAGTTAGATTGAATGAAATCATGTGCTTATGTCCCTTTATTTCTTTTCAATCATCTTAAATGTTGTATCTCACTTGTGAGCATGCATTCACCCTTTTCCACAATCAATTAAATCAAATAGTTTCCCTTATGTCAAACTTGCTTGTGTTGATTTAAATTAATACATGTCGTGGCTATTATCACTATTAAACCTAAATCTATTTTTCTAAACTTATAAATGAATGATTATATATGCTATGAATGCTAATTATAAATACATGAGATGTATATAATTATAGCTTAAGTGTATGAAGTGAAGTTTCTTTTCTTTCATTCATGTATTGATTTATATAAGTAAGAATATTAATGGGTATATAGCATAGACATCCCGAGAATACGAGGCTTTAGTTATCCCTAAGGAGGTCATTTGATTACCTCACTTCCCTGGTTTAACAATGACACATACTCCATTTGATTTTATTCTTATGTATTTCAATATTAGAGTTTGGATAAGACTTTACTTCATATACATAAATGTTTTGATCAAATAAAAATATAACTTTTGCATGATTTTCTATTTATGTATACATTCATATGTATTTGAGAAAAGCAAATATTTAGTCTGGACATCTTCGGAATACGAGGTTTTAAGTAGCCCGAAGGAGGTCATTTGAGTACCCCACTTCCATGGTTAACAATGGCATGTACTAGCTTATGTCTCTTATACATGTTTGTGTATTTAATTATAGAATTAGAACCCATTTTCTTTTATAAAAAATCCATGCATTCATGAATGATTAAGTTATCAAATTAATTAATCATATGAATAGGAGCTCTCTTTCTTATGTTCATGTATGCAAATTTACATATGTTTGAATGCAATGGGTATATAGTTTGGACATCCTAGGAATACGAGACTTTAGCAAGCCCCAAGAAGGTCATTTGATTACCTTACTTCCCTAGTTAATAATGACACATACTTATTTAATTTTATTCCTATGTATTTTTATATTATAATTTAGATAGAGCTTTAAATTAATATGATAAAAATAATTCAATCAAATGAAACATTTAAATTTCAAAATACATATTTACATTCATCATTTAAGTATGTTAAAACATATTGCATGTATAGGTATGCTTAAGGTTTAATCATATGTATGTTATATATTGCAGTGTTTATTTTCAATTCATGTGTATGTGTGTGTATATAAGGAGGACACCAACGCATATATGAGGATGTATTTATTGAGATGATCAGGTACGACATCAAGAAATAGCACACTATCTCAAAAGATAGAAATCACTATCCTATGATGAACCTAATCACTTAATAAGGACTCCTAAGGCATGATAGGTATTTGAATATATTAGAGATTTTCCCCCTTTATGTGGATGAATAAAGTAGGGTTTATTTAAATTGGTTTCTAAAGTTCTCAAGGGGATAAGCCCCCCATAGTTAATTACATCCTAAGGAAGGTAAATTCCTTAGGAATACTCTCGATTAAAGTAAGAAATTATTATCTCCAAAGAATTCAAAGATATGACTATTAATAAATTAGTTATATTAAGAAGATCAAATATGATAGATCGAAAGGAAAGACTTATTATCAAAGCCAAGGGAAGATGAGTAGGGGATGCTCATGATACTAGGAAACCTAGTGAGCATCCCAAACTATCTGATAATTGGGCTTTATATATTTGAAATTGAGGAGAATTATATATCTGAGTTGAAATTTTATTAGAAATCTAGGACTTATAATTTCACAACACAAGATTATGAAAATGCTTAATAGGTGAGAATTTATGCTTGCAGCCCTAAAGAAAAATAATAACCTCAAATCCTAAATGTAGGGAGCTTTGACGAGGGCCAAAGCATGACCTAAATCTAAGGCGAAAGTGGGAATATTATTTACCACCACAAGAGAGAGTAAATCACCCGACTGCTGGACTTATAACTGCTTGGAGTGGCAACCAACTAACTCCTCCTATAATTTAAAACCATGTAGGCAAGTCTTATGATTTTGCAAGATGGCTAGGTTGTTATTATTTAGAAAAGAAACTAAGTCCTTAAACTCGCTCCCTAAGAGACTAGAGCATGAGTGGTATGAATAATGACTTAGTCTATTGCAAATCTTATCAAATTTTATTTAATTTTTGACTCTTTATTTTGACACAGACTATATGATTTTTATATTCCTAAATGTATGATGAAGTTGATTATGGGCTAAATCAGAAGAGAAAGAGGTGTTTGTTCCATCATAAGCTCTCAAAGGTTAAGCATTTTTTACTATTTGACAAAGATGAAAATCCTCTTTTAACAAGAGTGAAACAAAATGATATGCATGATTTTAAGCATCCAACATCCAGTTAAGGGGTTGCAAAATATTTTATTATCTTGATTTAATGCCTAAGCTTTATGTGAGATTATGAGTTATTTTAGAAGTTTAGTTTTGAGTTGTAGTTGGGATAGAAAATTTATTTTTATCCTAAGAGCCTAATCGCATCCATGCCACATATTAAATCATCAATCATAAATAAACTATGAAAAGACATGATATTTCTATTGCATAATGTAAACCCAACATCAATCAATTTTATAAAACTAGTGTAAAAGAATAAAAGGCCGGTGCGGTCGGGTACTACCGTACAACTCAAAAAAGAGATGAGTAGTTGAGCTCTACCCGTATACAACCCAGTAATGTAAAAGAATAATTATAAATTAAAAAATAAGAAGTTTTATGGGGGATCTTCAAGTCTTCATGCTCCCTCCGTTTCTTCATTTGATTTGCTCCATTTGGTTTGGTAGGCTTCTAGGCATCACATTGTAAGATTAAACCTTCTGGCTAATGTTCATCCTTAACAGCCATAAAACTTAACCAAATTCCTAATGCACAATTACATTAAAAGAATGGAAAAGTAAATTTAACTATACCTGTAAAACAAGTGTTATCTAAACGCACCATACAACCCAAGTAGTTATATGATTAATTTGGACTTAGCTCCCTGCACATGGGTAACCAAGTCCACTATCTTAATGTTGATTATGCTTAGGGGTTAAGCAACCTACACATCAAAATATTTATATTTATTTTAAGCACCCCTTAACCATAATCTCATGCAAAAAATATGATTAGGCTAACCATAGTCTAACATCCAATCTATGCACATACACCCTAACATCTAGTCTACAACATTACATCACAAAATAAAATATACATCAAACCATACACCACCCTAACATAAAGCTAGAAGTGGTGAGTTAATCAAATATGTGTGTTAAGGCTTGTGTGATATGACCTAACTAGGTTTTAGACTTAAGATTTTCTAAGTATAAAAGATATTTAATTATGAAGGGTGGTTTCACTTTAAATGGTTTAATTAATTTGCAAAATTTACTTAATGTTTTATGTTGTTTCATTTGACCTACACAACAAATAAGTGTTATGAAGAGAAGGAAAGAGAGGATCACTCTCTTTTATCCCTACCTTAAGTCACATCTAAAGCAAATTAATTAATTAATTCCCTTTAGTGAATGACTTATTACATGTTTTAATTAATCCTAAGTTTTGGTTCACTTTAAATAAACTCATTCAATAAGAAAGGCATCTTAAGGTTAGTTAGAATGAATTACTATCACATAACACATTTTTGTTCATTTCTTTCCATCATGTATGTCATGCATATGATTAAATCCTAAGCATAGCTATCCATGCAATTTATATCTTAGCACACTTAAATGATGAATGTGAGTAAATGTATTTGGAATTGACATTTCATTTGGTTGAATGATTTTGTCATATTAATTTAAAGCTCTATCTAAATTCTTATGCAAAAGCATAAGGAAAGAACCTTAAATCATATGACTAATCAACTCAACCAAATAAATAAAGTATGAATGCATGTCTTTTTAATAGAAAAAAAGGGAGTTTTCATTCATTAGCTAAGTACACAACCACATGTATAAAATTTTTAAACAAGTACATCACCATTGTTCTGCACCAAGGGAACGAGGTAGGAACCTCCTTAGGGCTACTTAAAGTCATGCATCCCTAGAATGTCCAAACTAATATTCCGGTATCCTTATATACATATGGATGTATAAACAACTACAAGAATAGAAAGTTATGTAAAAATTATATTTTGATTTGATTGATTTATTTAGTGTTAATTAAATTAAAGTTCTATCAAAATTCTAATGTCCAAATGCATAAGAATGAAATCAAGCAGGTACATCGCCATTATTTTGCACCAAGGGAATGAGGTAGGAACCTCCTTGGAGCTACTTAAATTCGTGCATCTCTGGAATGTCCAAACTAATATACCTGCTAATATTCTTACTTATACAAATCAACACATTAATGTAAGGAAGAGACTTTATTTCACACACTAAATTTATATTCACTTGCATTTCCTATGTATATATATATATATATATATATAAAACTAAATTTATAATATATGTGTATATTCAATCATTAGTAAACTTTTGAAAATATATCTGAGATTTAATTGTGATACTAGCCACACATATTTTTAATTTAAATCAACACATGTAATTTAACATAAATGAAATCATTTTTATTTGATTAATTTAAAAGACATGAATGCATGAGTACAAGTGACATACAATATTTAGCATGATTGGAAAGAAATGAAACCACACAAGCATGTGATTTCATTCAAATCAATCAATTCCCAGGGACAATCAAACTGAATAAGATTTAAAATAAACCAAAGTTCTTTAATATCATTTAATTTTTATGTTTGATTTGATTTAAGAAAATGTGAAAGAGGTTTGCTAACCCTAATCCCATCCACATGTGTGAGTTAATTTGGTTTAATGAAGAATAATTATGTTGATTTTATGTCTTAATTAGGTTAAGGTATGAATTAAGTCAATTAATTAACCCCTACATAAGTCACCTTAAGTTAATTAACTCATTAATAATGAGCCAATATGATATGCAACCACATGAAAAGTAAATTTGCAATGCTCCTAAGAAATGAAAGGGGCTTAATACAATTGGCTCATGATTAATAGTTAATTAGGCTTAAGGGCTCTCACTTTACTACTTTTATGGTTTTCTCACATATGTGAGTTAACCATAATTTTATTAGCTCTCTCTTTAGGTTTTTGAACACCCAAAGAGCTACCCTAGATTGATTAAAGGTGATTATATGTGAATGAATGGATTTTAAATTAAGTCTCTTTTTAACCAAGTCATTAATTGATTAATTAAATCTTTTGATTATATCTCTAATTCAGATAATGAAATTAACTTAGGGAAAGGGATCAAGAGATGCGACTCAATTCTAATCACTAAGTAATTCCAATTAACAAAGCTCTGAAATAGCTCACATCTTAATTAAGTTAATTAATCAAAAGGCTAATTAATTACTTAGTCTTTAATTAATTGGAATGGATAAAGAGGCATAATGAAATGGTCATAAGGAATAAACCTAAATTATTTCTCTAAGACTCTTCACTGTTAACAGAGGGTCATGAACTGAATTTATTGATTAAGTTACCGTTCATTCACTAATTATCACTAATTAAATTAAGAGGGTGATTAAGGCTCAATCAATTGATTTTCCTAATTAAGCAACCAATAAAATCCTAGAAAAATAAGAGAGGCAGAGGTCATCTTCCTAAGCATCCATAGAAAATTTGAGATTAATTGAGGGACTAATTAAGGAGTAATTAAGCTAATTAATTTTTAATTAAACCTTAATTAAACCAAAATCATTATTTAATTTTAATTAATAATAATTTTTCTAGATTCTACTCTAAAATATCTTCAAAATGAGCCCAATTATGTATTTTTTTAAAATTTTCTAGGATCAGTTATGATTTTTAGAAGTTTCAGGCTTAAAAATAGATTATTTAAGCTTAATTAAAGCCTTAATCCTATCGGGCCATGTGGTGGCTGATGTAGCATGCTAACGCAGTGCACTTTTCATGTGGCATGACGAGATTGACTATTTAAGTTGTCACATCTACCGCTGACTCGGATTGCGAAAAACACGCTTACTCCGTGGACTGTCCGATCTAAGATCGAATGGCCAAGATCATATATGCGGTTTAGGAAAGGAATCAAGGGATCTAATGCAGGATTAGATCATGACTGTCTGTTCCAATCACATGGAACGGATAGTCTGTGATTTTCCCCATTCACGAGTGGCGAAAGACGAATGTTGTCCATCTTTCCCTGTTCGATCCGAGCTCACTCAAGCTCAAATATCCTCCAAATTGATCCCACACCTTCGGGGAGGGAAGGTGCACACATCCAACAGCTAAGATCCAATGACATTCAAATTTGCTTCACAAAATACCAAATGATTTTTCATACAAGGCTTGATTTGTAAAATTACCTCACCGGAGCTAATGTTCGGCGTGGGATCGATGGAGGTAGCTTCGCTTATTTGAGGTGAGGCCCTGTTGAGAAGCTTGGGGTTTGATTTGGTGTAGAGCTCTCGGTTGAACAATCCATATGCGTAAAGGCTTCGTCCGAACTCGATCTGGTCGAAGGCTTAGATGGTTCTTGGCTGTATGAGGATGGTGTGGGTGCAAGGAATTGAAGTTTGATTGAATTGAGGAGGAGTATTGATCGAGAAGGTGGTGTCCTATTTCGGCTTTGCTCGGGGAGGAGGAATGTCAATCGAGGGAGGATTGGGATGCTCTTGGGAATTCTCTGTATTTTCAAAAATTCCTTAAGGACTCAGACAAAGCAATTGGTGGAGAATCCCGCTCGAATTGAGGGGGTATACCTCTCAATTACACTTGATGGATGGACGGGATTGATCCCTAGAAATTCACCAATTGGCCATTATTGAGTCATCGGAGGGGTCACCGTCAGCTCCACGTGGCACGCCAAGTGTGGAGGAAGTGCTAGCAAGAGTCTCAAAGCTTGATATGGGGATATTGTGTGGGATTGATCTTTTCCTTGCATCCATTAGGTTCAGCCATGGAGGTGGTTGTTTGGCATGCTTCCCTTGGTCCATGGCAAGTGCTAGGATGGCTTAGGGTGCGCTAAGGTGGCCTAGGAGTTCCTCATTAGGAAGTTTGATGGCTGGCATGGGGAGGCAAAGTGGACTTTTTCATTTAAGGTAAGAATCCAATGTAAAGAGAGGGTGTCCATTGGTTAATCCCCATGAGTTGGGTCCCACATGGACTTGGGCTCATTTGGAGCTGACCTAGGGTCCATTTGGGTTGGGTTAGGTCAGCCAACAAGGTCCCATAAGGTGGTTTTAGGTTATTTGGCTTAATTTGGTCAAAATAAGCTCATTTGGGTTAGGTTGAGTTGAGCTGACCAATTGGCTAAATTGGGTCAAATCAAGACTTGGGTTAGGTTCATATGATGATTTGTGATATTTTGGTTTAATTGGTTTTGATTAATTTGACATAGGTTTGATTTTGGCTCATTTGGATTCAAATAGATCAAATGGGCTAAGTTGACCAATTTGACCAATTTGAGTTGGGTTAGGTGTTTATTCAAGTTCAATTGGTTAATTGAAAATGATTGTAGGCTTTAGTTTGATTTAATTTGGGTTTAATTTGGATTTTGGCCAATTTGACCCTTTAGGTCAATTTAGGCTAGGTTTGGTAAAGTTGACCAATTGGTCAAATTGAGCTCAATCATAGCTTTGATCAAGTTCAATAAGTGCTTTGGAATGAACTTGAGCCATTGGCTGCAATCAATTTGGATTAAATTATGATTTGGCCCATTTTAGCTTTTTAGGCCCATTTGGGTCAACTTAGGTCAAATGGCCAATTGAACTTGGCTTGGCTCAATTAAGGGTTTGGTCATGTTCAATCATTGATCATGAGTGAATTTGATATATGGTAGGTAGGTTTTGGCTAGTTTGGGTTTCATTTGGGCTACATGTTGACTTGGTCAAAAGCTAAGTTTGACTTTGTTTGACCTAATTCAAGACAGTTGATTAACCTAGGATGATTGTTGATCATGATATGGGGTTTGGATGGGCTTAGTTCAATCTAATTTGGGTTGAATTAGAACTTTGCTCAAAAATATCTTTGAGGTTACTTTGGGTCAAGTGAACCTACATGGGTCAATTGGGTTGATCATGGCTTGATTTATGTTTAATTGAACTCACATATGGACTTAGGATGGAAATATAAATCCAATTATAAGTGGTTTCAAGCCTTATGGATTTTGGTTCATATGACAATTTCAAGTCAAAAGGGGTCAACATGAGCTTGACTTGGATTTGGATTGATAATTATAGTTTGTGTTTATATTTGAAACAATGATTGAAGGAGTGATTAAATCATGAAGAAATTCATGAGTTTTGAGTTGATTTGGATATCATTTAGCCAAGTTCAATAAATTGGCTAAAATGGTTAAAATTGGGAATTTAATTTGATTTGGTTTTGGTTTTGTCCATTTGGATTTATATTTTATTTATATTTGTGAATATAAATGAAGATATAAATGGTTTATGAGAAAATCACTTGGGTTTGGAGTAATTTGGAAGCAAATTTGTCCAAGTTGAGGGATGTAGGTCAAAAGGGCTTAAGTAGGGAATTGATTTGATTTGGTTTAGTTTAATTTAATTTGAATGGTTTGAATTTGGATTTCATTTATATTTTTGAATATAAATGAAGGAATGATTGATTTATAAAGAAATCAACCAAATTTGATTTGGTTTGAAGGATGTTTTGGCTAAGCATATGAAGATGGTTCATATGGCTTAGAAAGGGGTTTTGGAGTTTGAATTCAATCATGAGTTTCAATCATTTGGAGTTGGATTTGATTTTTGATTTGGGTTGGGATTTGATTTGAGATTGGATTTATTATCTTAAGAAAATCAATTGAATTAGAGTTGATTTGAATTTGGTTAAAGCTAAGTCCATAAGATAAAATCAAGGGCTTAGGAAGGGATTTAGAATTTGAATTCAATCATGGGTTTAAATCATTTGATTTGAGATTGGATTTATGATCTTGGAATTGAATTTGAGGTTTTGTTTGGAAGAAGGAAGCAAGGATTGGGTTTAAGGCTATAGGGTAGGCAAGTCTTCCTAAATCCCCAAGGCATAACTTATTCCTATGGCTAACCCTTCTAAGTCTCTAGGTTTAGGTTAAGACTAAGGAGCTCTTAGTGTCTAAAAGAGTCCTAGATGTATAATGAGGAAATTGAGAGCTCACTCCCAAAAGTGACGTCAACATATATGATGGGAAGAAATGAATATATATGTGTCATGTGATAATAATTAATTCTAATTATTCTTAGATGTCTTTCTTATTGAATGAGGTTACTTAAGGTGAAACTGAACTTAGGGTTAATTTAAAATATATAATAAGTCATTCACTAAAGAGAATTAATTAATTAATTTGCTTTAGATGTGACTTAAGGTAGAGATAAGAGAGAGTGATCCTATCTTTCCTTCTCTTTATAACACTTAGTTGTTAGGTGTAAATCAAATAAAATAAAAGAAAATATTAAGTAAAACTTACAAATCAATTAAACCACTTAAAGTGAAATCATACTTTATAATTAAATCATTTTATACTTAGAAAATCCTAACAAAGCTTAGTTAAGGCATACCACATAAGCCTTAATACACACACTTTAAAAGTAAGTCACCACTTTTAGTTTTATATTATGGTGGTACATGCAATGATTTATGTTTGGTTTATGATGTATTATTGTAGACTGGATATTATAGTGTATGCTTCATAGATTGGATGTTAGGCTGTGATTAGCCTAATCAAATTTTATACAGGAGATTGTGTTTAAGGGATGCTTAAAATAAATATAAATATTTCCTTTTGCAGGTTGTTTAACCCCTAAGCATAATCTAAATTAGGACAGGTGAGCTTGGTTACCCATATGCAAGGTGTTAAGTCCAAATCATTCATATAACTACTTGGGTTGTATGGTATATTTAGATAACACTTGTTTTGCAGGTGTAGTTAGATTTACTTTCTTATTTTTAATGTAATTTTGTATTAGGAATTAGGATTAGTGTTATGGGGGATTAAGATGAGTGGTGGCTAGAAGACTTTGTCCTGGGTGGCTCTGTGATGCCTTTGAAGCAAGTATCCAAAAATGAAGAAATGAAGATAGAAGATAGAAGAAAGGTAATTGTTTTTTTTTTTTTTTTGTGTTGGATTTATAAAATGCTTGATATTATATTTAAATTATGCAATAGAAATAGCATGCCTCTTTTTAGTTTCTTACTTATATGTTGATTTAATGTGTGGCCTGGATCCGATTAGGCTCTTAGGGATAAATAAATTTTCTACCTCAACTATAACTCATAACTAAATTTTCTAAACAACTTATAACTTCATATAAAACCTAGGCATTAAATCAAGCTAATTAGAAGATTTAGCAATCCCTTAGCTGAATGTTGTATGTTTAATGTCATGCATTCATATTGCTTCACTCTTATAAAGAAAGGGTTTCCATCCTTGCACGATAGGGGAAGACTTAACATTTGAGGGTCTCCTCTATGGTGGAAAATACCTCTTTCTTTCTGATTTAGCCAATAATTTTATTTCATCATGCATTTAGACATATAAAAATCCTATGACCTTTGTCTAAATAAAGAGTCCAAAATTAAATAAAATTTGAAAAAAAAATTGCATTAAACTAAATCATTGCTTGTACCACTCATGCTCTAGTCTCTTAGAAAGTGGGTTTAAGGACTACAATTTCTTTCTAAATAATAACAACCCAACTATCTTACAAAATCATATGACTTGCCTACATGGATTTAAAATGTAGGAGGAGTTAGCTAGCTTGCACTCCAAGCAATTATAAGTCCAGCAGTCGGGTGGTTTACTCTCTGTTGTGGAGGTAAACCATATACCCATCTTCACTTAGATTTATGTTGTGCTTTAGCTCTTGCTAACGCTCTTTAGATTTAAGATCTAAGGTTGTTATTTTCTTCAGGCTATAAGCATAAATTCTCACCTCTAGGTATTTCCATAACCTTGTATTGTGAGATTATAAGTCTTAGCCTTCTAATAAAATTTCAACTCAAACATATAATTCTCTTTAATTTCAAACATATAAATCCCAACCATAAGATAGGTTAGAATGCTCACTATGTTTTCTAGTATCATGAGTTTTACCTACTCATCTCCTTTGACTTCAATAATAAGTCTCTCCTTTTTTTATCTATCACATTTGACTTTTCAATATAACCAATTTATTGATAATCTTATCATTGAAATCTTTGAAGACAATAATTGCCCCCTTTAATCGAGAGTATTCCTAAGAAATTCACTTTTCTTATGATGTAATTAACTATGGGGGCTTGCCCCCATTAGGAACCTTAGAACCTAGTTTAATATAAACCCTACTTTATTCATCCATATAAACCAGGAGAAAAATCTTTGGTATATTCGAAGACCCATTATATATTAGGAGTCATTATTAGGTGATTAGGTCCATTAAAGAGTGATAATTTCTAACTTTTAAGATAGTGTACCATTCCTTAATGTTATACCTAATCACTTCAATAAGTACCCCATCAGATCTGCATAGTGTCCCACATACACATATTGAAAATAAACATCACTCATTTTTCTGGCGACTCCATTGGGGATGGTTCCTCTCTCTATCTCAAGTAGATAATTTTTGTCTCCAAGCATTGATAGTGGACTTGTATTTCATATGAGTCCGAGATTATCTCTCTTTTTGTTGGCACTTAGCTTATTTCATTCTTAAGGAAAGCTAGCTAACATCCTCTAGGTTTTAGGACCTCACTCCTTGTAGGTCTTCAAACCCCTATCGGTTCCCCTAATAGGTAAAAAAATAAAATTAACTAATGAAAGGTGATGACCAAAATTTAGAATCTCTTTACTACTAGCTTGGTGTGGCAAGGTTCTTCTTATATTTAAGAAAATAAATTCTTTTGTAAAATGCCATTTTTCAAAAGCACTTTTTCAAAATTCTGCACAATATTCATAAGAAATTTTCAAAAAGTCACATAACCAAATCTCATTTAACAATTCCTATAATTGTTACATGGAGGTTCTTTTTAAAATCAAAATCAAAAACTTTTAAAATCCCTTTTTCAAAAGCACACTTTTGAAAATGACTATCTCCATTCAACATATCCAAATTTGTTGAAAGAAGATTCTATTTTCAAATAAAATCATGATATAAAATTGAAACTCCACTTAGCATATTTCATATGTGCTAGAGTTGAAGTTTATCTCTTTTCAAAAGTAAGAAATCACACACAAAATCAAGACATATTTGAACCCCCATTTGACATACCCAAATTTGTCAAATGAGAGTTCCCTTTTTTTTTTTGAAAATCAAAGCAAATTGAATTCTATTTAACACACTTATATTTGTCAAATCAAATTCCTCTTTTCCAAAGTCTTAAAAATCAAAACATATTTGGACTCCATTTGACATACCCAAAATTTTCAAATGAGAGTCCCATTTTTCAAAAAAAAAAATCAAAAAAACAAATTGAACTCTATTTAACATACCTAAATTTCTTAAATAGATTTTCCTCTTTCAAAATCATAACATATTTTTGAGCTCTAGTTGGCATATCATATTTTTTAAATAAAGAGCTCCCTTCTTTTTTCAAAAAGGAGAGAGAGAGAGAGAGCAAATCATAAACATACGTGACTAATACTTAACATACCAAATTTATTAAGTAAGAGCCTCATTTTCAAAAATCATCAACATACTTGACTCCTACTTAACATACCAAATTTGTCAAGTAAGAGTCTCATTTTCACAAATCATAAATACACTTGAATCATACTTAATATACCAAATTTGTTAAGTAAGAGTCTCATTTTCAAAATCATCAATACAGTTGCCTCCTACTTAACATACCAAATTTATTGAGTAAGAGTCTCATTTTCAAAATCATGAACACACTTGACTCATACTTAACATACCAAATTTGTTAAGTAAGAGCCTCATTTTCAAAAATCATTTGGCCTTTATTTAACACACCAAATTTGTTAAGTAAGAAACCCCACTTCCAAATCAAATCAATATATATCGCACACTTAATGAATCATCACAAGCAAAGATGTTTCCACAAAATTTTTGAACACATGATTGAAATCCTTTTTAGCATATGCAAATTTGCTAAGTAAATATTTCCAAATCAATTTTCCAAACAAGACATACAACAATATATATCTCCAAAGTCACTCCAAATATTAGAACCCCGCTCAACATACTTAAATTTATTGAGTATGGGTTCTAAATTGAAATCATATGGTAAAGTCTCTCCTCCAATTGTCCAAAATCTCTCCAAAAATTTAATGAATCCCACTTAGCTTACCTAGATTTATTAAGTGTGGGTTCAAATTCCAAATCAAGTTTAGAAGTCAATGATTGAATATGAATACTAAAGCAATGGTCTGACTCAGTTACATTTCAAACAAATGCAGTAATTTCAGTGCATTCAGTCTTTTCAGCCTTCAATCAGTGCAGTGATCATGGCTCCCAACAAGTTAATTTTCTCCTTCCTTTATGGTATGAATCTAGCCTTGGATTAGGACAATCTCACCATGAATGATGCTACACATCTGATATACTGTGGCTATGGCTTTAAGAGAGTATAGATTACTTCTGAGGGGACAACCCTCACAACTGTTAGTAGGGAGGAGGTGGCGGGACAGACGCCACTTATCCGCTTTGACATGCCATCTGACTCTGAGTTCCCCTCATTGAAGAGGAAGGCTACAGTGGTTCCCACACCCTATTCAGTGTCAGTGTCAGTATCAGCTGCTTCCACACGGGTTCAGTTATTTTCTCCTACTATAGCTCCAATGAGAGTTGCTACCTCCTCTTTGGTAACCCCAAAGGGGAAGGCTATCTTGGCCTCCGAGATAGTCTCCTTACCTTCGAGGTAGGTTTCAGTTCCCATTCTGCTTTTCTCACCCACACCTAATGTCATAATAAAAATAGAAAGGTCAAGCGGGACCACGTGCGAGCAGCCAGGGAGCTTGATGCTGCTTCCCACATAGTTGAGGAGGGTTCTCCCCGTGAGACCTCTCCACTTTTGAGTGGCAGTAGGTTCCACCCCCTCCTAGCCTCAGATGGAGAGGAAGATTACAGGAGGACCGCTGCATCACCTCCACCACCATCATACTTTGAGACACCGGCTAGGGAGCAAAGGATGCCCTATGAAGGACTTAGGACTATTCTACGCCAGGTCGGTAGAGCTTATGGACACTCAGAGTTTGGTACTTTATTTGATTTGATATACATGGTCCCTAAGAGCATTAGGGGTCAGATCCATAAGAAAGAGCCATGGAGGCTCGAGTATCTATCTAAGCGGGCAAGACAGAGCGATGGAGGTATGCTAGATAGTCGACAGCTTTAACCCTCATGGATTTCTCTGATCATCGCCCTATTAAGGCTGATCATTTAGGTAATATTATTCTTATTAGCACAATCTGACGCAGGAGGAGATCTCTAGTTGAGAGGTAGTCGGTGTTGCCATCACACCACTCCCCTCGCCGTCCACCATCACCCGTTCAGATTACAACATATACCACTCCCGCCAAACTTCAGAAGGCCCCATCCGGGGAAAGACCATCCCCACTGGTGATCTAGGGGATCCTACTCCATCCACTCCACCTGTTGAGGTGAGATCGAGCTCCCCTGCTCGACCCTCTACCTCAGATGTGGTCAGGAAGGAGGGGCAACCCAAGAGCATCGTTGCACATCACCACCACCACAGATAAAGGAAGAGAGGGGAGTGGACATAGACATAGTCCCCATGATAGTTGATCCTCCCAGTGAGGAAGTCTTGACAGTAGGTAGTATTCGGTGCATAGCGATAGATGAGGACAGCCTTATGGATAGTCGTTAGTGAGTGTTCGTGCCGATCCAGCCAGGCATAGCAGATCGATCATCAGATAACATATTAGTGGACTACTTTACTGAGGAAAGACAAATGTTTGAGAGTGATCATTTAGATTAGGAGGAGGATAGAGCCAGCTTCGATCCTGATGAGGATGACATGTTGGATGACACAGCAGTGATCCACATGGTTGACACATGGGGATCCCTACAACAGGATCAACTTAGCCAAGAAGGTGTCGTGCTCATGGAATGTGACACTTCTCACTCGACTCAACACCTCCTCAACCAGCTCAGGTAGAGGAATGATCACATTGGCAAGATGGAGAAGAAAGTAGTGGTTTTAGCATTGTAGGCTTCAACCCCAATTTCATAGCCTTCTCACATGGTAGCTGACAGACCAGAGTTGGTCCATACTTTAGACCATCTTAGGTGCACTCCCACAAAGGATGATGCTGGTAGTTTGCATATGAAGGTTACATATGGCACCTCCATGAATGAAAAAGATATCAAGATTATGGTAGAGCAGCAGGTGAGGAAGCGATGGCGCAAGCTAGGGGAGGTCATCCATTCCAAATGGTAGACCATACCCGGAGGAATTCGATGTAGTTCAATACCCCAAGGGTTTTTTGCTGCCTTCCTTCAAGATCTTAGATGATAGTGGGAACCCACATCAGCATATTGCACATTTTAGAGTCAACTATTGCAACGCTAGTGGTAGTGACGCACTTTGTTCAGTCTTTTTGTCAGCAACCTAATAGGGGTTATTTTTGATTGGTATGCCAAACTGCCCAACAGTTTAGTTAGAACTTTTGTTGAGTTGGAGCACCTCTTCACCAAGTGGTTTGTTGGAGCTTAGTAAAGAGTGACTATAAGAGACCTCATTGTAGCAAAGCAAGTTCCCAACGAGTCTCTTATTGATTATATTTTCAAGTGGTGCAACTTGAGCATGAAATGTGAGCCATAGTTGTCCGAACAACATATCATTGAGATTCTTCTCAAGAATATTCATGGCTCAGTTGTCTTCATGCTTAAGGGCTTTACCATCCACACATTTGAGAAACTAATCAACAAGGCAGCTATCCTATAAGAGGAAGCCAAACAGTTGCCCTTTCTCAATCAATCATCTCGGTCCAAGCTATAGAAGGTGTTCGAGAAGAAGCCAGGGATAGTTGTGTCAGTGGATAGAGGGAAGCAGCCAGCCAAAATCCAGTATGAGAGACCCCGAGCTCAGTAGCCTCCTTTGCCACCTCCTCTGCCACCACCTTGGCCATCATATCATCTGCCACAACAGTCATTCCTACCACCTCAATAGCATACCCAGCAGAGGTACTCCTACCCACCGCAAGGTAGCTATTACCCACCTACTCTTGCCAATAGATTGAATAAGCCATATTCATTCAAGAGAGAGGTAGTTAGGAAAATCTTTAAGAATCTCTTAAAGAAACCTGGCTTTTAGTTACCATAGCCCAAGAGGCTGGAGGAAGTGGGCAAGAGTAATGATCCTAACTATTGCCCCTACCACCGTATGAGTAGTCATGGTTTAGAGGATTGTATTACTTTTAAGGACTGGTTTAAGCATAGCTACAAGTTAGGCTCTATAGTTATCCCCAAGGAATAATTATTAGAATAAGCATCTAGTTTTATTAAAGTAATTCTTGGAAATACTTGCGATTTTCTTAAGATAAAAGAAGGTTGGGATATTGCCTTATCCTGAACCTCTAAAAAAGGAGTTTTTAAGATCGAGAAACTCTTTTTATAGGTGCCTGAGCTAGCTCAAACCTCCAACATCAAGGAAGGTTTGCAACTTGTCAAGGACAACTTGAAGAAGGTGACAACCCAGCAACGGCTCACTTTACATGCCCGGGATAGTTCAGTAGCACAATCACCGTCCGAGTCTAGCACTCTGCCCATCATTGTAGCTATTACTTCTTCCTCTACTAGATTCTCTTCCACCAGCAGGAACATTATATCAGCAAACAAGGGCATTAAAACTCTTAACTAGCTTACTTTATTAGATTTCTATCATGTACCTCCACCTAAAAAGAAATCAATGAAGAAAGAAGATTTTACTTACATCTTATCCACTTCTGATACTCTACATTTTATTCCTCTTGAAAACTCTCCAAGTCTAAAAAATAATAATAATTCTAGTTATTATGATCCACTCTCTTCTGATTCAGAATCAGACTTTCCTTTTTTGAATCAATTGGGTTAACCTCTTGAGATTGACGTAGAGTCAACTTACTCTAAGGATCCAATAGGAGAAGTTGTAGGTATACGTGATGAAAAGGTAGAACTTTTTATAAGTTCATCATTTCAAGAGGTCACTGAAGTCAACCTGCATAGTGGCAAAGTTCAACCTACTAGGGTAGCATCTCAGGATAAAGATAAACAAGTCATTGATTTCAGTGAGCAGATAGCCCCTCCACAGGATGCTCCACATATAGATATGCTTGTGAAGGACCAAATCAGAGTTGATTATAACATCCTAGCATATCTTAGAAAGTTGCCAGCTAAGTTAAGCATATATGACACCCTTGTATTATCCAAAGAGATGAGGGAATCCCTAATCAAGGCTCTTCTTGATCTAGAGATATGCTTAGCTCAACTGACCGCTACTGAAGAGGAGGCACACAACTCAAAGGGCATCCTAGGAGTTACATTCAGTGATGAAGACTTGCTTCTAGGGATGACCAAGCACAACCGCCCTCTTTATATTACAGTGGACATTGGCAAATATAGGTTATCAAGAGTTCTGGTTGACCAAAGTGCATCAGTCAATATTATGAGTTTAAGAACCCTTACTTACTTGAGGATCGACATCTCCAAACTCCAAAAGGAGAGGATGATGTTGAGTGGATTTAATGAACAAGGTGAGAGGGCCTTAGGCTCTATAGTATTCCCATTAGAGATAGATGATTGGAAGACTGAAACCAAGTTTCATATCATAGAATCAGATATATCTTTCAATGCTTTGCTTGGGAGACCATTGATACATAAAAACAACACAGTTCCATTCTCTCTGCATCAGTTCATGAAGTTCATGAGAGCTGGAGTTGACTACTGTGTTAAAGGATATCTCAAACCCTTCACAGTTCATGAGGTTGAGATATATGAGGATGCAGCCTATTTTCTTCCTGAAAATTAACAAGTCAATTCTCACGAATCTAGTCAAGATCCCCATGAGGGATAAAAAGAAAGAAAAGAAAAAGAAAAAGAAAATAAAATAGAGTGAGACATGGACTCAGTGGAATATATAGAGCCTAACATTAGATTCCACCCATAATTCGTTACTCTATTTGAACATGTGAGTAGGAATGACCCGACCCCCACCATGAAGAGGTAAAGGACAATTCAGAGGTAGCCCCTAATGTGAAAGCCTCCCTATTGGCTACCCAATAGAAGGTTTATGCCAGCCACCAGGAGTACCCCTGCAATCCACATAGACTTAGAATCTAGTTTAGAGGATGAGTCTTATGTGGTTAGCACACTAGCTAGTTCTTCTCAGCAACAGATCCCTTTTGGGGTGACATTTGAGCATGATAGTGATGAAGCTCTGACTACAAAGCAAAGCACAACTATATTCAAGTCTGCATACGAGACAGTCAGGCATCAGTTCAGAATCTTAGCTCTAACCACACTTTTCTCATAAAAAGTTGAGGGTTTGGTAGTTAAGGAAGCCCCTAAGTCATCTACAGATGGGAAGACTCAGAGATTCTTTTTGGGAGCATCATCCTCAAGTCAGAAAATTGATGTAGAACTTGAGGATTATTCATATAAAGATTTAATACAATTACCTTTTGATTAATGTTTTTCGTGTGTTCTTAATCTAGCAAAGAAGAGATTAATCCCACATACTTGATCTAAACATAGGTCGGACTACTTTGAAAGGTTATGGGACAACCAAAGTAGACATCCTCAATCAAAACCAAGACTAAGATTTGGTATAGTGGGTCTAGTCGATGATGACGATCATTGCTTAGTCATCACCAATCACTTGGAATATGATAGGTTATTTTCAAATCATGCTGACTCATATGAGGAGGGGTGTTTAGAAACTTTAGATGATCCAAATTACTTTGAAGTCAAGGATGCATCGCCAAAGTTCAAAGAGGAGATCAGATCAACCATTGACGAGCTCAAAGAAATCAACTTAGCACTTAAAGACAATCCATGTCTACCATACATCAGTTCTTTATTGAGTGATACTAAAATCAATGACTTAGTTAGGTTGTTGATTGAGTTTAAGGACTGCTTTGCATGGAGTTACAAAGAGATGTCCAATTTATCTCATGACATAGCAGTCTATAAACTAGTAATAGAGCCTAGTGCTAACCCAATCAAATAAGCTCCTAGACGCATGTGATTAAGCATTGAACAACAGGTCATTTTTAAAGTCAAGAAACTGATCGATGCTAACTTTATTAGGGAAGAAAAAGACCCTACCTAGTTGGTTAGTGTCATCCTAGTTAAGAAAAAGGATGGCCAAATTCGCATATGCGTTGATTTTATGGATCTAAATAAGGCATGTCCAAAAGATGAATTTCCACTACCAATCCTGGAACTGATGGTGGATATTGCCTCATCTCATGTAGTCATATCTTTCATGCATGGCTCATCTAGATATAACCAAATAAAGATGGCCCCTGAAGATGAAAGAAACACTGCATTTTAAACCATGATCAGAATCTTTTGCTATAAGTCATGCCTTTTGACCTTAAAAATTCCGGTGCTATAGACCAGCGGACCATGACACGAATCTTCGATGAATTCATTCAACATCAAGTTGAATGTTATGTCGATGCTCTCGTAGTCAAAAGTAAAGAAAAAGAAGACCATCTCTTTGACTTGAGAGTAGTTTTCGAACTGTTAAGATAATTTAACCTTAAAATGAATCCCCTAAAGTGTGCATTCAGATTAGCTTTACGAAAATTCCTTAGGTTTATTGTCTAGCACCGTAGAGTATAAATCAATCCAGAGAAGATCAAGGAGATATTAAAAATGCCACCCCCTAAAATTTTAACTCAGCATAGATCATTCTAAGAGCAGTTGGCGTATCTAAGATGCTTCATTTTCAAGATATCAGGAAGATACTAACCATTTTCAGTACTTATCAAAAAGGATGCCAAGTTCAAGTAGGATGATAAGTGCTAACATGCCTTCAAAGACATCAAGCACTACCTGATGATGTCGCTAGTTCTAGCCGCCCCTATCTCGGGCAAGCCATTGATACTACATAATGTTGCATTAAATGACTCATTTGGCGCTTTGTTGACCAAACCAATAACGAAGGGAAAAAGAATGCACTCTACTATCTTAGTCATCATCCAATCCCTACTGAGGCAAATTACTTACCTATTAAAAAGCACTACCTAGCTTTAATCTTTACATCCCAAAAGCTACGATATTACATGCTTTCTCATAAGTTTCACTTAAACTTCACTTTTGCAAATTTCATTTTTATTTTAGGCTCTTGTAATTTTAAGTTTTAGTTTTATTTTGACTTAATTCTCTTTCCAATCTTAGCTTGAGTTAATTTTGAGTTCAATAGGTCTTTTATTTGGGTATGCTCAAGTCCCCTATTATTGTTTGATCCAATATCTAGGATCAATCTACTACAATATCTCATAACATGACCAATGCTATCAAGATGATTGGCACATTGGTCCATGATTTTATCGCAATTTAATATCACTCTAGTACCCCTCTGTGCAATGAAAGGATAAGAACTAGCAAACTTCTTAGTAGCACACCCACTTTCTACTAATTCCCCGTTTAGTGATGACCTCCCTGATGAACAAATCATGAACTTAGTGGACACTATCATTCACCACTGGGAGATATATTTTGATAGTGCGATTTCCTTTCAAATGGGAGAAGAACCACAATCTACTCTTCTAGGAAGGAAGTGTAAGGAAAAGTTCTCCTAACTCCGGACCACGATGTGATGAGATTCTCATATCATCTGTCCAATCCATACACTAATAACGAAGTCGAATATGAGGCTCTGATTGCCGGTCTGGAGTAAGTCATTACGCTATGCATCCAAAGTATCAACATCTTCAGGGATTCTCAATTAGTTATCAATCAAATCATTGGGTTTTATAAAGTTCAAAAGCCTAAGCTCCATCATTACTACAAGTACACTATAGAGTTATTGGCCCAAATCCCAAAAGTTACTATTTACAAGATTCCTCAATGAGAGAATGCAGTAGCAGATGCATTAGCCAAGCTTACCAAAGAGTTGTCATATCTGGAAGATGAGTTCATACTAATAAGGGTCCAAATTAGACAAGTCTTATCTCTTGTTGATGTTGAACGCATCGAGAGACTCTCTCTTTAAGGAGAGGTTGCCGCTATCAAAAAAGATGATGAGTCATATTGGAGGCAACCATTCATGGATTATTTAAATATAGGCAAACTACCTCAAGAGAAGTCACTAGCACATTAGATGAAGCATTCATGGTCTTACACTAGCCACCCAACATTATACACCCTACTTTAGCCTCATGACCATTTGAGTGTTGGGGTACCGACATAATGGGTCTGATCGATCCTCCTTCTTCCAAGGGTCATTGATTCATTTTAGCTACCATATTTTTTTCTAAGGTGAGGAAATCTCACTCGAGAGGTCCGCATGACATGTGCTCTAATTTTCAGAAACTATATCGTATATAGGTTCGGTGTGCCTCGATGAATTATATTCGATAATGGTAATGCATTCAAAAGTACTAAAATCAACAGCGTTGCCCGGAGACACAACATAGATTGGAGATATTCTACCATCTATTACCCGAGGAAAAATAGCTTAGCAGAAGCCTTCAATAAAACTCTCATCTAGATATTAAATAAGGCACTTGATAATAACAAGCAACAGTGGCATGAGTAATTAGTTGAAGCTCTGTGGGCTTACCGTACCACATATAGAAATCTAACTCAATCTACCCCTTTCTCCTTAGTGTATGGGTCTAAAGCCATCCTACCATTAGAAGTCCAACTCCCATCACTAAGGATAGTTGTGGGAAGCAAGATCACAACATAGTAGAATGCCAAGTTGTGGTTGGAAAAGCTCGACAGTTTGGAAGAGAGATGCCTCCAGGCATGTCAAAACCTTGAGTTGTACAAAGATAAAAATGATTCAAGCTCACAACAAGTTGGTCTGTCCTAGAGCTTTTCAAGTAGGAGAGCTTGTTTTAGTTCTAAGTAGTGCTTGTTTTAGTTCTAAGGAGACCAATTGTTGTGGGTCGAAAGATGGAAGGCAAGTTTGAACCCACTTGGGAAGGCCCTTTTCCATAAAGAAGGCCTACCAAGGAGGATCTTATCAATTTATAAATTGTAAGGGAGAGTGCCCAATGCTACTAATCAATGGAATTTACCAAAGAAAATACTATCGATAAATCTTATTTCAAAATAGTCATTAATAAAATTTCTTTTCATCTCAAATCCCATCTCTTCTATGTAGAGAAACATCTTTGTTTGCGAATTCACCATGACGTGTTTAGGGTATGTGTGAGGAACCCAAGCGCATCCTATCCTTTGTCAAACAACGCACCAACACAAATTACACACAACAATATATAAAATAAACACATATCTTTTATCTCGGGCTACTTTTATGTGGGATAAAACCCCCATGTGACACTCACTCATTAGCTACTCTAGGTCAGGCTGGCATGTTACCTTCCTAGTGTGTCACCCCAGTGGTTCCTTGTTTAGAGGATGTAAGTCTACAAGCTTTCTTTTTAACTTGACCATTGTAAACCGACGAGCACCTTGTTAGTTTGGTAGGCCTTACTGCACGGCCAATAAGCTACCTCATGTTGACTTTGTTTAAGAGGATGTAAGCCTACACACTTTTTTCTTAAACTAGCATCATGCACTGATTGAGTCGAGTATATTTGAGGCTTAGGATAAGTCCCTCAATGGCTCCTTTCCTCCTAACTACTTCAAGTCTGGGTCTAGTCCTTACATGGGACTCCCCACTTAGTAGTCGCCCTAAGTCGGATAGCATCTGCTCGTTGATGACAGACCATCCTGATGATCATTTCCATCTATAAAGATGTAAGTCTACAAGTCTTCTTCTCAAATTGATCATCACAAACTGATGGGCACTTTAGTTTGGCTGGTTCTCGCTATGCTGACTGTGACCCACCCGGTGGATACACCACTCATGGATAGGCTTTCTTTTACAGGGTCCAGGATAAATCCCTTAGCGGCACCTCCCATGTGGGCACTCTATTTGGATCACATCCTTAGCAACCCCATTTATGCACTACCCGAGTTACTCTTAGATTGGACAGTCCCTCCTTTCCTAGTAGCCACTCCTGTGATTGGAGAATCCATCTTACGGATATGCAGATTCTCCCTTAGTTCAGTAAGTCTAAGATAGGACTAGGCTGATATAAGCCCATCCTCAGTGTAGTCCTTGGCACACCAACAGAGTCCACGCAAACATATAAAAAATATATATATTTTTTTTGCTTGTGGATTAAGAGGACACTCCCATCGGTACCTTTTCCCAAGCAGGCATCTTATCTTTAAGGCAGTGTCAGCAAAACTCCCTATAAAAATTGCCTGACTACTCTTGAGTTGAGATAAGTCCTAAGTGCCACTCTCTTAGTAGTCTCCCTTAGGTTAAGTTTGACTAGTTGTGCAACCAACAGGTCACCCCAATGGTCATCCTTGCTTTGAAAGATGTAAGCCTATTATACATTTTTTCCAGCAGGATCATTGCACACCGACAGGCAGCCTTAGATCGGGTTCGATCCAAGTTATTGTGCTACCAACCAATCACCCCAGTGGTTTCTCTCTGCTTTGGAAAATTTAAGTCTACATGCTTTCTTCCTAGCATAGTCGTTGCACACCGAAAGGCACCTTATAGGTTGGTTAGCTCTACCCTGTGGCCAGTAGATTATCCCTTTGAATTTGTAAATCTGAGATAGGATAAGGCTGATATAGCCCCTTCTTAGTAAATCCATCACACACCGAAAAGGTCCATTTAAATTAAAATATTATTTCTGGATACTCTTGAGTTCAAATAAGTCTCAAATGATACTCTCTCAGTAGTCGTCCTTAGGTTGGAAAGTCCTACATGATGGCAAGTAGACTATCCTTTTGGATTTGTAAATCTGAGATAGGCCAAGGTTGATATAATCCCTTCTCTGTACATTCATCACGCACTGACATTGTCCATATATTAGATCCACTCTTTTCCCTAGTGGATACTTCCCTAAGCAAATTGAATAGATCCATCAAATCAAATCCACCTTATCCCCCTGCAGATCCGAGCTCATACCTCCAGTAGATATACTCTCGACTCCAATTAAACCAAATCATATCTTCTCCCCAGTGGAGCCCCACATTGGATCAAATCAAATTCTCATCCCTAGTGGATGCTCACTAATTAAATCAAAATAAATTTCCTTCTAGTGAGGCGTAAATCGATTAAGTCCCCTGGTGGAGCCTAGACCGTAATCACACATCCAACCAAATCAAATTCTTATCCCTAATGGAAAATCTAAAACTGCTTCCCTAGTGGAAGGTTCACGCACCCATCCCTAGTGGATTGTAAATCTTAATCTCTAGTAGATCTTCTCTCCCCAAATCATATTTGCAATCAAACTCACCCTTATCCTCTATGGATAACCTGAACCTACTCCCCTAGTGGAAGGTTCACATAATCAATCCCTTAGCAGATTCCTCCTCCCTCTCTTATGCCCTTGGCATAAGTTGAGTGGCAATGCACTAAGATCATGATTTTATCTACACCTTGAGTTTAGGGATAGATCATTTTTGTTAGCTCTTACAATCCTTTGGATGTTGTTACTCATCTCGGTCAACGTCAATACGTGTGGTGTGCCTTGTAAGTTACACCACACCTATTGGGGGTCCTTTTGTTGACCTCACTTTTGAGGTGAGCTCTTAACTTTCTCATCATATGTATAAGACTCTTATACACACTAAGAGCTCTTTAGTCTTAAGACACTTCTAGTGATTAGGTGAACACTTAACTTAAGCCTAAAGACTTAGAAGGGTTAGCCATAGGAATAGGTTATGCCTTAGGGACTTAAGAAGACTTGCCTACCCTATAGCCTAAACCCAATCCATGCTTTCCTTCTCAAACCAAACCTCAAATTCATATCAAATCCAAACCAAATTTCTAAGGCTCATAATCAATCTCATGATCAAATTCAAGCTCAAAATTCTCCATGAACGTTATGATTGAATTCAAAACCCTTTCAAAGCCATTTGATTTCATGTTATGGACTTAGCCTTTACCAAATTCAAATCAATACCGATTCATTTGATTTTATCAAAGATCAATTCAATATCTCAATCATTTATCAAATCCAAATCCAAACTCAATTCCAAATGATTCAATCCCAAAATCAAATCTATGTTCCAAAATTCCTTCCTAAGCTATATAACTCATTCTCATAAACTTAGCCAAATCTCCACCTAGATTATCCCAAACTTGATTGATTTCTTTATAAATTAATTATTCCTTCATATATATTCTTAATGAAAACCATACTCAAATGACTAAAACTAAGTCAAACTAAATCAAACCAAGCCAAATCCCTTCTTAAGTCATATGGGCCTACCTCCATAAGCTTAACTAAATCTTAACCTAAATCAACCCAGAATTAATTAGTTTTGTTATAAAATAATTTTTTCTTTATTTATTTTCATAAACATAAATGAAACCCACCTTCCAATGACTAAAAATAAATCAAACTAAATTGATTTCCTTCTTAGCCCTTTTGATATACACCCTTAAGCTTGGTCAAATTTGCTTCCAAATCACTCCAAAATCAAGTGATTTTCTCATGAATCATTTATATCTTCATTTGTATTCTAAAATATAAATGAAATATAAATCCAAATAGCCAAAACCAAGTCCAAAATCAAACCAAAACCCAATTCAAGCCTTTTAAGCCATTTCTTTAGACTTAGCTGTTGACATCACTTTTGGAGTGAGTTCTCAAGTTCCTCATCATAAATCTAGGACTCTTGTAGACACTAAGAGCTCCTTAGTCTTAAGACACTTCTAGTGATTGGATGAATACTTAGCCTAAGCCTAGAGACTTAGAAGGGTTAACCATAGGAATAGGTTATGCCTTAGAGACTTAGGAAAACTTGCCCACCCTATAGACTAAACCCAATCTATGCTTTCTTACTCAAACCAAACCTTAAATATAACTCAAATACAAAATATAAATCCAAATTACAAACCAAATCATTGAAACCCATAACCAATCCAAGATCAACATTCTTTCTAAGCCATTTGATTTCATCTTATGGACTTAGCCTCAACCAAATTCAAATCAACCCCAATTCATCTGATTTTTCTCAAGGATCAATTCAATCCCTTAATCATTTACCAAATCTAAATCCAAATTCCAAAGCAAATAATTCAATCCCAAAATCAATTCCAAAGTTCCAAAATTCCTCCCTAAGCCATATGACCTATTTTCATAAACTAAGCCAAACCTCCACCCAATTCTAACCAAACTTGATTAATCTCTTCATGAATCATTTATATCTTCATTCATATTCATAAATATAAATGAGATATAAACTCAAATAGCCAAATCTAAATCAAACTAAATCCAAATCCAATTAAATCCCTTCTTAGGTCTTATGGACCCACCTCCATAAGCTCAGCCAAATCTCATACAAATCAACCCAAAATCAATTGGTTTCTTTATAAACCAATTGCACCTTCATTTATATTCATAAATATAAATGAAACCTACCCTCCAATGACTAAAAATAAATCAAACTAAATCAATTCCCTACTTAAGCCCTTTTGTCCTACATCCTTAATCTTGGTCAAATTTGCTTCCAAATCACTGTAAACTCAAGTGATTTTCTCATGAATCATTTATATCTTCATTTATATCCTCAAATATAAATGAAATATAAATTCGAATAGCAAAAACCAAAACCCAATTCAAGCCTTTTAAGCTAATTTCTTGGACTTGGTCAAATCCTATCCAAATCAAGCCAAAACCTTTGAATTTTCTCTTGAATCAATCATTCCTTCAATCATTTATCCAAATATAAATGAAACCTACAATTATCAAACCAAACACAAGTCAACATAAGTCAAGCCAAAGTTAGCCCTTTGACTTGAAAACTTCAAATGAGCCAAAATCTATTTTTACTCCAAATTAATTATAGTTAGATGTATATTTCAATCCTAGGCTCATATATAAGTTCAACTAAACTTGAATCAAGCCAAAACCAAACCAATTGACCCATTTAGGTCTACTTTACCCAAAGTGGCCTAAATGACCTTTTTGAGCCTAGTTCTAATTCAACCTAAATTGGATTGAACCAAGCCCATCCAAATCTCATATCATGATCAGCAATCACCCTAGGATGATCAATCATCTTGAATTAGGTCAAACCAAGTCAACTTGGTCCTTTGACCAAGTCAACCTTTAGCCCAAATGAAACTTAAACAAGCCAAAATCTATCATACACTAAATTGATTAAAACCATTGATTCAAACCAATTCATGATCAATGTTTGAACATGACTTGACCTCTAATTGAGTCAAACCAAGTCCAATTAGCCATTTGAACTAAGTTGACCCAAATTGGCCTAAAAAGCCAAAATGGGTCAAATCATGATTTAACCCAAATTGATTGTAAATAATGGTTCAAGTTCATTACAAATTAATTATTACACTTTACGGAAGCCACAATTGAGCCCAATTTAACTAATTGGTCAACTTGACCCAACCTAGCCCAAATAGA
This sequence comes from Cymbidium sinense, assembly GCA_021442155.1. Taxonomy (NCBI): domain Eukaryota; kingdom Viridiplantae; phylum Streptophyta; class Magnoliopsida; order Asparagales; family Orchidaceae; genus Cymbidium; species Cymbidium sinense. Next base: position 188,978,166 of record CM038216.1, read on the forward strand.
CCTAAAAGGTCAAATTGGCCAAAATCAAAATTAAACCCAAATTAATTCAAGCCAAAGCCTACAATCATTTTTGATTAACCTATCGAACATGAATCAACACCTAACCTAACCCAACTTGGTCAAATTGGTCAACTTAGCCCATTTGACCTATTTGAACCTAAGTGAACCAAAATTTGTAAGCTAAATTGATTGAAATCACTTGAATTAAAACTCTTCAAATCATCATTTGAATCTAGCCCAAGTCTCGGTTTGACCCAATTTGACCAATTGGTCAACCCAACCAAACATGAACCCATTTTACCAAATGAAGCCAAAACCCATAAAACTAACCCATGAAACTTTGGTGGCTGACCAAACCCAACCGAAATTGACCCTAGGTCAGCCTAAAGTCATCCCAAAAGCAAAGTGGACCCCACCTAAACCATAATACATTGGTTAAACCCTCTTTACATAGGATTCCACCCATAAATGGTAAAATCCACTCTCACATCACCTTGGCAGCCATCCAACTTTCAAATGAGGGTGCACATAACCCACCTAGGCCACCTAGCCCAAGCTAGGTTTGACATGGACCAAGGGGAGGTGAGTTGACTCACCTCCCATACAAGCTGAGTACCTCACGGATCCAAGTCAAGATATCTCCCCACATCAAACCTTGAGCCACCTCCCATAGCTTCCTCCAACCTAATCGAGCCATGTGGACTCGAATGAGACACCTCCAACACTCTGACGGGGGCTGGCTAGCTGAAAAATGGGAGACCATCCCGTTCATCCAACTCAACAAAATCAAGGGGCATACTCCTCCAATTCGAATAGGGACTTCACCAATTCATTATGCACAAGCTTCTAAAGACATTTCTAAGCTTCCCTATGAGTTCTAGAGCAATTCCAAGCATCCCACTGTTGGCATTCTCTCTTCCTGTGAGGAATCAAAATAGGGGAAGCTAGCTTCAATCCCAACTTCACTAATACTCCACTTCAATCAAATTCCTCATTCCTACCTCATCAAGGCCACCCAAATAATTTTCCAAGCTCTAAATCAACTCCAAGTTTGAGTTCAATCAAAGCTGAATGCCAAGGAGGAGGATATTGGTCTCTAAAGAAATTCACACCAAATCACGGCCCGTGCTGATCAACAGGGCTTCGCCTCAACTAGGAAAACCTTCCTCAAGCGTGCGAGCAGTCAGTTTTTAACTTTGGTGATGTATTTCCATAAAAATTGATCTCTATCTTAGTGTGGTTGGTCCTTTCCAAAGAAAATTATCATTACTTGCAATCTTGACCGTAGGATGTGCTCGTCTCCTTTCCTTGATGGTGTGGGTTGATTTTGAAGTTCATCCGAGCTCGTGTGAGCTCGGATCGAGCGATCCATGGCGGACGGATGTTATCGTTTATCCCTCGCGGGAAGGAGTGTCACGAGCCATTTTTTTGCGTGATTGGAAAGGACGGTCATGATCAAATCACATTAGATCAAATGAAATTTCTCTCTTTATGCCTCGGGTTTGATCCGTGTTGTCCGATCCGAGATCGGATGGCATAGATCATTGCCACATCTGGCACCAGCTAACTCGACAAGTGGAAGTAACAACTTAAATAACCAATCTTGTGGTGGCACGTGGAAAGTGCGCTGCGTCAGCACTCCATGTCGTGTCAGTGGGATTTGGTTTAATTATGGTTAATTAAAGTTTTTTAGGCTAAAAGTTCCATAATTCATAACTAATTATAGAAAAATCTAAAAAATACAAACAATGGGTCATTTTAAAGGTATTTTAGAGAAGAATCTAATAAAATTATTTTTAATGGATTTTGAACAATAAGCATAGCCTAATTAGGGTTTAATTAAAAACTTAATTAGTTTAAGTACTCTCTAATCTCTCAAGTGATTGATCCCAAATTTTTTGAGAATATTTGAGAGGATGACTTCTGCCTCCTCTAATTTTTTGGGGATTTATTACTTGTTAAATTAGGAGGGTTGATTGATTAAGTCCTAATTACCCCCTTAACTTCATTAAGGGGTGATTAAGCATATGAATAGTGATTAATTAATTATTGAGACTCCTTAATTATTATTGGATAATAAGGAGACTTAAGGAAGTGGATTGGAGCCTCCCTCATGATCCTTTCTCTACTTTTCCCTCTCTTTTCATCTAAAGTCCTAATTATTAATTAATTAATTAATTAGAAATTTAATTAGTAAAAAGGAATTCAAATCATATTAAATCATGCTTAATCCAGGGATGGCTTATTAAAATAGGTGGGGACCTCTTTCCCTAACTTTTCCCTTAAGCCCATCTCACTTCAAGATAATTAACTCTGGTTAGTCTTCTTTTTTAGGAGAGATGAATTAATGGATTATTGGTTTAACTAATTTGAAAAAAAATCTAATTAAATCTGATTTTCCCTTAATCCATCTTGGGTATAACTTTAGGTGTTCAAGAACCTAAAGAAGGTTAATTAAATTATGATTAGCTCACATGTGTGAGAAAATCATGAAAATAATTAAAATGGTTCTTTAGGTTTAATTGTTAAATAATCATGGGCTAACTGTATTAGGCCCCTTTCATTTCATAGGAGCATTGTTATTTATTTTTAATTCATTTGCATACTACGTTAGCTCATAATCATTTAATCAATTATCTTAAGGTAACATAGGTAAGGGTTAATTAATTGATTTAATCCATGCTTAACTTAATGAATCCATAAAAATCATCTAATTGCTTCTTATTAAATCAAATTAATTCACACTTATGGGGAATGGGATTAGGATTAAAACCTCTTTCTCACATCTCTCTTAAATCAAATTAAACATAAAATCAAAAGTGACTTTAAGAAACTTTGATTTATTTTAAATAAGCTTATTTAATGTGATTGTCCTTGGGAATTAGTTGGATTGAATGAAATTACATGCTAGTGTTTCTTTATTTCTTTCCAATCATATTAAAATGTTGCATGCCACTTGATTCATGCATTCATTTCTTTCAAAAAACAATTAAAATAAATGATTTCCTTTATGTCAAATTTGCATGTGTTGACTTAATTAAAAATATGTGTGGCTATTATCATTATTAAATAAAAAATTATTTGTAAAAAATATTTAAATCAACTATAACATGTGGAGTGATGATAATTATAAATATTTATAAGCTTGCATGTGTTTACACTTTAGAACATGTGATATGAAGTACTATTTTCTTTAATCTTCATGAATCTACATAAGGATATGAATATTAACAAGTGTATAGTTCATTTGAAAAGGACATAACACTTGTTTGAGTTTACTCTTATGTATATCCATGTTAGAATTTATATGGAACTCTAGTTCACATGTATAGTTAAATCAAAAAACAATTCTTGTATGATTTCCATTCTTATAATTGTTTGTACACTCATGAGTATTTAAGAATGGCGGACATATCTAGTCTGGACACACGGGGACGCATGGTTTGAAGTTGCCCCAAGGAGGTTCCAACCTCGTTCCCTTGGTCAAACAATGGTGAAGTACTTGATAAGAACATTCATACATTTGAATGTGCAATTAGCTAATGAATGAGAATCCTCTTTTTCTATAAAACTCATTCATGCATCCTACATTTAAGTGTGCCAAAAATATATTACATGTGTAGGTATGTTTAGGACTTAATCATATGCATGTTACATATGATGGGAAGAAATGAATAAACATATGTTATATGATAGTAATTAATTCCAATTAATCTTAAGATGTCTTTGTTATTGACTAAGTCTATTTAAAATAAACCTAAACTTAGCATTAAATTAAAGTATGTAATAAGCCATTCACTAAAGAGAAGTGATTAATTAATATGCTTTAGATGTGACTTAATATAAGGATAAAAGAGAGTGATCCTCTCTTTTCTTCTCTTTATAACATTTAGTTATTAAGAGTAAGCCAAATGAAAAAAAAGAAAATATTGAGTAAAACTTACAAATAAATTAAGCCACTTAAAGTGAAACCATCCTTTATAATTAAATCTTTTCTTACTTAGAAAATTATAACAAAGCCTAGTTAGTACATACCACACAAGTCTTAATACAAACACATTAGATTAAGTCACCACTTCTAGCCTTATGTTAGGGCAGTGCATGGTTTGATGTATATTTGGTTTTAAGATGTATTATTGTAGACTAGATGTTAGGTCGTAATTAGCTTAATCATATTTTTGTAGGAGATTATGCTAAAGGGGCTCTTAAAAATAAATATAAATGCTCTTGTTTGTAGGTTGCTTAATCCCTAAGCACAATCTAAATTAGGGCAGGTGGACCATGTGTAAGATACTAAGTCCAAATTATTTATATAACTGCTTGGGTTGTATGGTGTGTTTAGCTAACACTTATTTTACAGGTGTATTTAGATTTACTTTTTCTATTTTTAATGTAATTGTGCATTAGAAATTAGGATTAGTGTTATGGAGGGATTAGGATGAGCAGAGGCTAGAAGGCTTTATCCTCGGAGGCCCCTGTGATACCGTTGGTGCAAGCGAACCCAAATAAAGAAATGGAGGAGATATGAAGAAAGAAGATAAGAAGACTCCCCATAGAATTTATTTATATGTAAAATTTGTAACTATTCTTTCATATATCAGGGATGTATAAGGGTAGAGCTCAGCTACCCATTTCTCTTTTTTTGTTGTACGGCGGTACCCGATCGCACTGACCTATTATTCTTTTGTGTTAGATTTATAAATTTGTTTGATGTTTTGTTTACAATTAAGAAATAGAAATGACATGTCTTTTCCTAATTTCTTCATATATGGTGATTTAATGTATGGCCTGGATCCAATTAGGCTCTTAGAAAAAAATAAATTTTTTACCCCAATTACAACTCATAACTAAACTTTCTAAATAACACATAACCTCACATAAAGTCTAGGAATTAAATCAAGATAATTCAAAGATTTAACAACTCCTTAGCTACATGTTGTATGCATAATATCATGCATGTCATCTTATTTCACTTTTTCTAAAAGAGGGTTTCCATCCTTGAATGATAGGGGAAGACTTGACCTTTGAGGGTCTCCTCTGTGGTGGAAAACACCTTTTTCCTTCTAATTTAGCCAATAACCTTATTCATCATGCATTTAGACATATAAAAATTTTATGGTCTTTGTCAAAATAAAGAGGCAAAAATCAAATAAAAATTGATAAGATTTGCATTAGACTAAGTCATTACTCATACCACTCATGCTCTAGTCTCGTAGGGAGTGGGTTTAAGGCCTTAGTTTTCTTTTTAATAACAATAACCTAACCATCTTGCAAAATGAATGACTTGACCACATGGTTTTAAAGCATAGGATAAGTTAGCTTGCTGCCACTCCAGGCGATCATAAGTTCAGCAATCGGGTGGTTTACCCTCTCTTGTATAGGTAAACCATATACCCATCTTCACTTAGATTTAGGATGCGCTTTGGCCCTCGCTAAAGATCTCTAGATTTAAGATATGAGGTTATTATTTTCTCTTGAGCTACAAGCATAAGTCATCACCTCTTAAGCATTTTCATAACTTTGTGTTGTGAGATTATAAGTCCTAGCTCTCTAATAAATTTCAACTCAAATATATAATTCTCTTCAATTTCAAACACATAAAGCCCAACCATATGATAGATTGGAATACTCACTAGGTTTTTTAGTATCATGAGCATTCCCTACTCATCTCCCTTTGGCTTCGATAATAAGTCTCTCCTTTTTTATCTATCTTGATTTATTTTTCAAACATAGCCAATTTATTAATAGTCCTATCTTTGAAATCTTTGGATATAATAATTTCCTACTTTAATCGAGAGTATTCCCAAAGAACTCACCTTCCTTAGGAGGTAATTAACTATGGGGGCTTGCCCCCATAGAGAACTTTAGAACCCAGTTTAAATAAATCATGTTTTATTCATCCATGTAAATTAGGGGAGAAATCTCTGGTATATTCAAAGACTCATTATCCCTTAGGAGTCTTTATTATGTGATTAGATTCATTGTAGGGTGGTGATTTCTATCTTTTGAGATAGTGTATCATTCCTTGATGTCATACCTAATCACCTCAAACCCTCACATCTGCGTGGTGTTCCCCATACATATAATCGAAAATAAACACCACATTGGCCAAATCCTATCCAAACCAAAAAAAATCAATAGATTTTCTCTTGAATCAATCACTTCTTCAATCATCTAAATATAAATAAAACTTAAAATTATCAATCCAAACTCAAGTCAACCCAAGTCAAGCCTAAGTTAGCCCTTTTAGCTTGGAAACTTTAAATGAACCAAAATTTATTAGACTCCAAATTGATTGCACTTGAATTTATATTTCAATCCTAGGCTCATATATAAGTTCAACTAAACTTAAAAATAGCCAAAATCGAACCAATGGACCCATTTAGGTCCACTTGACCCAAAATGTCCTAAAAGATATTTTTTGAGTCAAGTTCTAATTCAACCCAAATTGGATTGAACCAAGCCTATCCAAGCCTCATATCATGATCAACAATCACCCTAGGATGATCAACCACATTGAATTAGGTCAAACCAAGCCAACTGGGTCCTTTGACTAAGTCAACCTTTAGCCCAAATGAAACTTAAACTAGCCAAAACCTATTGTACACCAAATTGATTGAAACTATTGATTCACACCAACTCATGATCAATGATTGAACATGACTTGACCCTCAATTGAGCCAAACCAAGTCTAATTGACCATTTGATCCAAGTTGACCCAAATTGGCCTAAAAGGCCAAAATGAGCCAAATCATAATCTAACCAAAATCAATTGTAACTAATGGCTCAACTTTATTCCAAATTGATTATACTTGACCAAAGCCATAATTGAGTCAAATTTGACTAATTAGTCAACTTGACCCAACCTAGCCTAAATTGACCTAAAGGGTTAAGTGGCCACAATTCAAACTAAATCCAAATTGATTCAAACTTAAGCCAACAATCATTTTTAATTAACCAATTGAACATGAACCAACACCTAACCCAACCCAATTTGGTCAATTTCATCAAATTGGTCAACTTAGCCTATTTGACTTATATGAATCCAAATGAGCCAAAATCAAACCTAGGTCAAATTAATTGAAACCACTTGAACTAAAACTCTTCAAATCAGCATTTTGACCTAAGACAAGCCTTGGTTTGACTCAATTTGGTCAATTGATCAACCTAACCCAACACAACTCAACATTAACCCATTTGACCAAATGAAGCCAAAACCCATGAAACCAACCCATGACCCATTGGAAGCTTACTAAATACGACCCAAACCCATCATGGGTCAACCTAAAATCATTCCAAACCCATTTGGAGTCAAGACCAATGCAAATCCTCCATAGATCCTCTCCCCCATGTGGGATTATGCCAAAAATGGCAAAGTCCACCCTCCTTTCACCTTAGTAGCCCTCACTCACCCAAATGAGGGATCCTTAAGTCTCCTAGCCCACCCTAGAGGGAGTAAGAATTCCCATGGACCAAATGGAGGTGATCCAACTCACCTTTATTACAAACTGAACACCCAAGGGATCAAGCCAATGCAACCTTCCAAAATCAAGCATTGAGCCACCTCCCACTCCTTCCTCCAACCAAACTGAGCCACATGGAATTTATGGTGACCACTCCAGTGCTCTGATAATGGCTGGCCAGATAAAAAATGGGAAGCAATCATGTCCATCCAACTCAGCAAACTGAGGTGTATACTCCTTAAATTCAAATGGGAAATGCATTAATTCTTTTTGTGAGAGCTTCCTAGCATAAATTTGAGCCTCCTTGCAATTCCTAGAGCAATCTCGAGCTTCCCTCTCTCGGCATTGCTCCTCCTCATGAGAAACTAAAATAGGGCACTCCAATCTCAATCTAAGCTCTCTCATTTTGCCACCAAACTATGATTCCTCTTACACACACCTTCCATGCATGTCGTCGAAGCCACCCAAGTTGTTTCACAAGCTCCCAAGCCACCGGAGGATGGACTTCGATCACCATCGAGCTCCAAAGTGATAAAACTTGATCCACCAAGTGAACCAAGGCAAATTGGCTTGCGTATGACTCAACAGGGCCTCATCTCTGCTAGACGAAGCTACCTCTATCAATCCCACTGCCGATCTTGAGCTGCGACGAGGTAATTTCTCAAAATTATAGAAATAGGAAATTTTGGTTGGAGCATTTCAAAGAAAATTTCCATCTGAGTTAATCTTAACCGTTGGATGTATTTAAATTTCTTCCTTGATGGTGTGGGTTGATTTTGAAGTTCATCCAAGCTCGGGTGAGCTCGGATCGAACGATCCATGGCGGACGGACACTATCGTTCATCGCTCACAGGAAGAAGGATCAAGGGCCATCCATTCTGTGTGATTGGAATGGACAACTATGATCAAATCACATTAGATCTCCCCTATTTTCTCCCTTTACATCATGGGTTTGATCTGCACCGTCCGATCTGAGATTGGATGACAGAGATCAATATCACGTCCACCGTCGACTGACTTAGCGTCAGATGTGACAACTTAAATAGGCAATCCCAGCACCACATGGAAAGCGTGCCACATGGCGCCAATGGGATTAGGCTTAATTAAGGCTAATTAAGGTATTTTAAGTGCTGTGACTTCCATAATTCATAACTAATTATAGAATAATTTAAAAAATACAAATAATGTTTCATTTTAAAGGTATTTCAGAGGAGAATTTAATAAAAAAAATTTCAATTGGTTTTGAATAGTAAATAGAGCTAAATTATAGTTTAGTTAAAAACTTGATTAGCTTAATTACTCTCTAATCATTCAAGTGATTGATCCCAAAATTTTTGAGATTGTTTAAGAGGATGACCTCTACCTCCTCTAATTTTTTTTTAGATTTATTGCTTGCAAACTTAGGAGAATTGATTAATTAAGCCCTAATTACTCTTTAATTTAATTAATATTTAATTAATCATGTGAACAGTAATAAAATAATTAATTAAGTGGTTAACTGCTCCTTAATAGTGGGCAAATTCATGAGATAAGATTATCGCTACTTTCTTAATCTAATTCCCTAAGTTCATTTTCATTAATTAAATTGATCAAAGCTTAATAAATTAATGAAATAGCTTAATTAATCAAGTTGAAAATGTAATCATATGGAATCTTAATTAATGAAATCTTGGGTAGAGCTTTAGGTGTTTAAGAGCCTAAGGAGGTTTAATGAAATTATGATTTGCCTATATGTGTGGCAAAATCATAAAAGTAATTAAGTGAGTTCCTTAAGCTAAATTAATTAATGATTGTGAGCTAATTGCATTAGGCCCCTCTCATTCCATTGAAGCATTACTATTTTCTTTTCAATTCATTTGTATATTACATTAGCTCATAATTATTTCATTAATTATCTTAAGGTAACATAGGTAAGGGTTTAATTAATTGATTTAATTCACACCTTAACCTAATTAATTCATAAAATTAATCTAATTACTTTTCATTAAATCAAATTAACTCACATATAGGGAATGGGATTAGGATTAGCAAATCCTTCTCACATTTCTTAAATCAAATCAAACATGACATTAAAAATGATATTAAGAAATTTTAGTTTATTTTAAATGAGCTTATTTAGTATGATTGTCCTTAGGAATTAGTCGGATTGAATGAAATCACGTGCTTATGTCCCTTTATTTCTTTCCAATCATATTAAATGTTGTATATTACTTGTGATCATGCATTCATCCTTTTCCAAAATTAATTAAATCAAATAGTTTCTTTTATGTCAAACTTGCATGTGTTGATTTAAATTAATATGTGTGTGATTATTATCACTATTAAATCCAAATATATTTTCCAAAACTTATAAATGAATGATTATATATGCTATGAATGTTAGTTATAAATACATAGGAGATGTATGTGATTATAGCTTTAGTGTATGAAGTGAACTTCCTTTTCTTTCATTAATGTATTGATCAATATAAGTAAGAATATTAATGGGTATATAGCATGGATATCCTGGGAATACGAGGCTTTAGAGTTTGGATAAGATGTTACTCCATATATATAAATATTTCATTTGATTACCTAACTTTCCTGGTTTAACAACGGCACGTATTCCATTTGATTTCATTCTTATGTATTTCAATATTTGAGTTTGGATAAGATGTTACTCCATATATATAAATATTTCGATCAAATAAAAATATAACTTTTGCATAGTTTTCCTTCCTTTATTTATGTATACATCCATATGTATTTAAGAAAAGCAAATATTTAGTCCGTACATCTCAGGAATATGAGGCTTTAAGTAGCCCCAAGGAGGTCATTTTATTACCTCACTTCCCTAGGTAATAATGGCATATACTAGCTTATGTCTCTTATACATGTGTGTGTATTTAATTATGGAATTAGAACCCATTATCTTTTATCAAAAATCCACACATTCATGAATGATTAAGTTGTTGAATTAATTAATCATATGACATGGAGCACTCTATCTTATGTTCATGTATGCAATTTTATAAATATTTTAATGTAATGGGTATATAATTTGTACAGCCCTGGAATACGAGATTGTAGATAGCCCCAAGGAGGTCATTTGGTTACCTCACTTCCCTGTTAATAATGGCACGTACCTTTTTACTTTCATTCATATGTTCTTTTGTATAAGAGTTTAGATAGAGCTTTAAATTAATATGATAAAAATAATTCAATCAAATCAAATATTTAAATTCTAAAAATACATGTTTACATCCATCATTTAAGTCTGTTAAAACATATTGCATTTTTAGGTACGCCTAAGGTTTAATCATGTGTATGTTTTATATGATAGAAAGAAATGAATGTATATGTGTCATGTGATAGTAATTAATTCCAATTAATCTTAAGATGCCTTTCTTATTGAATGAGGTTACTTAAGGTGAAACTAAACTTAGGGTTAATTTAAACCATGTGATGAGTAATTCACTAAAGAGAATTGATTAATTAATTTGCAAGTGTGTTTAGCTAATTAATTAATTTGCAAGTGTGTTTAATTAATTAACTTGCAGGTGTATTTAATTAATTAATATGTATTAATTAATTTGCAGGTGTCCAAATTGTTCATATGATTGCTTGGGTTGTATGGTGTTTTTAGCTAACACTTATTTTACATGTGTAGTTAGATTTACTTTTCCTATTTTTAAGGTAATTTTGTATTAGGAATTAGGATTAGTGTTATGAGATTAGGATGAGCAGTGGCTAAAAGGCTTTGTCCTAGGAGGCCTTGTGATGCCTTTGAAGCAGGCACATCCAACTGAAGAAAAGAAGGAGACATGAAGACATAAAGATATGAAGACCCCCATAAAATTTGTTCATTTGTATAAATTGTAATTATTCTTTAATATACTGAGTTGCAGAAGGGTAGAGCTCGGCTATCCATTTTCTCTTTTTAGGTTGTACGACAGTACCCGTCCACACCGATCTTTTATTCTTTTATGTTCGATTTATAAAATGCTTGATGTTATATTTAAATTGTGCAATAGAAATAGCATGCCCCATCTTAGTTTCTTACTTATATGGTGATTTAATGTGTGGCCTGGATCCAATTAAGCTATCAAGAAAAAATAAAATTTCTACCTCACCTATAACTCATAACTAAATTTTCTAAATAACTTATAACCTCATATAAAGCCAAGGCATTAAATTATGATAATTAAAAGATTTAGTGATCCATTAGCTAGATATTGTATGTTTAATATTATGCATTCATATTGCTTCACTCATGTAAAGAGAGGGTTTCCATCTTTGCATGATAGGGAAGAGTTGGCCTTTGAGGGTCTCCTCTGTAGTAGAAAACACCTCTTTCTTTCTGATTTATCCAATAACCTCATTTTATCATGTATTTATACATATAAAAATCATATGGCCTTTGTCAAAATGAAGAGTCTAAAATCAAATAAAATTTGAAAAAAATTGCATTAAACTAAGTCATTGCTTATACCACTCATGCTCTAGTCTCTTAGGAAGTGGGTTTAAGGACTATAGTTTTTTTAATAATAACCTAACTATCTTGCAAAATAATATGACTTGCCTATATGGATTTAAAATGAGGAGTTAGGCTACCTCAGGCGTTATAAGTCAGTGTCGAATGGTTTACTCTCTTATGGAGATAAACCATATACCCATCTTTGCTTAGATTTAGGTTATGCTTTAGCTCTTGCTAAAGCTCCCTAGATTTAGGATATGAGGTTACTATTTCCTTCAGGATACAAGCATAAATTCTCACCTCTTCAGCATTTACATAACCTTGTATTGTGAGATTATAAGTCCTAGCCTTCTAATAAAATTTCAACTCAAACATATAATTCTCTTCAATTTCAAATATATAAAACTCAATCATAGGATAGGTTAGAATGCTCATTAGGTTTCCTAATATCATGAACATTCCCTACTCATATCCTTTGGCTTCAATAATAAGTCCCTCCTTTTTTATTTATTCCATTTTACTTTCCAATATAACTAATTTATTGATTGTCTTATCGTTAAAATCTTTGAAGATAATAATTTCCTACTTTAATCGAGAGTATTCCTAAGGAATTCACCTTCCTTAGGATATAATTAACTATAGGGGCTTGCCCCCATAGGAAACTTTAGAACCTAGTTTAATATAAACCCTACTTTATTCATCCATATAAAGCAGGAGAAAAATCTTTGGTCTATTCGAAGACCCATCATGCCTTAGGAGTCCTTATTAGGTGATTAGGTCCATTATAGGGTGGTGATTTCTATCCTTCGAGATAGTGCACCATTTCATGATGTCGTACCCGATCACTTCAATAAGTACCCCCTCAAATCTACGTGGTGTCCCCCATACACATATCGAAAATAAACACCATAACATCTTTAGAATTCCTCCCACTCTATCATAACCATAGATAAGTTTGTATGCTTATATTCTAACAATAAAATACTTTGGATCTATCAAAATATTTAGCTTATAATCTATCTTTTCATCACATAACTATACATTTAATTTCAATCATAATATAGTCATTATTCTTAAACATCTCTCACACACATCATCACATCACATCATCATGACATAAAAGCATGTCATGTCAATAGTAACTTGGAGAATCATTCATATAAACTACATGATATCACAATGCATCTTGTATGTCGCATGTAAGAAGATGGTGGTATTATAATAGTTATACGTAGGGGAAGAGCCAAATTTTTTAAGAGGGGCACAAACTAACTATTTCAAGATAAAAAAACTCATTTTTTTTCATTTGGGATTAGAACTGATGTTAGCTAATTAATTTTTTTTTTGTAAAATTGTAATATAAAAAAGATATTGGGTTGATTTGGGTTCTTTTTCGTTATACAGAAAAGAGCATTGCCTAAAATTTCTTCATCAAATCTAATTAGTATGATTCTAAGCATTCAATCAAAATGAACACTTAATTTCAAAATAAAATTGCATCAAAGCTCTCTTTGAGCTTCTTGACTAGGAGTGTAAACAAGTCGAGTCGAGTCAAGTTTTAACTTAATCAAGATAAGATTTTTTTAATCACTGTTAAGCTCGATTCGAGCTCATTTACCAAGCTTGAGCTCGACTCTATTTATAGAAAGTCAAGCTCAATGAGCTATCAAACTGATAGCATGATACGTGAGATATTACAGTTCACGAGTATGTAAATGAGCTAGCTCGATAAGCTACATAGTCAAGTCAAACCAAACTCAAAACTCGTACTCAAAAATTTTTCAAGTTTGATTATGAGTTTGAGCTCATTGATTAATAAGCTTGGCACTCGAGTTTGTTAACAAGCCGGCTTGACTCATTTACACCCCTATCCTCGACCAATGTTCAAATAAACTAGCAAATGGACTTCAATGAAGCAACTTGGAAGAATTATAGGTGAAGCTATTATTATAATGGTTTCTTCATCAAAAGAACCATCTTTAAACTTAAGTCCTATAGAAATTTCAAAAAAAATAAAAAAAAAATTTGAAAATATTAAGAAGTGTTGGTTATTATGACCTTTTCTCCTTTTGGAACACAAGCAGCCTTGAAATCATGTGAAACACTGAAAGCAATTTACAAAGGAGAGGCATAAACAAAAAAAAACAAAAATAAACAAAAATAAGAGTTTCGTGGCAAGGGATTACTCTAAAATTGGAACATTGATTTTTTATTCCAAAAAAATTAAGGGTGTAATTGAGGGAATTAAAATAGAGGCATGCTCACAATTCTGACCCAAATAATTGTTCAATGTGGCAACTCACACAATAAAGAATTATAGTTTCACTTCCTTTTAGAGAGGAAGAGGAAAGAAGTCACCATCTTTTTTTTTCATCTCTATAAAATAACATATAAAAGCATGCAGAGTTGTACACATTCATAAAAAATAAATTTATACTCACCAATAATAATAAAGGTAGCTTTAATTACATGAACCTATGACAATGACAACAATGAATTATCTTAGATTGTGGCATGATGAGTCTCCAGGCCCTCAGTGGTGGTGTGTGAATAGAAGAAGAAGAAGACAAGAGGAATGGGTTATTGATGTGGCTGTATTAGGATTAATTAAGTTTTTTAGAATTTAAAAAATGTATATATACCATATATGGGTTGAGCCAGTGGGGGCACGAGCCTCAATGCACCCTTTATAGTTCTTCCAATGGTTATATATTAGGAATGTAGGATCTTAAAGTGCATCATCATATATGAAATTGGATCACTTTCCTATCATCTACCATAAGAAATCATTATGTCAAATGATTTAGATGTTAAAGATCTATTAGGGGTAGTTGTAGTTTTTTGAAAATATGATTGTAAAATTATTGTAGGGAAAACAATTTTTTCAAAACTTTTGTATGTGTTACAAATTTTTTTTTTTGAAAATTCAAACAATGGTTTTCTGACAACCATTACACTCTAACTGCTCTAATTCTCAAAAGTAACTTTTCATCATAAAATTTTCTAAAAAATAGTCAAATGCAACTGTGGTTGCTTTCTAGCTGCTTTCTAAAAGTAAAGCAATTAGAAAGTTATCCCAAATGCACCATAAGTCATATATGTAATATCAAGAAAACAAAATAAAATCACTTTTCCATATTCTTGCACACATGATATCATATGGTGAAATAGATGAAAATATAAGGAAGTATCACAGAATCATATGAATTGCATCAACCCATAACAAAAGTGCATGCAATAAAATATATATCATTGAGAAAAAAGTGATATATAATTTTTTTTTCTATAAAAACTATTTTAAACTATTCAAAAAATACATTTCATATGTTCATAAATTAAATGAAAATCATTTAAGAGAGAAATATTTATGCATTTTATGATAAGAAAAGTCATTTACCTCAGAAGGGTTATAATCTCAATCCTTAAGGTATAATTTAGTTAGTTGAATTTTGAGTGTAGTGTTAAGTGAATTCTGGCATTTTGAATTTTTGATCATTTGATCTAATGCATTCAAAATGTAGTGTATTTTGAGAGTGAATTTAAAATACACTCTAGTTTAAAACTATTGTATTTAAAATGCATAAAATATATGTGAATGCTAAATACATAATTAAGTGTAAACTGAAATTGCATGTTACCAATCATCACTACCGCCACTACCGCCCACTACTACTACTAGTGATTGCATGTTGCTATTATTATCTGCCAGCCAGTATCGAAGTCACTAAATATCCTTATTATTTTGCATTACTTTCTTAAGCAAGCCAAAAAAAATAAACTCTTGTATTTATAAAATTTGTAACCAAACAATCAAAAATATTCTAGTTATATTACATTTCATACTATATTCTTTTTACACTGCATTTCAAATTCAATCAACAAAATAGCCTCTAAGTGAATCTACCTTCAATTTGATCTCTAAAACTCCATAAACTTTTCTTAAGCTTTTTGCCCTCTTCCTGTAGCTCTTTCTTCTCAAAATTTTAAGGGAATTAAGAATAAGCTGTAATACCCAAAACTTTCAACAAAAAAAAAAAGAAAAAGAAAAGACGAGAGGTAAATTTTGCATTTTATTCATTTAAAATATATCTTTTTTTAATTGGTTCATTTTTATATATACAAGTATATAAAATTATTAACATATAAATATTTGTGAATTAAAGTTTCCATTTAAATTTATTGTTCACCTAATTATCTAATGCACTACACTATGGTAATTAAATCCTTCCACTTTATTAGGCATGCATTGGTTGGATTAAAGTAATAGGCACGTGTAGGGCTTGGATCTAAGGAAAGACCAATAAATGCATATATCTATTTCTTTCTTATCCCATTTCCTCCAGCCAGCAACTTCTTTCCTTGTCTCCGCCTTTGGCTTTGTATGGAGCAACAACCTTCCTTGATGCAAAAAGCACGTGAATGGGAGTCCCATGAATTTAATGGAGGGTATTTTCCTGGGGAGTCTCGTGAATTAGCTGGAGGGTATTTTCATGTGGTTGTTAGGTGAGTATAAGGAATTCTTCCATGGAATTGTTGGTATTTATATTTAAGTATACAAGTATATATGTTGATATACAATTGTATTATAACATAATTCAATACCTTAATTAAAGTATTTTGATGTTAACTGAGTGTTGTAGAGATTTAGAGAAGAATGTAAAAGTGTTAATATAAATATATTAGTATTAGGAAATTAATTATATTTTTGTTCTCAATTTCTAATAGGACTGAAATTGGATTGTGAACCAGAATTGGGGAATTTGAGTTGGCTTCTTAATATATGAGTAAATTACTTTATGATTTTCTATTTAATTTTATCCACTATTCAGCTCTTCCCATTAATCCAGCCAATGCATGGAAAGATTAGTGGATTGTAATAATTTTGCCACAAAAGATTAATTGGATGTATAGTAGCATTAAAATGAAACTTAGGAACGTGAAGTGTAGATTTAGAAAAATTTAATGTGAAGGGTTCTTTGGGAAATTTATGACTAAACAACTAAAGGAATCTCAAGTACATACATGAACTTGATATTTGTGTGAATCTGTGGAGAGATAGATTAAAACTTGTAAAAATTATTAAAATATTAGATGAATATTAATTATAGTTATGTTAAGTATAGTTATGTAAATATATTACTTTTTGTTGACTTTATTATGCTAATTTAATTAGGTAAATAGTATTGATATTAGTTAAGAGTACTCCGAAGTCATGCTTTTGTGTAATTCAAAAGATTATATGAGGAGACATCAACTTCAAGTAAGAATGAAGTTAAAGATTATGACATTAAGTTAAATTAATTTATGAATTTCATGTATTCAGAAGAGTTATTCAATTATAGGTTGTGCATTCAAGGAAGTGTCGAGCACATCACAACACTGATCTGTACACTGAGGTGAGACATAATTGTTAATTTAAATTCCATTTCTATAGTCCTAGTGTATGTCACTGTTCCTACTAATTCTTACTAATTTTATTAACACTATATGAATGACATATAGATATTCCTGTCATATTTTATACAAATACAAATGCTTTTTACCTGACCTATTATGTATTACTCATTTACAATGATAATAAACTAGTCAGTCAATTTTCTTAATGTTATATGATATTGTTGTGCATATTGAATTAATTTAGCACATGTATTATTAATTGCTAAATGTAATGTAATGTGATAAATAGAGAAATGTCAAGAAATTATGATAGGAAGATTATATTATAAAAACTTATGTAAGTAGGCAAAAGTTTTCATGAGATGAGCATTTAATAGAAGATTTTAGCATTCTTGACTCTTGACATTGAGATTGGGCAGACAAATTGATGTCAGGAGGGCTCTTAGGCAAGTAGTATGGTACTGGCCCCACCTTCCCTTCAGGTTTAAGCCGACAAGCTGGGTGACGGCCCTTATATTATAAAATTCAAAACCTACGCAATTATAAATGACATTCCTAGGGAAATGATTTGATACATAACTGAACTTGATTTCATTAAATAATTGATTCATATGTTTAGAAAGTTTTACTATAAATTATTTACACATTACTGTTTTATATATTACTATTATGTTCTTATATCTTGCAACATATTTTACAACTCTTACACTCCTGCAAGTTTCAAATATGCATGCACATTATTTCTAATGCCTTATCTTGAGATTACTTTAGCATTATTTATCTCACTGAGCTTTAGCTTATGATAATATACATTGATAATTTTAGGCAAGAGCAAGGAGGGTTGAAGCTAGTCAAGTTTTATTGATTTGTATAGTTTTGGGTGTATAGTTTTGGAAGATTCTGAAGACTTTTTGGGTACATACAAATTTTAAAATTGATGAATTTAGTTGCTCTATTTTTATGTATAAACTTGAGGATTTTCATGCTTCCAAATATATGATCTAAATTAATTATTTGAGGAATTTGAAACATAAGCATTTATTTGTGATGATTTGGTGAGATACCATATTTCACTTGCTTGTACCACACTGATTCATGTTGAAACTTGTTGGTGGAATTTATGTCTAATCGAGTCATCTCATTCTATCACACCTCGAACTGACCCTAATATAGGGGGGGTTCATTTAAGGTGTGACATAAGCCTACTCAGAATCCACACAACTCTATTTTAGATGGTAAATAGAATAGGAAAGTACAATAGTCCTTTTCTTACTACTTATAAGTAATTATATATATATATATATATATATATATATATATATATATATATATATATATATATATATATATATATATATATATATATATATATAGTTCATGTTGTGTAAAATAATATAGAAAATATAACTCATGAAATGAAAATCAAATAACTATTGCATGGATTAAGTTTAGGCTATAGGGTAAGCAAGTCTCCCTAAATCTCTAAAGCATAACCCACTCTGATGGCTATCCCTCTTAAGCCTCTATGCTTATATTAAGTGTTCACCTAATCACTAGAAGTGTCTTAGGACTGAGGAGCTCTCACTGTCTATAAGAGTCCTAGATCTATGATGATGAGATTGATAACTCACTCCAAAAGTGAGGTCAATAGTGATTAAATATTCATATGCGTACAATTAAGTGACACCACCTTCTTAATTGCCAAGTATAATAGGCTCCTCCAACCATATCAATTATATAAATTTTATTAAGCATTATTAGTGGAATGCCAAATGATGCAATAATCTGACATCTATCCTACACAAGTCCAAACTCAATTCTAAATGATTGAAATCCAAAATCAAATCCAAGCTCCAAAACCCTCCTAAGCCTTTAAACCAAATCAAAATCACTTGATTTCTTTATAAATCAATTATTCCATCATTTATATTCACAAATATAAATAAAATCCAAACTCAAATGACCAAAACCAAATCAAACTAAATCAAACCAAACCAAGACCCTTCTTAAGCCATATGGACCCAACTCCATGGGCTTAACCAAATCTCAACCCAAATCAACCCAAAACCAATTGATTTCTTTATAAATCAATTATTATTTCATTTATATTCACAAATATAAATGAAACCCACATTCCAATGATCAAAATTAAATCAAACTAAATCAATTTTCTTCTAAGTTCTTTTGACCTACCTCCTTGAGCTTAGTCAAATTTGCTTCCAAATCACTCCAAACTCAAGTGATTTTCTCATAAATCATTTATATCTTCATTTATATTCATAAATATAAATGAAATATAAATTCAAATAGCCAAAACCAAAAGAAAACTCAATTCAAGCCCTTTAAGCCAATTTTTTGAAATTAGCCAAAACCTATCTAAATCAAGCCAAAACCAATGAATTTTCTCTTGAATCAATTAATCCTTCATTTATATTCATAAATATAAATAAAACTGACAATCATCAATCCAAATTCAAGTCAACCCAAGTCAAGCCCAAGTTAGCCTTTTTGGCTTGAAAATTCCAAATAAACCTAAACCTATTGAACTCCAAGTTGATTGCAGTTGAATTTATATTTCAATCCTAGGCTCATGTATAAATCAAACCAAACCTTAATCGAGCCAAAACCAAGCTAATTGACCCACTTAGGCTCACTTGACCCAAAGTGGCCTAAAGGACCTTTTTGAGCCAAGTTCTAATCCAACCCAAATTGGATTGAACCAATCCCATCCAAGCCTCATATCATGATCAACAAACACCCTAGAGTGATCAATTACCTTGAATTGAGTCAAACCAAGCAAACTTAGTCATTTGACCAAGTCAACCCTTAGCCCAAATGAAACCTAAACCAACCAAAACTCATCATACACCAAATTAATTGAAACCATTGAGTCACATAAACTCATAATCAATGATTGAACATGACTTGACCCTCAATTGAGCCAAATCAAGTCCAATTGGCCATTTGACCCAAGTTAACCCAAATTGGCCTAAAAGGGTAAAATGGGTCAAATCATAATCTAACCTAAACTAATTGTAACCAATGGTACAAGTTCATTCTAAATTCATGTTGAACTTGACCAAAGCTCCAATTTGGTCAATTGGACCCAACTTAGCCAAATTGACCAACCTAGCTCAAATTGACCTAAAAGGTCAAATTGGACAAAATCTAAATTAAATCCAAATTGATTCAAACCAAAACCTACAATCATTTTTAATTAATCAATTGAACTTGAACCAACACCCAACCCAAGCCAATTTGGCCAATTTTATCAAATTGGTCAACTTAGCACATTTGACCTATATGAACCCAAATAAGCCAAAATCAAACTTAGGCCAAATTGATTGAAACCACTTGAACTAAAATACTTCAAATCATCATTTGAACCTAACCCAAGGCTTGGTTTGACTCAATTTGACCAATTGGTCAACCTAACCCAGCATGACCCAAATTGAACCCATATGACCAAATTGAGCCAAAACCCCAACCCATGACTCATTGGAGGCTAATCAAACACAACCCAAACCCATCTTAGGTCAGCCTAAAGTCAACCCAAAAGCCAAGTGGGTCCAATCCAAGCCATTATCCATTAGTCAAGCCCTCTTTACATAGGGTTCCACCCATAAATGGCAAAGTCCACCCTCTTATTACTTGGCTGCCCTCACTCACCCCATTTACTCCTAGCCCACCCTAAATGGGCTAAGACTTGCATGGACCAAAAGGAGGTGAGTTAACTCACCTCCCTTACAAATAAAACACCCATTGGATACAAGCAAGGAGATCAGCCCATATCAAGCCTTGAGCCACCGCCAACTCTTTCCTCCAACCAAGACAAGCCACGTGGACATGATGGCGACCACTCCGGTGTCCTGGCAATGGCCTGTCAATTGAAAAACTAGAGATAATCCTGTTCATCCACCTCATCAAATTGAGGGATATACCCCCCTCAATTCAAATTGGATTTCACTTGCATTCAATTCCTTTGAGCCCCCAAGAGAGAAACGAAATTCCCTAGCACATCCCAGAGCTTCCCCAAAGCCTCCCCACTTCGAATTTTCTCTCTCGTGCATAATCAAAATAGGGGAGCTCAATCCTGATCCAAATTTTCTCCTCTCTCGACAAAAGTTCAATTCCTCCTGCACACACCTTCCACATACCTCTTCAAAGCTACCCAAGCCATTTCTCAGGCTTTGAATCAACCGGAGGCCAAACTTCGATCAAAGATGAAGCTCCAAAGCACCGTTCTTGGCCAATCAAGTGATCCACTTAGAACCAATCCAATTTTTATTCAACAGGGCTTCATCTCAACTAGACGAAGCTTCCTCAAGTGCACGAACTGTCGGTCTTAGCTCCGGTGAGGTAAATCCATTAAAATTGTCGCTTTAGAAGAAAATATGTTGAAGCTTTTTAAAAAAAGTTGCATGTGAGCCGATCCTAGCTGTTCGATCTTCGTGGATCCCACATGTGAAAGTGCGGGGTTATTTTGGAGTGAATCCAAGCTCGGGTGAGCTCGGATCGAGTGATCCATGGCAGATGGGATCTATTATTCTTCATTTGTAGGAAGAGAGACCACAGGCCATCTATTCTGCATGATTAGAATAGACAGCTTTGATTAGATGCTACAGATGTTGCTTGATCCCTCCTTGGCGGAGTTTGATCGTGTGCGATCTTAGATGATGGCTCCGAGCGCTCCAACCATCAGTGATCCGCAATGTGACTACTTAAATACTCCATGCCACATGGAAAACCGATAAGATTAAGGCTTAATTAGGTTAATTAATTACTTTTTAAGGCTGAAACTTTGATAATTCATAACTAATTGTAGAAAATTTTAAATATATAAATAACGGCTCATTTTAAAGGTATTTCAGATAGAAATCTATTAAATTATCCTTGGTTAATTTTGAATAGTAATTTTAGCTTAATTAAGGTTTAATTAAAAATTAATTAACCTAATTACTCTCTAATTAGTCATCTAATTTATTTTAAATTTTTTAAGGTTGCTTAGGGGGATGACCCCTACCTCTCCCATTTTTTTGGAAAATTATTGGTTGATTAATTAGGGAAATTGATTGATTAAGCCCTAATTGCCTTCCTAACTTAATTAAGGATTAATTAAGCATGTGAACAATAAATCAACTAATTAATTGGACTCATTTGACACTAATTAATAGTAAGGAGGCTTAGGGAATGTGATTGGGGCATTTTCCCTAATCTTTCTCCTAAATTTCTTTTGCTTTTCAAGAGAAATTAATTAGGAATTAATTAACTAATTAATTATTTAATTAGCTTAATTAAATTTCAAAATGGATCTAGACCTAATTAATTCATGGGTACATCTTTAGGTGTTCAATAGCCTAAAGAGGTTCAATGAAATTATGGTTAGCCACATGTGTGAGAAAATCAAAAAATAATTAAGTTCCTTAAGCTTAATTAATTAATAATTATGAGCTAATTGTATTAGGCCCCTTTCATTTCATAGGAGCATTGTTATTTATTTTCCAATTCATTGGCATATTTCATTGGCTCATAATCATTTGATTAATTACCTTAAGGTAACATAAGTAACGATTAATTAATTGATTTAATTCATACCATAACCTAATTAATCCCTAAAATTGACCTAATTCATTTCCATTAAATCAAATTAACTCACACATATGGGAATGAGATTAGAATTAGCAAACCTCTTTCTCTCATTTATTAAATCAATTCACACATGAAATTAAAAGTGATTTAAGAAATTTTGATTTATTTTTAATGATCTTATTTAGTATGATTGCCCTTAAGAATTAATTGGATTGAACAAAATTATGTGCTTATGTCCCTTTATTTCTTTCTAATCATATTAAATATTTTATATCACTTGTAATCATGCATTCATCTTTTTTTTGAAAACTAATTAAATAAAATGATATTTTTTATGTCAAGCTTGCATGTGCTGATTTAAATTAAAGATATGTGTGACTATTATCACTATTAAATTAAAATTATTTTCAAGAGCATATAAATCAATTATAATATATAGACTCACAATAGTTATAAATATTCATAAGCTTGCATGTGCTTATGGTTTAGAATATGTGATACGAAGTTCTCTTTCTTTATCCTACTGTGGTGAAAAATATCTCCACCTTCATCTATCCCCATTTTGAAAAAGGATAAATGAAAACAAAAATATACACCTTGTTGGGATGCCACGCAGATCCACAGATATTCTTTTTAGGATGATCGGGTACGGAATTGAGGAAAGGTGTGCTATCTCGAGAGATAGAAATCACCTCATTGTACTTCGTTCAGTTACGTATTGCTATTATGGATCTTTGGAAAGTACCAGAGATTCTTCCCCTACTTTACATGAACAAAGTAAAGCAGGGTTTATTTTAAATCGGGTTCGTTAAGTTCCCTACAAGGGCAAACCCCCATAGTTAATTACATTTTAAGGAATAGGATTTCTTAGAAATATTCTTGATTAAGGTAAATGATCATTGTCTCCAAAGATTTCAAAAGGTAGGACTATCAATAGATTA
The DNA here is from genome assembly GCA_021442155.1 of Cymbidium sinense. Taxonomy (NCBI): domain Eukaryota; kingdom Viridiplantae; phylum Streptophyta; class Magnoliopsida; order Asparagales; family Orchidaceae; genus Cymbidium; species Cymbidium sinense. Next base: position 189,002,012 of record CM038216.1, read on the forward strand.
GTTTATTTTTAGAAAGTCAAGTGAGATCGATCAAGAGGAGGGAGTTCTTATCAAAGACAAATGAAAAAAAGTAGGGGATGCTTAAGATACTAGGAAGCCTAGTAAGTATCTCAAACTACTCTATGGTTGGGCTTTATATTTTTGAAATTGAATTAATTTATTTGACTTGAATTTTTATTAGAATGCTAGGGCTTATAATTCCATGATACAAGGTTATAAAAATACCTAAGAGGTGAGGATTTATTCTCATAGCCTGCAAAGGGAAGTAACAACCTCTGAACCTAAATCTAGGGAGCTTTGGCGAGGGCTAAAAGCACAACCTAAATCTAAAGAAAAAATAGGTGTTTGGTTTACCTCCACAAGAGAGGATAAACCACCCGATTGTTGGACTTACAACTGCATAGGAGTGGCTGCCAACTAACTCCTACTACAATTTTAAAATATGCAGGCAAGTCAAATGCATTTGTAAGATATCTAAGCTGTTATTTATTTAGAAAGAGATTAAGTCTTTAAACACACTCTCTAAGAGACTAGATCATGTAGGGCATGCTTTAATGACTTACATCTAATACATATTTTATTACATTTTATTATTCATTTTGGACAATCAATTTGACACATGCTTTAGGATTCATATGCCTAATGCATGAGAAATTAGATTATAGGCCAAAATCAGCAAGATAAGGAGGTGTATTTCTACCATAGCTCTCACAGGTCAAGACAAGTTCTCTGGTAAAAGTGGAAGCCCTCCAATCAAGATTGAAATAATATACTTTTTATGCATGATGTGAGAAAAGTAATACAACATCCAACTAAGGGGTTGCTAATTCTGTTATCTTAATTTATAGCCTAAGCTTTAATTGAGGTTATGAATTATTTATTTTTAGTTTTTAAGTTGATTAATTTGGTAGAAGGTTTATTTTTTCCTAAGGGCATAATCATCATCTAGGCCATACATCAAAGTAAGGAAGAAACTAGGAAAAGATGTCATCTTAATGCACAAGTTAAACAAACATCAATCAATTTATAAAATTAGTGCAAAAGAATAAAGGTCATTTTGGTCGGGCTCCACCGTACAAACTCGAAAACAAATTGGGTAACTGAGCTCTACCCTTATACAACCCGGATCATAAATGAATAAATTACAATCAAGAAGGAATTTATTGTTATGGGGGTCTTCATTCTTTATTTCTTCTTTCTTCTTTCTTCTTTCTTCTTTTGGTTCCTTCTTTCTTCTTTTGGTTTCTTTTTTTTGGAGGGTTGGAATGTGGTTGCTCCAAAGGCTTCACATGATACATAAGACATGATCTTATGACCAATGCTCATCCTAATCTCCCATAATAATCATTCTAAAATCCTAATTACAAAAGTACATGAAAATGAAAAAAAGGAAATCTAATTAATACCTGCAAAATAGAGATTAGCTAAACAAACCATACAATCCCAAGCATGTATATGTATAAATTGGACTTAACACACCACACCTGGGTAACTAAGTCCACCTGGCCTATTTTGGATTATGCTTTGGGGGATAAGCACCTGCACATTTGTGGTAAAAAATTTCTATAAGGGAGTCACCTTTCAAATCTGTGGGGAGAAAAGAAAAAGGAACCCTTATAAAAATTCATCTTGATAAGACACAGTGCAAATCTATAGATGTACTTATTTAGGTGATCAGATACGTCATCAAGGTATAGTGTACTATCTCAAAAGATGGAAATCATTATCCTTTAATGGAACCAATCACCTTAATAAGGACTCCTAAGGACTATGGATCTGCATATGTACCAGAGATTCTTCTCCTACTTTACATGGAAAAGTAAAGTAAGGTTAATTTTAAATTGGGTTCATTAAGTTCCATACAGGGGCAAGCCCCCATAGTTAATTACATCCTAAGGATGGGATCCCTTAGGAAAACTCTCGATTAAGGTAAATGATCATTGTCTTTGAAGATTTCAATAGGAAAGGACTATCAATTGATTGGTTTGTATTTGAAGATCAAATGAGATTAATCAGAAGAGGGAGTTATTATCGAAGCCAAAATAAAAAATAAGTAGGAGATGCTTGATGCTTGGAAACCTAGCGAGCATCTCAAATTATCCTATAGTTGGGATTTACATTTTAGAAATTGATTTAGTTTGTTTGAGTTGCATTTTTATTATAATTGTAGGACTTAAGATTCTCTAACGCAAGATTAAATAAATGCATAAAAGATGAGGAATTATGCTTATGGCCCACAAAAAGGAGAAGCAACCTCAAAACCTAGATCTTGGGAACTTTGGCGAGGGCCAGAAGCACACCCTAAATCTAAGGAGAAAATGGGTAATTGGTTTGCCTCCACAAGAGAGGACAAACCACCCAATAGTTTAGATTTACAACTATCGAGGGTGACTGCCAACTAACTCCTCCTACGATTTTAAATACATGTAGGCAAGTCTATATACTTATGCAAGATAGTTAGGTTATTTTTATTTAGAAAGACACTAAGTCCTTAAACTCACTCCCTAAAGAGACTAGATCATGTAAAGGGACATGCTTCAAATGACCTAAATCTAATCCAATTCAAATTTTATTTTATTTTCATTTTTGGACAATCATTTTTGACTCAGGCTAATAGGCTTTTTATGACTAATGCATGAGAAATCAGATTATTGGCTAAAATCAGTGAGAAGGGAGGAGGTGAGTTTCCACCCACCAGGTCAAGCGTTCTCGAGCAAGGTGGAAGCCCTCCAATCAAGAGTGAAATAAGATGCATTTGTGCATAATATTAAAAAGAAATGCTTATCCAGCTAAACTTTAGATGAGGTTATGAGTTGTTTAATTATAATTTGAGTTGTTAAATTGGGTAAAAGATTTATTTTTCTCTAAAGAGCCTAATCCGCATCCAGGCCATACATAAAGTAAGGAAGAAAATGCATCTTATTTCTTCTTTTCCTACATAAAGCAATGAAATAGATAGGTTATTTTCTTCTTTTCCTAGTTTCTTCCTTGCTTTATGTATGGTCTGGATGTGGATTAGGCTCTTTAAGAAAAAATAAATCTTTTACCCAAATTAATAATTCAAAATAAAACTAAATAACTCATAACCTCACCTAAAGCTTAAGATTAAAATCAAGATAAAAGAATTAGTAACCCCTTAGTTGGATGAGCATTTCTTTATAATATCATGCATAAATGAATCTTATTTCACTCTTGATTGGAGGCTTTTTTCAGAGACTTGACCTTTGAGATGGTGGAAACTCACCTCCTACCTTCTTGTTGATTTTGGCCAATAATCTGATTTCTCTTGCATTAGTCATAAAAAATTCTATTAGCCTGAGTTAAAATGATAGTCCAAAAATAAAATAAAATGAAATTTGAAGTGCACTATATTTAGGTCATTTGAAGCATGTCCCTTTACATGATCTAGTCTCTTTAGGGAGTGAGTTTAAGGACTTAGTCTATTTCTAAATAAAAATAGCCTAGCTATCTTGCATAAGCATAAAAACATGCCTACATATATTTAAAACCATAGGAGGAGTAAGTTGGTGGCCACCCCCAAGCGGTTGTAAGTCTAAAGTATTGGGTGGTTTATCCTCTCTTATGGAGGCTAACTAATTACCTATTTTCGCCTTAGATTTAGGTTGTACTTTCAGCCCTCGCCGAAGCTCCTTAGATTTAGGTTCCTCACCTCTTAGGTATTTTTTTAATCTTGTGTTAAGGAATTTTAAGTCCTAGAATTCTAATGAAAAATGCAACTCAAATAAATTAAATCAATTTCCAAAATGTAAAGCCCGATTTTAGGATAGTTTGAGACGCTCACTAGGTTTCCTAGCATCGTGAGCATCTCCTACTTATTCCCATTTTGGCTTCGATAATAACTCTCTCGTTTGATCAATCCCATTTGATCTTCAAATATAAAACAATCGATTGATGGTCCTTCCTATTGAAATCTTCAGAGACAACGATCATTTATCTTAATTGAGAATTTTCATAAGGGATCCTGTCCCTTAAGATGTAATTAACTATGGGGGCTTTCCCCTGTAGGCAACTTAACAAACTCGATTTAAAATAAACTCTGCTTTACTTTTTCATATAAAGTAGGGAAAGAATCTCAAGTACATAGGCAAACCCATCATCCTTATGGATCCTTATTGAGGTGATTGGTTCTATTAGAGGGTAGTGACTTCTATCTTTTGAGATAGTACACTATACCTTGATGATGTATCCGACCACATGAATAAGTACATCTGTGGATTTTCATGGTGTCTTACTAAGATGAATTTTTATAAGGTCTCTTCTTTCTTTTCTCCACAGATTTGAAAGGTGACTCCCTATAAGAGATTTATTAACCAATAGATTTTTCTGGAGACTTCGCTGGAGATGGTTCCTCTCTCCATCTTTGGTAAATGATCATTGACTTTGAGTATCGATAGTGGGTTTGTACTTTGGTATGGATCCAAGACTATCCTTCTTTTTGTTGCCACTTAGCTCATTTCATTCTTGAGTTAAGTTAGCCAAGATCTTTAGGTTTTAGGACTGCATTCCTTGTTGGTCTTAAAACCCCCGTTGGGTTCCCCCAATGGGTAAAATGAGAATATCTAAAATAAAAAGATACATCTCTTAAAGACTTCCTCATTATCATCTTCATGATAAGGAAAGGTTCATCCTAAAAATAATAAATCTTCCATAAAGAACATTGTTTTTTCAAAAGAACCTTTTTCAAAAATGCACTTAATAAATATTTTCCACAAAATTTTTCACCCTCATTTAACAATTCATATAATTGTTACACATAGAGATTTTCAAAATAAAACTAATAATATTTTCCAAAAGCATAAATGAACATCTTCTTTCAATTCACCTTGATGAAGATTTCATTTTCAAAATAAAATGAACAATCATATTTTTCAAAAATCATAATCACAATCATAAAGTTTTCAAAAGTACATATGAATTTTTCTATTCAATATATTCACACTTATTGAATGGAAAGTTCATTTGTAAATAAAATTAAAATTTTCAAAAAGCACATGTGAACATCTTCATTTAATATACTTAGGTTTATTAAATGAAGATTTCAACCCCAACTAAAAATAAAATATCATATAGGAAACCCCACTTAAACATATCTCACATATGTTTTAAGTTGGAATTCCTCCATTTCAAAAAAGCAACAATCACACACAAAATAAAAATATCATATTTCAAAAATAAAATGGATCTCTATTCTACAAAGTTAAATTTGTTGAATGGAGGTCCTCTTTTCAAAACATCAAAATCAACAACCATATTTCAAAAAAAATTCAAACACACATTTTGAAATTTCATTTAGCATACTCAAATTTGCTAAGTGAAGTTTCCAAATTCAAAACATCAAAATCAGCAATCACATTTGGAACTTCATTTAACATACTCAAATTTGTTAAGTGAAGTCTCCAAATCTAAAATCCAACAAAAATTTTCAAATATACATTTGGAATTCCATTTAGCATAATCAAATTTACTAAATAAAGTTTCCAAATTCAAAAAAATTTAAAATCAGTAATCACATTTCAAAATTTTTTAAACACATTTGGAACCTCACTTAACATATCCAAATTTGTTAAGTAAAGCTTCCAAATCCAAAATTCAAAAATATTCAAAACACATTTTGGAACCTTACTTAACATACCCAAATTTGTTAAGTGAACTCTCCAAATCCAAAAAAAAATTCAAAATTTTCAAACAATATTTGGAACTTCATTTAACATACCTAAATTTGTTAAGTAAAGTTTCCAATCAAAATTCAAAACTTTTCAAAACAATTTTGGAACTTCACCTAGCATACTCAAATTTGCTAAGTAAAGTTTCCAAAGTCAAAACAAAAAAAAAAAAAACATTCAAACACCTTTGGAACTTCCTCCCTTAGCATACCAAATTTGCTAAGGAGAAGTTTCATTTTTTTTCAAAATCAAAAATGAAATCAAAATTTTAAACACACCATTTCTAATTTCATTTAGCATACAAAAAATTGCTAAGTGAATTTTCCATTTCATAAAACCAAGTGGGACTTCATCTTTAGCATACCAGATTTACTAAAGTTGAATCTCCACTTTCAATCACCTCAAAAATAAAACAAAACACTTAGGATTCCCTTAGCATACCAAATTTACTAAAGGATCCTACCCTTTTCAAAAATCAAAATTTTCCAAACAAATGAAGCACTTATGATTTTCTTAGCATACTTAAATTTGCTAAGAATCCTATTTTTCAAAATCAAACAAAATACACTTGGATTCTTCACATAGCATACCTAAATTTTCTAAGTAAGAATTTCAAAATTTTACAAAATCAAAATAAAACAAAATTCACAAAAAAGAAACAATCACTTTTACTTCACTTAGCACGCCTAAATTTGCTAAGTAAGAATTCCAAAAACTTTCAAACAAAACAAAACTAAGTTGACCTTTACTTTAACATACCCATATTTATTAAAGGAAAGGATCTTCCAAATCACAAAAATTCAGATCCGAAATAAAATGAACCTATGAAAGCATCCTATCAAAATTTTGAATCCATATTTCAACATATCTAAATTTGTTGAAGTTTGGATTCATATTCAAAATTCCTCTTTCAATCAATCTTTCCAAATTCATTTTTTGAACCCCACTTAACACTTCCAAGTTGTCGGATGTGTGTTCAAATTTTCAAAATTCAAAATTCAAAATATTTGGAGATAAAAAATTGATGCAAGTTCATTTCTCATTGCAAATCTCTTTTAGTTGTGGTTTGGTTTAGGTTTCAATTTGGATTGGGTGTAATTAAATTCCAAATTTGTCTTTACTTTCCCTCATAGCATGGATCTAGCCTTGGATCAGGTTGACTTCCCTCATTTAGATCATACCCATTTGATCCATTTTGGCCATGGATTTGAGGGGGCCCGGATCACTTGTGAGGGCATTCCCCTCACAACAATCAGTAGGAAGAAGGTAGTCGAGCAGAAGCCTATCATCAAGGTAGACTTACCCTCTGATTCAGATGTATCCTCACTGAAGAGGAAAGTTGTGGCAATACCACAGACTTCATTGGTTTTAATTATCGGTTCGATCTAGTTGTAGTTCATCCTCAGTTGCACATGTTTGCATTTTGCACCCACCATCACCCAGGGTAAGGATCCCCTAGTTTTAGGGCTTGCCTCCCCACATTTGAGTATGGGTCTAGCTCACTCTCCCTACTCACCAGTAGGAACAAGAACATATGGTCAAGCGGTTCCATACCGAGATAGAGCAGAGCAACATCAGGCGGTCATGGATGAGTCTCTCATGAAAACTTCACCACTGGTTATGGAAAACCAATTTCATCCTCTCTCGGGATCAGACAGAGAGGATGCCAGGAGGATCTATTCATCGCCTCCTCTAGTGGTGCATCTACAGCCAGCAGTTTTTCAGAGTAGGAGGCCATATACTAGGCTTCGCTCTATTCTACTCTAGGTAGGTGGAGGATATGGATACTTAAAGTTTGGTACCGGTTGATCTTGATATTATCCCCACATGTATGGGAGGCATCGTGAGGGCCCATGAGGCCCATACATCATATATTACTAGCAGAGAGTGATGGAGATTTAGTCATCGGTCGGTCACTTTATTGACTTTCGGCTCACACTACCGTCGATCATCGAGTATCCCTCACGAGGACCGCCATCACAAAGGGAGCTCTTGTACACAGAGTCGGTGGTGTCTCCACCCCATCCCTCACCCCATCGCCATGTAGGTCTCAACATCACCCATTCCATCAGGCCATGAAGGCCGTCGGGAAATGTACCCCATTGGTGATCGGCAATGACCAAGGGATCTACCTCCTACACCACCCATTGTGGTGGGGGCGACTCTCTTGACCTTCTGCCCCAATGGTGATGTGAAAGGAGTGGCGACCCTGGAGCATCGTGGTCATTCCTTCACCAACTCCACCCATTCAATCGGATGCAAAGATGGTGATGACTATCATGGATATTCCAGCTGGCAGTTCAATGGAAGAAATGGTAGAGGATCATCCTTGGATTGTTACCCCTATTACAGCCAGTATTAGTCAGGATTATCATTCTTCTATTGAGTGAGTCCACCAGATTGACTCTCTAGCATGTGTGAGGTCTAGTGCTCTGTTCATGATAGTGATTACCAGTCATTGAGCTATTTGTACTGAGTTAGATTAATCCTTAGATGAGATAGTTGCACACTATTTTATGGAGAAGAGATCTTGGTATGCATGGTGCGATGAAGAAAGAGTGCTTTGATCCCAATGAAGATGACTTGATGGGGGATTAGGCATGGTTGAAATTAGAGGTTCTCTTCTTAGAAGCAGCCATGGAAGGTGATGAGGTTGATCAAGACAACATCACCATCACCTCGATTAAGCGAGAAAGATGAATAGATTGATAGGATGCACATGTTGCGAGGACTTGATGGCGGCTGTCGGTGCTTGAGGCCCTCCAATTCATCTAGTAGTCGATGTCGGTCATCTAAACTGGTGCATGTCTTAGATCTAGTTAAGACTCTACCTCTGTTGAGCAAGTAGCACTAGTCTATATAGAAGGTAGTGGTACCTCCATACATGAAAAAGATCTAAAATCATGGTTGAGCGGTGAAGGAAGCTTTGGCTCAAGCGGGGAGGATCATCGATTCCAAAGGTACCCTACCGAGAAATTGATGCTATCAATATCCCAAGGGTTTACTCCTTCCTTCAAGAGCTTTAATGGCGGTGGAAATGAGGTAGCATATAGCTCACTGCGTATTTTTATGGTGGCGATGCTTTACTCTTTAGACTCTTTATTAGTAACCTAGCTGGGTATCGCTTTTGGTGAACTATCCAACAGTTTAGTTAAGACATTTGCTGAGTTAGAGCAACTCTTCATCAAGAGATTTGTTGGAGCTTAATAAAGGGTTACTGTAGGCGATCTCGTTGTATCCCAATAGCACTCCGGTGAGTCACTTATTGATTATATTCTCTGATGGCATAACCTGAGTATGAAGTGCGAACCACTGCTATTTGAACAACATGCCATTGAGATTCTCTTGAAGAATATCTATGGCCCGGTCTCCTTCATGCTTAAGGGCTTCACCATAAAGACATTTGAGAAGCTAATCAACAAGGCGGCTAGTCTACAAGGAGATGCCAAACAATTTCCCTTTCCAGATCAGTTTCCCAAGCAAAAATTTGAAAAGGTCTATGAGAAGAAATCTCGAGGAGTAGCAGTGGTTGATAAAGGAAAGTAGCCAGCTAGAGATCAGTCTAAGAGACCATGACCTCGGCATCCTTCACCTCCTTTGCCAGCACCGAGGTAGCCATACCAGCCTCCACCTCAACCTCCATGGCCAGACCACAGCCTTACCATACGCATGGTGGCATATCTGTCGCCAGGTATGGTCCACCTACTTTATTAGATAAGTTAAACCTTATTCTTTTAAGAGGGAGGTAATCAAAATCTTTAAGAATCTCTTAAAGAAACTTGATTTTTTCAGAACTAGGAGATGGAGGAAGTAAGCAAAAGTCATGATCCAAACTTTTGCCCTTACCACCGTATGTTAGGCCACATTTTGGATGATTGCTTTACATTTAAGGATTGGCTTGAACACAGTTTCAAAATTTGTGCTATCATTATCCCAAAGGAATACCTTATGGAACAACCTTTCAGTTCTAGTAGGATAATCCTTAGAGATACAAGTGATCCTACCAAAACCAAAGAAGGTTGGGACATCTATTTGTCTAAAACCTCTAAGAAAATAATTCAGAAGATCAAGAAGCTTTCCTTGCATGTGTCTAAGTCATCTCAAACCTCCAACACCGAGGAAGGTTTGCAAGTTGTCAGTGCCAACTTTAGGAAAGTGAGAAAGTGCGATGTAGTAGCATGTGTCGACCCGGGATAGCCCCTTAGCACCCACCGACCATTTTGGACTCCAAATTGCGGCTTCCACATGGTGACTTCTTCCATTTTAGCTCTTTGTTTCTCTACTAGTTGAACTCTTGTATAGTAGATAAGGGCATCAAATTTCTTACTCCTCACTCTGACTTCTACTTTGTACCTCCAAATACTTCAAATTGAAGAATAAAGCTAATTTAATTACATCTGTCTCCGATGAGTTATCTTCTTCTATTCTAATGATAACTCTTCAAGTCTAATTAATTATAACAATTGATCTTCCTCTTTGATTGAGTTGGATTTTCCAACTTTGAATACTAGGTTCACCTCTTGAGATAGACTTGGAATCATCGATTGAGGTCCCATAGGAGAAGGCGGTGAGCACAGTGTAGAACTTGCCACCACCTTGCCTCAAGAGATTACAAGTCACCTCAGTGGTGAGGTTCTACCTCTGGGGTAGCCTCTAGATGAGGAAATAAGTCATTGGTAATGAAGATCGAGAAGCCTTCCACATGATGCTCCACCCTTGGATATGCTTATGGAAGACCAGTACAAGGTGGACTACAACGTCCTTTCTCATCTAAGAAAGTTATCATCTAAGCTAAGCATATATGATGCCCTTATCTTATCCAAAGAGATGAGGGAGTCACTAATCAAGGCCCTCCTTGATCCTAAAATATGCTTAGCTCAGTTGACCGCTATAGGTGAGGAAGCACACTATGCAAAAGAAGCTTAAGGGATCAGCTTCACTGATGAAGACCTTCTATTAGGAGACTTGGAGCACAACCATCCCCTATACATTACAGTCAACATGGACAAGTTAAGACTCATCAAGGTTCTCATGGATTTAGGTGAATCAGTAAATATTATGAGTCAGAAGACCCTTACCTATTTGAAGATCGACTTCTCTACCAGGAGATAGATGATGTTGAGAGGATTCAATGATCAGTGGGCTTTAGGTTCCATAATGTTACCATGGAGATCGGACGGAAGACTAAAAGCCAAGTTCTACATCATTGATTCAATACTTCATTCTGCTGCTTGGTAGCCTTGGATACATCGTAACAAGATCCATCCTCCTTCATCAATGCATCAAGTTCAAAAAAGATGGAATTGAGTATATCAATGGGATGAAAAGCCATTTTCATAGAGATTGAGATTTATGAGGATGTGACCTACTATCTTCCTCAAAACACCCTTTCATGAACTTGGACAAAATTAAAATGCAAATGCAAAAAAAGAAAAAGAAAATGAAATAAAAGAAAAGATAAAAGAAAATGAAAAGAAAAATAAAAGTCCAAGTGAACAAGAAAGGGGAATTGAAGAAGAAATAGATCATATCACATTCCACCCACATTCATTCCATCATATGGACATGTGGGGTAGATGGCTCAACCTCCACCGTGTGAGGTAGAAGAAATAGAGGCTTCCAGAGGTGGAGACCCCGTTGGCCTTCACCAATAGGTCATGTTCCACTCATAAGTACCCTACTATTCACATAGACTTGGAATCCAGGGAGGATGAGTCTAATGTGATTAGTATACCCAACCCTCTCGGGTTCCATTGAGGTGACTTTGATCCAGAGACGAAGACCAGGCCTCCAAGAGAACCAAAGTATTTGAATTTTGTTTATGTGAAACTATTCGGCAGTAGTTGGGAACCTTGGCTCTGACCTCACTTACATCCTAGAAAGTTGAAGGTATAGTAATTATGAATGTCCCTAAGTCTTCCAATGACATGAAGTAGAAAAGATTCTTTTTGGGTTCATCATCCCCAAGTCTAGAGCTGGATGTAGGACTTAAGGAAGATACTTTTAAAGAATTAATGGAATTATCTTTTGACTTTTACTCGCCTTGTGTTCAAAATCTTATACAAAAAGGTTTAGTTCCTCACACTTGGTCCAAGCACAGTCAATATTTTGAAAATTATGGAACAATACAAGTGGAAGCACAAGGACTAGGATTTGATAAGTGGGTCCAATCGATGATGAAGATTATTGCCTAGTTGTTACCAACCATTTGGAATCTGATAGGTTCTTCTCACACATCCCCAACTCTTATGAGAATGTGTGTTTAGAAACTTCAGATGATCTAGATGATCTCTAAGTCAAAGAGGCACTGCCAAAATTTGAAGAAGAGATTCATTCAATAATCGATAAGTTAAAAAAATCAACCTCAGGATAGAAGAAAATCCTCACCTGACATACATTAGCTCGTTGTTGAATAAAGAAGAAACCAATGACTTAGTTAGGCTACCGAAGTTTAAAGACTACTTATGTTATGAAGAATAATTATCTCCAGTTACAAGCTAGCAATAAACCCTAACGTTACCCTATTAAGCAAGCTCCTAGACATGCATTAGAAATTGAACAACAAGTCATTTCAAGTCAAGAAATTGATGATGGTTTCATCAAGGAAGAAAAATATCCTACCTGGTTAGCTAGTGTCATCCCAGTTAAGAAGAAGAATAGTCAAATTCATATTTACGTCAATTTTAGGGACTTAAACAAGGCATGCCCTAAGGATGAGTTTCCTCTTCCTATTCCATAGTTAATGGTGTACATTGCCTCATCTCATACAAGTTTCTCTTTCATGGATGGGTCATCTAGCTATAACCAAATTAATATATCTCCTACAGATGAAAGAAATACTGCTTTCTGAACCCCAATTGAAATATTATGTTATAGGGTCATGCCTTTCAACCTTAAAAATGCTGGTGCTACATACCAATGGGTCATAACTCAGATCTTTAATGAACTCATCCATCATCAAGTTGAGTGATATGCTGATGATCTAGTAGTCAAAAGCTTAGAAAAGGAAAGCACTCATTCAAAGGATGCTAAGTTATCAGAGAGATGCAAGCCATTCTTAGTACTTATCAAAAAAGATGTTAAGTTCAAGTGGGATGACAAGTGCCAGCACGCATTCAAAGATATCAAAGAATACTTGGAAGTCCCAGTCGCAGCTCTATCCCGGCGTGTTGATCCTTTACTACAGATTGGATGACTTTGATGCTCTACCCAAGCCAATGATGAGGGAAGGAAAGCACTCTCTACTACCTCATCATCGATCCCTGCTAAAGCAAACTATCCACCTATTGAGAAACATTGCCTAGCTTTGATCTTTGCATCTGAAGCTACGACTATATGCTTCTCATAAGGTGAACTTGATCTCAACCACCATAAGTACCTCATGACATGGCCAATGCTTTCTAGATTTTGCTCTGGTCCATGATACTCTCACTTGATATCACATTTGTACCTCCATGCGGTAAAAGGTCGTGCACTAGGATTTCTTAGAAGACACCCACTTCATGATTCTCCGCTTAGTGATGATCTCCCCGATGAACAAATCATGAACTTTGGGGAGGCCAACACCATGGGAGATGTATTTTGAGGTGTGCTTCTTTTCTTAAAGGTGAAGCACCATCTATTCTCCGTGAAAGGTGAGTAGGAATGGTTCTTCTAACTCCAAATCATAATGTGATGAGATTCTCATACTATCTTTCCAACCCCTACACCAACAACGAAGCTAAGTATGAGGCTTTTGATTGATTTGAGTTAGCCATCACTATCGTCAAGAGCATCAACATCGGGGATTCTCGCTTGGTCATCAACGATTGTCGTCCTAGTTCTCAAACCCAAGCTTCGTCATTACTATGAGTATACCATGAAGCTATTGGCCCAAATTCCCGAAGTCACCATCTACAAGGTTCTGAGCATAGAGAAGAGATGTGCCTTGGCCAAACTTGCCAAAGAGTTGGCATGTCTGGAAGATGAGTCCATTTCAATAAGGGTCCAAAATAGACAAGTCCTATCCCTTATTGATGTTGAACTCATCGAGAGACTTTCTCTTGAAGGGGAGGTTGTCATTGCCAAAATGGACAAGGAGCTGGATTGGAGGCAACCATTCATAGATTACTTGAACACCGCAAAACTACCTCAAGAGAAATCACAAGCCCATCGTGAAACAGAGAGCTCTCCTATGCTCTTGATGGCATTGCACTGATCCTTGACAAATGTGGTTATGTTATTTAGACAAACATGAAGCCCATGGTATTATAACGAGGTACACTCAGCATGAGCATCAATTTATCCAAAGATGAAGTCAAAGATCAAAATACTTGGGTATTGATGGCCTTCTATAATCACAGATTGCATAGATGTAGTTAGGAGATGCCATCAATGTCAACTGCACGATGTGGTCCTCTGCAAACCACCCAATATTCAACACTCTACTTTAGCTTCATGTCCATTTGAGTGTTGGGACATATTATGGTCGATCGATCCTCCTTCTTCCAAGGGCATTATTCATCTTAGTTGCTACCGACTACTTTTTCAAGTGGGCAAAAGCCATCTCACTCTAAGAGGTCACAGCTCATCATGTGCTTTATTTTTTTAGGAATCATATCGTATATAGGTTTGGGGTGCCTCGATGAATTATATTTGATAATGGTATGGCATTCAAAAGCACGAAGATCAATAGCTTCGCTAGAATACATGGTATAGATTGGAGATACTCCACCATCTACTACCCAAGAGCAAATGGCTTTGCATAAGCATTTAATAAAACTCTCATCTAGATACTGAAGAAGAGTTTGATGATAATAAATGATAGTGGAACTACTAGTTGGTTAAGGCCTTGTGGGCCTACCGCACCACATACCAAACTCCAACTCAGTCTATCCCATTTTCTTTAGTGTATGTGTCTGAAGTCATTCTTCCTTTAGAAGTTTAACTCCCATCACTAAGGATAGCATTGGGTAATAAGATCACACAGAGCAGAATGCAAAATTGTAGTTGAAAGAGCTTGAAGGTTTGGAGAAAGTCACCTATGGGCGTGCTAGAATCTCGAGTTGTACAAAGCCAAAATGATTCAAGCTCACAAACAAGGTCACCCCAAGTTTTTTTCGAGTAGAGAACTTGTGTTAGTCCTAAGGAGACCATTGCCCATCAAAAGATGGGAGGCAAGTTTGAACCCACTTGGGAAGGCCCCTATGTCATAGAGAAGGCCTACCAAGGAGGATCTTATCATCTTATTGATTGTAAAGGGGAACACCCGATGCTTCCAATTAATGGGCTTTATCTAAAGAAATATTAATCATGAAACAAAACTTGTTCAAAAATAATTCATTAATAAAAAGAACAAAGTCTGATTCCATTCATCAAATCCTCTATTCTTTCAAAGTATTGTTTGCTTGTCTTGTGAATCCACCATGACGTGTTTAGGATAGGTGTAAGAATCCCCCAGTGGCATCCTATCCCTCTTTCACAACACAAAGACAATCTCTTAATGCTTTTAGAATAGGTGTAAGAGAACCTGAGAGGCATCCTGTTTCGATAAGCATAACTAAGTTAGGTGTAAGAGAACCAAGTGGCATCCTTTCTTAGTGGGAATTCTTGTTGCCATCCATGGCATCATCATTTCATAACCCAGTGTTTTAAGGTGTAAGAGTCCCAGGCATCCTATTCCTTTTAACACATGCATAAAATAAACATAAATCTTTTATCTCAAGCTATTTTGATGTGGGAGCAAGCCCCCTATGACACTCACTCATTGCTATGCCCTACATGCTACCTAGTATGTCACCCTAGTGGTCTCTTATTTTGGAAGATGTGAGTCCCCATGCTTTCTTCCTAACTTGATCATTGCAAACCAAAGAGCATCTTGTTAGTATGGTATGCTTCATGCCCAGCCAGCAAACTACCATATGATTGACTTTGCTTAAGAAGATGTGAGTCCTCATGCTTTCTACTTGAACTAACCATCATGCTCTAACTAGGTTGAGTATATTTGAGGTTTAGGATAAGTCCCCCAGAGGCCCCTTTCCTTCTAACTACTTTTGAGTTGATATAAGGTCCCCTAGTGGCATTCACTTAGTAGTCACCCTATGTTAGATAGCACCGTCAAGCAAGACAACTATCCCAAAGAATCGCCACATGAAGGATGTGAGTCCCCAGCTTCCTAGTCGATAAATCGCAAACACCTTGGTTGATGTGATATGTCGACTGACTTACCCGGTGAGTACACCACTCTTGCCAGATATGAGTACACGTGCTTTCTCCTTAAGTTGGATACCAAATATCTATTGAACTTATGACTAGCCATGTTATTTTCTCCAGGGTGTTGGATTAAGCCCTTACCGGCCCCATCTCATGTGGGCACTCTATTTTGATCAAGTCTTTTGTGGCCCTATTTAAACACTACCTAGGTTACTTTTGGATTGGACAACCCTTTCCTAGTAGCCACCCCTGTGGTTGGAAAATTAATTCAGCGGATGTGCAGATTTTCCCTTGGTTCAGTAAATCTAAGATAGGCCTAGGCTAATATAAGCTCCTTCTCAATATGATCCCTCACAAACTAACAAGGTCCATGATAAAATAAACTAAAATAAAATAAACAAAAATTAATTTGCTTGTGGATTGGGATTCAAGCCCCAAAGGGCCACTTCTCTCAAGCAGGCATCCTATCTTTAGGGCAGTGTCAACAAAACTCCCTATCTACCTAAGTTGAGATAAATTCCTGGGTCGATACTCACTCTGTAGTCGCCCTTAGGTTGGGTTCAATCTATTTTTCCATAAGCAGGTTACCCCGACAATCATTTTGCTTTGAAAGATATAAGACTATGATGCATTCTTTCTAGCATGATTGTTGCAAACCAACATCCTGGTTTGATTTGTTGCCCATAAACCGATCACCCAATGATCTTTCTAGTAAGATGTGAGTCCCAGTTTTCCCTTCAATTGATCATTGCAAACTGAAAGGCACTCCTTTGGTTGGATAATTCTCTCATCGGCCGGGAAGCTACTCCCTTTGGTTCAGTAAATCTGAGATAAGTCTAGGCTTTTATAAGCTCCTTCTCAGTGTGATCCATCATAAACTAACAAAATCCATAAAATAAATCTAAAAATGAAAATTAATCTTGACTATTCTTGAGTTGATCTAAGTCCCCCAGTGGCATTCACTCAATAAACAGCCCTAGGTCAGGTCTGATTTATTGCCCAAAGTAATTGATCACCCCAATGATTCCTTGTCTCTAGAAGATGTGAGTCCCCGTGCTTTCTTTTAAAGACTTGACCATTGTATACCAAAAGTCGTTTCTCCTTAGTTGGGTAGTCTTACCTTGTGGTTGGTAGACTACTCCCTTTGAATTGATAATCTGAGTTAGGCCTAGGCTTTTATAACCCCTACTCAATGTAGTTCATCATAAACCTATGAGATCTATCATAATCAAAAAATAAAACTTAAAAATAAAATCAATCTTTGACTATCCTTGAGTTGACCTAAGTCCCCCAGTGGCATTCACTCAATAGTAAACCCTAAGTTGGGTTCAATCTCTGCCAATAAATCCCAAAGAATCGGTCCTTACTTGGAGGATGTAAGTCTACTATGCTTTCCTCCTAGTACAACTGATGCATATCGAAAGGCATCCCATTGGTTGGTTAGTCCTACTATGTGTTTAGTAGACTACTCATTTGGATCGGTAAATCTGAGTTAGGTCTTAGCATCCATGGCTCCTATTCAATACAACCCATCGCAAACCAGCAGGATTCATCCTAAAAGTTCAAACTTAATAAAATTGAAACAAATTCAACCCTCTCCCCTAGTGGAGATCTCTCCTTAGTGAGATTTAAATCAAACCAAACCTTTCATCTCCTTATAGATGACTTGAACCTACTTCCCTAGTGGAAGGTTCACACTCTATCCCTTAGTGGATTTCTTCCCTCTCTCTTATGTCTTGGACATAAGTAGAGCCACATTGCACTAAGATGTGGATTCTTTCTTTTTCTTAGTTCAAGGATAGATAGTTTTTATTACTGATTCTGATCTCTCAGTGTTGTTGATCATTTCAATCAACACCAATATGTGTGGTATTCCTTGTCATTCACACCACACCTATTGGGTGCCCTTTGTTGACCTCATTTTTAGAATGAGCTCTCAACACCTCCATCTTAGACTTAGGACTTCTCTTAGACTTTAAGAGTTTCTTAGTCTTAAGACACATCTAGTGATTAGGTGGACACTCCAACTTAGCCCTAGAAGACTTAGAAGAGTTAGCTACATGAATAGGTCATGCCTTAAGGGTGCTAGGAAAATTTCCTACCCTTTAGTTTAAACCAGTCCTCACTTTCCTTCTTTCAAGTCCAACTCCAAATCAACTTTATTTGATTTTCTTCTAACTCAAATTAATTTCATGATTGAAATCCATTATTCAATTCCATAATTGAAACCTATGATCAAAATCCATCAAAAATTTCTAAGTTCAAATTTCCTAAGTCCTTAACCCTTTCTTAAGGACTTAGCCAAAACTATGATCTAAACCTATTCAATCTTTGAGATTTTCTCATAATCCATTTATATTCTCATTTATATTCTCATTTATAAATAAAATATAAATTCAAACCCATCAAATCAAATTCAAAATTCCAAATCAATTCATGAAATTTTCATTAAGTCCCTTTAATCTTCCATTAAAGGACTTAGCCAAAATCAACTCTAAACCTTGATCAAACATATTAAAATTCATGAGATTTACCCAAACTTATTTATATCCTCATTTATATTCTTATATAAAAATGAAACATAATTATAAATCAATCAAATCAAAGGCAAAAATTAAATTCCAAATTTAAAATCCTTGAAATTCCCTTAAATCCCTTAATTTTCCATTAATGGATTTAACCTAAACTTTGAACAAACCTATTCAAATTCATGGGATTTTCTCAAAACTTATTTGTATTCTTATTTATATTCTCATATATAAATGAAATATAAATATACATCAATTAAATCCAATTCAAAAATTAAATTTCAAATTTAAAAATTTCTTTAAATCCTTTAAATTCCCTTTAATGGATTTAACCTAAATCATGATTAAACCACTTCAAATTCTTGAAATTTTCTTATAATCAACTCTCATTTATATTCACATATATAAATGAAATATAAATTCAAACAATCAAAACCAATTTTAAAAATCAAACTCAAATCAAATCAAAATCAAATCTAAGTCTTTCAAGTCAAAATCTTGAACTTAGCCAAATCACTTTCAAATCAAGCCAAACTCTTGATTTTCTCTCATGGTTCAATCAAATCCTACAATCATGAGCTCATATATAAATCCAAACCTCAATCAAACAATCAAAACCAAATCAAAATCAAACCCAAGACCCCTTCATATTCTTCCTTTGAATATGAAATTTTCAAATGGATCAAAGTCCATTTCACTTAAAACCACTTGTAAATGGATTTATATTTCAATCACGAGTCCATATACAAGATTAATCAATTTCAAATCAAGCTTTGACTAAGCCATTTGACTCACTTAGGCTCACTTGACCCAAAGTGACCTAAAGTACCCTTATGAGCCAAATTTTGATCCTAATCAAATTGAATTGAACCAAACTAATACACCCCTCTTGCCATGATCAACAATCATCATCGGATGATCAATCAATCAAATTAGGTCAAACCAAGTCAAACCTAAGGTTGACCAAGTCAACACTTAACCCAAAATGAAACACATAGCCAAAATCCACCATAGGCCAAATTGATTGAAACCATTGATCTAAGTTCACTCATGCCTATGTTTGAACTTGACCAAGCCAACATTTGATCAGCCTAATTGGCTCACTTGACCCAAGTTGGCCCATTTTGACCTAAAGGGCTAAAATGTGTCAAAACTTGATCTAAGCCAAATTGATTGAAATAAATGGGTCAAGTCCATCCCAAATCAGTTGTAGAATTTGACCAAAGCCTCAATTGGCCAACTAAACCCAACCTATCCCAATTGACCTTAGACCTAACATGACCTAAAGGGATCATGTTGAGCCAAAATTGAACCTAACCCAAATTCATTGGAAACAAAGATAACAATCCACTCCATATGACTAACCTAACCTAAACCTACCCTTGATCTAACCCAAATAGGTCAAATGGGTCAAACGGGTCAACTTGACCCATTTAACCTAAATGAGTCAAATGAGCCAAAACCAAATATATACCAAATTGAACCAAACCAAAAGCACCAAAATATTTCAAATGGTCATATAAACTTAACCAAACCCTTGGTCTCACCCAATTTGACAAATTCGTCAACTTGACCTAAGTTGACCCATTTTGACCTAAATGGGTCAACATGAGCCAAACCCTATCAAATGGATTTCAAATCCAATGAAACTTGGCCAAACCTATTTTCTCAACATACCAAACATACCCAAATTGAAAAAAAATAGCAAAATGACCATTTTACCCCTAGGCCATAAAACAAATTTTGGCTTATCCCATGGGTATTTTAGTCATACACTCATCACAATCACTTGAGGCTTTCCTAAAAGCTCAAGGGGACTTAGTGATGAGTGGTGCACCCAACCCAATGGGTTTGGATCAACCCATTTGACCCATGGACCAAACCTAACCCTTAGCCTTGAAATTGAAATTTCAAATTCCCTCTTAAGCTCATTTCAAGCACATGGGGAGCAATTCCACTCCTGCCAAACCACCATGTGCAATGATTTACCACCTAAACATCCTTATAGTCAATTGGATCAAAATGGCAAAATGGGATGTCGATTCCATAGGGAGATATACTCCCCTAATTCAAAAATTTACTTCACTCTTGATCGATTGGAGCCTGGAACCAGCAACCTGAGCATTCCAAGCTTTCTAAGAGGGATTTGAATCTTGCATTATTTTGCACAATAAAAATGGGGAGCTCATCAATCCCATCTTCCTCACACTTGATCTTAATCCATTCCTTACACTTCATCAGGACCAAGTTGAGCTCACAAGCATCCATTTGAGTTTCCACAGCAAGGAGAGCCTCAATTGGATCAAAGTTGTAAGGGAGATCAAGTGGTGTTGGTCCACAGGAAGATCCACTCAACCCCAAGGCTTGAAACTTTAAACAAGGCTTTGTCTCCACTAGATGAAGCTACCTCAATGATCTTGAGCATCAGCGATCACCTCCGGTGAGGTATGTGATTTTTCGACCACTTAGATTAGGACGTGTTGGTCCTTCGTGAAAGGAATTTTTATTGCATGTGAAATACACCGTTGGATTGGTCTCTCTACTCTTCCAGATGGTGTGGGTTGAGTCTTAAATGATACTATGCTAAATCTGATCTCCTTGATCATGGACGGTCTATTAATCCTGGGAAGAACTCATCTCAGCTTCCCATCCACACATTTCAAATGGACTGCTGAGATTATTAGGCACATTTTATAAATCCCTTATCAATTTTAAGTCTTTGGTTAATCCTTAGCCATCCGATCTTTGATCGGACGTCCGAGGTTATTAGCGCGTGCACCGCCAGCCGCCTTCCCGATTTGACATTTAAGTGGATGGCTCATGGTGCGATACATGTAAAGCGCACTGACCGCCGCCACCATGCGTCGCGCCGTGAGCCGATATTAAGCATGGATTAGTTAGGGGTTTTAATTAATTCCTAATTAATTTAGAAATCTTCTAAAAATCAAAACTCCTTCAATGAAAATCAAAAAAATAAAAGAAAAAATGCCATGGAAAGATAATTTCATCTAGAATATTTTTAAAATATTTTCAATGAATTTTGAATTTCCCTTTTCTTTGAATTTAGGATTCTTTAGGAATTTTAATTAGATAATTATTCTCTAATTAAATCACCAATTATTCTTAAATATTTAGAGTTCATTTTAGGGGATGACCTCTGCCTCCCCTAATTTTTTTGAGATTTATTGAGGCCTTAATTAGGGAAATTGCTAACTTATTCCCTAATTACCCCTTTCATGTAATTAAGGGTAATTAAGGTATGCTTAGTGGATTTACCCTATGATTGAGTTTGATTAAGGTTAGATCCAGTAAGTAGGGGTTTATGAAATAATTTTGGGGCATTTCTCCTGAGTTATTCCCTAAACCCCCTTTTCTCTTACCTTAATCCCCTCTAAATTAAGGGTTAATTTATTAATTATCCCTTTAAACAATTTTCAAAAATTCTAAAAAGTTTCAGAACTTAATTAATCTACCTTGGATAGATGCTTAGGTATTTAATAGCCTAAGTCTAATTAAATTAACCCTTTCATAAGTGTGAAAGGGTGTTTTAAAAGTACTTAAGTTAAACCCCTTAGCTTAATTAACTTTTAATTGTGAGCCAAATTGCATTAGGCATTTTCATTATTAGGTGCATTGCAAATTTAAATACCTTATAGGTTTTATGTCATCTCATTGGCTCATAATATCTTAGTTAATTTTTCTAAAGTGGTGTTGGTAAGGGTTAATTAAGCTACTTAATTCATACTCTAACCTAATCAACACTTAAAATGGATTTAATTATTTATAAATTAAACAAAAATACAAAACACATATGGGAATGGATTAGGAATAGGAAACTCATCTAACCTTTTCAAAATTAAATCAAACTTCAAACTAAACAAAAATCATTTTGAAATTCACTTTGATTTATTCTAAATTTTCTTATTCTTTGAGAATGTCTTTAGGATTTAAGTAAAGTGGGTTTATTTACATGCTCTCATTGCATTAGATCTTTCCCAATATGTTAAGTTGTTTGTCGTGTGATTCATGCATTCATAATTTCATGTTTCAAATTTTAAAAGTAAAAATTGTTTACTTTATGTCAAATGTGCATGTGTTGGCTAAAGTAAAACATGAGTGGCTATTATCTCTACTAAATCCAAAGTATTTTCAAAACATATAAATGAAATATCAAATCTAAAAGTGCGATATTCATATCTTAATTATAAGCTTGTATGTTATGGATTATAAAGTCATGTTTAGTGTAGCATTTCCTTCCTTTCTTATGTTACCATAGTTTTGAATAGGAGTTGGTAAGATGTAGGGTTCACTTGAAAAGAACCCAACATTTCTTTTTTTTTTAATTTGATTTTTGAAAAGCATGAATGCATGAAACTCATATGACATACACATTTAGCATGTTAGGAAAGAACTAAAGTGATGAAAACATGTAAAAACACATTCACCCTAATTAATTTCTAAAGATAATCTTATGAAATAAGAAAGCTTAAAGCAAATCAAGTGATTAAAGCATGTAAAAACACATTCAGCCTAATGAATTTGAATTGATTTACATTTGATTTAGGCTAAGTCCTTAAGAGGGAATTAAGGACTTAGGAAATATTTTGAACTTGGAATTTCAATCATGGGCTTCAATCATTTGGATTTGATTATGGATTTCAACTATGTGAAATTGATTTGAGTTTGGAGTAAATCAATTAAACTAAAATTTATTTAGGGTTTATGCTAATTTTATTTGGAGTTTGACTTGAAGGAAGGAAGTAAAGAATGTGGTTCAAACATCCCTAAGACATGACCTATTCCTATGGCTAACTCTTCTAAATCTTATAATAGTGTCCACCTAATAGATGTATCTTAAGACTAGATTTTCTTAAGAGAGTCATGTAAGATGAATTGAGAGCCCATCCTAAAAATGAGGTTAATAATAGGATTCTTAGCAAATTTGGGTATGCTAAGGAAATCCTAATGTGTTTCTTTTATTTTGGATTTTATTTTAAAAATGGAGACTTAACTTTTGCAAATATGGTATGCTAAAATGAAGTTTTAAAAGTTTATTTTTTTTTATAAAATGGAGATTTCATTTAGCAATTTTGAGTATGCTAAATGAAATTTCAAAGATGTGTTTCAAATTTTTATGTTTAAAAAGGGAGACTTCACTTTAGCAAATGTGGTATGCTAGAATGAAGCTCCAATGTGTTTTGAAATATTGTGAAATAGATATTTTACTTAGAAAATTTGAGTATGGTAAATGAAATTCCAAAAATATGTTTCAAATTTTTGTTTTTTGATTTTGTTTTATAAAATGGAGATTTCATTTAGCAATTTTGAGTATGCTAAATGAAATTTCAAAGATGTCAAATTTTATGTCTTAGGGAGACTTCACTTAGAAATGTGGTATGCTAGAAAGTTCAATGTGTTTCAAAATTTGAAATGGACATTTCAATTTAACAAATTTGAGTATGCTAAATGAAATTCCAATGTGTTTTGAAATTTTTTGAAATGGAGATTTCACTTAACAAATTTGAGTATGCTAAATGAAATTCCAAAAATGTGTTTCAAATTTTTGTGTTTTGATTTTGTTTTGAAAATATAGACTTCATTTAGCAAATGTGGTATGCTATAATGAAGTTCCAAAAGTATTTCAAAATTTTTTATTGTGTTTTGCTGATTTTGAAAGGAGAGAATTCCATTTAACAAATTTGGGCATGTAAGATGGAAATTAATTATGTTTCATTTTTCAAAGATGTATCTTCATGTGTGATTACTACTTTTCTTGAAAGAGGAAATTCCAACCTAATCATATATGATATATGTTAAGTGGCATTTCAAAATAATGTCATTTTATTTGGAAATAAAATCTTCATTCAATAAATTTGGGTACATTGAATGGGGAGGTTTCATATGTGTTTTTTGAAAATTTATTTTTGATTTTGATTGGAAATGAAAATTTTCATTCAATATGTGTGGGTATATTGAATGGAGAGGTTTCATATGTGCTTTTGGAAAATTTATTTTTGATTTGATTGGAAATGAAACCTCCATTCAATAAATATAAGTGTATTGAATGGGGAGGTTTCATATGTGCTTTTTCAAAAAAAAATTTTGATTTTGGTTGAAAATGAAACCTTCATTCAATAAATGTGTGTATATTGAATGGAGAGGTTTCATATTGCTTTTGAAGAATTTATTTTTGATTTTTATGATGAAAATTATATCTCCACTTTCATCTATCCTTTTAGAAAAAGAGAGGATAAATAAAAATAGAAATACATGCCTTTTAGGATGCCACGCAGATTCATAGATATTTACATGATATTATAGGAAAATATCTAGAGATAAAGTCACCACCCTACAATGGACCTAATCACCTCAATAAGGGCTCCTAAAGACTATGGGTCTTCGGAATGTACCAAATATTCTTCCCCTATTTTACATGAAAAAGTAAAGCATGTTTATTTTAAATCAGATTCATGAAATTCCCTATAAGGGCAAGCCCCCATAGTTAACTACATCCCGAAATAGGATTTGAGCCTGATAGGTAAATGATCATCTTTCCAAAGATTTGTGGGACTATCAATCGATTGATTTATTTTTAGAAAGTCAAGTGGGATCGATCAAAGAAGGGAGTTCTTATCAAAACCAAATGAAAATAAGTAGGGGATGCTTAAGATATTAGGAATCCCAGTAAGCATCCCAAATTGTCAAATAGTTGGGCTTTATATTTTTGAAATTGAATTAATTTGTTTGAGTTAAATTTTTATTATAATATTAGGGCTTACAATTCTATAATACAAGATTATGGAAGCGCCTAAGAGGTAAGGATTTATGCTCATGGCTCATAAAGGAAAGTAGCAACCTCTGAACCTAAATTTAGGGAGCTTTAGCGAGGGCCAAAAGTATGACCTAAATCTAAGGTGAAAAGGGGTATTTGGTTTACCTCCATAAGAAAGGATAAATCACACAACTGTTGGACTTACAACTGCCTAAGGGTGGCCGCCAACTAACTCCTACAATTTTTAGAATATTCTATGTTCAAATATCTATCCAATGTAATTTATTTCATATTTTTTGATTTTTCTAGGCTTAGATATGAATTTAGGAAGTTTCCCTAGTTAATTAATGATTTAATACACTAATTAATTATTTAATCATGTCGACACCATGTGGGCCACTGACGTAACATGTGCATTCCATGTGGCATGATGGGATTCAATATTAAAGTAGTCACATCATAGTGCTATGTCAGCGGTGCCGCTACGGCTTTCTCCTCACCCATTTGATCAAGGATCGAACGGTTGAGGTTAAAGACGTGGATCTAAGGGATTAAATGTGAGATCTACGTGTCTTAAATCATGGTCTTCCATTCAAAATGCATGGATGGATGGCCCATGATCTATCCCTGTATTTCTCTATGAAGAATGGACACCATCCATCTTGTAGGGGATGATCCGAGCTCGATTAAGCTCGAATTAATCCTAAAATTTACCCACACCATCTAAGCACAAAGGCAAACACATCTAATGGCTAGATTTTCATGGGATTAAACTTTACTTCACAAAGGACCAAATCACATTGAACTTAAGCTCAGTTTAATGACTAACCTTGCCGGAGGTGATCACCGACACTCGATTCTCTTGGAGAACCTTTGTCTAGTGGAGATGAAGCTTTGTTTAAGTTTGGAGGTCTTGATATTGGGTGGATCCTCCTATAGGCCAACTCCTTCTTAACTTGAGCTTGTTCTTGATCAAGGATGGTCTTCCGTTGCCTTTGTAGCATGGTAAAAGGCTTGAGTAAGTTCGATTGAGCTCACTGATGGAGCGTGCAAAGGGAATTGGGTTGAGGTTGAGTGTAGGTTTAGTTGAATTTTCAATGGAGCCCCCCTATTTTCAAGATATGAAAATTGAGAAGATGGAGTTTGGGAAATGCTTGAGAGAGCTTAGGAAGGCTGGGAAATGACTCCTATGGCTTCCTATTACTCAATCAAATTAGGTACTCATGGATTAAATTCAGATTAGGGGGAGTATATCTCCCCCTTGAAGGATTGGATAGTCGTGCCTCTCTGGCTCTACCTTCTATTTTCATCAAATTGAGCTCATGCAATGGGTTGTTAGGCTGTTAGAGGCTTGCACATGGGTCATTTTGGCCAGAGAGGGGTAGTGGGAAAGTGGTCATGTGTTTAATTGAGTGGCGGAATGATTTTCATGAGCTCAATTTGAAGGAGGTGGTCAGTTTTAGCCTTAGGCTAGATTGGGCTGACCAAAACCCATTGGGTTGGGTGCACCACACTCCTTAGTGTTCACTTGATCCACTAAGAGGGTGTCAAGTGGTTATGGAGAGGATTTAACCAAATTTTAAGTGGATTTGGCCAAAATTTATCCTTTGACCTAGGGGTAAAAACGTAATTTGGCTTAGGTTTCAATTTGAATATGTTTGATATGTTTGAAAAATGGGTTAGGCCAAGTTTCATTGAATTTGGAATTTTTTTGATGTGATTTGGCTCATGTTGACCCATTTAGGTCAAAATGGGTCAACTTGGGTTAAATTGGGTCAAACCAAGGGTTGGGTCAAGTTCATATGACCATTTGAAATATTTTGGTGGCTTTGGTTTGATTCAGTTTGGTTTATATTTGGTTTTAGTTCAATTGAGTTCATTTAGATAAAAAATGGGTCAAGTTAACCAAATTGACCCATTTGACCTATTTGGGTTACATCATGGGTTGGTTCATATTTGGTTGATCATATGAAATAGATTGGCATCTTTGTTTCCAATCAATTTGTTTTATGTTTGAGTTTGGCTCAATATGACTCTTTAGGATAAGTTAGGTTCAAGGCCAATTGGGCTAGGTTAGGTCTAGTTTGCCAATTGAGGCTTTGGTCAATTTCAACAATCATTTTGGAATGAACTTGAGCCATTGGTTTCAATCAATTTGGCTTAGATCAAATTTTGGCATATTTTGACTTTTAGGTCAAGTTGGGTCAACTTGGGTCAAGTGACCAATTGGGCTAGGTTAGGCTCAAATGTTGACTTGGTCAAGTTCAAACATTGATCATGAATGAACTTAGATCATTGGTTTCAATCAATTTGGCCTATGGTGGATTTTGGCTATGTTGGGTTCCATTTTGGCTAAGTGTTGACTTGGTCAACCCTTAGGTTTGACTTGGTTTGACCTAATTTGAGTGATTGATCATCTTATGATAATTGTTGATCATAATGAGATGCTTAGGTGGGCTTTGTTCAATCCAATTTGGTTATTATTTAAATTTAGCTCATAATGGTACTTTAGGTCACTTTGGGTCAAATGAGCCTAAGTGGGTCAAATGGCTTGGTCAAAGCTTGATTTTGAGTTTGATTGAACTCACATATGACTTATGATTAAAATATAAATCCATTTGCAAGTGGTTTAAAGTCAAATGGGTTTTGATTCATTTGACAATTTCAAGTTCAAAGGGTGAACATGAGTTTGACTTAGGTTTGATTTTTAAATTGAGTTTTTATTTGGTGATTGAAGTTTATGTTTATATTTGGATTCATGATTGAAGGATTTATTGGATTATGAAGAAGAATCAAGAGTTTGGCTTGATTTGAAATTAATTCGGCTAAGTTCAAGATTTTGTCTTGAAAGGCTTAGGTTGGATTTTGATTGAATTTGAGTTTGATTTTTTAAAGTTGAGTGTCCCCTAATCACTAGATGTGTCTTAAGACTATGGATCTCTTAAAGTCTAAGAGGAGTCATATGCCTAAGATGGAGGGGGTTGAGAGCTCATCCTAAAAATGAGGTCAACAATAGGATTCTTAGCAAATTTGGGTATGCTAAGAGAATCCTAATGTGTTTTTTTTTTTTGGATTTTGTTTTGAAAATGGAGACTTAACTTTAGCAAATATGGTATGCTAAAATGAAGTTAGAAAAGTGTTTATTTTGTTTTGGAAAATGGAGATTTCATTTAGCAATTTTGAGTATGCTAAATGAAATTTCAAAGATGTGTCAAATTTTTGTGTTTTGAAAAGGGAGACTTCACTTTAGCAAATGTGGTATGCTAGAATGAAGCTACAATGTGTTTTGAAATATTGTGAAATGGAGATTTCACTTAGAAAATTTGAGTATGGTAAATGAAATTCTAAAAATATGTTTCAAATTTTTGTGTTTTGATTTTATTTTAAAAATGGAGACTGCACTTTAGCAAATGTGGTATGCTAGAATGAAGTTCCAGTGTGTTTCAAAATTTTGTGAAAGAGAGATTTCACTTAGCAAATTTGAGTATGCTAAATGAAATTCCAATGTGTTTTGAAATTTTTTGAAATGGAGATTTCACTTAACAAATTTGAATATGCTAAATGAAATTCAAAATGTGTTTCAAATTTTGTGTTTTGATTTTTTGAAAATGGAGACTTCACTTTAGAAAATGTGGTATGTTATAATGAAGTTCCAAAAGTATTTCAAAATTTTTTGTTGTGTTTTGTTGATTTTGAAAGGAGAGATTTCCATTTAACAACTTTAGGTATGTAAGATGGAAATCAATTATGTTTCATTTTTCAAAGATGTATTTTCATGTGTGATTATTGCTTTTCTTGAAAGAGGAAATTCCAACTTAATCATATATGGTATATGTTAAGTGGCATTTCAAAATAATGTCATTTTATTTGGAAATAAAATCTTCATACAATAAATTTGGGTACATTAAATGGGGAGGTTTCATATGTGCTTTTTGAAAATTTATTTTTGATTTGGATTGGAAATAAAAAATTCCATTCAATATGTGTGGGTATATTGAATGGAGAGGCTTCATATGTGCTTTTGGAAAATTTATTTTTGATTTTGATTGGAAATGAAACCTCCATTCAATAAATATAGGTATATTGAATGGTGAGGTTTCATATGTGCTCTTTCAAAATTTATTTTTGATTTTGGTTGAAAATGAAACTTCCATTCAATAAATGTGTGTATATTAAATGGAGAGGTTTCATATGTGCTTTTGAAGAATTTATTTTTTATTTTTATGGTGAAAATTATAGCTCTGCTTTCATCTATCCTTTTAGAAAAAGAGAGGATAAATGAAAATAGAAATATATTCCTTTTAGGATGCCACGTAGATCTATAGATGTCCTTATTAAGTGATCGGGTATGGCATTGAGGAAGGGTGTACTATCTCGAGAGATAGAAGTCACCACCCTACAATGGACCTAATCACCTCAATAAGAACTCCTAAGGACTATGGGTCTTGGGAATGTACCAGATATTCTTTCCTTACTTTACATGAAAAAGTAAAGCATGGTTTATTTAAATAGGATTCATTAAGTTCCCTACAGGGGCAAGCCCCCATAGTTAATTACATCCCGAGGAATAGGATTTCTTAGGAATACTCTCGATTAAGGTAAATGATCATTGTCTCCAATGATTTTGAAAGGTAGGACTATTAATCGATTTATTTATTTTTAGAAAGTCAAGTGGGATCGATCAAGAGGAGGGAGTTCTTATCAAAGCCAAATGAAAATAAGTAGGGATGCTTAAGATATTAGGAAGCCTAGTAAGCATCCCAAATTATCCTATGGTTGGGCTTTACATTTTCGAAATTGAATTAATTTATTTGAGTTGAATTTTTATTACAATGTTAAGGCTTATAATTCTATAATACAAGATTATGGAAGTGCCTAAGAGGTAAGGATTTATGCTCATGGTTCGCAAAGTAAAGTAGCAACCTCTGAACCTAAATTTAGGGAGCTTTAGCGAGGGCCAAAAGCATGACCTCAATCTAAGGCGAAAAGGGGTATTTGGTTTACCTCCACAAGAGAGGATAAACCACACAACTATTGGACTTACAATTGCCCAGGGGTGGCTGCTAACTAACTCCTCCTACGATTTTAAAATATGTAGGCAAGTAATTTGCTTATGCAAGATAGCAAGGTTGTTATTTATTTAGAAAGAGATTAAATCCTTAAACTCTCTCCCTAAGAGACTATATCATGTAAGGGCATGCTTTTAATGACTTAAATCTAATGCAAATTTTTCATATGTTTTATTTTTATTTTGCACAATCAATTTGACATAGATTTAGGATTATTTATGCATAATGCATGAGAAATTAGATTATGGGCCAAAATCTGCAAGATAATGAGGTGTATTTCCACCATGGCTCTCACAGATCAAGCCAAATTCTATGGCAAAGGTGTAAGCTCTCCAATCAAGAGTGAAATAATATACTTTTTATGCATGATGTTATAAAAGTAAGACAACATCCAGCTAAGGGGTTGTTAATTCTTTTATCTTATTTTATAACCTAAGATTTAGGTAAAGTTATGAGTTATTTATTTTTATTTTTGAATTGATTAATTTGGTAGAATATTTATTATTTTATAAGAGCCTGATTATCATCCAGGTCATACATCAAAGCAAGGAAGAAACTAGAAAAAGATGTCATCTTAATGCGCAAGTTGAACAAACATCAATCAATTTATAAAACTAACACAAAAGAATAAAAAGCCATTTGTGGTTAAGCTCCACCGCACAAACCCAAAAATAAATTGGGTGGTTGAGATCAACCTTTATACAACCCAGATTGCAAATGAATTAATTACAATTAAGCACGGAATTCATGTTATGGGAAGTCTTCATTCTTCATTTCTTCATTCTCCTTTTCTTCTTTCTTCTTTCTTCTTTTGGATGGTTGGAATGTGGTTGCTCCAAAGGCTTCACATGGTACATAAGATGTAATCTTATAACCAATGTTCATCCTAATAACAATCATTCCAAATTCTAATTGCAAAATTACATGAAAAAAGTAAATCTAACTAAAATCAAATAGAGATTAGCTAAACAAACCACACATTCCAAGCATGTATAAGCATATATTAGACTTAGTACCCCACATGGGTAGTCCACCTAGCTTATTATTTAGGATTATAAAGCACCAAGTATTTATATTTTTACTACAACGCCCCTTAAGCACAATCCCCTGCAAAAGATAATGATTAGAGTAAATTGCCCTACCATTCAGTCTACACACATGCACCACAAAATTAAAAAAAAAATATCAAACCATGCATCGCCCTAACCTAAAGCTTTAAGTGGTGACTTATCCTAATGTGTATGTCATTTAAGGTTTATGTGATATGCTTAGCTATAGCTTTAAGGTTTAGATTTTGTAAGTATGAACATGTTCAACTTAGATGATGATTTCAATTTAAGTTGTTTAGTTATTTCAGGTTAATTTTATTTTGTGTTTTGATTAGGTTTGAATGAACCTAGGATTAATTACTAAGTGTTGTAAAGAGAGGAAAAGAGAAGGGAACTTCTCTTTCCTCCCTACCTTAAGTAATTTATAAGGTAAACTCATATTTGATTTTTATTTATTGAAAATTTTATTATGTGTTTTAATTAATCCTAAGTTTAGTCACAAAATACACATCATTTCATTTCTTTCCGAACATGTGTAACATGCATATGGATGAATCCTAAATATATCTATACATGCAAATGGGAATGTTTAGCACACCTTAATGATGAATGTTAAGTAGTGTTATTTTAATAAAATTGGGATGCTCTATGATGCATGATTTTTTTAAGTAGAAGGGAGATTCTTTTATCCACTTTCACATGCACATTTATATGTATGAAAGGCATAAGTGAATGTGGCACCATTGTTAGCACCAGGGGTGTAAGGTACAAGATCTACTTATGGCTACTTAAAGCCTTGCAACCCTGGGGTTGTCCAGACTAATATACCACTTTCCTTAAATACATATTCATGTACAAAAGAAATGAATGGAAAAATAAATATGCAAAAGTTTATGTTTATTTGTTTGATTTGTTTATGAAATTTATATATGCAAGTGTGGGTGTCCTTCTTAAGTAATAACATAGGAATGAACAGAAATGGATTTAATCAAGTGTTGTGTTCTTTTCAAATGAACTATACACTTTGGCAAATCTTATTCAAAACTATGTTAAAAGAAAAGAGAAGGAAAACCACAGTATGCACAACTTTATATTTCTACTCACATGCAAGCTTATAAATAATCATAAGTAATATACCTTCCATTTTTGATAATTGATTTATAAGTTTTGAAAATAATTTTAGAATTAATAGTGATAATAGCCATTCATATTCTTACTTTAGCCAAGACATGCAATTTTACATAAAAGAAATATTTCATTTTTAATTTGATTTTTTTTAAAAAAAAACATGAATGCATGAATTTCATATGACATACATATTTAGCATGTTAGGAAAGAAATGAAGTGATGAAAGTAAGTAAATTCATTCACCCTACTTAATTCCTAAAAATAATCCTATGAATAAGATTATTTAAAGTAAATCAAATTTGTTTTAAGGAGAGTTTGAATTTTGTTTGAGTTTGCTTTCAATTTGAGAAATATGAGATGAGTTAGCTGGTCCTAACCCATTCCCCCATGTGTGAGTTATTTAAGTTCAATTTTTAGGTGATTAGATCAATTTTATACCTTGTTAGATTAAGGTGTGAATTAAGTGTGTTAATTGCCCCTTATTTACACCACTTTAACATATTTAATCACATAATTATAAGCCAATGATATGACATAAAATCACATGAGAAATTTAAATCAGAATGCACCTAGGAAAGAAAGGGACTAATTCAATTGGCTCATAATTAGTGATTAATTAAATTAAATATTTTAATTTAAGTACTTTCATAACCCTTCCCACACATATGGGTTGGATTTTGATTTTCTTAAGCAACTTAGGTAATTGAACATCTAAACATCTACCCAAGATGGATTGATTAAGTTCTAGAATGTTTTGAAAATTTTATTAAAGTAATTAAGCAAGTGATTAGTGGATTATCCCTTAATTAAGTTTAGATTAAGGAAGGAAAGGGGTTTAGGGAATGTCTTAGGGAAAATTCCCCAAATCCATTCCATAAACCTCTTCCCTACTTAAGCAAGGCTTAATTAACTTAATAAAGGGATTAAACTACTATTCATATGCTTAATTACCCTTAATTACATAAAGAGCATAATTAAGGGTTCCATAATTGATCTCCCCAATTAACCCATCAATAAATCCTAAGAAAATTAGGGGAGGCAGAAGTCATCCCTCTTAATGTACATAAGAAGTTTGAGATTAATCACTGGGATAATTAGGGAGTAATTAGGGTTATTAGGTTTTCATTTAAACCTTAATTCATAAAATGTGACTATTCAAAATCAATTGAACTTAATTTTAAATTATTCCAATTTGAATTATCTTTCCAAATGCTTTTTATTTTGTATTTTTTTATTTTTCTACATTTAGTTATGATATTTTAAAGTTTCCATGATTATTTAGTAATTAATCCCTTAATTATATGGCTAATCTCGTTAGCGCCATGTGGAGGCTAACGTGGCATGCGCTTTCCACGTGGCGTGACAGAAGAGGCCACTTAAGTTATCACATCATAGCACCGCGTCAGTGGCGGCGCTATCTACTTTCGCCCCATCCATCCGATCAAGGATCGGACAGTTAAAATCGAGCCTGCAGTGTTAATAGGATTAAATCAAGGATCTTATGTGTCTTGATCATGGTCGTCCATCCAAAATGCATGGATGGACGGCCCATGATCCATCATCTTCCGTGGGAGGACATCCATCCATCCTTTAGGAAAGATGCAGCTTGAGCTGGTCGAGCTCAAACTCAACCCACACCATCATCATGCAAAGGGGGACACATCCAATAGCTAACTTTGCTTAAGATGAAAATTCACTTCATAAAATACCACACATTCTCTAATTTAAGCTTGAGTTGAAAGCATACCTCACCGGAGGCTATCACCGACGCTCGAGTTCGATGAGGTAGCTTCGTCTAGTGGAGATGAAGCCCTGTTGAATATTTGAGGTGGTTTGGTTGAGTGGATCTTTCTATGGACCAAGCTCTCCTTCAAATGGATTCGGTCTTGATCAAAGTCCCACCTCCCTTACCTTTGGAGCTTGGAAGAAGGTTGGGATGAGTTCGACTAGGCCCTCTAAGGGTGCTCGAAGGAGGACTTTGATTGGTTTTATGCATTAGCTAAGTTAGATTTCCTTACTACCTCCACTATTTTTGGCTTGGAGAAACTAAGAATGGAGAAGTTGAATTGACTTTAGAAAGCTTGGAGGAGCTCTGGAATGCTAGCTCTGACTTCCTATTACTCAATCAAATGCAAGAGAGGTAAGTTGAAATGAAATTAGGGGGAGTATTTCTCCCCCTTGAAGGATCAGACGGTCGTAAACTCCTTTATCATTTTCATCCAATTGACCTCCTTGAGTGGGTTTTTAGGCCGTTTAGGGTGGCATTGCAATCAGTTTGGCTAGAGAAAGGAAGTGGAGGAGCGGCATGTGCTTGAAATGGGTGGAGGAATAATTCTCATGTGTCTATGTCCATTGGGGTGGTCGGTTTTGACCTTGGGTTGGGTTGGACTGACCCAAACCCAATGGGTCATGTGCACCATGTCTATTAGTGACCATTTGGTCCACTAAGAGGATACCAAGAGTCCATGAAAAGGAATTGACCAAATTATAAGTGATTTTGACTTTAAGTTATCCTATGGCCTAGGGGTAAAATGGTTATTTTACCTTGATTTTAATTTGAATATTTTGGTATGATTGAAAAATGGGTTAGGCTAACTTTCATTGAATTTGGAGTTGGTTTGCTATGATTTGGCTCATGTTGACCCATTTAGGTCAAAATGGGTCAACTTTAGGTCAATTGACAATTGATTGGTCAAACCAAAAGGTTGGATCAAGTTCATATGGGCATTTGAAATATTTTGGCATCATTGGTTTGATTCAATTTGATTTATATTTGGATTTGATTCATTTGATTTCATTTAGGTCAAATGGGTCAAGTTGACCAATTTGACCCATTTCACCTATATGGGTTAGGTCGTGGGTTGTTTTATGTTTGGTTGATCATTTGAAATGGATTGGTACTTTGTTTCCAATCAATTTGATTTATAATTGATTTTGGCTCAACATGACCTTTAGGTCAAGTTGGGTTCATGGTCAATTGGGCTAGGTTGCCTAATTTGAGTGAGGCTTTGGTCAAGTTCAACAAGTGATTTGGAATGAACTTGACCCATTGGTTCAATCAATTTGGCTTAGATCAAGTTTTGAAACATTTTGACTTTTAGTTAAGTTGGGTCAACTTGGGTCAAGTGGCCAATTGGGCTAGGATGAAATGATGGCTTGGTTAAGTTCAAACATTGATCAGAGTTTTGATCAATGGTTTCAATCAATTTGGCCTATGGATTTTAGCTTGTTTTATTTTGGCTAAGTGTTGACTTGGTCAACCCTTAGGTTTGACTTAATTTGACCCAATTTGAGTGATTGATCATCTCATGATGATTGTTGCTCACAATGTGAGGCTTAGGTGGGCTTAGTTCAATCCAATTTTGGTAGGATTAGAATTTAGCTCAAAAGGGTACTTTAGGTCACTTTGGGTCAAGTGAGCCTAAGTGGATCAAATGGTTTGGTCAAAGCTTGATTTAAGTTTGATTGAATTCACATATGGACTTATGATTGAAATATAAATTCACTTACAAGTGGTTTGAAGTCAAATGAGTTTTGATTCACTTGACAATTTTAAGTTCAAACATGAGTTTGACTTGGGTTTGATTTTTGAATTTAGTTTTGGTTTGGTGATTGAAGTTTATGTTTATATTTGGATTCATGTTTGAAAGATTGATTGAATCATGAAGAAAAATCAAGGGTTTGGCTTAATTTGAGTTAAATTTGGCTAAGTTCAAGAATTTGACTTGAAAGACTTAGGTTGAATTTTGGTTGAATTTGAGTTTGATTTTTGAATTGGTTTTTGGATATTTGAATTTATATTTCATTTATATTTGTGAATATAAACGAGAGTATAAATGGGTCATGAGAAAATTTCTTGAATTTGAATTGATTTAGATTTGATTTAGACTAAGTCCATAAGATAGAATCAAAGTGACTTAGGGAAGATTTTTTATTCGGATTTGAATTTTGAATTTGGTTTGATTGATTTGATTTTATATTCCATTTATATATGTGAATATAAATGAAAATATAAATGGGTTATGAGAAAATTTCATGAATTTGAATTGATTTGGATTTTATTTAAGTCCATGAGAGGGAATCAAAGGACTTAGGAAAGATTTTTTATTTGGATTTGAATCATTTGCTTCAATCATTTGGAATTGATTTGAGTTTGAGAAAATCAATTAAGTTGGAATTGATTTAAATTTGACTTTAAGGAGGAAGTGAGGAATTTGGTTCAAGCTATAGAGTAGACAAATTTTTCTGACACCCCTAAGGCATGACCTATTCCTATGGCTAATTCTTTTATGTCTCTAGGGCTAGGTTCAGTGTTCACCTAATCACTAGATGTGCCTTAAGACTAAGGAACTCTTAAAGTCTAAGAGAAGTCCTATGTCTAAGATGGAGGGGTTGAGAACTCATCCTAAAAATGAGGTCAATAATTTTGATTGGAAATGAAACCTCCATTCAATAAATATGGGTATATTGAATGGGGAGGTTTCATATGTGTTTTTTGAAAATTTATTTTTGATTTTGCTTGAAAATAAAACTTCCATTCAATAAATGTGGGTATATTGAATGGAGAGGTTTCATATGTGCTTTTTGAAAGGGTGAAAATTCCAATTTAACACATGTGGAATGTGTTGAGTGGAATTTCAAAGTTGTAATTTTGCTTGAGGATGTAACATCCATCCAACACATTTGGATGTATTGAATGGAAAGGCCCAT
This sequence comes from Cymbidium sinense, assembly GCA_021442155.1. Lineage (NCBI taxonomy): Eukaryota > Viridiplantae > Streptophyta > Magnoliopsida > Asparagales > Orchidaceae > Cymbidium > Cymbidium sinense. The sequence continues at coordinate 189,039,143 of CM038216.1, forward strand.
CTTCAAATTTTGTGCTTTTTGAAAGTTTACGATTGTTGAAATTTTATTTTTGAAATGTTTCTACATATAACAATTATAAAAATTATTAGATGTAGTGCAAATATTTTATTAAGTGTATTTTGAAAAAGTGCTTTTGGAAATTGAAACTTCTCATAAATGATTTATTTTTTTTATTTTTAGAATGACCCTTTCCTTATCATAAAAATGGTAAAGAGAAAGTCTTTAATTATTATTTTTTATTCAATTTTTATTTTTACCCATTGGGGAACCTAACGGGGGTTTTAAGACCAACACAGGGTGAAGTCCTAAAACCTAAAGATGTTGGCCAGCTTAACTTAAGGATGAAATAAGCTAAGTGCCAACGGAAAGACAGATAATCTTGGATTCACACAAAAGTATAAACCCACTATCGATACTTGGAGATAACAATCATTTACCAAAGATGGAGAGTGGAACCATCCCCAGTGAAGTCGCCAAAAAAATATGTGGTGAAAAATATCTCTGCCTTCATCTATCCCCTTTTTGAAAGAGGAAAAATGAAAACAGAAATATACACCTTATTGGGATGCCACGCAGGTTCACAGATGTTCTTATTAAGGTAATTGGGTATGGCATTAAGGAAATGTGTACTATATCGAGAGATAGAAATCACCACCCTACAATGGACCTAATCACCTTAATAAGGACTCCTAAGGACTATGGGTCTTCAGAATGTACCAGAGATTATTCCCCTACTTTACATGGAAAAAGTAAAGCATAGTTTATTTTAAGTCAGGTTCGTTAAGTTCCCTACAGGGGCAAGCCCCCATAGTTAATTACATCCTAAGGAATAGGATTCCTTAAGAATATTCTTGATTAAGATAAATGATCATTGTCTCCAAAGATTTTGAAAGGTAGGACTATCAATCAATTAATTTATTTTTAGAAAGTCAAGTGGGATCAATCAAGAGGATGGAGTTCTTATTGAAGCCAAATGAAAATAAGTAGGGGATGCTTTAGATACTAGGAAGCCTAGTAAGCATTCTAAACTACCCTATGGTTGGGCTTTATATTTTTGAAATTGAATTAATTTATTTGAGTTAACTTTTTATTAGAATGCTAGGGCTTATAATTACATGATACAAGGTCACAAAAATGCCTAAGAAGTGGATTTATGCTCGTAGCCCGCAAAGGAAAGTAGCAACCTCTAAACCTAAATCTAGGGAGCTTTGGTGAAGGCCAAAAGCACGACCTAAATCTAAGGTGAAAATGGATATTTAGTTTACCTCCATAAAATAGGATAAACCACCCGACTGTTGGACTTGCAACCGCCTGGGGGTGGTGCCAACTAACTCCTCCTATGGTTTTAAAATATGTAGGCAAGTCAAATACTTTTACAAGATAGCTAAGCTGTTATTTATTTATAAAGAGATTAAGTCTTTAAACACACTCCCTAAAAGACTAGATTATGTAAGGAATGCTTTAATGACTTAAATCTAATGCAAATTTTGTTACATTTTATTTTTCATTTTGGACATTCAATTTGACACAGACTTTCAGATTCATATGCCTAATGTATGAGAAATTAGATTATGGGCCAAAATCAGAAAGATAAGGATGTGTATTTATACCATGGCTCTCACAGGTTAAGCTAAGTTCCCTGGCAAAGGTAGAAGCCCTCCAATCAAGAGTGAAATAATATGCTTTTTATGCATGATGTGAGAAAAGTAATATAACATCCAGCTAAGGGGTTGTTAATTATTTTATCTTGATTTATAGCCTAAGCTTTAGGTGAGGTGATGAGTTATTTATTTTTAATTTTTGAGTTGATTAATTTGGTAGAGGAATTATTTTTTTCTAAGAGCCTAATCGTCATCCAGGTCATACATCAAAGTAAGGAAGAAACTAGGAAAAGATATCATCTTAATGCATAAGTTAAACAAACATCAATTAATTTATAAAACTAACACAAAAGAATAAAGCCCATTTGTGATCAAGCTCCACCGCATGAACCCGAAAATAAATTGGGTAGCCGAGCTCTACCCTTATACAACCCGGATTAAAAATAAATAAATTACAATCAAGAAGGAATTCATTATTATGGGGGTCTTCATTCTTCATTTCTTCTTTCTTCTTTCTTCTTTCTTCTTTTTTCTTTCTTTTTTCTTATTTTGGTTTCTTCTTTTGGAGGATTGGAATGTGGTTGCTCCAAAGGCTTCACATGCTACATAAGATATGATCTTATGACCAATACTTATCCTAATCCCACATAATAATCATTCCAAAATCCTAATTATAAAAGTACATGAAAATGAGAAAAAAGAAATCTAACTAACACTTGCAAAATAGAGATTAGCTAAACAAACTATACAATCCCAAGCATGTATATGTATAAATTGAACTTAGCACCCCACACATGGGTAACTAAGTCCACGTGGTCTATTTTAGATTATTCTTAGGGGTATAAGCACCTGCACAGCAAAAGTAGTTATATTTTTATTACAGCGCCCCTTAAGCACAATCTCCTGTAGAAGATAGTGATTAGACTAAATCATCCTACCATTTAGTCTACGCATATATACCCTAACATCCAGACTAAAATAAAATATCATAAAATAAAAGCAAACATCAAACCATGCACCGCTCTAACCTAAAGCTAAAAATAGTGACTTAGCCTAATATGTGTGCTATTTAAGGTTTGTGTGGTATGCTTAGCTAGGCTTTAAGGTTGAAGTTTTCTAAGTATGAAAATATTCAACTTAGAGGGTTTGTTTCATGTAAGTGATTAAGTTTCTTTGGTTAATTTTATTTTATATTTTGATTTGGTTTAAGTGAATCCTACAATTAATTACTAAGTTGTAAATAGAGAAAAAGAGAAGAGAACTTCTATTTCCTCCCTACCTTAAGTAATTTCTAAGGTAGATTCATATTTAATTTTGTTTAGTGAATATTTTATTATGTGTGTTAATTAATCCTAAGTTTAGATTTTTTTTTTCCCTAAACAAACGTATTCAAAAAGAAAGGCATTTTAAGATTAAGTCAAGTGAAATATTATCACATAACACACATCACTTCATTTCTTTCCCAACATATGTAATATGGATATGGATGAATCCTAATCATATCTATACGTGCAAATTAGAATGTTTAGCACACCTTGATGATGAATGCTAAGAGAATTTGTTTGAGAAATTTGAATGTTTTATGATGCATGATTTTGTTAAGTAGAAAAAGAGAGATTTTTTTATCCATTTTTCATATGCACACATATATGTATGAAAGGCATAAGTGAGTACGGCACTATTGTTAGCACCAGAGGTGTAAGGTACAAGACCTATTTAGGGCTACTTAAAACCTCACAACCCCTTGGTTGTCCAAACTAATATATCACTTTCCTAAATACATATACATGTACAAAAGAAATGAATGGAAAAAGAAAGATGCAAAAGTTTGTGTTTATTTGTTTGATTTTTTTTATTCAATTTATATGTATAAGTGTGGATGACCTTCTTAAGTAATAACATAGGAATGAATAGGAATGGATTTAAATAAGTGTTGTGTTCTTTTCAAATGAACTATACACTCTGCCAAATCCTATTCAAAACTATGCTAAAAGAAAAGAGAAAGAAAGCCACACTATGCACATCTTTATATTTTTACTCACATGCAAGCTTATAAATAATTATAAGTAGCATACCTTTCAATTTTGATATTTGATTTATAAGTATTGAAAATAATTTTGGATTTAATAGTGATAATAGTCATTCATATTCTTACTTTAGCCAAAACATGCAATTTGACATAAAGAAAATATTTCATTGTTTAATTTGCTTTTCAAAAAGCATGAATGCATGAATTTCATATGACATACATATTTAGCATGTTAGGAAAGAAATAAAGTGATGAAAGCAATGTAAGTTCATCCACCATAATTAATTCCTAAAGACAATCCTATGAATAAGATTATTTAAAGCAAATCAAATTTATTTTAAAGAGATTTTTTTATTTTATTTTGAGTTTGATTTCAATTTGAGAAAAGTGAGAAGGTTTGCTGGTCCTAAACCATTCATGTATGTTATTTTAGTTTAATTTTTAGGTGATTAGATCAATTTTATGCTTTGATTAGGTTAAGTGTGAATTAAGTGTATTAATTACCCCTTTTCTACACCACTTTAGCATACTTAATCAAATAGTTATGAGCCAATGTATGACATAAAATCACAAAAGGAATTTAAATTAACAATGCACCTAAGAAATAAATAAGCCTAATGCAATTAGCTCACAATCAGTGATTAATTAAGCTAAAGGGTTTAATTTAAGTACTTTCATAACCCTTCTCACACATGTGGGTTAAATTTTGATTTCCTTAAGCTACTTAGGTTATTGAACACCTAAGCACCTACCCAAGAAGGATTGATTAAGTTCTAGAATATTTTGATTTTAAGATCAAATTAAGTAAGTGATTAGGGGATTAACTCTTAATTAAGTTTAGATTAAGGAAGGAAAGGGGTCTAGGAAATGGCTTAGGGAAAATTCCCCAAATCCATTCCATGAACCTCTTCTCTAATTAAGCAAGACTTAATTAACTTAATAAAGGGATTAAATCACTATTCATATGCTTAATTAACATTAATTACATAAAGAGAGTAATTAAAAATTTATTATTTGATCTTCTTAATTAACCTATCAATAAATACCAAGAAAATTAGGGGAGGCAGAAGTCAACCTCCTAAATACACATGAGAAGTTTGGAATTAATCAGTAAGATAATTAGGGAGTAATTAAGGTTATTAAGTTCTTAATAAAATCCTAATTAAGAAAAATGCACTATCCAAAACCCATTAGAAATAATTTTAGAATATTCTCCTCAAATTATCTTTGTAATGCATTTTTACCTTGTATTTTTATGATTTTTTTAGAATTAGTTATGTTATTTTGAAGATTCAGCCATTAAGGACAATTAATTAAATCCATAATTAAATAGCTAATCCCATCGGTGCCACGTGGAGGCTAACGCGGCGTGCGCTTTCCACGTGGCACGATAGGAGAGGCCACTTAAGTTATCACATCATAGCACCGCGTCAGTGGCAGCGCTACGCACATTCTCCCCATTCGTCTGATCAAAGATTGGATAGCTGAGATAAAGCCCGCGGTATTAAGAGATTAATCAGATATTCCTATGCGTCTTAATCATGGTCGTCCATCCAAAATGTGCAAATGGATGGCCCATGATCCTTCCCTGAGCTCCCCTGTAGGAAAGAGGAACCTTCCACCTTCAAAGGAAAGATCCGAGCACGATTGAGCTTGGATTGAGCCCATACTCAACCCACACCATCATCATGCAAGGGGATGAAAATCCAACGGCTAGTTTTACATGAAGTGAAAATTTCTTTCACAAAAGATCACACACTCTCTAGTTTAAGCTCTATTTTGATCCATACCTCGCCGAAGGCTATCACTGGCACTCGAATCCTATGAGGTAGCTTCTTCTAGTGGATATGAAGCCCTATTGAAAGTTTCAAGGCTTGGGATTGAGTAGATCTTTCTATGGACCAAGCTCACCTTCAAACCCTTGCGGCTTTGATTGAAGTCCCACTTCCCTTGACTTGAGAACTTGGATTAAGCTTTAGGCAAGTTCGATTGAGTCCTCTGATGAAGCTTGCAAGAGGAATTGGCTTGATTTGAAGTATTGAGTGAGATGGAAAAATGGTGGAGCTCCCTGATTTTCGGTTTGAAGAAACAAAAAATGGAGAAATGGAAATGGGATGAGCAAGCTTGGAGAAACCTTGGGGTTCTTGCTCTGAGTTCCCTAAGCTCAATCGAGTGTGTGTGATGTGAATTCAAGTGGAATTAGGGGGAGTATATATCCCCGTAGGTGAATCACACGGTCGTGAAGAGCTTTGCCATTATGATCCAATTGACCTCATTCAATGGGTTTGTTAGGCTATTAAGACTTGCACATGGTTCGATTTTGAGTGTGGAGTGGAGTAGTGAAGCTCCCATGTGCTTTAATTGAGTGGAGGAGGAATTCCATGTGCTCAATTCCTAAGTGGGTGGTTAGTTTTAGCCTTGGGTTGGGTTGGGCTGACCCAAACCCATTGGGTCATGTGCGCCATGTCCATTAGTAACCATTTGGTCCACAAAGAGGATGTCAAGTGTCCATGAAAAGGAATTGACAAAATTCCAAGTGGTTTTGATTTTAGGTTACCCTATGGACTTGGGGTAAAATGGTCATTTGGCTTGGATTTCATTTTGAATATATTTTGTATGATTGAAAAATGGGTTAGGCCAAGTTTCATTGAATTTGGAGTTGGTTTGATATGATTTGGCTCATGTTGACCCATTTAGGTCAAAATGGGTCAACTTGGGTCAAGTTGACCAATTGGTCAAATTGCATTAAACCAAGGGTTAGGTCAAGTTCATATGACCATTTGAAATATTTTGGCATCATTGGTTTGGTTCAATTTGATTTATATTTGGATTTGGTTCATTTGATTTCATTTAGGTCAAATGGGCCAAGTTGACTAATTTTGCCATTTGACCTATTTGGGTTAGGTCATGGGTTGGTTTATGTTTGGTTGATCATTTGAAATGGATTGGTATCTTTATTTCCAATCAATTTGGTTTATATTTGAATTTGGCTCAATTTGACCTTTTAGGTCAAGTTGGGTTCAAGATCAATTGGGCTAGGTTGGGTCTAGTTGGCCAATTGGGACTTTGGTCAAGTTCAACAAGTGATTTGGAATGAACTTGACCCGTTAGTTTCAAACAATTTGGCTTAGATCAAGTTTTGACACATTTTGACTTTTTAGGTCAAGTTGGGTCAACTTGGGTCAAGTGGCGAATTGGGCTAGGTTAAGCTCAAATGATGACTTGGTCAAGCTCAAGCATTGATCATGAATGAGTTTTGATCAATGGTTTCAATCAATTTGTCCTATGGTGGATTTTGGCTAGTTTAGGTTTCATTTTGGATAAGTGTTGACTTGGTCAACCCTTAAGTTTGACTAGGTTTGACCCAATTTGAGTGATTGATCATCTTATGATGATAGTTGCTTATAATGTGAGGCTTAGGTGGGCTTAGTTCAATCCAATTTGGTTTGGATTAGAATTTGGCTCATAATAGTACTTTAGGTCACTTTGGGTCAAGTGAGCCTAAGTGGGTCAAATGGCTTGGTCAAAGCTTGATTTGAGTTTGATTGAACTCACATATGGACTTATGATTGAAATATGAATCCATTTGCAAGAGATTTCAAGTCAAATTGGTTTTGAATATTTTGACAATTTCAAGTTCAAAATGGGGAATATGAGTTTCACTTGGGTTTGATTTTTTAATTTAATTTTGGTATGATGATTGGAGTTTATGTTTATATTTGGATTCATGATTGAAGGATTGATTGAATCATGAAGAAAAATCAATGGTTTGGCTTGATTTAAGTTTGATTTGACTAAGTTCAAGAATTTGACTTGAAAGACTTAGGTTGAATTTTGATTGAATTTGAGTTTGAATTTTGAATTATTTTTTGGATATTTGAATTTATATTTCATTTATATTTGTGAATATAAATAAGAATATAAATGGGTTATGAGAAAATTCCTAGAATTTGAATTGATTTAGATTTGATTTATGCTAAGTCCATAAGATATAATCAAAGTGACTTGGAAAAGATTTTTTATTTGGATTTGAATTTTGAATTTGGTTTGATTGATTTGAATTTATATTTCATTTATATATGTGAATATAAATGAGAAATAAAATGGGTTGTGAGAAAATTTCTTGAATTTGAATTGATTTGGATTTGATTTAGGCTAAATCCATAAGATAGAATCAAAGGACTTAGGAAATATTTTGGAGTTTGGAATCCAATCAGGGGCTTCAATCATAGGTTTCAATTATTTGGAATTGATTCATGATTTGAGGAAATCCATTGAATTGATTCAAGGTTTGAGTTAGAATTGGAGTTGATATGAGTTTGGAGTTTTGACTTGGAAGAAGGAAGTGAGGATTTTGGTTCAAGCTATAGAGTAGGCAAATTTTCCTAACAGCCCTAAGACATGACCTAGTCCTATGGCTAACTCTTCTAAGTTTCTAGGGCTAAGTTGAGTGTCCACCTAATCACTAGATATGTCTTAAGACTATGGAACTCTTAAAGTCTAAGATGGAGGGGATGAGTACATGGATTTATATGTTTGAATATTAACAAGTGTATAGTTCATTTGAAAAGGACATAACATTTGTTTGGATTGATTCCTATGCACCGCTATTTTGGAACTTAGATAAAACTTTAGCTTATATATATATATATATATATATATAAATAATTCAATTAAATCATGTACAACTTTTGCATGATTTTTTTCCATTTTTTTAGTTATTTGTACGTTCATGTGTATTTAAGAATAGTGGGTGTATCTAGTCTAGACATTCTAGGGACGCAAGGCTTTAAGTAGCTCTAAGGAGGTCTTTACCTCACTCCCCTAGTTTAATAATGGTGAAGTATATGCTTAAAATTTTTATACACTTGTATGTGCATTTAGCTAATAAATAAAAATCTTCATTCAATTAAATCGAATACAACTTTTATATGATTTTTTTTCATTCTTGTAGTTGTTTGTACATTCATGTGCATTTGAGAATAGTGAGTATATCTAATCTGGACATTCTAGGGATGCAAGGCTTTAAGTAGCCCTAAGAAGATCATTACCTCATTCCCTAGTTTAACAATGGCAAAGTATTCACTTAAAACTTTCATACACTTGTATATGCATTTAACTAATGAATGAACATCTTCAGTCAATTAAATTAAATACAATTTTAACATGATTTTTTCATTCTTGTAGTTGTTTGTACATTCATGTGTATTTGATAATAGTGGGTATATCTAGTATGGACATTTCTGGGATGCAAGGCTTTAAGTAGCCCTAAGACCTTTACCTCACTCCCCTGGTTTAACAATGGTGAAGTATCCGCTTAAAACTTTTATATACTTGTATGTGCATTTAACTAATGAATGAAAATCCCACTTTTCTATTAAAAAATACATGCATTCATATTTTTTCAAGTGATTGAATTTACCTTATGGTTTAAAGTCCTCTTTCTTATGTTCATGTGCATAAACTTACATATGTTTGAATGTAATAGGTATATAGTTTGGACATCCCAAGAATACGAGGCTTTAGCTAGCCCCAATGAGGTCATTTGATTATCTCACTTCCCTTATTAACAATGACACATACATATTTAACTTCATTCCTATGTATTTTTATATAAGAATTTAGATATAGCTTTAAATTAATATAATAAAATAATTCAATCAAATTAAACATCTAAATTCCAAATGCATATGCTTACATCCATCATTTAAGTGTGCTAAGACATATTATATGTGTAGGTATACTTAGGATTTAATCATGTGCATGCTACATGTGCTAGAAAGAAATGAATGAACGTGTGTCATGTGATAGTAATTCAATTCAATTAATCTTAAGATGCCTCTCTTCTTGAATATGATTATTTAGAGAAAACCCAAACTTAAGATTAATTTAAAATATTTAATAAGTCATTCACTAAAGAGAATTGATTAATTAATATACCTTATATGTGACTTAAAGTAGGGATGGAAGAGAGTAATCCTCTCTTTTTCTTCTCTTTATAACACTTAGTTGTTAAGTGTAAGTCAAATAAAATAAAATAAAATATACACACATAAGCCTTAGGAAGTAAAATTCTCAAATCAATTAAACTACTTAAAGTAAAACTAACCTCTTATAATTGCATCTCTTCATACTTAGGAAATCATAGCAAAGCTTAGTTAAGGCATACCACATAAGCCTTAGTATACACACTTTAGAATTAAGTCACCATTTCTAGCTTTATGTTAGGGCAGTGCATGGTGTGATTTATATTTTATCTTATGATGTATTATTTTAGACTGGATGTTAGGGTGTATATTTTGTAGACTGGATGTTAGGTCGTGATTAGCCTAATCATATTTTCTGCAGAGAATTATGCTTAAGGGGTGCTTAAATAAATATAAATGCTCTCTTTTGAGGGTTGCTTAACCCCTAAGCATAATCCAAGTTTGGACAACTGGGCTTGGTTACCTATGCAAGGTGATAAGTCCAAATTATTCATATAATTATTTGGGTTGTATTGTGTGTTTAGCTAACACTTATTTTATAGGTATAATTATATTTACTTTTTTTATTTTTAATATAATTTTATATTAGGAATTAAGATTAATGCTATAAAGGATTAGGATGAGGAGTGGCTAGAAAGTTTTATCCTGGGAGGCCCTATGATGCCTTAAAGCCTACCAAATCAAAGAAGCAAATCAAATGAGAAAATGAAGGAGACATGAAAAATGAAAATTTGAAGACCCCCATAGCATTTATCATTTATAAATTATAATTATTCTTTCAAATATCGGATTGTATAAGGGTAGAGCTTGGCTACCCATTTCTTTTTTTTGGATTGTATGGCAGTACCCAACCGCACTGGTCTCTTATTTTTTACATTAGCTTTATAAAATTGATTGATATTATGTTTAAATTGTGTAATATAAATGGCATGTCTCTTCATAGTTTCTTCATTAATGGTGATTTAATGTGTGGCTTGAATCCGATTAGGCTCTTAGGAAAAAGTTAATTTTTCTACCTCAACTGCAACTCATAATTAAATCTCTAAATAACTCATAACCTCACATAAGGCCTAGGCATTAATCAATATAATTAAAAGATTTAGCAACCCCTTAGTTAAATATTGTATGTCTCACATTATACATATCATCTTGAATCACTCTTGCAAAATGATGGCCTCCATCCTTACACATATGGGAACCGCTTGACTTATGAGAGCAACTCCTACTGACGGAGCTTCACCCTCTTCTCTTTTGATTTAGCCCATAACCCATTTCAACATGCATCTAGGCATACAAAATCATATGGCTTTTGTCAAAATAAAGAGTCCAAAATTAAGTAAATATTGAAATGATTTGCATTAGACTAAGTCATTGCTCATACCACTCATGCTCTAGTCTCTTAAAGAGTGATTTCAAGAACTTTAATTTCTTTCTAAATAATAACAACCTAACTATCTTGCAAAAATTATATGACTTGATCACATAGATTTAAAGCGTAGGAGGAGTTAGCTGGCTGCCACTCCAGGAGGTTATAAGTTCAGAAGTCGGGTTATTTACTCTCTCTTGTAGAGATAAACCATATATCTATCTTTGGTTAGATTTAGGTCATGCTTTGGCTTATGTCAAAGCTCCCTAGATTTAGGATCTGAGGTAGCTATTTTCTTCGAGCTACAAGCATAAATTCTCACCTCTTAGGCATTTTCACAACCTTGTGTTGGTGAATTATAAGCCCTAACAATCTAATAAAATTCAACTTAAACAAATAATCCCCTTCCATTTCAAACATATAAAACCCAATTATAAGATAAGTTGGAATGTTCACCAGGCTTCCTGGTATCATGAGCATTCTCTACTCTTTTTTTTGTTTCGATAATAAGTCTCTCCTTCTGATATTTTCCAATTGACTTTTCAAACATAGTCAATTTATTGATAGTCTTATCCTTGAAATCTTTGGAGATAATAATTGTCTACTTTAATCGAGAGTGTTCCTAAGGAATTCACCATCCTTAGGATGTAATTAACTATAGGGGCTTGCCCCCATAAGAAACTTTAGAACCCAATTTAATATAAACTCTAATTTATTCATCCATGTAAAGCAGGAAAAAAATCTATGGTATATTCGAAGACTCATCATACCTTAGAAGTTCTTATTAAGTGATTAGGTCCATTAAAGAGTGATGTCTCTATCTTTCGAGATAGTGCATCATATCTCAATGTCATACTCGATGACTTCTATAAGTACCCCCTCAGATCTATGTGGTGTCCTCCATATACATCTCAAAAAATAAATATCAAAATTACCTAATGTATATAAAATTTTCCCTAAAGATACTATTCCTTCATAAAATGTAGTTATATTATTGAATTTCATCTAAATTTGTGAAGTATGTACATCTTTTTATCATTTCTCCACACATCATCACATATCAGTTCACACTAGTCTATTAGTTATAATATGCACCAAACAACATGATAGAAGTTGAGTTCATAAATGCAGTTGATTAATATGGTAAGCATATTACTTTATAAATGTTAGACTCTAACTATATAAAGCACTTCATTGACAAGAAGTTAACTTGGTATTGTTAATGCTATAATTGTTTATGTTGACCTAATCAATACCCAAATTGTATGATGGTTTTATTTAATGTGTGATGATTTTTATATGATATTAATTTTATATATATGTATAATTGAATAACAGTAAATCACCACATATACATGTCATTGTGTCTTCTAAATTTTTTTAATATGGGACAATCATTTAAATGACTCTTAATTATATATATGATTGACAATGGAGAGTTGTATAGTCTATTTAATTATGATGCAATAAGTTGGGGTGTCATCATGTATGTTGGCTCTATGAGCCTACAAAATAGTCAACTCAATTTGATGATCACAAACAAGTATTAGAAATTGATTATTAAGTAATTTATTTGAGCCTCATTTAAGTATACAATTTTAAGCCATAAAGACTGATATCATGCATATATAGCTGCTCTAAAAAAAAAATTATTATATTTTTTTACTTCTTAAGTAAATGATGAGTTTTTAAAACCATATTTATTATATTTAAATATTAAATAAAATTATTTTGAAAATACGTTTACATTCTTCTAACCCACATTTCTAACTAAAAAATAAACTTAATTTCTACAAAAATATCTTTTGAAAGTTGGTTTATAAAGGCATTCATTTTGGTTAACTTCATCCACATTATGTTAAATTGGATTAGCTATGAAATTAACTGAACCAAAGTTCTCCAAGCCTCTTAAGTATGTTTAGAGTTTATTGGGATTACTAAGGGACTATTCAAGAGTTATGTCAACTTAGGTCAAGTAAATCATGTGGGTAAATTTATATTGGTCTAAAATGAATTAGGCATACGCTAGCTTGGGTTAGCCATGCAATTGGACAAGCTCAAAAGTCAAAAGAAAACATAAGGATGTTTAGGTGTTATGTTTAGGTGTGGCTAAGTAATCTAATAAGTGATTTTGTAAACTATATTTTCTTAGGTTAAGCAATTAATCTAATGACTCATAAAAGGGGTAAGTAGGCCAATTATAGGTTCAACCTAGGTCTAGTCCAGGTGAAACATCATTACAGGCTCAACCTAACTAATCTAAGGGTTCCATAATTATTTTAGGCTCAAAAAAATATTGAAAAAAGGACCAATTGACTTAGGCCAAGTCAATAGGCCTATTATCCACCAGGGGTCAAACTAAGTTAAGTTGGGTTAAGTTAGGTTCAGTCTACGTAAAATCTAATCTAAGTAAAATCATAGCTTTTCTAAAGCTCTCTAACCCACCATATGTCTATCCATGATTGACAAGGTTGCACCTAAGATCAGCTAAGTAATATCATAACTCTATACGTTACAAAGTGCAATATTAAGTAAGACTTAAGCCAAGTTTAATTAGCCTAAGATTTTTTTTTCTATCCTAAGGTGAATTTGAATAGTTATGGAATAGTTATGGCTTTAAAAACTAATCTAACACCACATGCCCCATGTGTAAGTTATTTAATTTAATTGAGATAATTTAGATAAAGTCACACCAAGGTTGGGTTATGGTCTAATTTAGTTTGGATTAAAGTTGAGCCACCTAATTTAGGGCTTTTAAGAAAGAAAATTTAAAGTATACTAAGCTAAGACTAAATCAAGCTCAAAGGTATCTTTAGTATAGTGGTTTATATTAAGAGCTAACCTAGTAACCTAAGGTCAAAACACCAATCTAGCAATCAATGGAGTCACCAATGATTCAACCAAAATCATGGAGTCACCGATGACCTTTACCAAAGAGAGTTAATTAGTGGTACAATGTATGATGAAAATAATATGTCATTTCTTAGCTTGTTTTCAACCAATAATTTCTTACAAAATTTTATTCAAATTAATATTATTTTCAAATTATCAAACTTTAAAACATCAATTTTTTTCAATCTATTTTCTCAAAGAAATAATCTAAAAAATAAAATGAAGCTTCATATCCAACAGCCTCCTTCCACCTCTTGTTGTAACAGTATAAATAATTCGCCTTCTTACAATTATAATAAATATAAATAAATACAAAAATAATGCAACAAAAACATTAAAAATAAATAAAAGAAAAAAGAGAAGATCATTGAGAACTACAAAACAATTTCCATACACTTGGCCACCCCTACTCTACCCCTGCCTTAGAAGCTTCATCGCCTCTACCAAAGCTCCTCTAAATCTAGTCACATTGAGCCTCACATTCTGCTTCTCCAAATATATCTCCTTCATTCTCTCCCATCCCAGCCTTTGAATGCTCTCCGGCTCCCTCATTACCGGATCATCCCTTCCATAAATCTCCATTAAAGTGCTCTCTTCTTCCTCTATATCATACTCCAAATACCTCAGCTTCATACTGATCGCAGGTTCCTTGAAATAAGTCTTCGAGATCCAGTCCAGCTTCCCCCATGGAACTATCTGTATGACCACAGCATTCGTCGGCAGGAACACAAGGTTAGTGAGACCTGCACCGTGAACTCCCATCATCACATCACACGTGTTCACCACTCGCGCAAACTTCACCACATTCCCCTCTGCTTCAGCCACCAGCACCTCAAACCCCACTTTCTTCCCCATCCTCACTATCTTCTCCAAATTTACAAACCTCCTCGTATACTTTCTAGCTATAATCAAAAGCCTCGGCTTCTTCTTCTTCACACTGAGTTCTTCCACTGTAATAGGCTCATTTCTCTCAAGCGAAAAAGTTCTTCTCAAAAACTCTGTGAACTGAACCATAGACTCCCCATTCCTCAGCAGCATGTCATTGTAACACTGAAGGCCGATTACTACCTTAGGAAAGCAGTGAACTGAACTGTTATCAGCCTCATTGAAGCTCAAAATTTCATAATCTGAGAGGCTTTGAAATATGGGGAGGTATTTTTTGACCCACCATGAATGGAATTCACTCACAAAGAAGTGAACTTTACCATCGAAAGAGCGGGCGGTCTGATAAAGAGGAACGAAAATGTCAGTGAAGGCATGGAAGTAGTTTCCAGAATAGCCGCCGAGGGAGAAGATGAGGGCGGGGGAGTGGTGGCGGTGAGTGCAGAGAGGAGAGTCGTGAAGTGGGGATAGTTTCAAGGTTATTTGGGCGACGTTCGACATTGCCGACGGATCAGATTTGCGGGCGTAGGGGCGGATTTTGTGGGAGGCGTTGGATTCGGATTTAGCGACTACCATTACCGACGGTTGTTTGGTGGCGATTCGGACGTCGCCGGTTAGTTCACAGACGTCGGATCTTCGGTTCGAATAATCGCACATTGACTTCCATTGTTCGGGATTTATGGCCGGTTGTTCTTCTTTGCTTACATCTTTATTAGAGATTTGTGATTATTAGTAGATGGGAGATAAAAAAAAAATTGTATATATAGTACATAATTTTGATATATTTATATATCTATTATATAGAATTTAATATTTATAAACATAATATTTTAATGAGAGATTTACATGCATACCACTCAATTCTTATGCATTTACATATTTCACACCCAAATTTGAATATTTACTTAAATAGCACTTAAATCTTTATTATTACATCAAAAATATCAGTTACTTTTTTTTTTTTGAAATAACCTTTTTGCATAAGTCTGTTTATAAATAAGCCATAGAAATATGTAAACAAAAATTGGTATGTAAATTTCCCTATTTTAATATATATATATATATATATATATATATATATATATATATAATATTTAAAAAAAATGACATTATTTTTAAAATAATATTAAAATTTTCATTATTATTTATATGAATATTAAAGTTTAGATGCTACATATATAAATACATAATTATTATATGCTATGTATGCAAATATTCTTAGAGACATTTAGATACATGCTGCATAATTTTTATATATTTACTTGGTTAATAATTAAATTATTTTATTTACATAAATAATACATATATCATTAATGTCATATCAAAAACTCACAATTCCTATTTTTTAAAAAAATAAAATTTATTCTTTTATGCATAGAATATATATATATATATATATATATATATATATATATATATATATATATATATATATATATATATATATATATATATATATATATATATATATATATATATTCTATACAAAGTTTAGAAAAAAAATGATTACTTGGAAGGAAAATTTTAAGGATATTATGATAAAAAAATTGATTGGGATTAATATTAAAATTGTTGGATTAGTTTTGAGGTGAGTATAATAAGTGAATAATTAATTAAAAATTATATTGTGTTACTTTTAAAGTAAAAAAATAATGGATTTAAAATTAATTATGTTTTTAATTAAATGATTTGTTATGAAAATCACTGAATTTAACAGTATTTTTATTATTGATTAGATGTTATTGAAATTTAATATTGATTTTCATAAATTAGTATATCTAAATCATCTTAAATGTAATTTTGACTTTAAATATTTAACAACATTTAAAAAACATTTCTTTTCTAGAGTTTTTTTTATTTTTTTGGATGAATCATGGCATTGTAAGAAATGATTGTATTTTAAAATATTTGCTATGATTTTATTTTTTTTTAAATATATAATTTTATATTTTAAAAATGATGGAATATATTATTCATGATGCAATAAAAAAAATCTTGGCCATAAAAAATTAAATAAAAGGACTCCAAAAATATTAATAATTAGGATGAGAGAGATTTACATATATTCTACATAATTCTTATATGTATGCATATGTTGAGAGTGAAATTTTAAATCATTCTGGGACAAATATCATATATAAATAAAAAAATAAAATTTTTAGTATACTCATCTCAAAATAAAATCCTTTTTTACAAATTTTTAGTAAAAGTGAATTTTGTAAAAAATTATTTTCTTACAAATTATTTAATTTAAAAAAGAATTACATAAATCTTCAAAATAAAAATAAATTTTGTAAGATTTTTTTTTTTTTGGGCTCAAATAACTCCCACTATCTTCAAGAATGATTCAATTGATATATTTTACCTAAATTTTAAATACAACATCACCAAAATAACAAATTAGAAACATGGTAAGGATAGAGATGAGTCCATCATCAAATAAAAAAAAAATTTATAGATACATATGTAAAATAAATTTACATCTCACACCCCATTTGTCTCATGATCCATTAACCAACTTTTTATTTAAAAAAATTTACATACATATCACACAATTTTTATATATTTATATATCTAAATTTTAATTTTTATATATATAACATCTTAATCTTTAATATCGAATCAAAAACATCATCATCTCTGACCTTTAAAATGAGATGCACATTTTTAAACACAAAAAAATATTAGATAATTAAATATTTAACTTATTAGATATTTAACTTCATAAGAATTGTGTGATATGTATGTAAATATTACTTTTATTTATTTATTTTATTTTATTTTTTGAGAATGCGATCGAGAATTTAAGCAAATTAAGACAAATATGCGCACACCTATACGCTGGAAATCAAGTCGCGGCAGAGAGAGAAAGAATCTCTAGCCATGAGCATCGAATAATTTCTCCACAAATTAACATCTATAATTAAAATAATTAAAATATTATTTTATATAACTTGATATAATAATTTAAAAAAAAGAATTACATTTATTTTTAATTTTAAATAAAGAATATATACAGCGAGATGAGTGATTGAGTCAGCGTACCTGATTCATTGCCACTGCTCTCGTTTTCCTTCTGTTTTGGTTCCGTGCTGGTAATTGCTGCTACAGTGTTATTTGATATTGTTTTCGTGCTTTCCACTGCACAAGGAGAAGATAAATGAGTAAAGCAATATCTATTATTTTAAATTTTAAATATTATATATCTGTATTTATCACATATTTTATATGTTTATATAACTGATATATAAATTTTAATATTTACTTATACTATATTTTTAGTATTATGTGATATTAGAAATTTAAATATTATGTAAATAAATATTAAAAGTTAAATATTAAATATATAAATATATTAGAATTATATATTATAAATATAAATTCATCATGCATAAACACACATACACATATATATATATATATATATATATATATTTCATTAAATTCTTAAATTATGCGTCATATCTAAATAAAACTTCATCAAAGAAGACAAACTAATGTTTTTTAAAAAAAAAATTGTAATTCAACTTTTTAAATTGAGTAAGCCAAAAGGTGATTATAAGTAAATAAATAAAAGAAAATTAATTTTAAAAACATTTTAAGGAAATATTTATAGCTTAACTACTTTACTTTTAAGTCGATAAAATTTAAAAATTAAACACAGGCTCGTTTGGGGCAAAGGTGTGATGCAATTTATACCACACCACAATATCATTTGAGGTGTTGCATTCTAGTTGTGTTTAAGCCAAGTTTTGAGAAATCTTCAAAGCATTATTTTCTAAGTTAACCTAACTACCTTTAGCGACGGTCAGAAAATTATTATTTATTTTTTATTAAAAAAAATTATATACCTATCACAGTTTTTTAAAATAATAATTTATTTATAATATATCTATTATTATTTTTTTCATATAATTATAACTGTTTTAAATATATATTTATAAAAAATGATTACCATAAAATACTCTTATAATGATGATTGACTTTTCCTTTTCTTAAGCCTAATTAATACACTCAATGTAATGGCCACATCTACTAAAGAGCATTATAAAATTCTGATTTTTATTGGTACGGCTTATTAAATATTTGAATTTTTTAATAAATCACATAATTTTTAAATAATACTACTCTGAGATTCCACTTATGAAGCCATATTAAAATATTCCGTTAACTCAAAAATAATATTCTATATTATACTCATTTTCTAAAATAAAAACTCATTTAATTTTTCATGTTGAAATTGTCTCGATGAAAAAAAATTAACACTTTATGATTATTACATATAAACATTCAATTCTAGAAAATGAAATAAGATATAATTAATAATGATAAAAGTTTATTGATAAAATGATTGATTTGCATGCGTCATATAATTCTTATGTATATATCTAACACCTATATTTTAATATTTAAATATATAATACTAAATCTTTAATACAACATCAAAACTATTACTTAATATTAAATTTTAGGTATTAAATTCACAAGAATTCTATTATATATCCATAAATCTTCTTAAATTTATATATATATGGGTGTCATTTCGGGTCGACGGGTCGGGTTTGGGTCTGACCCGAAATTGACCCGACCAGAATAGGGTTGACCCGAACCCTACCCGTTTATTAAACGAGTCAAAAACTTCAATCTGAACCCGACCCGACTTCAACCAGATTGACCCGATATGACCCGAATGATCTATTTATATATTTTTTTTAAGTCAAATTCGGGTTCGTGAGTAAAAATCAGATAAATTTCGAGTTCGCGCCGCAGGTCAATTTCGAGTCAAATTCGAGTTGGCGGGTCAAAATCGAGTCAATTTTGGGTTCGAAGGTCAACCCGAACCTAACCCAAAAATTTTTCGGGTCAATTTATTCAACCCGAACCCGACCCGAAAATTCTCTCTAATATAGAGAGTCGTTATCCACTTGCAGATAAGGTGACCCTAGCTTTAGTTTTCTCAGCACGAAAATTGCGTCCATATTTCCAAGCTCATATTATCGGCGTTTACACTCATTTACCATTAAGGGTCATCTACAAAAACCGAGAAACATCAGGAGGTTAATTAAATGGTGCATAGAATTGGGAGAGTTTGATATAAATTTTCTACCTCCGCTATAAAGTCTCAAGTACTTGAGTTTATAGTGGAATACTGCCTACTCAAAGAGCTATCGCTACATGCCTTCATCTCCTCAATGGACCATCATGTTGATGGAGCTTGAAATCTGGGTCGGCGAGAATCTTACTTATTTTCCCCATAATACCTTAGAGTATGGACTTCTAAAATTTCAGTAATAATATGGTGAATATGAGGCTCTCATCAGGTTGAGACTATTGATTGTGAAGCTCAGACTTAGTGATCCATGACTCTCGACTTGTGCCTCTCAAGTTGAGGAAACTTTAATACTCATAATCTTCAGCTGGCACAATACCTCCACTTGGTAAAGTCTCTTCTTGCCCATTTTAGGACACATCAAATCATTCACATACTGTAAGAGAAGAATACTCGAGCTGACGCTCTCATTAAGCTTGCTACATCTGCTACTGGAGATCTATTTAAGAGAAGGCATGTTGAAGAAATATATTTTCCTAGTATCCAATTGTCGTGGGTAATACAAGCAATTAATGAGATAAAACCTTAGTGGATGGACCACATCCATCTTTTCTACAAGAAGGACCCTTCACGAAGAACCAACTACTACGCCGTCTCAGAAGACAAGCTTCAAACTTTATTATCATGGTGAACTATACAAATGAGCTTTTTTACGGGCCATACCTCAAATGTCTCTTTTCCATCGAGATTACGCATTAGAGAGGTTCACTGGGGATATGTGGAGAACACCTAGGAGGAAGAGTGTTAGCCCTTAAAATTATAAGACAAGGGTTCTATTGGCCTATGATGAAATAAGATGCCTTGAAATTCACAAAAGAATGTGCAAGTTGTCAGTTGCACTCTAACCTCTCTCTCTGCACGCATAGAGCTCTCATCCATTCAAAGCTGGCCTTTGCTCGGGGAATCGATATCATGGGACATTTTTCGATAGCATCAGGACACCGAAAGTTCATCATTTTAGTCGTCGACTACTTCACTAAATGGGTGGAAGTCGAACTACTCGCTAAAATCACAGAGGCGAATGATAAATAATTTGTCTGGAAAAACATAGTATGTCGATTCGGTCTTTCTGCAAAGATTATCACTGACAATGAAACATAATTTACTAGAAAAATTTTTATGTCCTTTTGTAAAGATCTTCACATTCATTCTTTGCATCTGGTATAGCATCCTCAAACTACGGTGAAGCTACCAACGACTATACTCAAAGGACTAAAACACATCTTGAGAAAGGCGGGAAATGGGTTGATGAGATTTCTAATATTCTTTGGGCTTCTACATCACGAACCCGGTGAGACACCATATAACTTGTGTTTTGACAAAGCTATTATACGATGATCTCGGGTTCCAAGTCCAAGAGTTCAATTATTCAATCATGATGGTAATGCAAAAACTCGGCGACACTTGGACTTACTCCCGAAACTCATGACATGGCTACTTTGGGCTTCCTATCACCAAAGGGTAGCTCCACTTCAATAGAAGAGTAAAACCATCCCATATCGTGGTGACTTGGTCCTGAAGTCTCTGAAGGCAGCAAAGGCCCTCCGTAATAAACTCTCACCTCTTTGGGATGACTCATATGTGTTTATAGCTATGGTAAAGCCAGGAACATTCAAGCTCAAGGATCCAGAGGGAAAAACTTTACCTCGAACTTGGAACACTGAGAATCTCCAAAAATATTATCAGTAATTCTTACCGCATAATTATTATAACTTTTATTTTGTCTCGTTTATCGTTTCCTCTTCATGTAGCCGACCCCACTTAGTGGGATAAAGACTTGTTGTTGTTGTTATCATGTTCTCTTGAAACTCATATCCATGTTAAAATTTTCTTATGATTGTATCGTCAAACTTGTCATAGTAATGAATTTATAGTTTTTTCTTTCAAGCTTGTTGCATACGAACAATCTCCTTCATTTAATCCTTCCACTTGAGAAAATGCACAACTCACGTTGTATCTCAATTGGGGCATGATCAATCCTACGGGGACTTGATTGGACCTCTTTCATACAGGTAAGAAGTCAAGTAACGCTTTGGCAAATACTTAGGATAGGGCAAAAGGTCCTTGGTGGACATCCCACGGCCTCTTCCATATACGTAAGATGTCAAATAATGTTTTGACTAATACCTAGGATAGACTAAAAGGTCATTGGTGGACTTCCCATGGCCTCATCTATGCAGGTTAGCATCGTTGAATAATATTCCAACTAATCACCCAGATGGGTAAAAATAAAATAAGAGTATATCACCTAAAAAAATATTCATTGACAACATTAACATGATGACATAAGAGAGAATCAAAATTCTGATACACAATAATAATAATACATAGATAAAAAAAGGGCATCCTCAAGTGACGTTATATCATATCAGTTGGTGATATCAGCTCCTCCTCTGAGATGCTCCTTGGACTCACTCTCAACTCCTTCATCTCCTAAATCTACGAGAGTCTTGATACTTGGTTGGGAGATAGATCCTCAATAGGTCTTTGCGATGCAGTGGATTCCTTTTAGGAACCCGGATGAAGCCCTCCTAAACATTGATGCTCCAAGTCCTTCACTTCAACATAAAGAATATGATTACGAGCTTCCGGACATGGTCTTGATTGTATCATAAGGAGGAGCTCTTAAAGTCTTCCCTTGCCTTCAAGGAGATTTCATTTGCTTCGACATTATATACTCCTTCTCAGAAAGACGATCATGTAATGCTTTCTTCTCCAGTTTGAGAGCTCTCTTCTCCGCTGCAAGTGCCTTGAGTCTTTTCTTTTTTTGGCGAGTCTTTATCCTCACCTCAATCAACTCATCACGAGTGCGCTCCACCTCTTGACAAGAAGAGAAAGAAATTATGTTGCTAGCTCAGTTCGCAGGTCTGATCCTCCAAAGTCGCCACTTCTTTGGCCTTACACTCATCTTTCTCTCATACTCCTTCAGATATTTTATCTTCACAAATTCAGTATTCCACTCATCTAAAGTGACACCCAAATGAGCCATCTGCCCTAATATTTAAGTTACCTATAAAAAAACCATCATAAATATTACACAAAGGAAAAGAAGAGAAGAAGAAGGAGAAGAAGACAACGTACCAATTCATCTGCTCGTTGACCTCCAGTGCATATGTGATTTAACACCTCTTCAGAAATGTGTGGCTTCAAGAAAAGAACTCCCCCACCATGAGTTGAAACAGCTAAATTCTCGAGGAATTGGGGCGAACTTCTTCTTGAAATATGGCGTAGTCACTTGACATATGTCTTCTTTTTTGTAAAGATGAAACATTGCTACCACCGTGATTCCGTAACGGGCTTCTTGAGAGAACCCTATGAGTATGAGGAGACCTTTCATCACCTTTAGTTGACATCTTCAGTAGAAGAGCATGAAATCTTCTTGCCTGGATGGAAAGGCCAACCTTGAACATCCTATCTTCAACTATATATTTGTAGCGTAACTCATGTTGCAAGCTTACATCGGAATATTAAGAGTTTCGATCTCATTCTTAGCCATCGTGGATATTTGGAAGGTCATTCAATCTTCCCCATCTCTCAGAGAGGCCCCACTCATTTTTCACAAAAAAGAATCCATTAGACCAATTTTTAGATGGATCTCGTGCTAAAAATTATATCCAATTCTTTATAGCCTGATAAGAAACACATCCCTGAGCATCACATGTGAATCTACACATTCGATACAAGTATTTGATGTTCAAAGTAACACCACGCTCTCTAAAGAAGACAGTCAAACCGATGATGACCACTAAAGCCCAAAATAAAAATTGTGATAAAGCTACACCACATGTTTTGAAGATCTCAATCAGCTCAAGAGCCAAAAGGAATAGTAGTCCAGCACGAAGAATCACCTTAAAAATAGTGAAGTATCCCGACAGAGGTGAACGAGCTCGATCAGACCTTTTGGCAACAATAACCATCAACTCATTAGGGAAATGAAATTTCCTACGGAACACCATTAAACTATCTACTATGACAAGGGATGGTATATATCGTGCACTATGAGTTTTCTGACCATCACCATGAAAATACATAATAAATAAGTAAAGGGGAGAAATGATAAAATTTGAGAATTTTGAAGCTACTCACTCCCAATACTTGGGCATACCATTTCGACTCTCGCTCATGGATGCAGAATAATTTTTTCTGATCGGAAAAGGATATGCATACATGTGAGATCGAAAAAAAAGAGAAACTATTCCTCCCCAATGATGCTCTGAAATTACCTGCCAAACTTTTTGAGTCGTTCAAATGACGATCTAATTATCTTCTTATTATCATCATTGAACCATCCATTGAAGTTTCAAGAAATTAATTTCTTCTATGGGTGATCGCCTCAAACACAGTCCAGATGAGGTCTTGACACCTCTTTCGAGGAAAACTAGAGCCTTGTCATTATGAACTTCTGGTCTTGATGCCTCAAATCGGTCGGCGAGGTCGGTTGACACCTCTTTGAGGGAAAATTGGTCTTGTTGTATGAGCTAATCTTGATCGCCTCAACTCAAATCGGTCCGGCGAGGTCGGTTGACACCTCTTCGAGCGGAGTCTTATCGTATACTAGTCTTGATTGCCTCGAACCTTGATCCGACGAGGTCATGACACCTCTTTCGAGAGAAAGCGGCGTTGTCATATGAGCTACAGTCTTGATCGCTCAAACGACCTTTACTCAAGAAGAAGAGAAGCACTGAAACATGAGAAGTATGTCTTCTCCCAGCCTAGAAGGGTTTTATAGACCCTATAGAAAAGGTCAAAATGCAAGAAAAATAGCTTAAAATCGCTCAGCTGAAAACCGCGAAAGCGGATAATACCCTCATCGGTGCGGTTCGCGTATCTAGCGTCTGCGCAAACCATAGCTCGTCAGCATCGCCAGCGTGCCTTCACCGCCACCTTTCCGTAGCCGTAGCCCGCATGTTGCATGAGCCTTGAAGAGCCATGCACTCAGCGCTGATTCGCGACCGTCTGGTATAGCCAGAACAACCAAACACAGAGTTCCCAGATGGGTCCAAATCTTACGTCTGCGTACATACACATCCATGACCCACTTTCATAATCTTGTCTTTCACAAGATCTCTCTCAAAATGTATGGTTAATGGACCCGCAAATTTCATTGAAGAATTTGTTATTTTCAAGTATATGGCATAAATATTTTTGGATGATTAAGATAATGTCATCCAAAAATAGATCGATACGAAATTTCTAGTGAAGCAGATCTTGATGTAGCAAGTTGATCTCGTTGAAACTAGTTGAGATCAAGCACTTAAAATATCATTGGAAACTTTGGGATATCAGTTAAATCCATAAATACCTCTTAAGCATGGAGTGTTTATAGTCAAATCGAGAGTCTTGGCGTCGATCTAACAAGCCCAAGATCATAATTCGACCGTTTGGAGCATTCAAATACTTAAAATACATCAAATAATCAAAGGAATCATTCGAGTCAGATGAAGTGGAGTGGTTGGATTTTGCATGTATTTGAGACTCACTCTCCATCTATAAATAGCCCCTCATTCCATATGAAGGGGAGGAAGAGAGTGGAGAAAACAAAGCTTGAAAATCCTCCGCATAATCGTTGCCACCACGATCGGCGCCACCCTTGGTACCATACCGTAGCCAGTCATTGCCGTCGTCATCTCGTCGTCGATCGCCACATCCAGCTTCATTCATGGTCGTATCTTGACCATCATCACCGGTCATCATCGCGTAGACCACTAGGTCCGCCGCGATACCATCGTCATTCGTCCATCGATCCTCGGCATATCTTCACTCCATCAGACGACTTTCATCGTCGTGTTTGTTAATTTTGATTCCATTGTGAGCCTTCTCTATACAATGTAATCCAATATTGGGAAAACTTACTCAAAACAAATACATAGTGGAAGATTTTCTGGGCCAGTGATTTTCCCTCTTTTGAGTTTTCAAGTAAAATTGCAGGTTTTCTTGTTCTTATTTAAATATCATTGTGTGTCTTTGGATTTCATAAAATTTAAGGTGTAAAACTTTCTCTTGGCGGTTTTTAAAGCAATTTTATTTTTTTTAAATATATGATTTTATATTTTAAAAATGATGGAATATCTTATTCATGATGCAATAAAAAAATCTTGACCATAAAAAATTAAATAGAAGGACTCCAAAAATATTCATAATTAGGATGAGAGAGATTTACATATATTCTACATAATTCTTATATATATATATATATATATATATATATATATATATATATATATATATATATATATATATATATATATATATCTATTTTATATGTTGAGAATTGAAATTTTAAATCATTATGGGACAAATATCATATAAATAAAAAAATTTAGTATACTCATCTCAAAATAAAATCCTTTTTTACAAATTTTTAGTAAAAGTGAATTTTGTAAAAAATTTATTTTCTTACAAATTATTTAATGTAAAAAAGAATTACATAAATCTACAAAATAAAAATAAATTTTGTAAGATTTTTTTTTTTTTTTTTGGCTCAAATAACTCCCACTATCTTCAAGAATGATTTAATTGATATATTTTACCTAAATTTTAAATACCACATCACCAAAATAACAAATTAGAAACATGCTAAGGATACAGATGAGTCCATCATCAAATAAAAAAAATTGATAGATACATATGTAAAAGAAATTTAGATCTCACACCCCATTTCTCTCATGATCCAAGTTAACCAATTTTTGTTAGAGATTTACATATATATATATATATATATATATATATATATATATATATATATATATATCATAATCTTTAATATCGCATCAAAAATATCATCATTTTGACTTTTAAAATGAGATGAGTATTTTTAAACACAAAAAAGTATTAGATAATTAAATATTTAACTTATTAGATATTTAACTTCATAAGAATTGTGTGATATATATATGTGTAAATATTATTTTTATTAATTATTTTATTTTATTTTTTGAGGATGCCATCGAGAATTTAAGCAAATTAAGACAAATATGCGCACACCTATACGCTGGAAATCAAGTCGCGGCAGAGAGAGAAAGAATCTCTAGCTATGAGCATCAAATAATTTCTCCACAAATTAATATCTATAATTTAAATAATTAAAATATTATTTTATATAACTTGATATAATAATTTTAAAAAAAAAAAAGAATTACATTTATTTTTAATTTTAAATAAAGAATATATACAGCGAGATGAGTGATTGAGTCAGCGTACCTGATTCATTGCCACTGCTCTCGTTTTCCTTCTGTTTTGGTTCCGTGCTGGTAATTGCTGCTACAGTGTTATTTGATATTGCATTGCTTCGTTCAGTTACGTATTGCTGATAAATGAGCAAAGCAATATATATTATTTTAAATTTTAAATATTATATATCTGCATTTATCACATATTTTATATGTTTATATAACTGATATATAAATTTTAACATTTACTTATACTATATTTTTAGTATTATGTGATATTAGAAATTTAAATATTATGTAAATAAATTTTAAAAGTTAAATATTAAATATATAAATATATTAGATTTATATATTCTAAATATAAATTCATCATGCATAAACACACACACATATATATATATATATATCATTAGCCTTAAATTATGCGTCATATCTAAATAAAACTCCATCAAAGAAGACAAACTAATGTTTTTTAAAAAAAAATTGTAATTCAACTTTTTAAATTGAGTAAGCCAAAAGGTGATTATAAGTAAATAAATAAAAGAAAATTAATTTTAAAAACATTTTAAGGAAATATTTATAGCTTAACTGCTTTACTTTTAAGTCAATGAAATTTAAAAATCAAACTCAGGCTCGTTTGAGGCAAAGGTGTGATGCAATTTATACCGCACCACAATGTCATTTGAGACGTTACATTCCAGTTATGTTTAAGCCGAGTTTTGAGAAATCTTCAAAGCACTGTTTTTTAAGTTGACCTAACTACTTGTAGCGATGGTCAAAAAATTATTATTTAATTTTTATTAAAATAAAATTATGTACTTATCACAGTTTTTTAAAAAAATAATTTGTTTATAACATATCTATTATTATTTTTTTATATAATTATAACTGTTTTAAATATATATTTATAAAAAAATGATTATCATAAAATACTCTTATAATGATGATTGACTTTTCCTTTTCTTAAGCCTAATTAATACACTCAATGTAATGGCCACATCTACTAAAGAGCAATATAAAAATCTGATTTTTATTGGTACGGCTTATTAAATATTTGAATTTTTTAATAAATCACATAATTTTTAAATAATACTACTCTGAGATTCCACTTTATGAAGCCATATTAAAATATTCCGTTAACTCAAAAATAATATTCTATATTATACTCATTTTCTAAAATAAAAACTCATTTAATTTTTCATGTTGAAATTGTCTCGATGAAAAAAAATAAACACTTTATGATTATTACATATAAACATTCAATTCTAGAAAATGAAATAAGATATAATTAATAATGATAAAAGTTTATTGATAAAATGATTGATTTGCATACATGTCATATAATTCTTATGTATATATCTAACACCTATATTTTAATATTTAAATATATATAATACTAAATCTTTAATACAACATCAAAACTATTACTTAATATTAAATTGTAGGTATTAAATTCACAAGAATTCTATTATATATCCATAAATCTTCTTAAATTTATATATATATGGGTGTCAATTAATTGTAGGGTTGGTCGACGAAATTGACCCAAATAATGTTAAACCCTACCCGTTTATTAAACGAGTCAAAAACTTCAATCTGAACCCAACCCGACTTCAACCAAATTGACCCGACACGACCCGAATGATCTATTTATATATTTTTTTAAGTCAAATTCGAGTTCGTGAGTAAAAATCAGATCAATTTCGAGTTCGCGTCGCGGGTCAATTTCGAGTCAAATTCGAGTTGGAGGGTCAAAATCAATTTTGGGTTGAAGGTCCACCAACCGAAAATTTTTTTGGGTCAATTTATTCAACCCGAACCCGACCCAAAAATTCTCTCTAATATAAAAAGTAGTTATCCACTTGCAGATAAAGTGGCCCTAGTTTTAGTTTTCTCAGAACGAAAATTGCATCCATACTTCCAAGCTCATTTTATCGGCGTTTACACTCATTTACCATTAAGGGTCATCCTACAAAAACTAGAAGCATCTGGGAGGTTAATTAAATGGTCTGTAGAATTAGGAGAGTTTGATATAAATTTTATACACTCTTATAAAGTCTCAAGTACCATGACTTTATAGTGGAATGCACTACCCCAACTCAGGAGGAGCTATCCACTGCCTTTCATCTCCTCAATGGACCCTCTATGTTGATGGAGCTTCAAGAAAATATGGTCTTTGGTCGGGAATCTTACTTATTTTCCCCAGTATACTTGAGTATGGACTTCGCCTAAAATTTTCTACAACTAATAATATGGCTGAATATTAGGCTCTCATCGCAGGGTTGAGAAGCTCAAGGCTTAGTGATCCACACTGACTCTCAGCTTGTCGCCTCCCAAGTTGAGGGAAACTTTAATACTCATAATCATTAACTAGCACAATACCTCCACTTGGTAAAGTCTCTTCTTGCCCATTTCAGGACACATCAAATCATTCACATCTTGCGAGAATAATGTGGCGCTCTCTAAGCTTGATACATCTGCTACTGGAGATCTATTTAAGAGAAGGCATGTTGAAGAAATATATTTTCCTAGTATCCAAGGGTCGTGAGTAATATAAGCAATTAATGAGATAAAGAAACCATCGTGGATGGACCCCATCCTGTCTTTTCTATAAGAATGGACCCTTCCTGAAGAACCAACTATTGCAACTCGTCTCCGAAGACAAGCTTCAAACTTTATTATCATCGGAGGTGAACTATACAGATGAGTTTTTTCTGGGCCATACCTTAAATATCTCTTACCATCAGAGGCTGATTACGCATTAAGAGAGGTCCACTCAGGGATATGTGGAGAACACCTAGGAGGAAGAGCGTTAGCCCTTAAAATTATAAGACAAGGGTTTTATTGGCCTACGATGAAACAAGATGCCTTGGAATTCACAACAGAATGCGCAAGTTATCAGTTGCACTCTAACCTCCCTCACACGCCGCATATCGAGCTCTCATCCATTCAAAGCCCATGGCCCTTTGCTCAGTGGGGAATCGATATCATGGGACATTTTCCGATAGCATTAGGACACCGAAAGTTCATCATTTTAGTCATCGACTACTTCATTAAATGGGTGGAAGTCTACTATCCTAAATGAATGCTAAATAATTTGTTTGGAAAAATATAGTATGTCGATTCGGTCTTTCTGCAAAGATCATCACTGACAATGAAAACTAATTTACTTGAAAAATCTTTACGTCCTTTTGCAAAGATCTTCACATTTAGCTACTACATACGGCTGTAGCACATCCTCAAACTAACGAATAGATTGAAGCTACCAACAGGACTATACTCAAATGACTAAAAATACGTCTTGAGAAGGCTGGGGGAAATGAGTTGATGAGATTTCTAATGTTCTTTGGGCTTACCGCACTACATCACAAACCCCGACTGGTGAGACACCATATAACTTTTGTTTCGACACAGAAGCTATTATACCAGTAGATATCGGAGTTCCAAGTCCAAGAGTTCAATTATTCAATCATGATGGTAATGAAAAACTCGACAGCACTTGGACTTACTCCCCGAAACTCATGACATGGCCTACTTTGGACTGCTTCCTATCACCAAAGGGTAGCTCCACTTCAATAGAAGAGTAAAACCCCATCCCATATATGTTGGTGACTTGGTCCTGCGAAGTCTCGAAGCTGCAGGCAAAGACCCTCAACGTAATAAACTCTCACCACTTTGGGATGGCCCATATGTGTTTATAGCTATGGTAAAGCCAGGAACATTCAAGCTCAAGGATCTAGAGGGAAAAACTTTACCTCGAACTTGGAACACTGAGAATCTCCGAAAATATTATCAGTAATTCCTACTGCATAATTATTGTAACTTTTATTTTGTCTCATTTGTCATTTCCTCTTCATGTAGCCGACCCCACTTAGTGGGATAAAGACTTGTTGTTGTTGTCATTTTCTCTTGAAACTCATATACATGTTAAAATTGTCTTATGATTGTATTGCTGAACTTATCAGAGTAATGAATTTATAGCTTTTTCTTTCAAGCTTGTTGCATACGAACAATCTCCTTCATTTAATCCTCCCACTTGAGAAAATGCACAACTCACGTTGTATCTCAATCGAGGCATGATCAATCCTACGGGGACGTGATCGGACCTCTTCCATACAGGTAAGAAGTCAAGTAACGCTTTCGCAAATACCTAGGATAAGGCAAAAGGTCCTTGGTGGACATCCCACGGCCTCTTCCATATACGTAAGATGTCAAATAATATTTTGACTAATACCTAGGATAGGCTAAAAGGTCGTTGGTGGACTTCCCATGGCCTCATCCATGCAAGTTAGCGTCATTGAATAATATTCCAGCCAATCACCCCGGATGGGTAAAAATAAAATAAGAGTATATCACCTAAAAAAATATTCATTGACAACATTAACATGATAACATAAGAGAGAATCAAAATTCTGATACACAATAATAACAACACATAGATAAAAAAAGGGCATCCTCAAGTGACGCTATATCATATCAGTTGGTGATATCAACGTCCTCCTCACCACTCCCTTGGACTCACTCTCAACTCCTTCATCTCCTAAATCTAACGAAGAGTCTTCAGATACTTGGTTGGGAGATAGATCCTCAATACTAGCTCGGTCTTGCGATGCACTAAGAGGATTCCTTTTAGGAACCCTCGGATGAAGCCCTCCTCTAAACATTGATGCTTCAAGTCCCTCACTTCAACATAAAGAATATGATTACGAGCTTCCTGAACATGGTCTTCGATTGTACCGTGATAAGCCAGGGAGCTCTTAAAGTCTTCCACTGCCTTCAAGGAGATTTCATTTGTTCTTCGACATTATATGCTCCTTCTCAGAAAGATAATCTTGTAATGCTTTCTTCTCCAGTTTGAGAGCTCTCTTCTCAAGCGCCTTGAGTCTTTTCTCTTTCGGAGTCTCTCCTCACTCAATCTCATCACCAGTCCTCCACCTCCT
This sequence comes from Cymbidium sinense, assembly GCA_021442155.1. Lineage (NCBI taxonomy): Eukaryota > Viridiplantae > Streptophyta > Magnoliopsida > Asparagales > Orchidaceae > Cymbidium > Cymbidium sinense. Next base: position 189,071,119 of record CM038216.1, read on the forward strand.
CTGAGAGAAAAAGTTGACATGTTAGCTATCAGGTTCACGGTCGGTGATCCTCCAAAGTCGCCACTTCTTTGGCCTTCACACTCATCTTTCTCTCATACTCGCCTTACAGATATTTTATCTTCACAAATTCAATATTCCACTCATCTAAAGCGACACCCAAATGAGCCATCTGCCCTAATGTTTAAGTTACCTATAAAAAAACTATCATAAATATTACACAAAGGAAAAGAAGAAAAGAAGAAGGAGAAGAAGACAACGCATTCTCATTCTTCGTTGACCTCGGTCATATGTGATTTAACACCTCTTCAGAAATGTGTGGCTTCGAGAAATGAACTCCCCCATCATGAGTTAAAACAGCTAAATTCTCAGAGGCCAACTGGGGGCGAACTTCTTCTTCGCAAATATATGACGTAATCACTTCAACATATATCTTCTTTTTCTGTAAAGATGAAACATTATTACCACCGTGATTCCGTAATGGGCTTCTTGAGAGAACCCTATGAGTGTGAGGAGACCTTTCATCACCTTTACTTGACATCTTCAGTGGAAGAGCATGAAATCTTCCTGCCTGGACGGAAAGGCCAACCTTGAACATCCTATCTTCAACTATATATTTGCCAATGTAACGTAACTCATATTGCAAGCTTCCTACATCAGGAATATTAAGAGTTTCCAGGATCTCATTCTTCGCCATCAGCAATGGATTTGGAAGGTCATTCAATCTTCCCCATCTCTCAGAGAGGCCCCACTCATTTTTCACAAAAAAGAATCCATTAGACCAATTTTTAGATGGATCTCGTGCTAAAAATTCTATTCAATTCTTTATAGCCTAATAAGAAACACGTCCCTGAGCATCACATATGAATCTACACATTCGATACAAGTATTTGATGTTCAAAGTAACACCACGCTCTCTGAAGAAGACAGTCAAACTGATGATGACCACTAAAGTCCGAAATAAAAATTATGATAAAGCTACACCACATGTTTTGAAGATCTCAATCAGCTCAAGAGCCAAAAGGAATAGTAGTCCAGCATGAAGAATCATCTAAAGTGAAGTATCACGGAGGTGAGCTCGATCGGACCTTTTGGCAACAATATACCAACTCATTAGGGAAATGAAATTTCTACATTAAACTATCTACTATATGACAAGGGATGGTATATATCGTAATGCCACACTATGAGTTTTCTACTGTCACCAGAAATACATAATGAATAAGTAAAAGGGGAGAAATGATAAAATTTGAGAATTTTATGAGCTACTCACTCACCCCAATACTTGGGCATACCATTTTGACTCTGGCTCACCCGGCTATAATTTTTTGCACCTGATCGTAAAAGGATATGCATACATGTGAGATCGGGAAAAAAAGGAGAGAAAGAGAAACTATTCCTCCCCAATGATGCTCTGAAATTACCTGCCAAACTTTTTGAGTCGTTCAAATGACGGCTCCTAATTATCGCTTCATCATCTTATCAGCCATTGAACCATCCATTGAAGTTTCAAGAAATTAATTTCTTACTACGGGTCTTGATCGCCTCCAAACTCGGTCGGTCCTACGAGGTCAGTTGACACCTCTTTCGAGGAAAAACTAGAGCCTTGTCGTATGAACTACGGTTCTTCGCCTCAAATCGGTCGGCGAGGTCGGTTGACACCTCTTCGAGGGAAAATTGGAGTCTTGTTGTATGAACTTCTTGATGTGATGGCCTTGATGGGGTCAGGCGAGGTCGGGTTGACACCTCTTCGAGAAAGCGGAGTCTTGTCGTATGAACTACGGGTCTTGATTGCCTCCGAACCCAGTCAATCCGACGAGGTCAGTTGACACCTCTTTCGAGGGAAAATTGGAGCCTTTCCGTATGAACTAGGGGTCTTGATAGCCTCCAAACGACCTTTACTGAAGAAGAGAAGCACTAGAGCACATGAGAAGTATGTCTTCTCCCTTGGCCCTAGAAGGGTTTTTATAGACCCCGTATAGAGATAAAATGTCAAAAATCCAAGAAAAATAGCTTAAAATCGCTCAAAACTGCGAAAAATCACGCAGAAAATGGATGAAAATACCCTCATCGGTGTGGTTTTGCCCTAAGCGTCTGCGCAAACAGCGCCGCCTTCGCCTTTTTCAGCGTGCCGCTCTCTCCTTTCGCGCTCAGGTGTGGTCAGCGCATGAGCAGCGCCCATCACTCTTTCCAGCTGAGCGCTCAGAACTGGGCGAGTGCCGGATGGTCTATAACCCCAAAATCTTGCATCTTACCGCGCATCCATGACCTATACCCGCTTCCGCGATCATAATCTTGTGCTCACATGAAGATCTGCTCTCTCAAAATGTATGGCTAATGGACCCACAAATTTCATTAAAGAATTTGTTATTTTCAAGTATATGTTGGCTTAATTAGCCTCATGTTCAATTTGATTAATTTTGATGATAACAAACAAATGCTTGGATGTTCTAATGAATATTTTTATGTGTTTGGATATATCAATTGCTAATTACATATCCAATACATCTCAAATTGTTAGAAGAAATTGCAAGAATAAAAGAATGAAAGGGATAATGTGAAGCTCATGATTTTAGGTTATATATTCATATGAGTTCTTTCGCATGAATCAATTTGCTCACAACCTAACATACTATTTTAATGAGGTTAATTTGTATAAATCTTTATTTAATTAACATTCAATTATATGTTTTTCTACATAGCAATAAAATTGTCAAAGTAATAAATGATCATAACTATTAAGTATAATTATTTTATTTACTTAATATAATTAGGTATTTTAATTTAATTTGCTGGTTATATGATAACTAACATATTTATGATTATATATAAATTATATCATAATTTTTAAATATCACATGTCAAAATTAACAAAAATATATAAAATTTTGTATTTTAGCCAAAGTCATTGTTTAATCAAAGAATTCATATCTGATTTTATCTCCATGGGATTCCTTGGATTTTTTCCTTTAAAATAAGTGGTTACATGACCCACTTTGCATTAAAATTGAATTTATTATGATTTTTTAAACATTACTTGATTTTAATAATGGATGCATGCTACACGCTTTGAATATATTAAGAGCTACATGTGATTACTTTTGACTTTCCCATGTGAATAGCCGAATTTTTGCTGCTAAATTTAATATTTGTTTAATATAAATTATATTTTTATTGAATATTAAATTATCACATATAATGAGGTTGTATAATATATTTCTTTGAAATAATTTTTTTAAATGACCTTCTTGCCTATAAATAGCCCTCATTCTCTTCATGAAAGCATCCCTCATTCAAAATTCAAAATCTCTCCAAAATCTAAGAGAAAATCTCTTAAATGTTCTTTCCAAGTGTTCTCCAAATATTGCAAGATCAAATCCTTGGTTTGGAAGCTTCAACATCTTCAACGAAGCAAGCCTTTTAAATTACTTGAGTTTGTTTTCTTGATCTTAATACTTCTTAGTTGTTCATGCTATTTTCACCATCTATTTCTTCTTTCTAATTTATACTTTTGGTGGATTAGTCTTTGAATATTGGTTTTCACATCAAAGCTTCTCAATCATTTTTTGTGAAAAACTCTTGTCATAATTTGTAGGATCTATTTCAACTTTTGAAATTTTAGCTTCCTAAATTTCTTTTTTACTTTCTTGAAATATTTCTTCTTTGGTCTTATTTTGAAAGATCATTTATTCTTAGATCTATTTTAAGCATTTTAAAATAAATTATTGTCTGAAATTATTTTCATATTTTTAGATCTCTCTTTTTTTAATTGAAAGCTTACTAGCCAACTTAGATCTATCATATACTTATTTTTTTATTTTGTGATCATTAGCATTATTTGAAAGAATCTTTTGGTTAAAAAAAAAAAAATTACTCCTTCTGAAATTTATCTTATCATGAAAAAGAATATTGTGAATTTATTTTGAAATCATTTTGTATTCTACAAATTATAATAACTTAAACATCCTAGTAAGATCACTTTAAGATATTTATTTTTATTAAGTGAGCATTTTGCTTGCCAAATTTTTTGAGTTGTAAAGTGATCATTTATAAGTTGTGAGATCACTTTTGAATTTGATTTCTTGGTATATTTGTGAGATTTACTTTATCAAAATTTATTATTTTGTATTTTTTTTTGTGTTGTAAAATTTATTTTGGGGTTGTACTACCTTTGTAGGAGAGTACATATTGTTGTAGGTTGTACTTGCCCGTTATAGAGAGTACTTTTGTAAACCATTTTTCATTTAGTGGATTCTAGCCAGGGGTGGTAGGCGTGAATGGGTTTTGGGGTTTTGGCGAACCACGTAAAATCGTGTGCCTCTTGTCTCTATTTACTTTATTGTATTTTTATTTTTTGCATTTAGAATTATATCTTATCATTATAAAATCAAAATCTAATTTTCTATTTAAAAATTAAAATTTAAGTTTTGAAAATTTTAATATTACCCAATTCACCTCTTGGGTGCTATAGTGTCTCACGATATGGCATAAATATTTTGGATGATTAAGATAATGTCATCCAAAATAAAGGTAATGAAATTTCTAGTCGAAGCACGAATCTTGATGTCAAAAGCAAGTTGAATCTCAGTTGAAACTAGTCGAGATCAAGCACTTAAAATATCATTGAAAACTTTGGGATATCAGTTAAATCCATAAATAGCTCTTAAGCATGGAGTGTTTATAGTCAAATCGAGAGTCTTGACGTGCCGAATCTAACAAGCCCAAGATCTCATAATTCTGACTTCGTTTGAGCATTCAAATACTTAAAATACATCCAATAATCAAAGGAATCATTCTGAGTCGTCCAATGAAGTGGAGTGGTTCGGATTTTGCATGTATTTATGGAGATGTCACTCCTCCAATCTATAAATAGCTCCATTCCTCATATGAAGGGGAAGCAAGAGCGCTCTAAAGCGAAAATCTTCCGGATAATCGTGCCCACTCGGCGTTAAGCGTGACTAACCGTTCAGCGACCGCCGTTCAGCGACCGACCAGCCGTTCATGAGCAGCGACCAGCCGGTGACCCGTCAACTGCACCTCCGTTGCGATCCGACCAGCGTCGCGCCCGCGCCGACGCGAGCCGCGTTCAAAACTGCGGCGTTCAGCGGTACCTCGCGACCCAATTGTTTTGACCGTTCACCGTCATAAAGCTAGACCTACTTTGAATCAATCTATTCGACCCATAAAGCCCGACACCTTTCTTGGATATAAAGCTGCAGCGACCAGCATTTCTTGCGGATTCGCATAATCTAACCCGAAACCTTGTGCCCGCAAATGCTCGTAAATGTCCGCATGGGTCCATGACCTCGAAATTTTACACACTACACATATTTGTGGTCGTGCATCTACTTAGTCATAATCTTGTGCTTACATGAAGATATGTTCTCTCAAAATATGTGGTTAATGGACAGATTTGTTGAAGAATTTTCTATTTTGAAGTACTTGACACATATGATGATTGAGATAATATCATCCAAAATAAGGAGAACCTGATAACTCTCAAAATACCACTAGTCAAAGCACAAATCTTGATAGCGATATGATTTTGAGTCAAATCGTCAATCAGCACTTAAAATATCATTGGAATCTTTGGGACATCAATTAAATCCCAAACAGCTCTCATATGCGAGTGTTTATAGTCAAATCGGCGTCTCCGAGCGGATCTAACGAAGATCTCATAAATCCGACTTCATTTGGGCATCCAAATGCTCAAAAATCAAGTGATCGAAGGAATCATCACGCCGTCCGTCGAGGGGAGTGGTCACATGAATTTAGAATGCCTCCTCCCATCTATAAATAAGCCTTCATTCCTCACACCAAGAGGGGAAAGCAGTGAAGAGGCGAAGTGAAGAAGAGGAACTACGGTTAGTCACCACCAGCCACCGTCGTCGTGATCCTTGCCGTAATCTGCCCACAGGAAGAAGAGGAAGAGTCAAGCGGAAGAAGAGGAAGAGCAGCAAGGAAGAAAGAGGAAGAGTCAAGCAAGGAAGAAAAGGAAGAGTCCGAGCGAGGAAGAAAAGCAGTGAGGAGGAAGAGAGCTCAAGCGAAGATCCTCCAGCAGATCGCACCAGATTCGCTCGGCATCAACCATCGCCAACCGTAAATCGCTAATTGTTCTGTATTCCGTAGGATTACCCATCTCTATCGATGAATTACAACGATCGTTATTCTGCGGTTATTCTCTCTCTGATTACGTAATATTCTCGGAAGATTTTACTCGAAAGGATACATAGTGGAATCTTTTCTTTGGCGTGGTTTCCTCTTTTGAGGTTTTTCACGTTAAAAATTAAGGTGTCTCGTATGTTCTTTAATTACGCGTAGTGTCTTTGAATCAATGAGAAGGCGTAAATTTTTCTTTCTGTTTTGGTTTTTAACAATATATATATATATATATATATATATATATATATATATATATCATTATCCTTAAATTATGCGTCATATCTAAATAAAACTCCATCAAAGAAGACAAACTAATGTTTTTTTAAAAAAATTGTAATTCAACTTTTAAATTGAGTAAGCCAAAAGGTGATTATAAGTAAATAAATAAAAGAAAATTAATTTTAAAAACATTTTAAGGAAATATTTATAGCTTAACTGCTTTACTTTTAAGTCAATGAAATTTAAAAATCAAACACAGGCTCGTTTGAGGCAAAGGTGTGATACAATTTATACCGCATCATAATATCATTTGAGGTGTTATATTCTAGTTGTGTTTAAGCCGAGTTTTGAGAAATCTTCAAAACACTATTTTCTAAGTTGTCCTAACTACTGTAGCTGCGGTCAAAATGTTATTATTTAATTTTAATTAAAAAAAATTATATATCTATCACAGTTTTTTAAAATAATAATTTATTTATAATATATCTATTATTATTTTTTTATATGATTATAACTGTTTTAAATATATATTTATAAAAAAATGATTACCATAAAATACTCTTATAATGATGATTGACTTTTCCTTTTCTTAAGCCTAATAATTAATACACTCAATGTAATGGCCACATCTACTAAAGAGCAATATAAAATTCTGATTTTTATTGGTACGGCTTATTAAATATTTGAATTTTTTTAATAAATCACATAATTTTTAAATAATACTACTCTGAGATTCCACTTTATGAAGCCATATTAAAATATTCCGTTAACTCAAAAATAATATTCTATATTATACTCATTTTCTAAAATAAAAACTCATTTAATTTTTCATGTTGAAATTGTCTCGATGAAAAAAAATAAACACTTTATCATTATTACATATAAACTTTCAATTCTAGAAAATGAAATAAGATATAATTAATAATGATAAAAGTTTATTGATAAAATAATTGATTTGCATACATGTCATATAATTCTTATGTATATATCTAACACCTATATTTTAATATTTAAATATATAATACTAAATCTTTAATACAACATCAAAAATATTACTTAATATTAAATTTTAGGTATTAAATTCACAACAATTCTATTATATATCCATAAATCTTCTTATATATATATATATAGGGGTGTCAATTCGGGTCGATGGGTGGTTGATAAATTGACATGAAAAATATGGTTGGCAACACGAGGTTTATTAAAGGGTCACTTTCACACAACATTGATTGACCCCATGACAGAATGACCTATATATATATATATATATATATATATATATATATATATATATATATATATATATATATATATATATATATATATATATAAGTCAAAATAAGTCAAATTAATTAGTAAAATAGATCACGAGTTCGGGTGATTTATTGAGTTAGCAAAAATCGAATTGATTTGGTTAGAAGGTTAAACGAACCCAGAAAAATCAAAGCGTCAATTTCTTCAACACCGAAAATTTTTTTTGGTCAACCAACAGATTTTTTGAGTTTTGTGAGTTATCCTGTCGGGTCAATTTTTGACACTCCTATATATATATATATATATATATATCATTTTTTAGTATATAATATTAAAATCCCCCAAAAAATGTTTGTACATTTATAATTATATGAGATGCTTTATTGCTTGTGATGTTTATATTCCACCAATCTACTAATTTAGCAATAAGACTGGACAATGACTTGTATAGGGACTACGAAGATGGCTGCTTATAGAATTAGGGATGAGTGGCATCTATGATTGCTTCACGAGAAATAAAATCCAATACATGAGTTCATGCATGGGACCAAAAATAAAATAAAAAAATTTTAAAACATTTTAAATATTTTAATTAAAATTTTTAGTTATTTTATATTTTAAATTCATTAAATATGCTTTAAGATTTGTGCAAAGAAAGACTACACTTATTTCAAAATAAATATAAAGAGTTAGGATCTATCCTGATTAATTTTTCTATATATATATATATATATATATCATGAATTCAGCAACTAATTTATAATCTTACCAAAAGCATGAATATCCTTGACTTCATCTCCTTCTTTTGGAGGAGGAACATCAAACCTAATATCAGCAGAAGATGAGTTTCTCTGCAGTACATTACTTTGGCAAAGATACACTGATCGGCTTGAATTATTATCACAACCAGTTCTGCTCCCAACTGCATTAAACAGGCAGTAATATCATTAGTTATTAATAAATAAAAAGTGCTTATAATTAGCTCAAAATCTATAATTCAGTACTGTTAAGTAATTATACCAGTGCTCATTACGTCTGTGCTCGTCAAATCTGCTGGAACTGCATCGGAATCTGATAACTTTAAACTAACTGCAAAAAAAAAATTTAAGAAAATAAACGAAGAATTAATGCTTCTGATAAAGTCAGAGGAAAAGATTATTAGAAATGGAGGAAGAGTGATTTACTGGTGGAGAGGATGGCGTCATAAGGCTTGGAGACTGAAAGATAAGTTAGAAGAACGATGAAGCATACAAGAAGCAGTCCATAAGTAAGCTTTTGAGGCTCAGCTTGCCTGAAGCTCCTGGCTAGCTGCTTCTCATACCCCATAATATGTAAAATCTGTGCTGAAACCAAGCTAAGAACTTTATTTCTAGATGATGAAGAGTGATGAATATTTGACTATAGGAACATGTCGCCATGTATCTTTTATTATATTATTATTAATCACTTTTTTTAGGAGGCTGATAGGTACTTTTCTTTCAGTTGTTGGTGAAGGAAACCAGCTAAGAAGATATATAGTTTTTTGCCTTGAGGTTCTTCTTTCTTTATTCATATTTTCAACGTAATCAGTTTTCTAAGGAATGATTTGCTAGGGATGTGCAAAATTTGCATGTGGAAGCAACTTTTTTAGGGTCAATAATTATTTTTATAAGTGCTCTCCTGTTGGTGGTGAGGTCAATATATGTTATTAATATCATTGCCAACTCTTAAATATATATATATATATAATCAAATGTAGTAGTTAAAGTTGTGCTATAAAGCTTCAGTACAATGAAGGCGGCATAAAGCTAGACAAATTACCACGTAAAAGGTCATAAATTATTAGGCAATTTTTTTAAAGTAATTATGATTAGAATCTAAATTAGGTAATTAAGTACGGTCAAAATAAAATTTAAGAATAGGTATAGTCGCCTATTTGACTTGCGGCCGTCGGATATCGTGAGATCGCGTTGAAATAAATACTTAGTGGCATTTTCAAATGCCCACTAAGTGGGCTTGCCTCATTTCGATTAACATCATTACGTAACCGATCATTCTTATATATAAAGCTATTTAAAAATTTCTTATCAATACTAAATACTTTAAAAAATTGCCAAATTATTAAACTTTGGGTAGTTGTAAGTCTTGTGGGCAATAGAACTTTTTTGAAGCTGTTAGGTTCAAAGGTGATAATTTCAGGTAAAAATAATATTGTTGGGTGATATGTTTAATGTGATATGGTAGAATTATAGCGCAGCTTCTCAAAAATGTGTAGCTTAGTAGCTTAAATTAATCATTATACTACCTACCATCATATATATCTAGCAGATTTTGTGTGTACTCCTCTGCTAGGTTTTTCCTATTACTCTCATAGGCCAATCTCATACATAGCTATTTCCTCTCTCTGTTAGGACTATTCTTAACTTTGCCCATTTTATTAGATTTCTTGTCTAACATTTAATTTATCACTGCTTGGAGAATAACTAACTACACATCTTATTTGTCTAAGATCCATCAAAATAAAAGAGAAATCTTACAAAAGAATTTTCAAAAAATTTCTTTTAAAAGCTCATCGAGTTCTAAGAGTGCATCCTTAACTTATTACAAAGTATTTTTTAAAAGGTTTCCTATCTAGACATTTCTATTTTTCATTGATGCAAAAGATAATCTACTCTTGTACAGCTTAAAAAATTATCTAAAAAGTAAAAAAAAAAAAGTGAAGAAGATGGTGCCCAAAAATCTCAATGGAGAAAGCACCAAAAACAAAGATTTTAAGGCATGAATATAAATACAAAAACAATATACGCCACTACAAACATATTGGACTTAAGAGGTTAATCCAATAAGATTATCTTTGCCAATTTATTCAAAAATAAATTAATTTGAGCTAGCACTAACCTTACTTGGGATATAACCAAAATTAGAAAAGTTAACAACAAAGCATTTGAGGATTGAGACTGTCATTTGAGGATCATTGTTATCCTTCTAAGTTCTATTCACCACCTCTTAAAGGCCTGCATCAAAGAAATCTCCTACTATTATTTCGACAAATTTAATGATTTTGATTTAAATCTAGGAACTCATCATTAATTGGTGATTATATAATGTTAAGAACATCATGATCAATAATGAAAATTCTATTAATGTTATATTCAACATAACATTTTTCAGCTTGGTCATGGTTGAGGAATAACTCTAGTTAACTATACGATAATTATATAGATTTTATAATCAACCAGTGAATGTGGAGGAACAATCAATCTTTCTTAAACTGTTTTAAAATCTATTTTATAAATGATTCATTTGATTCAATTTATAATAATTAAGTTGATTAAACACAACGTTAATATGTATACCTCAATGTTTTAATGTATAACTTAATAAGATAAGATTAGGAGAATCTTTCTATTATCTCAATAATATTTTATAAAGCAATCTTTAATAAGAGACAAAACTGCCTTAGTGCAAATATTCTCAATATGAAAGTTATGTATATATTTTCAAGCCCATACTATCAACATTTATATATCCAACCTCTACTCAAGGCTATCCTTCAATAACCAAAAGCTTCAATCCTATTAATCAAGAAGTTAGTGTAATTCAAAAATTTTGATATTCACTTTTTACCCTAACCAAATATCAAGTCACAAGTGGTTGCAAACTTTTGTGATTGAATGCATAATTTTTTGACTCTATCTAATCTTCTCTTACTTCTTCTTCATCACCTCATTAAATATTATATATTAATGGAGCATCATGGCTAGGGCAAAAATACAAAATAAGAGTTGGGTGATCCAAGTTAAAATAAGATATAACATGATTTCGGCAAATTTCTTCACGAAATCATTGCATTGATGGAACCTATGTGTTATTCTATAGCATGTGTGTGTGATAGTGATGTTTTTATTATCTATGCTCTCTATGCAATATTATATATCAAATTCTGCAAGATCGTCTATAAATAACATTATAAAGTAGCTGCCTATTAGTGTTGATTGATCGTCATCATATCAATATTCGATCACATTGATCATAATCATAGCGAACAGGTAAATGACGAGAATTATATCAAAGTTTTTAATTTTTTTTTAATTTAACAATGTTGTTTTAGGATTCATGATATCCATTAAAAAAAATTATTATTAAAGTTATGATTTTGGTCACTGAGATTCATATCTAGATGTCAGAGACTAGTAATTATCTCTAAATTAGATTGATAACTCAATTATTTAGTAATAACATTTTAATGATTAAAAATTATTATTAAAGTCGCATTGCATTGAAGGTTCGACGAATTGAACAGTGTTCACATGCAATAAAATTGAGTCATAATATATTGATTTAAATCTTATTAAAATGAACTCTAAAATCAATATATGATATAAAATATATTTTTATGTTACAGAAAAATAATTATTTAATAACAGTTTATTTAAATATTTTAATATTTTTTCTATACAATTTACGACAATTATATCCTTAAATTTATATTGAATATATCAAGAAAATTAATTTTCATTTCATCATCTTCTTCTATTTTATCATAAAATTGAGAACAAAAATCATTTTTTTACTTTATTTTTAATTATTTAATCAATAATATTTAAGAATCATGAAACACATAAAAGCTTAATCACTTTTGAATTATTTTCTAGGGTTAGGTTATCTCCATGATTGAAGTTCACATGGGATGGCTTCTTTAACTTAAAAGTGGTTTCTCCTTTGTCGGATCTCTCTTGAAAACACTGCACACAAATTATTCTAACTGCTCCTAATCACTATCATACTGTGAATATCAATCATGTGAGACATAAAATAATATAAAATATATGTTTAGCTAATTATTGTACAGACTTTAATGAAAATGAAAGCTGAATTTGTTATCAAAATAGAGTGATAAGACTACTTAACAACTTTATTTGTGTTATGTTGTTCCATTGGTATAGGTTAAGCAATTTATGCCATGTGCTTAGTTGACTAAACTTGAGTTAATGGCATTTAAGAGATAGTGCTTAAGAAGTGTTGTATTTTATATATACATATATATATATATATATATTTGGAGAGAGAGGACATTTTGATTTTTTTTTATAAAATTTATATTTTCACAAGCAAAAAAAAAATCATAATATATAAAAAAAATTATTAATATTTTAGAGAGGGGAAACACCTATAAAATTGCATGGATTATGTTTCACTAATATCACATTTTTTATTATATAGGATACATTTTATTTTTCATGAGATTTAATTGTCTGATCTATAAATACTCTATAAAGTTAATGTAGATTTCAACATTGAACTTAGATGAGTTCAATAACACACAAATTCAATATTCCAATAAAATAAATCTATTTCTAACAATATAAAAAATTCAATTAATCAGCATGTAAATCTACTTAAGGTTAGAGACTTTGTCCCAAGAGAGATTATTACCTGTCGAATGTACTCGTTGAGACTCCAATATATTGATATTATGTGATCTTTTCAATATCTGATTTATATGTATTAGTTATAAAGTGTTGTATATTATTGTGTATTGATGTAATATTAATTATATAGTAATACATAGCACTTCATATGATATTATTATTTGAGTGTCGCGTAATCTTTGTGTTATTGAAGTTTGAGCGTAAAAGTTACATTCAGACTCGTAAGTAATAATTTTTTTTATACTAAACATTTATCAATAAAACATCTATAAATAACAACATACACAATTCTTTTAAAATCGGTATTACAACAACGCAGAAAAAAAAAATAATATAACATCAAATTTACATAGAAAATACTAGTAGTATAATACCTAGGGATAGATTTCATAAAATCCACTAGTGTAAAAACTGAATAGCTTGAATCAAAACACTCCTAAACCTCTTCACATCAAGCCTCACATTTTGATGATCCAAATAAATCTTTCTCAAAGTAGGCCACCCTTGTCTCTGTATTGAAGCAGGATCCTTAAACACAGGCGCTTCTCTATCAAACTGATCTATCAGACTACTCTCTTCTTCACTTATCCCATACTGTAAATACCTCAGCTTCATATCAAGCGCAGGCCTTCCAAAATCAATCCAGGCTATGCCCTCCAATCCTCCCAACGGCACTATCTGTATCACCACTGCATTAACTGGAAGAAAAACTAGATTCGTAAGCCCAGCTCCATGAACTCCCATAATGGCATCACATGAGTTTACAATATGAGAGAACTGAACGAGATTAGAAACTGCTGGTTCTGCAACCACTGCTTCGAAGCCTGAATCTTCTGCCATTTTTGCTATCTCCTGCACGTTCATGAACGAGCGAGTAAACTTCCTTGCTATGATCAGAAGCCTCGGCTTCTTACCTTGATTGTCTCCAAGTTTGATGGCTTCTTGTCTCTCCAATCCATAGGACTTCCTCATCACTCGAGCGAAATCAGCCATGGAATACGAATTCGGAGCTCTTGAAGGATCAATACCCATCTCCTTATGACTCCTGAGACCAACTATCACATGTGGGAAGCAATGAACCTCTTCTACCTTATTAAAGTTGATAACTTCATAATTGGAGAGCTCTCTGAGATACGGTTTGTATTTTGCTATCCACCATGTCTGCATGTTGCTTATCAGAAACTGAACTTCGGATTTGAAGCTGACGGATGTGATGAAGAGAGGGATGAGAATGTCTGTGAAGTCGTGGAAGAGATTGCCCATGTAGCCGCCGGTGGAGAAGACGATGGCGGGGACTGTGTGGTTGATGGCGCATGGAGGTATTTCTTCTTCGTTGGAGGAGGATTTGACTGATATTTCTGTTACGTGCTGTAAGGCTGTTGAATCTCTTTTGCGAGGGTGGGGTTTGATGGTCCATGATTGTTCTCTTTGTGAGGTACTTATTGGGGAGAGAATGGTTGATGAGTTTCCATGGATTCTGATGCTACCTTTTAGCTCGCAGATGTCTGATCTCTTGTCTGAGAAATCACATACTGGTTTCATTTCTGATGGTTCTGTCTTGTTTCTTGCGCCTACAAGAGAGTGATGAGGAAGTGTTTGGATATGGGTTTATTTTGTAGGGTTAATTTCGTTTGAAAAATTATTAATAGAGTCTAGATATAATTTTAAGTCCAAACTTTGATAGCTTAACACTATATAATACTCATTCAATATAAAAATATATACCGTGAATTATTATATATTATTATATATATAAATATCATTTATATAGTTCATGTAATACATATTAATACACAGTAATACATAACAGTTCAAAATCAATACACAACAGTTATGTACTGAATAAACATCATGTGACGCTATAATTTTGACGTAAAGTTACATCCTGACTCTGCACGTAATAATTTCATTTGATTTATGAGTAGTTGAATTAATCGAATTTATTTTAAAATTTTAAAAATAAAATGGATTAAATTTATTCTAATGTCAACTTTATCATTTAAGAGACCAAAATGAACAAATCAAAAAATTTAAGATTAAAATGAGCACACCTAAAAAAATCCTTAGATCATTTTTGTCCTTTTAGAGCATCACTATGAAAGCTGAATTGATATTTAATTAATAGATTTAATATGTAATATATTAAATATAGAATAATAATAATAATACTTTTGGTTTTAATATAGCAATTTAACCAATTTCACCACAGAAGAAAATTCAGTATTGTTAATAAGAGCTAAGCGATTGCTTTAGTAGAAATACAATTATTCAAACAACATTTTTTATTAAATTAACTAAAATATTTAATTAAATAAAAAATAATAATTTGTTAAACTTACATAATATTGAAGTGTTATTGCCATTGCCTTTGAAGATCAAATCGCCCTTCTGATTGCACAAATCATCTCTGTGGTTCAAAGATGGGTCACCTTCTCCGGTCTCACCATCCCCGATAACTTGAACTGAAAATAAAAACAAAATAATTATAAATCTATGAGTTAAAATTATATATAATTATTTATATGTGGACTCAATTTTCGAAGAAATTATTATATGTGAAGTCTATATGTAACTCTGTATTTTAATAACATTATGTCACGTGATCAGGAAATTATGTATGTATATAATACGTCATCTGATAGATTATATGTATGTTATGTACTCGTCAATAATATTAATAATAAGTATTGTGAAATTACAAAATCTAATCTCAGATTGTATTATATATTATATATACATTCTCTGTACTTACCTTATCGTATAATATAAAGATATTAGAGTGGAATATAGAGCTATATTCTGACTCGGCCCTTATAATTTATCTAATTTGGGAAGGCATTCAAAGCCTTAGCTCACCGACTTCACTAAGGAGAAATTTATGCAAGTAGTTGTTATTTTCGATTAGTCAATTTCGTGTGCTCATAATAACATATTTTTTGGATTTATTGTGGGAAACCTTCTTGACTTTTAATGCTACTAAATAATTTTTTAAAATAAGTATGAAAAAAGAAATAGTTTCTCAAGTTTTGCATAAAATAATAAATTTTAAATCTATTATGATATAAAGAATATTTTAATATACTTTCTCTAAAATAAATTAAATTTCCGCATAAAAGTATGATTTCTTTATTTTATAATCAACTTTTATCTATATTTCTAGTTATCCCTTTTCTTCAAATTTTAAAGGCCTAATAATTGAAAAATATTATTTCTTCAAAATCATTAATTCAAGTCAAATATTTTATGATTTATTACTCATCATTCTAATATATATACAGAGAAAAATTATATCAGAATATTTTAATAAAATTTAATTATAAAATTTTAAAATTATTTAATTTATTTTAAGATAAATACAATACATAACCACTTAACTCATTTTAACATTAAATTTATCTCAAAAAAAAAACTTTAATAATTTTAAACTCTTTATTAATTTGTATCAATATATTATGTCTATTTTTTCTATATTATTTATTTCAAATTTGTCTTTCTACGCCTTTTCTGCCATAGGATTCTATCAGAATAAAATTTTTTTTAAAAAAAGAAGAACGAAGGAGAATAAAATCACTGATAAAACAGACCGAACAGTACACATTTAATATAATAACCCATAGAATATACCAATAAATATCTATAACAATTATAACAAAAAATGCCAATGATAATCCCAATTAAAATTTCAATAACATAATTAATTAATTAATTAAAATCATTAAAAAAAATAACAAATAAATAAAAACCACATAATTTTTACCAATCATAACTCACACTTATTGAAGGAATAACTGATGGCCCCAACATGAGGAAGAAGGTGACCATAACCATCGAGCATCCTATAACCAGAGCTTGCCCGAGCCTTCTTGTCTCAAACCTTGTGAAGCTCTTCAGCAGCTTTGCCTCATAAGCCAACATAGCCTTCTCTCCTTCCCTGCAAGAGGAAGGAGCAGCCATGGCTTCTAAGAGGTAGGAGAACTGAAGAAGAAGAAGAAGAAGAAGAAGAAGAGGAAGAAGATAATTATATAAGCTTAAAACGCCCTTTACTTGACCTCTTAATAAAACAGCCATGAATTAAGTTTATTTCCCACCTACCTTATACAATAAAAATAGTTTCTTGCAAAGTTTTATGATGGTTTGACATTATATTATGAAACTTATATATTGTTTTGGGGATGGTGATATTATAACTATAACAATGGGAATATGGAACCTTCCCTCATTTATTAAATAAGAATATGAGTGTTTTATAATAGGAGTTTGCTTGTAGAAGATGGTTGGTGAAGATATAATATTGAAATGTTGTGGGGGGCAAATTGCTTGCATGTTCAAAATGATTGCTTGATTTGTAATTTTATTTTATTTTAAAATAGCTTTGTGGTGATCCACTAATGATGCTTATATGTATAATTAAAAAGATTATAATGAAATTTTTGTAGCTCGATTAATTGGAGAAATAATTAAAAGCGACTGACAAATTTTAGTGGAAAATCGAAAAGAAAAATGTAGTAAAAAATTTATATATTTTTGTTTGACAAAGTTGATGATGGAGATGAGGGATGACTTATAATTCAATTAGTGACTATTGATTATAGCGATGATATTTATCTTCTTAATTCTTAAATATTCTCTCTTATTTTTCTTTTTTTGAGGTTTTCGTTAAAATTTTATTCTCTTGTTCTTTTTGTTATGTCTTTCAATGTAAAAATAAACTTTTTTTGAATTTTTTATACATAATTCAAATTATATATTAATAGAAAATATTGTGAAAATTGGTCGAATATTGTTGGATTTTAATGGATTTTGACTTTTGATTTTAAATGTAGTTTAAGATAGATTTTAAATTTTATCTATTTTATAAATTATTTATAAATGATTAATCTAGATTATTTATATTTTTGTGCTGAAAATATGGAGAATAAAAGTTTATTTATTTTGTTTAATTGAAATAAATCAGAATATTTGAATAAACTTGAAATTAGATTTTGACAAAACTCACATATAAAAAATCACTCGAGTAAAAATATTATTTATTTATCTCTATTTTGGTACAAATTGATTATTGTATATGAGAAATCAAAGAATCTCATGTGGAATACAACAAGAATCATGCGGTGGTTACTTAGATTGTTGGTGGAAGTACATGGTGAATATAGGCGGTCGGCGGTCGGCGATCGATCAGCGATGGTGATGGCCGGCGAATAAGCAACGGCCAGCGATAACAAGCGGCGATTGATCGATACGGCGATGATCGATGTAGTGGCCAGCGATGCGATGAAGCGATGGCGTAACACGCGGTGGTAATAGTGATGACCCGATGGATGGTTGTCTCGGTGGCAAGCAGCGTATCAATGATGAAACTGCAGCTGGCGGCGGTGATAACCGGCGGCAATGATCAATAGTGGATGCAATGATAATGATGGTGGCAGCGCCATGGTGGTGGATATGGAAATCAGCGGTGGTGGCCGATAGCGGTGGCGGTAGTGGTTGTAGCGATAGTGGTTGGCGGCAATAGTGGTAGCGATTATGCTTAGAGGATTTTCAAGCTTTAGAGCTTTTTCTTCTCTTTAGCTTGAGCTCTCCTCATGTGAAGAATGATGGCTATTTATAAATTAGAGTGATGACATTTCTGTAAATACATGCAAAATCCAAACCACTTCATCAAAATGATTGCATCTAATGTATTTTAAGTATTTGAATGCTCAAATGAAGTCAGAATCAAGAGATCTTGGACTTGTTAGATTCGGCTCGTCATGATGCTCGATTTGATTATAAAGACTCCATATTTAGGAACTATTTATGGATTTAACTGATATCACAAAGTTTTTAATGATATTTTAAGTGCTTGATCTAGACTAATTTTGACTTAGGA
The DNA here is from genome assembly GCA_021442155.1 of Cymbidium sinense. NCBI lineage: Eukaryota > Viridiplantae > Streptophyta > Magnoliopsida > Asparagales > Orchidaceae > Cymbidium > Cymbidium sinense. The sequence goes on from CM038216.1 coordinate 189,090,034, forward strand.
TTAGATTGCTTTTGACATCAAGATTCGTGCTTCGACTAATGGAATTTCTAGTGTCATATCAATTGCCTCCCTATTTTTGGATGACATTATTTCTATCATCCAAAAATATATGCCAAATAATTGAAAATAATAAATTATTCAATGAAATTTGCGGGTTCATTAACTTTTGTGTTACATATAGTTTTAGAAAGTAAATTATCATGGGCCACAAGATTATGATCGTAGAAGCGGGTGCAGGGCCGTGGGTGCATGTGGGTACTGAGCATGAGCCGGGTTCTGGCCCGCTTCTGAACACTCCGCGATGGTGCGTGAGCGGTAGGTAGCGTTAACGTCGTGTTAGATGGGCATTTTTTTCGATTTTTTCGGTTTTTTAATTTTTTTCCTTTTTGCCCCTATAGTAGGTATATAAAAACCCCCTTATGATCAATTAAGAAGACATAATTCCCATATGCTCTAGTGTTCTTCTACGTTGGATGAGAAATTATCTAACAAAAGTTCAAGGGCTAGGGTAAAAAAAAAATTTTCTTTTCTTTTGTTAGCGAAATTCTGATCTTCTTCTTAAGAGAAGGTCATTCACTTTGCTAATCAAGACTCGTAGCTCATACGACGAGACTCCAATTTTCCCTCAAGATAGGTGTTAACTATCCTTGTCTGATTGACCGGGTTTGGAGGCGATCAAGGCCCGTAGTTCATACGGTGAGACTCCAATTTTCCCTCGAGGGAGGCGTCAACTATCCTCGTCGGACCGACCGGGTTCAAAGGCGATCAAGACCCGTAGATCATACAACGAGACTCTGATTTTTCCTCGAGAGAGGCATCAACTGTCCTCGTTAGACTAACTGGGTTTGGAGGTGATCAAGACCCCTACGGCACTCGATTTTCTCTTGAGAGGCGTCAACTATCATCGAAGATTTGGAGGTGATCAAAATCCATAGGTCATATGACGAGGCTTCAGTTTTTCCTCAAGAGATGAGGAAGATTGAATGACCTTGCAGATACATTGCTGATTGAAGAGAATGAAATCCTAATGACTCTTAATATTCTTGATGTAGGAAGTTTGCAACATGAGTTACGTCATATTGGAAAGTATATAATTGAAGATAGAATGTTCAAGGTTGGCATTTCCATTCAGACAAGGAGATCCCATGCTCTTCCACTGAAGAGATCAAGTAAATGTGATGAAAAGTCTCCCCATATTTACAAGATTTTTTCAAGAAGCTCATTACGAAATCGTGGTGACAATAATGTTTATTCTTTAAAGAAAAAGAAGACATGTTTTGAAGTAACTGCGTCAAATATTTGCAAAGAAGATGTTCACCTAGTTGGCTCGAGAGTTTAGCTATCTCAACTCATAATGAGGGGATTTGTTTCTTGAAGCCGCATATTTCTGAAAAAGTGTTAAAGCACATATGCATTGGATGTTAACGAGCAGATGAATTAGTATGTTATCTTCTCTTTCTTTCTTCTATTCTTTCCTTTTTTTTCTTTATGTAATATTTATGATTTTTTGATTATAGGTGGCCCAAACATTAGGGCTTATGACTCATTTAGGTGTCACTCTAGACGAGTGAAATACTGAATTTGTGAAGATAAAATACTTGCAAGGCGAGTATGAGCGAAAGTTGAGTGTTAAGGACAAAGAAGTGGTAGCTCTAGAGGATTAGCTAACCGGGTGTGGAACTGAGCTAGCAAACATGTCAACATCTCTTTCTCTCCAGCGTCAGGAGGTCGAGTGTACTTGTGATAAGCTGATTGAGGTGAGGGCAGAGACCCACTAGAAAAGAAAATACTCACGGCATTTGCAACGGAGAAGAAAGTATTACAAGATCGTCTTTATGAGAATGAGCTTATAATGTTAGAAGCAGAAGCAAATTAAATCTCCTTGAAGGCAGTGGAAGACTTTAAAAACTTCCTAGCTTATCGTGATGTTATCGGATCATATCCAAGAAGCTCATAATCATATTCTTGATATTGAAGTAAAGGACTTTGAGCTCCAATGTTTGGAGGAAGGCTTCATCCAAGGATTCCTAAAAGAAATCCGCTTAGTACATCGTAGAACTGAAGCTAGTATTAAAAATATGTCTCCTACTTAAGTATCTGAAAACCCTTCACCATATTTAGGAGATGAAGAGGTTGAGAGTGAGTTTAAGGGAGCATCTTCTAGCGGTGAGGAGAATGTTGATCTCATGTAGTATCACTTGAGGATGCATTTTTTCCCTTTTATTTATGTATTATTATTTATTATTATTATTTTTGTATCCAAAATTTTTATTCTTTTTTATATCATCATGTTAGAGTTATCAATGATATTAGTAAACCAAAAAATTTGGGTGATTTGCTTTCATTTTGTTTTGACCTATCCAAGGTGATTGGTTAAAATATTATTCGACGACACTAACCTGTATAGAAGAGATCGTTGGAAGTCCACTAATGACTTTTTTCCCTATCCTAGGTATTAGTCAAAATATTATTTGGCATTTTACCTATATGGAAGAGGTCATGGATTGTCCCCAAATACTTTTTGACATATCTTATGTATTAGTCAAAGTATTACTTGACTTCTTACTTATATGGAAGAGGTCGTGGAATGTCCAATAACTTTTTGACATATTCTAAACATTAGTCAAAGTGTTACTTGACTTATTACATGTATGAAAGATGTCCGATTAAATCCCCTTGGGATTGATCATGCCCCGATTGAGACACAACGTGAGTTGTGCATTCCTTAAGTGGGAAGATTAAATGAAGAAATAAGCTTGAAAGAAAAGGTCATAAACTCATTACTTTGATAATATCAGTGATGCAATCATAAGATAATTTTAATAAAGATATGAGTTGAAGAGAAAATGACAAACGCGATAAAATAAAAGTTATAATATTTATAGAGTAGGAATTACTGATAATATTTCTGGAGATTTTCGTGTTCTAAGTTTGAGGCAAGGTTTTTCTCTCTGGATCCTTGAGCTTAAATATTTTTGGCTTGATCATGGCTATAACCACATAAGGGTCATCTTAAAGAGGTGAGAAGCTTATTGCATTGAGGGCCTTTGCCCATAACTTCAAGACTTCGCAAGACCAAGTCACTGCCAGAGATGGGACAGGGTTTCACTCTTCTGTACCATTTGGTGGTAGGAAGCAGTCCGAAGTAGGGTCATGTCACGAGTTTCGGGGAGTAGGTCCAAGTTCTGTCAGAGTTTTTCTTCATTACTATTATGATTGAATGATTGAACTCTTGGACTTATAATCCCAATATCTACTAGTAATATAGCTTCTGTGCCGAAACACAAATTATATGGTGTCTCACTAGTCGGAGTTAGCGATGTAATGCGGTAAGCCCAAAGAACATTAGAGAGCTCCTCAATTCATTGTCCCCTAGCCTTCTCAAAATGCATTTTTAACCTTTTGAGTATAGTCCTGTTGGTAGCTTTAGTCTGTCCATTAGTTTAAGAATGGGCTATAACCGCATGCAACAGCTGAATGTGAAGATCTTTACAAAAAGACGTAAAGACTTTTCCAGTAAATTGGGTTCCTTTGTTGATGGTAATCTTTGCAGAAAGACTGAATCGATATATTATATTTTTTCAAATAAATTGTTTAGCATTTGTCATCGTGATTTTAGTGAGTGGTTCAGCCTCCACCTATTTAGTGAAGTAGTCAACAACTAAAATGATAAACTTTCGTTGCCTTGATGCTACTGAAAAAAGTCTCATGATATCAATTCTACATTAGCAAAAGGACATGGGCTTCGAAGGGATGAGAGCTCTGTATATGGTGTATGAGAGAGGTTAGAGTGTAACTAATAACTCGCATATTTTTTTTGTGAAATCTAAGACGTCTTGCTTCATCGTAGGCCAATAGAACCCTTGTCTTATAATTTTAATGGTTAACGCCCTCCCTCATAAGTATTTTTCACATATTCTAGAGTGAACCTCTCTGAATGCATAATAGGTCTATGATGGTGAGAGACATTTAAGGTATGACATAGAAAAAGCTCATTTGTATAGTTCACCTCCAATAATAATAAATTTTGCAGCTTATTTTCGGAGATGTGTTGCAGCAGTTGGGTCTTCAGAAAGGGTCTCTTCTTGTAGAAAGGACAGGATGGGGTCCATTCACAAAGGTTTCTTTGTCTTATTAATTGCTTGAATTACCCATGACCTTTGGATACTAGAAAAATATATTTTCTCAATATATCTTCTCTTAAATAGACCTTCAGTAGCAGAGGTAGCGAGCTTAGCTAGAGCATCAGCTCGAGTATTCTTCTCTTGTAGTATGTGAATGATTTGATGTGTCTTGATATGAAGTGACTTCCGAGGTATTGTCTTGAATATTATGAGTATTAAAGTTTTCCTCAACCTAGGAGACGACAAGCTGAGAGTCAGTGTGGATCAATAAGTTTTGAGCTTCATAATCGATGACAAGTCTCAACCCTACAATGAGAGCCTCATATTTAGCCATATTATTGGTTGCTGGAAATTTTAAGTGAAGCCCATACTCCAAGGTATCTTGTTGAGGGGAAATAAGTAAGATTCATGGTCGACCACCAGTATATCCTGAAGCTCCATCAACATAAAGGGTTCATTGAGGAGAATAAATGGATGTAATAGATAGCTCAGTTGGAGTAGGGGAAGTGCATTTTACTATAAAGTCTGTAAGTACTTGAGACTTTATGTCTGGTCTCGGTAGAAAATGACTATCGAACTCTCTCAATTCTACGGATGATTTGATTAACCTCACAGATGCCTCTGATTTCTGTAGAATGTCCCTCAATGGTAAATGGGTATAAACACTGATGGTGTGAGCTTGAAAGTATGGACTTAATTTTCGCGTTGAGAAAATTAAAGCCAAAGCCATCTTATCTATCAGTGGATAATGACTTTCTATATCAAAAAGAATTTTGCTGATATAGTAAATTGGTCATTGTATTGCATTTTTCTCTCGCACTAAAACTGAGCTTAATGCGTGGGAAGAGACTATAAGATATAAGTATAACATCTCTGTTGGATAGGCTTGGATAGTAAGGGTGGAGATGTTAAATATTCTATTAGTTGCTCAAAAGCAGCTTGGCATTCATCAGCCCACAAAAAATTATTATTATTAGCTCCATTAAATTTTTTAAAGAATGATAAGTATTTATCCCAGAACAAGCTAAGAAGCGGGATAAGGCAGCAATTTGTCCATTCAAGTGCTAAACTTCTTTGATATTCTTTGGAGGAGCCATATCTCTGAGTGCTCTGATTTTCTCGGGATTAGCTTCAATCCCGTGATGGGTGACCATGAACACAAAATTTTTTTTTTACGTAATCCCAAAAACACACTTAGTTGGGTTCAGTCGTATGCTATAACATTGAAGAAGGTTAAAACATATTTCTAAGTCATAAATATGTTATGATTCTTCCAAACTTTTTACTAACATATCATCCATATATACATCCATTGTGTGGCCTAAGAGGTCTTTAAAAACCTTATTCATAAAGCATTGATAAGTAACACCAGTATTTTTTAACGAATGACATAACTTGGTAACAATATAAACCTTTATATATTTGAAATGATGTGCTTCTTTATCTGTTTGGTTCATTATTATTTGATTGTAACCTGAGTAGCATCCAAAAAATTGACAATTTAATGCCTAGACGTAGCATCAACCAATTGATCAATTCGGGAGAAGGGAAAACTATCTTTCGGGCAAGCTTTGTTGAGATCAGTATAATCAATACACATTCTCCAAATTTCATTTACTTTCTTAATCATGACAACATTTATTATCCATGTGGGATAATATACTTCTCGTATGAATCTCACTTTTAAGAGCTTGTTAACAATAGCTTGGAGGCGATCAGGGGCAAAACTCTGCTTCTTTTGGATGATCATTTTGAATGTTAGATTAATCTTGAGGGAGTACATGATCACATTAGAGTCGACCAAAGACATATCTGTCAGACTCCAAGCAAAGATGTCTTGATTTTTGCACAAGAAGTCTATGTATTTTACCCTTTGTTCGTCTGAGAGCAGAGATCTGACTTGCATTGTTCGTAAAAGTTAGTCATCTGATAATAAAACATGAGCAAGTCTTCTACAAGCGAAGCTCTTTGGGGTACTTCTTCATCTCGAAAATTAAAATTCTCGATGTTGAAGGTTACCAAAGGGCATGGTTGAGCTTGTTTGAGGTAACATGATTATACTATTTGTTGATTTTCACAGACCAAAAATTGATTAGAGAGGCCTTCTAAAGATAGTATTGTACGCTGAATCTGACTTGACCATTATGAATTAAATTGAATGAGTCACATGTTGAGAAAATTCTTCGAGAACAATAGGAATGGTGATTGCCCCTCCATTAGCATAGGACGATTATCAAACCCATATAATGATCCTATAGTGGGTTGAAGCTTTTCTCTAACCAAACCCATGTTAAGAAATGTAGAATAAAATGAGACATCGATAGAACTCCAGTTATCAATCAAAATTCTCTTAACATTATAGTATGGGTCACCGATCCCTGCACTGATGACAAGTAGATCTTGATGGGGAACTTGGGCTCCTTCTAAGTCCGAGTCATTAAAAGTGATATAATGATCAATACGAGATTTCTTTAACTTTGGATCTTTAAAGGTAGAAAATGAGAACTTAATTAGATAATAGTGGTCCTCCTGTGATTATTTCAATTTCTTCAACTATTTGGCGACTATTTTGTTATTTTTGTGATAATTATCCTGGTTGCCCCTAGTCGAAGTTGCATTTGCTTGAGTTGATTGATTTTACACAAATCGACGTAGATATCCTTGTTGAATGAGTCTCACGATCTCTTATTTGAGTTGTTTACACCCCTTAGTAGTATGTCTATGACTTCAATAGAAATAATAATATTGCTCCTTAATTCTTGAATTTGGTTTCAGCGAATATGGCCACTTAATGGTCTCTTCATCTCAAATGGTCATCAAGACGTTAACATGAAATGAGTTCAGTGGTGTGTATTCCTTTTCTGATCATGGTTCACGTCACTGATGTGAGGGCTATGGAGGGAGATTATGACTGTCTTGTTGCTTCTTTTAATGAGATTGTCGATCTATGTTCCCTGTGGAGCTCTTACATTTTCCTATGGATTGTTCAAATTATTTATGATGATCATTAATAATCTCATTAGCAGAAATTTGCGCTTCCACACGATGAACTAAGTCAATATATGAGCGGACCGTATCTCACATTAGCGAATAGTATAAAGGCCCAAGAGGGAGCCATCCAAGGAAAACTCCTCTTAATAGTTAAGGATCTACTGTATTTACAGCCTCAAGAAGAACCTGAAGCAAGTGTTTCACTCTCATTTTGATGAATGTCTAAAAGATGAGAGGAATCTTCAATGGTCATCTGGTTTGCAATGAATTGTTCTACAAAAATCTCGTCAAAGATATGGATGGATCCCCTGGAAGGGAGTAGAACCAAGTGCGAGCCTCACCCTCGAGGGTGACTGGAAAGATCTGACAAAGCAGTGTGTTAGGATTTTCAAGCTTTAGAGCTTTTTCTTCTTTTTATCTTGTGCTCTCTTCATGTGAAAAATAAGGAACTATTTATAGATCAGAGGGATGACATTTCTATAAATACATGCAAAATTCGAACCACTCAATCGGACGACTCAAAATGATTCCCTTGATCATCTAATGTATTTTAAGTATTTGAATGCTCAAATGAAGTCAAATCAAGAGATCTTGGGCTTGTTAGATCCGGCTTGTCAAGACGCTCGATTTGATCATAAACACTCCATATTTAGGAACTATTTAGGAATTTAACTGATATCCCAAAGTTTCCAATGATATTTTAAGTGATTGATCTGAACTGATTTCAACTTAGGATCATATTGCTATTGACATCAAGATTCGTGCTCGACTAGTGAAATTTTTAGTGTCATGTCAATGTTAATATATTTACATATATTAAGTATCTTTCATCATGCATATATTTAAAATATTATTATTATATTAAATGTTTTCATTATATTAATAATATAATTTAAACAATAGAAAAATGTGTGAGAATTCAATTTAATATATGTATATATATATATATATATTAAATAAAGAATTAAATAAATAAAACAAGCTTTGAAGGTACAAAAATGAAAATAATGATTTAATTTTTTATTTTTTCTTAATTTTTAAATCTTATATTGGCAACGAAAAGAAAAAAAAAGGCGGAATAGTCAGGGGAAGATCGGGCTCAAAACGAAAACATGGCGGGAAGGCATTGGCGGAAAACCTAAGCGGACTCTCTCGCTCCCGCTCGCTCCCGCTCGCTCCCCTGCTCTTTCTTCTCCGCTCGCTTACTGCTATGGCTAAGGAAGTGTAAACCCTCAGTATCCAGATCTTGAGAAGCCGTAAGAAATGCCACAACCCAAAATCAGCTCTTTCTTCCAACCTTCCTTTCCAGCCACTCAACCGGCACTTCAGTTTCCGAAGGAGATAGAGGGTTTGGATCGGCTTTCTGGAGTGTTGGATGCAAATTACCCCAAAGAATCAGCTCTCAAGGGCTCTGATTTGGTCCCGAAGAGGTATTCAGCTTACGATCCATCCCTCCTGTTAAAACTCCCTTTTGTGGAATTAGGTTCTCTGAAGATTTTTGTTTGGTTTTCCCTAATGACGATGTGACATGGGTTTGTTCTGATCAGTGATTGTGAAGAGTTTACATCATCGATACGTCATTGTGAGTGCACAAAGAATAGCAGCTCGTCAAATCCTTGCAGAAATTTCAGTAAGAAGAGAAGATACGAACAATATCATTTGGATTTGGGGCAATCTGATTTCACTCTTTATACTTGTTCGGTATGTGGACTGATGTATGCTCGTGGAGTAGAAGAGGACGAGCAGGTTCACCGCAAGTTCCATCAGGACCACGACAGGGGAATTCGGTTCAAGGTCTCTGTTCTTCAACTATTTTTGAAATGCTTCATATATGGGAAGCCGTTGTTGAGTAGTGTGCATTTAATATCAAGTTTTTATGCAGGGATGGCACAATGAGAGAGTAGTATCTGGTCCTTGGACCAATGGCGATCGCATTTTACTCATTTTGGACAGTGATTCTTCCACTCAAAAACGTTTGGTATTGATGCTTCCATTTAAATTTTCTTTTTTGGGAAAATATTAGTCGATTACAAAATATATTCATGACAAGAACAACTTGCATCTTCCAGTTACAGAACCATTTAAAAAAAATCACAATTTTAATATATGTGTAAGTGAAGCCTTTGTTCTGCAACACAATTTATCATCTTGAACACTAGTTATGTGTGAATAAAACAACTGTTTTTTTTATCTTTGTTTTTCATGTAATCAATGCCCTCACTATAGTACTTGTGCTGGTAGGTTCAAAAGGTGGTTAAGGCAACAAAGAAGGAGCTCGGTTTTGTTGAGGATAATATCATCCACGCGCTTTGTAAGGTAAACATGTTTATTCTACAAGAAGTGGGGAGATTTGTTTAATATTAACTGTTTCAATCAAAATGGAAAATTTGTGACTAGGAACTGATTGGAATTTATTGTTATTTTTCTTGTAACAAATGGCGTTCCTGTACTGCAGGTTTGTCTCTTCATTTCTGCTCATAGAATTGTTGGATGGCTTGTTGCTGAACCAATACAAAGAGCCCATAGAATTATCCCAAGCTCTTCCTCAGGCGGTAGCTTCGGCAATATAAGTACAGAAATCTCTACAATAAACATTACAAATTCAAGGAAATCAAAAGAAACTACTCTTCAGTTTGGGTATTTCAAATTCCGCAGGGAAGTTGTAAAGAAAGATTGCCCCACAACCAGCACCAAATTGAATAAATGGGATAGTGGTGCTATCATCTGTGAAGAGGAAGCTGTTCCAGCCAAGTGTGGCATTATGGCAATTTGGGTGGTGCCATCCAGCAGAAGAAAGAAAATTGCCACTCAGTTATTGGATGCTGCTAGGTAAAGTCAACTGGAATCATGACATTGAGCAAAGCTGTTATGATGTCATTTATACGCTTTGCTGTTTCCATAGCTGATGAGCAAGTCTCGTTCTCTAACTTGTTTCAAAATTTCTTCTTCTATAGGAAGAGTTTCTGCACAGGACAAGTTTTGGAGATCTCAAATTGCGCATTCTCTCCACCTACCTCAGCAGGGCTCGCATTTGCTTCCAGTTATACAAACAGCAGGTCATTCCTCGTTTACAGAGCAGATGATGTTTCAAGAAGGCGAGGAGACGCTCATTCCAAAAAATCGGTACCATGCGACGAATAACGCATTTGTCATAATTATTTCTTGAATTTACAATTACTTGATATCCCAAATGCTGATGCTTTATTTCATAGATTTGTTCAAACTGCTTTATGGGCATTCCTCTCTTTAATTTTGCATTAGGGATGCTTAGTTGGTTAATATTGTTCAAATTTCCTTTGGTTTTACAACCTAGCAATATAGTTGTTTTTCATGTAATGTCTAATTAAGTAGTATCGTGTTTGTTTCAGATTGAAATTGCTTGAGATCATAAGAATATATATTAAATATTCATGCAAGTTGAAGTTAGATGTTTAATACAACTATATGTACATCAAGTTGTTTTTTGGGCTATGCATTGGGCATCATAATGTTTTTCTTTTAATCCTGCAATCATCTTCATCACTTTCATCCTACATCATAGAGGGATTGGGTAATTGCAAAAATGTTTATTAACCAATCACAAGGAGGTAGACTAATTGCCAAATATCCTTATAACTTAGCCTATAAAGTTTGTTTGAGTTCTTTATAACTTAAACACAAGTTGTCTTGTAAAATTTGTATTGATCATTGTTTTGAGGTAAGTGCAACATTTATGCTTTTTAGTGGAAGTTGATATTGCTTATGGTGGGATTATGTTGAAGGATAAGACACTTGTGTATGGTGGATATTGGTGATACTTTTGAAAGTTTTGAATGAGATTTGGGTTAGACTTACGGTGTTTTCTTCGGTTGATTGAGAGTTGAAGTGTGGAGAGGAATTATTTGTCGAGGCAGAGGAGGGCTTATGTAATGGTAGGATGGGTTGTGGTCAAGAGGTATGAAAAGATTTTAGGAGTATTAGAGTGTGAGGGGACTGTGGTTGCTTGGGAACTGTCAATCAACCCAAGAGGTGTTGGCTAGGGTTTGGTGTGCATGGAAGAGGTTGATGGCTTGTGGGAAGTTGAGAAATTGATGAGTGATATGAGATAATAAAGGCTAGGGTTTAGGCTAAAATGGAGAGAGGTAGAAGGGAGAATAGAATTAGGAATTGAGTAATTGAGGAGATTTAGCTATTAAGCTTTATTCAAGTTGTACCAAAGAAGCCAAGTATATTATTCATTCAATAATAATTAAAAAAAAGAGTGCATGATAAAATTTTGAGAAGCTAAATACTTCGACATTGCTCATGACTTCCAAAAAAAAAAAAAAAATACACAATTTGAGAAGAAACTCATCTTTTTTCGAATATATTTGGGTATGCTTAAGACTTTTAAAGTTAGTTATCTTAAACAATGGCTCTCTCTCCCTTGACAATTTTTACAAATTATTAGGATATGTGAGATAATATTTTGAAGAGAAGTGTAATCTTCCAATTTTAAATTAACAACCAAATTATGGTCTACAAAATGTTCTTCATATGCTAAAAATTAACTCTTGGCACCCAAAGATCAAATTAATTAGGTATGGATCATTTAAGATTCTCAAAAAAATATGAATATAATGTGTACTTCTATATTGCCATCTTATATGGACTTAAAGTGAACGAGATAATTCTGAGATCATTTGAGCATTTTATGCTAATTATTGAAGTTGAAGAAGTTCTACCTCTCTCAATGCTTGATCTTAAGGCAATAGGATCAATTGAAGCACCAATTATAAAAGTGAACCACAATTAACCATTGTGACACCAAGATATTTTATAAAATTAAGTTTAAAGGGTAGAGGAACAACCTTTTTATAGTTTCATTCATAATATTGAGGGAGTATTTGAGGGTTGGAGAGAGAGAGAGAGAAAGAGAGAGAGAGAGAGAGAGAGAGAGAGGCCAATTTGTAAAAGTTGCAAGTTTAAATTCTTGATTTTTTCAAATATTTTCATGAATTTATGATTTATAAAATTAATGTATATATTGAAGGGTTTTTTTATTGTATCTTCTATAATAATTATTCTAATAATTATATAAGAAAATATTTAAATATTTACATACATAGAACATAATTCTTATATATTTACATATCTAATATCCAAATATAAGTATTTATATATATTATATCTAAATTGTTATTATTACAACAAAAATAATATTTTTCTTAATTTTTTGAAATAAAATTTACCTTTTGAAGTGTCAAAAAGATGTTATATTAATAAATATCAAACTTTAGGTGTTAGATATATAAATGTATAAAAATTATGTGCTTTGTATGTAAATTTCCCATTATTAAATTTCATCTCATTTGAATCTTCAATTGTCATCACACACTCATAATTTTTCCCTACTAAATAATGATGGATAGAAAATCGTGCAATAATTAATAAGAGAAACATTTTCGATTTATTCTTGAGGTAAAATTTATTGAGGCTTTTTATTAATATTTTTGTGTTATCTTTTAAAATATATTTATTTAATATATTTTAATCTTTTTAAAAATAAGTCATTATTTTAAATATTTTTAAAATAATCATCACTTTCAAACACATTTTATTTCAAATCAAATTATAAATAAAATAAAAAATAAAAACATAAATAAAAGTGATCTCAAAGATCCCTTCAGCACGCATATTTAAATAAAGCTTAATTACTGTAAATTTTCATAAACCATCAACCTACACAATAAAACGCATGAAATTATATTAAAATAAGCTTCACTAGATTTATTTTAAGCTTAATAATATACACACACACACATATATATATATATATATATATATATATATATATATATATATATATATATATATATATATATATATATAATAGATCTAATAATTGTTAAATTAATCCTAATAATATAATTTCCATACATAAAATCTCACCAGTCAACCCTAACTCAAACCTTGGTCTTATGCTCCGGCCGGTGGGTGACCTCAAAATCCACATGCACGAACGCCCTCTCGACTTCCGGCAACAGCTCGAGCTTCTCCTGCAGCGCCTCCCCGATGTCGTGCGCCCGGCTCAGAAGCATGTCTCCGGGCAACACGATATCCACCTCCACGAAGTAGTGCGACCCCAACGTGTAGGCTCGTACAGTGTCGATGTGCCTGATTTCTTCGTGGTGATTCCAGATCAGGTACGTCAGCTTCGCCAGGAAATCGGGCGGCGCCGTCCGGCCGACCAGCGACCAGACGTTCTCCAGGACCGTTCTCGCCCAGGTGCTCATCGTGTACACCGCTATCTGCACAGCAGAACAGTTAGTTAATTAGTTAGGGATTTTTACAAATTTAATCACTTTCCAGGAAAATTTAGCTAGATAGCGCACAATTCTTATATATTAATATATCTAATACATAAAATTTAATTTTCATAAATATAACATTTTAATGACAAAAAAAAATTTCTATAAATAGGAGGTCAAGTGATGCAGACTCGCAGTGCATTTTTGAAGTTTTCTCCATCTCTCCTACTCTCATCTTCTTCCTGTTCACCTCTTCGATTCCCAATCATTGTACTCGAAAGAATTCTCTTATCAAGAAGATTTTAGAGCTTTCTCTCTAGTTTTCTTCTCCACTTCGCTTTCTTCTATACTCTCGGCTCTTGAAGTATAGTAAGGTGAATAGATAAAAGATTTATACTTACAAGAATAGCTCCGAGAGGGTCGATCCACCATGAAACTCTGATAGCTAGCACAGCAGTGGCTAAGCCGACGGAGTTGGTCACCACATCGAAGAAATGATCTTGCGCATAAGCCCTGACGATCTGGTTCTCGAAGCTGCGGCAGTAGATCATCAGCACGAATTTTACAGCAGTTACAGAAGCCATGATCCCAATTATCCAGTTTATCTTTGAACTGTCCAGTGAGGAGTGCGACTGTGATAATAGGGGGGAAAAAACAGAGAGTTATTAGTGATAAGCTTCAATCTTCTTCACTTAGAATTTGATTGTAGGCAATCATATAAATCTCAAGATAATCTCTAACTATTTGTATGTGGCCAATTTAGAGTCTATTTGAGATAGTTAGTTGTATGAAAAAATAGTATGAAGATGATGCAAAATTAAATTGTTTAAAGAAATTGTGGTGAGTAAATAAATTTTTTATTTTATTTTATAAAAGTCAAATTGAAGTTTTACCACATAGATATGTCAAATTAGAAAACATACATCGCACAAGTTCTTCAAAATATACTAAAATCACGGTTAGAGCGTATTAGTCTTCAAACGATTTGTGATGTGATGCAAATAACACTGCACTACCATCGCCGCCCCAAACGGGTCTTAGTCTTTGAGTAATTACATTTTTCTAATTTAGCCTCTGACCATATAACAATTGAACTAAAATATATTGAGGACTAAATTAGGATTAATTGTGCATCACTTTTTTTATATGATGGATCATTTTGGATCAATTTTGTAAAAGATTAAATTAGTCACTCTGGGATCCGAAAATTTGCCATCGACCTCTTTTAGAATAAAAAGAGTTATTTTAGTGTCGGTAAAATTTGGAGGGTAGATAGTAGATAAGACACTACCTGAGATTTAGTTCATTTGGTGAGAACTTTTATATCGATTCTAGGTTTCCATAGCTCTTATAGTTAATTACCCTCCCAAATCGAGAGAAGCACTTTTGATTAATCTTGGTTAATGAATCATTAAGAAGCAGTATATAATTCGTGAGTTTAGAGTTATGAAATTTATTATTTTAATTTAAAACTTTGTGGGGAGACGATGTGCCCGTCTAGATCTCTATTGGTCATTCCATCGCCGGTTCCCATCGCTTAGTCGAGGAGGATAAGTCGATTTGTGAAAGGATCCTTTGTAAAACACATGATTACGTCGTCAGATGTCGCAGACTGTGAGTTTGTAATGGGACAAATATAAGAAGCTTATAACATAGAACTTTTGTCCAACCAAATACATTACGTTTTACACTCAAAGAAACAAGTTGGAGAACATCTGGTGGCTGTAATTTATGTGAATTGTCATTTCACGCGGCAAATCCACGAGGAGGACCGCAGCGTCTACGCTTTATGAATATTTGAGTGGGAAGATAGTTATGCATTTGATTTGTTGGCATTTTTTGTGAGCTTTTCTTAATTTATCAAAGATGCGGAGGAGTTGATTGATTTTTTTAAGTTTTAATTTAAATAATTAATTTTCATTTTCATTTATTTTATTTTTTATTTTTATTTAAAATTTTGATCATTTTATGATTGATTTAGATTTGAATATATGATCATTTATCATTAAATTTTAATTATAATTTACCCTTCTCGTCGGGGTATCGATTAATAAACTTTCTATACATTTGATTTTTTACGAGGATGGTCAATTCGTTAATTTTAAGATATATCCTTCAAATCTTGTTCACTCAATAGATGATCGGGTTTGACATTTCTTGAGGCTTGAACTTGATTGTGGGTTGATTTATATCTTTGATTACGATGAAATTAGTTCTCGGATATTATTAATTTGAAATTATAATATCAAAATTTTAGGTTTGTTAACTTGGGATCCAAAGACGGAAGTATAAGTCTTTATATTTGATTTAGTAATCACTTGACGCATCTGAATATCCATTCTTTGAAAATTGCAGACATTAAGATGTTTAAGTTGAAGTTTAGATGTCAAATCGTAGGTTTTAATTTTTTTTAGTTTTGTTAAACTCAGAAGACTCCGGATGATAGGCGTCGACTCACTATCTTCTTGCAGAGGATCAGTCTAATTATTATTTCAAGATCTATCATTCTTTGTAACTCAGGTTATCGTAGGAGTTTGAGCTTTTCTTGAGATCTTGAACTTGAAAAATGCATTAACAATGATAGATAAATTTATCTTTTGTCATTTTATGATAGAATTAACTTATAAGATTCTGATAATATCATTAGATTTTTAGATTTTGTTACTTACGGTCACCAATCGAATTTAAGGTATGATATGAACACTATTTAGGCCAAATTCTTTCCTTTGTAACCAATCAATAAATAATACCCTCTTTTAGGTAATTAATCGAAAAAATGGGTTGAAATTTAACATTTTAGAGTCCATTTGATCAAGTATAATAATTGATCTGAGATAAAGATTGATATTTATTTGAGGGTATGATATGAACACTATTTGGATCAAATACCTTTTTTTATGCACCAAATCAGCAAGCAATATGAGCTGAAATTGAGCGTTGTAGAACTTGATCAGTATAATATATGTTGATGTAAGATAAAGATTGACATTTATTTGAGGGTATGATATAAATACTATTTAGGCGAAATACCTCTTTTTTATGTACCAAATCGGTAATGATATGGTTGAAATTGTAGAAACTCATTTGATCGCCCATTGGATCAAATATGAAGCAACAATTATAAAGAGATGTATTAATTAAAGATAATCCTGATGACCCTCTCTTGTATAAAGGAATGAAAAGGGTATAAGTATCGTTCTAAGGAGTTAATATTTCTCTTTTTAGATCATCTTGTCATATGAAATTAAGAAGAAATAAAAAGGATATAAGTATCACATGTCATTAAGAGACAAATGACAAATATATGAATGCATGTTACATGTCGGAGAAATGATAATTAAAATCAATCTCCCCTTTTATGTAAGCTCATGACAAAAGGGGCACAAAATTTATCTATCCTATTAATGAGATATGACAAAAGAAAAAGTGTATTTTTTTAAATTCATATTTTTGTCATACATTAAAAAAATGACAAAGGGGGATTGAAAATTTTCTCACATGTGCATATGGTATGACATATGACATGAATTTGGATGAAATATCAAGAAATAAATTAATTTTTCCTTAAACCCACATCTTTTGTCATCTCACATAAAGGGGGAGATGATAAGGAGAGAGAAATTTTTCACATGATATGCATGTGGTATGATATTGAAAGAAAGTGACAAAAATGAAATTAAATTTTTCTTAAACTCATATTTTTGTCATATGACATTAAAGATAAATGATAAGGGGAATTGGAAATTTTCTTACATGCATGTGCATGTGGTATGACATATGGTATAAATTTAGATGATTTCTGCAGAAGCTCGTGATAAAGCACAAATATGTCAATGTTATAAGATAAGTGACAAAAGGAAGTAGAGGGGAGCTTATAAATAAGAGTGGATTTACCTCTCATAAAATCCCCACATCTTCTATCTTCTTTCATCTTTCTTTCCCTCCCCACCAGATATATTGCAAGTTTAAGTCATCCAACTTGCAAGAGAAGGAATCAATTTGTGTCATCTTGACTTGTAAGTCTTTTCTTAGTTTTGTAAATTCATTCTAGCTTGATGTCTTAAAAGTAGATGTCATATTATATTTGTAAGTCTAATCCAACATCATTTTATATATACTTTTAAGTTCAACCATGCCTCATAATATGTATGTTCAACTATCCCCTCATAATGTGTGTATGTATCATTGCAAAATTTGAACAAATAAGGTAAAATAGATGTCCATACCAAATTTATATATATAAAGAGGCATGATGTAATAATTATCATTTAGACAAAAAAAATAGAAATTTAAATCAATATATGTCTCATAACATGTCAAGCTAAGTAGAGATTGATGTAAGTATTAATCAATACATCAAAATAGTCATGTGATAGGATAGAGCTAAATCAACACATAATATGACATGGAATTCAAATATCACTTACATTCATATCTTTCCTTTCTCTTTTTTTTTTTTTAATTTCCAACAACCTCCGTCACCCCACATGTTTGTGAAGAGATTGTCTTCCCATGAGACGTGTATGGTAGGTGTCTGAGTCATCAGAAATTTTATTTCCCTTGCCAAGAAAGATGTGTATGGGTTATCATATTGTAATTGTCATATGGTATGATGAATAAGCATGAATAAACATATGCACATACCTTCCTTTTCAAGCACTTATGAATTTTTACACATTTTTGTTTACCAAAATTCTGGCGGCCTCGCATCATCCCGTTTGTTTTGAGACTAGTCTTCCCACCACGCGTGTATGTGCGTAATGCGTGAGATAGCGAAATTTTATTTGCCCACCACGCCAAGAAAGGTGTGTATGGGTTGTATAGCATAATAAATTTCTCTGCCATGTTAAAGAAACATGTGTAAATACTTATAGCAAATTCTAAGCTTACACTTGCATGTAAACATGTTTGCATATATACTTAGACAAGACATAACATTTGCTAAGCATTGCATTGAAACAAAAGTGAATCCATGAAAGTAATATATATAATAAGCACTTGCTGAAAATGTTAAAATTTGAAAGTTAATCTTCTCTCACATTGTGATTCTCATAGTAGCAACTAGCCATGCAATGGAGTAAAAGAACTCCCCGACAATAATTTATCTTCCTCCCCTCTTCTTCTCCCCTTTTATTTTTTTTTATTTTTTATTTTATTTCAGATTTCAAACTAGCATAGGAAATAGAAATCTGCATATATCCTAGGATTCAAGTCACATGATACTTCAAATCCCCTTTCTTAATTTCAGATTTTAAACAAACATGTAAGAGAGGTATGACATACATTATCTCCCTCATCAAAGATTGTTTTAGGCAAGGTAATTAGAACAAAACCCATAAAATAGAAAGCAAACAGCATGGGATTGATATCATGCATAACTTTAGATCAACTTTCCCTAGGTAATGAAAAGTTCAGCAAGCATTATTTTATCCAAATGATAGGTTAAGGATAAGGAACACTTGCATCTAACTTAGGAATTTCACCTTAAGAAGCTATGGGAGACATTTTTACCCTATGCAGAAATCATTTTCAGCACACTAGAAGCATAGATATCTCTCAAACATACTTCCATACTTCTTAAACCAACTTTCCATAGGTAAGAAGAAATTCAGCAAACATTACTTCACCCAAACAATAAGAACATGAGATTAAGGATAAGGAATACTTGCATCAAGCTTAGGAATTTCACTTTATCATACAAGAGACTATAGGAGACACTTTCCTACTTGTGCAGAAATTATTTCCAGCATACTAGAGTATAATTATCCATAGGACATAAAAAAAAAAAATTGGCATACATCATCCCAAAACATTTTCAGCAAGCTAACCATCATAGAATCCATAGATAGTAGAAAGTAAAAGGAGATTTGAGCCATATATCATCCCAAATCATTTTCAGTAAGCTAACCACCATAAAAGCCATAGATAATAGAAAGTAAAATGAGATTTGGGTCATACATCATCCCAAATCATTTTCAGCAGGCTAACCACCATAAAATCTATATAATAGAAAGTAAAATGAGATTTGGGCTATACATCATCCCAAATCTCTAAAGGAAACTCTTAGCATTATTTCAACCAAAGAAAGGAAGCATTCACCTCATTTTATCACAAGAAATGGCGTCCTATATATATGTAAAAGTAAGCTTAGGGTTGAAAGAAACAACCCGAGTTTCCAGGTTGCAAAGAAGGAAGAAGGAAAGGGGTTCCGACTAGGGCTCACGAAGGACGGACGGAAGAGAGGAAGAAACCGTTCGAGGAGTCTTCAGCCGAGAGCAAACGAGAGGGAGGAGTTGCGTGAGAGGGGAAAACCGAGAGCAGAATCGCGTGAGAGAATGCCGTGAGGGAGTCGTGCGAGAGAGGAGACTGAGAGCCTTGGTTTCGGCCTTTAGGGCCGACCGCTTCTTTCAATTGGTTGCCGTTTCGGCAGCCAATAGGGATTAGCGGTTGTTTTATTTTTAGTGGGTAGATGGGCGGCTGATTTAGGATAAGGATTAAGGAAAGTGAGGGATTAGGCAGCCGTTAATTACTTTAGTTACTCACTAATATCATTTCGCATCGATTATAAGGAATTTATTTTATGTAATAAACCCTAGCAATATGGGTGTTAATTTTAGCTATTTATTGTCTTTGAACGCAACGGCTGATTGATTTCAGTCGTTGGTCGCCTTGGCGGCGAAGTGAAATTAGGTTTAAATTGTGTGCGTCTCAAAGTGATCGGCGTTCGATACTTCTTGAATCGACCGGAAGGCGCGTTTGATAGGTTTACGTTTGGCGATGACACAATTAATTTCGCGAACGGATGTCGTTCGGACGTCGTCGGGGCTTCCCTGACTTTGATATGCGTGTAATTTCATTAAAAATTAATTTTCATTATTTAATTAGTCATTAATTGATTCAATATTTTTTATTCAATTAATTTCGATATTTTATGCGCATTACACAGTCGAATTTTCAATCGAAGCGAATTTAATCGATTTCGATCACGATTACGGGGGTTTTAACCTTTACTTTATTTATTTATTTTCAAGTGGCACATAGTTGTAGGTCAACAATCACATGCAAATAATCAGGGATCATATTGGGAGTTACTTCTATAACAAAATGAGTTTTAAATGATGAATTATCAGAGTATCTTAAGATGTCATAATAGCAAGAGAAGATAATTCTCTTGCATGATTTTTTTTAATTATTTTCCATCAATTTATCCCAAATAATTTCTCTATTAACCTAGTGATTATTGTTATAAAATAAAACTGTTAATTAACTAATGATAATTATCTCTTCAAATTAAACAAAATTGTACCGATGCTAGTAGTCTCTGACAAGACTCCAGTAGCACTTGGAAACCAAGAGTAGCCATTACTGAAGCAAAAACTACAATCCCCTGCAACATTAAAAAAAGAAAAATAATAACCAAACTAAAATACCAACATATTTAAACAGAAATTGGTCCTAATTAATTAAAAAAACTGTAAAAGCCAAAGAAAATTTTAAAGAAACATTTAGATACATATCACAGAATTCTCATCCATTTACATATCTAACTCTTGAAGTTTTGCATTTATGTAGACAACACTTTTTTGTGCATGTAAAGATGTATCTCACTTTTAAAAAATAGATAATGATGATATTTTTAATGTGATATTAAAGATTTAAGTTTAATATATGTGTAAATGTATAACAATTATATGGTATCCATGCAAATACCCAATTTGAAAATGCAATTTGATTATCAATGAGAGGAAATGTGAAATAATATATAAGATTAGATGACTTACTACAGGCTGCATCCTCTTCTTGCCAATTGGGTACCTGTACTGGTTAGGCTTTTTCATGGCGTTTGAAGTGAACCATAGAATGAAACCAGAGAGAAGATCCAATAAGGAGTCCAATGTAGAAGCAATCACAGATAGAGATTTGCTTGAAACTGATGCATAAACTTTGGCTATAAAGAGGATCAAATTGACCATGTTGGATATGTTGATTGCCATTCTCTCATGACGAGCGAGTTCGGCGAGCTCGTCCTACAAATCCAATCAAGAATATGTGACATTAAAAAAAAAAAAGTTAAATTTCAAAAAGGTCCCTCGATTAGTCAAAGAGTATCGCATTTTTTTGATTTAGCGAATGACGATACAAAATTGATCTGATATGATCCCTCGAAGATTAGGGATTTGTTTGGAGCAGTTGTCACATGTGCTTAGTTTAGTCTCGAAGTATCACATTTCTTCAATTTAGCTTATGACTAGTTAAAATTGATTAAAAATGATCCCTCAAAGACTAGGGATTTGTTTGGCTGTAGTTTTTTATGAAGGTAGTTTTAAAGTTATTGTAGAAAAATAAATTTTTTGAAAATTATTGTGGGTATTATTATAAGTATTTCTTTTTTTTTTTTGAAAAAAGGTCAAATAACAGTTTTCTTATAGTTATGGCACTTTAATAGTTGTGATTCTCAAAAACAATCTTTATTACAAAAAATTTCTAGAAGCACCAAGAAAATAATAGCCAAAAGGACGTGTGATAGCAGACTGAAAAATAAAGCAATGAAAAGTTGCCCTCAAACATACCCTAAATTAGGGCCAATTTCATATAGTTGATGAACTAAATTGGGATCACTTTTGTATCACCATTTCTAAATGAGGGATCATTTTCGATCAATTTTGTATAGTCAATGACTAAATTGAAAAAAAAAATGATACTCTGAGACTAAATTAGCCTCATGCAACTAATCGAGTGACCATCTTGAGATTTATTCGATAAAAAAAAATTTATCTTCGTCTACTTCTACTTTGAAGACTGATTTTTTTTATATATATTTCAGTCTATATTTTGAAGTTGTTTGATCAACCAAAACTTAGCAATACTTCCCCACAAAGGAGACATATCTACATCAAAAGATTGAAGGAAGAAGTATTTAACAATCCTGCGAGATAATATCAGAGACTATCTAATGTTCAGTATAATCCCTAACATATACCTCTGTTGGAGCACCTTCCAGACAACCCAACTCATTAAAGCTCTCCATTTCAGTAAAATCCTTCAGAAGCTTCTCCTGCTTGGTATAATACTTGGCAACTCTACTCTTCTTTCCTCCTGAGAAATGAAGGATCAAATGAATCGAAATCAACGACATAGAATAATACTTAGCACTAAACAAGCACCTTATTCATATAAAAAACACAAAAAAAGAAGGAAGTTCAATGGTAGAGTAAAACATAGAGCAGTAGCTTCATAAGCTGGAAATATCATCAAAATAATATATTCTTTACAAAATCTTTTATAAAATGATAAATTTTGAATTGTGTGCTGTAAAAAAATATGATGTGATATGATATTGTATCATAATAACATTATTATACAAGTTGGTCTCACATAATAAAGTTTGAAGAAGCAAAGCCTCTAAGGTAGATTGCAACTGACAAATCATATAAGTAAAACCCATACAAAGCATGACTTTGGGTTTTCTACTTGCAACAAGCCTAAAGCATGATGTGGGCTTGAGTATGAGTTGACCTAAAGGGTATGGCTTGACGACAAATCGAGTGATGAAGGAAAAATGAAAAGCATTGCTCGAATGGCAAGATCTACTCAAGTTCGACATACCAACTTATTTCCTCGTAGCTCAACTCATTTTATCAAAAGTCTCATAACTTTAAACATTGATGTGAACAACAGAGTTTCCTTACGTAAGATAAAGCGAATCTATTTTCACTGGCACTAGGTTAACCAAAATGACCCTAATATAGAGGGTGGCTCGACAAAAATCAAGTGAGTCTACTCATGCCATCCTCGATCTCGAAAACTCATCCCATAGCATATAAACATATCCAATCTTTGGAAGGCATGCATCCACTCTCAAATTGGTGTGCAATAAGTTGAGCTCTTTTGCCAAATAATTCTTGAATTACAAGAATCATTTAAATCCTCAAATAAAATACGGATATTATTAACTTATTTGATCTTCGAAATCATTTATGTTCCTTAAATCATAAGCTTCTTCATTGGTAAGAGCAAATCAAAATGGAGATTCAAAAGGAAGACTATTGATTTCTTCCTACCATAGAAATTACTTTACTAAAAATAAGGCTTAGGGCACCGTTCTCTACTTAAACTCTCTTAAAGAGATTTGTATGCCAATTCTATTTGAGCGATAATAGAATCTTTTTTTGCGCTAAATCTAGGACTTTTTATTCTTTAATTATTAAATTTGCCTCGATAAGTACTTATTTCACAAACTTCTTTTCCTTTTACTATCAATAGTAAGTGACTTTGCGCCACACATAAATGCGAAGTTGACACAATTAAGATGGAATAGGTAGATGTAATCCAATACATATATGGTTAGTTGGCCTTCGACTTGCTAATTTAAGGCTTTTTTCTACCCAAATTAAAGTACTCTATATGAATTCAATGTATATCATCTAGGGTTATTATGTTTGTTTGAATGCTTCTACTCTCCATCTCAAAAAAAGCTAAGTAAGATAGACAACATTTTAATCTTTGTGTTGCTCGAGAGTGTGCTCACATTAAAAGCCATGCTTCAAAAAATATGGAGTTTCTCATCATAATTGTAAGTTTATATGAAAAATATAATATATTGAATTCTAAAATATTAAATAGTATAAATATAATATATATGTTTGCTTGAATTCTAAAATTTATCATGTTATAATTTGTATATAAGTATAATATATTGTAATGTATATGCATTAATGTGTTTACATGTGAAGTGGTGTTTGTGTTTCATAAGGAGGCAAAGATGAAATCAAAATTATTTTTTAAAATACTTTGCATTTTTTTCTTTCAATTAAACAGTTAATTAAAGTTTGTTTGGAGTAGCTACAATGATGGAGCTGCTGCAAATGAAGCTGTTGTCTAAAAAATTAGGGTGTGAACTATAAATTTTTTTTATTTTAAAAAAATATCAGATCGTAACTTTCAAATAGCCACCACACTTTATAAAGTCAAATTGAAAAATACAATTTTCTCGCCGCAGATTTAAAAAAATGCGGCCAAAACCTAATTTTTAAATGACATTGCAGTGTATTTTCGCACCCCCACCACTGCCTCAAACTCAGTCTTACTCTGCTTCTCACTTTCCTCCATCAACTATAATAGTTCCCTGCTTGCTAGGCTGAATAAAAGGGCGGGTTAGACATCAAGGAGAGCTAACCTTATTTTTAGGGTGATGGTTCTCTAAGGCCTAATGGCCATATTCAAGAGTTAGCTCTTTAGCCAATTTAAAAACACTCTCATAAAATAAGCTGTGTTCTGCACGAAAATAACTCTCCTTTCTCGCCTGCTGGCCTAATAAATACAAAGCCAACACCATTTTCCCACGTCTGTCTTAAAAGCTCTACAAAAGAAAAACTAAATACGCCAAGATATTCTGACTCAGTTGTTGATTTTTTTTTTTTTTTTTTTTTTTTTGGACATTTGAGCGAATTTAATCGTAAACTCACACACACAACGCATGTGCAAGGACTTGAACCCAAGACCTCTTAGTTAAAAGTCAAAACTATCAACCACTAGGCTAAGATGCCTTGCACACTCAGTTCTTGTTCAATGTAAAGAATTTACATATAATGAACACAACAACTATCATTAAAGGTGAAACAGAAGTTACTCCAATACACACATAAGTTTAGTGATAAAATATTTTTTTAAAAAGTAAAATATATGATACATCCTCTAAAATTAAATTTAATCAAGCGAATCTGGCATTTTGAAATACGATCTAATCACCGATTTTAGCAACTTACAAAATCATGTCTCGAAGACGAACATAACAACATCAAAGATACCGATCAGCTCGAATCGACTCGACGTTTATAACATGAAAATGGATCGATCCGCCAAATGGTCACAAAATAGACATATGTAAGTCGATCGAAGCTAAGACGAATCCAACGAATCAAGATCACCCAATTCGACATCATTAAGGCACGGATCATCAAAATACACCGTCGATCGAGGGATCGCTCCGTCAGATGGGGAGGATTTTCCATGTATTTACAAGATCGCCACTCTTCCAAATCTATAAATAGCATACCATATGAAAAGGACTTTGGGAGACCAGTGAAGAAGGAGAGGAGCTCAAGCGAAGGAGGAAGTTCAAGCTAAGATCCAAGAAGATCGAGCGCCTACGGCCGCCAACCATCCGGCCATTCAATCTTCTCGCCATCAATCATAATCGTTCTCGATGCTGAATTCTATATCGCAAATTGTTCTCGCTTTTCCACAAGTTTGTCTTAATCAGCCACAAAGAACTAATACGCCAAGATATGTTGTTTTCTTTGATATCTTGTAATCCCTTTATCGGAAGATTCACATCGATATACATAGTGGAACATTTTTTTGTTGCCAGTTGTTTTCTCTTTCGGGTTTTCCACGTTAAAATTTCAGTTCTCTCGCTCATTTTTTAAATCTGTGTTTCTGGACTAATCAACAAAGTTAAGGTATACACTCACTCTAAAAAACTTTTTACGCAACAATATATAATCACAAACTATATTTTTATATATTCCATGCTATGCGAAATAATTTTTTCAGCACATCATAGAAGTAGTATTGTCAATAAGAAGAGATATATTTTCAAAAACAACTGTAAAAAAATCTAAATAAAAGAGGTGATTTGAAGCAGAAAGAAGCCATGCATACCCATGGAAGCACTGAACACCCTAGAAACCAAGGTCTGTTCTTCCCGGCTTGTCCCCTCCGGCAACTGAAGAGCGCTCACGTTGATGCGCCACGAAGAACTCGATGAACCCACGTCCCTGTCTCCTCCGGCAATCGCCGGAGCGATCAGCTCCGTCGCATCGCTGACGTGCTCTCCGCCGAGGGAATCCATCACTCTCCTCCTCAGTACGTCCAGTTTTTCCACGAATAAAAGGAGGCCAGTTGCTTATTAGAGGGAAACTTCCAGGAACGGCTCGGCTGTAACGCGGCCCTTAGGTGACCGTTGATTCATAGAAGGTTTGAGAGATCTTTCATCTGCGCCGCCCGATGCTTGCTTGGCGCCTTCTTCCGGGAAGGTGAAGATGCCCCCATACGCACAAAATTAAAAGAAAAAGTTAAAAAATAAATTTATCAAAAGCCTGTCGGCGATCAAAGTTTTCAACGATAGCCACCTATAAGTTGCTATGATCATTTTTTTTAAAAATTTATCGTTATGATATAATTTAATAATTTAAAATAATTTATAATTATAATACTTTAAATATAATATTTCTTGAAAAATTAAATTTTAAATATATTTAATATTTGTTAATTTTTTAAAAATAAATTTAAAATATGACATTGATTTAGATTTTCAGCAACTCGTGTGATATAATATTAATTTGCAGTTTTTTATTAGTGGGTTATCTAGAAATTATATTTATAATATTTAATTTTTATCATAAATAATATTATTATTTCCTTTATTGGCTCTTCCTTCATGCTTTAGCTTGATTTTCAATTAATTTTACATCATGATCTTGATGTATATATAAATATATCTATTATCTCTCACTTGATATTAAATACAAAAGTCTTTGACATTTGGTGCTTTCACATATCATTTTATTAATGAAAATTTGTATATATTTTATTAATTAGATAAAATTTTAACTTAAAATAAATTACACCTAACTAGTACACTGACTTGGCGTTATGCCCACATACCTTAATGGTTAATTTATGCTAGTGCCACAAGTATACTACATGAAATCTCTTTGAGAAGATAGTATGAATAAAACTCTAAAATGATTGAGGTTGTTAGTTTAGCTCGAAAATTGAGGATCGTTCAAAAATCGAATCAAATTTTGGATCGAATCGATTACATTGAGCTGAGCTATGAGTCAAAAATTTAAATCGAAGTTTTTGGCATCTAGAGCTACACGATCGGATCTAATGGATTGGATCGAATCTATCTATTATTAAAAATATTTAAATTTATATATAATATTTCTAAATTTATAATAATAAACATTTACATATGTGTTAAGAGTGAAAATGAGAATTTAAACGGTAGAAATTATATCAGATAATCGAGGACAAGACAATTGCTTTGGTATAAGGGAAAGAAAAATCTGAATATTCTAATCAAAATTTAATTAAATATAATTTAAAATATTTAAATTTATTTTAGATGATTATAATATATAAATAATCAATTAACTATTATATTACATGCATTTTAAGAGGATAGTTTGATTGGTTGAATTTGAAATATTATATGAAATAGAATTAATATATTTAATATACTTTTAAATTATTTTGATGAAAAATATATATATGCATTATTTTATTTTATTTTTTATTTGATAATAATATAATAATGTAAAGTATTTGTCGATGAGTGACGATAGCGATGGCAAAAAATAGTGGCGCTTAATAGTGGTGATCATGATGATGGGTGACGGCGATAGAAGGTGACAAAGAGGTGAGAATGACTACAACGGTAATTATGGACAGTCTCAAATTATACTTATTAATATTTAAAATTCACTCGAATTAGATAAATTTTAAGTACATCAAAATTGAACTAATAAATATATTTCAAATTCACTCCAAAAATACATTTTATTTTAAATGCAACTAATAGAATAATAGAATTTTAAAATACATACATTTGATTTACATACATTACATTTATTTCCAACTAAATTGCCCCAAACATAAATCAAAGAATTTTTAAAAATTTTCACATTAAAGTTTAATTCAAATATGCTTTTTTTTTTTTTGTCAAGTGATCTGTCACATCTTGAACATTAGAAATCACTCACGGATTTAAATTAAATTATTAGAAAATGGAATAGGTGACAACAATTTAAATTATTTCTGTTTTGTAGCTACGCATGTTACGAAAGATTGAGAGTGTATTTTCAATAATTTATGTTTGTTTGTTTTCTCAATCATAAAATAAATTAATTTTATTTTGCTATCATCTTTTTAGCTATATTTTAAAAAAAAATTATGATGAAAAAAATCAATTTTAAGATTCAGAGTTGCTAAAGTATGGTGATTATAAAAAAAAAAAAAATTTTGAATTTTTTTTAAATATTTATAATATATATAATATTTAAAAAAAAAAATATTTTCTTTATAATAATTTTATAATTAGCTTTTTAAAAAATTATAATTGCCCCAAACAGGTCTGTTAATTTTAATAATAATAATTTTCAAGACAAAAAAATACTCTGTTGCTTAGTTAATTAAAACACACACATATATATATATATATATATATATATATATATATATATATATATATATATATATATATATATATATATATATATATATATATATATATTCTAACAAAAGAACAATTCGGTACAGCGTTAATAAAGGACTGCAAACCATCCACAAGCCTTTGAGATCCTATTGGGTGCCAAGTTTATATTTGAATAATTAATCAAATTTAATTTTATTAATTTGAATGACCTATTTATTACAAAAAATAATGAAGAGGATTCTAATATAAATAATCTTTATATTTAAATTATATGAAGTATGGAAATTTATGAAATGCATAATACGAAGTTATTTGATAAAAAAATTTTAAAATACATTTAATAATATTATATTTAAATGATTAATTGTTAATATATGTTAATATTTTTATTTAAATAACTTTTAAATGTTTAAACTTGTAGGTTGAAATTTGAGTTAAAATTAATAAAAATTTGACTACTTAGCTTGATAAATTTGATCCATGAATTATTTATTATATTGAATTTTGTTGGACGGTAAGTTTCTTAGGTTCATTTGAGATAGTTTTCTATCTATTTTATTTTTTAGAAAGTAATCACAACTATGTTTAACTTCTAATTTTTTATTGTTTTTTAAAAAATTTTGTGATTGAAAGTTACTTTTGAGAATCAAAATTATTAATATATTGATTGTTAGAAAATTATTGCTTGAAGTTTTCAATAAAAAATATTTATAACATATAAAATAACCTTTTAAAAAGCATTTTTCTTCCGAACAATTTTATAACTAGTTTTGCAAAAAGCTATAATTGCCCTAAAAGGACTCTTAAGATGTATTTGGGAGCATATGTGACAATTTGAAAAAGTAGTGGTAGAGTTTTTGTAAGAGAAGCAATTGTATGAATAAGGGCCTCTTTGGTACCCTGTTTCATCCGCAGTGTTGTTAAAATCGCCCCGCAGTTTCATTTATTTCTGCCAAATATGGAGAATGCCTTGTGTTAAACTTCAACGCTTATCCGAAGAGCTGCCCACTACTGCTGGGATTCTTATCCAAATTACCCTTCCACGCTCAGCCTCGTGCCGAAGGATTGTTTTGCCGATGACAAAAAAAAAAAAAATCTTCTCGCCACAGCCTATCTCTTCAGATCTCACCTTCTTCTTCTTCGATCCCCTCCTTCTCTCTACCAGCACATTACTATGTGCATCTCCTTTGCTCTTATTTCCGCTTTCAAGACTGCCTATTGTCGATTTCTCTCTTCCCTAAACCTCGCAGTGTGTAAGCGTCTTCTATTAGTTTTTGAATCAATTATACACAAGCAAATGGGGTTATGTCTTCCTTAAAACTAGTTGATTTTTGTTCTTTGTTGTTCCATTGGTTTTGGTTTACTAGGTGTGCTGGTTTTGCTGTTTTTGGGTTAATCTAGCTAGTTGCTAATGCTTCATTCCTTGGGTTTCTCTCGATGTGGTTGTACTATATTACTTCCTATTTGGCTTGATTGTTGACTGGTGGCCGGAACTTGTTTGAGATATTTAGATTTGTTTGCTATTTTGTAGTGGATGTGGTTGTGCTTTTGCTGTTAGACCGTTCTGATTGGAGATTCATTTCCTATGTCTTAACACTTTTGGTTAGATAGAGGTTTTGGTGGCTGATTCATATTTCGGTGTCCTTCTTTGA
Organism: Cymbidium sinense; assembly: GCA_021442155.1. NCBI lineage: Eukaryota > Viridiplantae > Streptophyta > Magnoliopsida > Asparagales > Orchidaceae > Cymbidium > Cymbidium sinense. Next base: position 189,120,293 of record CM038216.1, read on the forward strand.
TAGTTGTGTCCTCTGTGTGGGAAGCTATTTTTGGTATTGGGTTGGGAGTGTGGAGTTCTCTTGGCTTTCCCATCGTGAGGCTTGATAGATATCACAAGCTTATGATAGTGTCGATGGAGACATCACATTTGCTGCTCCTTATAGACGTGGATTTTTATTCATGATAAATAACAATATAATTGGTGGTGACGTGCATATATGAGAAATAAATATTGAAGAAATTTGATCAATATGATAGTATGGTTAATATTTTGATCACACTTATTGTTGTATTTTTATTTTTAATATTAGTGTTACTTATTAAGTAATGTATAATCTCTTACTATAATGTAGTTGACTGACTATATATGACTATCAATTATCCTATTTTTCTTCATTATGTTTAATATTATTTATTTTGTTTAAAATTATTCAGCTCATATGACCACAGGGACATTTTAGTCATTTTTACTCAAATAGCAACATAGCAGATTTTGAACTGAGTTTTCTAAACATAATCATAGCTTTAGCAACAACAGCTTCCTATCACCAGCTTCTTCTACAACGGCTTCACAAATAGTTGCAGCTACCCTAAACAGACCCTAAGTTGTGATGCACAAATAATTTGTTTTATTTTATAAAAGTCAAACCGTAACTTTCTGGCTGTCACCGTAAGTAGTGAGGTGATGTTAGAAAATATAGCTTTTCCAACGCAAATTTCTTAAAATTCAGCCAAAATGCAGACCAAATATAATTTTCAAATGAGACAATATTGTGATGCGAAAACATACCGCTCCACTAAATGCACCCTATTTGGAATCAATTTTATTTTCTATTTTCTAATTTTATTTTTAAGAAACAAAAAAAATATTTGTTTATCTATTTTATTATTTTTGTTTATTATTTTCAAAAATATTTAAAACACTTAAAACCTATTTGTCTTTGCTTTTAAAACACACTGTCATACTTTTTAGATATTTAAGGATTTGGATTTGATTTTTTAATTTTTTAAAATTATATTATATAATATTATTAATTTTAATTAATTTAATCTATCAAGATCTATCTTGAATGTAGGATAATAATATATTAATTTTAATATATCATATGTGTTTATATATATAATATAAATTTGAATTAATATATTAATTTTAGATTGATTCTAATTAAATTTAACTTGATTATATAATAATAATAATAATTTAACTTATTTCATCAATAATTATCATTTAATATATATTTATATCTTTTCATAAATTTTATCTTTATCATAGAATTTAAATATGCGTGTATGTATTTTATATTTTATGTTTATGCATCAATTCTTACAAATGAGTATCTTTCTCTTGCATTTTCAATGTTTCAAATACATCGGTGTAATTTATAATATCGGTGTAATTTATCTTGCAAGCAGATATTTTTTAAGTAGCATCGGCAATGATCAAAATAATATTGCTCAATCCCGTGATGACGCATTTGTAGCTTGTCGATTTTATTATGTGCAATTAAATCAACTATAAAAATTCATGTTTAATAGATTTTTAAATTTTGAATTTTCCTAAGTGATTCTTTTTATAACCGTACTATTTGGGTTGTTTCGATGATGATTCAAATCTACTTTGTACACATCATTTTCATCGATCATCGATTCCATTACATTTGATTCGATTCAATCAATAAAGATATGTAGGTCAACATTCATCATTATCATTTGTGTCCCCAAATATTTTTTTGCTTAATGTTAAAATAAGAAAAATATCAAACATATTTTTCTTTTATTTTAAAATTTAAAAAATAAAAAACACAAAGTGATCTCAAGCGACTCTTTAGAATAATAATTAATTTTATTATTTTATTTTTTCCATTAAATTTTTTTAAAAATAACAACTAAACATGTTTTTTTATTATTTATTTTTTAAAACAAAAAATTCATAAAAATACCAAATATATTTTTGTTTTAAATAAAATAAAAATAAAATAAAAACAAAATTATAAAATAGAAAATAGAAAATTGAAAGTGATCCCAAACAGGGATCAATTTTATTTTATATTTTTTGTTTTTATTTTTATGTTATTTTTAAAAACATGTTTATTTAGAGTATTTTTTATATAATTTTATTTTCTTATTTTTAAAAATAAATAATGTTGTTTTTAAAAAATACTCAAAATATCTAAAAATTGTTTTAAGTGTTTTTAAAAAATAACAAATACAATTAAATAAATTTATTTTAAAATAAAATATAAATAAAATAAAATAGAAATATATAATAAAAAAATAATAAAAGTGATCCCAAACGACCTCTTAGTTAATAACACTCTAATTATATTATGTGAATGATTTTTGTAATTTAACGAACAAATGGTTTATTTACATAGAATAAAATAGTTATTGAATGATTTTTGTAATTTCATCAAATTAAGTTGAAATTATAATTTTTTTACTTTAAATTCTTTAAACTACATTAGAATATAATTTTGATGCCTATCATATGATGCTTAAATACACTAGAAGAATTGTATAATTAATTCTGAAGTATGATTCACATTAATTATTAATCAGTTTATTATTTAATAATTAATTATGTACTTAAATCTCATTGATCAAGAGAGAGTTTGATCGATCATTTATGGATCATTTGATCAAAAAAAATGTCTCTTCATAGAGAAATTATTGGTCTCTTCTTACCTTTTAATGTATAAATGTCTCTCCATTAAGATGATTATATAAAGAAAATTTGAGTGAAGAAAGAGAAATTCTAGTTTCACAAATTAAAAAACTCATGATAAACTTATTTATTAATTAAAATTTTTGTGAAAATTATTTTGTTCAAGATTTTCAGTTTATGAATTTATATAATTATATTATTTATATGATTAAAAAATTAATTTTGACAAATATAAAATTTCTTACATACACCGCATGCCACCTTCGCCTAAAAGAGGCCTAAATTAAAGGGATGTACCTGCGACTGAAGGAAGTGGAAAAAGGAGGAAAAGGGATGTACTCATTGAAGGTTCTTAATTTAGCAATGCGATCTCAATTTTCACAAGTTTTATCTCGTTTCTCTATTGTTATGCAAATATGCAGATTATTGAGACAAGAGTTCTATTTTATAAATTGCCGATTTGTATTCTATTTACAGAAAACACTCTGCAAAGGAATTTGAAATGCAAATTTTACAGGTAATTAAATTCAAACCCAAACATGGAAAAAAGAGAAATGCGCATATTTAAATTATATTACACGCTAATTACACGGAACCAAATAGCCCCTTAGTCGATCCCACAATAGAATTAGATTATTGTTGTAAGGATGCCGTTGTGTTGTGTCAATGTCTACGCTCATCGACTCAATGATTTGTTATTCATTAACGTGCGAAAGGATGTGCAACTTAAGTTTTAGAAAATATGATTTTCTTAAGTTAAAAACATTAAATAATATATTTTTTTAATTTATCACTTATCATTATTAAATAAAAAAGATTTTTTTATTATTGGCATGATCCTTGCTTATTCTCTGAACTTATTGTGACGTTTGTCAAACGATACAAATTATTTTCGTAAAATTTGTCATAAAATTCGAAAAAAAAAAATTTAGAAATGAAACATTTAAATTTTTAAGCCGAATAATTTCATGAATTGATTTTGTTCGTTGTTTGAATTTTAATTTCAGAAAATTTATAGTTGAGATATCTTATCTTGACATAATAAACTCAATGATGCCAATTATATTTAATTTTGAGTTCAATTAAAGTTAAATTAAGCACTAAAATATAATTAAAAAGATCATTTTAGTGGTCAATGATAATTAATTTTTTTTTTTCTAATCAAAATAAGAATATTAATGAGTTGAATCAAAATTAAATTGTCTGATGATATATATATATATATATACATAAAAGGAGTTTGACCCAAGCCATCTCATTTATATAAAAGTTGATTTTTATTCATGTTGTTATAATAAAATATAAAAAAATTTAAAAAAAAATCACTGAAATAAGCAAGAGGGCTATAAATTTTCAATTTTTTTTCAGATTTATTTTTAAATCATCAAAATTTAATATATTTAATATTAATATTTTATTTAGAAAAATTAATATTTTAACTTTCGTTAGCTAATGATTCAAGTTTTACTTAAAATTATTTAGTTCATCGAACTTGACTAGTAAATTATTTTAAGGAATCGAATCTAAGGTCACTTGTGATTCAATTTTGTTACACCCCTACTAGAATCTCATCTCATGATTAACATTATAGCACTTCAAACGGCCAAATTAGGATTTAATTTTAGTGTTTACCTTAAATTAAACTAAACTATATTCTAAACTAAGTCCTAAATCCTAAATCTTAAATCCTAAAAAAAATTGGCTATCTGATGGGACTTTGCCCTCTCTTACTTGTAAAGCCAAAGAACAGTGCATTTGGTGTTTTCTTGCTATTACAAAATGCAGTGCATTACACTAAAATAAATATGTCGTTTTAAAGCTCCATCATACTCTCTCTCTCTCTCTCTCTCTCTCTCTATATATATATATATATAACTTATTCTTCAGTACAGGATGCAATATAAGTCAATTCAGCAGGAATGTGCTGCTATATGTTATGCGCGAACAACCCACGTTTAACTTCGAGCAGAATGGGAAATCGTTATCATATATATATATATAGTAGCAGGTTCTAGCTGTAGAAGGGAAGTCTGCGAACGATATTCTTCCGGCACCTAATAATAACCTTGAATTACAAAATGGAGCTGAAAAGAAAAAAAAGGACAATAAATGGAGTTTCCATATCATAGAACAAAATGGAAACCTTTAGTTTCACTCGCATTTTAACAAATAAATAAAAAATGGTTTATTGAAGAGTAACAAGAACAGAGCGCAGTAGGAGTAAAGCTAACAATGCACCATTCTCTCAAGCCTTATGCTGCATTAAATTCGCTATTTTTCAGCTAAAATCCCGTTTATTTATTTACACACACATACAGATTCTACTGTCCTTCTTTCTTTATAATCTATGAGTATTGATGAAGATAGAGATGTTGTAGAAAGAAGCTATTATCTAAAAAATTATGATGAATATTATAACATTTTATTATTAAAAAAATTCAGATCATAACTTTTTGACAGTCATCATACTCTCTGCCGTTTTTGTAAAATTAAATATATCAGGACATTTTGTTTTTTTTTTTTTTGTCATGATATAAAGATATATTAATTTAATATCAAACATCATTATATTCTATATATAAATTGAGTTTTTCAAGAAAGATTCAACTAAATTACATAAAGATTCAAACTCAATTTATATATGAGAATATAATGATGTTTGATATTACCAAAAATTAATATATTCAGTATAATGGCAAAAAAAAAAAAAAAAAAAAAAAACAAGTGATCCACAATATATTTAATTTTTACAACTTCTAAGCCACACATTTACAAAATAAGGGGATTACGAAAGTCAACATAAAAGTAGAATTTTTATTATCTTTCCAACGATACCAACCACAATCAAACCCGATATCTAATGCGATATTAAAAATCGGTGATCAATATCTTCAATTTCAGAACTCGTAAGCGACATTCAGAACATTACCCACTACGAGATTCTAGAAAGTCATATGAAAGTTGTAGAATTTTTTATTATCTTTCCAACGATATCAAGCGTCAAATCGACACGAAATAGAAAAAAATCAACTACCATCTAATTAATTTTTTAAAAAAATTAAAGGTCAGCTCTTGGGGTGATTGGTGACCGAAAGATCCTGTCACATACACTGACCTATTTTAATTTTTTTAAAATAGCTAATCATCTAATTAAGTTTATAAAATGAACTAATTTAAAAATTAAATTAAATTTGTTAAATAATATTAAATTTAATAATTTAATAACTTTATATAACCCGACATAGAATGCAGTTCCCACTAGTATTAAAACAATTCTAGTGCTTAGCGAGCATATATCCTCAATGGACCTTCCAACAGCGAAGCACAGCGCGAGATGGCATTGTAGTAAATAAGTGGAATACATTGGGCAATTTGAAGCGCGCCTTTCGAAAAGCTGCATCGTGTTCCGCTTTCCTTGACCACTTTGCTTCACTCTTTACCTTTCTGCTGTCTTGCTTTAGAGCGAGAGAGGGGAGAAGCTTGGAGAAAAGAGTAATGGGAGAGGGGAGGAGCTCGACGCTCGTCCACATACTGGTGGTGGTTCTTGGCCTCACAGCCTTTGGCTTCGCCATTGCCGCCGAACGGCGTCGGAGCACTGTGAGTTGCTGCCTATTATCTCTTTGATTTCTTGTGGATTTCCGCTCTTTATTACCAGCATTTTGGTTGATCGAGCCGTTGTCTGCTTTTTTGTTGAATTTACTGCGTCTATGTTTGTCGTATTCTTAGCGGATTCTATGTTAGCTATTTTGTTTGTTGATAGGTTGGTGATAGTAAACTCGTGGAATGCCCTAACTCTGCTTCATCGAAGTCTATTCAATTAATTGCGACTTGTTTGTCCTAATTTTGCTTGTCATGTCAAAGCCCTAAGAGCTAGATTACAAGATGATGTGACATGAACAGATTATGATTATTATGCTGAAGTTCTATAGTGTTTAACGCTATGAATTTGGCATACATGTCTAGATCTATAATAAACATAATTTAAATAAAATTTTACACTAACGTTTTGAAAAGTAAGTGAGAATCCCCATATTGACTGACATAAGGATAGATATAAAATTTTGTAGCACTTTGAGAGCGTCTAACACGTCATTTAATTATGATACTCGTTCTCCTCGTGAGAAGAGCTTGTAGGAGCTAATTCCAAGCACATCAGCAGTTGCGTTCTTCTTAATATCCATTTGTCTATTCCTGATTAACTGGTATTTTGTTGGATTCATAAGTGGTAAGATTTTGGATGTGACTTTGTAATAAAACCAACTTTTCACATTCATCAGGCTTCTAGTATCAAAGTTGATTGAGGTAACGAACTTTTCTGCTTGGACTTTGAGAAGAAAAAAGTTAATTGAGCTACTTATCCTTTTTTTTGCCATCAAAGTGGTTATGGGATTAACCCACTTTATCTTATTGACTTCCATTACGTTTTTTGCACTTGCTACAAGTGCCAGCTTCCCTTTACATATAATTTGATCTTTCAATTTAATTTGAAATTTTCAAACAATTTGTTTATTAACTTATTATGGCTGCAAATTTTGCAATAGGTACATAATACCCTCTACTATTTTAATGTTTTCCTGTTTTTGCCCTCATTTTTTATTTTTGCTTGACCTAGCCACGCCATTTATTGATTATGGGTGTTTATGCCTTTAAAATTGAGATTAGTGTTTGACCATATGAGCCAATTTATGAGTATTCTTGTGAATTGAGCTTAATCCTTTGTGATTTCAAAATTGAAGATGAAACTTTATTTTCTCTTATATTTTTCATCTTAAGTTTTGGTTGTTGTGGCTTGATTCATTGATGTCTTATTCATGTGCAAAGGTTTATACCTAATTTAATGTGTATACTCATTAAATTTCTTGTAAGATGCCAAATTTCACCATATTACTTTGATTATTTCCTTTTTCATTTTTTTTTTCCAATGAGAAGACAGTTCAACCCAGCTTTTGTTGTATGCTTCCTTGCATCATTGATATGAATCTTTTGGTATTGATTTACCATTTTCTTGACTTGTTCTATAGAGGAAATTTCTAATTGAGAAATATTAATTTCCTTACCACGAACTTCTTATTCTAGACAAACTAGTAACATTATTACCTTACGTAGTAGATAACATCAAAGTGTCAAGGGTATGAGCTTCTTAAAGCACACGAAGTATGTCTGAAGGAACCACTCGAAAGTGACTCATTGACATACTAGTTTGTGATGATGCATTTCTTGGCTATTTAATTATTTGTCCATCTCTTTTTGGATCCAATTGAGAACATAAGTCTTAAGGTATGGTACCATTAAGAGCCATGAATTTTGAAACATTTTTTTTTAAGATAAGATTTTTCTCACTCTTTAGGTAGATAGTGGTTGATACCACTAACATCTTCACTTAGATGTTGACAAGAAGAGTTCTTCTTTATTTTTTTTCAAAATTACTTTTATTTTTCCTATGAGTCACAGCAATTTGGTTTGGGGGTTGGCTTGATATACCTTCGCCAAAGCAATTTCTTGAGAATTAATGTCCATTGTTTACTTTCATTTCACCTTCCCTTTTGTTCTTTCATGGATTTTAGTGAAGCTTCTTGTAACTCTCATGATCCATGGCTTCTTGTAGTGTGAACACTTAGGATTAGAATCCTTTTTTCCATGTCCTTATCCTTATATTATCTTGGCATCCTTTTCTTATTAACAAGTTCATAGCTTCGATGACTAGTCTTGAAACTATTATCATTAAAATCATGCATAAAAATGCTTAATTTTAAAAATTTCATGTGGAGCCTTGTAATGTACTTCTAAAAACTAGCTTAATTTTAAAAATCTTATGGTGTATTCCAAATAACAGTCTTTAGTTGACCCGACATGATAACTTGACAAAGATTCAATTTGAAAATTTTTGGGTTCTATTGACACGATTAACATTCAAGTTGTATTTAGATCTAAAAATTTGACCAGTTTAATTTTCTGAGTCGGTTCAAGTTGACCAACCAACTCAAAATTAACCTATTTTTGACCCGCCAATATGAATTAACTTAATTTTTACTCATCAATTAGAGATCTACTTGATTTTGACATTTTAACTCGAATTTGACCTTATTTTTATTTGAATTTGACTTGAAATGCATATCCAAACAAATCAATCAGGTCATGTTCTAGTTAATTGGGTTGAAGGAAGGTTAAGTTTAGGTTGAGATTTTTTTGACCCATTTAATAAACATATCAAATTCAAGTCATATCTATTAAGGTCGGATCAAATTCAGATTAACCGACTTGCATATTCAATTGACACCCTTAATTCCAAAATGGTTTTTTCTTGCTTTTATGTTTATTTTACCATCTAACAAACTTTTCTTCATGACTAATTAGTTGAAACCATCTTTTTAATAGCCATTTGAATTTTGAACCAATCCAAATTATATAGTACAATGTAATGGCCTTTTATGCAGGAATTTCATTCTTTAGATAAGCAATATATTTTTTTTTCAAGACAATTGGCTTCAACCATGCCATTTTGTTGGCTATGCTTAGATTTTCCTATGCCATCAAACAACAATGCTCTACTCTTCTATTTTGATATTTACTTTCATGTGGATGAGCCTTACTTTGTACAATTGGATTGACCTATGCGTATAGTGCATGCACTGTTATTGTGATGATTACATTGGGAATGTCTATGAAAGAGAAGTTTTTGTGTTTGAAGATTTATATCTTCAAGGTTGGTCGAAGGTGTTGTGGAGTGTGCTCTTTGGGTTTATACATCCTATGCTCTATTTCCCTTTTTTATTTTTGACATAAATTTGTGATCCAAATTCAAGGATTCTAATGTGTTAGCAAACTCAAGTCAAGGAACAAGGTGGAGATGCATGTTTTATTTATATTCAGGCTTAAGGTTTTGATGACAGTAGTTTTGATGTGTTAGATGCTATGAAATGGAATGTACATTAAAAGTTTAAAAGATTACCCCTTACGTTGGCTGTCCAAGGATAGATTAAGGTTAGTAGATCTTAGAAACAAATTAAATTATGATATGATAGCTACCTTGAAGGGATAGTTGATTTTTCCTTGAATTATTACACCTTGTAGAGCTTCTTGCTATCATATATAATATTCCAAAGGCCTCCTCTTGGTTAGAGAGGGGGAGGAGAGAGAGAGAGAGAGAGAGAGAGAGTTGCTAGAGAGTTGAAGATTTTGTACCTCAATTGAAACTATTGCTAGATCCATTGAAGCTGTTGGGTTTTGGATATGAATTTGTAGCGAACCCCGACTTCTTGACAATCCTATTGTTAGAACTTCTATTCTCAAAAGTGATTGGGATGCCAATCATCCTTACTTGGACATTAAGAAATAGAAGTTATTAGAGTAGATCTTCCTTATCATGAGCCATGCAGGTGATCTTAGGATTAGCCAATTCTACTTTGTTGTTCTCCATCACCTTTTCTGTAGGTATTGCTAGTGTTTGCTTGCTTTTATATATATATATATATATATATATATATATATTATTTCAGGATGTAATTTCTAGTTATTTTTTGTTATTGCAATCACACATTTTGCAATAGGTATAGAGAGGCATTTAATCTTTTTTATATTTTCTTACTTTTTTATCAGATTTTTTTCTTCATTACTTTTATTATAATCCAATATTGGGCTTATTTTTTCTTCAACATATATTGATTTGGAATTAGCCTCTGCAATAATATAATTTGGGAACAACAACTTTTCTAATTAGTGTGCGTCATATAACAAATGTACTTCACGATGATTAATTTTTCTTTGAACTAGATTTTAAAGAAGTACTTTCCTTCGAAGCTCAGTTGTGAACTTTTGCAATGTTTGCTCAACTTTTATTCCCAGCCAAACTTCTTCTCATTGATATGCCTGCCAATGTGATAAAATTAAAGTCTCATTCATGTTGTGCTAGACATTTTATATTTTTAGATTCGTCATTTCACCATTTAAGTAAATGAGGACAACCTAAAGCAAATAAAAGCTGTTTTTTATGCAAGGTTGTGTTGGTATATGTAGAAATAATTTTGAAAGTGCTCAGTCCATTCTTCTACCTTGTTAGTAGGTAACTTTACTTTCTCATTTGAATGACAATGCGTTTTATGATTTGAGCTTTTTTAAGAAATATTCTTCTTTCATCTTTAGATGGAATCTTCCAATCAATTACTTTATCCTCATGAAACAGTGGCCTCTTGCCATATTCACCTTGGCAAATGGCAATGTTAGTGGATAGATTAGATGAGAGAGAGAGAGAGAGAGAGAGAGAGAGCGTGACAACTTATGAGGAGAAAAATTCCTCGTGAATTATGATTAAAAATCCCCATAAAATTATGCTTATTGAAACATGTTATTTACATATCTCTTAAATAAAACAATAATATGGTGCATAAAAATAAGAAATCTAACTAAATCCATTCGCTTTTTTAGTTTTTAGTAATCGTACTAATCCTCATCATTAGCATTTTAGGAATAAAATTATATTAAAATATTCATGAGGTGAATTTTTATACACGTCAAAATCGGTATTTATTATTTTTAACATTTTTACAATTTTAACACTAAACCATTCTAACACAACAAAATTACCACTCTCCGTCTCGTGACCTAGCGGAATAAGAGATCAAGTCCATCATGTGACAACCTGTAACTTCTTAAATAAAGAAAAAATCGAAATTTCTGTTGTCATCGCGACAGCCGTCAGTGTCTTTAGAACGCTGCTAACTATCGCCGATCTCTTTAAAAGTTTGCCCATGAAAAGCGATGAGAGAAGGTGAGAGACAGTGTTCTTGTATATGGAGAAACTAGAAGTGGTCATTCTGTTTTTGATCACTAAGAACATTCTTTCTCTTGTATTGGAAATTAGGGCGTAAGGAACCTACCATCTTCGCTTTTTTGAGATTTGAGGTCAATGGTTTTGAATTCCATTAAGCTTCGCTTTTTTTCTCTCTCTCTCTCTCTTAGTTATCACATGTTGTGAGCGCCATATGAGTAGCTTTTGATCCGATAGCCTTGGCCTCCATGATTTTCTTTAGGAGAATTTTTTATATTCTGGTTCAGAGGATAATTTGCTTTTGTAAATAAATTTTCTTAGGGTGTTGGGAAGAAACGTCACTGAACGGGGAGAGACGGAGAGTGGTAATTTTGTTGTGTTAGAATATTTTAGGTGTTAAAATTGTAAAATAGTAAGTTTAGATGTTAAATATGTAAATACTGATGTTTGACGTGGTATGTATGTAAATCCCCCTAATCATTATTAATAATATTAAAATAATATTTATAGCAGCTTGTTTATCATATAAAATGATTTTTTATGGTTAAAAATAGGACTGTGATCGGCCATACACAAAATCGAGAAGAGAAAAAAGATGGTGAAGTGTAGCTAACCATGCTGTTTGTCATTCTATCATGCTTTTATGCAATCCATTTGAGTTTGTCAGTCCTTATGTCTTTTAGGTTACTGTGATCCATATATTATAATAATATTTCTCTAATGCCAACTTGAACAAATTTTATGGAGCAAGATTATGAGATTGTCCAAGCCAATCCTTAGTATGAAAGGCATTGTGATTCTTGGAATGTTGCATATGGTAGATTGTCCAAGGCAATCCTTTAGTGGGACACCAGAATGAACTTGTAATGTTCCACATAACCGTAATGTAATTAGAAGTCTTAATAAGTGATGTGATTGACCTTACACCCTTCTCTATTGAGGAGAAGATGTGCTGCTTATGGTCTTGTAAGATCCATGAGAGCCTATGGGATCAATTATGATACAAGTGGGTTTAGCCCATTGGTGTAAAAAAATAAATGATTTGGTTTGTTGGCATTGACTTAAAACTTTAAATTCAAAAGGTGTTAACAATTAGAATATCAAGCTCGATATGGTCCTCAGTGGTCCATATCTTTAAGTGGCAATTTAGGCAAAATATAACTAGGGCTGAGTTTCCATTGTTTTCCATCATCATTTGTGTTTGATTTTATGAATTGTTTCATTCTAATTTTGTCTACCCAATTTTTATTGCATGCTACTAGAAATGTTTCCTTTAGTTTATACCTTTTTTTACATTCCCTTGACAATAATTACATATTTCTAACTTTATTTTGATTTATCACCCTTCAATTGTAATTTGATTTATGCTGCACTAAACTTTAGTATCGTTGTCTTCTTTATTGCAAATTTTGATCTATATAGAATTATCTATATAAATGAAACTTCAATAAAATTTGTCAACCATTTATGATATTATCCTATAACATCATTCTAATGCAGCAATTATTCTTTTAAATGTTTTTAGTGTCATAAGGCATGTCCTTATATATATCATTTTTTTATAGTGCATCCAAGACACTAAAGGGGCACATATAGGTTTTATTTAATCTTTCAACATTATTATGATAATTATCTTATTTTTTTAAATTGCATATCCTGCACTCACTTATCCTTTGTTTTTGTTAATCCCACGACCTCTTCTATATTTTGCATTATAATTGCTCACATTATAAGCTATCAAAAATATGTAATTTGTAAAATAGATTGAGATATCTAATTTTGAATCTCTTTTGTAGGCAACTCCATTGTGCTATTCTTTCATTCAACCTTATTATATTTAGAAACTTAGTGGTCACTCACAACTATTTTTAATGTTGATTTTTAATATCAATGTGATTTGATTGCTTGGACAACATTATCTCTATATGAAAATAATCAAATGCAAAATAAAAATTGCTTATTCTCTTTTATATCATTAAAGTTAGTGGTATATATGATTTCAAGTCTTTTTTAAATTGTTCGCTATCTCAAAAGAATGCTTAGATTATATTAAAAGATAATGGAAAATTTTAGTGTAGCCTTTGAGCTAAATGCATGAGTAGTTGATGTCATGTTGTGCATATATTTGAGGGTTTTGATTGGGGATTTATTTTGGTACAATTATGATTTAAAGAGATTTTCTATATGTTTATTCTTTTTTTTTTTTTTTTTTTTCACATTATTGATGAAATTTGATCCACAAGTACTTATGGTATAAATCATAATTGATAACTCAACTTTCAACTTGAATACTATACATAAAGTGTTAGATGCAAAAATATTATTACGAGGAGAGTAGTCATTCTCCTCTCAAGATGTAGGGTTCGTAAATAACTCTTGTTTTACTCAATAATTGTTCATGTTGGCTCATTCGTGAAGCAATTTGATGAATTGAACAAGATTTTAACCACAATTGCCAAATAAGTTGACATGAAAATATGTAAGTATATTTTTATATACATATATGCACATGGATTTTTTTAGCACATGAGGATAATTAACATGCTATATCTAATTGAAAATTAATTTATGTCCTTCAAATATAAGATTAAAGTCATTCATTTTTAGAATCATTAAAGCTTGTTTCATACATGATTTTAATAATTTTTAACATTGCTTAATTGTCCATCAGATGCATAGAAACGTTTTATAATGAACCACTTTGATTTCATTGATGAAATATGTTGATAAAACTAGATTTTTAAACCGATTTTGTGTCATTTGATCATCCTTCAATTTGTAAATTGATTCCCATATAATTCTTATCCTATAGATCATAATTAATACTTTAATTTATGTAAAGTGGTAGACACAAGAAAGAAATTTAGGAGAATAGTCATTCTTCTTATATGATGCAAAAAATTTAGCTTTTAGTGATTTATATAATAGATTGAATACCAAAGAAGGTGAAAGATGTATGTATAAGCCAAACCAAAGAGACAGGAGAAGAAAGAATGTGGTAAAGGATGAAGATAATAAAATATTTTTTAGAAAAGGATATTGAAAATAAGTGGGTGAGATATTTTGATAAACTTTTCAATGAAGGATCCGAATGTATGATTGATTTTAGAACCTTAATACCTAAACAAAAAATAGAGAATTTTATTTTTATCGTCAGATAGTAATCGAAGTTAGAGAAGTTTAAAGAAAATGAAATGTGGAAAAGCAATAGACGATGATATTCCAATAAGTGTGGAAATGTTTAGGAGATCAAGGAATTTCTTGGCTTTACAAATCTTTTTATGTTATTTTAAAGACTAAAAGATGTCGATGAGTGGAGAACGAGTTTGTTGGTTTGTATATTTAAGAATAAAGGTGATGCACAAGAGTGTGCAAATTATAGAGGAATTAAGTTAATGTGTCATACAATAAAATTATGGGAGAGAGTAATTGAGCATAGGTTACAATGTGATACAAAAGTTTCTCACAATTAGTTTGATTTCATGCCAGGTAGATCTACTGTGGATGCTATACATTTGTTAAGAGGTTTGATGGAGAAGTATATAGAAAGTAAGGAGGATTTACATATGATATTTATTGATTTAGAGAAAGCTTATGATAAAGTTTCAAGAGATGTTCTTTGGAGAGTTCTATAACAGAAAGGAGTTAATATTGGTTATATTCAAGTTATTAAGGATATGTATATTAGAGCTGTTACTTGTGTCCAAACACATGGAGGATTGATAAAATATTTTCCCATTTCAATTGGATTACATCAAGGATCAGCTTTAAGCCCTTATTTTTTTGCTTTAGTTATGGATGTTCTTACTAGGCATTTACAGGAAGATGTACCTTGGTGTATGCTTTTGCGATGACATTCTTCTTGTTGATAAGACTAGAGAGGAGTCCAAGAAAACTTGAATTATGGAGGCCAACATTAGAGTCTAAAGGTTTTCGTTTAAGTAGATCTAAAGCGAATATATGGAGTGTAATTTTAGTAAGTTCTGTGGTAGTTGTGACATTAGGTGAACAAGTCATTAATAAGAGTGAGCAATTCAGATATTTAGATTCTATTGTTCAAAATGATGGTGAAATAGATGGAAGATGTTATTAGTAGAATTCAAGTTGGATGGTTGAAGTGGAGGAATGCATCTGGCTGTGTGATAGAAAAGTTCCACTTAAATTAAGGAAAAATTTTATAAGATAGTGGTAAGACTGCAATGATTTATGGTGCGAATGTTGGCCAATAAAAGAGAAGCATAAGACTAAGTTAAGTGTTGCGAGATGAGGATGCTTAGGTGGATGAGTGGCTTTACTCTTAGAGATAAAATGCTAAAATGAGTATGTTCGGGAAAAAGTTGGAGTACTCAAAAATAAGATTAGAGAGTCGCCTTAGATGGTTTGGCCACATAAAGCGTCCGTCCGATAACCCGTTAGGAGAGTAGATGCATTAGATTCTTTATGTTAGGAAAGGTAGAGGTATACCTAAAAAACCTTGGTTAAGATATAAAAAATGACCTTAGTATACTTGAATTAAATGAGAATTTGACACATAATAGGACACAATGGAGATGAAGGATTCATATAGCCGACCCCACTTAGTGGGATAAAGGCTTGTTGTTGTTGTTGTTGTTAGTCATTCTTCTTATAATGAGAAAAAAATGCATTTATCTCACTACGTGGGGTTGGCTACATATTTTTTTTTCTCTAATGTGTCATATTAAGTGCCCTAGTAAGTAACATATAATAAACAAGATAAATTTTCCCTCAATGATCGACTCAATGCCACTCCTTAATAAAGGTATAGGTTTCTTAAATAGACTACAACGAAGTAATCTTCCTGAGTTTGAAATCATGCATGAGCTTAACTACGGGCCAATTTTGAAAAGCACTTAATTTCTTTGGCATAATGTTCTTCTAATCGAGCCTTATATCTATAATTTGTCCAGCACTGAATCTAACTCCTTTGCTGCTGCTCCATGCAAGTCCATGTAGTGTTGTTAGTCTCAACACCGTCCAAATCTTCCGATAAGTGGCAAAGAGGTGGTGATGATTCATTTTGAGCATTAGGGTGTAGGCAAGATGACATCAATTTGTCTGCCTTATATATGTTCATTGTGAAAATAGAAGGGAATTAGGAAATAATGTGCGGCAAGCTTGGTTTTGCATTCTGTGAAGAAATAGTAAAGGATTATAAATCGTAAGTGTTACTGTTTATTCCTTTTAATCGGTGAAAGTGTCACCAGTGTCATCTTGCTTTGTCGTTTAATAAACCTTGCAATACATCTCATATTAGATTTTAGGCAGCAGATATATGGTCTTCTTCTTGTCGGGTTGTTGAAATCATCTGTTTGTAAAAATTTAGAATTATTGTGAAAAATTTTAATTTTATTGAAGTTGCAGTGGGTATCTTAGACTTTTTTCCTAACGAAGAAGTTGAACATCTTTTTTAAGTTACTACACTCCTGAAAATTTTGTTGTAAAATGTCACTTTTCACCATAAAAATTTCTAAAAGTGAAAAAAATAGTTAAGAGCAAATGTCTAGAAAGCTAAACTACCTAAAAATACAAATAATTTTAACCGAGTGGTTGAGAGTTTAGACTTTTAATTAAGAGATCTTGAGTTCAAAGTTTATATATGTGTTGTGTGTGTGTGTGTGAGCCTTCCCCCCCCAACTTGAAAAAGAAAACTACTTTAAAAAAATAGCTCCAAATAGACTCTAGGGTTTGGGCAACTTTAATGGCGTGAAAACACAATGGAGTTGCTGCAGAAGCTGCAGTGTGTAGTACAATTATTTTTTTTATTTTAAAAAAGGTAGATCATAATTTTCTAGTAGCCATCACACTCTACTCAGGTGAAATCCTAAAATGTAATTTTCCACCACAGATTTTCAAAACACTCTCAACATACAATTTCCTATATGGCAACTATGGGACAATTCGAAAACAGATCACACCACCACCATCCCAAACACGACCACTAGTGTTATAGTTCCTTCACTTGTTTCCATTCTTATTTTATTCTAGTTCTGTATTGAGAATGCTCATCTTCAAAACAACTTTTTGTTGCATGACAGGGTAAGATCATCACTGATATCTCAAACCATAACATAACCTACTGCGTGTACGATTCGGATGTCGCGACAGGGTACGGAGTAGGAGCCTTCCTGTTCCTCTTCTCTGAGCAAGCTTTTCTCATGGTTATCACGAAATGCATGTGCTTCGGCCGACCATTGGCCCCGGGCAGCAACAGAGCTTGGACCATCATTTATTTTGCTTCTTCATGGTGAGTTCAAATCCCTAGTTTCAGTCTTCTTCTTTTGCTTCAATATCCTTCAGTGGTTCATTAAATTCTACAAAAAACATCATATCAGGCTAACTTTCCTGATAGCTGAGTCTTGCCTGATTGCTGGAGCAACGAAGAACGCCTATCACACCAAGTACAGGCACGTAATCTATGTACAAAACTGGACGTGTGCTTCGTTGCGCAAGGGAGTCTTTATAGCAGGAGCAATTTTTGTGGTTTTCACCATGGTGCTTAATGTGTATTATTATATGTACTTTGCAAAGGCGGCGAACCAGCCTCCTCGGAAGGCTGATCGTGCCAATTCGAGCATTGGATTCACTGGTTACAAATGAGCTCAACCCAATCACCTATGGTGCGAAACTTAAAGGTATTGTTTCTTATAACAAGGTTATATATGTGGTAGCTTCCTTTCATGTATGGTAATATAGTTTGTACTAAATTATTTCAGGTTAATGCTAGTTTTTTTTATACTTGGATACTTAAATCTTTTTCATTCTAAACTTCTTAGAATGAACTTTCTATTATATCATCAATTATTTTGTACTTTTGCTCTTTTTTTCCCCGCCTGTTTACTAGTGGTAGTATTGCATATATTATATTATTCGTTATTACTTGATCAGCTGTAGATTAATTGTTTTTATTTCATCCAATGGAATTGATGTTAAGTAGAAGAAGTCTTTTAGGTCCTAAAGTAATGCTTGTCAAGGTAAAATGGATCTTGAGTGTAACATTAATATGAAGATGGAGCTATCTGGATCATGAAGTTCTTGGAATGACCTAATAAATGATCCATTTTTTACTCGAGTCGACATGATCATCCGGCACAACTGCCTCGATTTATGGACTGCCAAAATAGGTCCCATATTGGCCCTCTCGAATGTGATCCTATTGAACGAATTCATATGTAGTGTAAAAAAATGGTATAGTGAACTAGAAGTGGATGGGTGCGGCGTGTTCGACTCGAAACCAACTTTTGTCAACATGATCATCCCTTATTGGCCTAAATCTCCCAATCAACCCTCATCAACGTAGTAGACTCAAGTTACCTCTACTTAGTACTAGTCGCATTCTAGCGAAGATGGTGTCGACATGATTCTCATGGAAACATCTTTTAGTCATAAGGGTTTTGAATGTTTGCCCTTCTAACTGTTGCAAGTGCCTCACCTGAAATTGGCATAGGACAGGCATGCCTATGGGGCATACCCAATGAAGTTGACCTACCAATTAGTTTGAAGGGTGCAGTAATTGTCAAATAGCTATGATCACAATCCATAATTATCATGCGGCTAGGAAAGGTTGACAAAAAGGTTGTCTAATGAATGGTCGTCACGGTGGTACGATTGCTCTATTTTTTTTGTGAGACGTGTAAACTTAATCTCAAATTCACACATAATAAATACAAATTTTGAATTTAAAATCTCTTGTTTTAGAATTTAAGCTCTCACCTACTAATCTAAAATGACTTTCATTACTACCACTCTATTTAGTATTGCTCTTCGATTTGTCTTGCCTTTTTAATAGGTTCTTAAGCTCCATGATGAAAATCTCAAATTCTATCAAATTCTAATTAATTAGTGACGGAATTAAAATTTAATGAGAATGATGGTAAAATAAAAAAGTTTAATCAAATTAAAATTAACATATTTTTAGGCATAATGTTTCTATATTCTTAAAATTCTAAATAAAATTTAATTATAAGTTAACCAGTAGCATTAATTTTTAATGATCAAATTGATCTTGAATATCTAATATTAATTTAAAATTAACAAATTTATAATATATTATTTAAATATATTATCTCTTAAAATATGCATTTAAAGTTATTATTAAAATATTAAATTTATAATAATATATTTATTATCAGAAATTTTTATAATATAAATATGCTCAATCTCAAAAAAGAAACATTCATATTTAGAATATTTATAATTTTATCTTCTTAAATAATATAATATTATTTCTATAAGCTGTATACTATTATTTTATGTATGATAATTAAAATATAATATTAATAATTATTAAAATTTTAATAAAAATTAAACTGGTTATGAACCTATTTATATTGATTTTTTCTTTCTTCTAAAAAAATAATCTTAATTACATTAGAATATTAATTTTCTGTTTGTTTTTTTTAATTATGATAAAAAGCTATACCAAATTAATTAAAATGTGATAAATGAAAAAAAAAATTACTTAAAATTATTTATAACATTTATAATAGTTTTTTAAAAAATTATTTTTATAATAATTTTAGAATATATTTACAAGAAATTGCAGCTAACTAAAACAGACCCTCGATGATTTTGAGGCGACCTTCAACCTTTTTTATTGATACGCATCCAGGAAATGAACTTTTTAGCTGTATGAACGAGCTGAATATATATATATAATATAAATGCTTCCTCCCTTGTTTCTGCATCCCTCTTGATATAAATATAACAATCTTTTTGGAACATCTGATTTTAAAAAAAAAAAAAATCCGAATGCCGGCAGGGTTGTCATTTTAAAACTTTGATAATAAATTTTAAAATAGTTTAAATTAATTGGCACTGAGATCTGATTTAGTATTTTAATCATCAGTCATCATAATTTTGGTTAATAATAGCGCATGCGACTGCCATATGCGCTATAAAATGCAGAAAATAAGATAGATATTGTACGAGATTTAATTTTTTTATTAAATGATATGGGGTCACCAAGCTAAATTTATGCAAACTTCAAATCGCTAAGTTGGGTAAGAATATGTTTAAATGACTTGAATTAGTTCTAAAAGTGTCGCATTTGATGATCAAATTAAATCTAAAAATAAAATAATATTCTCTAAACTATAAACATAACTATCATTGCCAGCTGACCAGCCTATCTTGAATCCAAGCGGGTAGGCTAGGTAGGTGGCAAGGTGGAGACAGTCACTTTTGTTCGGAATTAAGGTTGCAAATGAACCGAGTTGAGCATGTGTGTGTTCTAGTTCGAGCTTGTTTTACCATTATCGACCTCGAGCTCGAATTGAGCTTTCTAGAATGGTTTTCAAGCTTGAACTTATTTATCATTATCAAATTTGAGCTTAATTTGAGTTTGTTTATGAGCTCAATTCAAATTAGATTAGCAAGTTTGTTAACAACTAACTCGTTTAATTAAATAAATGAACTTTAATCAAATCTTAATTAAACTTGCTCACAAATAACTTAATTGAGAAATACACAATCTGTATCAATTAAAAACCTATTAAGCCTAAAGGAAATAAAAATTTTAACAATATTTGCTCACAAACACGCTTTAATCGAATCATACCATAATTGAGCTCCTTAACAAACTTGTTCAAAAGCTTTAAACGATATCGTTCATAAACATAAAATATACCGAACGACAAGCTATTCAAGCTTATTCATTTAGCGATCCAATATTTACAAAAATATTCAAGCTATTTCGATTAGTTAATCAAACGATCATGAACGAGCTCTAATAGAGCTGAACCACATGTAGCTTGTCGAATGCTCGGCGCATTTGCAGCCCTATTCCACAATGAATGTGCATCAACATTTTTTAAATATATTAATATTGGGCTAAACTATACATAGATTTGCTTATCAATTCATTGGAAGGTTAAAGAATGAAATTCGGAAATGAAGCTCAGATAATTCGGGAGAAATCCTTGCTAAAAAACTCATACTTATTCATTAGATTTCCATCTCATTGATTATCTCGCCCATAAGAAGGATTTATCTACTAAAAAAATAAAAAAAATCGCTAACAGTTGATATACAAAGAGCTTGTTTGGTTGAGATCAATTTTATTATATATTTTTAAAAATAAATTATATCATTTTAAAAATATTCAAAATAATTTGTAGATGTTTGAAGTGTTTAAAAAAAAACAAATATCACAACAACAATAATAACAAGAAGCCTTTATCCCATTAAGTGGGATCGGCTACATGAATCCTTCGTCTCCATTGTGTCCTATTACGTGTCAAATTCTCAATTAATTTAAGTATACTAAAGTCATTTTTTATACATCTTAACCATATCTTTTTTAGGTCTACCTCTACCTTTCTTAACATAAGATAAATCTAATACATCTACTCTCCTAACGAGTCATTGGACGGTCGATGTTTTATGTGGCCAAACCACCTAAGCCGACTCTCTCTAATTTTATCTGCCACTGGAGCTACTCTAACTTCTTCCTGAACATACTCATTTTGCATTTTATCTCTAAGAATAAAGCAACTCATCCACCTGAGCATCCTCATCTCTGCAACACTTAACTTAGTCTCATGTTTCTCTTTATTGTAAACATTCTGCACCATAAATCATTGCAGGTCTTACCACCATCATATAAGATTTTCTCTTAAGTTTAAGCAGTACTTTTCTATCACACAACAGGCAGATGCATTCCTCCACTTCAACCATCCAACTTGAATTCTACCAATAACATCTCCATCTATTTCACCATCATTTTGAATAATAGAGATTAAATATCTGAATCGTTCTATTTTTAATGGCTTGTTCACCGAATGTCACAACACTACCACTATAACTTCTACAACTAAAATTACACTCCATATATTCAGTTTTAGATCTACTTAAATACAAATCTTTAGACTCTAAGGTTGACCTCCATAATTCAAGTTTATCATGAACTCCCTCTCTAATTTTATCAACAAGAAGAATGTCATCAGCAAAAAGCATACACCAAGGTACATGTTCCTATAAATGCCTAGTAAGAATATTATAAAGATAAGGGCTTAAAGCTGATCCTTGATGTAATCCAACTGAAATAAGAAAATATTTTGTAGTATACATATCCTTAATGACTTGAATATAACCAATATTAACTCCTTTCTTTTCTAGAACTCTCCAAAGAACATCTCTTGAAACTTTATCATAAACTTTCTTCAAATCAATAAATATCATATGTAGATCCTCCTTGCTTTCTCTATATTTCTCCATCAAACCTCTTAACAAATGTATAGCATCCATAGTAGATCTATCTGACATAAAGCGAAACTGATTGAAAGAAACTTTTGTATCACATCATAACCTATGCTCAATTACTCTCTCCCATAATTTTAATGTATGACACATTAACTTAATTCCTCTATAATTTGCACTCTTGTGTATCACCTTTATTCTTAAATATAGGAACCAACAAACTCTTTCTCCACACATCTAGCATCTTTTTAATCTTTAAAATAACATTAAAAAGATTTGTAAGCCAAGAAATTTCTTGATCTCCTAAACCTTTCAACGCTTCTATTGGAATATCATCAGGTCCTACTGTTTTTCCACATTTCATTTTCTTTAAAGCTTCTCTAACTTCAGATTTACTAATACGACGATAGAAACAAAATTCTTTATTTTTGTTTAAGGCATTAAAGTTGCTAAAATCAATCGTATTTTCATATCCTTCGTTGAAAAGTTTATCAAAATACCTCATCCACCTATTTTCAATATCTTTTCTAAAAAAAACACTTTATGATTTTCATCCATAATACACCTCACTTCAGCTAAATATTTACTTGTTCTATCTCTTTGGTCAGCTAACTTATACATACATCTTTCACCTTCTTTGATATCTAATCAGATAAATCACTTTTCAAATTTTGCATCATTATTGCTTTCTTAGAATATCTACATGTCACTTTATATTTTTCTCAAATCTCGAATTTTTACATCTAAATTAAGTTTTATAACAACACTTCTTATTTTTTATCTTTTCTTACAGATTTTGACTCCACCACCAACTATTTTTTTATTAAAATAAGCTTTTATTTTTAATTCTTCAAGCACATTTTTAGCAACTTACTTAATTTCACTTGCTACTTTTTTTCCATATAATATTAGCTTCCTTATGAATATCCCAAATTCTAAGCTCTTGTAGCTTGCTCTTAAAAATATTTTTATTAGTATTCTTAAGTGCCCACATCTAATCTTAGGACAATAATTTGATTTATTTTTCTTCTTTCAATCTTTCATCTTAAAATCTAAGACTGATAATCGATATTGAGTATTTAAACTTCCACTTGGAATGACCTAACAATTTTTACAATCTAAACGATTTATTTTTCTTATGAGAAAATAATTAATTTGTGTTTTACTAGATCCATTTTTATAAATAATAACATGCTCATCTCTTTTCTTAAATAAAGTATTAACAACTATAAAATCATGTAAAGAAAATTTAATATTCCTACATTCTTTATTAGTACCCAAATCCATAACCACCATGAATACTTTTAAAATCTTCTACCACTCTACTAACATATCCATTTAAATCTCCTCTAATAAATCTTTTTTTCGAAGATATCTTTTGTATTAATCCCTCTAATTCATTCCAAAATTTTTTTTTGAGCATACATCCAAACTTACTTAAGGAGCATAAACACTTATAACATTGATAATCTTATTACTCTTTAAAGCTATAATTTTATCTCCGCATCTATTAATATTTATAACATTACCCTTCAAACTTTTATCTATAATCACATCTATGTCATTTCTAATTCGACTTCTACCTGAATACCAAAATTTAAAACCTAAACTATCAATATCCTTGGCTTTCTCCCGAACCCATTTTATTTCTTGAACACAAAAAATATTTATCTTCCTATGAACCATAATATCTATTAATTTCATTAATTTACCTGTAAAAGTATCTATATTCCAAGTTTCATACATAATTCTAGTTTCATGGACTAACTTTTTTGTCCGCATCCGTCCATAATGCGAAAACCCTTGCTTATTTAACACGCACAGGCCGATCGAAAGCCTCTATACTTTTCACTAAATTCGGTCATATAACGTCCACTTGTGAGACGCCTAGATTAACACAATATTTTAAAAGATTCATGTCATGATTATTTCAACAAATTTTATACTGGTTGTCAACTGTCTATCGCAACCCTCCACTTTTTACATCCGAACTTAGGACCGGCAATGGTAGTGTTAAAAAAAAAACAAATATTATTGCCAAGAATATTTATTTCAAATCAAAATATGCGCTTGCGGGTTGGTGTGCATGTGGAAGTGTGCGTGCACATGTGCATCATCACGTGTGTGTGTGAGTGCGCACGCACATGTGTGAGCTTGTGTATGTGCATATATGTGTGCTTGTGTCTATATATCAAAACTAAGAAAAACTGCAAATAAGTAATTTTTACTTCCAAGAGGGGATAAAATTTCATAGATAGCCTACTCTTATTATTATTTTTTTTTAAATTCAGTGTTAAAAAAAATCTCCTACTCTTTCCTAGCAATTTGTGTGTTCAAATATTTTCTAAGCTGCAAAATGTTAAAAAAAAAACTCTCAAAATTCACAAATTATCAAATATCTCAACTCCTAGCAAATTACACTACACTAAGATAAATGAGTCATTTAGTTCAAAAACAAAGAAAACCACAGCTCAAAATCTAAAGAAATAGAAGCAGAAAGCAGAAATTCATTTTTTAAAAAAAGGTATTTACCGCAAGAGGGGACGGATGGCATGTCCTCAGCTAATTAATTCTTGACGGCGGTCACATGCCTTAAAAGGATCTGGACGACATCATCGGATATCCTCTCGGACTCTGCGCTGAGGCGTTGGATTTTGGCTTCCGTCTCCTCTTCCAGGCGCTTGAAGTTCGCCCCACTATCACCACTGCTCTGCTTGGAAGAATAAGGAAAGCTTCTATAAAATTTACAAAATCCTTTAAATATGATGATATTATGAATGCCTTTAAATATTTTTATATGATGCTTCTCATATAATGCATATCATATGCACATGATTTAAGAGAATTTTTTAAAAAAAATTCGTTCTTGATAGAGTTTATTTTCATTTTAGGGGTTTGGAAAGGTTGGAGTAGCTCCAATGGAAGATTAGATTAGAGAGAGTCGTCTTCAATGATTTTATCGTATAAAATATCAACCGTCTGATTCAGCTAAAAAAGCTTGATTATAAAGTATAAAAAATGATCTTTATAGTAGAATGAAATGAGAATATGATATTTAATATGACAATGCAGAAAATGAATTCAAGTGGCCAAGCCACATAGTGGGAGATAAAATCTTATTGTTGTTGGATTTCTCAAGTGAGGTCTAAAATTTAATTATATCTTGAAGAATATTTAAGAAAGCCCTCCATTAAAGAGCTTTGCTTGTGTTCATAGTTTTAAGATTTAGGGATGTAAGTTTTGCATGAAATTGAACAGTGGCTAGAACAAACACTGTGTGGTTAAGCTATGGAAATTGGGCTTCAAATGGCTTGCTAAGTGCAAAAAGGCCACCTAAAAAGAAACATAGGCCTTGCACGTTTAAACACCAAATAGATAATATGAATTATCAAAATAGCTGAAATTATAGCTCATTGAGCTATAAGAAGATAGATTCTACAATTCAAATATTTGTTAAAAAAAACAGTAGAATGGGGAAACACAATCCTCGAACAAGTTCTTATGATTCCAACATCTTGAGTTTTAAGACCCAATCTCCTTAATCAAATGAGATAATCGATTTTATCAGCAGCTATGAATTGCATGATACGAAAATCATCGATGCACGATGAGACTATACCTCTGCGATTTTCTTTTGAAAATCAGCCTCCAGCTGGGCGCGAAACTCGGCGACCTCTTTCTCGGCTTCCTCCTTCGCCTGCTTCAGCCTAGCCAATTTTGCTGGGCAGAGAAGAGATGTTAACAACAATGGCTGACAATGATGAAACTCCTTAGCAAATATAGAATGAGATGGAGCTACCGCAATGCAACAACTTACCACAAACAATGAAGAATGTTCTGGGAAGAATATGAAGATATTCATACATGTGTGGGGAAAGAAGCAAGGAGAGAAAGGGTTGGCTGTTTAAATTGATGTTCATAATCAAGCACTTGTAACATTATACATATAAATATCTAAAGATACTTCATCTTAATGATGTTTTGTGAGAAAATCAAAAGAAAGATGAGATTTGGATTCTAGGAGAAGTGATTTAAAGGCCAAAGGATGGGGAAAAAAATAGGGCTAGGTCAAAGTGATCTAGTTTGAAACGATTTGACTAATCTTGGAATATTGAATTAGTGAAGGGGTTTAAAAGTAAAATTAGGGGCTGGGACGGCAATAAAATATTAGGGGAATGTGTGGAGAACATGTATGGAGCATGTGGTGGATATTCAAGGTGTTCTATGGGGCGACTAAGGAAGAAGGACCAAAACTAGGCCAAGAAAATCGTAGTAGTTGTCATAGGCTGCTTCAAGAGAGATTTAGGAACAAAAGAGGTTTAGGAATTTATTTTATAGTTGTAGGCTATGAGTAAATGCTTTGGAATGATGCTAAAAAGGCGGGGGAATATGTTATAAAAGATTAGAAAAATGCTTGGTGGGTGCTTTTCTTGGGGATTGACCATCAAGTCATGAACACTAATGATTTCACTCTATATTTTTTGTCAAGATATTCAAATTTATTTTTCATTCTGTTTTCAGCAATATTTAAACAATTACATCAGATTATACAGTTCAAAATTGAAAAAAAAAAATTGAGCAAAAAAATAAATATTAAAAAAGAAAAAAAAAGAGGAAAATCACCACAAGATTCTCTCTGCACATGGGGTGGTCAGCTTTATTACTTAATCAAGCTTAAGGTAAATAAAAATAACAAGAAAATCATTCCAAAGTATTTCATATAAAGAATAATAAAAATATAAGTTAAAATTTTAGATAGAATTTTTTAATTTCAAGATTAAATTTTTATTACGTTTTTTTAGCTCTATATAAAGGCTCTTTATTGAATGCTTAGCCCTTGATTCTATTTTGAGCACTTAATCATGATCCTATAGTTGGACCATCATAACCTTTGCTCTCATCTTGAGTTATTGATCTTGATTTTGATCTAATTATGGGGACTGAAATATCTACTTAATGCTCTACATCAGAGATACATATAACGCATTCAAAGTGAAGTGTTGTGGTGCATGCTTCACAGCTAAAATAGTATAATCGTAGATACATCTATTGTAATAAGTAGAAAGTTAAAAAAATAATATATACAATTAGGCCAATTTTATTGTATGAATTCAAGTGTTGAGCAATAAAAAATCTTTCATAGATAAATTAAGCATGATAAAATGATAATGTTAATATAGACACCCTAAACCTAAGAATAAATTAATAAATGATTATAGAAGGATAGTTCAAGTAAAATCTATTGAAGGTAAAGTAGCTGCAAATTAATTCAAGTAGATTGGGCATGTATACTAAAGAATAAAAAATACACTCATTATATAGCTTGAAAAAATTAGCACCAAAGGATTAAGATGGGAAAAAAATGTTTAGCCTAAGACAACATATATAGAAATTGTTCAAAATAATTTATGGAGGGTACATTTAACCCCTAAGGCAATAATACCCAATGCACAGAGTTCTCACTAATGCAAGGTCTAAGGACTGGTCGAAATACCCAGCCTAACACTTCCATTTATAAATTGATTATTTTTGTGACTTAAATCTAATTTCTTTCAGGTTACACTAAAGACTGCTCCACACAAACCGTCCATACTAAAGAATAGGCTTGACATCTTATACATAAATAATGAATAGAGTTTCCCCTAATGTAGGGTCTAAAAAGAGGTAAATATATCCAACTTTACCCTTACAATTGTGAAGAGGTTATTTAGTGACTCAAACCTTCAAAATACACTAAAAATAGCTCCATACCCCCCTCAGTTTCACCTTAAGCATGAATGGAAAATGAGGATTATAAAGCTGAATATAAATTAATAGGGAAAGGCTAACAATGATGTTGGCTCCAACAGAAGTAAAATTTACTATTAGGTCAACAAATAATAGTAAAATTTATGTCAAAACTAATAAAAAAAATTCAGGGTGATAGCGTTCCTCAGAAGGGACACATCAAGGCCTAACTTGATTGTGATGAGAGTAGAAAAAAATTGTTAATGGGAGACAATCTGACAATTGTAATGAAAAAACGAACAAAGTTTAACTAGGGCATCACCCATAAGTGGTGTGCCAAAAGACACTTAGGTTGAGAAAGACCAGTGACTTGAATGATTAGAAAAATAAAAAATAATACTTGTTCGCATGAAACAAATAAAAGGTGGAAAATTCAAGGACATTGGAAAAGATTTTAAGTTATTATATTCTAACAATTAAAATGGTGATGGGATAGGAATGTATAAAAGTTGAAAGAATTGTTAGATGAATCAAGTCAGTAATTGAATAATTGTTATTAACATATTTATGGATAAGGACATCATAAATGTAATTAGTAGTTATGCACCTCAAGTTGGATTAAAAGATAATCTTAAAAAATTAATTTGAGAAAAAATGGTTGAAATATTACAATATATAATTGAGGAAAACACATATTTATTAGGGTTGATTTATAAGTACAAATGCTATAATAGTATAGGTTATGAGAGGATTTAAGGTGGACATAGAATAAGATGGAAATGTAAGAAGAAGCTATACTAAATAGCTCTCTCTTTATGTGTGTGTATATATATATATATATATATATATTGTGTGCATTCGCATGGATATGTTATTGTTCTTTTGTGTGAAAAAAACTTATTCTCCATGTAATTAGTTCTCAATATTACTATCCTTCAAAAAACAAGATAAAAATTATTGATGTCGGTCTATCATTTAACAACTTGGTGAGTTAATTTGATAATTTTATGAAAAAATAAGAATTATAATGCCCCGCACTAAAAGTACTACTACACATTTTTTTAATAAGTTCAATTAAATTTGTGCTAGATGTCTTTTTATGCATGCTCAAATTGTATTTTGTTTTATTACCATTGCATAAAGTGACAAATCGCTTATTTTACTATATAGATTGTTAGTTTGGATGTTACTTTGAATGCTTAATACATAATTAAATCATCTTGAAATTTCATAAAATTTGGCATCACATTACATTTTATGGTGAAATTTAGGGCGAATGATCTTAATTTGCCAATAAAATGTTGTATGATTAAAAAATAAAGTAAAATAAAACTGTGGAATGTACACACACTCCTAAATATTTCAAGTCAATCTAAATCAAATTACAAATGAGCCACTTAGGCTCGAAATTAGTTTAATTTTATTTTAAGACAAAAATCCAGCTCATGGATATAGAAAATTCTAAATACAAATTAGCGCATGAGATTAAGAAGAAATAATCAAATTGCAATAAGGATCTCTGCAAACCCTAATTAAGTCCACATAACGATAATCAATTTTAAGCAATGAAGTTTATAACTACCAATAAAAAAATTACATGGATTAACATATATATAGATTGCCATCATAAAAAAAACATTCAATCATAATTACATGAAGCATATCAAGTAACCTCTATCTAAGATGAGAAAAGCAAACCAATGATTAAACATCTATCATGTACAAAATGCTAAAATCTATGGGGAGCTATGACGTCTAGCTTAGAATCTACCAAAAATGAGAAAATGAATAAAGACTTTTCTCCGATTAGTTTTTCAACATTGAAACCCTTCATCCATTAAACCAAATAAACATATGTAGAATCTTGAGAATTGAACTAACTAGAGTCATTAACAACCTCCATTTCATAACAATCAAATGTAGCATTGGTGAACACAACTACTATATCTTCTAGAGAAAAAAATAGCATTAGCGATAGAGGGAGCTTGACATTTATTTAAACTAAGAATGGCTATTGAGATATCATAAGTCTTAACATTCAAAATTGATAATAACAAAGATAGAGGAGCAAGGGGAATTCTATCATCCAACAAGCCATAAGTAACAAGTGAAGGCACTAACTTGAAAGAAGAATCTACAGAAATATCCTCAGCATCAGAGAACCAAGGCAAGAAGCATCACCTAGCAAGGTAGTAGGCTCTATTTGATCATGGGTATCTACAACACAAAAAAAGTGTGTATGCAAATGTTGTGATCAAAAGAGCTAGCCCAACAGTAGGAACCCTAGAGGATGATTTTTAATACTAAATAGGCTTTGAAGCAATCAACAAAGTCATGTCCAAGAATTTTGCACGACTTGAAACATCAAAGTAAATCTTCAAATCCCACTTTTTGTCAATGGCTACATAATGAAGTGATGATCCATACCTCCCTAGATAAAGCGGTAGAAATATTAATCCAAATAAGAACGCTGGCCATAAGTAGTTAAAAGAGTCTAGTGATAACAGTACCCACTTGTATTGGCTTGCCAAAAATTATGCCCAAAGAATATAATAAGGATTGACTGATTTAGCGGACCCGAAGATCGAAAAAATAATAAAAACATGAATAAAAGGGGGCTCCTAAGAAATACCAAAGTATGGAGACCACTTCATAATTCATATTTGTAGGTCATTCACATAAATATGAGTGGCAAAAGAAGAGTCTAAAATAATCTATTTCTAAAGATAAATAGATCAATGTGTGATGTAGATGAAGAAGTTCAAAAGAAAAGTGCCTAGAAGATGGAGATTATAGCTGAAGCAATGAATAATCTCCAAACCTTGGTGACTAAAAACAAATTTATCAAACAAAGTGTTAGAAAATAAAGCTGCAATATCAAAAATATCTTCCTCAGAAAATATGAGAGCTAGTTTACCATATAAGATAGTGATCATTTTATACCTAAAAAATTGTGTCATGAAAAAAAAAATAAAGAGAAATAAGCCAGTGGTTTAAACTGCAAGGAGACCTTCCACCAAATAACATCAATGAATGAAAAAGAAGAAGACCTTGAAGGCTAAGAACCAACATCCGAAGAGATCCAATATGATGAAACAAGATGATCATGGCCAACCATTAGATCAATCCAAAGGTGATCAATGGAGAGGAATGAGTCAAAATGAAATGTGGCATAACCAAGACAACATCATCAGGAAGTACTAGCAAAGGGTCAAAGAGGTCATAGGAAGGAGATGGAAGTCAGTTACAATATAGGCATGTGAAGGCAAATAGCCATCAAAGTCACCAAAAGCACATGAATGATAGCCAGTGACGGTGGGAGTGTGACGCAAAGAAATGGTACAACAGAGATGACAAATTAAATCCCAAGCAACAATCAAAATATAGCAACCGAACATAACGGTTGCAAAAAAAGGAATGAAGCTTGACAAGGCGTGATCAGTAGCGAGCCACAAGTATGACAAAGCATAGCTTGTACAACAACAAGCCATTATCCCATTACTTGGGATAAGCTACATGAATCCTTTCTCCA
This sequence comes from Cymbidium sinense, assembly GCA_021442155.1. Classification (NCBI taxonomy): domain Eukaryota; kingdom Viridiplantae; phylum Streptophyta; class Magnoliopsida; order Asparagales; family Orchidaceae; genus Cymbidium; species Cymbidium sinense. The sequence goes on from CM038216.1 coordinate 189,152,178, forward strand.
TTGTGTCATATTAAATATCATATTCTCATTTAATTCTAATAAAATAAGGTCATTTTTTATACTTCCTAGACAAAATATAGCTTGTGCAACTAGAAAATCCTAACAAATACCTTGTGGGAGCCAATAATGCAAGCAGATGAGCAATGGCTCGCTAGCATAAGGATAACCTATGACAATCACGACAATCCTCTATGGACTACGGAACAGTAACTTTTGAGCTCAAGACCAATATTTGATAATTGCAACAATCAATAAAAAAGTGGCAACAAGTGGGCCGCAATATTAAAACACTATTATAGGAATCATGACAAATCCTAAAAGCTTAAAACCATGCCATACAAGCCATCTTCACAAACTTGATTAAAAATCCAAAACCCTAATCCCTTCCAATGAAGGATGGCATCAAGTACATTTCGAGTGAGTCAATCCTAAATCAAACTCAAAATTGTATTAAACTCAAATTATAGTTTGAGTCGAGATTGAGATGATTGCAATCCAAATAGAAGTCACTTTGATATGAATCAAAATTATTAACTCATAACTTACATGACATTAATTTCGCCCAAATTCAAATCTTATTTAGCTCGAAATGATTCAAATTAAATAAATAAGAAACATGATTATATTTGATTTTTGAAATAAAATTTAATTTACTTCAAGAAATTGCCTATAAAAGAATCTTAAAAATAAGATTAAATTGAACATGGATATGTATATATATGCACGTACAAGATATTTATACTCATATATTTTTAATTGAGATGAATCATATTTTGAGTGAACCTATGAGGCTTGAAATTAGTTCAATTTTTTTCAACCAAGAATCAGACTTATGAGTCAAGTCAAAATGACTTTATGCAATTTCAGATTAACTCAAAATTTAAGCAAACTTCCAAATTTTAATTAATATTTCTTATATAATTCCAATGGTGATGATACTTCACAACAAACCCTAGGTTTCAGTGCACCTCCACCCCTCATGCACTCACCTCATTATCTATGATTGGAAAGATTTGCTAGGCCCAAGAAGTTAGTTTGAAACCAAACAAAGCATACTTAGGGTCTGTTTGGAGCAGTTGTAGCTTGTGTGTTACAATTGTTATTATTTTTGAAAAATTCAAACAACAATTTTCTGACAGCCACCACACTCTAACATCTATAACTTTCAAAAAACAGCTTTTCACCACAAAACGTTTTGAAAAACAGTCAAAAAATTTGTAACAAAACGCAACTATGGTTGCTTTCTGACTGTTTTCAAAAATGCAAAGCAGCTAGAAAGCTATCCCAAATGTACCCTTAATATGTAAAAAAACAAGAATCATTACAAAATTAATGCAAGTGTACAACATTATCAATGGAACTCGATACCGTATAGCATACCTACTTTGCATGCATACATGCACCCAAATTTTACAATACTAAATAGTTAAGAGAAATTAGTCTGAATGTAATCAGAAGTATGTATATACTTCATTGTGATTTGCCTAAATTTTAAACTACTGCACTCCTTTAAAAATTTAAATTAGCATAGAAAATGTAATATTGAGTTCAGCCTATGAACATTTAAACATTATTGGAAGCTTAGCATTCACGCTTTTTTTTTCAAAAAAATCAGATCTAGAAACAATGCATGATATCAGGGTTGTAATAATGCAATGAAATTGGCCTACTTTCGCAAATTAGAAATTAGCTAAAGATTATATGAGCATAAGACAATAAATTGTGTGAAAATATTAATAGAAGAAAATTTTCACTTAACATAATGCATCCATCACAGCAAGGATGCACGTTAGCCAATTCAACAACAATGCAACATAAAGAGGGATTTAACGGTTTAGCTTACCACTCCTAGCAGCATTTACAATTTGCTGGGCTTCTTGTTCTGCAGCTAGTAGTTGTTGAATCCCTCCCTGACGTCTGCTAGAATCCATTTTTTACCTGCCAATTGAACAACAAATTAGAACAAATATATCTAGATAATGACAACAGAGGATAATCCACTACCAAAATTAAAAAAAAATAAACAGAAAAATAATTCCAGTCAACAAAACGTAAAAAAAAAAAAAAAAAAGAGTACAGAACTTGGGAAAATAGGCCCCAACCTCATCCACCTTGAGAAAATGAAAACAGCAAATAACAACTAGCACACAAATATACACAAAAATTCAAATAGTTAACTGATTGTTTAAACTAAAATAAGAGACACATCAAAACAGCAAAACAAGCATTCATTGTATACGGACCTTAAGAATCATGAAAAATGGACTTATAACAACAAGAATCTCAAAATTGTATTCACTACTAAGCACTGTAATAACAGCATATTTCTTTAAATAGAATACCTTCATGGATGAGACCAGTTCTAAATGTGGCTTTTAAAATCTTCTTCCACATTATATTCACAACTCATACTCAACAAACCCTAAAATTAAATTTACCACAAAAAAACACCTAATACATGAAGCTCTCGCTGATTTAGGGCCTGAGGAAAAGTATATGTATGCAGCCCTACCCTTGTAAACAGGTAAAACAATTATATCTCTTCATGTCATTTTCCGAGAGCAAATCCATCCATACCATCAAATTCCATCCATCCCAATCAGCCCTCCATCACCATAAACTCTCATTCCTCACTCCACCTTATCTAAACCTTCCACATCACCCAAACACACCACAGCACCTCTATCCTCCAACTCTAACATTATCACTCCACATAATAATTCACCCAACACAAGGCTACACTCTTCCTCAACCTTCTTTGCAACGGCAACCACTCACTCCACAACTCTTCCATCTTCCACCTCCTCCCTCTAACATCTTCAATATTCACCCTAGGCAAACTAGGTCCAAAACAAGAGACAACTCAAAACAAATATAAATCTTCATCATCACACAATCTTCTACCACCCACATGCTATACTCAAGCTGTCCACAGCCCACATTGGAGATTTGCTATATCCAATAAATTTTTAGTTCTTCAACAATGAGAAACTTGATCTTTGGTTCCATCTCCAAATCAACAAATATTAGGCAGTTATTGCACATACAAAACAAAACTCAAACTAGATGGTGTTGTAGATGGATACAAAGTTTACCTCGTGGCTCAAAGGTACCATCAAAAAGATGGGATTGATTTTGATGAAACTTTCCATCAGAATTCTACTCACCATTGCACTACATCATGATTGGCAATAATGCAACTTGATGTCTCCAACGTTTTTCTTCATGGTGAACTTCACAAAACAGTTTATATGCATCAACCACCAGAATTTATAGATCTTTAAAGATTGTCCCACGTATGAAAGCTACACAAAGCAACCTATGGTTTGAAGCAAAACCCAAGGTAATGCTTTCTAACATTAACCAACTATTTACTGAGACATGAATTCTAGTTCAGTAAATCCGATCCCTCCTTACTCAGTCACCTACATGATTCCACCTGAATCTATTTGCTCATATAAGTAGATGATATCTGAATCACAAGAAATGAATTATCCACAAACAGCGAGCTTATTCACAATATCCAAGCACAATTCAAAGTTAAGGAGTTGTGACTAATCACACTATTCTTAGGTATCCAAGTATTGACTACGCAAAAAGGTTATCTCCATCAAAAACAATACACCAAAAACATTCTCCAAAAAATTGGCATGCTAAACTGCAAATAAGTCATCTCTCCTACTCCTCTTAAATCACCTTTTGGTTCAGACTCTCACACTCCATTGCACAACCCACCTGCTTCCAGTAACTAATAGGACCCGTACAGTATTTGACCCCTTTGCAGTAAATTAGTTATGTCAATACATGCATTAACAATTGAACAAACACTATCAACTACTAGAAAGGCTTGTCTGATACATAAAAGGTACATCTCATGTCGGATTACTCATCTCTAAGGGCAATCTCACTCTCCATTCCTATTCAGATTTTGACTGGGCGAGTGATCCAAATGATTGTAAATCCGCAACCAGTTATTGTACCTTCCTCGATACACTCTTATATCATGGTGTGTCAAAAAGCAACTAACAGTAGCAAGGTCATGTACTAAAGCCGAGTAGGGGTGTCAAAAATTGACCCGACACGACAACACAACTCGAATCTAACTTGAAAAATTAATGTTCAGGTTAACCCAATTAATTTTTAGGTCAGATTCAGGTCCAAGAAATTGACCCGTTTAATATTTTGGGTTAGGTTTGAGTTGATCCGTCAATCTAAAATTGATCCAACTCGAATTTGACTCAATTTTGACTAGTAACCCCAAAATTGACATAAAATTGAACCTATTTTTACCCACAAACTTGAATTTGAACCGATATTGACTTAAAATTAATGTATAAATAAATCATTCGGGTCGTGTTCGTGTCAATCGAGTTAAGTTCGGGTTGAGAGTTTAGACTCGTTTAATAAACGGGTCAAGCTCGAGTCAAACTTATTCTAGTTGAGCTAACATTGACACCCCTAAAGCTAAATATCATGCCTTAGCTACAATCACAACCGATATTATCTAGCTACATCATCTGCTTCAAGATTTTTAAATAAAAACTCAATAACCACTACAATAATATTTCAACCATGTCTCTAGCTAAGAATCTAATATTCCATGCCATAATAAAGTATATTGAAATTGACTATCATTTCATTTGAGAATGCATTCTTATTAAAGAAATTACAACACTGCATATTAATTATGTAGATGAACCAGCAAATCTTCTTACAAAGTCCCTTTCCACAACTTGTTTTTGGCAGCTTGGAAACAAGTTGATACTAATCAATGAACCATCAACCTGAGGGTCGATAATAGCTGAGAAATAATAAGTATAGTGATAAGCTAATATATTACTTCACTAGGAGCAGCCACATCCATTAAGCATTCCAACCATCATCATGTGACTGTTAATAGTTTGTTGCATCATCTTCGGTTGCATCATCTGTAACAAATTCTATTACGCAATTCAGAGTTTGTCTCTTACACTAAGCTTAAATATATGTATTTTATAAAGCACGCCAACATAAAAATAATTCAATTTTAATGAGATTATCAGTTCCCCTTCCCTACTCATTTTACTCTTTATAATTCTTATCTACTTCCATTTTACAAATCCAGTAGTATCATATCTCTTCAGATCCAACTATATTCTTATTAGTGGATGCATTTTCCTTTCATATATGTTTATATATGGTGTATAGTTTCAATTAATGATGATTCTAATTGAATATTATTGATGTTGTATAGTATTTTACAGGCATCTCTAGATTCATGTCCTGCATCAAATTTTGTGTCAATCAATTAGAAATTATAATGAACTTAACAAATATTCTCCTGATTTGGTGATAGAATATCATCTTGCAAATAAGAGATGGACATTGTTAAATCATCAATAAGACATAAGGTTATCCATGAAAACATCAAAACTCATTGATATATGTACCATGGGGAGGGGAGATCAATTTTATAATAAATAGAGAACAACTACAACCAGAAAAGCAAAGCGACCTAAGAAAATATAAAATTGGATCAATCATCATAATAATTTCTAACCAAATATATCAAGAATAAAATGGGAGGAAACTAATCTGCTTATCAAATCACATACACTTAAAATAAAATCCAAGAAAATTGATAAATCCTTTTAAGTCTGAGAAGAACCAATAACTACTAATAGGCTCAATCTAAAACATCAATAATGTTAAGATTAAGAAAAAAAAGAAAACATAAGTGAAAAAAGCACAACCAGCAAGAAGGCTTGTTGACGAATCTCTCCTCTTTTCGTTTTTTGTCTTCTAGACGAAAAGGAGATCGCAGACTCAATCTAAAACGCATTTGATTTATATTCGCCACTTAGGGTGTTAGTAGTTTAGCAACATTTTGAAAATGATTGTAAAGATGCTTAAATTTATTTTAAATTTTGTCAATATTTAGTTTATTCTTAAAACTACCAAAATTATAAGTGTATATGATATGAGTTTCTTTATTATATGTTGTCAGAGAATTATTATATAAAAATATTACAATTTTAAGAATTTAAAATATTATTAGATGAGAAATACTGCTAAAAATAGTTACATTATGTTTATTTGATGCAAATTGAGAAATTAAAAGATTATAAAAAATTGAATACAATTAATTAAAAATAAATCACGACTATTATTTTCTAAGCCCACAATTGCATAATATAATCAATTGAAAAAATAATTTATGTTGAATAATATGTCAAATTGTCGTCTCTAGTGTATTAATACAATTGAAAGAGTTAAGCTGGCATGCAGATGTTATCATTAGGATCATTGAATTTGTTGAATGATTAAGATTTTAATGAAACTTCAAATAACTTCTCAATAGTCATACAAAAAATAAATTTTTAAACTAAACTTCTGCAATTCAAGGAAATATAGAGTATCAAAATTACAAAAAAAAATAATCAAAGAAGAAGCCAATCAACCGAAGCTCAGGCGAACATCTCCTCTCTCCAATTGCCCAAGCATTTAGCAACTAGGGGGATTGCTAGCCATTTTTTTTTTTTCAATTTTTTTTAAATTTTTTAATTCTATAAATTTTAAGATTTTTATTTTATTTATTTCAAAATAGTTTATTTAAATAATTTCTTCATTTAATTTTCTTGAAATTTATTTTTATACATTTTTTTTTTATTTTAAGATGAAAAGGTGATCGCAAACACAATCGACAATGTGTTTAATTTATAGCCACTACTTAGGTGTTAGTGGTTAACCAGCACATCGGAAATGATTGTAAAGATATTAAATTTAGTTTTAATATGAAATTGAATTGCTATGCTAGACTTCTATTTGGATAGCCACTAAATTATCATTTGAAATCAATTTCATATACTTCTAGCCTTCAACAAAAAACATGAATTCTTGTTTAAATTGATGGTCCAAAAACTACAAATTTTGATTCTATATTCACCATTTTCATGCTTTACATCATATATCTGAATTTAAAAAATAATAATAATAATAAATAGATCGTAGAAATGCTAGTACTACATTATGTTGTTAACCAAAACCTTGTTAATGAGGCCACCACTTCTCTTATTAAGCAACAATGCTACATCATTCAATAGAAGATGAGCTATCCATCTCACATGATGAGATACAATGTATTATACCAAATCTCTTGAAAGAACATCTCATTGACTCTCGATATTATAGTTCTCTTATATATGATGCAGATTAAAGATAGAATCATATACAACACAGTAACCCTATTCTAGGTCCAACTTTCTTTTCAATAGCGGATGATTTTCCTTCCATTAAATTTCAATGTGTTGTGTACTTTCAATTAATGATGGTTTTGTCTGAATTTAGGCGTAATTTAGCTTGTTAAAACAAGTATCTCCTCTCCCTTCCCCACCTACCTTAGCTCTTCTTAAAGCAAAGAATAAGCCTCCATCTCTAACCTCCCAAACAATCCAAGAAGAAGACAACCAATTTCAAAACAGATCATCATCAGCATAGATGATATCTTGGAAAAGTAGGTACATTTAGGGTCCACAGCCTAATCGAGCTAATTAGATCCAGTTCAGGCCACTCAGGCTGATTTGAGACAAGGTTCAACCCATGCAAACTTATACAGATTTTGCCCTCATTTTAGGATCATGTCTATAGATCTTCCAAGTCAATCTGATTTCATTTGAGTATTACTTCGATCAAATTGAACTGAGTCAGACTCAGGGTTAGTGTTTTGCAGGCATCTCTAGATTCATGCCCTGCATCCAATTTTGTGTTGATCAATTAGAAATTATTGTGATCTTAACAAATATTCTCCAGAATTGGCGATAGAGCGTCATCTAGTAAACAAGAGATGGATTGTTAAATCATCAATAAGACAGAAGGTTATCCAGGAGAACATCAAAACTCATAGATATATGTACGGGAGGGAGGGGGTACCAGATTTACAATAAATAGATGAATAGAGAACGACTACAAACCAAAAAAGCAAGGCGACCTACGAAAACAAGAAAATTGGATCAACAATCAAAATTATTTCCGACCAACTATACTATGACTAAAATGGGAGGAAATAGATCCACTTATCAGATCGCCTACGCTTACAATAAAATCCGAGAAAATTGACAAATCCTCCTGAAGCTACAAACAACCTAGATCTAAAATACCAATAAAGCAATCAAGATTGAGGAGAACAAAAGAGGTCAGAAGTAAGGGAAGCACAACCAGTGAGAATTGCCTGACCTGGAGAAGGCCCGGTGACGAATCCTCTCTCTTTGTTCTCGCTTTCTGTATTCCAGACAGAAAGAAGATCGCAGACGCAATCTACGACCCGTTTTATTTATAGTCGCCGTTTAGGGTGCGAGTAGTTTAGCTACACTTCAGAATTGTTGTAATTAAATTAATTAAACTTTAATTTTGCCTATATTGAATTTATTCTTAATACTGCCAAAATTATGATACAGTTTCTTTATTTACTATGTGATGAGAGAGAATTATTATAAAAATATTTTTTAATTTTAAAATTTAAACTATTATTAGATGATAAATAATACTCAATTCTAAAATAATTACATTATATTTATTTGATGCAAATTGAGAAAAAAAATCTAAGAAATTGAATATAATAAACCACAATTATCATTTTCTAAGCTCACTCTTAATATAATCAATAGAAAAAAAGGGATATTTATAAATTAATTATCTAAAATATATGTATTTACAATTTATATTCATTATTTTTTTGAACTATGAGACCAATATATTTACGTGCTATGATCAAATTATTATGAATTTTATAAAAAAGAAAAATATGGGTTGTATTTTTGTTATGAATTTCAATATTTGAATGTCAATTTGAAAAGTTGACGTAGAAGAAGATTAATTTATAAATATGTAAGAATAGGGTGGTAGCGTATATAAAAGCCCCTTGAAAAAAATAATTTATGTTGAATTAAATGTCAATTTGTCATCTCTAATGTATAAATATAATTGAAAGTGTTAATGATCAAAATTTTATCTCAATCTCAAATAACCTTTTTAATGATAGTGCAAATAATAGAATTTTAAAGAAGGAACCAATTATTCGAAGCTCGGTGAATGATTTATAATATTTAATTAAATAAGTTATTCATTTTTTTTTTAAATAACCTTTTATGCATTTTTATTTTAAAAATTTTTAGTTTCCATTTTCATTTATTTTATTTTTTATATATTATAATTATATTTTTCTATTATTTGAGTTTTCTATAAGTTTTTAATATAGTTTAATTTTTAAAACCTTTACTTATATAAATTATTTAAAACTTTAGTTACATATTAAATTATGTTTTATCAATATTAATTTTTTTGGTTTTATAATAACTTTTCTTTGAATAATTAAGAAAATTTATTATAAGAATATTGGTGTTTTTTTGGTTAGGTGATTTTATTTTTGCAAATCTAACAATTATATATTGATATTATTGAAATTTAGACAAATAAATAGTACTACATTCTCAAAATATTTTATAAAGTTTTTTTGATAAAAATTATGTAATCATCTTCCCCTCCTTTGTACTATTGAATAATATTGAGCTATTGCCTACATATAAGATATTATTGGATTGTGTGCGAACCTAGTATGTACCAATTTAGCCCTTTTCTTGATTATTCTCAAAGATCATGACAAACTTTTTCTAATTTTCTTTATCTTCTTCTCTGCCTTATTATTGTAAAGGCTCTCTTTGACAAAAAAAAAAAAAAATTATGAGCATACAAATGAGGAATGTAAAAAAAGAAGGCTCCCCTAATGTATATTGTTGCACTAGCTTAGATGTTGATGTGTAACCCTAGCAAGGAATGTGCTTGTTGTGATTTGGTTGGGTAGCTTTGATGTTGATCATGTCGAATATTTAATAATATTCATTGATATTGGGATTGTTAAGAGTAAAACTTAGAGGCGCCCTTATTGGACTTACATTAGGTTAACTTTATTGCATAGTCAAAAAACCTATCTGTATGACATTTGTAGTTTCATATACTCATTCTCTAATGGTTTTAGGGTGCACTATGTTTCACAATTGATGTCTTTGACCTATATGCATCGATAATAAATATAATTCCACTTACATCTTTTCCATCGCCTTTATAGAATGATCAGAATAAGTTCTCCATTCAATCAATTGTCTCTTAGCACAATTACCTCATAAGTGTCATGCATAAACATAAATATTGAATTTAGCTAAGAACCGAGTATGCTTATATGAAGTCAATCTATTATTGTTGTACAATAGCAAGTTGCGGGTGTTGGTGGCTCTACTGCAAGTAGATATAGCGAGTCCTAAGATTTGGACACAAAATTGGTAATGATTGTTGTTATTAGAATTAATTATGGGATCCATAACATAACTTCCAATTAAAAGGTTCCATGTTCAACTAATGATAATCAAGCTGGTCAATACTCACTTTACATCTACCGTTGACTCACTTGAAATTGGGATACATTGACTTAATATATATTTGTGGTTAACCACCAAATTGCTCTGTAACACGATATGAAAGGTACCGGTCAATAATTTTCTATGATATTAATTGAAATCATGATCTTAATATAATATAATTTGACATGTAAATTGGTGATAAAAAAGAGATATCAAATCATTGAGTAAGAGGTCTAGATAACCTAGTATGCATACTTTAATATATTAAAATCTTTTATGCTAATGAAATTTTTAAAAAATAATGGTGATGGAGTTTAATAGCACCTATCCCGTTGATCATCAAATTCATTATGATAGAACTTTGCATTATTTATTGAAACTTTTCCTACTAATTGCTCATTCCACCTACATTTAAAATGAGATATTTTAGTATAGCCAAATATATTAAATTGTGCAATTCTTTATACACGCACACACACACCAATATCAAAGTGATTATTTTGAGATATCATTGAGGTATGGTACTTGTAAAATTGGCCACCTACAAGCAATTGTTCCCAAACACCAAACAACAAACTAGTAGTTGATGTAAACATTTAACCATATTTAGCATAATAAGTTGTGTGTCTTCTTTAAATTCCATATACATATGTGAAAATACTACACATCAAATGAGTAAGTTTAAAAATTTTCTAAATCATATAACATAGGTTGATATTATAAATGCATTTTAGAGCGTGAAGTGTCACATTTTTGAAAGAATCGTATGATAAATAGAATACATACATGCACATTAAATAAATTCTATGCCAAACCTATTCATGTAAGCATCTCTACCAAAATTTAGCTCAACTAGCATAACAACATGCAATAATGCATATGAGTCTGACTTTACTTAAACTTATACATGATGTCAGGATTGATAAGATCATTATAAACAAATTCAAGAATTAGGTGTGTCTAAGTTGCTCATCATAACATTCTTATCATATTGGCCATTATAAACCAGTGTCAATAACATTATGGCCAACAAGCAACTCTTCATCTACTCGCACAACAAGTATGACATCTAAATTATAGAGAATGATTGTTACCTCTTTGACAAGTGAAATATATTTTTTGTGACGGTATGCATTCCATTGTGATAGTGAGTATATAATGATTCAATTGAACTAATCATAAAATCATGAGACATGCAACAACTGTTATCTCAAATCATCTAAATAATCTTGGACTCTTTATGGGCCACTTTTTTACTATGACTATGAGGTTGGCAACCTCTAATATAGTACCCTAGTTGCAAAATGATTATACATTTAATATTGTTCCATCTGATAATAAGATGTTAGTTAAATATCAAATATTAATGTGCTACTTATTGTGATCCCTACAAGCGATGCTTGAAAGTTGATATTGTGGTGTTTGATTTGATGTAATACATATAATACCACCATCACATCTACTAGGACTTCATCTCTTGTCATCGCTCATTTCAACCTTCATTAATGATACCTTCTAATTAATACAACAAAATATATAGAATTTTTTTTCTACATGAGGTTGAATGTGTGTATGAGATTAAGGGAAGAAGATTTATAAAAGAATAGTGCTTTTATTTCACATTTGATACCCTAAGGTTCCAATGAATGACAACTGATTGAAGTTCATAATATCATATGATTCTTTGGTCATATGACCAATGCATATGGATTTTAGCCTACTACTTTTAAGGAAATGCCATAAATGGGATTAAAGAAAGTTTGTAGTTGTTTCACCCGATAACATCATGTCACATTTATCACTTTTAGGAGAAAAAGATAAGCAGAGCCATAATGTTGCATATAAAGAAATACAATACATGTTATGTCACTTAATGATAATTATATATAAACAATATTATGTTTACAATCATATCATGATTAGTTAAGACATAACATAGAATTAGATATTGATTCTCTTATCATTCATAAAACAAAGATGGGGCTCATAATTGTACTACCAGGTGACATCCTATCACTTTCATGACTTTTAGCAAGAAAGAATAAGTACAATGGTTTCTTTTTAAAAAATATATAATATATGTTATATTGCCTAATGGTAATTACACTATGATGATCTTATATTTATGACCATATCAAGATCGATTAAATGATGATATAACATTGAATATTGGTTATCTTACATGCACAATATAAAGGAGGGTTTCACAGTTAGAAGTAACATCCTTAACATTAGGAATGACATCTCTATTGGTGAATCATAACATTTTTTTTGTAAACTTGGGTGTAATTTAAGAGTTAGGCATATATGAAATGAAAGATGCCTTTTTTTTTACCTTTGTTGAAAAATAATATAAGTTTATTATTATATTTGTACACTTATGTGTTCTTTCAAACATAATGCATTACATTCATGTCATATAGCTAATGCTATCCCAATAAAATATGCATTATGCTAGATGATGCGTCTTTGGAAAACCTAGAGTAAAATTTATGCCTTAGCCTTGTTGATTAGTCCGACACACGGGTAATTAACATGAGACACCAATTTTAACGGAAAATCTCAAGGGGAGGGAAACCTAGCCAGAAAAGATTCCATATGTATCCTTTTCAGTACAAAATCTTCATAACGGGATTATGAATTCTATTTGAGAAAGGGACAAATGTAACAACGATCGTTTATAATAGTTCGATGTTGGAATCTTTGTGGAAATGCCGGGTATAACTATGGCGATGGCGGTGGTGCGATCTTGCTGGGATCTTCAAGCTTTAGAGCTTTCTCTTCCTCCTCACTTTTTCCTCTTCTTCCTCTCGGACTCTTCCTCTTCTTCCTTGCCTTCTTCTTCTTCTTCTTGGACTTCCTTCTTCTTCCTTGCTCCCTGGGTTCTTGTTCACTCTTCCTTCTTCACTTCACTTCACTTTTAGCAGTCCCCTCCATGTGAGGAGAGGCCTATTTAGATATTCTAAGAATAAGTCTACCACTCCCCCCATACTCCCATCATGACGGGATGATGATCATTTGATGAAGAATTATGAGATCTTAGGCTCATTAGATTCGCTCAAAACGCATTTGACTATAAACACTTTATATTTGAGATTTGTTTTGGGATTTAATTGATGTCCGAAGATTCTAATGATATTTTAAGTGCTTGATCTCGATGGTTTTGACTCAAAATCATATAGCTTTCGACATCAAGATTTGTGCTTTGACTAGTGGTATTTTGAGAGCCATATCGGTACAAAATAACACAAAATATGATTCTCTAAAGTATCAATCATAATTATAGGCATCTAGATGTAGTGAAAAAGATTGATGGTTTACCCAACTAACATGAAATGATTTATGATGAGGCTTTAGTTTTAAGTTTATTATTAAAAATATATGAGTAGACATCATGTTTATAACACAACCCCATCAACAACCAACTTATATCTTTTCTTCTTACATACAGTATATATGGTAAAAGATATTAATTTTTATACTTGACCATTGACATGTAGCTCGCAAAATCTACTGGATTGTCAGTGTAATTTTTTATATCTTTACATGACAAGGGGAGTAAATCTTCTTAATTTCACTTCTTTAACTTTTATCTCATTGAAGAATATAAATTTTGATTTGCACTTAATTTATTTGTGTTGTTTATTATAACACTTTAACAAATAATATCTCTTACGTTTTAAATAATGGGCATAGTAGTAGGCTAGTCTTATTAGGCTAATTGTGTATTATTAAAGGCCTAGCCTAATAGCAGGCCTTAAGTTTGGGAAATTGATTATTGGTATGTTAATATTTGTCCATTGGATTTAAATATAGGTATTGATTTCTTATGCATTTTAAGGATTGATGCAAAAGAAAAAGAGTCATATAGTTTTTTATGATTCTAAAGCTCTACTTCATTTTTAATATCATTCTTTATATAAATTATAAACTTGTTAGCTAATTGTCAACCTTGATTAAAGCAATCGGTTCCAACCATAAGATTCTAAAATGTATCTATATAATCAACTGCCTACAAATTGCATTGCCTTAAGGTCATCAATTATCCACATACTTATTTTTATGATTTATAGAATAATATTTAGACTTAAACATCTATATTATTTTTACCAATCACAAAAATATTCCACCTATCCTCTATGACATCGTTAATGTTTTTTATAATAATTTTTTGTATGATCAAGTGATTTTATTTTGAAAAGTTGGTTTTTTAATATCCTTTAATTTAATATCAATCAAAGAATTCATCTATTTATGTGAGCCATTCTAGAACCTATTTAGATATAAACATTGCCATGAGTTGGACCTTCTACCTTAATCTTTTTCGTGAGATCATTAAAATATACATGATTATTATTATTATTTTATTATGACAATGAAAGTAGTTTTTTTTTTCAAGAAATTCCTCTTGTAGATTATCATTTTAAGCATGACTAGACATGAGGTGGATTTGAATCAAGTAATTAAGGCTTACATTTGGATAATTAGGTTCATAGTCATGTCTTATAACTTATGATAATTCTCTTAATCATGTAATCTCTTCTTTCTCTGATATAAAGTATCCATCTTACTTGTTTAATGGGTTTTGTATTGAAATGTTTTTTCTCACTCTAAGCACTAGTGGTTCATTCAATGCTTCCTTAATTAGCTCTTTGGTAGTATGATGTATTAATTGTGCTTTCTTATTGTTAATGCATTTGTCATAATGATCACAGAGGAATTCTTACTCTTAATGATAAATCAAAAATTATAAAATAATAAATATCATACTGAAGAGCACATCATAGTTCATTTCAATATAATACAAAAAGAAAAAAAATGTCATTTATGTTGTACAAAGATGCATTCAAACACCAATTCTTTTTTTATAACAAATACTTATAAAAAAATAAATTGGAAACTTCTATTGCCTTTTTTTAGGCAAATTTATATTGTTGTTCCATCTCCAATGACATGGGGGTAGACATCATTAAATAAAATTCTATAAATAATATATATTTGAAAATAATTATAGTTCAATTCTTATTTGTCCTTAAAAAATGATATAAAATTTTGATTATATACATATATTTATTTAATTTGGACCTAACTCTTATTTGCTTAGATTCCATAAATAATAACCTACCTCTTATATGACTAAAAGTAGGATTTAAGGTTTTTAGCAGTTGAAATGATTTGAAAAGCATAAGAAGCTGATGTCTAAAAAATTGTGTGTATTATAGTTTATTTATTTTGAAAAAGTTAGACCATAGCTTAGAGTTAGGTTCACAAAAATAACATTTTCATCACAAACTCTCAAAAATGCGGTAAGAATGTAGTCCCAAAACGACATTGTGATACGTTTCACACATCACACCACACAATCATAGATGTAGCACCCTTAATAGATATTGTTGAATTGGATCTAATAAATCTTATGTGAGTTAAATATGTTTATAGCCTATTTGGGATTAATTTTGTTTTGTGTTTTTTATTTTTTAAGCTATTTAAAACAGATTTGTTTAGTATAATTTTAAAGTTTAGTATATTTATTTTTAAAAATAAATCATATTATTTTAAAAATACTAAAAATATAAATAAAATAAAAATAAAAAACAAAAAATAATAAATGAAAGCAATCCCGAATACCTCTTTATTTGATAGATGTTAAATGTAACTAATTTTAGTTAAATTATTTAGGGACAAATTTTTATTTTTTTTGTTTTATTTTATTTTGTTTATACTTTGATTTAAAATAAAATGTTAGTGATATTTAATTTAAAATATTAAAAACATTTAAAGTCATTTTAAGTGTTTTCAAAATAATATGGTTCATTTTCAAAGATAAAAAAATATTTAAGAAATATAGTTAATTAGAGTCTCTTTGGGATCAATTTTATTTTGTGTTTATTTTTATATCATTTTAAAAATACATTTGTTTAGTGTATTTTTTAATGTTTATATCTTTTTGTTCTTAAAAACAAGTCATATTGTTTTTAAAAACACTCAAAATAACTTTTAATTATCAATATTAAACATATTTTATTTCAATCAAGTCATAAATAAAGTAAAATAAAATAAAAATAGAAAGAGGGATTTACATACATCCACATAATTCTTATATATTTATATATCTAACACTTAAATTTTAATTTATACAGATATAGTACCTTAATTTTCAATATCACATAAAAATATCATAATTTCTCATTTTTTAAACTTAAATGCACCTTTTTCTGCATAAGAAAGTATCCGATAAATAATTATCTAACTTTGAGCATTACATATATATTAATGCTTAAGAATTGGGTGGTATGTATGCAAATCTTTAATTAAAGCATAAAATAAAAACTACAAGTTATTCAAAACAACTCCTTAAATAATAATTTATATTTACATAAATAAAATAAAAAAAAAAAAAGAATATTAATTAAAAATAATAAATGTTTACAACTAATATTAATTTAATTACTTGATTTGCACAGATGTGTTTAATTGAATATTAATAAGTTATTAAGAGTTAAAAAAAGATGAAGATGTTTAAATTGTAGGAAGATTTATATATATATCATATAATTCTTATGTATTTATATATCTAATGCCTAAAGTTAGATGTTTATTTATGTAATATTTTTTATGCTTAAAAATGTATATGTTACTTTAAAAAAGTGAGTGATAATTATATTTTTGAAGTGTATTTAAGATTTGGATATTATATATATATAAATTAAAATTTAGGTATTAGATATGTCAATACATAAGATTTATCGGTATTTATATAAATTTTCATAAATTTTAAAGGAAGATTTATATAGGTACCATAATTTTTATATATTTATATATTTAATACTTAAAATTAGATATTTATTTATATAATATTTTTTATGCTTAAAAAGATGTATCTTATTTTTAAAAATTAGTGATGAGGATATTTTTGATGTGATATTGAAGATTAGAATGTTATATATATAAAAATTAAAATTTAGATATTAGATATATAAATATATAAAAATTGTGTGTTATGTATGTATATCCCGAATTTTAAATTTAAATTGATTTTTATTTTAAATCGGTCCAAAATCGCCGTCGCCCAAATTTCCGAAACCCTCGACGGCGACAAAGCCGGGATATCGCGGCGGGAGCTTGTTGGAGAAGAAGGCATCGACGTCAGCAGCGGAGTGTGAAGAAGAAAAGAAGTCGTGAGACTTGCGGATTTAAGTCAAATCCTCCCAATGCTAGGATCTACTAAATCCGGGATTCAAGGCAAAACGGTGGAGAAACGGGATTTAAGATTCTGTAGGAATTAAAATGGTCTTTTGCACTGTTTGGCAGGATTTAGCTTAAATCCTGCAACCAAATAGATCCTAGTTTTGTTTTGATAGAAGATAATGGCGGGACAATCCGACCCTCATCTTTCGATCTTCTCTGCTCCAGAGGTTTGTAATATCGTCATCTCTCTCGTGAAATCAGTTGTCCATTTTGCTCTTCAGCTTGATCTTGAATATAATGGTATTGGGTTTTACAGTGTTGGTTTCCGTGGATTTAAATGAAGTAATAAAACAGCTTTAATATTTATTAGGAATGGAATGTAGCTTGATATTTATATTTCTAGGTTGAATTTTTGGCTGAGGACGAACTTGTCGAGATAGTCCCGAATATAAGGATGGATGCTCTGAACATGATCTGTGTAATTTTACTTTTGTCATGTTGAACATTTTTATTCGCCTATTGGTTTCTGGGCCGCTTTTCTTCATATTTGAGGTTCGTGAATCTGACAGTGAATTTGACTTCATTAATAGGGCGATTTTGGACCTTTCTTTCCACAAATTTCTACCAAGGTTCCAATATGGCTTGCAGTTGCTCTAAAGAAGCGTGGAAAATGCTCAATTCGGCCTCCAGAATGGATGTCTGTTGGTGCGAACTTCTCCCTGGTCATATTTTTTAACTATAAAGAATTAAGCATCTGGATCTTCTATCTCGAGAATGTTATTTCAAGAAAAAAATTATGTAAATGTTCCCAACTTCTAACAATGCTACAGTTCATGAAAACTCATCATGTTGATGCACTAATAAATTAATAAGCTAGTACCAGCAGCTAGCGGTAGAATATGCATATTGAGCCCAATTTTATCAGTAGTGAGCAAATTGGATTGATTATAGTGTGTTGGCATTTTTAAAATTTGAGCATGCCAAGTAGTCCAAGATTTCCACTTGCACCCCTAAAACTGTATTATTGATATTGTTTATTATTTTTATTTTTTTAATTATCTTGCATTGCATTTCTGTCTTCCCTTTTCAAACATTAAGGTTGTTCAGTTTGGTTGACTATGTGCATCTTTTCTCTCTCTTTCTCTCTCTCTTTCTATTCATATGCATGTATATGCATGCATGAGTGGTACTTCACACCAAACCTTGCAAATCTTTAGCACTGAATATAGCAACTATTGCCACAATCTTTGTTTCCATGAATTCAAATATTTCTTTTAATATTTGTGCTGTCTGATCAGTGGCATACTATTTTTGGTTTATTTTTTATTGCATTACTTTGCATGATGGAAAGCTATGATTGCATTTAATCTTTTACAAGGTGAAATATTCCATCATGCAAAGTAATGATGTAGTAGACGTGTCTTACGTTAAGAAAGGTAGAGGTAGACCTAAAAAGATTTGGTTATATATAAAAAATGATCTTAGTTTATTAGAATTAAATGAGAAATTGATTCTTAATAGGACACTATAGAGAAAAAATGATTCATGTAGCCGACCCCACATAGTGGGATAAAGGCTCGCTGTTGCTGTTGTTGTAGTATAGCTTTTTGTTGAAACATGTAATTCGTCATGGTCGGTCCTTGTTGGTATAATGCATGATAGCATGTGTGGAGTGTGATCACCATGTGTTATCAGTATTGTTCATGTTATTTGATGTTATTAACTATTATGTAATTCTTTTTAAAAATCCTTTTAAGAGAAAAAAAAGAATCTATCCTGGCTATTCTGAAGATGCTGATTGATTACTGTTTTTGCTAGAGAGGCTGACCCATGTATTGGAAGCAGAAAGGGAATCTCCACGAGAATTTCAACCGTTGCCTTTCCATTATGTTGAATTATCAAAGCTTTTGTTTGAAAAGTATGCAAATCATGCCATTTATTTCTATTTATATTTTTTTACTTCTTATATCTTTAAAAACAATAAGCTTAGTTGGCATTGGCTGTAGAGCTCACGAAGACATCCCAGATTTATATATGGTGAGTCATGGCGTTCCATTGTTGATGTGTCTCTATCTAATAACCGAAGCCTGATACATATTTTTACAGGTTAGGTCTTTGATTGAAGACATTCGGGATGTGAGATTTCATAAAGTTGAGATAGGTTTAGAGAAGATCTCTGGTCGGACTCATGCTGTGAAGGTAGGTCTGTACCTGCTAGAGTGTATTCCGTTATGATTAACTTGATACTTTTCTTGTGGTGTTTTCACAATTGACCACTACAATGAGATTGAAACTATTGAAACTCATTATTAACGTAGGTATGCAGATTCTGTTTTGTTATCTTCATTATCTTCCCCAGTAAATTATATTTGTTTCTTGCAATGTTTTAAGTGGCCATTTTCAGTTTGCCTTCAGCTAGGGAAAATCAGAAACCCGCTAAAGAACTTGTTTTTGGCTAGTTTGAACCAAAACTTTCGAGGACCTAAAAGTTTCATCTGATGCTAAGGCTGGTAAAAAATGACAAAATTAAGGTTGAAATTATTGCTGAAAATATGTAAAATTGAAATGTCTGCATATTATAACTTGGGAATGCATTCACAAAGCTGGAAAACTTTAGTATGAAAAATACTCCTAAATAAATACTAAACTTTCTAAAACTACAAAATTATGAAAATCAAAATTTCCACTTCAGGATTAAAATGCATTTGGCACGCGGCGGCGGGCGGCGCCGCACTACCGGTCCGCTTACGTTTGAAGAATCAAAAATGCGTTTTCAACTTTACTTGTAGTGGCGTCCAGAAAATTGCGGTTTGACTTTTTAAAAATGAAAAGAATTGTTAGCCTTATCATTTGCTAAATAACGATTCTAGAAGACATTCACCATATTTTTCAGACATCTATAGAAATTGACCATAAAATTGAAACTTAGTTTTAAAATCTTGTTTTATAGTATGAGGTAATATTTATCTTCTTGGTGTAAAAAATTGGAAAAATTTCCCATGCAACGCCTCAAACATGCAATTTTTGAAACCAACACTAAAAGTGAACCCATGTATTTTCTCTTGCCACAAATAAATCATTGAGAATTTCATAAAAGCAATAGATGCAGCTGTAGTTTTGTTGTATTATATAAGGTATAGGTGTTATTATTATAAATGTAAGTTGTTAGTTTCATGAATAGCTAAATTTTGGGTGTTATGAAATTATTTCTAAAATTATTAACCTAGCTACTATTTAGGTTCATGTACGTTTGTGGGAAATTGCATATTTTGTTTTGAATAAGTTAAAGCACTTGAGAAACATTTCTTAGTTTAGTGATTCTTGTTTACGACTGCTATATTGTTAGGATTATCCATCAAGTTCATTACATGATTGTTCTACATCCTTCATATACATAATTGTTTGTTAGAATATGACTTAATATTTCATGAATGAAATCATATAAAGTCTTCTGCTGAATTTGTAAGATCATCTGGTTGGTCATCGCTATTGTTGTGCCAAAGTTGAACGATGAAGATTTGATTAACAGTTGGTTGGGAATTGAAACACATTTCTGATTTTATCCAAACTTGCAGTATTAATCGTTTGAATTTTTTTCTGCATTGAACAAACTGATCTTCATCTTATAATGTTTCCTCTTCTTAACATTCCAAATTTCTTTTTCCTTGGTTGACTTAATGCAATAGTTTTTTTGCAGGCATTTTATACTTTGCTTTTCATAATTTGTTCTTGCAGCTTAAAAATCTATCTGCTATGGAAGTAAACATCATTCGTCCATTTATGGTGAGGGCGCTGCAGGCTTTCTACAAGCATGACAGCCCAGAAATGGTTCAACAACCAGAATCAACAGTGAACAGGACTCAAGTTTTAGATCGTGGTCCAAGGGTTAGTTGTCTGTCAGGTCCCTTATTTTGTTGGCTATCTTTAAAATCAATCACATCTTTTGTTGTATGTTTTTAGTGGAGCTTTTGAAGGCATATAGTATTGGTTTTCTTGGCCATTTCATTAAGATTTTAAGATTCATTTTACTGCTGAATTTTTAATATTTTCTTGATGCTTTTATTATTTTGAAATTTTAATTGAAACCTCTATGTATACTTGTGTTGTTGATGATAAACTATCCTTAAACGGTTCATTTTAACTGTAATGCTTATTGCAGGAATGCTAGTAAAGCTTTCGGCTTGCATGCTAGTTCCTTATTTTTTTAGTGTGAAATCAAAGAAGAGTGCTTTACATGCTAGAAAATTTACAGTTTCTACATACATAACATGTTATTAATCATTCTATATCATTAATCTCATCTCAACTATTTAGAGTTTGCATTATTAATCTTTATTTATTATTCCAACTCTGAATAAAGATTAATAATGCCAAATAAAGATTAATATAGCAACAACAACAAGCTTTTATCCCACTATGTGGGGTCAACTACATGAATCCTTTGTCTCCATTGTGTCCTATTATATATCAACTTCTCATTTAATTCAAGATACTACTATTTTTATACATCTTAATCAAGTCTTTTAAGCCTACCTCTACATTTCTTAATATAAGAATCTAAATGATCTTCTGTCTATCGGACGCTTTATGTTCAAACCATTAAAGGACTCTCTAATCTTATATAGAACTACTCAACTTTTTCCCTAACATACTCATTTCGATTTTATCTCTAAGAGCAAAGCCACTCATCCACGAAAGCATTCTCATCTCGCAACTTAACTTACTTTTATGCTTCTTTTATTGTCAACATTCTACACCATAAAGTAAAGAAAATATAAGAAATAAGAAGATTGTTATAAAATTTAATGAAAAACTCATGAATAGGGAAAGATATAAATAGATTCTAAGAAAGAATATACGATGAAAAATTTTTTTTAATGATGATACAATTAGATAGATTAAAAGAATAAAGAAAACCAAAGAGATAGTAATACAAAGTCAAGTATTAATAATGAAAATAATAAAGTCGCTTTTCTAAAAAAGATAATAAATAGATGAAGATTTTAGTAAGAACTGAAGGATCACGAAGACGATTGATTTTAAAGAACCTTAATACCCTAAACATAAATAGAGAATTTCATTTTTATCGTTGTATTAGTAAACTGGGTGAAGCTTTTAAAGAAATGAAATGTGGAAAACAAGAGAGGATAATATTCTAATAAGTGTGGAAATGTTTAGGAGATCAAGGAATTTCTTGGCTTATAAATCTTTTAATGTTATTTTAAAGACTAAAAGATGCCGATGAGGAGAAAAGAGTTTGTTGGTTCCTATATTTAAGAATAATGGTGATGCACAAGAGTGTGCAAATTATAGAGAACTAAGTTAATGTGCCATACATTAAAATTATGGGAGAGAGTAATAGTTACGCATGTGATGTAAGTTTCTCACAATCGCTTGGTTTCATTCCGTGTAGATCTATGGATGCTATACATTTGTTAAGAGGTTTGATGGAGAAACATAGAGAAAATAAGAAGGATATGTATACTAGAGCTGTTACTTGTGTCCAAACACAAGGAAGATTGACAAAATATTTTTCTATTTCAGCTTGGATTACATCAAGGATCAACATTAAGCCCTTATCTTTTACTTTAGTTATGGATTACGAGGCATTTACAAGAAGATGTTTGTATGTACGATGACATTCTTCTGTTGATAAGACTGTAGAGGAAGTCCAACGAAACTTGAATTATGGAGGTCAACTTTAGAGTCTAAAGGTTTTCGCTTAAGTAGATCTAAAATTGAATATATGGAGTGTAATTTTAGTTGTAAGTTTTATGGTAGTTGTGACTTTAGGATCAAGTCATTAATAAGAGTGAGCGATTAAGATATTTGAGCTCATTGTTCAAAATGATGGTGAAATAGATGGAGATGTTATTAGTAAATTCAAGTTGGATGGTTGAAGTGGAGAATGCATCCGACATATATTATATGAAAAGTTCCACTTAAACTAAAGGAAAAATTTTATAAGATGGTGGTAAGAACGACTTATACTGAATGTGTTGGCCAATAAAGAGAACATAAAGACTAAGTTAAGTGTGAGATGAGGATGCTCAGTGGATGAGTGGCTTTACCCCAGAGATAAAATGCAAAATGAACGGAAAAAGTTGGAGCCCAAGGGTAGATAAGATTAATTTTGGTTTTGGCCATAAAACGTCACCGTCCAATCCCGATAGAGAGTAGATGCATTAGATTTGTTAAGAAAGGTAGACTAAAAGACTAAGATGTATAAAAATGATCTTAAGATTTGAATTAAATGAGAGAATACTACACATAATAGACGAATGGAGAAGGATTCATGTCACACCCTGGGATTAAGGTTTGTTGGTTGTTGATTCTACACCATAAATCATCAGGAAAATCATCTACCACCATCTTATAAAATTTTTTTTTTTCGCTGCATTTTCTATCATGACAGGCGATGCATTCCTCCACTTCAACCATCCAACTTGAATTCTACTAATAACATCTCCATCTATTACACCATCATTTTGAACAATAGAACCTGATATCTCAATCACTCACTTTTTTTTAATGACTTGTTCAATATCATAATACTCTAACTTCTTCAATTAAACTTACACTCTATATATTCGCTTAGATCTACTTAAAACCTTTAGACTCTAAGGTTGACCTCCATAAGTCAAGTTTCTCTTGACTCTTCTCAACTAAAGAATGTCATCAAAGCATACACCAATGTACATCTTCCAAATGCCTAAGAACATCCATAACTAAAGCAAAAGACAAGGGCTTAAAGCTAATCCTTGATGTAATCCAATTGAAAAAGGAAAATATTTTGTCAATCCTTCTTATGTTTGGACAATAACCAGTGGGATCAAAATTGCCACCCTTTTTTTTGTTTAAAAGAGTGATTTAAGTGAAAATTTAAGAAAAGATAAATAATAGATAAAGACATTACCTAGATTTCATCCTCATTTTGCAGGTTTTAGATCTTTGTTTTGAAAAGCCCTCTATACATTACCCTCTCAATACCGAGAACACTTTCGATGCCAATCATTTAAATAATATATAATATATTGACTTTGGATTTATGAAATTTATCATTTTAATTTAAAACTTTTGGGGAAACGATGATCCAATCTATCCCAGATTCGTTATCGCCATCGCGGCCCCTCGCAGTCAGTAATAAACGACCAAGGATCATTGTTAGAACACATGGTTACGCCGTCTGTCACAGACCAGGTGGAGTTTCAGGAGACAAATATAAGTCAACCTTAATGAGGCTTTGCCAATCAAACACATTCTATAATTCACGCCAAAGAGCAAAGAAACATGAAATGACCGATCAGTAATTTAGATGCGGACTAACCAGTGGGCTCTGGCCTTAACCGCATTTATGTAGCTTTATACAAAATCATGCGATAGAGGCCACGCCGAAGAGTAAGATTATTTGAGTGTGAAAATAGTTATATGTTTGATTTGACATCGAATTTTCATGGAAAGCCTTCTTAATTCATTACCCCAAACAAATATGGGAGGGTGGATGATTTTAAGTTTAAATTTATATAAATTTTTTCATTTAATTTATATTTTATTATTATTATTTTATATTTGAATTTTGATCATTTTATAATTGATTTAGATTTAAACATATAATGATTTATTATTAGAACTTTAATAATAATCACTTTTCTCGATCATATCGTTATTATTCAGCCAACTCTCTGCTTTTCTTAAGGATGCGGCCTAAATTCATTACCTCAAAAATTATAGCCTTTCAAATCTTGTCAACTTTAGCTTGAGCATAGAAGATTGGGTTTAAGACTTTTTCTCTTGAGAGTTTGAATTGGTAGTTTATGTCATATCCATCTCTTATAATTATGATAGATTATTTGATTTTATTTAAATTTTATAATAACATTAGATTTTGGTAATACTGATCCTAAGATCAAACCGGTGGTGTAGATACTGTTCTTTCGATTTGCGACTAGATATCTTTTAGATCTGATTTAACGAATACTTCAACATACATCCAGTTCTTTTAAAATATCAGTAACATTTATGTCTAAGTCAGTGAAGTAGTTATATTGGTACACGTCGATGATAAGCATGAAAGTTTGAGTTTTATATCCGAAGGCCCCAAGACCAAACCGATGGGACATTCTTTTGTATACGACTAGATATTTTCTTAAATGTCAATTTAAGTAAACACTTCAACATACACATGAGATCTATTCTTTAAAATGTGTGGCATTAAGATTAAGTGTTAGATGTTAAATTGTAAAGTTTTGATTTTCATGACATTTTTGGGCTATGACCGGCCCAAGACCAAACCGTGTAGATATCTGCTCATTTGCATTCACTTTGCATTTGGCTTGTATATTTCTTAAATGTTTGATCAAGTAGACACTTTAACATACATTCAAGTATTTATTATTTTAAACTGTTGTATGAACATTTAAATGTCTAAGTTGAAATGACTCTATCTAGTATGACATGTCATTTTTAATACATGTTATAAAATAAGTAAAAATCTATTCTTGTAAAGATATGAATTCAATATTCCGAAATGCAAATCAAATGAGTATCTGTTCTAGATGATCAAGCATGTATATGTATCGAAAGAGATAAGATATTTACTTACACATCAAATGAGCATTTATTCTTAATGATATAAACTTAACCCTTCTCGATTTGTCATAAATTAAATATGTATATCTTTATAAGATAAACATTTAACCTTTTTAAAACGTTTGCTAAGCATTGAGTGCAATATCTATCTTAAGGGATTTGAAGAAAAGTTATGAATCACGCATAGGTCTTCGTGCCACATCCAAATTCCTTTATGTATATTAGAATTTAGATGGATAAAGATTAATTCAAATGTAAACTCGCATATGAGTTTGAATTCAATCTTTCTTTGAATTTGAAAGAAAGTTATAAGCTTAATGAATGGCCATTGTAAACCTTGCAAATTATTTATTCAATCAATGAAGGTCAAGAATTTTCAAATTTTATGCTAATGAAATCTTATTTCAAGACATCCTTCATATATTCATAAAGAGGGAAGCACAATAACAATGCTAATGAAGCTACTCACTTACTCCCCATCTTTCATTCTCTTTCTCCTTTTTTTATAATAATCAACTAGAATTTAAGCTTCATAAAGCAAGTAATTTTGAAGGAGCATGTCCCATCTTCATACCAATTCAAGATATAGATTTAACTCTTGCTTATGGGTGCAATATTAACATTTATTAGGTAAAATGCCACTTTAACATTACCAAACCGCAAAATAGAAGGCTTTAAAAATCACACTAAACTTAATGTCAAATGACATTTTAAAAGCCCATTAACTCGAGTATGAAACCATTCACTTTTTCTTTTCGTCATCTTTCTTGGATCATGACAATTTTATAGAGCTTAGGTTTCATAAGTTAAATAATCATACTAACTTTGATAAACTTAAAAAATCTGAAATCTTTTTTAAACAGGATTAGAAAATCTGAAAATTTTTCTTAAATGAATATTGATTTTTATGATTGTAAATGATCAAGTCATGGAAGGAGGCAAAATAAACAAGGTAATCCTAAGTCTTGCAACATTTAATTCATGGTAGCATGACAATTCTTAAATTTCATATGTCCATCTCCATTAGGCCTTCTCTTTATCATGCTTTGCCTAAGCCCATTTATAAGACTATGTTTAATGGGCATTCTCTTTTTAAAAGAGAGTTCACTAATTCTAAATTGGCTAATTGCTTCTTTATAAGCCCATTTAAGAAATTTTTAAGATAAACCAAGTATGAAGGAGAAAACCCATGACATTATGATCTATTTCTTTATTTCATAATATCATTTATTATTATTTTTCTTTAAGTTATTTGTCATGTCATCCTCTTTATCATTACATGCACTCATAAAGGAAAGGAAGACTTTTCTTCCCTTTTTTTTTATTAGCATGACACACTTTGGTTGAAAAAGAGGACATCCTCATCTACTCATCTTTTTATTTCTTTCTTTCTTTGATTCATGCTCATTTCATGAGTAATTAAGAGGAGAATGACAAAGGAAATGAAACAATCCTTAGATTCATACTCATTTTATGAGTAATCAAGAAGAGAATGACAAAGGAAATAAGGGATTTTCCTTAAATTCATGCTCATTTTATGAGTAATTAAGAAGAGAATGACAAAAAAAATGAAAGGTTTTGCTTAAATTTATGCTCATTTTATGAGTAATCAAGAGGGAATGACAAAATAAATGAAAGATTTTTCTAGATTTATGCTCATCTTATGAGTAATTAAGAGGGGAATGACAAAGGAAATGAAAGATTTTCCTCTCCATCTTAATGGTATGTAGAAAAACTATAGAAATTAATGAGATGATATAAATCCATTTACATTTTGGCCTCATGTTAAGGGGCTAGTCTTCATTATAAATAAGAGAGAATTCTTCTCTCATGAAAATTTTATTCTCCCATTTCTCCCATTTTCCTCATAAGACATATTGCAAGTCTAGGCTTTTAAGGAAGCTCACCAACCTTTCTAAGAGATCACCAATAATTGAGCTTATTTTTAATTCATATCACATCAATTGATAAGTTATATCTAACTTATTGTTTTAAATTTATTCATCATCACTTCATATGAATGGATATTTGATAACAAACAAGACTTAAGTCATGCAACCATATGATGCTTTTCTTTCCATCTTCACCCACTCATAAGCATATAAAGATTGTCATAGATAAGCAAATGAAACATGAACAAATATCCAAATTAAATTTGTAATCATAAATCTGAAATTCTAAACTTGATCAAGTAATCACTTAGGTTGATTTTTTTATCTCAACCCTATTTCATGACTGTGCAAAGTGTAATGAATCACTTTAATAAGACAAAACTTAAAAGACATGTCTTATTTTCACATAACCACTTATATAGTCTATAAATATGTACTTGATAATGGTAAATCATATAATGACGTGTCACATTTCTATCTCACCCGTAGACATATAAAGACTATCACCATTTAGGCAAGAGAAAAAAAATCAATTTTAAGCAAGTAGTGCACATAGAAGATTCAAATAACAATCGGCCAAGCAATATAATATTGAACGGGAATGCTCAAATGAGAATAAATTATTTTAAGTTTTAACATATTTAACAATCATTTTCTTTTTTTTTACAAATATTTTGTTTCATCCCACAGTTGTTTTGGAGACTTTGACCTTCACCTCGTGGTGGTGAAAGTATCGTGAGATCGCAGTAAAATTTATTCTTGCGGGTTAATGCAACACAAAACGTTTTCTCCATACGGAACAACGTAAAGACTTTATATTATGTAACATTTTTCCGCCACGTTAAATAACAACATAATCAGATACTTATAATAAATTTATCCACCGATTGATCAACGAATTTATCCAGATTCTTCTGTCAAATGTAACGCAGATACTTATAACAAAGCCGCCATTGGAATAATGTACTATCACAGATTTTCTCACATATCGGAAACTTAACATATAATAAATTTTTCCTACGATCAAACAACGCGAACGATACTTTTCACAAATAATTTCAAGCTCATACATATATATGTATATGTTTTAAACAAGACATATGACATTTGTAAGTTTAGCTAAGCATTGCATTGGAAATATCACAAATAAGAAATTATCACATGATTTTTTTTTTTTTGCATGTCATTTCTCCTTTTTTTGTTCATTATGAGAGATGAAATACCTTTTCCAACTTTAGTGAATAAGATAACATTCATGTGTTAAATTATAAACATATGCTTCACTTCTTGCTACACATAGTTAACATTCAACTATCCATAATAAAGCCATATGCTTCACTTTTGTAAAGAAAATCAACAAATGGAATAGGGGGCTTATGCCAAGCATAGTTAACATTCAACATTCTATAATGTGTCATGAATCTAAGGAAGAAAATTCTAGTCTCACAAAAGAAATTTATGAATATGAAATTTCACCACTCTTTTTATGCTTGTATAAGCTTGATGAGGTATTAAAGTAAGGAGTATAAACAAAACTCATGTTCACATGAAGGAAATGTAAAAATTCCATTTAAGAAATCAAATATGAATGATACTTGCATTTGGATTTACCAAATCAAGAAAAGAAATTTGAAAACAAATTTTACTCAAATCATCATGCCCATGATAGCAAAATCAAAGGAAGCAAAGTAAGATAGTCCCCATAAGATTAGATGAATAATTTCAGAAAATTAATATATAGTGGCATATGCATTTGAATTCATGAATTTGAAAAATCTGAAGGCTAACCGTAACCCAAATCATCATTTTATATGGTAACAATTTATGTAATAGAGAAGATGAGCACCATGAATAATTCTGCAACCACCTATCTCTCTTCTCTTTTATTTTATCTAGGAGCATAGTGTAAGGAATAAATCTGATTTTTCTTATTCAATCAAAAGATGAAATGGAATAAGGTAAGAATGAAGACCATGATTGATCCATAATTGTAAGAGAATTAAAGCTACGCTAAGCTCACTTATAGATTTTACAATTTCAAATGTAGTTAAGGAAGATGCTTCAAACCAATAAGGCAAGCTAAAACCAAATCCATTTCATATCTTAGATAGAGAAATCTGTAGCATGGAAGAGGGAAAACCACATATGGCTTAAGGGAAGAGCCATACAACATTTCTAATTTCATTTCCACACTTCCAACATCATTTTAAATATGCAAAAGGTACATGGCAAATCCAATTTTGCCCAAACAGAAATATAGAGCATTGGAAAGCGAAAGGAATTTGCACATAGTTTAGGATTTGAGCCACACAACATCTCTAAACCCATTTCTATGCTTCCAATTTTATTTTAGGCATATAAAAGAGACTTAACAAGTGTCAATCCATCCCAAACAGCAAATTGAAACATGAAAAGAAAAGGAAACCCTGTAAATAGGTTAGGGTTTCAAGCCATACTGCACCTCAAACTCCACTCTGCACTTCTAATTTTTATGTAAGCATATGAAAATGATGTAGCAAATATCATCCCCTCTAAACAGAAAATCTGAAACATAAAAAAGAGGAAAAACTTGCATAAACTTAGGGTTTGAGCCATACCACATCTCAAAATCCTATTTTTACACTTCTAACTTTATTTTAAACATGTAGAAAAGACTTAGCAAACATTATCCCATCCACAAAAAATTTGAAATTTAAAAAAAAAAAGAGAAGGAAACTTTGCATAAACTTAGGGTTTGAGCCATGCCACATCTCAAACCTTATTTTCAAACTTTGAATCTCATTTTAGACGAGTAAAGAGGCATAACACATATCATTTCGCCCACAAGAAATCATTTTAAGCAAAAATAAGAATATGAAATCCGTAGATAATAGAAAGCGATGAGATTTAAATACTTCATCCCAAATCTCAAGATTAAAACCCTAGCATCATTTTAACCAAGGAAAAGAAACATTCACCCACTTTATTCATAAGAATGAAGCCATATGTATATAAAAACGTGCTTAGGGTTGAAAGGAAACAACTTGGAGTTTCTGGTTGCAAAGAAGAAGGGAGGAAAGTGGTTTCTAGCTTTTGGTTTAATTGCCTGACTGCCAGGTTCACGAGAGACCTGACAACTGATAGGGAGCAAGAAGGATGGGCGAACGACATCGAGGTTCAATTTCGTGCTTCCTTGTGCCGATCGGAACGGACAAGAGGGAGAAGATCGCACGAGAACGTGAGAGAGGGAGACCTTAGGAACGAGAGAGGGTGTGTATCCGCACTCAGAGAGGGGAGAGAAGAGATTGCTCGCTTTAAAGTTAAAACTGCACTGATTAATTGCAAACTAATTAGAAAGCGACTGTTTCTAATGGGTGAGTTTGGGTGGCCGATTAGAATAAGGATTAAGGTTTAAGTAGCTGTTAACTGCATAATTATGCGTTAACGTGATAGCAATGCAATTATTAATATTTTCGGCACCAAATAATATGAAATTATTTCTTGCGCTAAATCCTATTAATATGGATATCAATTTGAGGTATTTGAACGAACGATCAATCGATTTATCGTAATAGGTATGATTTGAGTAAAATTAGGCTTAATTTTCGCATAATTTCTCTTGAAATTAATTTTAATTGGCCGATCATTTATTAATTGATCCGATAATTTTCTTCGATATCTTAAATCTTAATCTAAGTCTATCTCTTAATTGAGGCAACTTTTACCAACAATACATGATTAAGAATTTTAATTTTCCATTACGCGTTGTTTGCCCTTTGCCAGAATTTCGCCATTATTGCTTAATTCAAATTATGGAATGTATGTGTAGGAGTAGAATATCTATAAAGATACATTTCCTTAATGACTAATATAACCAATATTAACTTCTTTCTTTCTAGAACTCTCCAAAGAACATCTCAAACTTTATCATAAGCTTCTAAATCAATAAATATCATATGTAGATCCTCCTTAGTTTCTCTATACTTCTCCATCAAACCTTTTAACAAATGTATATCATCCATAGTAGGTCTACTTTGCATGAAATCAAACTGATTGTGAGAAATATTTGTATCACATCGTAACCTATGCTCAATTGCTCTCTCTCATAGTTTTAATGAATGACACATTAACTTAATTTCTCTATAATTTGCACACTCTTATGCATAACCTTTATTTTTAAATATAGGAACCAACAAACTCTTTCTCCACTCCTCTGTCATATTTTTAATCTTTAAAATAACATTAAAAAGATTTGTAAGCCAAAAAAATTCTTGATCTCCTATACATTTTCACACTTCTATTGGAATATCATCAGGTCCTACTATTTTTTCACATTTCATTTACTTTAAAGCTTTTCTAACTTTAAATTTACTAATACGATGATAAAAATAAAATTCTATTTTGTTGGTAAATAAAATCAATCAGATGATCTTTCATAAATGTTTATCAAAATATCTCATCCACCTATTTTTAATATCATTTTCTAAGAAAAACACTTTATGATTTTCATTTTTAATACACCTTACTTGAATTAGATCTTTATTTCTCCTATCTCCGACTAACTTATACATATATCTTTCACCTTCTTTGGTATTCAATCTATCAGATAAATCACTAAAATTAAATTTTTCATCATATAATTTTTATAATCTCTACTCCAATTTATATATTTCCAAATTCTCTGAAGTTTTACATCTAAAACAAGTTTTATAGTAATACTTTTATTTTTTATTTTTCAGACATTCTCGACCATCCACTAACTATTTTATTAAAAGCTTTTTCGATTCTCCAAAGATATTTTTACAACTTGCTTAATTTTACTCATTATTTTTTCCACATAACATTAACATCCCATGAACATCCCAAATTCTAAGTTTGTAGTTCTTAAAAATATTTTATTATTGCTCTTAAGTGCCTCATCTAATCCTAGAAATAATTTGATTTATTTTCATCTTAAAATCTAAAATTAATAAATACGACTTAAACTTTCACTGAATGATCTTATAATCTATACAATTTAACGATTTATTTTTCTTATCTAAAAATAATCAATCTTTTACTAGATTCATTTTTATAAGTAATAATATACTCATCTCTTTCTTAAATAAAATATTAGAACTACAAAATCATAGAAAGTAAAATCTAATATAGCTACTTCTTCATTACCACTCCAAATCCATAACTATTAATATTTTAAAATCTTCTACCACTTTACCAACATTCATTTAAATATCTTCCAATAAATACTTTTCTACAAGAGGTATCTTTGTATTAATCTCTCTAATTTATTACAAAAATTTTCTTTTACTTACATTCAAACCTACTGGTGAGGATAAATACTTATAACATTGATAATCTTAATATCAACAATAATCTTTAAAGCTATAATTTTATCTCTAAATCTATTAATATTTATAACATTATCTTTCAAACTTCTATCTATAATCACACTAGCTCCAAATCTATAAATTTTTATCTATAATCACACCCACGCCAAATAAAATTAACAATGCTAGAAAATCTAACATATTTCTTGATGTGTTTAGTCTATTATTCTCAAATCATTTTGAACATCTTCTATCTATTCTATTTAGATAAACACTTTTCCTTCAAAATCATAATGCCCTTGGCGTTGGTGCTAGCATAAGCTCCTGAGAGAGCGAGGTGCTAAAAATGTCAACTATTTTGATTATGAGGAATACTTTTGGAAAGTATAATTTGATAATTATTACAATAAATTTTCTAAAATATAGTTAAAACAACTGCTTTTTTAAAGTTTAGTATCATTCTGAATATCAAAACAACAAATTTGACCAAATAGAGCAGAATGATTGTTAAATTTGAAAAGTTATACTTTAAGTTTAAACAAGCAAATAACCATATTGTAAGGTTAATTTAATATTCACTACAATTCATTTCATCTTTTCATCATTACATTCTCTTCCTTATAATTGGATCATCCATCTTATAACATAAGTATGCATGTCTTAGAAAATAATAAAAAAATTGCATCACAATAATGAGCAACAAAGCACATGGCACCTCACACCAAGACAGTCACAGTGTTCACAAAATCCAAAAGTCATGTTTTAAGTTTATTCATGCAAAAAAAAATTTAAGTTTACAGCTTCTATACTTTATAATATATGGTTACTTAATCTTCGCTGCAATTTAGCTTGTCTTTTTTATCACATTCTTTCTTATTATTAGATTTATGGACATCCATCTTATAATATGATTGTGCATGTTTTAAAAATAAATAAAAAATTTGCACCACAAAAGTGAGTTCATAAACACACAGCACCTTACATAGTTATAGCAAGGTGCTCGCCTATGTTACACTTCAATAATATCTCACACCTGAGAGTTGTTTGAGGTGTTGGAGCCTCACCTTACCTTACCTAGGCTCCTAGACAAGCACCTGACTTACCTTTGACAACACTGAATCCTTCAATACTTATATCTTTGCATAAAAAAGTCTGTTATAGATGAATCCTACAATTGTTGTCTACTAACATAACTATCTATTTTTATGTTATTCGATTCAAATGTTCCTTGCACAATTTACGATTTGATATCCTACACGTAATAGATTTTCTGAAGGGAAATATGGAGTTTGGATTGATTGTACAATTCTGTTTAGTGCTATAGAATGGTTGGCCTTATTTGAAGTTTGGACTGTTTCAAAATTTCTGAGATTCGTAAATTTATTATCTTTATTAATTATGGTTACTAATGACTTGCTTTTAATATTTAAAAGACAATTTTAATGGTTAGAAGTGAAGGAGCAATTTCCCCACACCGATCTAGTTCAAAATATGTAAAGCATTGTTTAATTTAAATAGTTTGTAACCAGAGCTGCAGAGTCCTATGAAACTGCTGATTGATTGAGGTAGTTTGCTGGTTAGCAATACGCATCCTCTGATATTTGAAGACGGTTGTGGTTTATCCTTGTCTGAATAATTTGTATGTTGATTGTGCTTTATCTAATGTTTATATTAGGTGCAAATACTTCGATATTGTTGCATCCTCTGATATTGGAAGACCGTCGTGGTTTAGCCATGTCTGAATACATTGCATGTTGGTTTTGCTTTATATGATGTTTATGTTTGGTCAAAAAAATATTATATTGTTTATGCGGTCTACTATTAACGTGCATACCCTCCCTCTCTTTCCCTCTCCTCATGGTATTGCTAGAGATTACTAGATGAGGGAAATAGTTTCATGTTTTCCATGAATAGTTTTATGTTTGTTTAAAGCTGTCAATTCCTCTAAGAAAAATTAAAGTTTGTTAACTGGAATAGTCTATTTATTCAATTTCTTATTCATCCTTTTTTTTATTTTCAGAGAGATTTACGACCCCGCTAGATAGCTTCATAGAGTCGGCATTTGCCAATAAATTTCTTTCAGGCCTGTAACGTTTATCTGACGGTATAGGCATTCAATGAGGTAATTGCTGCACTCTTTTATTTTTTATTTTTTATTTTTTTAATGCTGTTCTTTTAGAATACAAAATCTGTAGTTAGCTGAATTGCAGTCATTGTAAGTGCGTTTCTCTTCGCATGGTGTTTTATCTCTTTGTCAATAATTATGTATAAATGCCTCATTCTTGAATCTTTTGGCATCATTTGTGGTAACAGAACATTTTAACTACCAGGATGGAGTAACCATGACTTTATTTTTCATTAAACCCCCATAATTTATGCAATTGTATAAAAAATAATAATAATCTATTGTGAAGTATAAAATTGATAAGAGTGAAGTTTGAGGTGACACCTCAATTTGTTTCAAGTTAATGAATGGTCTTAACTTTGAATCAAGGACACTACTAGATGTGGCCAAGTTCATAAGTTATGGAATGATATATTTTTTTATAAAGAGAATAGAAGCATATCCTTTAGTTTCATTAGTAATGTCCAAGGCTTGTACAGATGTAAGGTGGACATGAGGCTAGTTACAGATATATTAGGTTGGTAAATAGCCTATTACAGATATTAAAAATTTACATGGATCTAGAGAAATTCGTCATAGCTGTATCAATTGAGGTTGATATCTGATATCTCTTGGCTTGAGACCCTTGAGTACTTGGATGATAGATTGTTCATGGAAAAATTATTTTTTTAGGATTTGAAAACATGGATATTGTAGTTAATTTTTTCAACTTTGAATTATCTTTTTCTCTAACATGGCAGCTTTTAAGCACCCTTATAAATTGAACTGTGATGATGTACTTGTGCTACAACATCTTTTTGCTAAATATTATTTTTAGCTTAGAGACCTACTGAAGATAGATAAAGAGATGCACAAGCAATAGTGTTGCGAGTCTCCAATTTCAATTAGAAGTTAAAGTGTCTTTATTGAAGTATGGAATCAGTTTTTTTTGTGTTTTATTGAGAATCCATTAATGTACTAGAACACCAAGATTGTTGGAATACAATAAACAATTGTGTTAAAATAACTTGCCTTCGAATAAGCTTTTATGGACTTTAGATTATGTTTTTAACACTTTGTTTCACTATTGCTAATCAATGCTATCTATAATTGGAAAATGTTTGCATCCAAAGCTTAAGTGAATGTGATTTCAATTAAAATAGCGAATGTTAGCTTCATTCATTATATACTATGATGATATATTAATTGGAACAATAAATTGAGGTGAATTTGATTAGATGTGGTAATTTGGGTTAAAGAGTTGGGTTTTTATTTTGCCCTGAAAATGACATAATATGAATATAGTCAATCTAAATCCGACGCATTAAATTAGTCAAAGATTTCATCCCAAATCTAATTCAATTAAACTTGAACATGATATAGTCAACTTGAATGACTTATTTATTGAACATGTCAAAAATCACAACCTAAATTAGACTAAACTAATCCCGAACTTGACACCACAACACGAAAAACACTTTAGTCATGATGGGCTTTGTTAACCCGACTTGAAATGGACATGATTATTCAATGTAGATACAAAATTCAAAAAATACAATAAAAAATATGCTTCCTACAAAGTTCAAACACATATTTTAGCAACCGATGCTATATGCATTTGAACACATATTTTAAAAAAAAAATTTCAATCTCAAATACCTTAAGGCATAAAGCTTTGAGGCACACACTTTAAATGAAAGGCGTAAGTCTCACTGGAACAATGAGATGCAAGTCTCATTAATTTTTCATGTTCCTTATACTTTGGCGTGTCTCGAGACGTATGCCTTGAACGATTTTCTTAAATCATGGCCACATAGG
Organism: Cymbidium sinense; assembly: GCA_021442155.1. NCBI lineage: Eukaryota > Viridiplantae > Streptophyta > Magnoliopsida > Asparagales > Orchidaceae > Cymbidium > Cymbidium sinense. Next base: position 189,189,463 of record CM038216.1, read on the forward strand.
AACGTTATTTATTTAATGTTAATAAATGGATAATTTTCTTAGCAAGGAGAATATTATCCAATGTATTATGTCCTTTAATGAGGCCACTTTTATTAGGGAAGTATTTATCCAAAATACCATGAAGTCTATTAGCAAAATTTTGGAGAATTTTATTGATGACAATACATAGATTAATCAATCTGAATTTTTCTACTTATTATCATTAGTTTTTTAAGGAATTAATCATGCACGTAGAAGAAAAATATCAAGGGATGAAAGTTTCCATGAAAAAAAAAAAATCTATAATGACATTAATCATAGTATTCTTGTTGATATCCTAGGGGAAAGGTAAAACTCTGGAGAAAAATCATCAACCCCCTAAGAGAAATTCTTTTAAATTTTAACACTAGTTCAATTTCATCATACGAAGGAATAGACTAAAGCATAACATCATCTTTACGAGAGATGATTTAAGGACTGAAAGGCCAATCAACTTTACATAAAGAAAAGTTATGATCATTGAAAATATAATAAAATTAATAATTGAATCTTGAATCATCAATTAGAGCCACATTAGAGTCACGTTTAATTTTATAAATTTTGTTAGTATTACTAGCTTTTGCCTCCAAAATTTCTTAAGTTGGAACTGTAGATTATTCAAGTCAATCATACTCTTAATTTATTTAGTTTATAAGTTATATTTCCAAATTTGAGGAAAATGTTTTAAAGAATGTGGACTTCTTTATCATCCTTCTCGATGAAATCAAACTTATCATAAAAAATATTCTTATTCCAAAACTTCAAGGCTGCTTTAAGCCTTTTTTACTTCAATCAGAGGACAATAAGACCAAGCTCTCCATTGGGGTACTCTATGTATGGTTGACAAGTTTGGGAATGTCCTTGACCTAAATCCATATATTAAGGAACCTAAAAGTTTTGAACCTTTATAAAATATTATCAATAGGATATAGAAGGGGAGAATGGTTTGAAGCTGATAAGTTAAGGACTTAAGGTAGCGATTGTGACGAGACTTCAAATAATTAATCTAGGTGGAAGAGATCAAAATTCTATCAAGTATAGCTCAGTTTAAGTACACTTTCCTTTTCTTTGGATTTAGCATAGTTTTAATTCCTTAAGATGGAAGTTTTATAGTATGCGCAATGCCACAGATGTCGAATTAGAGGTTATTTTACACTTTTTTTTAATTATCGGCACACTCTTAGGAAGTATTAACAATTATATCATCAAAAGAGATTTTGGTATGCAAAAGTTGTGGTAAATCAAAACATATTGAATTGGATCTTTCTAGAAAACCTAAATCTTATAAGATGAGTTAGTGAGAGCAACTTGGCATTTTAAATATTTTTTGTACATGTTAATTTTATTAAAATTCTAAAATTGTAATAATTTGAACGTTATGAATTTAATGAGATTTTTAAGTCTTTTCTTAGCAACGGTTTATCAAAACCTCTAATATTGAAGGTTAATATGACTCGAATATCACATAATTCTATCAATTTTTTCGAAGTTTTTATTTTTGCTTTTACTCCATTTGACTGGGATAAAACCACATTAATAGATTGAAAATTATCAGGATTGAAAACATCAATAGGAATATCTTCCAGAGGAACACACATGAAATGATGCAAGTTAGAATAAATTTGATTGCGACACACTTCAAAATTATTAGAACTAGCAGGTAATAATACCAGCTTTTTTGGATGGAAGATATGAAGTTTGATGTAGATTCCACATGACTTAGAACTTCAATAAGAGGGATTAGGGCCTAATAAGATCTTTATTTTAATGACTTACTCTCATTAATAAGTAATAACCTAACTTTTCTTAAGAATAATATGATCAGTTTAACGGATTGTGTCAAGATCAGATGCTAATCTCATTTCAAATTCAGTTTCTCATTAATGGAGCTAACTTCATGGAGTTAGGAATTCATTTCACATTTGGTTGATATTATGTTGTAGGCTATTGATCTAAGAGTTACTTATTTTTATTGTTGGATGGAATTTAAAATATTTCGAATGCATGGGACCAAAACAAAAGTGAAATATTTAGAAAAACTTTCAATAATAACTTCTTGGTAATAATTGTTCATATACAAGCCAATCCAACATTTAGAGTCATGATGTTTTGAGACATTCATTTTAATTTTAACTAAAATATGTGCACATGATAATCTAGAATGATGGTTGGCTGTAGCCATATCAACTTGCAATGCTTTTTTACAAATTGTTCCTAGGGAAAATAACATTAATGCAGCAAATTTAATTCAACGATATCCATTTAAATAATTTGTCTAGAAAGATTGATGATTTTCACCTTCAAGTTTGAACATCTTATTTAGGATAATTAATTGTTTTTATTGCTTTCTTTCTAGCATTGAGATATTTTCACTATCATTATTATATGTCATATGATCAAACTAGTGTTAATGTTAGGGCATCCCCTAGAAGCAACGCGCTGTATGACTTGGATATAGTGAAAAATATGCAAGTATGTCGACTGCGCAATGTTAAATAAGGGTTCCCATACATGGACTGATGCAAAGAAGTTAGTCCATGAATAGAATTAGTTAGATCTTGGAATATAGGTACTCTTATAGTAAATTAGAATTAATAATATTATGTAGAAAGATAAATATTTTATGTGTTCAAGAAATTAAATGGGTTGGGGAGAAGGTCGAGAGATTGATAGTTTAAGTTTTAAACTTTGGTATTCGAAGTCAAACTAGAAATGATGTAGGTGTGATTATAGATAAAAGTTTGAAGATATAATGTTATAAATATTAATAGATGTGGAGATAAAATTATAACTTTAAAGATTATTATCGATCTAAGATTATCAATGTTATAAGTGTTTACGCTCCTCAGGTTTTGAGTTCTCAAAAAAAATTTTTGGAATGAATTAGAGGATTAATATAAAGGTATCTCAAGAAAAAGTATTTATTGGAGGAGATTTAAATGACATATGGTAGAGTATTTTAAAAGATATTTACATGATTTGGATTTAATTAATAAAGAATGTAGGTATATTAGATTTTTTGATTATGATTTAGTAATACTTTATTTAAGAAAAGAGATGAACATATTATTACTTATAAAATGGATCTAAGAAAACTGATTGATTATTTTTTGATAAGAAAAATAGATCTTTAGATCAAAAGATCAAGATCATTCCAGTGAAAGTTTAAAACATCAAAAAAAAAAAAAAAAACAGTGAAGACATCGATTTGATTTTAAGATGAAAAGATTGTGAGAGAAAAAATAAATTAAATTATCCCAAGATTAGATGACACTTAAAGAACACAAATAAAAATTTTTAAGAGCAAGCTACAGAGCTTAGAATTTGGACGGTCAGGAAGTTAATATTATGTGAGAAAAATAAGCAAAGAAAAATTAGTTTCTAAAATGTCTTGGAGAAGAAAGTTCTTAATAAAATAGTTGAGTCGAGCAAGAATAAAGAGGAATAAAGAAGATTGTTATAAAACTTGGTTTAGATGTAAAACCAGGAGAATTGAAAAATATATAAAGTACTGAGATTCTAAGAAGAATTTATGATGAAAAATTTAATTTTAGTGATTTATACAATAAATTAGATCAAAGGTGAAAGATGTATGTATGTTTAATTAACCAAAGAGATAAGAAAAGGGTTTGATTAAGGAGATGATAATAATAAAGTGATTTTCTTAGAAAGGATATTGAAAATAAGTGGATGAGATATTTTGATAAATTTTTCAATGAAGGATCTAAAAGACGATTGATTTTAATAGAATAAAACAAGAGAATTTTATTTTATCAGATTAGTAAATTTGAAGTTAGAAGAAGCTTTAAAGAAAATGAAATGTGGAAAACAAGAGGACTTGATGATATTCCAATGTATGGAAGTGTTTAAAAGATCAAGGAATTTCTTTACAAATCTTTTAATATTATTTTAGACTAAAAGATGTCGATGAGTGGAGAAAGAGTTTGTTGGTTCTTATATTATAAAGGTGATGCACAAGTATGTGCAAATTATAGAATTAAGTTAATGTGTCATACATTAAAATTATGGGAGATAGAGCAGTTACGATGTGATACAAAAGTTTCTCACAATGTTTGGTTTCATGGTAGATCTACTATGGATGCTATACATTTGTTAAGAGGTTTGATGGAGAAGTATGAGAAAGTAAGGAGGATCTATATGATATTTATTGATTTAGAGAAAGCTTATGATAAAGTTTCAAGAGATGTTCTTTGGAGAGTTCTAGAACATAAAGGAGTTAATATTGGTTATATTCAAGTCATTAAGGATATGTATACTAGAGCTGTTACTTGTGTCCAAACACAAGGAGGATTGACAAATTTTTTTATCCTATTTCAGTTGGATTACATCAAGGATCAACTTTAAGCCCTTAACTTTTTGCTTTAGTTATGAATGTTCTTACTAGGCATTTATAAGAAGATGTACCTTGGTGTATGCTTTTTGTTGATGACATTCTTCTTGTTGATAAGACTAGAGGGAGTCCAAGAGAAACTTGAATTATGGAGGTTAACATTAAAGTCTAAAGGTTTTAAGTAGATCTAAAATTGAATATATGGAGTATAATAGAAGTTCTATGTTGTGGACACAAGTGAACAAGTCAATAAGAGTGATATTGATATTTAGGCTCTATTGTTCAAAATGATGGTGAAATAGATGGAGATGTTATTAGTAGAATTCAAGTTGGATGGTTGAAGTGGAGGAATGCATCCTGTATGATAGAAAAGTTCCACTTAAACTTAAGAAAAAATTTTATAAGATGGTGGTAAGACCTTCAATGACATATGGTGAAATGTTGTAATAAAAGAGAAGCAAGACTAAGTTAAGAGATGAGGATGCTGTGGATGAGTGGCTTTATTCTTAGAGATAAAATTGAAATGAGTGTTCGGGTAAAAGTTGGAGTAGCTCAGTGAGATAAGATTAGAGAGTTGCTTAGATGGTTTGGCCACATAAAGCGTACCATGATGTTAGGAGAGATGCATTAGATTTGCCTTATGTTAAGAATATATAAGGTAGATCTAAAAGACTTTAAGATGTATAAAAGTGACATTTGTATATTAGAATTAAATGAGAATTTGACAAATAGGAGATGAATTTAACGCATAGTGGGATAAAGACTTGTTGTTGTTGTATATGATCAAACTTTTTCCTAGAGTCATATTTTAAATTTTACGGAATATTTATTTCCTTTCAAGTAAAACTATCCTATTCATGATTTTATAGTTTTACTTATGAAACCTATTAAGCAGCACATGCATATAGTGTCTGTATTTAATTTTAGCTATATATTAAAATATTAGTTATTCTTAAATTATTGTATGTTAAAAAAATATTATATAAAAGTACTTCTAAGAGTTTTATGCATCTAATGTATCTTCAATTGAGAAATAATAACTAATGTTAAAACTTTAACATTATATTTATTTGATGCAATATTATATAATATTAATTTTGTTATGATGAGATTAGAAAAATTCAAAATATGTTATTTATTTTGTTATAAGTTTTAATAAAAACCATTGATTTTAAGTTAGAATTATCATTTTCTAAATTTAAGTCCTTGCATTGAATATGGTTAATTGATAATAATATTTAAGGTGATTTTTTTTTTAATTTCTTTTCTAGTGTATAAATACAATCGAATGTGTTAAGTGAAAAATTAGCCGAAGCATGTAGAGAGAAGTTTGATTTACATATGTGACTCATGATTTTCTTTCACTAAATATCTAAATTCTTGTATAGTGTAGATAATTAATAAAAGGTTTGCAATAAAGTAACTAATTAATCCTTTTTATTACTTTATTGTGTGAGAGTATTTCATTGGAATCATTGAATTTATTGAATGTTTGAGATTTTATTTCAATAAAATCTCAGTTGACTTTTAATAGTAGTGAAGATAATTAATTTTCCATATATGTTGAAGAATTCATACTTATTACATGATTATATGCAACCGTAAATTCAAGTAAAACTTCTCTCATATTTTTATTTTATATTTTGTACGCACAGTGCATCCTCTTGATTTAGTAGTAGATGTAGATAGATTGCCCTTGAATTATTCTAGCTATTATATTTTGTTTTTTATGTATTTAGTTATTATGAAAAACAATACTAAGAATCATTCTTTTTTATTAGATCATTCTCTTTATTTTATTAATTAGAATTATGTCTTAAGTTTTTTTTCTTATTTTGAATTAAATTGGTTTGTACTTTTCATCCATGTAAATCTTATATTATGCAAATAAGGTTTATGAAGACCATGGAATTTTTTACATCTTAAGTTGAATATTAGAAGTACATTTCAACTTTTCCTCGATTGTTCTCTCTACTCCCCCATTTTTTTTTTCTCAAAATCCTGAAGAATAAAATTATGGTCTCTCAATTTTTTCTTCAAACCAATCCTCATCCCTCTTCTCTCTTTGCACTATGAATAAACCTTGTTATCACTAAGGACTAAATTACAATGAATTAAGCAATTCAAAGAGTAATTTAGAGATAGAAACTGAATGAAATCAAGAGCTTGAATATTAATGAGATAAGGAGCTTTCAAATTTGGTATTACAATCAAAAAGATCCTGAAGGTAATAGATTTTAAATCATACCCACCCTGCCCCTTACAGCCTCTATACTACCCCCTTCCATCACCCCTCCTAAATGTACAAACAAATCTCTCAAATTTACCACCCCTCCCTTAAATACTAATCCATTATTTTCTTTCTAAATTGATAGTCTCACTAAAACAACCACCACCTGAATTCTTCCCCCCCACTACAAAATATAGTAACACATTTATCATATCTATGACCCAAATGTTTCTCATGAGTGACAATCAAAATTTTATATTTTGCATACGCTTTGTATGATACTTATTATTGAATCCTAGAATTATATCATCTATATAGTAGGTCACACCAATCACCATTTTTTCTTACTCCAAACGCTCATACATTTGATCAATTTTATTGTGCCAGACACTTTTGTCAACTCCACTTGTTCAAAAACCTTTTTTTGTATCTATTGTTGAGCTTAAATTTGAAATTATGTTTAATCTTATTGTTTGGGCTTGATCTTGAGATGTACTCTTATCACCGTTGTTATATAAAAGCACCTTGAGCCTCAAGTTCCTTTATTCCTGCTTTATTATTATTATTATTATGATTATAATTTAATTATAAGGTCCTTATTCATGAATTATTTCTTCTTATTGCTATTATTGCTATTATTATTAAATGTTCTTGTATAACCCTTTAGGCAAAGAGTTCTATCTACTTAGGAGGAGTTGATGCAGCACAAGACATCAATCAAGATTATGTTTGGATTATTCTTGGGATTTTGTTTTCCATTTTATGTTGTCATGAAAATAATAATTAGGATTGCTCTTTGCTTTAGGATCACTTATTATTCATATTAGCAGGAATTATCTTTTAGGCTTTATCTTTTTTTTTTTTTTTTATAATTTAGATTAGTTCTCACTATTTATGTTACCGTTTTTTATAAATATAGATATGAAAGTCAAGTAATTATCACATATTGAATTGACTATCAAAAATTTCTCCTTTTCTCCTCTATTTACTAAACTAACATTGTTTTTCCTCACACTCTATCAAGGCTGAACTCTGATCTCTTGGTTTCCTTTCACAATTGATCCTCTTTATATCTCTAGCTTTCTCTCTCTACACTCCTAATTAATTCTACTATCAATAAGAATGAATCTAGTAGTAATAGGTTCGATTATAATTAATTTAATAGTACTTTCTGTATCGTTACTATTTATATTAAAAATTTTATCTTTCAACTTACTGTACTCTATAATCCTTAACCATTCCTATCAATGACTTTCCCAACATGTAATTAGTGTGTATTATTATTTGGTTTTAACAACCAAACCAACAAAGTTTTGAGTAATTTGGTTGGTTTTGAACTTAATTTTATTTTAATTAATGAAAACTTTGGTTTTGGTTTTTGGTTTTGATATTTGTTAAATAAAATTTTGGATGGAACCAAATAAATCAAATGAATTATATAATACAATATTAATTTATGTATACTATATATGTATATTTATTTTTATTTATTTTAATACTTTTCAAAGACCATTATCCAATTTTAAAAAATATTTTAGTATAATAGGTAATATGGTTTCATCAACTTAAGTTCAAAACATCATTTAGGTAAGTAAAAAATTAGTTTTAAATATTTTTTATGTAGTTAATTGATTTTTTTATTATATTTATGTTATTTTTTATTTCTTCTTCATTATACAATAAAAATTATAAATAATTTTTAAATGTATTAATTGGTTTATTCAAAACCAAAATATAATAAATTATTATTTTGGTTGTTTTGGTTATTTTATTTGGGTTTGGTTCAATATTTTAATCCAAAACCAATTGGTTTTAAAATTTATCATCCAATCCATCCAAATCAACCAAATGCACACCCCTACATGTAATATTTATAAGCTCTGCCAATATTCTTAGATTGTTTTATTTTCATTCATGTTTTTTTATTTATTATTCTTCTAATCACCATGCTAACTAAATATTTTGTTTTACTGTTCAAAATCCTCTAATTTCATATAGTAAATTTTAATTTTAATCTTAGACCTTGTCAAATCTTACTAATTTTATATTATTAGGTTATGTTGTTGTGCATCACTTTAGTTGAAATCCTTAACTAATTTTTTCCTTCTTCTCATTGAGTTCTTGGAAACAATTTTACAAGTTTCAAACAACTCAATTTCATCCCCGTAACTTCTCTTCTTATATTGTAGTTATAGTTAAAGTGATTGTTTATTTATTTATAATTAAAGTGATTCTTATTCTCTTTCAAATGTAAATGAACGTTTAGGCTATAAAAAACTAAGACTTTACCTTTCATTTTCTTTCAGTTTTATACTTCACAATGGATAGATGCTTAGGTATATATTGATGTATAAATACATAAATTTTTTACTAACATGTTGACATCTAGAAATGCATTCATAATTTTTATTTTATTTCAACCTAGAACAAACTAGATTTGACATACGCTTGTCTAGATTGAAGTTCGACTTTTGCCGACTTGCGCTTGTTAGTAGGCTCTTTTATTTAGGCTTTGATCCCCAAATTTATTCAATTTCAAGTGATATTTGATTCTTGGAATCAAGTTCTCACCCCTACTCTTAAAATTAATCTTACATTTAACATATTATGTTTGCACTATAATTAGATATCTTGATGTCATAAATAGAAATATAATACCTGAATTTTCTATTCATAATTGTAATCCATATTTTGTGGATTTTTTAATTTGATTCTCTTTTGAGTTCTTATTGTAGGAGCATATTTGATTCAATGTTATTTAGATAATATTATTAATCTAGAGAGTAATGTTATTCATATGGCTATACTATATTTCTAATGTTTTGTACATTGTTTAATGCCACCTTATTTAAAAACTAGATAAAAAGATACTTAGAATGATTAATGATGTTTAAATTTGTTTTCCATTTATTGAAGCCATTGAAATTGAGATAATTTAGATAATTTAGTTCTATTTAAATTGTCTCAGTTTCAATGTTTAATGCTACTTTAATATTGGTCAAAGTTTGTTTTGTTACTTTGCTGTTTGAATTTGTTTTAATCTATGTGTCTCTTATAGTTCATTTAGCTCGAATTAATTTGAATTTTATATAACCAAATCTTCAAGCCACACATTAAGGTGAGATATGTATAACCACATTAAGCAATTTCACGTAGTTATCTTTGTGATGTGAGATTAAATATGATATTATTGAAAAAAAATAAATTTAACTAAAAAAATATGTAGAATGCTGGATTCGAACTTGCACCACCTTCTATGTAGTAAAAGACACACTATTACTCCAACATATGAGTTATTGTGATTTTATCTCATATATAAATTTATATAATATATTATTATATAAATAATAAATATAATTTTCTTATTTCGAGCTAAAATGAGCTGAATATGATCGAACAAAGGGTTTGTGTTTGGCTTGCTCACTTAATGAATAATTCGAATATAAGCTATTTAACGAAACAAGTTCGCCAAAAATTTTTTTGACAATTCTAGCTGTAATAGGACACATTGGAGAAAAAAGATTCATGTAGTCGTTCCCATATGGTGGGATAAATGCTTGATGTTGTTATTCAAGTCATTGAAACCGAGACTATTTAAATAAAACTAAATTTTCTTTCCACTATTTAGTTTACCTAAACTCTGAATATTAATATTTATTTATATTATCCCTATATGAGAGATTATCAAATCATATTATAAATCACATAACATCACATTAAAAATAAATTAACCCAACTCCTAAATTCCAATGTCTTGTATAATTTCTTATCTTAGGATCAATCTTATAATCTCTTTTAATACAAAAATACTGTTTTTTTTATCGCAGGAATGGATTATAGTTCATCGTTTCATTCATGAATCCAGTGGAAATTATGTCGTCAGATGGGAAATTTATTTCTGTTTTAAGAGTCATCCCAACCCTTATTTTTTTTTTCTTCTTCAGCTGCTGTATTCTTCTATCTTTATTATTATTATTTGTTGAATGCTTTTAGTGTAAAAGAATTATTCTGCTGTAAAATGCTTTATCTGTATTTAATTTGATAGATTCAGTGACAGTATGTGCAATGTCTTGTAATTTTACTGTTTGCTGGAATATTTTGCTTTGCTATAAGCTACTTTATATACTATGCTTTCATTTTGAATGAATATATATATATTGATCAAAATTTGATGAGAATAAAATTTAAGAATTTTAAATGTTACAAATAATAATAAAATTAATACCTTTCTCCAAAATCCTTTTGCTATTTGAATTATTATTATTATTTTTTGAAATGATGAAAATTATATACATATATATTCTTTGAAATTTTGCTTTTAGTATTGAGTGAAATGATTAATATTGATGCTATTACTGTATCCATTGACCTCTCTTTTGAACCTAATTTTATAGTCAATTTACAAATTTTAATGTAAATTTTTAAAAATAAAATAAAAATTCTAATTTTATAAATATTCATATTTTAAGTGTTATATATGTAATTACTGTCTCTCTTTTATTTTTTTAATTTTTATTGATAAGTGAGCGGACAATGAAGTAAAAGATTTTTATTTGATACACTTAAAACTATACTGAAGATTCCTAACTGTTAGGCTAAAATTGCATGCATGTATATATATATATATATATAAACACTTAGTTGAAGCAAATATTACATAAAATTGTTACCAAAGCGTAGTTAGATAGCACTAATATTCCCAATCAAACGCTTTACAAAATCTTAATACTGTTATAGCATGTCAAATGCCAGTTCATTAAGTACAATATCGCACAATTACACATCCAAATCTAAATAAATTTAAAAAGAAAACGATAAAGAAAACCTTAGCTCCAACACATTTACAAATACCAATTTAATCAAAATGAATAATATTCCAACTATATGTATAGGATTTAAGCTTTCAATGCATTAAATTGCCACAATTTTAAAAGGATAAAGAAAACCTTAGCTCCAACACATTTACAATATCACATTCAAAAAAAATAAAAATTCAAAGTTATATGATTGCAAAAAATAAAAGCAACAAATCTAAACACATTATCTCAAAAATAATAACATACATATCACATTAAAAAAAAAAAAAAATTTAAAAAAAAAAAAAAAAGAGATTTTAAAAAAATAAAAGCAAATAGCAAATCTTTGAACATTTTCTTCAATCTTTGAGGTATGGCCACCCCAAAAATAATATATTCAGTTGAGATTGCAAGGAATTCAGAGACTTCCTATGGCATGTTTCCAAGACTTAGCTGTGCCTAAAGGAGCAATAACTGATCAAGGATATGTTTGAGGCTTTATATATATAACTATAAAATCTCCGTATATGATTTTGATGACTTGATTGTCTCTAAATTCTATTGATTGCTCTTTCTATTACAGTTCCTGAAGGTGCAAAATGGTTAAATATACTGTAATAAGTAAACTATAAACTAATAAAATCAACTTATTTTGTGCTACCACTACATATTGCATCTTATATTCAAGCATCTGTGCATTTTAAAGTACTTGATCTGAAGTTTAGGTGATGAAGGATCAGAAATATGGATAATAAGTACAAAATGGAGCTGTAAAACACACAATTTGACTGTAAATGGCACCATATGGGGGAGTTTTGTTCCAACTCTTGAGTGCAATCGAGTTAACGGTCGAGGTGTCGGAGATCAAGAGGAAAGGTGGTATTTATGTGATAACTAAGGTGAATATGCAATTGATCAAACTCATTAAACAAAGCTCAACACATTAAATGCTTCTGGAATCGCCATTATTAACTATGTAAAGAGCAAAAGCCACTAAAAGGAAAAAACACAATATTCATAATATAGGAGTAGTGTCAAATGAAAAACCCAAATGAATTCATCAGTGTAATATTAATAATAGGGGCATTTACATATATATATCACATAATTCTTATATATTTACATATCTAACACATAAATTTTTAATATTACATCAAAATAACACCATCATTAATCTTTTAAAGTGAAATACACCTTTTCATGCATAGAAAAAGTGCTATGTCTGTAAATGTAAAACTTTAGATGTTAAATATCTAATTGTATAAGAATGGTGTGCTATGCATGTAAATCTTCCATAATAATATTTACAATAAGTCCTTGATTTCTAAAATCAGTTCAGTTACAGTGGTCGACAACGTCAATATAAATGTTGGAAGATCAAATAAATGATCAAATCCATTGCCTGTGACTAAATAAATATGAGGATACAAATGACATTGATGAAAAGTAGTCAAGGATCAAGGCACTAATTCTCATTCTATAATGACGCTTCAAAGACAAGCATATTGCAATTAGACCATAGTTCTACAAAAGACTGCGTGATAATTAAAAAAACAGCAGCGAGGCAACCTTACTGTTAAGCTGAAGAGTAACATACACAACGACAAGAATTTGAGGCACCATAACACTTGATAGAAATTCAGGTTTCAGCAAAACAGACCACAAACTGAAACAGGAATAAGATTTCATGTACTTTAGTAAAGTATCAAAAACTTCTTTTCCTAGGGTATGTACACAAGATTATACTCGTTATCCTACAAATGAAGCACCTTCTCTTGATAATCCACTAAATTCTACAAAATTTTGAACTGGCTGAGCAAAATTTAAAATTTAAAATGAAAGATTTATTAATGGTCAAGTATAGACCAAATTATAATGCCAATACTTTACTTGAACAATTTAGGAAACTTAAGATAAATTTCCATTAGGAAAACAATTAAGAGTTTAGAAATTAAGTAAAAGTCTCAAGTCCATTAACCAATTCGCAACATTGAGGCCACTGCTAGTCTTATGCATTATACATATGTTCCTAGGTCTATTGTCAAATCTCCACCTTCTGTGATCCCTCCAATTATTGCATATAATCTTAAGAAACTTTTGGAAAGCCTATTAAGATAATTTTTTTTGTTATGTTTTAAATAACTCGAGAAATGATATGCACAAATACTACAAGTCCAAGTCTATTAATGTTGTTCATAAAAAAATTAATGATGTTATTGATCTAAGTGAGATATTTTTATGTCATATTTAGAAATCCAATCCTTATTGAAGAGAATAGTAGTGATGTATTTGAGGTTCGTCTCCTTCCTGTGAAAATTATAAATCTCTTAAGACTCACATATCTCTGTGGTCGTATTCACTCACTATTGACTTGTTGTTATCAAGCATCATTCTTTGTATGTGCCTGTATTTATTCATACTTTCTTTGACGTTCAAGCCATTTAATATTGATGTCGATAAGTTTTTAAAGGTTTTTATTCAAAATAAATTATTTGATAAGCATATTGGTGGCAATTCAATTTTATCTCACATCATACCTTGAGTTCACCTATAAGATGTGTGCATATGACCCTTGGGTTCTATAGCTATCTTCTAAGTTTGTTGTTTGAAATGTTTAACTTTACATCACTAATTACATTTTATAATTTTTTTTCTTTAAAAAGGTTTTGCAAATTATGGAACTAAAAGCCTAATAGACTTGCAAAAGAGATTGGTTCTTTTTGGCATTTGTTGATCTTTATAGGTTTCTCTCTAATCCAGGACACTCCACCTATTGGCAAATGTTAGCATCAAACTTCGCTACACTTATGGAATCTAATTCTTCAAGGAATTGTTCTTAGGGGTAAAGGGAATTGATGCAATACAAGTGTAACATCAACCAATTACTAGATCTTTCTGTAGGCAAAAACAAAATTTAAATTATTATAATACCTTTTCTATGTTTAAGAGCTTATTTAAACTTGTGATATCATTTAAAACATTAAGTTGTATGTGAGATAGTATTTTAGTCCAAGTTGAAGGCAACTATGCCATATTATTATTGCCACCTCATGTTACAAGTTTATCAAAGTCTAAATTATAACAAGTATGAACAACCCCCTTATAGTGAATTCAAGTGTGATGTTCATCTTCCAAAAGCAACATTCAACTGGTTAATAGTCCTAGAATTTCCAAGATAAAGTTCTAAAGTTTGAAATTAGTTTTAATGGTATTTATTGTAGTTTGACAAGCTTTCAATTTCCTTATAATATTTTTATTCTCACTATATAATGCTTTAAATATCATAAAATTTATAAGAAAAAAATATCTTTTGATGAAAAAGAAAACAAATTAAAGAAACAATTATTCTTTCTTAAGAAAGCTTGGTGGCTACACCTTAGCTTCTTGGTTAAGTGACCTTAAACAACCCCTCTTGGTGAGAGGTATATCATTATTATTAATTTTTATTTTGTGCAATTTTTTTCTAATAGTTGATTCCCTATACCACCCTAATGAATTCTAGAGTTTAAGTTTCAACACTTTCTTCTCTTGCACATTCAAAGTTAAGTTAGATCCAGCTGCCAAACCTTTCTTAAACTCCACAAACAAAAACTTCAACACTATGACCCCTAACAACTCTTACATCCTTTTCCTAACATCCTAAGCTATCCATAATATATTTACATCCCTTATATCTCCCTATATAACCCCCTCTTAAGCTCCACGCAAAATCAATCACCTAAATATTAGCCCAAAACTCACCACCACTTAGAAGATATTGGTCACCCTTAGATCTCTGTCTTCTGAAAGTCTTTTGAAATTCATATCACTTCCATTGGACTCCCTTACAATCCCTCACGTTAAAGAAAATTACATACCTCAACCTACACTCCAAAGTCCAATATTTGCCATTATGAAGAGTTACTCTAACTATATAAATGTCTTCACTTAATCATTTGATAACTCAATAGACCATTTAAATAATATTCCATAGAAGCTATTAATGAACTGTCATAATAAAAGCATGCCATTACCTCTATTATTGCTGCAACTTGTTTTAAATGATGTCATTTCCTATTCGGGATTGCCAACCATCAAATATCTAAAAGGTACTGCACTAACTTGCACACAATAAGGCATGACTAGCCATTTTGAATTATGTTTCGTTGCCAAAACATATTTGAGCTTATTCAAGACAATCCTTATCACGATGGGCCCCTATCGAAGTTAGCTTGGATTTCTCTCAATGGAGATGTTTATCTTGTTGGCACCATAACCAACAATTCAATGGTGCTATCGCACAGATCCACTAAAGAAACTCATATTAGCTTGAACAATGCATCAACAAAAGCTACAGCCTACAATTCACTCTTTGTATAGGGTTCCTCATGAACTTCTGGCCCTACTGGTTATTTAGGGCACCATTTGGATCATGATTCTTAACATCTCCATTTTTCAGTTCAAGGAGGGAGATTTGTTTATTGTTTACTTAGAATCTAAAGGCTAGATAATGCTAATGGGTAGGGAGCCTTCATCCTTCCCTTCTTTCTCATGTCCATCAAATTGGCTAACTAGGCCTCCTGCTCCAATCCCTCAAGCTCATCTTATAGTGCTTGCCATAGAGACATGCTCCACTAGAACCTGATTAGGACATCATCAACTTTCATCTCTAATGGCAGCCACTTTTCTTATCTCAAACTTAACCTTTGTTGGGAAGGCATCATTTTATAAACTTCTCAAAATTCATCCTTTTGATTGGGATTCGGATTCATTTCATCATTTTCATTATTATTGAACTTTACTAGTGGTGGGCTTGCAAGCATCATGCACTAATCTTTTGTTGTGGAGATTCTAAGAGAAGGTTGCTAAAGACTTGTCAATGCAAGATCTATAAAATAAAAACAGTAGGCAAAATACCTCAATCATTCTTCATGAGTGACTCGATTATTGTTGTGATAAATGTAGTGCAACCACTATAACAAACCTATGAGCCTCCTACCTTAGTCTAACACTGTGCAATCCCAAGATGTTGAAGAAGAGAGTTACTCTTGTTGGCAAAATGCAATCTTAATAAAACAATAAGCCTCCTTTCCCATTGTTACAATATGCTAATTATATCTTTAATGTTTGTCTAGTGAGAGATGCTAGAACCAAATGAATAATTTAAAAACATAAATTTTGGATTTAAATTAAAAATATTATTACCTTATTTCATTATTATAAAGTTGAATATAATTATAACAACAAATAATTTAATCATGATGCTTAAGGGATATTGTTAGATTAATAACATTTAATGATAGGGTTATGAATTTAGGCCTTTTATGTTAAAAAACCATACCCTATAGTAAATAAATGGCTTAACATAAGTAATTTTTTAGCTTAAACATATTTATGAAAGAAAAGAATGAGGTGTTATGATCATATAATTTAATAGTGTAGTGTTAATAACATTTGAAATTTTACATGTGCCATGGTGAGTAAGAAATGAATAACAATAGGGCAGAGGAGCTTAATACATTTTCCATAGGAATGAGGAAAAAAAAAGAATAATATCAAGTAACTTTAGTTTTTAAAGGCAATAAGTTAATAATTTTTTTTTAAAAAAAATTTAATTGATTAAGTTATGGAAAAATTTATTTATAACTTTCTTTTGGGTTTGAAAAAAAATTGTTGGAATATCTAGAAAGAAATTTTATGAAGAATCAAATTTGATTTGAACTATGGAGGAAACTCTTTGACTTAACCAATTCAATTGTAGGGTAAATTTCAAGTTTAGCATATTTCAATTTTAGGGTTTCTAATTAATTTTGAAAAGAATAATAAATAAAATTTAATATATTATTTTAAAAAGTCAAGGAAGATATTAATATGATAATAAATAAGTAATATTAAATATAATTATAGTTTAAATCTAACACAAATATTGTTTATGTATAGTAAGCTTATGTTGTAATATTGATTCAGCTTTTTCTAATGTAGGGCCTAAAGGAGCTCGACAGAATAAAGAAAGAAAGAAAGATTTGAAAGAGTTTAAGAACCTTGCCTAAAATAAAATTTAGTATAATTAATATATTAAATACAATTACAACATAATTAAAGAAACTTCATGTCAACATAAAACTTACCACAAAATATGCTAAAAGTTTTGCTATAGAGACATTGAATTAAAGATAGTTGTTAATCCCATAATAAGTAATTATGGAGAATTCCAAAATTTTGGAAAGTTTGGATCTTAAGCTCTCTAATCTAAATAGCATTCAACTAACTATATAAAGTTACAAGCATGTTGATGATGTAATCTATAACTAACCCTAACAAATCCATATATAATTGCATATAAATAATGACTTATGGTCCATGATAACCCTAGCCAACTAAAATAGAATTATGAATAGGACAGAATAAATGTAGAACCAAAAGATCCATGTGTGAAAATTAACTAAGTAAAAATAAATAGAAGTACAAGTTTTCCCAATGAGAGTGAATTACCAGTTCTCTACATGTCTCTTCTCACTTTACCTTACATTTTAATTCTTACATCTTCGAATTGAATAAGCATACTCTCAAAGATATTATCCGTTATATCATCATTATCCTTGTAATTACCACATGGTGATGGTACACACCTACCATTACTGGGAAAGAAAAGAAATCAATCAAATACAATGCATAAAACAAAGTAAAGCTCTAATTGTTTTCCTGAATGGAAGTGATAAGGACATAGTTTTAAGCAATTGGCACTAACAGATAAAAAACTAACCTCCACCAAATAAAAAGATACAAGAAAATAAACTTGTGATGCCATTATAAACTTTCGGGTAGGGCGCCCTTAATTAGCTTCATTGCAGAAGACAAGAACTCTATTTTTTGCATGTTCAGCTGAATATCCCTCATTTCCAACTTCTTACACTTTTCGTCAAATTGTTTTGCGTTTCGAATGGGTATATGATTTTGCAATACCAGTGCATTGTCGGCATGCTCACTCCTCAAAAACCAATATAGTGAAGGATATTCCCCTGCAAAATGCTTTGAGTTTCTTTTCCTTTTATTAACGTTCTCCTCCTTTTTCTCTAGCTTGATCTTGTCCGCAAAGAAAATAGATTCCTCATCGAAAGAATCCCATATCTTCTTTGACAGATCAAAAACAGTAGCATTGTGAGGATCTGAAATTTTTGACTTCTTAGTAAGCATTTGTCTGGTAGTAGTAGTCTTATATTTCTTCTTCATCCTACGAACCTTGTCATTTAACTGGTTCACAGAGACAGAGATGGATAATGAATCCTTCACAGATTTTAAAAGGGACTCCGTATGCACAAGGGTATATGGAATGACATGATGACGCTCTTTGTATTCCAGAATGCCTTGCAGCAACGCCAGTTCATCTTCATTGCTCCAAATTCTCCTGAAAAGTTCCTTTTCCTGGCCTCCTCCTGCTCTAACTATACCTGCAGTCCTCTTCTTCTTTGAAATTTTGGCAGGGGAGGCAGCAGATTGCTTCACAGAATTGGGTTCCTTCTCCACAGGCTTAGCAGAACTGTCTATGGGCATGTTACCGAGTGGCTCCAACGAGGGGTCAGAAATTGGGGTTTCAATGTCTTCTTCATCATTTCGTAAGCCTGAACCAGAGGAGGAAGAGGTGTTGGAAGGTTGTTTATCATCATCCACGTTTTGAGAATCTCGTGGCTGTGGCGGAGGATTCACTTTTGGATCGGTATTGCAAATATCCTCAGATGATTCGTCATCAGCCGTGGTCTCTTCTTCTTCACTCTCGTCCTCCTCTTCCTCACCATCGACAGATTTTGAGGAGTTGAATGGCTTCAATGAGGGATCGGCAATTGGATTAGGAGACTCTCTAGCTGTTTGAAGTGGAGAAGGCTGCTGCTGCTTCGATTCAGCCCTAGAATTCAATTCCTTGCCGTCCTCGTCTCCATCTCCTGAGCCTGAATCAGATGACGTAGAAGTGTTGGAAACTTCTTGCTTACGATCATTGGCGATTTTAGAATCTCGCGGCTTCGTAAGAGGTTTCGGTTGTCGGGCAGCATCCCCGGAATCTTCAGATGATTCCTCATCCGTGGACTCTTCTTCTTCACTCTCAGATGATTTATCGTTCTTATTCGGCTTCTCGTCCACAGTCATGGTTTTCGTTAGGGTTTTGGTCGCCGCCGGTTTGTCTAATTTTAAGTCATTTGATGGGCAAGCAGAGTAGCAGGAGTAATAATAGTTAGAAATCGGAGAATAATTTGCCTTCTGAGTCCAAACAAAGAGGTGTCGGAAGCGTGCTTACCATCAACGGTGTTTCGAGAAACTCGTCCCGCTGCCCGATGGCTACGTTTTGGAGTGGCTTTGCCAGTATCCTCAATTGATTCCTCATCCTCTTTGGCTTCTTCACCGTCAGATGATTCCACGCCCTCCTTCTTTTCACCACCTATTGGCACAAAGGAAGGCTCGCGCTGCTTTCGCAGAACAGCCGCGGTGGAGGCAGCGGAGAGCTTCTTCACGGGAGAGATCGATGGAGGAGGAGATTCCTCGTCGGATGAGGAGGACATGGACACTGGAGGGGGAGGCCGCTTCTTCATCGGCTTCTTCGCCATTATCGCTCCCAGTCTATTGCTGGCTGTCTAAAGGGCTGGCTGTCTAAAGGGAATTGCAGAATTGATCGGCAGAGTAAATGAAGGAGATTTTGGTTCAAAAAGCATTTTAATGAAAAAGGCTATTATAGTGAAGTGATTGAATTTTAGAACAACTTCCATTTGCTCAAATTTTAATTTTTTTTTTACTTGGTTAAATTTCGAAGTGATTAAATTTTAAATTTATTTGGATGACACAATATATATTTTTATTTTACAATTAATTTCATTTATCTCAAAATAAATTCTTTATAATATGATGTCTATATATAAATATTTATCTATACGAGTATAATTGTGTACTAGAAGGTTTGCAGCAATTATATAATTATTTTTTTAGTATTGCACAAAGATTTATACAGTCATAAATAAAAAAAAATATCTTAGCTTATTGGTTGAGAGCTTTAACTTTTAATCAAGAGGTCTTAGATTCAAATCATCAGACACGATTATGCATGAATTCTGATTAAATTCGCAAAGCAAAAAAAAGAGCTCATAATTGTGTTAAAACCACAGAGATGAAAGTTTCATTGTCGATTAGTCCAAAGACACACAAAAGTTATTAAAGAAGAAAGGAGACACTTCGAATTTTAACGTGGAAAATCAAAAGAGGAAAATCATCACCCAAAGAAAGCTTCCACTATGTATCTGCTTGAGTACAAAGTCTTCCCGATAACGGATTACAAAATCAGATATGAGAGAGAATAACCATGTAACAACGATCGTTGTAATTATTCTGAGAGAGAACTTCGGAATACATGTACATGACGACGGTGGTGGTTGATTGATGTCACGAGCGCGATCTTGGAGGATCTTCAAGCTTGAGCTCTCTTCCTTCTCACTGGCTTTTCCTCTTCTTCCTCGCTCGGACTCTTCCTTTTCTTCCTTGCTTGACTCTTCCTCTTCTTCCGCTTGACTCTTCCTCTTCTTCCTCTGCTCTTCCCTTTTCTTCCTTGGACTTTCCTCTTCTTTACTTTTCATCTCTTTCTTCACCGCTTCCTCTCTTCTTCTTCACCTCACTTCACTTCACTTCACTGGCCTCCCCTTTCATGTGAGGAATGAAGGTTATTTATTGGGAGGAGGGGCATTCTTGTAAATTCATGTAAAGCCCGCACTACTCCCTCGATCAGGACGGCCGGATGATTCCTTCGATCATTTGATGTATTTTGAGCATTTGGATGCCCAAATGAAATCAAAATTATGAGATCTTAGGCTCAGATCCCGGCCGAGACGCTTCGATTTGACTATAAACACTCCATATTTGAGAGCTTTGGATTTAATTGATGTCCCAAAGATTCTAATGATATTTTAAGTGTTTGATCTCGACGGCTTCAAAATCATATCGCCGACATCAAGATTTGTGCTTTGACAGTGGTATTTTGAGAGTCATATCGCATTCTCCTTTTTGGATGACATTAAATCATCCAAAAAATATATGTCAAATGCTCGAAAATAACGAATTCTTCAACGAACGCGGCCCATGAATCATACATTTTGAGAGAAGAAATCATCATAAAAATACAAAATTATGATTAGGAAGTAGATGTGTAGAGATGAGATTTTGAGGTTTGGATCTATTTGAATACTCACTAAGCGTGCATTATCGGGACCCGCTATACTGCTCGTTTGCACTACCGGAGAAGGCTAAGGCGGCGCTGTTCTCAGATAGCCGGCCGGGCCGCTATTTAACTACGGAGCGGCGGGATCTCGCGGAGGCCTACGTCGATGCGCTGTCGAACAGCTGGTCGCTGATGTTCCGGATGAACCTCTCAGTCGAGTTCGTGTGCGCGCTCAGGGGTCATACGCTGGTCCGAGAGATTGAAGGGTTTTGAGCCGTTTTGAGGAGTTTTGAGCCATTTTTCCATTTTGAGGATTTTGACCCTTTGCCTCCGGGGCTATAAGTACCACCCTGGGTGAGGGAGAGACACACCTTTTCCTCTCCCTTTGAGGGTCCTTTGGAGGCAATCAAGAGGAGTTTAGAGGGCGATCTAAGAGTAAATCGAGGCGATCAGCGCGCTCACCAGATACGCCGTGGTTCCGCATCGGCTCGTCGACCGTCCAGGCGATCAGCGCCTGGTGGTCGCCGGCAGTTCAGGAATCGGGCCCCGTTAGAGGCGACCGCGCCACCTGATACGCCGGTTCCGGCCATCGTCCGGACCGTCCGTTGGGAGGCAAGGCCCACGATACGCCGTGGTTCCGGTATCCGCCGGACCATCCCGTGGAGGCGATCGCGCTACGATATCGCCGGTTCCGCTACCTCATCGACCGTCCGGGTTATCAAGGCCCACGATATCGCCGTGGTTCCGGTTCACCGTCGAACCGTCCGTGGGGGAGGACCGCGCCCACCTGAGCACGCCGTTCCGCACCGCCGTCGGCCGTCCGTGAGGCGATCAAGGCCCACCATACATCGTGACCTCGGTTTGACCGTCCGTGTGAGGCGATCAAGGCCCACGGTATACGCCGTGGTTCCAGCATCGGGCCGGACCGTCCGGTTGAGGCGAGCGCCACACAGACATGCATCGTGGAACCGGCTTACCGCCGGACGTGTTGAGGAGCCGTAGTCATACGGCAGTGCTCCGCTTTTCCTCAAAATAAAGAATTAACCTCGCTGACGACCGTGATCGAGGTGATCAAGCGAGACGATAACCGAGATCGGTCAATCGAATGCACGATAACGCGATGGTGGTCGCGAGATAATCAAGAATGATGGTAATCGGAGATTGCCGATGATGCAGCGGGACCATGGTAGCGGCGATACTGGCTAGGGGGTGGTCGAACGAACCGGAGATAAGAATGACCTGCGGAATTAGTCGATGGCAAGATCGGCGATGGTCACGGCATGACGCCGCGCGACGCATGCCTGACGGTGGCCGGGGGGTATAACCGCAACCTGGAGACTAGACGGGCACTCAGCGATCAATAAGGAAGATCGTCTACGGCCGGCAAACCGACGCAGAAATGCGGATCTGGTCGGCTACCGACGGGGTGTGGTCAACAACCTGACGATACGATGGTGGCGACCAGCATCGAGCAAGTGAATATTGTCAGCGATTCACGAGAAGGACCGCCACGGTCGATGCGACGCGTCGGTAATGGCGCGATGACCGCGACAATGGTGACGACCGCTAAGATTGCCGATGGCCAGCGTGACCGCATATAAGGGTGACCGGCCGGAGATGGTTTACTACGGCCAGACCGCGATGATGGCCGACGGGTGGTCAGAATCGCCAGGAATATCTGCAGGATCGGAGTCCAGTAGTCCGGCAGAATGACCGACGACGATGGTGACCAACCGGCGAATGATGGCAGCGACCAATGACGTGACGACGATGACGGTGGTCGCGCCGACGGCAATGACAATAAGGCGACCTGCATGGTCGACGGCAATCGACGCCGGATTCCGCGATGACCGAAGATGGTGACCGGCAGAGGTTGCCGGAGATGACCTTTATCTGATGGTCGCCAGCAGGACCAGCAACGAAGCTGGCGCCAGAACCCGCTATGTGGTTGGAGGTCGACGGGGTGCAACGCAACGTGAGCTGTCGACCGCACCGCATCGAGTTAAGCGATGAGAATGACGATGATGGTGATTTTGACTTATCCGGTTGTTTGTCGTGTGACTCGGCGACGCAACCTATATGGAAGAGGTTGAATTGAATCGCAGATTTTGACCTATCCGGTTGTCGTGACTCGGCTACGACGCTAACCAGATGTAAGAGGTCAATCAATCACCGGCGATTTTTGACCTATTCGAGTTGTTCGAGTGTGACTCGATGATGTTAACCTGTGTGGAAGAGGTTGAATTGAATCCGCTGAGAATTTTTTACCTATCCAAGGTTGTTTGTCAGAGTGTGACTCGATGACGTTAACTTGTATCAAAGATGTTGAATCAATCCGAGAATTTTGACCCATCCGGGTTGTTTGTCGAGTGTTATCCCGACATTAAACGGAGTGGGTACAAGGTTTTGACCTTTCCTAGGTTATGGTTATTCGCCGACGCTAACCGTATGGAAGAGGCCGCGAGTCCACCAAGGACCTTTTGACCTTGTTTGTCGATGACGACATTAACCCGCATGGAAGAGATCGCAGAAGTCCACCAAGGACGTTTGACCTTTCCCGGGTTGTTTGTCGAGCTTTGCTCGATGACATTAACCCGCATAAGAGATCGCAGAAGTCCACCAAGGACGCTTTGACCTTTCCGAAGTTGTTCTTTGCTGATGACATTAACCGTATGGAAGAGGTCGGAAATCCACCAGCGACATTTTGACCTATCTGGGTTGTTTGTCGAGTGTACGACGTTAACCCGTATGGAAGAGGTGGCGGGGAAATCCACCAAGGACATTTTGACTATCTGGGTTGTTTGTCGAGTGTTTGGATGGCGTTAGCATTGATTCGCGACTTGCCTTATCTTTTTTGAGATTAAGAGTTGCCCCAGTTGAATCGAAGGAACAAAGTTTGATGAATCTTCATTCTTCGCTTGTGTTCTTTAAAAGCTTGAATGCTCCACCTCAATGGTGGTTTTGATCTTGTTGGAAAACTTGGTCGTCATACAAGATAAAATAATGGGTATCGATTCCACTGAGGCAAGCTGCGTGCTAGAAAACCGGTCAGTAGAGTGAAAGTTTACCTTGCTTTGGTCGATTAGTCAAACACACGTAATTAAAGAAGCGACGGAGACACTCCAAAATTTTTAACGTGGAAAACCTCGAAAGAGGGAAAAAACGCTGCTTGATAAAAGCTTCCACTATGTATCTGTTTCAGAGTACAAAGTCTTCCTGATAACGGGATTACAAAATTTCATATGAGAGAGGAATAATAACTATGTAACAATGATCAGGTTGTAATTGTTACTGATGGTGGAGATGCGGGGTAACTTCTGGTGGGAATACATGGTACAATTAGTGACAACGGTGGCGGTGGATGGTTGATGGCCCGGCGATCGAAGGGATCTTGAGCTTGAGCTCTCTCCGGGCTTTTCCTCTTCTTCCGCTGGACTCTTCCTTTTCTTCCTTGCTTGGACTCTTCCTTTTCTTCCTTGCTTGGACTCTTCCTCTTCTTCCTTGCTCGGGCTCTTCTTCCTTTTTGCTCTTCCTTTTCTTCCTTGCTTGGACTCTCTTCTCTTTCTTTGCTTGACTCCTCCTCTTCTTCACCTGCTTCAGCTCCTCTTCTTCTTCACCTCACTTCACTTCACTTGGCCTCCCCTTTCATGTGAGGAATGAAGGTCTATTTATAGATGGGAGGAGGGGCATTCTTGTAAATTCATGTAAAGCCCGTACCACTCCCCTCGATCGGACGGCTCAAGATGATTCCTTTAATTATTTGATGTATTTTGAGTATTTGGATGCCCAAATGAAGTCGGAATTATGAGATCTTAGGCTCGTTAGATCCGGCTCGTCGAGACGCTCGATTTGACTATAAACACTCCATATTTGAGAGCTGCTTTGGGATTTAATTGATGTCCCAAAGATTCCAATGATATTTTAAGTGCTTGATCTCGATCGGTTTCGACTCAAAATCATATAGCTTTCGACATCAAGATTTGTGCTTTGACTAGTGGTATTTTGAGAGTCATATCAATAATAAACACAGAGCTTTACATGAAAGACAAGTGAGTAGAAAAATCATAAGGCTTAGTACTTTATTGATGAAGAATATAGCCGTCTATCAAATCTCTAATTGAAGAATATGAGATTATAATATTTGAATTATTAGATTGGTCTCTTATGAGAGTGGTGAAAAGTACGAGAGAAAATATAAGAGGTGATTGGTGTTAATATTAGTCGATGACTAAACCACACGGTTGAACGACAAAGATCCTTACTGTTAATTGACGATGATGACAAAGGTCAATGATGTCAATTAGACGATAATGAACTTTTAAGACATGAAGCATGAAGCATCAATTTTTCGAGATATAATTTTTTTCATATTTAATGATAACAGTTAAGAAGTATGAACTTTTAAGACATTAATTGAAGACCTAAGCTTCACTCGTAAATGAAGTCTGTCATGTACAAAGGTTTATTACGATCTGTGATTTTTAGTGCGTGTGCGTGTGCATGTCTGTGTGTTTACATTCCTAACACGATCTAATAACCCTCTAATAAATGGTATGAAGACTCATTGATGTTTTATAAAAATAACAAAGTTATCATTTTTGTTTGGTTTGGTTTATTTGTGGTTTTTTTTTTATAAAAATAAAGCTATGTTTGTGAGGTGCCCTTTTCATGAAAAAAGTATTGAAGCTACTACTCTTTAAGCAAGATAATGTAATATGCAAATAATTGTTTGAGAACATTTGCATAAGTAAATGTGAAAGTAAGTAAACTAATGAAATTTTGAATAATAAGAATTTGTTTGGTTTGTCACCTAATCCACATCTTGGCTTAATCCTCATCTAAAATAGAATTCTACTACCAAACTTGAAACTATTACATAATCTTCTTAATGTATGAAAAGTGCCCCTCAAAAATAGAGCTTTTTTCACACAAAGCTCTTCTATGCCTCACTAAACATATAAACTCCAAAATAATGCTCTAAAATGTTAGAGGTGACTCAAATTATTATAATTAAAATACTATAATCTCTATTTAATAAATAGAATGATATATAATGGAGATATAATACTAGAAAACTAGAGCTTCAATGAGGAATTAAGGGGCTGTTTGGTTAGCGGTAAATGGAATGCACTGTAATTAGTTTACATATTTTTTTTTCTTTTTTGTTGTTTGGATGGAAGTAAAATAAATTCAGTGTACTTTTTTGAGGTAAACTCAAATCCCACAATAGCCTACTTTGCGTGACTTTTAAATACACTTGAAAATGAACGTATTTTGAATTCGCGGAGCATGGAGCGGAGCGGAGCACGGAGCGGAACGCCTGGGAAAAAGAAATTTTTATTAATAGGAATTTTTATTCAAGTTATAATCTTAGCCACTATAGAGAGACCCGTGAGCGGATCGACGGCCTTGAAGGAGGAGGTCGGGAAGATTCGGCGATAAGTCGTGCCAATATCGTAAGAGAGACGGCGACCATCTGAGAGCAATTGATCTAGGGTTTCACAGAGTAACCTCATGATGGACCAGATTCCGCAGCACGGATCTCCTCCAATGGAAGAAAATTAAGGGAAGAACAATCCAATAACAAAGAAAAAGCTTCCATTAGTAAAAAATAATGGTAATGATGAACTCGTTGTCTCTTCAGTTGCAGCCCCTCATCGATTTTAATCAGTTTTGTTTAGAAAAATTGCTTACTCATACCTCATTAAAAATATTTAATATTTATTTATTAATCATCAAGTTATGATATATAATAAAATATATATAATATAGTAATAAAATTATATATATATATATATATATATATATATATATATATATATATATATATATATATATATATGTATATTAAATTTGGGTCATTATGTTAATATAAAATGATAATATTCAAATTTTATTTATTTATAACACTAATAATTAATATCTTAGAAAATTTATAAATTAATTACTAATAATTAAATATTCGAAATACATTGTATTTGTATTTGATTTTATTTATGTTTTAGTCAAGAAAAAAAATTTATTTATAATTTATTTATATTTTAATATATATTTATTTTTTAATTGAATACATTAATTAGTGAATAATTTCTATAATTAATTTATATATAATAAAGTATTCGTAATCAAATATTTACTTTACATTCATCCAACCAAACGAAAAAAAATGTTTATATATTTACTTTACTAATACAACCAATAAAGTATTCGATTCGTATTCACTTTTTATCGTATTTCTTTTTTACATTCTAAATCGACATACCACCTCTAAATATAAGATCAAAATCCCCAAAGAATGAACTGAATGAACATTTACTTTTCTTCAAAAAATTTTTTACGATGATCTTATAATAAAACTCGTTTGATTTCTAAATCACTAGTATATATATATATATATATTGATTATTAAAAAAAAATTAATGTGACCATAATGGAAGCTGCTGGTGGATCAACAATGACAGTCAGTGATAATCGGAGATCGTCTTCAAAATTTTTTTTTTACTTATAATAAAACTCCTTTGATTTCTAAATCACTAGTATATATATATATATATATTGATTATTAAAAAAAGTTAATTAATGTGACCATCATGCAGCTGGTGGATCAATAATGACAGTCAGTGATAATCAGAGATGGTCGGTTGCGACATTAATGTGTGATGATCATTGACTGTGCGCAACAATAGTTAATGACAGTGATAATAAGTTAGTGACAGTGATATATCATCAAATCAATAATAAGTCATAAACAAATTACATGAGTTCATGACTTCATGATATCAACCCATACAATTAATTCAATTAAATACTCAAAAACAACCACATCACAATCCCATAATTGCCTACATTTAGTCCCCTCTTGACCAAATGAAAGTCAAGCTATGTAGATACTTGAATCTTATCACTATCTTTTTTTTTTATATATATATTTTTTATTCAACTTTAGATTTGCTGCCCATATACTCCACATGCTGCATTTTGTACCTTAGTGTCTCCCAAAAATTAAAAAAAATAAAAATAAAAATCTCACAAAAGATGTCCCACAAACTTCCATAGTTGTCCTTCCAATATATTAAATTTTTGTAATAAATTATATATATATATATATATATATATATATATATATATAGAGAGAGAGAGAGAGAGAGAGAGAGAGAGAGAGAGAGAGAGAGAGAGACTTGCAATTAATTAACAAATCTTCTTCTTTGAAGCAATAGAATATTTGATATATGTGAAACAACTGCACAAAACAGCGACCGAGCGACGTATTGGAGCTTTATTACTGCTGTTTATGGGTTACAGGCTGACAGAAGTCCTTATCCTTAGAGATCCAATCAGCCACCGGCAAGTTAAATCATGGACCCTTATTTTGTCATTTTTTTAATGACATTTATTGATTAAGACCAATGATATTTTTATTATTTTGCAATATATTATCATAAAATTACATTAAATTATATATATATATATATTAAAGTTAAATATATATAAACTTGCTTTTATAAGTATATAATTTAATAAATAGTGTATATATAGATATGTACATAGATACTCATATAAAATATGAGAAATTTAAATATATAGCACATAAATCTTATGTAATTACATATCTAATACCTAAAAGTTTGATATTTATAAACATAGCATATTCTTTATGCTTCAAAAGTTGAATTTTACTTCAAAAAATTAAGAAAATAATTATTTTTATTCTAATAATAAAGATTTAAATGTCATAAATATAAATATTTATATTTAGGTGTTATATATGTAATATAAAAGAATTGTGCTATGTATGTAATTGCCCCATAAAATATTTAAAAAAATTTAAAATAAAGAAAAATAAATGATTTTAATGGCTTGATTGAAAGTTAAAATAACTTGACTTTGAGTATTTTTTTTTCGTTTTAATGATATTTTCTCATAATATATATATATATATATATATAATTTATTGCTAGAATTAAGAAACCTAGTAAGTACTTTAAATCAATTGCAATAATTAAACAAATAGGCTTATATTATTTATCTTGAAGATATTCTATTGTACTAAAATCCAAAGGAACACTATTCTTAAGACAAGAAGGCATGGAAGAAGTAAAACAAAGAGGAAACATACATACATGTTTGACATAAAAGAATATGTTCTTTATTGTTTATTTATTTGTACGTGTAATAAAGGCCCACACATGTGCATGGACAGATATTATACAGATATTATCATTCGCACGTGTGCCATGTATGGGATGAGGGGAAACAAAGAAGAGAGAGAGAGAGAGAGAGAGAAGCTTGAAGCAAAGTTGAATATAGAGTCAAAAGGGCAAGGCTGAGTTGAAGGCAGTGAGGTCTCCATAAGTCTCATATCTCTCTATTTTCTCTATATTTCGAGCTTCATTATGAGCATTTCCAATCTGCAAACATTAAAATTAAAGAGAAATAGTAAAATTCTAGAACAAAAATAATAAGAGAAGTGTTTTTTTAATGCAACATTTAAAATTTGATTATTTATGAATTAATATCATTTTACTCTATAAAACACCAAGAAAAATATTTATTTTCTTTAGAAATTTCAGCATTTATTAATGCTATTTTCTTTCAAAAAAGAGGTCAGAAAGCTGAAATCTAACAAAGTCTAAAAATAAATTAAATTTAAACGATCGCTAAAATTGGTGGCAAATAGGGCTCATTTGAGGCAGCGGTGATGATGTGGTACGATGCGAAAAATATCGCAGCGTCATTTGAAAAGAGTTTTGAAGAATCCGCTGTGAGAAAGTTGAGTTTTATAGCTTGAATTTGGAGAGTGTGGTGATTGTTAGAAAATTACGATCTAAATTTTTTAAAATTAAAATATCTATAATATCTACTGCAATGTTTAGATAATAGATTCTTCTAAACTAATTTTAATACTATTTTTTTAAATAGCTACAACTGACCTAAATATAATCTAACTAACTTCTCTCCATAATTTTCAGGATAAAGTTTACAGTGACAGACTTTTTGGTCGCTTTAGGGTTTTGGGAAGCTTTGCTGCTTGAAATTAAATTTTACAAAAATATCTTTAAAAGGTTTATTGTTTAGAAGAATCAATTCAAGTAGGTGAATCCCATATATTTTTATTTAAGAAAATAGTTTTTCTTTTCAAACATAGAAAAAAATAATTTTTTCAAAAAAAAAAAAGTATGTTAAATTATTGGTATTAGTGTAAATATATGTTTTTTGGGTGGGTAATGCTTAAATCTAGCACCTTGAGCTTCTATTATATATAGGGGATTTACATACATACCACACAATTCTTATGTATTTACATATCTAACACCTAAACTTCAATTTTTATATATATAATACCCTAATCTTAAATATCACATCAAAAATATCAATTTATTCACTTTTTAAAAGTGAAATGCACCTTTTTAAGCATAGAAAAGTATTAGATAAGTAAATATCTAATTTTAAGTATGTAATATGTAAATATATAAGAATTGTATTATATGTATATAAATCCCCGTATATATATTGAGATGCTGACAAACTGTTAGAATCTTGACCTCTCCCGGCAAACCCTTGAGCTCTAGATATGCTTCCTTTTTTTACTACCGTTTCTTCCCTAAAACCGCGAATTGTCCTTTCAAAGTACTCTCAGCAGCAAATTAACAATTTACTCTTCCCTCAATCATATTAATAAATTAATTAAAACACAAACTTAATATATATCTAACAACTAAATTTTAATATTTATATTTCTAATATTTAAATAATTACACAAAATAATTATATTTATTTTTTAAAACGATAACAACAATGATATTTGCAGATGTGTAAATATATAAAATTAATGAGGTAGGTATGTAAATACCCAAAAAAATTGTTCTTGAATCACCTGCTGGGTTGCTGCCATGGATTCCACATCCAAATTAAAATCATAGAAGGAACTCGCAGCAGAAAGCTTCATTGACAGAAACTGCGACAAGTTCAAAAGCTCAAATTCTCTTAACCATTTAAAATATAACTAAAGCTTAATATATATATATAGTAAGTTTAACTCACCTCAACCTGATTTTGAAGAGACTGAACATAATTAATTATCTCATCAAGCATAGTAGCCATGCCCATTGTCTATAAGAAAAAGAAGAAAAGATTAAAAAGATATGATTAAGTGATTAATTGTATACTCTAATCTTCAATCTACACACAAAATTACATATATAATTCATGCATAATAATTTTTCATAGATTATTATAATCATTAAATAAAAAAATATTAAGTAGAGACTACATATATCTTCTATGTTCAAAAGACTTGATCATAGGAGTGTGTGTCAGCTCATTGATTGAAGTACGTTATATATTAATCATACTTTTATAGCATGCAGCGTAAGCGTATTTATACTACTTAATTATGATGCGTGTTATATACTTCACTTAATGCTTTTTGTAGTCACAGACAATATATATCTCTTGTGTCTTTTATAAGCGTCTGTGATAGCGTATATATCTTCTTGTATCTTTATAGCGAGTACAAAGTAGCACATGACTATATAATATTGTGTACTTTATAGCGAGTATACAATAGTGCATGATTGTATACTCTGATCTTCGATCTACACATAAAATTATATATAATTTATAGTTAATAATTTTCATAGAACAGTGATACCTTATAACAGCCAGGGACAAGATCTTGTAAGCATCTCATCTTCTCATTTATCCTCTCTCTTCTCACCTGATTACGACCAAAAATCAAAAGGAGTCAGTGGAGTGAGAGTACAGAGAAGCAGCCCATGCTGTCCTCCAATTATACGAAAAAAAGTGCTAGCGCCAGATGCATTGCATGAAGGAAGTATAGAATCAACAGCAACAAAAAAGGCCCCACCCACTAAGACTACGGGCGGGGCCACCTATCTTGGTGGGGTCACACTTTGTCATTTTACTGAAATTAAACCTTACCCTTTCAGCTAAGCTATGGCTGTCAGTGGCTTGGCCACTTCTCGCCCTCACATGAACCACCTCCTTCTGCTTCTCTCCATCTCTTGAATTCCTACTCCTCCAACTCTCTTTCAGACACTGAAAACAGAAGAAATTGAAGAGTATCAGTACAGACAGACGATATATGAGAAATTAATATAAATCATGTTAATCTTTTAATTATAAAGATATAGATGTGTATATTTGATCAGAATGCTTGAAGAAAAGCATGAAGAGCAGCAGTTATGTTAGCATACTTCCTTCCTTCTTTTGGACTTGCCTTCTCCTCTTTCCGAGTAGTTTGCAGAGCTCGTCTCTCTTTCCGGCTTTCTCTTCTTAGCAGTTTCAGGTTGTAAGACTGGTTTGAGGTATTCGATGGGAGGAAAGCTTGGAAGATGATGAGCAGAAGGCAAGTTGAAGTCTTCTGGTTGGTCTGAGAGGAGACTGTCATTAGGAAGAGCTATGAAGTCTAAGGTTGTATTCTCCATGGCATTCTCATCAAGGTCTGTAAAATCCATTTCTGTGAAGGAGAGGGAAGCTGGCTTGAGACCATTTATGAAATCAGACATGGCTGAGGAGGGAATAAAAAGGCTTATGGGAGAGGCTGAGAGGAGAGTAGAGAAGGGAAGAGGAGGGCTTAGGAAGGTTTATGTATTAGAATGTTGATGAGCTGTGGAATTCTATATGATATCTTGGGAGGATGGGTTCTTATGGTGGGTCCTTGTTTAAATATATGCCCATTTGTGTTATATTATAATGATTTTGAATGGTTTTTTTTTGGGTAAGATTAGACACAAATAGTAATGAGGGGAATTATTATGTTGTGGGCAATCTTATAGTTTGGAGATTAATTATGATAAATATGTGTCATTTAATGTAGAGAAGGTAGGCCATGCATGAGTTTGATTTAGCAACATTTGTATCTTGGTTTAATACTTCTTTTAGTTAGTCTTGACATAGACATGTTACAAGGCCTTGTGGTCCTATGTCCTAAAGGGTTGAATTTTTTGTACTATTAAATTGTTGTGATATCAAAAATTCCCATTTGATCGAGCATAGGTTTTAGCATAATGAATGAATTTTAGAGCAATTTAAAGGAGCTTAATCAATTACAAATTTTGGCTTTGAAAATTATTTCAGAGATCTAATAAATTTCAATTTAGGCAAATGCATTATTAAACGAAATCTTATCAGAACGATTATGATGACACCAAATGGTGAATCTGAACATAATAGTGTATCTCCATGAGGGAGTTTTTTTTAAAGAGATGAATTGGTGGTATCAACTCAGGCCATAAGGAATCAAATTGAACAATTCCCTTCTTCCTTGTCTTGTGAATCAAAGTCATGCATCGAAGTAGGTGATGATCACCACTCTTCCGGTCAATATGAAGGTTATCTTAATTTACTCATCAACATCCTTTCTTTACAAGCTATTCATCTTACATGTTGATCATTCCAATGCATCACCATTATCATTTTAAGACAATTTCTAATACAAGATTAAGACTACGAAAAGTTTCTATGACATTCACTATGTCTCATTTTAGAAATTATTAGCAACAAATTATTACTGTTGATAAGAAACATATTGATATGCAAAACTTATTAGGGCTATTTTTGTTGCCCTAAATTTAATCCATAAATCTTTTGACAATTATTTTTATTGATTCGATCATTAAAATTTAAATATGTTAACTCCATTAGATATATGATATTGAGATCTATACAATATTACAGTTTGTTTCCTTGATTGAATACATTATTGATACTAATTGCCATCAGATCGTCATCATGCCTTCATTATCATATTTTAGCCAACCACAAAGCTCAGTCCTAGTCAGAACATGTCTGACCATATTCTTTAATTGATTGAAGACATTGCTGATACTAATCGCCATCAAATCTTGATCAAAAGTATCATATTTTTTTCAATTAAATATATTGATATCAAAGACGCATCATTTATTATTATAAAATATCATTATATCATCTTGTTCTCCTTTGTCATTAATAAAATTATCCTAACCCTTCCACAAACTCATGAATCAATAGGTTGGTAGTTTTGTATAAATCATTGTGCACTTTCCAAGGCACTCCATTCCCAACTGTTTCATATCACATCTCCCTTCACTAACCATTACTTCAATTTGGAGCCAATTTATTGAACCGTTGAAACTTGAAAACTATCCGTTAAAAAAAATTCTTCACTCACGTGAGCTATAAATTTGATTTTTAATTTAAACCGAACTTTGACTTAACAGATGATTTGAGAGCTTTCTGCCTTACCTATTAAAGAATCGGTTCGGTAAAATAGAGAAATTTTTGTACGAAATAGATTAATTTCTTTTCTTCTTCTTATGCTTAAGGCTGTGTTCGGAATAGCTTTCTATCTGCAATATAGTTTAAGAAGCACTGCAGATGATGTTTAGGAAATTATATTTTAGTTGTATTTCGAAGAAGTTGTAACAAGAAAGTTGTGTTTTTCAATCTGATCAAGTAGGCTGTGGTGACTGCCAGAAAACTACAATCTGATTTTTTAAAATAATAAAAAATTATCTAACCCAGCATAATTTTAGACAATAATTTCTTTTACAACAGCTTCATTATTATTTTTTTAGATAATTACAACTGTCTCAAATGGATCTTACATATTATCAAAATGCTCCCCCTTACAAACTTTATTTAGCAAAAGAACCAATAATTAATACGTTTTCATATCATAGAGATTTTGGTATATATGAACATCAATTACCTTCTTTAAATTCAAGTCAAGTGAAGAGCTATCACTATATATTATTCCTTAATTAGCATCAAACAAAAAAAATTAATTAAAAATCTGAACAAGTAAATTAATCAACAAGGCAAAGTAATGGCGTTCTAAATAATATGGCTTAATATTAATTATCAAGAAATATCTTTTCATTACAATATTACCCTTAAAATCCAGCATTGAACCATAATAATAAAAAAAAAATTATGGATTTTGCATTGTGTATATTTTTCTGAAATTTTTTCTTTTCAGCGAGAAGTTGCGATCACAACACCTTAATTAAATTCCGATATCTAAAACAGGTTGAAAAATCAGATTGGTACGCAGAATTTAGTGGTTTTGCTGTGCGTGAATATGAAGGAACTGTTTACTTAACGTACACTTATTATTTGAAACACTCAAACGCACTTTCTTTTCACCCAAAATCTCTTAGTCTAGAGCTTATTATCACGGAGAAACTTTTCTCAAGTCGCCCATGCGGTCTTAGCACTCCTTCCTTGATGTTAAGTCAGCCTAATCCTAACAACGCAGGACTAGAATGCTCAAAACTCTTTTAGAGGGGAGAGGTTAGAAGTACTTCACTATGTAAAGGAATTTTACAATACAAGATTGTTTGGGAACCTTTGATAGTTCCAAATGAGGGGTGAGGACATCTATTTATAGTCCTCCCCCTATCCCTAGGAACAATCTAGAAAAGAATATTCTAGAATACAATAATATGTATATAGTTCTAGATCTTTCCATGCCACTCCAGCATATACAAGGGTTCTATAGTATGCCATACCATCCTAGAGTTCTCCTAAAACATTCCTCCTCCAAAGCCTTCTAGAATATGGTGGAACCTTCTAGAATCCTCAAGATTATTCCCCATCTTTTTATATAATTCTCTAGAAGCTTCCCTCCTTATGTATGACTAAGAGAGCACCTGATCTCCCTTAATATAGCTCCGTGATATTCTCCCCCACCTAAACCCGCGATGCCCTCATCGCCTGCCTTCATCCGCCAGTGTCTTCATCTTCAATTGGCCTCACCATCTGGCACCCCTTTCCATTTGATGAGATAATTTCTATAGTTTGAAACCCCTCTCCTGCGAACTTCCATTTCTACTACTTCTTTATCAAAAGGAGTAGTCATTCTTATCGGAGCTTGATTGGGTTTTATTAGGTGTCTCTTTTTTTTATCTCCACATCTTCCTGACCCTCTTGTTGCCTTGTGTAGTGCAGCCCTAGCTACCTCCCTTTCGGGTGAGAGTTCTTTTGACAACTCTGCCGCTGAGATGTCCTTAAATTCCTCTAGCACCACTGCCACCTCCCTTGGCATGTCTTCTTATGGCCTTGGTTCTTCATCATTCATATCATGAAGAACGACCATGTCATTTCCCTGTTCGTGTTGAATGTCCTTGAATTGGATGGCCGCGAGCATTTTGGCATCGACTGAGGCTCACATCGGCACCATGCAAATTTGATTGCCCTCCATGATGCACATGCTATTGACAAATGGCATCGGGAATGCTTTTGCCTGATCCAAGAAATCTAATCCCATGACAACTCTATAGTCATCCATTGGGATGACGGAAAAGTTTAGCGTACCTGACCAAGCTCCCACATTGGTTTTTTACTTCTCGTGCTATGCCATGTATTAGCTTTTCCTCTGAGTTGACTACCTTAATGGAGCCTCCTCCTCCAACTGTTGGTAGTCCTAGCCGCATTGCTTCTTCTACAAAGATGAAATTGTGAGAAGCCACCCTGTCTACCATGGTAGTGGTAGTGTTTCTCGCAATAACCATCTCCATGAAGATCAACCCCCTGGCTTGTGGATTTGGAGCAGCCTGAATCCCATTCAAGAGCTGCATAGATCCCATTTGTGCTACCTTATCATTCTCCTCGGCTTCCGTTGCCTCATGATGACTTGCTAAGAGGGAGTTCAAGACATTTTTTTTAGGACACTCCCTTCCCCAATGAGGCCCTCCACAAAGGAAGCAATTATTATTTGGTTGACTCTTACCTTCCTTTTGCCTTTCTTTGTTATTTTCCTGTGTTGAGATCGATTCTTGGCGAGACTCCTCCCTTTGTTGTCCTTGTCTCCCCACCGCTGTCATAAGTATCTCTTCTTTTGTGGACTCCTCGGCATAATCGACCAAACTTTTGCAACATGGCAAGATCTTGCACTCCACGCCTCTAAGCTCTGGTCTAGCCCATGGTTGGAGTCCATCCAAGAAGTTGAAGAGAGAATTTTTATCAGACATATCAGGAATTTCAAGGACCAAGCTAATGAAGTCTTTGACGTATTCTCGAATCGATCCTTCCTGTTTGAGCCTTCTTAATTTAGCTCTAGCCTCATCCTCCGCATTCTTAGGATAGAACTGCCTCTTGAGTTCTTTCTTGAAGTCATCAAAGGTTGATACGGTGCACATACCTTTCTCCATATCTCCTCGCCTCCTCCTCCACCACAACATGGCGTCCAAAGATAAAGAGCGAAATTGGACTTTGGAACCTTCATGATGCTCATGGCTCCAAATGCTCTAGTCCCCATAGGAAGTTCTCCACCTCCTTTGCATTGCAGACTCCCCCGAAGCTCTTTGGTTTTGGCACTTCGATCCTCTTGGCTTCAATGACATAATTGTTGGATTTGGCTGCTAGTGCCCTTTTGCATAGAGCGATGTCCTCTCACATCTCCTCTATGCCTCAGACACTATCTCATCTCCTCATGAGATCGCTACATCCCATGGAGCTCCTCCCTCATCTTTGCCATCTGATCCTTGAATGATTCTTCCAATTGGATGATCATATCTTTGAATGAGGAATGGATGGTGGCATCCTCCTCCTCGAGGCCATTCACCCTCTCGCCTAAATCCTCCATCTAGGCTTCCATCACATTCATAGCCTCCTCCACCCGAGCAAGGCGTGAATCAAAGTCAGAGATTACATCATTGGACCTTCCATGTGGCTTAGATGCGGCAGGATCACGTTGCTCCTTATGACCTCGGCCTTGTTGAGATGCTTCCACATTTGTGGTTTAAGATCCAATAATTTGCTCTTTGCCGGCCTTCGTCATGCCTCCAACATTGGCTCTGATACCAACTATCATGGAGAAACTTTTCCCAAGTCGCCTGTGTGGCCTTAGCACTCATACCTTGATGCTAAGTCAGCTTAACCTTCACAATGCAGGACTAGAATGCTCAAAACTCTTTTAGAGAGGAGAGGTTAGAAGTACTTTACTATGTAAAGGAACTTTACAATACAAGATTGCTTGAGAACCTTCCATGGTTCTAAATGAGGGGCGAGGACATCTATTTATAGTCTTCCCTCTATCCCTAGGAATAATCTAGAAAAGAATATTCTAGAATACAATAATATGTACTTGGTTTTAGATCTTTCCATGCCACTCTAGCATATACAAGGGGTTCTAGAGTATTTCATACACCTCTGAAGCATTCCTCCTCCAAAACCTTCTAGAGTCCTCAAGGTTATTCCCCATATTTTTATATAATTCTCTAGAAGCTTCCCTAAGAGAGCATCCGATCTCCTTAATATAGCTCTGTGATATTATGCTAGAATAAAAGTTCTCTTTTGAGGCAACTATAATTATATATAAAAATAATAACAAAGATATTACAGAAAAAAAAATTATGATGACTATTATAAATTTTTATTATTTTAAAAAAGTTAGATAGAAGCTTTGTGGTAGCCACTTAATTTTGCTAGTTCAAGTTGAAAAACATAGCATTACCACCACAACTTTAAAATGCAGCCAAAACACAATTTTTCAAATGTCACCTACGATGTGGTTCAGACCACACCGCAGGCAGAAAGTTGCGCTAAACATAAAGTTGAATTGATCACACACATTATCTCTCTCTCTCTCTCTCTCTTTCTCTCTCTCTCTCTCTTTATATATATATATATATAATTATTTAGAAGCTTCCCTCCTTATGTATGACTAAGAGAGCATTGCTGATCTCCTTTAATATAGCTCCATGACATTCTCCCCCACCTAAACCCGCGATGCCCTCATCACGTGCCATCATCTGAATTGTCACGGAGTGTCTTCATCTTCAATTGGCCTCACCATCTAGCAACCCTTTCAATTTGATGAGATAATTTCTACAGTTTGACACCCCTCTCCTACGAACTTCCATTTCTACTACTTCTTTATCAAAAGGAGTAGTCATTCTTATCGGAGCTTGCTTGGGTTCTGTTAGGTGTCTCTTTTTTTGATCTCCACATCTTCTTGACCCTCTTGTTGCCTTGTGTTGTGCGGCCCCAACTACCTCCCTTTTGGGTGAGAGTTATTTTGACAACTCTGCCACTGAGATGTCCTTAAATTTCTCTAGCACCGCTGGCACCTCCATTAGCATGTCTTCTTGTGGCCTTAGTTCTTCATCATTCATATCATGAAGAATGACCAAGTCATTTCCCTGTCCATGTTGAATGTCCTTGAATTGGATGGTCGCGAGCATTTTGGCATCTGACCTGGAGGCTCTCATTACTGGCACCATGCAAGTTTGATTGCCCTCCATGATGCACATGCTATTAGCAAATGGAATCGAGAATGCTTTTGCCTGATCCAAGAAATCTAATCCCAGGACAACTCCATAGGCATCCATTGGGATGACGGAGAAGTTTAGCGTACCTGACCAAGCTCCCACATTGATCTTTACTTCTCGCGCTATGCCATGTATTGGCTTTGCCTCTGAGTTGACTATCTTAATGGAGCCTCCTCCTCAGAAGTCTGGCTTGCTTGTGAGATGAAATTATGAGAAGCCCCCCTGTCTACCATGACAGTGGTAGTTTTTCTCATAATAATCATCTCCACCAAAACCCTCTCGATGTATGGCTGAGCATCCCATTCAAGAGCTGCATGGATCCCATTTGTGCTACCTTATCGTTCTCCTCGACTTCCGTTGCCTCTTGATGACTTGCTAAGAGGGAGTTCAAGACATTCTTTTGAGGACACTCTCTTGCCTAATGAGGCCCTCCACAAAGGAAGTAATTATTATGTGGTTGGCTCTTACCTTCCTTCTACCTTCCTTTGTATTTTTCTTGTGTTGAGGTCAATTCTTGGCGAGACTCCTCCCTTTGTTGTCCTTTGTCTCCCCCACCGTTGTCATAAGTACTCCTCTTCTTCTTTGGCTTTGTGGACTCCTCAGCATAATCAACCAAACTTTCTGTAATAGCGATGACGGTTGCAAGATCTTTAACTCCACGCCTCCTAAGCTCGGTCTTAGCCCATGGTTGGAGTCCATCCATGAAGTTGAAGAGAGAATCTTTATCAAATATATCAGGAATTTCAAAGACCAAGCTAATGAAGTCTTTGACGTATTCTCGAATCAACCCTTCCTGTTTGAGCCTTCTTAATTTGGCTTTAGCCTCATCCTCCACATTCTCAGGATAGAACTGCCTCTTGAGTTCTTTCTTGAAGTCATCAAAGGTTGATATAGTGTACATACCTTTCTCCATATCTCCTCGCCTCCTCCTCCACCACAACATGACAGTGTCCGAAAGATAAAGAGCATCAAATTGGACTTTGGAACCTTCATCAGTGATGCTCATGGCTCCAAAGTACTGTTCTAGTCCCCATAGGAAGTTGTCCACCTCCTTTGCTATGGACTCTTTTGGTTTTGGCACTGATCCTCTTGGCTTCAACAACATGATGTTGGATCTGCAGTTCTCTTGCATAGAGTGATGTCCCCTCACATCTCCTCTATGCTGCAGACTACTCATCTCCTCCTCATGAGATCGCTGCATCCCATGGAGCTCCCCCATTAGGTCCTCCCTCATCTTTGCCTTCTGATCCTTGAATGATTCTTCCAATTGGATGATCATATCTCTGATTGAGAAATGGATGGTGGCATCCTCCTTCTCGAGGCCATTCACCCTCGCCTAGATCCTCCATCCGGGCTTCCATCCCATTCATAGCCTCCTCCACCCGAGCAAGGCGTGAATCAAAGCTAGAGATTACCTCCTTGGACCTTCCATGTGGCTTAGATGCGGCAGGATCACGTTGCTCCTCACGACCTTGTTGAGATGATTCCACATTTGTGATTTCAGATCCAACAACTTGCTCTTTTCCGGCATTCGTCATGCCTCCAACCTTGGCTCTGATACCAACTGTCACAGAGAAACTTTTCCCAAGTCGCATGTGCGGCCTTAGCACTCCTTCATTGATGCTAAGTCAGCCCAACCTTCGCAACGCAGGACTAGAATGCTCAAAACTCTTTTAGAGAGGATATGTTAGAAGTACTTTACTATGTAA
Source organism: Cymbidium sinense (assembly GCA_021442155.1). Lineage (NCBI taxonomy): Eukaryota > Viridiplantae > Streptophyta > Magnoliopsida > Asparagales > Orchidaceae > Cymbidium > Cymbidium sinense. The sequence goes on from CM038216.1 coordinate 189,231,013, forward strand.
AGGAACTTTACAATATAATATTGCTTGAGAACCTTCGATAGTTCCAAATGAGGGGTGAGGACATCTATTTATAGTCCTCCCCCTATCCCTAGGAATAATCTAGAAAAGAATATTCTAGAATACAATAATATGTACATGGTTCTAGATCTTTTCATGACACTCTAGTATATACAAGAGTTCTAGAGTATTCCATACCATTCTAGAGTTCTCCTGAAGCATTCCTTCTCCAAAGCCTTCTGGAATATGGTGGAACCTTCTAGAGTCTTCAAGGTTATTCCCCATCTTTTTATATAATTCTCTAGAAGCTTCCCTCCTTATGTATGTCTAAGAGAGCATGGTGATCTCCTTTAATATAGCTCTGTGACATTATGCTAGACTAAAAGTTCTCTTTTGAGGTAGCTATAGTTATTTATAAAAATAATAATAGAGATATTATAAAAAAATTATGATGAATATTATAATTTTTTATTATTTTAAAAAAGTTAGATAGAAGCTTTGTGGTAGCCACTTAATTTTGCTAGTTCAAGTTGAAAAATACAGCATTATCACCACAACTTTAAAATGCAATCAAAACACAATTTTTCAAATGTCACCTACGATGTGGTTCAGACCACACCGCAGGCAAAAAGCTACGCTAAACATAAAGTTGAATTGATCACACACATTCTTTCTCTCTCTCTCTCTCTCTGTATATATATATATATATATATATAATTGTATATATAACACTCAATTTTTATATATTTATAAATCTTACACATACTCAACTCATATATTTACAAGCACCACAATCAAATTGTAAAATTTTACATAAATGAAATTATGAGTTGAAAATTTATTATGAATTTTAATATACAAATGATAATTTGAAAAATTAAGATGAGAAAATGATAATTTCATAAATATAAAAATATTGAATGGTGTGCGTATATATATATATATATATATATGTGACAACAAGCTGCTCACAAATCATAATCATTAACAATCAAAATACACACATAATTTTCAATTAAATATAATTATATATTTTTTACATTTATAAACATCGAAGATAAAATTACAAAACGTTTCAAATAAAATATAGTTATTGATATATCTATTTAAAATTTATAAATCAAGCATGAATCTTAAGTTAAATCATATATATAAATCGACTCAGTGGGATGAGTCAACAATACTAGAATAGAGTCAAATCGAGCCCAAATAAGCTTAAATCAAGCCCAAAAGCTACATATAAAAACTTCGAAATACTGATGGAATAATCAAATGACTTTCAAATTTGGCATGCTTATAAATCAAGTGGCTCGACGAGACGAATCCAACGAGTCTAAGATCACGCAAATCAAAGATTGTTTGAATAGTCAAATCACTAAAAAATTAGCTATAATAAAATGAATTAATATATAGTCCGTTGGAGTGTTTTGGGATTGGCTAAATTTTTAAACTAGGCTTAATTAAAACATTAATTACGTAATTAGGCATAAAAAAATTTTAAAAATCAGGAGAACTGTTATCCCAATCCTTTCTTCCGAACCCATGCTCCCGAGACGTTTGCCGACCGACACCGCCGCCGCCTGTGCTGTTGTCCATTTAGGTTTTAGAGTTGATCTCTATTTTTTGAGGTATTTTTTACAACCAAAAATTTTGAAGTTCATTTTAATTATTGTTAAGTGATTAGATGTGTTTTATTAGTTTATATGTATGATTAGTGAATTTATATGCTAGATCTATAAGGTTGTATGCTATATTTGTATTTGTATGTCTTTTAGATCTATATGTGTGATTGGTGAGTTTACATGTATTTTTATGCTCCTTAATGAACATATTACTTTAGCTATGAATTATAAGATGTATTTGGTTGAAAATGGTTATCAAGGTTTGATTGTTCACATGAATGTGAGCAATTTGATTGTCCTTTTTATTCTTGGTTTGCCTGCACAACAATCATTAATTTAGATCAGCAATGAATTAGATTAAAAATATGGTTTATTTAATTCTTATTGGTATCAAGGGTGATACCTAATTCATTCAAGGTTGAAATTTCATCATATACTTATGCTTCTGCTTTTAATAGAAATTGGAATAGTCCAACAAAAATACCATGCAAAACAAGAACATTATGTGATATATTTTTGTTAGTTTACTGTTTGGTTTATTTCTTAAACTTGATTCTTGTTTCTCCAAAAGGTCCATTGTCTTTCTATAATAGGAATATTTGTTTTTATGGATTGAATATTAAAAATTTCACCAGAAAATAATTTGTTTTTATGTTGTTTGGGATCTTTTAAGCATGTTTACTTGCACTTATTTTAATCATTGAGTTATTTTATTAAATTGAAATTTGAATGGTTCTTTGGAGTGTCACTTTTCCTTGTATGTTCAATTGATTATTTGTTGGTATGTGATTTATTAAGTCTTTTTTATTAGTTAAGTCTTTTAACCCTAAATGATTATTATCTGTGATTGTTGAATGTTTAAGTGTAAATTATTAGTTTAAATATGTGATTAGTAGATTTAGATGCTAGATCTTTAAAGTTAGATGCTACGTTTGAGATTTTTGGATAAAAATATTCTTTTAAAGTGGATGTGCATTTAGGATCGCCGGGATGTGTGTTTAAATAGTTTTCTAAAGTTTAGAGTAGATCCATTTATTTTTTGAGGTATTTTTTGCTAGCTTAATTTCTTAAGTTAATGTTATTTGTGATTGATAAGTGATTAGGTGTAAATAATTAGTTTAAATTGTGAATTAATTTATTATTATTTTAAAATAAATTTATTCTTTGTCCAGGTGAGATAAGGGATTATCTGTGTTGTGGTGTTCTGAGTTAAAAATGAGTTCATATACTAGTGGCATAGTTTTATATTATGGCGGTGATCTGATTGTGAGTGATGATTATATTCCTATTTATACTTGTGGGAAAAATCGTCCAATACAAATCCCAAGAGGATTAACTTCATGGCCTTACAAAGGCACATTATGAGATCATTGTAGTTAGATCAAGTAAAGTTCTATGTTAGTCTAATAGGTCGGTTTCCTATTGGTGCTAGATTTATTGCAGCTCATATTACTGATGATGAAGTATGTGATTCTATAATCAATATAGCATGCACTAAGCCTATAGTGGTTTATGTTGAAATTGATGAACTGTCAAATGAAGAAAGAGGGGTAGGCAATACAAGAAGAATTAGAGAGCTCTAGTTATTACAATACATCACATCAGCATCTCAATTATCTGCTCAAGTAGAAGCATATGGATTTGCATCATCGAACATGCTTACTTTGTTGGGACAAGTTCTAATTTTATGAGTGACCCTCAAGGTGATCCCATCAATTCACTATATTTTAAAGATGAGGGGTATGAAACTATGCCTACTAAAATAAGCAGTGATACTGCTGCTGATGATGATAGTGATGTAGAGCGGACAATTTTATTTGCCACATAACCATCTATCAGAGCTAGAGACCTAATTAGGGAATATTCAGTCAGAACAAATCAAACTGAAGAGCACTTGTTATCTAACAATGAGTATGTGTTGTGCTCAAACATCTAGAGAATGGAATGATTGACATTTGATGGGCCATCAGATATGTCAATATTTAAAGAAGAAAATAACATTCTAGATGATGGAAGGTATGTGCTTTCATGATTAGAACCAGCTTCAGTTCACTCTTCAATAGTGGTCTATCTTACATAATGTTGAATTTCTGATATATGTTTCAAACAAAATAAAGTTCACTATGTTGTGCATATATCATGCTCACCCAACTACACTTTGTAAGTGACAATTACATGCAAGCTCAAGTAGGAGATTGGGTGGTGCATGGAGGATTGACAGTATTGGCTCACCTCATACCTGCAGTCATTCAGTGCTCAATGTTGGATACATGCAATGCACATATGAGTTTATCAATTATTTCATTCAACATGTCGTTAGATGCCAACTGAATTTGAAGCCCAGAGAAATCATAGGCCGTATTGAGTCCAAATTTAATATAAGAGTATCTTACATGAAGGCCTGAGATGCGCGCCACAAGATAGTGAAGGTAATTTTTGGTAGTTGTGAGGAATCATATCGATCTTTAAAGAAATTTATGAGTGATGTCTGTTTAGTTATGCTATAATGCACTCGACAGAATCAAATAGATTTCAACGATATTTTGAGCATTCGAGCCTTCAATTTCAGGTTGGTAATATTGTCGTCCAGTTTTATATCGTGATGGGACATTCCTTCTAAGTAAGTATAGGGTGACTCTGCTTGGCGCAATTGGGATTGATGTAAACAACGATTTATTTTCATTAGCCTTTGTAGTTGTTGAATCAGAATATATTGAGTATTGGGTTTGGTTTTTATAGACACTACAAGACTTAATCCCACTGGTCTCTACAAGAGCTGATCTTTATATCATATCTGATAGACATGCAGGTCTTGTGGTGGCTGTAGAGAAATATTCCCTTAGATTGCATCACTTTTGCCTCTGCCATTTGAGAGTGAATTTCAAGAAAGCTATTAGGCAGCTTAGAATAGGGGATGTAGAATTCATATGCCAGAAAATGTATGTAAAAATACTGATGATATCTAAATTTTCAAAAGGTATATGTCTCATATTAAGAACATTAAGCAGGAGGCTTATGATTGGTTGGTTTCAAAGGATGTGCAGTTGTGGTCTTTAACCCATGATGGTGGCTACAGGTATGGCACAATGACCATAAATACGATTGAATGCTTTAATGATGTATTGAAGAGGGCACGTGACTTGCCAATTCAGGCACTAATTACTGCTATTTACTATAATATAGTCTCCCTTTTCATGAAACGCCTTGAAACAATAACAAATCTAGCGAGCCAACATGACTTTATCTTCTCTCCGCGTGTCAAGCAATTCTACAGAGTAATGAACGTGAGGTAAGGAGACTTTCTGAGCCTGTTAGAATAAATACTAATGAGTACCATGTGTTTGATAGGTCTAGCAGAACCTATAAGGTTGAGCTGCTATAAAACAATGATTGCAGATATACATGCAGACAACCCAAGCTTACAACATCCCCTCTCCTCATGTAATTTTTGCGTTGGGACAACGACATCTTAGTCACGTGCAATATGTCTTTGCCTGCTACACTTTGCAGTTTTACGGTAGCACCTACCGGGAAGAATTCCATGTCATCCCTAATCGTGATGAGTGACCAGAGCACATCAGAACTAGTAGCTACACATAGTACTTTTCACTAAATATCAAGAGAAAGTCTGGCCGACCAAGGACAACTAGATTCAAAAATATAATGTATGAGGCTAATATAAGGAGCACCGGATTTGTAGTATATGTAAAACTGCTGGCCACAACAGAACGACATGTCCTCATACTCGACACCACATAATTTAAGCTAGTTTAGGGTCATCTTATTTAGTTAACTTGTGATAAGCTGATGTATTGAACTTACTTTGTTGTTTAATGTCTTACATACTTCCTAATTTTAGTGTACTTATGTTGTCTGTGCTACTATATCATGGGTTGTATCTAAGCTATTGCAGATTTTCTGTAGTTTACTTCTATTATCTTTGCTCAGGTTGCTTTTTATTTATTAAATAGTGAATGTATCATTCTTTATTAGATGAGAAACCCTTAACAATTGGTGTAAGATCTCTTTTTTTTCATATGTAACATATTGAGTAATAATGGCTGTTTGTATTATGGTTTAATTTTTTTTAATCCTTGTGATTGTAATGGACCTAAATATGTATGCAACAGATAATTCTTTATACCAAGAATATTATCATGATGCTAGTAGGTTTATTGCATTTTATATAATTAAATATTTAAGATAATTGTATCTTATTGTTTAAGTTTCATAATTATTTCACTATTCAACATACATATTCAAGTAATTAAATACTTTATTATAGGTTGTCATGCTTACGTCTTTAATACAAGTTGACAGACTTTGTTAATTAGTATGCTCATAACAATCTTGGGTATATATTAATTCCTATGATAAGATACTAATCATAAAATCTATAAAAAATCATATCAAGTGGGATATGCTAACAAATATGATAAATTGCACATGGAGAGGTCGCTTAATAGTTGCTATGTTAGAGCAAGCCCAACCTTTAACAATGATTATTATAAGCAAACATATTAGGTGACAATCATATGATATATAAATATGTCAAAATTGAAACAAGTATTATATGATGACCCTTTTAAGAGAACTATGAAAGTCAACTTGTACTTCAATACTTGTTGAATAACATAATGCATTGAATGATTGGATACTAGACAGTTATATTTTTCAATTCTTCATAAATATTCATGCTTATTGCTCATGATTACATCATTTACCCTTTTAAATTTAAAACAATAATTTAATTTAATATTTATCATAATGAGCTAAATATGAAAATGATTATTACTACGATTTTTCTCAAAAGATCAACATGAAAATGATTAAAAAAATTATATTTTAGCTTTATTTTTCTCGGTGCTTGTAATTTTCTTCAAGTTTGATTAGATTTTTGTTAAATACTATAACACATGTAATTTTCTTTTGTTATACTTTGCTGCACGGTTGTAATGCATAAATTATTTACAGGAAGAATGTTTGCTGAAGAACCACGCACGCAGAGCGAGGTGCTAAGAGGAGATTGGACCCCATCGGCCAAAGTTCACCATAGTATTGCGAAATTACGTGGTAGACATAGAGCATCGCATCCTGACTTGGTAAACATTCTTCTTTACGAGTTTTGCGTTTAGATTATTCATTTAATGTTGCATATTGACCAAACTAATGTTGCTTGTTCAATGTTATGCAGACTACAGTGCTTGAGGCTGTCTCTCATTTATTGATGTTCAGAGAATGACCAGTAAATTATCCCAAGTTTATGAGTGCTTTGTGAATAGTTGGACTAGATTGTGTCTCACAGATACAGTACATTCGACTGGATCACCACTTGCTCACAATTTTTGTAGAACATTTGTTACCTCAGATAAATACATTCCACTTACCCGTTGGAGAGATGATGATTACACTATAGGATGTTGTTAATATTCTCGGTGTTCAGATAGAGGGCCCAACTTTTGTTGGTTGGATTGTTGTTGGAGGAGGAAACGATGGGCTTCATGGCTAGATTGTTGTGATGAGTTGATAGGAGCACACTCAGAGCCACATATTATCTACCATGATCTGATCTAGCTGCATATCAAAATTCTACATGAGACAGGCTCACACACAGACATGGTTGCCCCTACGATGGCTGCGTTATTCATATTACAGGGATTCCTACATAGATCTGCCCGAGACTCAGTTTGCTATGCATGTCATGGCGTACGTACTTTTTCTATTGGTTTTTTCCATATGCTAGACATATCGGGCTCTAAGGTGCACTTACAATATCTGCCATTGCTAGAAGATGTTGATACTTTTAGGGAGTTCTCGTTGGGTTCGGATGTGCTTGCTCATTTATACATGGAGCTTCATGAGGCAACGAAGTCGAAGCATATGAATATGGCTGGATGCCTACACTTACTACAGGTATGGGCTTGGGAGCACATTCATATTGGTAGGCCCACATTACATATACCATATCCTATCAGACATAGATGGCTTGAGTATGGGATGTCGGTGGAATGAAGGGTTCATCCGAGAGATGACACCATCCCATATCAGAATGTATAGAGACGAGTTAGATGGACTATTGTAGAGCCAGGTATGCTCCTTTAATGTAATATTAAATGAATTCATTACTAGATACTTTACAACTGACTTAATATTTTTTTTCTAAAACTATCAAGTGATATGGGAGCCATATGGACATCAGATCCGTGATATGTGTCGTGGATATATGTTTACAGGGTGATGAGATATGGCTAGCAAGAGTACCGATGATTTATTGAAAATGAGTTGAGTTGAACCTGCTTGATCGTGTGCTCAAATAATTCGGCCTTCCACCTATAATTGATATAGTACCAGTAGATCCCTCTTTCCAGCGAGTTGATGGCCAAGGAAAAGCAGATGTTGAATGGGAAAGCCGACATGATTCAGCTATGGTGATAGATTCATCCCAGCAACACGGAGAGCCAACGATCAATCGATACATGAGGTGGTATCGATCTTGGGCTTCACTCTACATGTTGAAAGCACCAACAATTCCTCCGGACAATTATTACCCTCGAGCACCTAGAGAGCGGTTAATGGTAAACCTATTTCTTACATAAAAATTATTATTTTATATAATTATCTGATCATAACTAATTATGCTTTCAATGCAACGTGATCACATCCTGAACACTAAGGATGTATTTCAACGTTATTTTGGAAAAGATGAGGATATAGAATTTCAGCATTCTATTAATCAGTATGAGGAGTTGTGTAGGGAGCTACGACACAATATGCATATCTCTGATAGTAGGTATAGGGACACTGAAATTCGAGGTACTTCATCATCAGTGCAGTCGGATGGGCCGACTATGGATGCTGGTCCTTCCTCTACACTAGTGGTCGGGCCCTCTACATATACATTCACACCGCATGAGATTCATATCGTGTGGACTCGATGAATGGTGGAAGGCCCTAGTCCCTCTCATATATGGGACACATCATTCTATATGATACCCCCGTATGAAATGTACCCTGGTTACTCGCTCCCGACTCAAGCTTCAGGCGATGTACCTGGTGTTATACCCTTAGGTTACTTGCAATAACCCACCGAGTAGGTTGAGGAGGAGGAGCAGCATCAGAAGTATCATCTACAAGACCAGCCAAGATGATCACCAGCACATTATACTCCCGGTAGTGATGCGATTCCACCATGCAGGCATCGTCGATGATAGTCATCTGTGTTGTTATCTTTTATAGACAGTTGATACCATTTAGTTGTAGTTATACTTCATTTATTTGATTATTCATTTTATTTCAATGTTGTATGCTCATTACTTATTTATTCCCTGATGTTGGTTACTATCTGCACATAATAATGATTGATCTACTCATTTACTGTTTTGGTTAGATTACATCAAATATCAGCTCTAAGTTCATATCTTCTTGTTTTAGTTATGAATGTTCTTACTACACATTTACAAGAGGTTGTGCATTGATGTATACTTTTTATTGATAATATTTGGTTTGTTCATAAGATTAGAGAGGTTTCAAAAAAATTTGAATTATGGACGACAACTCTAAGGAGTCTTCTGGATTTGTAGACATATTTCTTAGATGCAACTCTAAGGAGCCTTCTAGATTTATGATGATATTGTTGATGTTGATTATGTGACTTCTATAAGGTGAACCGCTCATAGTTCATTGTTCCTTATTGGAAATTCACAAAGAGCTATAGTTATTCAATTCCTGTTGGGAGTAGGTTTGAAATGAGTTTTATAGGTGAAGAGCACAAGAAAAAATGTTTGAAAATATTTAGTAAGGAAACAAGGAATTTGTGGTTTGATTTGAGGGTGTTATTTTATTTTATTTTTTTTCATCTGATTTGATAGGTGTGGTGGAAATTTTAACATTCCCACTTGTCCTCTTCATCATCATCCTTATTCCTCCTTTCCTTTCTGAGGTGGAAAGAAAGAATAAAATGAAAGAGAAGAACACAAGGGAATGTAAAATTGCCTTGGTAGGATGCCACCCAGATTCGCAAATGTGCTTATTAAGGTGATCGGGTACGATATTGAGGAGAGATGTACTATCTCGAAAGATAGAAGTCACCACCCTACAATGGACCTAATCACCAAAATAAGGACTCCTAAGGACATTGGGCCTTCGAGGTGTACCCGAGATTCTTCCCCTACTTTACATGGAAAAGTAAAACAGGGTTTATTTTAAACCGAGTTCGTTAAATTCCCTACAGGGGTAAGCCTCCATAGTTAATTACATCCTAAGGAATGAGGATCCCTTAGGAAAACTCTCCATTAAGGTAAATGATCATTATCTCTAAAGATTTTAATATGAAAATGACTATCAATCGATTAGTTCATTTTTGAAGATCAAATGGGATTGATCAAAGAGAGATTTACTATCAAAGCCAAATGGAGGTAAGTAGGAGATGCACACGATGCTAGGAAACTTAGCGAGCATCTCAAACTATCTTATAATTGGGCTTTACATTTTTGAAATTGATTTAATTTATTTGAGTTGACTTTTTTATTAGAATGCTAAAGCTTAGAATTCCATAATACAAGGTTATGAAAATGCCTAAGAGGTGAGGATTTATGCTTATGGCCCATAAATGGGAGAAGTAATCTAACCTTCTAGAGCTTTGGAAAATCAAAATAACTTAAATCTAAGGATAAAATAGGTATTTGGTTTGCCTCCACAAGAGAGAACAAACCACTCGACTGCTTAGACTTACAACCGCCTAGGGGTGGCCGCCAACTAACTCCTCCTATGATTTTAAATTCATGTAGGCAAGTCATATACTTTATGAAAGATAGTTACTCTATTATTTATTTAGAAATAGACTAAGTCCTTAAACTCACTCCCTAAAGAAATTAGATCATGTAAAGAGCATGCTTCAAATGACTTAAATATAATGCAATTCAAATTTTATTTTATTTTCATTTTTGGACAATCATTTTGACTCAAGCTAATAGGATTCATATGCTTAATGCATGAGAAATGAGATTATGGGCCAAAATCAGCGAGAAGGGAGGAGGTGTGTTTCCACCATGGCTCTCACAGGTCAAGCTAAGTTTCTCTGGCAAAGGTGGATGCCCTCCAATCAAGAGTAAAACAAGATGCATTTATTTATGATGTTATAAAAGAAGTACACATCCAGCTAAGGGGTTGCTAATTCTTTTATCTTGATTTTAAACCTAAGCTTTAGGTGAGGTTATGAGTTCTTTATTTTTAGTTTTGAGTTGTTAGATTTGATAGAAGATTTATTTTTCCCTAAGAGCATAATCCACATCTAGCCATACATAAAGCAAGGAATAAACTAGGAAAAGGATGACACTTAATGCACAAGCTAAATAAATCATCAATCAATTTATAAAGCTAAGCGCAAAAGAATAAGAGGTCGATTATGGTCGGGCACCACTGTAAAAACTCAAAAATAAATTAGGTAGACGAGCTCTACCCTTATAGAACCTGAATTATAAATGAATTAAATACAATTAAGTAAGAAATTCATTGTTATGGGGGTCTTCAAGTTTCCTTTCTTCATTCTTCTTTTATCCTTTCTTCTTCTTTTCTTCTTTCTTCTTTGGTTCTTTCTTTTAGATGGTTGGAAGATGGATGCTCTAAAGGCTTCACATGGTGCATAAGATGAGATCTTATAACCAATGCTCATCCTAATCCCCATAACAATCATTCCAAAATACTAATTATAAAATTTACATGAAAAGGAAAAGTAAATCTAGTTAACACCTGCAAAATAAAGGTTAGCTAAACAAACCACCAAATCTCAAGCATATATATTGGACTTATCACCCCACACATGGGTGACTAAGTCCACCTAGCCTATTGGATTATGCTTAGGGGTATAAGGTCTTGCACATCAAAAGCATTCATATTTTTATTTATTACAGTGCCCTGTGGTGTTTATTTTTAGAATGTTGGACACCACGTAGATCTTAGGGGATACTTATTGAAATGATCGGGTACGACATTAAGGAATGATGTACTATCTTGAAAGATAGAAATCATCACCCTATAATGGATCTAAACACCTAATAAGGACTCCTAAGACATGATGGGTCTTCGAATATACTAGAGATCTTTCCCTACTTTACATGGAAAAGTAAAGTAGGGTTTATTTTAAGCCGGGTTTGTTAAGTTCCCTATGGAGGCAAGTCCCCATAATTAATTACATTCTAAGGAATGAGAATTTCTTAAGAATACTATCAATTAAAATAGACAATTAGGGTCTCCAAAGATTTCAAGGTTAAGACTATCAAAGGACTGGCTACTTTAGAAAATCAAATGAGATAGATTAAGAAGAGGACTTATTTTTTGAATCCAAAGGAGAAAGTAGAAAATGCTCATGATACTAGGACTTATAAGTATTCCAATCTACCTTATAATTGGGCTTTATATTTTTGAAATTGAAAAGGGTTAATTGTTTGAGTTGAAAATTTGTTAGAATACTAGGACTTATAATCCCACAACATAAGACTGTGAAAATGCATAAGAGGTGAGGATTTATGCTTGTAGCCTGAAGGAAACAACTATCTTAGATCCTAAGCTAGGGAGCTTTGGCGAGGGCTGAAGCATGACCTAAATCTAAGGTGAAATGAGTATATGGTTTACTTCCATAAGAGAGAATAAATCACTCGACTGTTAGACTTATAACCGCCTGGAGTGGCAGCCAGCTAACTCCTCCTATGCTTTAAATCCATGTAGGCAAGTATTATGCTTTGCAAGATGACTAGGCCATTATTTATTTAGAAAAGAGACTAAGTCCTTAAACTCACTCTCTAAGAGACTAGAGCATGAGTGGTACAAAATCATGACTTAATCTAATGCAAATTTTATCAAATTTATTTGATTCTTTTGGACTCTTAATTTTAACACAGGCAGCGAGATTTTGTTCGCCTAAATGCATGAGAACATGATTATGGGCCAAATTAAGAGAGAAATGGGTGTTCTTTCATCAAAGGCTCTTACAGGTTAAGCCTTCATTCTCTGGCACAGATGGAAGCCCTCTCTTAACAAGAGTAAAAGAATATGACATGCATGATATTATATATTCATTCATCCAGCTAAAGGGTTGCTAAAAATTTTATTATCTTGATTTAATTTCTAAGCTTTTATGTTAGGTTATGAGTTATTTTAAAATTTTAGTTATGAGCTGTTAATTGGGATATAAAAAATAATTTTTATCCTAAGAGCCTACCGCATCTAAATCACATATTCAAGCATCAATCATAAATAAACTATAAAAAGTATGATGTTCTAGTGCACAATCTAAACACAACATCAAACAACTTTATAGATTACCATAAAAGAATAAAAGACCACCGGTGGGTTCCACCGTACACCCTAAAAAGAGAAGAAAAAGATGGGTAGCCAAGCTCTACCCTTATACAACCCAGATTGCAAAAATAATATATGCTATGGGGGTATTCTTTTATTCATTTCTTCTTTCTCTTCCTTTTGATTTTGATTTGCTCTAAAGACATCACAAGGCACCCCAGGGACTAAGCCTTCTGGCCACTGCTCATCCTAATCCCCCATAACACTAATTTTAATTCCTAATATAAAATTACATTAACAATAAGAGAAATAAATCTAGCTACACTTGTAAAACAAATGTTAACTAAACACACCATACAACCCAAGCAGTTATATGAATAATTTGGACTTAGCACAAAACAAGCCCACTATCCTAACATGGGTTACGCTTAGAGCTAAGCAACCTGACAAAACATTTATATTTCTATTACAAGTCCCATGACAACCCGCAGAAAAATGATTAGATTAATAACTGCATCCATCTACCTAAATATACACCCTAACATGCAGTCAAAAATATTACATCACAAAATAAAATAACATCATATATACAACACCCTAACTTAGCACTAGAAGTGGTGACTTAGTATTCTACTCTGTGTGCTTAAAGTTGTGTGATAATTCTTTACTAGGCTTCTTTAGTTTAAGTTTCAATTTAGAGTTTGAATTTGTTTAAATTTTACCTTTGGGTGATTTCAATTTAAATGATTTAATGATTTATTTTAATATTTTTATTTCACTTTTATTTGGTTAAAATGATGTTTAGATTTTTAAGAATAAAGAGTAGAATGAATTCCATTTGTAGGCAAAACTCACCCTATTCTACATCCTAACTCCTAAAGAATCTAACTAAGGTCTTTAAGTATCTTAATTAGCTCATTTGAATTTGTGTAATTCATTTGATTTGATTTAGTTTAGAATTTAGAATTTGAATTTGTTTGAGTATTTGATTGATTGATTGATTTTGATTTAGATGTTTTGGTTTAATTACATCTTGATAATTCAATATCCTTAATATCTAATGAAGTTTAAGTTTGTTTAAATTCATGTGTTTTTGATTGACTAATTTCAGATTAGATATTTTTGGTTTAATTAAATCTCGATAATTCAATATTTTTAATATCTAATAAAATTTAAGTTTGTTTAAATTCATGTGTTTTTGATTGAATAATTTCAGATTAGATGTTTTGGTTTAATTAAGTCTTGATAATTCAATATCCTTTTAAATTAATATTTAATTCTTTTCTTTGATAATGGTTATGTGACTTAATTTTATGCTTATTTGATTTGATTGTGGTTTATTTACTTGTAGTTTGATCATATTAGATTAATTGAGATTTTATTTTGATTTTAATTGAGTTTGATTCTTTGTAATTAAGGTTTTATTTTTAATCTCACCCATTTATCATCTTTATCAAAGTTTGGTTTGTATTTTGATTTCCAATATTGGATAGTTAACTAGTTTATCTTATTTAAGTAGTTGAATGACATTTGATTTGATTACATATTAAATTGAGGAGAGTCATTCTTAATTTAATTTAATTTGATTTGATTAGCTTTATTAGTCTATGGGTTTGCTTAGGTTCAATGGGATTATGTGATTAGTTTAATTAAGAAGTGTATTTATGTTAATTATAAAGATTTGTTTAATTTTCAATTTGATTTCATATTTATTTAGGTAAATGATGTATTAATGACTTAATAATTTAGGTTTAATTTAGGTTTTGATTAGTATTTAATTATATTTATGTTTGATTAAGTTTAAGTTTAATATGATTAATTTGATTGACTTAATTATCTTATTTAAGATGCTTGATCAAATTAATTAGTAGATTAATTAAGTGTTCGATTTGAATTTAATTTAAAAAGTTAATTTGGTTCATTAAGATGATAGATTAATTCATTAGGTGTTTATTCAATTGGATTAGCTTAAGGGTAATTAGCTCAATTAAGAAGTGTGTTTAAGTTAATTATTAAATTAAATGAGGATTTATTTAATTTTTAATTTAGTTTTATATTTATTTAGATTAATGATGTAATTACTTAATGATTTATGTTTAATTTAGGATTTGATTGGTATTTAATTGCATTTATGTTTGATTAAGCTTAAGTTTAATATGATTAATTTAATTGATTTAATTAGTTTATTTAAGAGGTGTGAATTAATTAATTAGTAGATTAATTAAGTGTTTTATTTGAATTAATTTTAATGTGATTTATAAAATTAATTTGGTTCATTAAGATGATAGATTAATTCATTAAGTTTACGTTAATTAAATGTTTATTAATTAAGTTTGATTAAGGGTAATTAAACTTTTTTTAAATCATTAGATTAATCAAAGATTTATTTAATTAATGACTTAATTTCCACATGTGAGTGATTTGATTTAGTTAAGTGTTTACTTAAGTTTGATTTGATTAAAGGATTATTGTTATTATCATTTGATTAGATTAAGTGATTTAATTATTTATTTTTATTTCAATTAAACTTGATTATTCATAATCATAATTATGTTTGATTTTCTTCATTTATTATGTTCATTAGATTTCATTCATGTTTGATTTAGTTGTTAGGTTTATGTATTAATGGCTAATTAATTATCTTATTCAAATGGATGTGAATTAATCAGATGTTAATTAATTTTACTTTAACTTTATTTGGTTTAATTTGATTAATATCAAATGATTATGTTGAATTGGTTTGTTAATCAATTTGATTTTTAATTTATTTATTGATTAATTAGTTTCAGTTTATTTATATTCATTAAGGAGTTTCATATGATTAAGACTCCATACTTAATATAGGTTTAGTTATACTAGTTTTACCCATGTTAAAGTTTCCTAGATTTATTGAATTTTAAGTTTGATTTAAAATTTAATCATTTAATTAAGTTTTATTAATTTAAATAGGTTTAATAATATTTAATTTAATTTCTTATGAGGATGATATTTTTTGATTTGAGATTTGATTAATGATTGCTTAAGTGTTATTTCATTTCTGATTTTGATTTTAATATTTAAATTAATTTTAGATTATATTTTAATTAAGTCCTTAATTGATTAAACTTTAATCTTAAGTGTTTGCTTGGGGTTCATTAGAATTCAAAAAATCACATTATTTCCTTAAGAGTCCTAGATGTCAATTGAAGTGATTTAAGCCATTTTGAAGATTTTTGTAAATTTTGAATTTTTATTTGATTTATTTTATTAAAATGGATAATCTGAATTTCAAAATTTAATTTCTCCCAATCTAAAAGTTCTTTTCCCCTTGAAATTTTTATGGTTGGTGTGTTTTAACTTTAATTTCAATCTCTGAAAATTTCAACATAATTTCACATATATTTTTGGTTTAATTAATGAAATTTGATTTTTACTGAAACTCAAATTAAGCTCAAACTACTCAATAAAATTTTGAGATTTTAAGTTAGATTTCTTGAAAGATAAATCCAACAAGCATTTGTTTGTAATTTTTGGTTAAGTATTTTATTTTCTATGAATTTTTGAACTTTCTGGTGATTTAAATTAATTTTTAAAATCGAAAAATCCACGTGACGCTAACGTGGCAACACGAGGCCACGTGGCGTCGCACGATTGGACGCGCGGTGCCGCGTCAACCAAAAGAGTGGGAAGACCGGTCAATGGTTTGGAAATCGATCCACGCGTTTGGGATCGACAGTCAGATTGCGCGATCTAAGCGTCCGATGAAACCACGATCGATGGTCAGATTGCATCAACGATCCAAAGCGATCGGGTGATCCATGCATTCGAGTAGTCATCCCATGAACCACGGATCGGACGGGTCGAGCTACGTGATGAATAGTAAAAATAGGTTTTTTAAAAGAAAAATGAGATTTCTAAGTGAAAACTTGTCCAAATAGACCCATTTTATGTCGATTCGCACCAAAAAAAATTATATTTTCTAATTGTGATGGTTTAAAATAAAAATACAGGATTATCTAGGAAAAATTCTTAAAATTGTAAGAAAATTAACACAAAATACGAGAAATCCTAAGGCCGACTATGGTTTGGCAAAATTTACCT
This sequence comes from Cymbidium sinense, assembly GCA_021442155.1. Classification (NCBI taxonomy): domain Eukaryota; kingdom Viridiplantae; phylum Streptophyta; class Magnoliopsida; order Asparagales; family Orchidaceae; genus Cymbidium; species Cymbidium sinense. The sequence continues at coordinate 189,248,007 of CM038216.1, forward strand.
CTCTAAGGATGGTTTTCGCCGGCAGTGAAGATCCGAACGAACTCCTAAGTATGTGAGAAAGCTTTGGAATAATTTTTAACCTTTGTCTCCCTTCGGAATGTCGTCTTCTTCGATGTTTACCATCATTGCTAGAAAAGCAACTATTTGTATTTTTGAGCTCAAGAATGGCTCAAAGAGGTGGGGGATGAGTTCCTTTTTGCTTTTCCCACCTCTTGGGGGCTGAATGATGGTAGGAGGAAGAGAGGTGAAGCCTCATTTCCCTCCTTTTATAATGGCAAAAAATCTACCATTTTTTGAATTTTTTGGCTCAAAAATATTATCATCTTGCTTGGGGTGATTAGGATGGATGATTGATTGATTGAGGACTTTGAATTCTTGTTCTAAAGTCCTCTTTTATTGCCATATGATCAGCTCTATTCAATGCAAATGTTGGGGAGGAGTTAAGTGCAAGTGATGGGGGAGGGGGAATTAAATGAGGTTGGGTGGAATCCTGTGTGGGGGAGGATCAATGAGGGATTTAAATGGGTTGGTTGATTTTAGGCTGATCCCAAATGGATTTGGGTCGAGTTTGATCAGCCCCCAATGGGTCATGGCTTGGTTTCAAGGGATTTGACTCAATTTGGGTCATATGGGTCACCAATAACATCCAAATTGGCTTGCATTATAGATTTATGTTCAATTAGCTAATTGAAGATGAATGTGATCTTTGATTTAAATTAATTTAGATTTAGGCCAAATTGACCCTCTAGGCTAATTTGGGCTAGGTTGGGTCAAGTTGACCGATTGGTCAAATTAGGCTCAATTATGGCTTTGGTCAAGTTCAATAATCAATTTGGATGAACTTGAGCTATTATTTGCAATTAATTTGGGTTAGATCATGATTTGACCAAATTGAGTCCTTTAGATTAATTTGGGTCAACTTGGATCAAATGACCAATTGGGCTTAGTTTAGCTCAATTGTTGGTCAAATCATATTTAAATATTGATTTTGGGTTGATTCAAATCATTGGTTTCAATCAATTTGGTGTAGGATAAGTTTTAGCTAGTTTTGGTTCATTTGGGCTAAGGGTTGACTTAGTCAAATGACTAACTTGACTTGGTTTGACCCAATTGATTACAATTGATTATTCTAGGGATCAACAATCATGGTGAAAGGTTTTGGTGAGCTTAGTTCAATCCAATTTTAGTTGGATTGAAAGTTGGCTCAAATGGGTCATTTAGGTCACTTTGGGTCAAGTGGACCTAAGTGGGTCAATTGGTTTGATTTTGGTTTGATTCGAGTTTAGTTGAACTTATATATGAGCCCTAGATTGAAATATAAATTCAACGACAATCAATTTGGAGTCCAATAGGTTTTGGCTCCATTGAAAGTTTTAAGTCAAAAGGGTTAAGTTAGGCTTGACTTGGGTTGACTTGAATTTGGTTTGATGATTGTAGGTTTTATTTATATTTGGATAAATGATTGAATGAGTGATTGATTCAAGAGAAAATCTATTAGTTTTGACTTGATTTGGATAGAATTTGGCTAAGTCCAAAGAATTAGCATAAAGGGCTTAAGTTAAGTTTGGATTTGATTTTCGATATAATTTTGGTCATTTGAATTTATATTTCATTTATATTTGTGAATATAAATGAAGGAATAATTGATTTATAAAGAGATCAATTGAGTTTGATTTGATCTAAAGGGACTTTTGGCTAAGCTTATGAATGCGATTCATATGGCTTAGGAAGGGTCTTAGGATTTGAATTTGATTTTGGGTTTCAATCATTTGGAGTCAAATTTGAAATTATATTTAGAATTTTAATTTGAATTTAAGATTTAGTTTGAGAATTGAATCTGGGTTAGATTTGAGAAAGTGTATCTAGATTGGGTTTAGACTATATGATATGTAATTTTATTAAGCCTTAAGGCATAGCCTAATCTTATGATTAACACTTCTACGTCTCTAGGCTTAGGTTAAGTACTCACCTAAACACTAGAAGTGTCTTATGACTAAGGAGTTCTTAATGTCTAGAAGAGTCCTAAGTCTAAGGAGAGGAGGTTAAGAGCTCACTCCAAAAGTGAGGTCAACACGCCCCTTAAGCATAATCCCCTGCAGAAAATAATGGTTAGACTAAGATCATCCTGCCATTCATTCTATGAGCATACATCTAATATCTAGTCTAAAACATATATATATCACAAAATAAAAGCAAGTATCAAACTATGCAATCGCCCTAACCTAAAGCTAGAAGTGGTGACTTAGCTTAATGTGTATGCTTTGGAGGTTTGTGTGGTATGCTTAGCTATGACTTTAAGTTATAATTTTTTAAGTTTGATGCATGTTCAACTTAGGAGGGTTCCATTTAAGTTGTTTAATTATTTTGGGTTGATTTTATTTCATGTTTTGATTATGTTCAGATAAATCCTACAATTAATTACTAAGTTAACCAAAGTAATTTCTAAAGTGGATTCATATTTTTAGTTTTGTTAAGTGAATATTTTGATTGAGTGTTTTAATTAATCCTAAGTTTAGATGAACTCTAAACAAACTCATTCAAAAAGAGAGATATTTTAAGATTAAATAAAATGAACCAAATTCACAAAACCAACATCACTTCATTTCTTTCTCAACATATATAACATGCATATGAATGAGTCCTAAGCATATCTATACATACGAATGAGAATTTTTAACACACTTTATGATGCATGCTAAGTAATTCATTTAAGGAAATTTGGAAGTTTATGATACATGATTTTTTTTAAGTAGAAAAGAGATTTCTTATCTAACCTTCACATGCACACATGAAAGTAAGAAAGACATAAGTGAGTACAATGTCATTGTTAACCAGAGGTGTAAGGTATAAGACCTATTTGGGGTTACTTAAAGTCTCGCAACCTCGGAGTTGTTCAGACTAATATACCACTTTCCTTAAATACAAACATGTGTACAAAAGAAGTGAATGGAAAAGAAGAATGCAAAAATTTGTTTTAGTTGATTTATTTTTGTTTATGCAATTTATGTGTGCAAGTGTAGGTATCCTTCTTAAGTGATAGTATAGGAATGAATAGATGTTCAAAGTAATCATCCTATACTAAAAGAAAAGAGAAGGAAAACCTATACTAAGCACATCCTTATTTTACTCACATAAGCTTATAATTAGAATATAAGTAGCACGCTTTCAGTTTTGATAATTGATTCATATATTTTTAAAAATAATTTAAATTTAATAGTAATAGTAGCCACTCATATTATTACTTTAGCCAACACATGCAAATTTAACATAAAGTAAACATTTTTATTTTAAATTTGAATTTTGAAAAGTATGAATGCATGAAATCACATGAAACACATATTTAGCATGTTGGGGAAGAATTAAAGAAATGAAAGTATGTAAATACATTCACTTTAATTAAATCCTAAAGGCAATCTTAAGAATAAGAAAGCTTAAAATAAATCAAAGTTTGTTTAGCATGATTTTTGTTTGATTTTGAATTTGATTTAATTCTGAAAATGTGAGTTGAGTTTCCTGTTCCTAACCCATTCCCACATGTGTTTGACATTTTTTTAATTTTTAGATGATTATATTTATTTTAGATTTTTGATTAGGTTAAGATTTGAATTAAAGAAGTTAATTAACGCTTGCCTATACCACCTTAGCATAGTTAACCAAGTAATTATGAGCTAATGAGATGACATAAAATCTCACAAGAAATTTAAACTTGCAATGCACCTAGGAAGAAATGGGCCTAATGCAGTTTGGCTCATGATTAATGCTTAATTAAGCTAAGGGGTTTAACTTAAGTAATTCCAAGAACACCCCTCACACATGTGAGTTGAGCTTTGATTTTTTTAATTGAACTTAGGCTCTTGAACACCTAACCATCTACCAAAAGCAGATTAATTAAGTTTTGGAAGGGTTTTGAATGTTTAGAAATTAATTAAGAGAGTAATTAATGAATTATCCTTTAATTAAGAGAGGATTAAGGAAAGAAAAGGGAGTTTAGGGAATAGCTTAAGGGAAATACCCCAAAATTATTCCCTAAGTCTCCTATTCACTGGATCTAACCTTAATCAACTCCAATGAGAGATTAAAATATTAATCCCACCCTTAATTATCCTTAATTACATTAAGGGAGTAATTAGGAAATGCATTTGCAATTCCCCCAATTAAGCCTTCAACAAATCCCAAAAAAAATTAGGGAGGCTAAGTCATCCCCAAAACATACCTAAGAAATTTGGATTATTAATTAAGGAATAAGTATCAAAATTATATTTTTATTAAAACTCAAAATCAGAGAAAACGTTAATTCAAAATCCATTGAAATCATTTGTAAAATATTTTAGATTGAATTATCTTTCCTTAGAAATTTACCTCATATTTTTTGATTTTTATTGAGGGAGATATGAATTTTTGAAGGTTAGGAGATTAATTAAAATTAATTAAGTCCCTAACTAATCCCCTTAGCTCACAATGCGACACGCGGTGGCGGTGGTCAGCGTGCTTTACACGCATCGTGCCATGAGGGGATTACTTAAACGTCGCATCATAGAGACAGTGTAGTGACGGGACGCCATTTGATCCCTGCCATTCGATCAAGGATCGAATGGCCAGGGATCATTCCGTGGGTTTAAAAGGGATAAATCAATTCTAAAATGTGCGATTAATCTTGGTCGTCCATCCAAAATGCGCGGATGGATGACCAGGATCACCCTAGTTCTTCCCGAGGATCAATGGAGACCGTCCATGATCTAAGGGAAGATCTGAGCTTGATTAAGCTCAGATTGGAATGAGACTTTAGCCACACCATCTTATGCTAATGATAAGCCTATCAAACGGTGGAATTCTCATGCCATGACTATTTCTTTCACAAAGGACCAACACCTCCTATACCTAGTGGTCGAAAAATTCCATACCTCACCGGTGCTCGAGCTCAATGAGGTAGCTTTGTCTAGTGGAGACGAAGCCCTATTGAAAGTTCCAAGCCTTGTGGTTGAGTAGATCTCTCTATAGACCAACACCTCTTCTCCTTGCTTGCGGCTTTGATCCAATTCATCCTTTCCTTGCTTTGGGAAGTTGTATGAATGCTTGGGTGCACTCGACTTGATCCCCTGAGGGAGTGTGCAAAGGCAATTGAAGTGAATTTGAGTATGGAAGAAGTTGGGAATTGAGATGAGCTCCCCTATTTTCTAAGGAAGAAAATCGAGAAAGGCAAGATTCAAATCCCTCTTAGAAAGCTTGGGAATGCTCTTTGATGGCTCCTAACACTCTCTAGGTTCAATCGATAATGGGGGTGTTGAATTCAAAAGGAATTAGGGGGAGTATATCTCCCCCTATGGCAATCGGATGGCCGAAGCATGGCTTGCCATTTTGATCAATTGACTATATGGAAAGGGTTGTTTGGGCTGTTTAGAGTTGACATATGGTCGATTTGAGCTCTTGAGTGGATTGGTAATCTCCCATGTGCTTCAAATCAAGTGGAGGGAGGTTTTCTATTTGGCCAATTTGACTCATGTGGTCGGGTTTATCCTTGGATCCATTTGAGCTGACCCAAACCAATTAGGTTGGGTGCACCACTCTCCATTGGGTCCACTTGACCTATTAGAAGGTATCAAGTTGATATGAAGAGAGCTTGACCAAATTACCCATGAATTAGACCAAAATTTGTTCTATGGCCTAGGGGTAGAATGACCATTTTACTGATTTTTGAATTTGAATATGTTGGGTATGTGAAAAAAATAGGTTTGGCCAAGTTTCATTAGATTTGGAGTTCATTTGATAAGGTTGGGCTCATGTTGACCCATTTAAGTCAAAATGGGAACTTGGGTCAAGTTAACCAATTGGTCAAATTGGCTCAAACTAAGGGTTGGGTCAAGTTCATATGACCATTTGAAATCTTTTGATGGCTTTGGTTTGATTCAATTTAGTTTAGTTTTGGATTTGGCTCATATTCATTTAGGTCAAATGGGTCAAGTTGACTAATTTGACCCATTTAACCTATTTGAGCTAGGTCATGTGTAGGTTTAGGTTTGGTTAGTCATATGGAGTGGATTGATATCTTTGTTTCCAATCAATTTTGGTTAAGTTTGGGTTTGGCTTAACATGACCCCTTTAGGTGAAGTTGGTTCGAGGTCAATTGGGCTAGGTTAGGTCTAGTTGGCCAATTGAGGCTTTGGTCAAGTTCAACAAGTGATTTGGAATGAACTTGACCCATTGATTTCAATCAATTTGGCTTAGATCAAGTTTTGACACATTTTGACTTTTTAGGTCAAGTTGGGTCAAGTTGGGTCAAGTGGCCAATTGGGCTAGGTTTAGCTTAAATGTTGACTTGTTCAAGTTCAAACATAGTTCATGAATGAACTTAGATCATTGGTTTCAATCAATTTTGCCTATGGTGGATTTTAGCTATGTTAGGTTTCATTTTAGCTAAGTGTTGACTTGATCAACCCTTAAGTTTGACTTGGTTTGACCCAATTTGATTGATTGATCATCCCATAATGATTGTTGATCATGATGAGAAGCAAAGATGAGCTTAGTTCAATCCAATTTGGTTAGAATTAGAATTTGGCTCATAAGAGATACTTTAGGTAATTTTGGATCAAGTGAGCCTAAGTGGGTCAAATGACTTGGTCAAAGCTTGATTTGAGTTTGATTGAACTTGTATATAGGCTTATAATTAAAATATAAATCCATTTTCACTGGTTTGAAGTCAAATGGGGTTTGATCCATTTGACAATTTCATATTCAAAAGAAGAATATGAATGGATTTGAGGTTTGATTTTTGAATTGATTTTTGATTTGGTGATTGAAGTTTATATTTATATTTGGATTCATGATTGTAGAGTTGATTGAATCATGAAGAAAAATCAAGAGTTTGGCTTGATTTAAAGTTGATTTGGCTAACTTCAAGATTTTTTCTTGAAAGACTTAGGTTGGATTTTGAGTGAATTTGAGTTTGATTTTTGGAATTGGTTTTAATTGTTTGAATTTATATTTCATTTATATATGTGAATATAAATGAGAATATAAATGTGAGAAAATTTCAAGAATTTGAAGTGATTTGATTTGATTTAGGCTAAGTCCATTCAAAGGGAATTTTAAAGGACTTAGGAAATTTTTGGGGTTTTTGATTTGAATGTTGGATTTGGTTTGATTGATTTGAATTTATATTTCATTTATATGTGTGAATATAAATGATAATATAAATGAGTTATAAGAAAATCCTATGAATTTGAATTGATTTAATCATGATTTAGGTTAAGTTCTTAAGAAGGAAATTAAGGACTTAAGAAGGATTTTAAATTTGGAATTTAATTTTTTGGATTTGATTTGATTGATTTGTATTTATATTTCATTATATATGTGAATATAAATGAGAATATAAATGAGTGGTGAGAAAATTTCATGAATTTGAATTTGTTTGATCATGATTTAAGCTAAGTCCATTAAAAAGGAATTTTAAAGGACTTAGGAAATTTTAGACTTAGGAATTTCATTCATGGGTTTCAATCATGGATTTCAATCACATGGAGTTCATTGATTTGAGTTTGGAGAAAATCAAATAAGATTGATTTAGAGTTTGACTTGAAGGAAGGAAGGAAGGTGAGGAATGGTTCAAGCTAAGGGTATGCAAATTTTCTTAACACCCCTAAGGCATGACCTATTCCTATGGCTAACTCTTTTAAGTCTCTAAGACTAGGTTGAGTGTCCAACTAATCACTAGATGTGCCTTAGGACTAAGGATTCCTTAAAGTCTAAGAGAAGTCATATATCTAAGATGGAGGGGTTGAGAGCTCATTCTAAAAATGAGATCAACAATAGGTTTATAGGATTGATAACTGTTGTATTAATTCTTTTTAGAGTTAACCCTTACACTACCAGCTAATACTCGTCCCCTCGTGACACCTTCTTTCTATTCATCACTTACATGTGAGGAGTTTCTCTCAGCCAACATTCGCCCTTACATTTGCAAAAATTGTGACGTACTAGGCCACATTCGTAGTTTTTGCACAATTGTGACGACGAATGAGTCCGATAAGGCCAAAGTACCACTGCTGGTTCGATATTCCAACAAGGCGCAGTAGTTTTTACGAGCATTTACAAAAACTGCGGTGTACCGGCCTGCATTCACAGTTTTTGGTTAACGTAAAAGTTGTGGATAATTTTGTTATGATTTTAACGATACCTAGCTCGCTCAATTTTGATGTCGGATGAGTCTGATATGACCAAAATACCACGGGTCGATATTCCAACTAGGCACCATAGTTTTTGCGAGCATTTGCCAAAATTGCGGCGTATCAAGCTGCATTAGCGTTTTTGGTCAACATGAAAGTCGTGGGAAATTTTGTTACGATTGTAAAGATACCAAGCTCGCTCGATTCCGACGCCGGATCTTCGATATGACCAAAATCGGGACTGCATAAACTTTTATTTTAAAAAATTTAAGCAGATGCTAATCGCCCGTTCAATGGGAGATTAGGTCTATTTTTAAATTTTTTTGGTACCTAATTACGTAATTAATATTTTAATTAAGCCTAATTTAAAAATTTAGCCTTTTTTGGCTACAATGACTAAAATACCCTTTTTAGAATCCTATAAATAGGATCACATTCTTGTTATGATGGGGAGAGGAGCTAGAAGCGAACTTGGAAAAAAAACCGGGAGAGTTAAGAAGTTCGTCATCACCGCTGGTTGTTCAATTATCGTTGCCATATAACAAACTTCTGCCTCTAGTTGTATACTGTTGTAACATAGTCGAATTCTATTATCAAAATTTTTCACATACAATCTTGTAATCCCGCTGTCGTGAAGACTTAAACTTTGTACTCCAAAGTAGATATATAGTGGAGCATTTTTACTGGGCCGAGCCCCGTGATTTTTTCCCTCTATTTCTGAAGTTTTTTCACATAAAAATTATGGAGTTCCTTATTCCCTTTTCAACTATATGTGTGTGTGCTGGATTTCCATACATCCAAAGGCGTGAAGTTTTATTCTATCGCAACTAATTTTCTAGCACGCAATAGTTTGACGTTGTATGCGGGAAACATTTCTTTTACATCTTCACAATGGTTAACAATCTGACTTCAAGTTAAGAGCAACACCATGTATATAATGAAGAAAATCCTACTTGGGAGTAACACATATTAAGAAGAAGAAGCATCAAATACTGATTCTTCAATTTTTATCAAAAACTTGGGGACAACTCTTGATCTCAAAAGATCATCCAAATTCATATTCTGAATATCTAATTGATTATTAGTTCGAGAAACAAGTCAATGATGTAGAGTAATTTTAACATTGAAAAAGAGAGAGAGAGAGAGAGCTTTGTAAATTATGATTCTCAAATCATACTCATAGAAAAATAAGACAAAGATCAAGAAACAACTTTGGCTATAACCTCAAATTGATGTTTTGATTTGACCTCTTTCACAGGATAACATCATGAGTAATACTTTGACAAATATTATCGGAAGAATCAAAATGTTTAACCTCTTCCACATAGGTTAACGTCATCAAGTAACACTTTGACAAAATAACATCGGTTGAGAGTTAAAACTATTGACTTCTTTCACACAGTTAAATGTCACCAAGTAACACTCTGACAAATAATCTCAGATAGATTAAAAATCCTTTATAGGTTCCTCCCCTGGAAGGAACGCCCCTCAGGAAGCCTCGATAGAAAGCTAGTAGTGAATAATGTCCTCACTAGAAAGACTCCAAGTGAGCAAGTGATTGACAGGGTCTCCACTCATCAAAAATCTCAAAAGACAAAAGCTTTAGAAGGTACAGATACATCAAAAATCTCAAAAGACAAAAGCCTTAGAATGTACAAGTAAATTAAAAATCTTAGAAGACAAAAGCCTTAAAAGGTACAAGTACATTAAATTTCAGAAGATAAAAGTCTCAGAAGGTACACATACATCAAAATATAAGAGGTACATGTACAATAAAAATCTCAGAGACAAAAGCCTCACATCAAAAAAATCTCGGTAATGCTAACTTTAGAATCTGAAATTATATCAAAATCTCGAGAAGATAAAAGCCTTAGAATCTGGTATATGAAAATCTTAAAAGGCAAAAGCACGAGAAGATGCAGTCGATGACGGAAAAGAATAAGCTCGCTTCGACCCATTAGGAGGAATAGTGACTAAATCATTTGAAAAATAAAACTTCTTACTGAAGATTATCAAAGTATCATTATTGATAGTTGGCGTTACATCGTCGAATCTCGCCGTCCCCTGGTGCTTCCGCAACCCATCATTTTGTGCAAGATTTGCTCGAGAATCTTTAGACGTTGGGATATCTGTGGAAGGATGCTCACCCATGAAGATACTCTATTTTCAAGTTTGGAATCACACCGGAATTGAGGATCTGCTACTAACCAGTTAGTTGGAAACCCCAAGATCAGGGAGAACTGGAGCCTACGAGGGGACATCGTTATAAGGATTAGTGGGAGAAATCAAGACTTGAAAAGAAACTTAAAAGCATACTGAAGCCTAAATTTGGGATGCGTGCCGTCTAATTAGGTCAGTTTTAAATCTCGGGATTGGAGAGAACTAGAGCCTACGAGAGGGGTCACGCACTCTCATAAAGATAAGTGGAGGATTCTAGAATTTATAAAAATTTGGAAGCACACTAGAGCCTGAATTTGGGATATGCGCCGCCTAACTAGGTCAATTGGAAACCCCGAGATCGGGGATAACTTCTGAGAGGGGTTGCAGATTATACATAATGTCGGCTACAAAGAGAAGAAAGTGGCTGCGTTGGAGCTGGTCGGGATCTGCAACAAGTTTGTTGTTGGAAACCAGATCGAGCTGTGAGGGGTTGACTCAGATTATCAAGTCGATAGAGGCTACCAAAGATGAAAAAAGTGAAAGTACATTTAGCTGAATTGGGATGATGGGGTACTGTGTTAGTTGGAAATCCAGATCGGGAGAACTGGGCTCATGAGTGGTCGATACCGTTATACAGGTCAGTGAAGGCCACCAAAGAAAAAAAAATAAAATGCAAGTTTTCCCTTATTTTGTGGTAGTATTTATACTTGAAAATTTTCTCTTCAAATTCTTTAAATTTTTTTTTAAAAAAACGCTTCATGTTCTTTTAAAAAAATAATAAAGAAGAAGAAGAAAACTCTTCATATTCTTAAAAATATAAATAAAAAACTTTTCTTCTTCGTGAAAGATAAAAGAGAAAATTATTCATATTTTAATTAAATAAAAAAACTCTTAATATTCCTCACTAAAAAAGATATTCTTCACATTCCTCATTTAAAAAAAAAAACTCATTATAAAAAAGAGGTCTTTCGATCTCCTCTCTCTCTCTCTCTCTCTCTCTCTCCCACTCTCATACGGCAAATTGACAAAAAAAAAAATAAATAAAAATAAAAGATCACTTTATATATATATATAATAAAATATAATAAATAAATATAATAACTAATTAGTAAATAAATAAATAAATTTACTACATATAATATATATATATATATATATATATATATATATATATATATATATATATATATATATATATATATATATATATATTATAATTACAAATTCTAATAATTTTTAGGTAAAGTGATTTTATTTTTAAAAAATTTAATATGTTTTTTGATGAAATGAGTTTTTTCATCTAAAAATATGGAGACAAATGATATATCTATTTAAAATTTATAAATTAAGCACGAATCTTAAGTTAAAGTATGTATGTAAATCGACTCAGTGGGATGAGTCCCAACAACACTAGAATAAAGTTAAATCGAGCAAAATGAGTTCAAATCAAGCCCAAAAGCTACATATGAAAATTTTGAAATATTGATTGGATAATTAAATGACTTCCAAATTTGGCATACTTATAGTCGAATCGGCTCGACTAGAAGAATCTAACGAGCCTATGATCACTCAAATCAAAGATCGTTTGACTGGTCAAATAACTAAAAAACTATCTATGATCAAATGAATCAATATACACCGTCCGATGGAGTGTTTTGAGATTTTAGCTGCAATGATCAAAATACCCTTTTGAGAATCCTATTGTCACACCCGGATGACCCCTATGCTAGGGTGTCAAGTGTAACGAATAGGATGACTCGATTGACACGATTCCAAGCGTTCCAACCGTCTTCTAGCGAGCAGTGAAATTTGCATCTAATCAAATCATCACAAATATTTGCAATTCATATACTAACTTAATTCATATCACAAATATCGGAAGCATGAAATCTTTAAGTTTTGTAAATACGAAAGCAAAGACATTTTTATTCACGCACTCCAAAAGCCTCTGATTCAAAAGCGGACTTCTAACTGTCTTTTCCTGAAATTATCAACGGTAGCATCATAAGCTAAAAGCTTAGTGAGACAAGAATGCTAAAGTAAGCTCAGTACAAGACAGTAGAAACAAGCGTGCATGTACATGTAAATTTGCAAAAACGGTAAACTGTGCTGCAGTAATGTAACAATGTACTGAACAATATGCTGTAGGTGCTGTAGAAATGTAACAATATAACAATATGCGTGTAATTTGTAGGTTCATCAGTATCTGTCGGATCGGTAATTTTAAAATCATTTCGGTTCTCTATCAAATCATTTTTAGAAATGTCATTTATAATTGCATGGGTTTGACTTCATATAAAAAAGTGCGTCACCCCGCCCGTCGACTAAAAGTAGGTAAAGGCGGTAGGAACCATACTCTACATACTAACGACACCACCGAATTGGACTAACGACTCAAATGTCGAGTGGGGATACTAAGATCCCTAATCACTCATCTCGAACTTTTTTCTATCTGCATTCGTAACATAGCCTTCCTATCACAATTTTCTTGGCATTTTCGTTATCACATTCGCATTTAACATGTTTCAAACCTTTCTATATATGATAAATCAATCTTGGCCAGCTTATGTCATTGTAAATCATTCTGCGTCAAGTAATCAACATTTATATATGCATTCAATATGAAATATCTACATGTCATTCATACAATTTATCTAAGTCGTAAACGATGGCATACATAAGAAAGCTGAATTGTCTTTCGGTCTAAATCAGTCGCGATGTGCACCTCGATTCCTCCTAGTACACAACCTATAATGACATAACTCTAAATACTTCTAATACATGAAACTCATAAATGAAACTCATAACTAACACCAATCTGAAATTGATATCTCCTCATAAGCTTTGAAATCGAGTCTCCAAAGTATCTACTAATGTCAATATTACCTGCTTCAATCAACAAAACTAAAATTAACAAACAATGTCAATCCTAAATCCCCATTTTAATACACAATAACTCTACAACTCACCTAGCAGCCAAGTTCGATTTCCCAATCACGCATTTCACGCATTTCAACCCCAAGGAAGGCTGCTAGCTGAAAGAAAAAGGGATAGGGAAAGAAAATTAGCAACTTACAAAATTCCCTTAAGTTTCCCCGATCGGCCAGAACAGAATCCGAAACGATCGGTTCACGAGCCGATCGGTTCACGGGATTTCCCAAACCGAGCGGCTTACGGGATTTCCCAACCCGTGCGTCTTACCTCACGGACGGCTGCGGCGTTCCCAAGCGACGACGAAGGCCATACGGGCTTCCACCGAGTGCGGCGTGACCAGGGGAAGGCGTTACGGGCTCGAACGTGCGCAGTCGGCGCCACGGGAGGTGACAATTCACTGTCGAAGCCGACGGCGAAGGCAAGAGCGGCGGTTTCCTGCGTTCTGTGTCACGGGAGCGGTCGTCGGCCAGAGGAATGGGAAAGCGGAGGCAACTCGCGGTGAAGGAAGAGGCAGCAGGGAAGGAAATGAAAGAGGAACGGTCGATCTCACCCACAGCGTCGAAGGCTTTAATCCGCCGTTGCATCACAGTAAAGTGGATTTTCTGATCTAATCTACTGATAACGGGTTAATTAGCTTAAACAAAATTAATTAGGAATAAATTAATGGATATTACACCTATAAATAGGGCCAAATTTTTGTCATGAAGGGGGTGAGCGGCTTAGAAGTTGAGAGAAATTTAGAAGTTTGAGTTAGTCGTCATCATAAGCGTCACGCCGCTTATTGTATTGACAATACCGCCATTCTACGCTGCATTTATAGTTGTTTTAACCTAATTTTGGAATTCTCATTATTAGGATTTCTCACATACAATCTTTTAATATCATTGTCGAAAAAACTTAAACTCTGTACGCCAAAGCAGATATATAATAGAGTATTTTTACTAGGCTATGTTATGTCCTGTGATTTTTTTCCCTCTATTTATATGATTTTTTCATGTAAAAATTCTAGAGTTCCTTATTCTCTTTTCAACTATATATATGTATGCTTAATTTTCATACAAGCTCGTGAAATTTTATTCTACCGCAAAGTTCAACGTGATAAATCAGTGCTCAGTCAATGGTGGGCTATAGGGTCATCCAATAATGGGTCTCGTTGACAGCGAACTGCAGTCTTTTACATCAAATTCTAAATATATCATAAATCACCCATTCAAAGCATATAAAATACAATCAAAATTTTAAAAATATGTATTTTGTAGTATTCCAAGCACTCGAAAAAAAAAAAAATCCTCCCATTCCTTTTACAATACAACTAATGCAAACAATCAAAGTGTTCTTAAAGAAACAATCCTCCATTTTTTATATTTCCTTATTTCAAACTAATATTTATCTTTGTTGATGTACAATGAAATAATCATATAATCTTCAACTATACAAATTATCACTTTTCATTCATTCATATAAATTATTGCTGAAATATTTTTTAAATTTTTTTAAACTTTTAAACATATCATCATAGATCTATATTTTCTCCATCCTTAACCTCTAATACTAATTTTTTTATTAACTAATAAATAAATTTCTTATTTTTAAATAACATATTAAAATTATTTTAAATTTATTTTCAATTATATTATCTTTAACATATGCCAATCTTAATTATTAAATTAATGCAATCATTTATTAAATTTTTTTCAATTTAATTAACATGATATTTTTTTAATATCCTTCATATCAAGTTCAACTTATAAATACCAATGAATAAAGCTTTAAATCATCAAGAAATCTTCATATTAAATGTTGAGGAGAAAACTTTTTGACATATCTTATTAAAAAATTATAGGAGCCTATAAACAAAACATAAAAATGAATACGAAGGAAAGAAGACTCATGAAGGTGCAATGTACTGAAAATATTCAATATATGTGTTTGATGTGATTTGAAAATGTGCTCTTATCGTACAGATAACAATCTCCAAAAGCAACAATCATTCAGAATAGAGAATTTATGCGAAGTCCACTGAAAGCTGTTTCATATTAAAGCTCCGTTTGGCTAAATTTTTTGGATTTAAAAGATTTAAAAGTCTTCGAAAATTTATTTTCTCTTTGAAAAGGCTAAAACTGAACTTTCGATTGAGATTAAAACTCGCTTCAAAAATACTTATTTAAGGTGTCAAAATTAAAATTCAAAAGCATCTAAAAGCTCTCTCCGAAACTGGGTCCCTTTACAAGGGTATTAGTAAAGTGTGTTAAGGATAACAATGATGTTATGGTATGATGTGAAAATACATCATAATGTTGTTTGAAATTTATGTTTCGATCATATTTTAGATAATCTGTAATGAAAAAGTTATATTTTTTAATCTTATCTAACAGAGTGCGTCGGCTGCCAGAAAGTTATGATCTGATTTTTTTGAAATAAAAAAATTATAATACCCATCAATATTTTTTAGATAACAATATCTTTCGCTGCAATTCTATCATTATTTTTTTTCAAATAATTGTAGTTAATAAACCCTAAGTTAGTTATCTTCAGCTGCTATAGACTCTCATACAATATACTGACAAGGCAGCCTAATTAGCAGCATATTTAGTCAAGATATTGAAAATTATTATTTCTACAAATGAAGAGGTAAAAAAAAAAAAGCATAAGATGAAGATAATAAAGTTAGAATTCATTAAAAAACATGCAAAATAAAATTAAATCTCATGTAACACTCAATAAAAATAAATAGACAAATAATACTCATAAAATCAACATCACCTAGTTGCAAAAATATTAATGATGATGATTATAGTGAAAATGAACTCAAGAACTTGAAAGTGTAAAGTCACACATCCACTTGAGCATTCTCGTCGCTGCAACACTTAATTTTAGCTTATATTTTTATCGGCTAATATTCTACTTCATAAGTCATTGCAGATCTTACCACCATCTTAGGAAAGCTGTTATATAAATTCTATCCCTAGCAAATAGACATGAATTTATCAGCAATAATAGCTTCAAGAAAAATATTAATATAAACATTTAATAATTATGTAGATGTGTTGGGTGTACAGCCCCAATGAGAAGAAATATGTAGTTATTGAAAAAGATTTTGAAAATAACAAGGAGATAGAATCCGATAATGATATAATTATTATATATAATGATTCTTTCAAGAATGATAAAAATGACGATCAAGCTGCTCGGATCATCGCCCTTTTAGATCATTTACATTTTGAGTACTTAAAACTTAAATCTCATTTCAAAATTTTGTTTTACATTAACATTTAAGATTAAAATTTTATGACTTACGCCTTTATAATGATGAACTAAGGGGTTGTTTGATTACTTGAAAAAGAAATGCAGTGTAAAAAAAAATATAATGTAAAGTGAATGTAATATATTTGAGTTTCTTTCAATTATTTAGTTCAGAATCATACAAATATAAGAGTTTGTTTGTTTTTTTAATAAAATAATTGTAATGTAATATAATATATTTAGCCAGTGGGTGGCAGTAGGTTGGTGGTTGGCCAGATACGGGTGAAGGTGGGTGACGGTCCTCATTTTATATCGAGCTGTATTATTAAATCGCGCGAACATTTCAGTGTTTGGTTTAGTAAAGTAAAATTAGTCATTTAAAACAGTGGCGAATTTCAAATCTGCGGCCGATGTAAAAAATTTGGTGGGCCCTGGCCACGGGCCATTGCCGCGCCGCCGGCCCGCCGCCCGTCACGCCGCCTTCGCCCGTCGCCCCGCCGGTCCTCCCGCCGTAGGCGTCAGCCTTCAATTTCTTTACATTACATTTGTCAACCAAAAAATGAAAGTCGTGAATTTAAAAACTCAACCTATAAAGTAATCCACTACGTTGAATTCCTTTTCTGTCTTTTAACATAGTCAAATTCACATCTGAAATTCTAAATGCAATCACCCACTCAAACCATCTGAAATACACTCAAAATTCTTAAAGCATTTACTTTGCAGCATTCCAAATATCTAAAAAACAAAAACTCTACATTCCATTGCAATACACTACTAATGTAGGCAACCAATTAAGTAATGTGTTTATCATTCATCAAATTTATGAATCATTTGTAATATAATGAGTTCTTAATTATTTTTTTTGTTTCAAGGCTTAATGTCTCGATTCGCCTCAAGATTTTATTTTTGGATGCCTTCTAATTAGCAATGGAATGGGCACCAACCCATGGACAACAAATTTTGATTGCCAACTTAGGGATGACAACTCGTAGGCGCCAAATCATTCCAAGACAATGGGTCAAACCAATCGATTTACCACCCTAAGTATGCAGGCTTCGTCTGATCATTTCCCTAAATCGGACAGATTGAAATGATCAAGTCTTGGGGGACATGGCACAGCCTTTCTAATTGCCCATATGCTTGAAGATGAAAACATGCTACCAGTTGCTCACTATGTTGCATGATTGATAGAAAAGATTATATTACATAAACTCACCAATGGTAGGCATGGTGGTTAAGTACTTAGTACCACATGTACAGGCAATTATTAAAAAAAAATTAGAAAACTGCCTTCTACTAATTTGAAATTCCATTTCATGTGAAGTGAAATTTAACATACAACATACATTAACCTTCCTAAAACCTACATTGGCAGAGTT